>OY728163.1:1841414498-1843914498 GCA_963277665.1 Viscum album | reverse complement strand
TTATTCCTTATGTACATATTTTTATATATAAATATGTATAAGGGGATCCTTAAATATATGTTTATATTTTCATATATATATATATATCCAGTTAATCATATTTTTATAATTTTTATTTATATACATAGTCACACATATCCCCATATATATATTCACTACCATGGGAGAATATACATATAATGAGGGAACACACGTATATATATATTTCTACCTATGCATACAGGATAAGTCTCCATTGAGTCTAGAAAATAAATCATACCTCAAGAATTAACAAAAGCAGTTTATATAAATACTTGAATCTCAAAATCCACTTAGAGACCAAAAATAATGTTGGGATAAATAATGAAGTGGCGGAAATAACTTACCTAGAGTGGTTATGGAAAACTAAAAGGGACAAATGGACCTAACCATCTATTGAAAACATAGAAACATGCATAAATAGGTCCCAGGTGGCACATATCACACGCTAACAATGGTTGAAAACCCATTAATCTGGTTAACCCTAATGACAGGGTTTGTTAGAACTAGTATTTGATGATGGGGGAGATTAAACCCACCATAAAAGGGAAGGAGGAAGAAGATACCATATGATTATGAATCCAATATTATAGTGCATGATATCTAGGTTGAATCATTTCATCAGAGGGGGCCATGAAGTGGGAGGTCATGTGCGTCTCAGAGGGAATGAGACTGGGCTACGTCAAATGATCCAGTATGGTGAGAGGGGTAGTTTTTGGTAATATTATCTATTTTATGTAAATAGGAATTTTTTTATAAAATAAAAATATTCATAGTTTTTTTCCATGGTTTTATAAACCATGAATCAACCATGAACCCTCTACTGGACACCAAGAGCACCCTGCATGGGCTGGCCTCATCGTATGGAAAACTGTGTGCCAACCTTGTAGTGAATATTGTGAGGGTACTACATAAATGGAACAAACCATTTAGGCTAGTTGAATGGTTTAGGAAAACCATATGTAGCCTCTGTGTTCCACATATGCACCCCTCTATATGGCTTCACAGTTTTCGGTTAAAGGCTGCACAGTTTTTGGAAGACCATGTGCCTTGTTTAGACCTCCCAAAACCAATGGTTTATATGGTCTGGTTCTCCTGAAATAAAACTAAGCATAAAAGGAACCCCTAATACCTTTAACCAATTCTCAAAGAAACACATAAAATTTATATAACTCTTTTCAATTTTTTCTAAATATTGGTCATAAAAATGGCCCATCCCATACACACAAAAGTTCAAATTTCATTGATTTATCTCCTCGACAAAAAAAGCAGGTCATTACAAAAAGTGATGGAAATATTGAAAAATATTATTCAATAATTATATATCCATAATAATATCGAGAATAAAATATATAAAAATTAACTATATCTTTATAACATCCACATAACATTGAGAAAAAAAATTATTCATATTGCTTCATGGAGGTGGTGGTTTACATGTTTGAATGATTGACGTTATAAATTTTGAACGGATTGGAAAGTAAGAACGCAGATATAATTTTAAAATTATAATAGAATAATTATTACATACTTATATTATATAAAAATTAAACAACTAATAATAAACCTACAAGAAATATCATGATGGGAATTAACTGTATTGAAACATGGAGGTAGTATTCCCCTTGTACACATGAGAAATACATTCACTTCACATTTAATGAAATAGAGGGCAGATATTGGTGGTTCCAAAATCATAATTATTTTTAAATATATTATTCATATATAAATATATACTTTATAATATATTTCATAAATGTTTTGGAGGTGTAAAATGAAATAAAATTAAAGTTATTGTTTGATTTTTTTTCCATAAACAGCTTTTGTCTTACACCTTAATCCCGAAAACGATGGTGTTTCGAGAAGAAAAGATGGTATAGGAAATGTATAAGGAATATATAAAAACTAAAATGTTATATATTCTATAATATATAAGTCATATGATGTTTTAAAAATTGAAGAGAGGTGGTATCCTTCATTATGGGAGGGAAAGGACACACTTCGAATTAATGAAATGATTAAATAATATATTTTTATATATAAATCCGGAAAAGTGGAAAAACGAAAACAAAATATGAAAATAAGATTTATTATGGTCGGAATAAAAACCAATCAAATTTAAACACGTTTGGATACATTTATAGAACTATAACATAGTAAAACTACTTTAAATTATTTTTAACCTTTTCTATGCTAACTCATGCGTTAACGGTGATTAAATAAAAATATGAAAAAAAATAAAAGGATAATTATAAACAAATTTATACATGAATATTCAAAAAAAAATTCAAAAATAATTACTTAAGTTTTATTTTTATTGGTGGTATAAATTACATTTATTATAAGAACAAGAAATAGATGATAACCATTCTTTAGGAAAACACATAATTTTAGTGGTGAAAAACATTTCAGATTAAAATAAAATAATAAATTCGTTCAATGATTTATATTTCATAAATATTTTTTTTCAGTAATTTGGATTAAGAAAATATGAATTGTATCATGCAATCGTGGAATTAAATTCTAATACGCAAAAATAGTATTTATTTGGAATAAAAAATAAATTTTATTTATAATATTCAATCTTTTTTTCCAAAATTTAAGAAAATGAGTTAGATTGCATTATTTAACTCTAAATATAATCTTTTAATTGAAAACACCCATATAATATGAGAACTTAAGGTGTTATAGACATTTTAATTAATTTCCCCATGGTTTTATCCAAATCTTACATCTTTTACTACGGTGAAAAATATTTACTATGCTTACTATAATAATAGAAATAATTTATTTGAAAATAATAATTTTTTTTTATTATTTTTATTTGTTATATGTAAATATTTTTTTTCAAATTTGATTTAATATAGTAAAAATATTGATATATTAGTTAACTAGTAAATTTTGAAGAATAGAGGTTTCTTGTAAAATCTTTTTTTCATGAATATAGAAGGTTTTTTACCAGAATAACGAATAATATTTATTCCAATTACCTTATTTTAATTACTCATAAAATTCAATAACTAATTATAATGTTTTATAAAATTTCTAATGTAACATTCTATATGATAGAAATGAAAAAACATTTCAAAAAATCAATGTTTCTTAGTCTTCACTGTAAAATCAATATTTTTTGTGAAATCCAAGAATTTCACATTATGATAATATTTATATGAGTATTTAATGTTTAATATGTAATTAAAAAATATTATATTTATAAATGTATAAAATATTATTTATAATATTTTATCATATAAATCAATAAAATAGATTTTTAATAAAAGTATTGTGAATTATAAAATGACCATACTAAAATTTGAGAACTGATTTGTAAAATATTTAATATTATATAGAACCTTAATATATATTTTTATTTTTTATTGTATTCATATGAACACTTTCTATTTCAAAATATAGGTTATAACAATCACAAAAAAATAATAAAAAGTTAACCGAGGATTATTTAAATTTGATATTTTTTATAAATAAATATATTAAATAAATACTATTTATTTGTAGAGATATATAACAAAAAATATAGGGTTCTTACACTATAGACACATATAAATATATCTCCCTAAAAATTGAATCTTTCAAATTTTTTTATACTTATTTCTTATCAGATCTTGAATTCCCATGTAGATTCATCTAATTGAAGGATTCAACAGAAAAAAAACAGGTGACTGGTCATCTTTCATAGAATACAATTTACAGTCCAAAATCTCCACTTTATATTCATCATAAGAGATATATTTATCTAAAGGTATGAAATCATAGTTAAATACACTTTAAGGTTCAGGTATGTACTATCTTTGTAGATATTTGTGGAACACATCATGGACTTGAGAGATATTTTGTGGATTTTCCAAAGGATAATCTATAATATCAATATAATAAATAGTATAAAAGGAATTGATAAATATTTGGCTCAAATTGACATTTTTTGAAATATCATGACCTTATTTCATCGATATATTCATAAGAATACCTTTTCACAGAAATTGAATTCTTGATCTCACCATAGATTATCGGTACTACTTTTTTATCGACATTGAGCTTCCCTTGTGTATTGATGATTGATCTATCATTCTATATTATTTCCTCATCATTATTAAATCCCAACAGGTTTCCATATATAACATCATCCATGTGTGTTATATTTTTTCACTTCATATTATATAATACTTCAAAATGATACATTTTAATTCGTAATTGGATCCTATTTTCATATAAAAATTCCTCCAAAGGTTGTATTTGATCCATAAATTCATTGAAATATTGTGAGAATGATCTCAAAAGGTATTCTAAAGTATTAATAGTACTGTGAATAAAAAAATATTTCCAACGATAACATTCATTTCTGAAATTCAACTCGATATTCAAATATTTCTTAAGACTTCTATATAACATCGAGGTAGACCACATATCCAGATCAAATAAAATAGAATTTTGTCATCAAATAAACCTTACCACTTCAATAATGTATATGTGGGCATTTTTTTCAATAGAGAAATATTTTATGGGTAATTATTGTTTCATTCCATTATCATTAAATATATTAACCTTAACTTTATTACATACCATGAACTGATATATGTACTCTATAATATATCCCTTCATGATATCCCGTCAGAAATACACATTCAGAAATTTATACTTATTTTCATTTGTAGTATAGATAGTAAATGACTAACTATGATAATCACCAAATTGATCATTTTTTAGATATTTTATTTATAGGAAACATACATGATTCCAAATCTATTACATTTTATCATAATCATGATTAAGCATAGGACTATTTTTCACCTTCTTCTAAAGTTCCACATCCTTCTTCTATCCAAATTTAATATTTAGCTGGATAAATGACGGAACATTTATCGTATAAAAGTATGATATTTACCATGTCTTCATGATTTCAAGACTTATATTATATAAAATATAAATATTTTTTCACTTTCATTCCCCAACATTGTGAATCTAGAATGATCTTTCAACTTAGAGCATGACCCAGATAGTCTTATTTCCTAGTGTAGTAATATATTGTGTTGCCATAATATTTAATCAACATCAAATATCTACATGGGATCATATTCATCTTTTTTTTGTGAATATATATGATTTTCTGATTGTTATATATATTTTACATTTTCCACCATAAAACAATTATCATCATTTTTAGTGAAAAAATTAATTCTTCCATCAATAAAACATTTTTTGTGTAATTTTTATCAGGAATATTCAATTGGTATAAAAAATATGGTATCACCATATCATATTTCATGAGGATATATAAGATTATAATCATCTATAATGTTTTATAAATTATAAACCCACCTACATTTGAAGGTATTATAAGTACAGATGTTCTAATTAAATTTTTTTTTTATCCTTCAAACATTATTCACAATCATTTTCCAAACGAACATGGATCCATTCCATGTAAAATTGGTAATTAGAGTATTTATCCATAAAAATCTTTAAAAAGTGTTAGTAGTATCCCACAAACTTAATATAACCATAGATCACAAATATTTTAGTTTTTAGGGGCCATTTTTCAATAACATCCACCCATAAAGACCCCTCGATATACCCGCAGTTGTGAGTGTATGAACCAAAATGTAAACATTTTTTACATAAATTTACCAAAAGCTAAATTTATCATACAACCACTCCTGCTTTATTGTCATTAGTTCAATCACAAAATGTTCATTATGGTCTTACATTCTCTTAAAATACCTAGGAATAGTGTTTATAAATGCTATAACAAATAGATTATTGTATTTTCTAACAACTATATTCATTAAATAAATGAAGACATAAGTATCAATGGAATTTACCATTTAAATTACCTTAAATTTATAATAAATATAGATCATACTAAACAATGTTTGGGGAATATCCTCCTATATAAATTTTAATTTATGATATCAAAATTGATGGTCAATCATAGAAAAGTATAAATATAATCATAATTAACCAATGAAAATTAATCAATCAAATAATCATAAACCAACCCAATTTTCATGTTACATCGGTACACAAGATATCCCAATCATAGCCTAAAGTGAATTAGAAAACTCCCCAATTTGCGAAACCACACAAGGATTCATTTTATATATTAATGGAAAGAGGTTCTATAAATTAAAAAAATCAATATATGTCAGAAAACATTAATTCCATAAAATTTTGCTATACCAAACACTTCTCAAGGAAAAATTTCCATGATTTGATATATGAACATCCTGGTGTAAAATATCTTACAAAAAACTATACTACAAAAAATTAGACAAAAACAGAAAAATCCATGTAATGATTTGATCATAACTCTTCTATTCACCGCCATTATAAAATGTACAATGATTAATAACTCCCCTCTCTTTTATGGTGTGTATTCCCCTTTCTTGAACCTATCAAAATATATTCTACAAATAAACAAAGGAAGATGTGGGATGTTATCACAATAGCCTTGGTAGATCTCTCTATGTGTTCTATAAGATGTTTTGATACAAATAAACCATATATAATTCAATTTAAATAAATACATATCATGGATAATCATCTTCTCCTTTATCAATGAAAATAATTAAAATCAAGAAAATATGGAAGGTAAATAGAAATCGGTTTAAATAAATATTTATATAAAATATAGAGGAGTAAATGAAAACAATTCAATAATCACAGACATAAATAATCATGTAAAAAGAATGAAACATGATATAATCCATGATATAGGTTAGATAATGGATGTTGGATCCTCATACAACTCATTAGATAATCATAAAATGATTTTTATATCCACACAACCCTATGGATATAACCTTTGGGATAATCAATCAACACTACATCTATAGAAGTCCTATTGAAATATTCATAGTTATTTTTTCATCATCGGTCTATTTAACTATGTCGGATCCTATAATTCTTTTCCCAATCACCCACTAACATCCCATGATCACATGTTAATTAATTTAATCAATTATCAGAATAGTCATTCAATTCAATTCAATTCATCTATCATAGTTCAAATGTCAACTTCATGTTTCAACATGATATTTAAATTAAAAAACAAAATAATGTGTTTTCATCGTGTCTATAAATTTTAATTTAATCTTTAATTTTATACCATTTTTTAAGAAAATCATCATTTTATCAATTCATCAAATCTATCTCATTCCAATCCATACTTCATAAAATCCATTATATTTATCAATTCCTTTGCATAAAGGATTTCATTTCACCAGTCACATTCCTTTAAAATCAAACTTCAAAATCATTTCAATGTAATTTTTCAATATCTATTGTAATACATTTAAAATTTATAAAGCAATCAAAGTTTCATGTATTGTTAAAATCCATATTGAAACACATATGTATTAACCTAATATATATCAATTAATCACCAAAAATGTTAAATTCCAATGGTTAATTTAAGGATAGTATGAACAAATAGAATCCATTTTTGTAAAATACATCAAACCCCAAGATCTCTTCCATCAACTGAACATGGATTTATCACTTTCAATGGAAGATAAAATAATGAATTAATTAAATCTGAACCATTTCGAAATCACTTATCAAAGTGTGAGTAAATGTATCCACATCTTCATTAATTTGATATAAATATAGTTTAGAGTAAAATATCCTCACTTTAGAGACTCGAAAAGAAATAGTAATTTATTAGGGATGGAGGGGATGTGTATAGAATTTATAACAATATTTTTGGATTTAAATTATAATTTTTGAGGTATTAAATACACATTTTCATTTTTCTTTAGGTCAAGACACATGGATAATAATAATTGTGAACCTAACCCAGAACCATCAATGGGATTTTGAACAATGTTGATGATTTTTTTGCAGTGTAATATTAACAATATTTTAATTGTGCACTCCCTTTTGGGCAAACAAAAAAGGGTTCAGGGTTCAGTAACATGGTTTAATATTCCATGCACCAAACCATGTGTTCCTTTCTATCTGTGATCACATTGTTTGGTGTGGATGTTACACAATTTTCGCAAACCATGAACTAGCCCCAAAGATTAGATGATAGTGCATGTTTTATATGGGGGAAACCCTTACGGTTTTCCCATACCATGTCGCAACCATTCTCAACCACATAAATTTAAAAAGATAAAAATTTCCACAAAATTGATCTAAAACAAGGTCCAAACAAATGATGATCAAAACAATGGTCACAAAGTTCCTAAAAAAAGTAACATAATGTTAAAACCTCAATAACATAATGACTTTATATACCCATAAATCTTATAAAGAAGTCTCTATGTCAAAGAGATAAGACCAATGCACTCTCATCAGTGACTCACACACCCATGCCTCATCCAAAACAAAATTGTGTTTCCATTACACCTGATCCAATAATATTGAATTTTCAAGAATAACCATTGAAAAAGAATAAAAATTATATATTGTATGCTCCATCACAGATAAATTATGTTCTACATCATGGTCCTCCATGATCAGGAATTAATAGGATTAAAAGAGATAATTTTGGAGCTATGATACAAGAATCGCATTATGAATCAATGTCAACAAAGGAAAAAAGTGTCCAATGGATATCCACCATTCCAATCATCTCAACAACACCAAATGGTCTAATGTAACTTAAAATAATATTTACCTATCTCCCTAGAAATTAGTGAACCGTTCTAGGTGGATATTTCAAAATAACCTGGTCTCTAATTGAAAACTCACAAGGAGGTATTAAATGATTATCATATGATTGATACAATATTTTACCCATCGCCATTCTATAGAGATTCAGTTGAATCATTTTTTTATCTTTGACTAAACTCATTCAAATTTGTGTAAGATTATCCAATATTAGTTCAACATAACAAATATTATCACAAGCATCCATATTGGGCCTCAAAGGGCGTCATAAAATGAATGATTAATATCTATTGATATTGGTAAAATCAATTAGTCCCAAGTGGTTATCCTATCATCTTTGAAAATTAGTAATGGAAACACAAATAATGAATTCAATGATCTATAAACCTCATTCTCTCTGGCCAGACATCTATAGATGTTATTTCCTAATAATACTAACTTAATATTCCATGGCCTCCTGTAGTCCTTTCCAAAAATGATAACCGAAATAAGAATCTTCTTCAAAAAACTATAAGAGATGAAAGTCCATAAAATAAAACAATATCTTATATAAAATGATTTCACAAGCCCTCAACCATGACCATATCACGAATTAGGATGATGTGATCTGGTTTTTTTCTAATAATTAATCACAACCCATATTTAATTATTCCAATGAGAGATCTAGGGACACACAACCATGAAATACATTGTAATTTTATCCATCAACAAAGTCATAATATAATGGTGATGAAAGGAAAAGAAATTTTATGGTGCTCTACATTGACCTAATAAAAATTATAAAAATGAAAAACAAAATAATAAATGTATCATCTCATATATTTCTACTAATATCATCGGTCAGTTAAAAATAGAAACAGCATAGTGCCTAGGTGAACTGATAACTAGGAACTATAAAAATCTCCCATCATAGAGTTTCTAATTTGATATGTTACAGTGTACTCATACTAGAAACAAAGGACTCCCTTATTGTATAATAACCACTCACTTATGGTCTCCACCATTAAAAATAGAGTACATAATGAGAAAAAATTCATCATCAAGAAGATTCTCCTCAAAAATACTTCTAGGAGATCAAATATCACTATAATCCTTACCGGAACTATTTTCGTCTCATCCCCATGAACTACTATATGCATAAAATAAAAGGGGGCACCGATGTTCCACTCTTATGATGATTCTATAACATTTTTTTTTGATATTTCCAACAAATGGAATCAATAAATACATTCTCCTTACCAATGGTTTTAGAAATGATAATATCAAATACCTATAAGTATCCCTCCAATTGTCTTTAATAGAGGTTAAAATGTTTTACAAGAAGATATAAATGATGATTTTGGGATTGAATAATACTATAAACCTACTCTTAAAAAGTTAATGATTACAAAACATAAGAGTATGCATCCTAACTATGAGTTCGTGGTAATAAATAGGATAGTTCTTATCATGTGGAATAATCTATCAGTGACCAAAATCTACTATGTGATTGCCATTAAAAAGAATGTATATAAAACACAAGTCTTATTGTGTCACAAAAACTATATTTTACTTACTATACTCTCAAAGAGTCGTAGTTGGTATTGTTTTCCAATGTAAATAAAAATTGTAAAATTATTTTATAAATATTTGATCCTATAAAAAATTACCAATTATTTAGTAGGAGAGGTCATTAGCGAAAATACTTTTGATAAATATTTTATGAGATGGTAGTAAAACCACACTGAAACTGAGAATATTAAAATATTGAAAACATTACATAGTTGTTCCCATTCTATAACAACCTTTAACATAATCGAATAAACTAAAAAAAATTGATCCTGGAAAACATGGACAATAAAAATTCTTTTCTTGAATATACAAAAAACATTTTTATATCTACGAATAAATTCTTTGATCTATCAAAATTTCATGAACAGTTATCAGAAGATACATATGGCCCTCTTCTATTTAATAGTAATCCAAAATATCATACAAAAATAAAAAATTTAATATATCATGATAATCATGGAATAATTGATTTATCAATTATATAAAAGACATATTAGTATGTTATAAACCAAAATGAATATTATGATACTACTAATTTTCAAACATACTCTTGAAGATAGTCTTAGAAATATTTTATTTTTAATTCTAAACTAGTTGTAATCCAACAAAAGATCGTCCCTAGAGGACCACTTCTCGGATTTAAACAAGGAAAATAGATCTTCAATGTAATTCAATAGAATCCTGTTATTCATCATAACAAAATTCATTTTAGATATTTAAAATTAAGAAAAGTGTCTTCATGACATTAATTAGAAAAAAAGTAGGTGTTCCGTGGGGTGAAAAACATATGTGGTAAAATCATTTATCAAAAAATAATAATTTAATTGAGTAATTAATTCATTTTTCGTATCTATTTATTTATGTTATGGATTGTTACAAATAAGACGGTTACCTTATAACAAGTTAATAATAAATTCTACTGGTCACACTGTGGGAATCTTGAGTATTAATATGGAAAAATGCCATGATACTAAATGACCGCTAGTGGAAGATATCCAATCAAGGATAATTTCTATAGATCACTCAAAAACATATGTCTCACCTTCTGATGTAAAAGTGGATGTATTGTATGACTCAATCAACAGTCTCATTCACCGTATAAAATATGAATCGCCGTATTGGGGGTAGTAACGGAGACCCACTAAATATAAAATTCAATGTAGGATTTATGATAAATCATCTAGTTTATCCAACGAATTAAATCTAGTTCTTTCATGTTGAGAACCAATTAATTATATGTGAGGATGATATCTGATAATAATATGGTATATGAAGCACATCATAGATCCATCTCCCTCTTCATTTTGAGTATTATGGAAATAAAAATAACATAAGGTATGTTATACATAGGATCGTTTAGTTAATTAACATCACAGGTTGACATGGAAGAATGATACACACCCCTAACAAATAATTTCGTTACTATAGATAAATCTATATTGATGGAACAACTCAATATATCAGACCTACATCAGCTTCATCCGAATAATCATTCACTATATGAAAAAGATTCATTCCATATGTTGTTATATACAACGCATTAAATATTGAATATTATGATTTAAATATAATTATATTATGTTAATAAGAGATTCTTACACTATATGTGGTATAAATGGTAATATAAAAATTCAACAGTTGAACTAAGTAGCTGCAAAAACTAATGAACTTTAGTTCCTTAGTACAAAACCATTTTGAATGCCTGACCTTGTTACACTGAATGACAGTCAAATGGAATTTTCTCGAAAATATACAAGATCTATCTGATTATTTTTGTAATAACCCTCCCAAATACCCATTATGCACATACATTTTTTTGGGAACTAATAGAACATCATGAAAAGTTAGCATGAACTCTTATAAAAATTAACATACCAACAAGGTAAATAATTTCCATCAACGCTATATATAACAAATCTACATAAGATGTGCGATCCAACATAAAAAATTGAGATATATTACCTTATCTATTTCACATATAAAATTTTTGATACTTCATATACTCAATCATTATAATCTTAGTAGAACACTGAACCCATTAAGTAATTAAATTCGTATACTGATTCACAATCCAATTACCTTATTAGAGGTAACTAAACTACATGGACATTTCCATAACCATCATATCTAGATATAACTATTATATAAATATGCACTTATACTCTTTCCACTACAACCCTGAATTTTTATTTAAAATAGAAAAAATGAATCCCAATAACACACTATTGGTCCAAAAAATATAAATGTAGTACATTTCTTTGTTATGGAATCCATTGTTTCCCAAAACTCAAAATGAATCTCAATAAATATCAATAAATACTATTAATCTTGAATACCATTCAATACATTGAAATTACTTTGTTTCAATAGAGGAATATCCTCAGAATGTTCTCTAGATTCATCCCCTTGAGGTCTCTCTATTGAAATATTAATGATAGTTGGTGCATGTTCCTATAAAAGAGATTTAATATCACGCACAATAATAACAATGAGGATAATATAAACATAAGGGTTCACCTATAGTGGTTATATTATCGATCAATAACATCATGATATTTTGAAAATAAATTTTACTAATTCATTTACATTTTTTGATAGGTTACATTACATAAAACAATGAGTTTCTTCGATAGGGTGTATACCATGTGACACCAAGATTCAATGAACAATGAAATAATATAATTATCACCTTGTTGTTAAAGAAGTAATTCATTGATATTATTGAATAATATATTACCTATACGTATACATACCCTACTCAATATATTTTTATTTATAAAATATTATAAAATAATAAATCAATTTTTAGTAATGATATTATATTCATTAAAATATTTTTTATAATTTTTTTTATTTACACGCAAAAAATTTAATAAATATTTACATATTAAAGAAATTTTACTTGATAAAATGTACATATGTATAGAA
Organism: Viscum album; assembly: GCA_963277665.1. Classification (NCBI taxonomy): domain Eukaryota; kingdom Viridiplantae; phylum Streptophyta; class Magnoliopsida; order Santalales; family Viscaceae; genus Viscum; species Viscum album. Next base: position 1,843,901,370 of record OY728163.1, on the reverse strand, counting down.
ATAATCACTTAAAAATTATATTATGGTGAAATTTTGGGATTTTCTACGAAAATATTAATTTTTTATTTATTAGTAAATAATATCCTTTTTTATAAAGTTATTATATCATTACAATAATTAATTAAATAAAATTTAAAATTATTTTTTATATTAGAATAAGTATTATTTATTATAATTTAACCCACATACTAATGTTGAATTGACTTTATATTTTATTTTAGTATATGAGTTTTTTCGATTAAAGAGAGGATTTTTTATTAAAACTATTTTAATGTGCATAATGTTTTAACATTTTAATTAATAAAAATAATACTTATTGAGGAATAATTTAATTGAAATTTAAATATTATATATCAATAAATTTTAATTTATTTTCATTAGATGAATATTATTAAACATAATGTTAATATTAAATCATCTTGTACAGGAAAAAAATACACTCCTCGAAACCTTCTTTTTTCTTATATCTTTTATTTTTCTATTAAATTATATTTTTTATACTTTTTGAAAATTATGTGATAGAATAAACTAATATTTTTAAATATAAATGTCAGAAAAATATTTTTTTAAATGTTTTATATTTTTCTGAAAAGTTAAATTTATAACGAATTGTTAAAATACTGAATTTTATTTGAAAAAAAATCCATTTTGATTACTTAAAATGTAAGAAGATTTTTTACATTGTGTTTAAAGTGAAATTAGTTCAACTATATCTTTTTATGTCATTAAAATCAACATAATATTGAAATTTCATATAAAAATATTGTTAAATTTTCAACAATTTTTCAACAAAACCCTGATTTCTCATCACATATACATTATTTATTTCAAATTATAATTTCTAATTTTTGAATTGAATTAGGAAGAATGAATTACCTATTTGGAATAACAATAATTTATATTTCATAAAAATATTAACTTATTTTTCTCCAAAATGATTTTAAAACTATTATTTTACCCTCTTCATGTATATTTCTTAATAATAATCATTTTTTATCCATGTGGAAGGAGAAAAACAATGTAACACCTTTTATTTTTAAAAAATAAAAATATTTCATCCACCTAACTATTAAAATTCAAAAAATATCCACTCTTATTAACCCCATAAAACCCATTTGGATCATTAAATTCTTGAGAAAATAAATTCCAAATGTCTTTCCACACAACATAGAATATTTATTTTGAGGCATAAATCCATCCTACGGAGGATTTTGTTGCGAATTTATGGAGAATACCTGAATAAGTAGTAACATTCTTCAATGAGATTTTTTATTTCGTTCTCCACCACATAAAATTTTAATTATCCCATGCCAATATAATAAAATTATTATCAATAATATATTGATATTTTCTTATATAATGGTAATGACCTACAATGATATACACATCCATCAAATGGGTATGTAAATCATCATTGGTTTGTATGGTGGACTACCACCTTACAAACTGATGGAGTACAATTTTCCATTACCAACTATCACAGTTGTGTATGATGATGGATATAAAGTATATATATGATATGTATTAAATAATTACCCCTCTAGACTCATTATATCACATGTACTTTTTTTTCGTTTTGTATGGTATACGATAACATCATTCATGTGTGTAGTGGACTACCTCATTATAATGTTATGCGATTCATTTTTACTCATGAATTACATTGAAGATAATAAGGAAAACTATTTTTGATATAAATGAAATATTTATAACATTAATGGAATATTGATCAATCTGAAATTACAATATATCATTTTCTTTCATAACTGTACAATCACTAAAAGATGATATTGTAATTGTTATACGTATGGACTATCGCCTTTATGAAATGATGTAACTCTCTTTTCATGACCACATCAGATAGATAATATAAATACAAAAATTTAAATAAAAAATTTGGGAGTTTATTATGTTATAATAATTCTGAAATGGTATGATATTAATTAAGACCTTTCTCTAATGATCGTTGAGGAATGTAAATTTCACTAACGTGTACGTATAGCCTACCATCTCAATGATCATGTCATACTTCATTTCATCAAAACCATAATTCATGATTAGTTTTAATATAATATTCGATGTATATATATGATTATTATTCCATTTTTATTATTCTAGAGATACGGAACCATGATCCAGCTAAGAGGTCTTAAAATAACAAGTAAAAACATATACAGGAATAAAAGCTGTACTTACCCAAAACATGATTTTATCAATGAAATGTTACTAAATGTGTAATAAAAGGTCATATGTAAATAATATATGATATGATATATATATACGGGTATTTAATATTTTTATAATAATCACACACATATTATAAATTAGTTTTTACTTGTACAAAGAATGTTTAGGATTAAGTTAATGGATTTCTAATATTTTTTCTATTGTTGAGATACATAGGAAAATTGGACACTCATTTATTTTTAGTGGTGTATATATTTCCACAATGATGTTTTATATCATTATTCCCATTTAATTAATGATATTAAATGTTCCATTTTATGTTGTTATTTTTTTGGAATTACTAATAAAAATATTAACAAATCAGTATGGGATTTTTGTCTCAATTTTCCTTTGTTGAGACATATGTTTGGTTATACGGTTATCTTCATTCAGAATGAGTATATAAATCCTGTTTTATAGGTAGTTTCATGATTTAATTTATTTTCAAGATATTTTATGTTATTTCTTCATGGGGATCGTGATTGAATGTTAAAAAAGTGGTAAATATTTAATGTTACAATCTCATTGCTGATCAGGATTATTTTTTTACAATGTTTCTGATGATAAAATTTATGATCAATATCTAAAAAAAGTCATAAACATTATTTAGCTTAGGTAATGTGTTGAGAAAAAATGTCTTACCATCATTTTTGACCATTTATTTACTCAATTATTTCAAAATGATTTTTCATATAATAATTGTCTTAATTTCCTCCATAAGTCGAAAATGCATTTCAAAAAAATGTTTTCTAAAATTATTATAAAAACTAATTTAAAAATTATAATAAATATATATTAAATAAATTTTAATTCATTTGTTAATGTTTTTCAAAACAATCAAAGGGATCTTCATTTTATTTTCCAAGAAATTCTTATTTTTCATTTACTGAAAATGTTAATGAAATTGTAGTCTTAACATGTATGGAATGAATAGAATTTCACACTATCATGAATTTTTTTTAATATTATACTATAATTATTCATGTTTGTTTTCAAATTAATCAATTTTAAATTTTCTTAATGTTTAAAAAGATAATTTTTTTAAATATTAATAGGATATTTTTCACATGAAAAGCTTAAAATGTTTTTATCAATGAATTTGTAATATATTTTCGTGGTTATTTTTAATGAAAAGAGTTTAGAAGGTGGCTTAAGTTTTAAAAGGTTTTTTTAAATGTGAAAACCCTAATTTTATCAAAAAAAAATTCCATGTGGTATTTCAAAATCATTTTCCATCTATGATGTGATACTTTAATGTAAAATAAGATTTACTTAGGATATGATACTAGTATACCATTATTATTCTGTCTCTAAATGGTGTATCTTTATAACAATAATATTCTTATGAATCGCATTTCTCTTGCAGGAATTTTAAATTGATAAAATTCTTATGTAACTCACTTATTTTTCAAGGGGTTATACTACTATGAAATATTGAAATAATTTCGAAACAAATCTCTAATCCACAATTCATGAGATGATTAAATTTTTATTAAACCCATTTCAATCCATGGGTTATTATATGATGAATATTTTTTTATCTTATGGGACACATATGTATTATTTTCACAATTTGATTGGTGTACCTATATCTCCATCCAATGAATTTGGTAAAAGAAAATATAATATAATATAATTGGGTAAATAAGACATCATATCAATCCTGAATAAGAGAATACACTGGTGGTATTCTTATGATCTATATATAGATTATATGTGTAGTTCACCCAAACCCGAAGTTGGCATACATGTGGATAGAAAAATTTAAATATATTAGGAATATCTTCATTGGTATCCAAAACCTAATTTTTTCTATTATTACAATTCCTCACAATATCTATGTCTCTTAGAAGTATAATGCTCTCATATATCATGTTAATTGATATCCTTATTAATAATTTTTTTTAAAATATTAATCCTTATTCCATGACTCAATATTTTAATCATTGATACGTTGGGTGTGGTTTTCAATTGATATAATAAGGTTCTCATACTAATATATTAGTATTATTCTTTTGTACCAATATTTGTTTTCCCATTATGAGATTAATAAATCAACCATTTTTATGTCTCCTTTCACCATATTATGAATATTGTTTTTGGTTGGGTTTTTCCATGATGATTTATAAATAGGAACATATTTATTTGTTACATTGAATATCTTCCAAAAAATTAAATGATTGTGGGGCTATTATCCAATGTCACTAAGAAATTACAGTCCTCAGGCCAATGTTCGAGTAATTTTTTAATAATTCATCTAAAAAGTTGCTATATTTATGTATGATAATATTGACTCTAGAGAGTTGGTATCCTAGTCAATGTAAGAATTTTTATCATTGGGAACTCTCATGTGTGAGTGATGGAAAAATCATTTCTCTCCACCCAAGGGATTCACTAGGAAAGGGATTCCAATGTGTATGGTGGTTTGTCCCACATAGTAAGTGTATCTACCATGTATTTACCTAATACATTTAAATTATAGTCCATTAAAAATAATTCCAAACCATTACAATTGGATTCAGTTGAATTGTTTAGTTAGATATTAGAAAATAGGATGAGAAATTTTTATTGATATCCCTAGAGATATGTCTAAGAATATTCATGGGGATATTACTAATGATAAGTATACAGTTGATTCCACATATAGGAAAATGTCTTGGAATTTGGGTAAATGATTCAGTGACTGTTTTCTAGGAAATTACATCTCTACATGGATACTACATATGGATTTTAACAAGTATAGAGGTACCAAAGGGTAATAACTCCACAAAAGATATTATGAGATAAACTCAATCATCACATGGTGCACAAAAAATGGTCTTCCTACAGATATGGATTCACACTACTGGGGATCTGATTTAGAAATTCCCAAACACATCACAATCCTTCATAAATAATTTAAATAGGTGATAACTATTAATATCATAGGATGAACTTAATGTGGAATAGACTAAAAATAATGTGACAGGAATTAGACACCATATATGTGATGCTTCATGATTATGTGGCTTCCTACTATTAAACTTGTTATTTAAACATTTATTTAAATATTTAGTAAAGGATCATAAATAGAAGTAACTAGGTTAACAACTAATATAGAGGACAATTTTATAAGGACTAGACAAATGAGATGATTATTTATGTAAAAGGAATTACGATTATTCCTATTTATTTACCATGATATTGGATTAATATTATTCACAGTAAACATGTATCATATTCACCAAATAATAGAATAATGGAGTTTAATGAGTTTTTGGGTAGTGGATAACATGGACAAAAGAAGATTCATTTTCTTAAATGTCAAGAATGTAAAAACAATAACTAAAAGTAATATCTCAATGGAACAAGAATTTGATTTTGATACAGATAAAATTGAAACAAATTAAGATATTTTTGACTAAAAATTTAATGTTCATTTAACACAATTAATGGATATATGGGTCCCCACTCGGGGGGCCCACACACATACTCAAATGAGTCATCTGACAAGTGAATGTCCCCATATGATGACCTTATTTTCAGTGTTCTTTTTCCTCAATTGTATACACCTCAGCATAATTCCTAGAAGGTCACCCATAATGATCAATATTCCATAAAATTCATACATAAATGTGGATTTAAAATCATGATTGATTTTAAAAATAATGTTTTAGCATGATTAAATGAGTTATATAATATATTAATTTTACCCTTTATCATTTCAGGGTGATATATTTACCCCACCATTAGATCAAAACATCATCCTTGTGGACATCAAATCTCATCCTAGTAATTTCCACTGTAATTCTATTTGGGTTAATGCTCTCCCAGAAATTTTATTAATACGACCTTTTGATAACACTTTCACCTCACCTTAACATGTTTGTATTTTCCTAGCACATTTGGAACCATTAGTTTCTCATCAGACACATTGCCCCTACTTGGGGCCAACTCTCATTCCCAAATGGGTAATCTGAATAATGAATTTCCCTATAATCCTACACATGTTCTTTCATGTGTGCTTTGTCCTCACTCACACACACCCTGAGAATCTTCTGGAATGGTCACCCAACCTGATCACTACTCCAACACAATAATTCATTACTATGGATTTATAATCCGGTAGGCTCCCAAATAATGGTGTGCCTCGTTGAAATGACTCATATCATTAATTAAATTAAACATTTATAATTATAGGGTGTTAAATTTTATTAGGAGGTTGTATAGGGGCTTTGTAAATTGATTTCCTTGGGGAAAATATTAGTAAGTTAAAAAAAGATGGTATATGTGATGGTTATAATGATGATGACAATGTCTCTACGAATGATATATAAAAGGAAGAAGCTATTAAGGAATAATAAGATGAATCATGGTAAATTGATAAGGTATGGAGTTGAATAATTGATGTTTTTATGTTTTTTAATTTCATCATTTTTAAATATATAAGATTTTTTACTATTGTTTTTCAATTATAGATTTTAAATAATTTTTTAAATGATTTTGATGCCCTTGAAAATGGTTTAATTTGGAGAGGTGGTTCTAGGGGACCTCGGAAAAAGGCTCTCAGAGGGAAAAGAGGGTTATTATCCTTAGTGATGGATGTTAGTTCCTCTGGAATGCCATTAAAAATTCTATAGTTGATGTGTATCCCTCATCAGGAAGGTTCATTATTATGAGAACTTGAATCTTTCTAATTGATATAGTCACCCTCTACTAGAACTGGCATGAGGCCCCCTCCATGGGCATCCTTCAGGATCAATCCTAATAGGCCACTCCACTATTATACATAGTGGGGGTCGATAGATAAAATGGATCCCACCAACAAATAGATAAAAAATATATACAAACGGATCATCCATTGTGTGTGACATGTGAGTTGGTGGAGTGGTCTGCAACTCATGTGGGAGTGTTTTCCATGCATTCACAACACTCTTCGGTAATGGCAGTGCACATTATGCAAAGGCCAATAGGGCCCTTATAGTGATCATTCTATGCGAATAAAAGAACATTAACCTCTCATAGGTGGAAGAAGACTCATTGATTATACATGAATCCTTTTTGGGCAGAGGCGCCACTCCCTGGTAAGTTTCGTATATTATAAAAAAATAAAAACAGCTCCTTAACACCAAGATTTGGGTCGCCCACATTTGTAGAGTGGAGAAACATTTACGTATCACATCGCCTCCATAGCATCCATGGGCTCCAATGTCACGTTCACAACTAACATCACCTCCCTCTTGCAAGAGGGAGTTCACCAATTTTGTGGGTATTCCTTCAGTCTCCACTATTTTAGACCCCCCTAATCTTGGATTTTTTGTTACACCCCCTTGTATCTTGTGTTTCTCCTTTGAATAAATATACAACGATGAAGATAATTTTCAGGGGGGAAAACATGATCAAAGGAATGATAACCATTAATATGTACCTTGTCTTAAGATAATTATTTCTATAGAAATGGATTATTTATTTGGATAAAGAAAATATGATAGTACTAATTTCCTTAAAACTGATTAATGATTTTCTAATAAATTTGTTTACACTTTCACAGATGGATTTTACATAATTTTTTTATTTAAGGAATATGTCCAATAACTTGTTTTTGTAATAAAGAATGAGGTAGAATTTATGTTTTAAATAATATTTTATGGTAATTTTGGATTTTATTTAATTTTTGATGAAGGTACTCACATATTTGGTATGTACAAATTAGGATATACTTTACATTGTTTGGGGTATTATTGATATGTCCATTTTATAAATTTAGTGGTATCCATTAAAAAGTTTCATATTTTGTCCTTTTGTAAGGGTTATAGGACTAACCATTTATGAAATTTTTTATTTTGACCATTTTATACGAATTTAGAAATTAATATATTACATCACCATATAGAGATATATGCATATTGGATAACATGAGCTAACCATTTTGTTGTGATGATAACTAAAGACTGACTGAGTGAATTATCATTTCTCATATATGACATATGATTTTTTAGGGATTCATGGATAATACACTCACCAATAGTTATAGTATTTAAATATAAATTTGAAATTGATCTAGGAACAACCAATGTGTGATAATTTTCTTATGAAATGGAATAAAATAATTTTATTATATCTTCTCATTGAAATCCATCAACATTAAGAAATATATCATAAAACAATTTTTTTCCCTATTATCATAAACTTTTATGAAATCAATGATCTTTATAACACCACTTTTTTTTTGTTTTTGGTCATTAACCTTATCTATACAACTCACATTCTTATTATCAATGATCTTTATTACTCACTATAATTATTTTCACTTTTCTTCCATGAACAAATCGTCACATCCCACCTATGTTCTCTTATGTTTAAACCGATCTATGTGTTACATTAGATAACCATTATGTTCCAAAATTTCACTTTTTAATAGAATTTTTATTATTTACAAGTATTATGTGGGTTTCTATGTATGGATTTTTAAATATGAAACCCTTGATGAAAAAGATAAATATCAATGGAAAATTTATTTTTAGCGTTTTAGACTATGACATCTTATGATTTGATAAAATATTTTTCTCAAATTAATTTCAATTTTTAGAAAAAATTTCAATTAAAAAAATACATTTCTTCAATACTATTCATAATAAAAAAACAATGAGCTTTAGTAAACCATGAAATAAAATTATCCTAATTTAGTCATTAAGAATGATGGTATGAATAGTACCAACTACATTAAGAAATAAACCTATAATTTTCTTACTCAGTATAATATTATTCATAAATGATTATTAAAAATATATGATTTCATTGTATTGTAATTATATTCTTCAAAAATATGTTTTCTTTAAAAATGATTTTTATTCAATTTAAAAAAATATTAAAAATAATATATATATATATATATATAATAAGATTTATTATATAAACTTACCATAATTTAAGAAGGAAAACACAAAAATATTTAATTTTGGTGAAATATTTGGATTTTTTTGAAAATATTGACTATTCACTGAATAGTAAAAATAACATTTTTTTTCAAAATATCCCAAAATTTTAATAATAAAATTAATTTGAATGAATTTTTTTAATTCGATTGTGTATTATTTTTAACATTTAATCCACTTAATTTTTTTAACAATATTTATTTTTTAATTTAGTATAGGTTTAATTTTTTGTTTGAAAAGAGGGGGTTTTCTGAAAAATATTTTTAAGTACACATGTTTCTTCATTTTAAATAAAAAAAAATATATAATTTGGAATTTTTATTTAAATTAATTCATTATATATAAATTTATTTTCATTTATATTATTAAAATAACTTTTACTTGACATATAAATAATAAAAAATTATCATGTACTTGAAAGCAAATATACTTCTTCGAATAATATTTTTTTCAGGGCGTATCAGGTATTTGTTGTAATGATAACACTTTCCACCTCTATACGAGATATTTTGATAAATAAAATTAATTTTTGAAATCATAATTTCAAAAATATATTGGGTTTAATTTTTTAGGATTTTCTAAAAATAGTAATCATCGATAAATAGTGAAAAATATTGAATTTCAATTGAATGCAGTCTTTTCATTTTTATTATTTATAATGATAACAGATAATTATAATTGATTATAAGGTAACAATAGTTGAATTATATCCAAATTTTATATTTTTATCTATTTCATATTGATATTATATAAAAAACATTGTCAATATCTTAAAAATTTCTCAATGAAAACCGATTTTCTCGTCATGTATGCAATATTAACATCAAATTAGAAATTATAGTGTAACACCCCAAGCTTCCACGGTACGTTTCCCTTCGAATAATGCGATAGCGTGTGTTGTACGCAACCTCGAGTTCTAACACACACCACAACTAATTAAACTAGCCCTTGTGAATAGTAATACCTAATTTTTGAAATCATATATATTTTATATTTCAAAATGGACTTCATTTTTGGATTCGGAATATCGAAATTAGCCTAGGGTGAAATTTTGGTACTTTTCGGATAACTTTTATATTTTGATGAATAGTGAAAATTACTAAATTTTAATTAAAAACAACTTTTTTAATCAAAATAATTAATATTGATAAATTATGAATTTGAGTGGTTTTAAAGTATATTTAGAATATATTTTTACCATTTAATTTAATGTTTGTCATTGGAATAATTTCACAATTAAACCAGACATAAACGAGTGTCAATCTTTTGATAGTTATTATCTCTTAAAAACACGCTTTTTATTTTAACAGCGGGAATTAATTTTAAATTAATTTCTGCCACTTCTGTGTTTTGAATTTAAGAAAATGGATTCCATATTTGGAATCAGGATGTTCAAATTGTGTAAATAGGTAACTTTTATTTTTAGACATTTTGAATAATTACTGCGGTAAATATTTTATTTACCATGGTTAAGGGTAAATCCGGTAAATAAGGGTTAAAAATAATATTATAATAATACTAAATTACCCTAAAACGTGTCTTAACCCTATTGGTTGATACATGGTCGACCATGGGAATCTTTGGGTCTATTTTGGGACCCCATGGATCCACTTGTAAGTGATAATGATACTTTATTTTAATTAAGTTAAAATGAATACAAAAATGACACAAGCATATATCTTTTAGAATAACAATTTTTACATAGGGTTATACATGTTGGATTTTCGATTATAAATATTCATTAGAAATCTAAAAAGATTTCCTACATAATGATATTTTATTTATAATATTTAGACATCAAATAATTTAAATTATTAATGACACAATAATGATGCAAGGTTTACCTCATTAATAAATAATTTAAATAAATAAGATTATAATGATTAAAATATTATCTCAAACCTGTCCAATTCTTATTGGTTGATGTTATTTAGAATATGAGTCATCTTATCTTCGACCTCAATGATTTTTGGACCATTATAAACCGAATATAATTATATTATAAAGTAATACTTTCACTCTTTCCTAAAGAGCCCCTCCTCTCCCTTATAAAAGGAGACCACTTCTACTCATTCCTCACACCTCTCAAGCCACTTGGCTCGTCCAAACCCTGCCCAAATAATCTCCCCACATCCCTATCCTCCTCCATGAAGCTTCCCATTAGGCAGAAAGCATTTCAAGAAGTCCTTTGGTTCCAACCAAAGTGAGTTACCTAAATTAAAGGTAACGATTTCTCTTAAATTATTTTCATTTATTTTGCTTCTCCAACCCCCAAAATCTTTTTATTTCCTTTCTTTTGTAACAACACCAGTATCCACAATATACTAGGATGTTGTTATAAGAAGGATTCAAACTACACATACACACAACTCCATCTAATGGATGATGAACATAATGTTTCTGTGGATGGCAAACTAACGCCTCACGAAACGATGATTGTTCAAATACATCTTACCACCTATCATGGTGGCCATTATGATGGAACTGTAATTAAATATGATATTAATGATATATATTTTATATATAAGCTTCTGTAATTCCATTTTATTTCATATCATTATTCGTTTCATGTTGTATATACATACGATAATTTCATTTGAGGAAGTGCGGACTACCGCCCCCTTAAAATGATATGACTCGTTCATACCACACATGGAACGTATAAAGGATGGTGTTAATGAACATAAGTAACATATATAAAATATTATATTATACTGGAATAATAATATACCTATGTATCATTTGGATTCAATACTTTTAAAATGAAAAATTAAATGGAAGTAGCGTTCGTGCGTTCGTACGGACTACCGTCTCCACGAACACGATGAGATTCATTGTCCATCATATCCATTCAAGTATAATTATAATTTCATGATTTAAAAATAGTATCTAAGGACTTGATATCATTCTGGATATGAATAATATACATCCCATTAATAACGAATATGGCTCACATAACAAAGAATATAAAGTAAAATGAACCCGTTAACACCCGAAATGACGATAATTCTAAGATAATATTAACAAATCAATGTTAAAAGATCATTTATGATATCATATTAAAGTAAATGATTCTTGTATTATTCAATAACAATTATTTTACCATTATACAGGAGGTAAACCTACCATCGACCAAGGAAAAAGTACAAAGTAAGGGATTCTCTTATCTCAAATTCAATTCCGTGAGATTTCCATTGTTCGCTACTAAATTATTGAAAGTGGTGTATTGTGTACTTACATTTGATATATATTATCATGATTCACTTTATATTCATGTTATTCTGTAAATCATTTTGTGGTTATTAACTTTTTTCCATGCGACTCAGTTGATTAACGTGGTAAGGGGTTTCTTGTCTCACTTTTAATTCCGTGAGAATTCCATTGATCACCACTTAATTATTGCATGTGGTGTATGTGTACTACCCATGATTGTATTCATTGTGTAATATAATTTATTTTATGGGTATTTACAACATCATGGTATGATCTTTCTTTCATGGGTGTTTGTTTCTTATGTTACCTAATCAATAAGGGAATTTGAGATTTCAATTTCCACTCATTTGGCTTTACGCATATTTCATTGATTTTATTACCCCAAGATTATGTGTGGAATCACTATTCATTTGATTATGTCATAATTTCCACTCCCCTTCCTGTGGATATACTTTTGAAACACATAATCACTCCATTGAAAATTCTCAAGTCATTGATATGAATTTGATAAGAGTAATTTTAACTCTTTCACCATTTGTTGAGTTAAACATCCAATTCGTTGGTGTTGTTTTTACAGGAATATGTGTGAATATACTTTGATTGTTTTACACTGAATATCCAATCATATTTAGTGTATTTATATTTTTCACACATAATTATGTTGTTGATTTATCCTTAACCTAAGGATATGGCCTTTATGAGAGATTTCATCTCAACTTACATTCCATTGAGACTTCTTTGTTGATATACACCAAATCACTTTTATGTGGTGTATATAATGTAATTTGACATAGTATATCATGAATTCCCTTTATTCTCACGATATTACAAAGTATTGATTACCTCAATTATTTTCATTCAAGTGTCTCTCTTTTGGTTAGAATCTCTAACTAAAATACCATTTTTAAATGTTTTAAAGACTTATTCATCTAAATCTTTTTCATTAATGTACATGTTTTAAAAATGGTTTTAAGGATTTATTTATATGGACATTAAAGTTTTAAAATTAAAAATCCTTTTAAAAGTTTCAAAGTGGTATGGGACACTTTGATTCAAAAATCTATTTTTGAATGTCTTCTTGACAAATAGTGTGACTTTTAAAAGTTTTCAAGAAAAAGGGGGATATTTCTCTCAAATAGTTTTGATGATTATTTTCATCTATGTCAACATCCTTCATTATTCTTGATTGAGGTTAATGTGATACAATACAATCTTCCATATTGTATCGAATTAGTTATGTTTGACTATGGATGTGCTATTTTTATACCATTCATGGTTTGTGGTAGAAGTATTGACATTTCGTATGCTAGTTTTAATACGAATGTTTATGTTATGTTTAAACCTGTTCATATGAGGAATGCATTGGACTTAATAAGTGACGGGTGGAGCCCGTTATAGCTCCTCGATGCATCGGTAGGTCTCATGAGACAAACTAGTGTCTTGGCACAAGGCCTTGGCAAAATCTTATTTGTAGTCTTGGCACGAGGCCTTGCCTATGTGGTTATGATAGTCTGGCATTATGCATTCCATCATTATGAAAGTGGTTATTGATATTGCATGTGATCATTCGACTAGTAGAATATCCATGTGAGTAAGTAAATGGCATTATTTCATTTTACCTTTGCCATTTTATGCTGAAGTTCAAGTTTCAAAGGCTTTTGTTTTAGTTATACATTGCCTTAAGTGTTTATGCTTATTTATGAAATCTTCCGCTACATTGTTATCCTTACTGAGCATCCGAGCTCACCCCTTTCAATGTTTTTTTTTCAGGATTATGAAGAAGTAATTTATGAATGACCTGCAGGGATAGTATGAGGGGATATGAAGACAAGATGTTTTTTTTATGATGTAATGTAAAAATTTATGGATGTATCTAGTTATTCCAAGGCTACTAAACTAATCGGTCTTTCGAGACTTGATCTTTCTCATGATCATGCCAATGTTATGTAATAATGCACCGACTCTGGGTAACTAGGGTCGGGGCGTTACAGTTGATATCAGAGGAAGTTTAGTACAAACCTTGGAAGCTAGATTTAGATAAACTCTGATTAGAGCACGTAGACCTAAGATGAACTTTGAGGATTAGTATAGAAGAACTTCCTAAAATTTTGGTATTGTAATGATTTTGTGAGTTTTCCAAGCAATACATCCCTGTCTGGATACGAGCAGGTAGAGGTGGCTCTGGCACAGATGTACCTAGGGATAAAACCCGAAAACACCGCTTTGAGCTAGACTCGAACGGGAACTGGTACACGACAACGGGCCTTGCTGCACTCTTGGTTACGACACTCCCGGGGGAATATGCTTTGGTAAATTCACAAGATTAGTATAAACCATTATTAAGGGAATACAAAAAATTCCCCTAAGAATATATGTCGGCAAATAGATAGTGGATAATGTAGATTTTAACATAGGGTACCCCAAGTTAGGATATATTGTTCAATTACAAGATTATCCTATTATGTCTTTTTTTATTCCTATTAGATAAGTATTCAAAAACCCTAATTGTATTTTATTTTTTTAGTTGAAACATGGAGGGAGCAAGATCACGAACAACTCTTCTCTCTCTTCCTGAAGAACTACTTACAATTATTTTCCAGAAGTCATGCGCAGATGATGTTGAAACTTTTTCAAATGTCCAAGTTACATGCAAACAACTTTATGAGACATCCAATACCTCTAGCATTGCACGCTTCTTTCAAGGATCAAGTACCGACTGTGGGATAATGTTGCGCTCTCATCTTTCTTACCACGCTAAGCGTGGGAAGTACCATCAGGGTCTTTTCAAATTATTCACTTTATCTCAAAATTACGATGCACTAAATGATTTTCTAGATGCTGCAGAAGAGGGAGACCTTCGAGCAGCCTATATGTATCAAATTATATATTTATGTCTTTTGGGATATACGAAAACTGATTTACCAAAACCTTATTTTGAAATATTTGAAGATTAATCAGTGAGAAGTTTTCTAAAAAAACATGTTAAAGACGATGTCTCCAAATTATATATAAGAAATACCTATTTTTTTATGATGCATCGATGCTTCCATCGATATAATCCAAAATGGATGAGGAGTTTTTGGGTAAAGGAAGTAGATGATTTGGAAAAATTCCTGAGGTACCATTGTGACACATGAACGCATTCTACCGAAAGGAAAATCCGCCTAGTCTCTCCAGAGTTCATGTTGTGATCCACATATCTCTAGTGACAAAATACATGCCTGACCCAACGCATGTATTCACCTATGATGAATTATAACTGGAACCAGATCTATCTTATTTTGGAGAGCCTATCAGAATTCTTCATACCAAAGATCAAGTGTTGAGAAACCGGATGACTCGTCTGGTAAAAGATCTATGGAGAAATCATAAGATGGAAGAGGCAATGTGGGAACCCGAGGAACATATGATGAAGAACCTATGTGGAAATAAATGGATGGTGAAATGTTTAAAAGTGTTAGTGATCTTTATTGATGGGTTTACTTTGGAATAATTTTCTCTTGTATTTGTAACCCCGCAGTTTGCCATGTGAGAATGATATTTTAGGAAGAATTGTCTCTTCTCTTGTGGATATAGGTATAAAAAACCATTTGGTTTTATATGATCATTGGGGTTTGAGAAAATTATAAGTTATTATAATTTGGGATAAAAATGCAAAGTATGATATAACATTTGTGATTAAATTATGTTATTTTGAGGAATTTATCTCATTTTGGTAATATTATAAAATATAGTTTTTGAAAAAGGACAACACGTAGACCGTGTGACAACCCGTCGCGTCGGACAAAGCTGTGGGAATCGAACCCACAACCAAAGTGCGATTGGGATTTATCGCCTACCACTGGACTACGTGAAGTCCCTGGTTAATGTGACTATTTTTTTTGTTAAATGATTTTATTGATCAATAATAAGATGATTTGGGTTCTTATGTCTTATCAAATGAATACCCTTGGTATAGGAAAATGATTTGGTGATTAAGTGATAAATGTTATTTTGGAAGATGTTCGCTTTGTTGGAAACACTATATGCCCAAGGAAAATAGAATATAATGGGGTTTCATTTGTAGAGTAATGGTGGATTTTTTTTATCTACGTTTTTATTGTTGATTTATAGTGATTTGGGTTATTTATAGAAATTATTAATCTATAACAGAGAATATGTGATGATGTTAATTACTTTTAAGTATGTGACTTTAAGAGTATTTGATGTCATTTGGAGATACAATGTAACATGGGAGACTACATAATCAAATTCTTCTATGATTTGGGTTTCAATATTAGTTTGGATT
The DNA here is from genome assembly GCA_963277665.1 of Viscum album. Taxonomy (NCBI): domain Eukaryota; kingdom Viridiplantae; phylum Streptophyta; class Magnoliopsida; order Santalales; family Viscaceae; genus Viscum; species Viscum album. The sequence goes on along the minus strand of OY728163.1, from coordinate 1,843,884,729 downwards.
ATATTAAAGGATTTTATGGACAATTGGTTATTGAATGGTATCTATTTAACTTTGGGGTATTGTTGGTTTAATTTTAGAAATTAATATTAGTGCATATTTATCTCAATGAATATCCTTTTGGGGGATAATTAGATCATTCACTAACCATTTTGGTTTTGATTAATATTCAAAGACAATGTAAATATATAGTTTATCCTGCATGGATCATGTGATTCTATAGAAGTTTATTCTAACTCTTCCAGTGTGACCAATTCTTCTTGAATACTCATCGTTTAAAAAAAAATTGAGTTAGTGGTGGAAATTTATTAAAAAATGAAAATCTACTTAAAATGTAAGTATATCTCATAATGTTCTTAGTCAATATCATAAATGAATTCCTCTTCCTTATGTAATGTAACTTAAAAAAAATGTTGTCTGTTTACTTTCTTACTAGGAGACTAATGGTCGTTTGTCCCAACACAAGTTTGTGGTTTTCTCATTGTTAACTTTATCCTGATCATGATTCCTATCCCTCTCCATCAGAACTTGACACTTAGTTTATCATCCATATCCATGTTTTCTTACATGGAATCCTAGTATGGGTTATCTTGGATGACCCTTATACCCCTCTTTCTTTCTTTTAAAGTGATAGTTTTATTGACTATTTTTCCGATGTGGGACTTTCCATTATATTACCAAGCAAAATATTAAAAATTGTGAGGACTCAATTTATTGAAGGAGGGGAGAATGTAACACTCCAAGCTTCCGCGGTACGTTTCCCTTCGAATAATGCGATAGCGTGTGTTGTACGCAACCTCGAGTTCTAACACACACCACAACTAATTAAACTAGCCGTTGTGAATAGTAATACCTACCTTTTGAAATCATATATATTTTATATTTCAAAATGGACTTCATTTTTGGATTCGGAATATCGAAATTAGCCTAGGGTGAAATTTTGGTACTTTTCAGATAACTTTTATATTTTGATGAATAGTGAAAATTACTAAATTTTAATTAAAAACAACTTTTTTAATCAAAATAATTAATATTGATAAATTATGAATTTGAGTGGTTTTAAAGTATATTTAGAATATATTTTTACCATTTAATTTAATGTTTGTCATTGGACATAATTTCACAATTAAACCAGACATAAACGAGTGTCAATCTTTTGATAGTTATTATCTCTTAAAAACACGCTTTTTATTTTAACAGCGGGAATTAATTTTAAATTAATTTCTGCCACTTCTGTGTTTTGAATTTAAGAAAATGGATTCCATATTTGGAATCAGGATGTTCAAATTGTGTAAATAGGTAACTTTTATTTTTAGACATTTTGAATAATTACTGCGGTAAATATTTTATTTACCATGGTTAAGGGTAAATCCGGTAAATAAGGGTTAAAAATAATATTATAATAATACTAAATTACCCTAAAACGTGTCTTAACCCTATTGGTTGATACATGGTCGACCATGGGCATCTTTGGGTCGATTTTGGGACCCCATGGATCCACTTGTAAGTGATAATGATACTTTATTTTAATTAAGTTAAAATGAATACAAAAATGACACAAGCATATATCTTTTAGAATAACAATTTTTACATAGGGTTATACATGTTGGATTTTCGATTATAAATATTCATTAGAAATCTAAAAATATTTCCTACATAATGATATTTTATTTATAATTTTTAGACATCAAATAATTTAAATTATTAATGACACAATAATGATGCAATGTTTACCTCATTAATAAATAATTTAAATAAATAAGATTATAATGATTAAAATATTATCTCAAACCTGTCCAATTCTTATTGGTTGATGTTATTTAGAATATGAGTCATCGTATCTTCGACCTCAATGATTTTTGGACCATTATAAACCGAATATAATTATATTATAAAGTAATACTTTCACTCTTTCCTAAAGAGCCCCTCCTCTCCCTTATAAAAGGAGACCACTTCTACTCATTCCTCACACCTCTCAAGCCACTTGGCTCGTCCAAACCCTGCCCAAATAATCTCCCCACATCCCTCTCCTCCTCCTTGAAGCTTCCCATTAGGCAGAAAGCATTTCAAGAAGTCCTTTTGTTCCAACCAAAGTGAGTTACCTAAATTAAAGGTAACGATTTCTCTTAAATTATTTTCATTTATTTTGCTTCTCCAACCCCCAAACTCTTTTTATTTCCTTTCTTTTGTAACAACACCAGTATCCACAATATACTAGGATGTTGTTATAAGAAGGATTCAAACTACACATACACACAACTCCATCTAATGGATGATGAACATAATGTTTCTGTGGATGGCAAACTAACGCCTCACGAAACGATGATTGTTCAAATACATCTTACCACCTCTCATGGTGGCCATTATGATGGAACTGTAATTAAATATGATATTAATGATATATATTTTATATATAAGCTTCTGTAATTCCATTTTATTTCATATCATTATTCGTTTCATGTTGTATATACATACAATAATTTCATTTGAGGAAGTGCGGACTACCGCCCCCTTAAAATGATATGACTCGTTCATACCACACATGGAACGTATAAAGGATGGTGTTAATGAACTTAAGTAACATATATAAAATATTATATTATACTGGAATAATAATATACCTATGTATCATTTGGATTCAATACTTTTAAAATGAAAAATTAAATGGAAGTAGCGTTCGTGCGTACGTACGGACTACCGTCTCCACGAACGCGATGAGATTCATTGTCCATCATATCCATTCAAGTATAATTATAATTTGATGATTTAAAAATAGTATCTAAGGACTTGATATCATTCTGGATATGAATAATATACATCCCATTAATAACGAATATGGCTCACATAACAAAGAATATAAAGTAAAATGAACCCGTTAACACCCGAAATGACGATAATTCTAAGATAATATTAACAAATCAATGTTAAAAGATCATATATGATATCATATTAAAGTAAATGATTCTTGTATTATTCAATAACAATTATTTTACCATTATACAGGAGGTAAACCTACCATCGACCAAGGAAAAAGTACAAAGTAAGGGATTCTCTTATCTCAAATTCAATTCCGTGAGATTTCCATTGTTCGCTACTAAATTATTGAAAGTGGTGTATTGTGTACTTACATTTGATATATATTATCATGATTCACTTTATATTCATGTTATTCTATAAATCATTTGGTGGTTATTAACTTTTGGCCATGCGACTCAGTTGATTAACGTGGTAAGGGGTTTCTTGTCTCACTTTTAATTCCGTGAGAATTCCATTGATCACCACTTAATTATTGCATGTGGTGTATGTGTACTACCCATGATTGTATTCATTGTGTAATATACATTATTTTATGGGTATTTACATCATCATGGTATGATCTTTCTTTCATGGGTGTTTGTTTCTTATGTTACCTAATCAATAAGGGAATTTGAGATTTCAATTTCCACTCATTTGGCTTTACGCATATTTCATTGATTTTATTACCCCAAGATTATGTGTGGAATCACTATTCATTTGATTATGTCATAATTTCGACTCCCCTTCCTGTGGATATACTTTTGATACACATAATCACTCCATTGAAAATTCTCAAGTCATTGATATGAATTTGATAAGAGTAATTTTAACTCTTTCACCATTTGTTGAGTTAAACATCCAATTCGTTGGTGTTGTTTTTACAGGAATATGTGTGAATATACTTTGATTGTTTTACACTGAATATCCAATCATATTTAGTGTATTTATATTTTTCACACATAATTATGTTGTTGATTTATCCTTAACCTAAGGATATGGCCTTTATGAGAGATTTCATCTCAACTTACATTCCATTGAGACTTCTTTGTTGATATACACCAAATCACTTTTATGTGGTGTATATAATGTAATTTGACATAGTATATCATGAATTCCCTTTATTCTCATGATATTACAAAGTTTTGATTACCTCAATTATTTTCATTCAAGTGTCTCTCTTTTGGTTAGAATCTCTAACTAAAATACCATTTTTAAATGTTTTAAAGACTTATTCATCTAAATCTTTTTCATTAATGTCCATGTTTTAAAAATGGTTTTAAGGATTTATTTATATGGACATTAAAGTTTTAAAATTAAAAATCCTTTTAAAAGTTTCAAAGTGGTATGGGACACTTTGATTCAAAAATCTATTTTTGAATGTCTTCTTGACAAATAGTGTGACTTTTAAAAGTTTTCAAGAAAAAGGGGGATATTTCTCTCAAATAGTTTTGATGATTATTTTCATCTATGTCAACATCCTTCATTATTCTTGATTGAGGATAATGTGATACAATACAATCTTCCATATTGTATCGAATGAGTTATGTTTGACTATGGATGTGCTATTTTTATACCATTCATGGTTTGTGGTAGAAGTATTGACATTTCGTATGCTAGTTTTAATACGAATGTTTATGTTATGTTTAAACCTGTTCATATGAGGAATGCATTGGACTTAATAAGTGACGGGTGGAGCCCGTTATAGCTCCTCGATGCATCGGTAGATCTCATGAGACAAACTAGTGTCTTGGCACAAGGCCTTGGCAAAATCTTATTTGTAGTCTTGGCACGAGGCCTTGGCTATGTGGTTATGTTAGTCTGGCATTATGCATTCCATCATTATGAAAGTGGTTATTGATATTGCATGTGATCATTCGACTAGTAGAATATCCATGTGAGTAAGTAAATGGCATTATTTCATTTTACCTTTGACATTTTATGCTTAAGTTCAAGTTTAAAAGGCTTTTGTTTTAGTTATACATTGCCTTAAGTGTTTATGCTTATTTATGAAATCTTCCGCTACATTGTTATCCTTACTGAGCATCCGAGCTCACCCCTTTCAATGTTTTTTTTTCAGGATTATGAAGAAGTAATTTATGAATGACCTGCAGGGATAGTATGAGGGGATATGAAGACAAGATGTTTTTTTTATGATGTAATGTAAAAATTTATGGATGTATCTAGTTATTCCAAGGCTACTAAACTAATCGGTCTTTCGAGACTTGATCTTTCTCATGATCATGCCAATGTTATGTAATAATGCACCGACTCTGGGTAACTAGGGTCGGGGCGTTACATCTAGCCCATGTGAATTTAAATTAGAAAAATTTATTTCATATTAGTAATATGACTAATTTATAATATATAATAAGTTATAATTTTCTTTTTACTAATATTAATATTAAAATTACTAAAATTAATTAATGAGGTTAAGGTAAAATGAGGTTATTAAGGGTTAAACTAAAAAGATAAGAATCATATTGATCTAAAACTGGTATAAAATATATTTTATTCACATATTAAATACCTATAATGTCAATGGTTCATTAATAAATTATTTTTCTACCTTTTGGAATTCAGAAAAACATATTAACTCCATTTCATTTAATAAAATGACATTTTTACCACTAACCTCATTTATAGAAGACCACCCCATCTACCCTCGTATTCCATACATCAAACACTTTTTTCATAGGAACACATTCTAAAAAACATCTCAAATTCCCCCTATTAAATTAAAATATTTAATTTTTCCCTAAATATAACCTAATCCGGCTTTGGGTGAAACCCTATGTAAGATACACGATGATGAGGTAATTTTTTTTCAAGGAGTGTATTTATTTTTTCACTTCCTCCACCACATAAAAATTTTATTTAGAAATTATTATATAATAACATCATTATAAAACTTGTACAATGATAATTTAATTTTATTGTAATGACTTATAACCACCTCCACATACATCAAATAGGTTATAAAATCCTCATTCTTGGGTATGACAGATTGCTACCTCGGGAACCGATGTCATTCATTTTTTCCGTTACCACCTCTTATCATTTAGAATGATTATAGATATAATGTATAAATATTTTATTTATTCTATATTTTTACCTATGAATTCATTACATCATGTACCATTTTATTTCATTTCTATAGGGGATATGATCTTGTATTTCATGTGTATGGTGGATTGCCACCTCGCGAAGCAATGTGATTTGTTTTCCCTGACGCTTTATATGGAATATAATAATGGTAATTATATATGATATAAATCTAATAATTATGATATTAATGACATATTTCTATCTATAAAAATATATTAAATCATTACATTCCCTAACATTTCACTCATAAAATGATGATTATTCTATTTGTGTACATGTCGACAACCCCCTTCACAAAAAGAAGTCACTCCATTTTAATCACCACACTACATGGAAGAAATTTCAAAGAAAAAATAATCTCATAATTTTTTTATCATTATATAATGATAATATATTAATTTCCTCCTTTCTATACAGATAATAGAAAAATTGAATTGTTACTAATTCGTACGTACGTCATACCATTCCTTGAATGTATCATACCTCATTTATCAAAATCATATTTCATGACTGGTCTTATAGGTATAATTTAAGTAAAAATATAATATAAATTTAATTATTTTTATTTGGTATATTATGAACCATTATAATGGAATTTTGACCAAAAATAACAATACAAAACATAAATGAAATACAAATTAGTTATAACCCCAAATGTGATTTTAACATAAAACTATTCATAAACAGGTGATAAAAGGTAAAAGGTATATAATATATTTCATTATATATATAAATACAGTTCAATAATAGTTTTATAATAAACATATATTTATTATATGGTATGTTTAATATTTTATTAATGATGTTTAGGCTTAATGTAACGGATTCTATTATATATTGTATTTCAAGGAGACAAATGAAAATTTACCAATAGTTTCTTTTGTGTGGATTGTGTAATTACTCTTGGACATGTAATAAATTGAATAAAATTAGTAAAATTATATTTTATGTTTCATTTTTTGTTATTATATATTGGTTATTATGATCCAAAAGTTCACTTATGAAATAATGGATTTTCCCTCAGTTTCCCTTCTTTAAGACGTATGTTATATTGTACACATATCATATTTTATGAAGTTTATATACATCCCCTTTTAAATGTGGTATCATGAATTTATTTATCCTCTTGATATTTTATTATTCATTATTTTTTATTGATGCACATGTCATATGATCCAAAGTTACTAATTGGGAGATATTTCAATTTACAATCTCATCGTTTACCATGATTATTGATTATTAATAAAATGATGATACAAAATTATATTCCATATATCATGAAACACATTAATTTTATTATACTCTATTAATTTCATTAGAATAAATTTTCCCCCTTCACTTTTCTCTACTTATTAACATCATAGTTTCAAATCAATGTTTCTATGAGAAAATTGTTGATATTTCACTCTTCGGTAAAACACAATATTTTCCTTTAAAAACCATGCTTTAAATATTTATTTTCAAAGATGTACATAAATATTTTCTATTTAATTTATTAAATAAACTTTAATTCATGTATAATTTTTTTTAAAAAATTGAAATAAATCAACATGACATTTTCTGAACAACGCATGTTTGGATTTTACTGGAATTGTGAAAGGGATATATTTTTTACATGAATGGACTAAAAAGAATTTACATCTTTTATCACAAGTATTTTAAATTAATTTTAATTTATAAATTTTCAAGGTTATTATCAATGAAATAAGTTTTATGAACATTTTATGTTTTTTTTAAAATAGTTTTTCAAATATGATAGGGTTTTCTAATGATAAATTCTTTTAATTAATTTTGTATACCTTTATTTCTATGTTATAATAGTAATTTTCAAAAATAAGATTTTTATTTTTTAAAATTTTATTTTCAATGTGGACTAGATATTTAACTAAAAATGTTCAAAGTGATCTTTCAGAAACATTCATCATCTATAATTAAATTATTCCAAGATACTTGTGATTTACCAGCGATATGATCCAATATAGAATTTATATTATTTCACTAAATGGTTTATATTTATGGTGAAAATTAATTTTTGAATCCTATTTCTATTCCATGGTATATACAATGATATATGTATTCTGAAAAACCTATTATTTTGTCATCGGTTATGCTATGATGAAATGATGAAATGATTTTGAAACCTATCACTTTTCTATAGGTCATGATATTATAAAATATTAATGAAACCCATTTAATTTCATGGGTCATGATATGATGAATTTTTTATAATATTATAGCACACATAAGTATAGTTTTTAATTTGGTACAGGTGGGACCTAAATCTTCCCATAATGTATTGTGTAATTATTAGTGTTTTCTGAGATCAGAGTGTAAAATGGTGGTTTTCCCAATCCGGAAAATGGGGGAACTCAAGTGGTTATCCCATGTTCGGAAAAGGGTATACAAGTGGTTATCCAAATATTGATGAAATTATATGGTTGAATAACCAAATACAAGAATTTTATGAATGTATTGTTTTGTATCAATTAAATTACGTTTTATATGATTATATTTCTTGTATATATGTATGTATTCTAATGATATTATGCTCTCATGAATCTTGTTCATTTATTCCCGTCTAATTCACGTCTAATAAACATCAAATATTTAGGAAATTTTTCAATATTATGATCATTTATATTTATGGTATTGTTTTTAATTGTTATTATCATGTTCTTATAACCATCTATTCACATTATCCTTACGTATCTCATTGTTTAGGCTTACTAAGAATTTGTGTTCACCTTTTCTTATGTTTTCTTTCCCAAGGTTTTGTAGAAATTTTTTCAGTGTGGTATGTTTATGAAGAATGATTAATGTGATGATATTTATGATAAAAAGCAAATAATATTATCCAAATTATAGTATTTTATACCTAGTCTCCAAAGACAACTAAATATTACATTTCTATTGGTTTTTTTGTGTATTTTATTGAATATTCATCTAAAAAATGTAATATCAATGTATGATATTCCTAGGTAACTATAATATCTATCCTGCTGCATATTCAAATGACTTCATGGGGTAATTTTACTACACAACATGAATATGACCACTCAAATGTAAGAAAGTATACTCATATCATCAAATAAATATAAAATAAACATGAATATAAATTCATTTTAATACAATTAAATATTATTAGATTTCAAAATACAGAAATAAATATAGGTTAAAATATATAATCAAAAAAAAAACAATTCTTTAATGATGCTTTCCACAAACACCTATGGAGACTTTAGTCTCACTATGATGAGGGATATCTAGGAATTTTCTCATATCTACCCATAATATCTCAAAATCCTCTAATCATGTTCACCAGGATAACATAAACTACATACAGAACTGATGAAAATACTCAACCTCCTCTCAAACCACATTTTAAAAAACAAACCCCAGTATCATGGAACACCTATACCCAAAAGGTTATAATATAGCTCCAAGGGTTTTCATGATCCCCATAGGTTGTCCCCTAATTCCTTAAACATATAAAAATAAAAGGGATGAGTTTTTCACAAGAATAAAACATCAATGTTAATTAGTGGAATATAAATCATTTATTAGAACATGTTCTATACTATTATCAAGGATAAATGTAAAAAAAATAATATTGAGTAATAACCTAATGTAAATCATAAACCTATAGAATATACTAAAACCCTAATGAAAAACTCAAAAACAAACTTGCAATATGTGGATCACATATCAACCTATCACCGCAATTACATAATATCCCATGCTCAAGATGACCCACCACTGTCATGTAGCACATTGCTTTTTACTAAACATGGAATAAGATAATCTAAAAACATGTGAAGGTGATGGTATGTTATGAAATAAAAAATCCATTAGGATCTCACCATGTGTATAATAAGTATTTATAGTAAACATACACCATATATGGTTCAATTTAAATAAATATAAGTCATGTGTAATCATTCTAAAACTTATCAATTAAATAATGTTAAAAATTATGAATAAAAAGATGTTATATCAAAACAGGATTAAATTAAAATTTTATACAAAATATAATGTAATGAATGGATATATATCAATAATAACTTTCATGTAATGATCACGTCAAACCCAAGATTTATATTCAAAATACTTTACATGACTTTATCTCCAGATATAATATCCTCCCACTTATCTTTCAATTATCATGGATCAATGTGTGTGTTCAAATCCCAATGGATAGGTATATTGGGTTAATAAATCAACACACATGTAAGGAAGTCAATAAAAACTCATTTTTAATAGATATAACCTCAACAATTTATTTATATAGAGTCAGAGTCCTAGTGTGCTTTACATAATCACCAACTATATAATTAGTCTCATTTTTTGATTTCATTTATCCAATCATCAGAAAATCATTCAATTCGATTCAATTAATCCTATAAGTTTCATTCCATAAAAATTAATCTTTCATTTGAATCTATTTTTCACAGAAATAATCAATTTTTTGTCTCATAATATAAAAATATTTTCGATCCTTCTTTATCCAAATTCTCCCAGTTTATAAAATACATTAAAAAATAATTTTTATTTAACCAATATCATGATTATTAAATCAATAATAATAATAATATCAGGTCAATATTTCAAAATAAAATGTAATATATTCCAAATCAATACATAAATTATTGTTTTTATTGTGGAGAAAATATTTACATAACCATGTACCTTTTATCATGAGATCAATAAATCAATAACCAAAATTGGGAAATAATGGTGGTGAATTAATGTTTAGTACTATCAGAGAGAAACATATATAATAAAGATACATGAAATATAAATATCTAATTAATCAACAACACATTAATTCATAACTCTCAATGAAGATCAGTAAAGAGAAATAAGGAATTTGGAGTCAAAGACAGATCACTTAACTGTGTCATATAAAAGGAATCCACCAGTTCATCTATAAAATAAAAATTTAGTTTATAGGTTCCATTCAAATTTTACAATCCTCTAAAATCTAGGTAAATTTATTTGGTTCAAATATGAGGTGATAAGGATTAATAATTGTGTTTTTTGTGATTCTAATTATAATTTTCAAGGAATTAAAAACATTTTCACACAATTTTCTTGGTTAGGCCTCATGGTTATTAATGACCATGATCCTAACAATAGATCCTTACAAATATTCTATATTGGCTTTATGGTTTCTTCATATATTTAAACTATTTGATTTCCAAATATGCACTCTCCTTGGGGACACTAGTCAAAGGTACACAATTTGATTTCACAATTTAACAAGCTCTTCACAAATAGCGTGTTCTGCTCAATACATCATCGCATAGATTAGTGGGGGTAATACACTATATTCAAAAAATTTCTGCTGCAATTATTTTTTTCATTATAGGGATCATGAAATATAGGAAAAAATACATTTCTTGCAACAAACTATGTTCCAATATTGAACAACATAAAATATTTCCAAAAGATTCAAAAATTACCCAATAGAAACCCGAACCCAAATAAAAAATGATTCTAGGAGAAAGGGAAAATAATACCTAATATTTAGTGAAATTATTTTACATAAATAATCACTATGGTATAGGATATACATTTTTCTGATAGGGATATTTTTTTATTCTTAATAGTCAAAGAAAATTGGCATTCACCCATCATTCATCTAAGAAAAAGAATAGGTTCATGCCATGGTTATTCAACTAGGAATGAAATTTATTTTTCATGATACACAAATATATTTTTTTTAATCCTATAACTAAATTTGGTCAATTTTATATGGTTTCTATGATGTAAATTTATCACTAATTTTTAATATAATTAAAAACACAACTCTAGGAATTAGGGACACTTTGGAATTCCATTAAAAAAATAAACATTACAATTCTAAATAGTTTGAACATTTTCAATTTTTATTGTATCCCCAACCATTTGAGATAAAAATACCTCATAAATATGATGTATGGCTTCCATAATAGAGGTATAATCTATTTTAACTTTTAATTCATCCTCACATCAAAATAAGTTCATGGGTTGGTTCAAAATATCAAATGTGACTTTCCTTCCAGGAAAATTGATATGATATCTATATAGAGATAGATAATACGTTCCTACAATAGCATAGTATTCAAATATAGGGATAATTATAAGATTTATGGTACTAGAAAAATACCGTATACCAATGGTTTGAAACCGTTGGTATAGACCTCCAAACCGTTGGTATATCCTATACCAACGTTTTGGAGAATCATTGGATAGTTAGCAATGGGGATTGTTCTATACCAATAGTTTTGAAAAAAAACATTGGTATACAAATGGTTTTCTAAACTGTTGGTATATTTATTATGAAAAATATATACAAACTGTTCCATAAAACTATTGGTATATGTATTTCAAAAAAGAAGCATGTTGTTGGTTTTGATCCAAGTACCTATAGTTTATGATTGAATGACCAAACCACTAGCATAACATGACTTTTTAAACATAATTTCATAAATATTTATATTTATTATCATGAATATTTTAAATTTTGATTTATTTAATGTTCCTTGTAATAAGATTCCTTAAAAAATATATGTAATGATACCAAAAGTTCTCAAAACTGTTGGTATAGACCTATACAAATGGTTTTGAGAACCATTGGTATAGATTATATTATTCTGGGACCAATACCAATAGTTTTGTACAAACTAATGGTATAGGGGGGACCTATGCCAACGGTTTGTCCAAAACTATTGGTATAGGGTATAGAGACCCTATACCAACGGTTTTAGACAAACCCTTAGTATAAGTCCATATATGTTACCTAAACCAACAGTTTCTCTAAACCATTAGTATAGGTCCCCCCCTATACCAACGACTTTGGGTAAACCATTGGTATATGTCCAAATTAATGACCAATACCAATGGTTTGGGGAAAACTGTTGGTATAGGTTCATATAAGTGAACTAGACCAATTGTTTTCCCAAAACCGTTGGTATATATCTTATTTCTAGTAGTGTTAAAAGAATCCAATTTCTGAAAACATTTATTTAATAGGGGCTAAATATATTAGTTGTGATCATCACACCATTATGAGGTCATATTTTTAAGACTTATAGAAAATGTGTTGATTATCATGTATTTGTGATATTATATATGATCTATGAAAGATTAGTGTAATGTAGCATCACCATTATAAAAACAATTTATTCAAAAAGGTGTAAAATCTTGGCAATATAACTACTTAGTTCATATCATGGTTTTGATATATTGGGTTTTTGACTAGAGACACATTTGAATATGATATGGATTCTTCTATACTTTTTTTCTAGATATCTTAATAAGAAAATAAAATTGGTTCATGAATTTGTCTATTCAAAATCTATATTTCTCATGAATTTTCAATAGATTTTTAGTTTCAAACTTTTAGTGATAAAAAATACTCTAACTGTTCTTTGGGTAAAATATTTTCTATTGAACAGGATCTTGTGGTACCCCCAAATTCTATAGGATATTGTTTTGTAGATTGATGTTTCAATTTAAATTTATAGGGAGACTGCACAATCTATATTTGGTGATATTTATATGGTTCTTATTGTAGTGTACATATATTTAGTGATTACTGAATAAATTGTATTATCTAACCAATATTATGAGTTAAAGATCATGTTAATTTAATGAGAAACTCCCCAAATTTGGTTCTATCTATAATATACAAAGACATTAAAAATATAAATGTTGGATAAATATTTAATTTTAATTATTCTAAATGATTGGAAATGGCGTTTCCATCAGCAGTAAGAATGGTTTGGATTTTCATATCCAAGGAAGTGTATGAAATTATTCAATATGGGGGTACAAAATAAAGAAGTTCATTATTCCATATGTTCAGAAATATCATCAATGGTAATCTATGAAAAAAGTTGGGTATAACTTTTTTATTGGGTTCATTAAATTTAAAGTAATGCATGTAAGCAACTGATAGAGTCTAAAGGCTATGAATAATTATTTAGGTTCCATTTCAATGTGGTCAATGTGAAGGTGTATTTTCTAGAAGGGACTCATTGGAAGAGGAATGTATTGAGATATAATTATTGTTTGGGGTGTATTAAATATTCTAAATAATATATTAACTCTACTAACATTATCGAGTTAGAGTATTTTTTTTACTCTTTCTCAAGAAGTCAAGTGGCTTCAGTTTCCCTGGGGGTTGGTGGTATTGTTTCGGATGTTGGTAATAAGTCTTTGATTGTAAAAGATAATCATTTAAATAAGAATGTTGTTTCAAAAGGTGGAGTTGATCATGAAATGATAAATTCCCTTGTATAAATCTTATGTATATAAACTTATGTAGGTCATAAGGGTGAAAATATTATTAAATTTGACACTAAAAACAACAGGTTTCATATTGATGACGATGGTTGTGAGAATGAAATAAATATTTGGTTTTTCTTTATATTTCATAGGTATAGGCTTGATTGGATCGTTATGGGAAGCAATTTCCAAAAACTAATCCCATACCTATTAATGTGAACATAATTTATTCTTCTCATGTGGGACTCTCCATATAGAGAAACTCATTATAAATGGTTAATAAATAAAATTGAAAATTATTGGGCTAATATTGAAGGTAATATCAATAAATAAGTAAATATAATTAGGACCCAACACCCATATTCACGATGAACGAAGATGAAGTTCATTCATTAATTTAAAAGAAAAAAAATAATAAACTATGATTATTCTAATATTAATCCCACTATGTGGACTAGATCAATATCTCTTATAGATGTGTGGAGGGATCATTCAAAATATTTCATCTCAATTAAAGATGATTATAATTGGCATTAGGATTATTATGATTATAACACATTGGGAAATTTTATTTGATGTTGTGTATTTTTCTTTGAATTAGGGATGGATTACTATGTCTAACCCTATTCACATCCTCTCTATTCTATCTTGTTTTCAATTTTATAATTATTAAAATAGAGGCTCGACCACATCATTTATTAAATATTTTTTGTGGTCATGTTATATTCATAATAAATTCATTAGATAAATGATATTGGATAGAACTATAACTAAATATGACCATTTAAATTATAGAGTGTATAGTAAGTGTACTGTTCACCTCATATTTCTCATGACCCACAACAATAACTTTTTTGTAATGACTATTACCTTTGCCTCTGGGATTATGAAGTTTCTAACATAAATTATATTTTTAACCATTGGATTTTAGAAATAGTTGTCATAATTTCAATAATCTATTCATTTCTTTCATTATTGTTTTAGGTGAATATTTTGTTGATCTGTTTCGTTATTCATTCCATTGAATGGACTTTTCACATGAATTTTCATTTCCTTTGGATAATATTCTACTTTTTCGCAATTAAAATGCATACCAGTCCCCTTATGAAAATTTCTTTAATGTTACCTTCCACACATCGTGAAAAAATGGAAACAAATTCTATGATTTTAATTATTATAATTCCCTTGGCATTAAATATTCTGTTTCTTAGAAGTACCATGAGATGGTAAAGACCAATATGATTTAATACCTCCAAAGAACAACAAAAAATTTCAACATATTTATTGGAAGTCTTTTATGTCTATGTCTAATCGATGACTTGATTTTAATCCAGTAATGAATTGAACAATCTTACATTATGGTTTAATGATAATATCATAAGAATTTCTCACATGTATTGTATAATTTTCACAATGGGTTCTAATGGACTTATCATACTCTTTCTTAATCTAAAAAATTCCAGAACTATTTTTAGATGAATATTTCAAAGAATTTAATTGATGAGAAATAAAATTAAAAATTCATCCCACTATATAGATTCAATTTCATCCTACTAGCTCGAGTTCTTGATTAGTGTTACCTATTGATTTATTTTTTCATCCAATTGAAAAACAACCTATATAAAATTTTTGAACAGGATAATAGATAATGAAAAATATATTTTTATTAGAAATATACAATTTCCCAGCCACAATAGGATCAAATAACCCCCCAAAACGAGTCGAAGAATTCCTTAGGAAGGACTCAATAAGAATAATGCTCCTTTCTTTTTACATTTGGAAACTTGGTATGATTATAATATTGTGGAATTTGAATAAGAATGGAAATAATATTTTTCACTTTATCTCCCATATCATTTAGTTTCCCTACATGAAAATCATTTCATTTTCCATTAAATTTACTATTAACATGGTTTCTTCAGGATCAAAACAATTACTATAACTACAAAGGATAATGTGAGAAGAAATAACAATATTGGGAACAATGTAATATAGAAAAATTATTTATATGATATCTAAATACTAAAACATTATATTACATCCATAACACCTTATGATTATCCAAATTCATTCAGGGTCATCAGGGATTCAAATACATTATAATAGTTCATATGTATAATTTGAGTAAAACTAGTCATATTCTATAAGAGTTTAAAACTATTTTCATGGTAAGGGCTCATTATCATTACACCAGATTGATGGTCAACATATATGTGAAAAACTCTTCTTGGGGTTATTAGCCCCAAAATATGTCTTTTTAAAACCCATATCCACTTGTTGTATCTATATTGGGATGTATTTCATAGTAAAAACACAAAGTCGCAAGCTAAAAAAAATTGTTATTTAATCTTATACATTTATATATCTCCTAGTATTTCCTTAAATAAATCTAACCCAAATATTCAATTATTAACTAAACCATGATATAATACCAAATATGGAGTCCCTTAAAATTCCCATATATATATATTACATTATATTATATTGAAATTCATTAAATAAAATTATGATAAATTCCAATATAACAATACATTTCTGTATTTAGATATTAGATACAAAATATAACTATTTCATGAATGTTCTTCCCATTTTGTACACCTATTTGACATACCGTAATAAAAACATATATTCATAACCTTGGTAATGGGAATATAAGAAATGGTAATCATAGATAATTTGTATTTTTAAATATAAGTGATAATAATCAATGGTCATAATCCAATATAAGAAAAGAATTTGTTTATAAGAATATGACCACCACATTGAACAATTATTCCCAGTCATTCAAAGATCAACAATCATAAATAATGACATATTGTTTTTTCGTAATAGAATGAAAACATAATAATTTTTCGAAATCATTAATACTAAATCATAATAATATAAACAAAATTTAAGGAAAATAATTAATGCCTGAAAATAAATTCCACAGCCAAGGATATTTGATATAGCTACTACAATCTATTAGGATCAAACTTCATTCCATCATATTTTGGCCAATTATCACTACCGGGACAATCATAGGAACCATTTTCTATTACTGAGCTGGGTTTTCTCTCTATTTCAGTTCTAATTATCTCATGAGATATCCATCATAACAGAATAAATTAGATTCATATATAATTTTGAGACCATCCATCAAATAGTGAAATCCATATATATATTTTCCATAGAATAATAAAACATTCATCAAAACCTTATATCGTAAATTTTATATAGGGAAATTATTTATAAATATTTCATCATTCCATCATAACATTACCAATGGAAAATAAAAATGGTTCTTAAACATCTCATCGCCATATACATAATCTATCCAAATAAAAATTAATAATGATAAAATTGTTTCATATACTCATAAATGAATAATTGTCATCGAAGGATTATATCAATATTTAGAAATATCAAAAAAAAATATCTCGAATATTTCTTCTTGAAAATTCCCATTTCATTTTGAATGACTTATTTAAAATCTAAATATATACAATATACAATGGAAAATATTTTTTTAATTACCATGGAAATTATTATGGGATAATAAAAATATACATGTGGTCATGAATTTCGGGGATTCCTTTCAATCAAATATTCATGAAATTGAAATTATTTTCACCCCTTTGGAAAATATTGGCTTGTTTAGAAAAATTAAATAAGATTATTTTTAAACATTTTTATAAAAAGTGGGTAAAAATAATTTTAAACAATAATTTACGAATGATCAAAAACATTATTTACTAAATTTTAGAAAATAGTGATATTGAAAAAATGATTTAAGGTAGAAAGTATAGAAATAAGATCATATTTTCTAAAAATAAGTTTTTTGAACCATTTAATGTAACTTCTAGAAGAAAGAGATATTAAATAATCCTAGTTAAAGAAATAAAAACATGAGAAGAAAAATATATATATATTTGAGATAAGGATCATATAATATTTTCAAAGGAAAGTCAAGTTTAAAAAATCACAACTAAGATGAGATTGAAACATATACCCATAACCTCAATTCTCATATGGCTTCATATTTGTTTAAACCACGTATATAATAAATATAGATTGACAATAAATAAAATTATGAAAATTAATAACATATACCATACTATATATGATATAATTATAACGTCTTTTCACCAATTTATTAATAATGTTTTATTAAAATAACTGTTTTGGGTGATAATTTATTTATTTTTCATTCATGTTTTAGTTAAGTAGTCCTAATATATATATATATTGATCATGGTTAAATAATATATAGAAATATATTAATGAAATATTTATCATAAATATTCATTATATTCATACTTAAAATCATTAAAAATATATTTATATAGAAAAATAATCTACATGGTTCATGAAGATAGTAGGGCATACATATGAATGAAGGTTATATTAGTTTTCAAATGAAAAGAAGAAAAAGAAGACAAAAAATTACTTTATCATTTTATAATAATTATTTTATTTTAAATTACATAAATATTTAAACAATATTTCATTTCATATTAACATCTATTTAAAGAATAAATGAAATAAAGAATCATAGTTCTTCATGGAGGTGGTAGTCCACACATATTCACGAGTGACATTATTGGTTTTCAACCGATAGGAAGGTAAAATATTACATTTTATATTATAAAAACTAAATCATAAATATTTCATATATATATATATATAGTATATAAAAATTAAACTATTCATAACTACCGTCCATTAAGAATGATTATGAAAAATGATTTTTTCTTTATACGAAGACAGCAGTCCAGTCGTATGAATGATATAAAATTACACTTACAATTTAATAGAGTGAATGTTATATAAGGGTTTTTTGATGATCAGAATTGTTTTTCCATATTTTTATGAAACCTAATAGATTGATTTATAATAAATTCTATATATTTTCATGTGGTAGTTATTTAAATAAATATAAAAATTACTCAGTTAAGAGTTAAACATATTTTTTCCAAATATCACTTTTGGAATACATATTATGCCTTTAGAGGATAATCTTTTGGAAAGAAAAGAGACGGTAGTAAATTCATCTGTAACCAAACAATTCATTATGGGTTTTATTTTTTAAATCTACAAGTCTCATGTATTATTTATATGAGAGGAGTGGTAGTGTTATTTTATAAGGGAGGGAAATGAAACAAATGGAATTACACAAAAAATTTAATAATATATGTATCGTATTATTTTTAATTATAACCAAGGAACCCAAAATTATAATATAAGATGTTATTAGGTCGAACCATAATCATATATCACATATAGAGTTGTTTTAGATACATTTTCAGAATTATCCAATTTAATAAAATTTAAACCCATTTGAAAATTAAACATGATTAATAATCTTTTTATCGTGATAAAATAGTTATATGACCAATCATTATTATATCATTCTAAAAAAATATTGAAATGATTATTTCATATATTAATCTATTTTTTCAATTTTAATATTATTTATGTAAGAAATTACTTTTATAATAAGAAAAAAAATTATTGATAACAGTTTTTAGGATGTTACTCGACTATAAGAGTAAAAATAGTTTATCTTTGAGATAAGGTAAAAAAATTGTTTCCATGTTTTTTTAAATAATAAAAACAATTAAGATTATAATAATTTTTTAGAAAGAAAACACTATAGAAAAACTATACCCAATAACCTAGAGCCAACATATGAAATCATAGTAAGGGTGAGATGAAATTCATTGTAAGTTATATTTATGGTGGAATCTATCATGAATAAATATCAAATAATAAATATGGGATGACTTTTTAATGAATAAACATTCAATTTAATCAATAACTTCACTACATAAATGTATATAATTGAAAATCCATTCCATTTAATCAACAAACTCGAAATGATATTCATCAATATATAATATCATTTTGAAAATATCATGGGTTAAAATAACTCTATTACTAATTAAAGGAATTTTTAATTATTGTGCATCATGTTCAGATGAATCATGAAAAAATATACCGCAATGATTTATCCTCAAGGTAGATTAAAACTGCTATGTGAAACATATTTGGTTTGATGAATTGATATTATACAATCCTAATAATTCTCTTCATGATAATATCGATTCATTAAAGGCATATGTATATCTATTACCAAGCCCTATCACAAGGTCAAAATAATTCTTCATATATTGAATACTAGATTCAATTTATGAAAATGTACCATACCATTAAATGTTTTTGTTGAATAGAGAACACATATATTCAATATTTACCTTGTTAATCAAATAAAATTCAACATTATGTATCATATGAATAAATTAGATATATTTAAAGAAATAACCATATACAAGATAACTATAATGTCAATTTATTGGGAATTTATTTTCTACCAATCATATGATAGTGAATATTAAAAGTGAAAATAAATGTCAAAAAAAAATACATCAAGAAGGTGAATGTCAATTCTTGCATTGTTCAATGTTATCAAAAAATATCCCTATAAATAATAAAAATGCTCAGTAATACATATACCTATAATATTAATAACAAATTGTTTTTTCGATTATAAATATAAATACCATAAAAAGGTCAATAATTACTATATTTAAGAAAATATCATATTCATTTTGTAAATCAGTTTTTAAAAATCAATTTTCACAATAAATATTATAAAAACATTTAATTGAAAATAAAATTTGGATGATATATAAAAACATTTAATAAATTTGATTGGTCATGTTGGATAGAAATTCCATTCATGTTGTATATGATAAAAAATATTCATTTAATTTTTTGGTAAAATATAATTGAGATTTTCTTAAAAATGACATTAAGATTATTA
This sequence comes from Viscum album, assembly GCA_963277665.1. NCBI lineage: Eukaryota > Viridiplantae > Streptophyta > Magnoliopsida > Santalales > Viscaceae > Viscum > Viscum album. The sequence goes on along the minus strand of OY728163.1, from coordinate 1,843,863,755 downwards.
AAAATATACTATGTCATAATCATGAAATATGGTTACGAAAATATACTATGTTACTAATATAGAGATGACAATATATATATATATATATGCATGAGTAACATTTCCATTTTTCAATGATTATTATGAAAAGGTGGTAAGTAATACTTTTCCTTTCAAAACAGATAAAAATTTCATATATACCATATTATTTAATTAATAATAGTTATATAAATCATCTATGTGGTGTAAGGATTAAAAAAGAGTCTCATCGCTTCATGAAGGTGGTAGTCCAAAAGTACATAATACATAAATGATACAATCATTTATAATTACAAAAAATGACATATTATATTTTAAGAATGATTAATATATAATTAATATCATAATTATTTCATGTATGTCTCATATATTCATTAACATTACCCTTATCACATACTAATTTATGTGTTTGTAGATGAAAAATAACATCTTTCTATGAGGCGGAAGTTCTCCGTTCACATGAACGATGATATAGTATTCCATATAAATTTTAATTTAAAAAAGGTATATATGTTACAATGATACAATATGTATGATTATGTTATATATATAACACAAATTATTCATATAAATCATATTAGCGAAACATTATATGTGATAATGGAAACATGAATGTCATATGTTCGTGATGAGGTAGACTACTGAAAACATGAATAACAATTTCATAACCCCTTTGATGGAAGTGTAGAAGGGTTAATGACATTAAATTATCATTACAATATCATATAATAGGTATGATATTGAAGTTATTGTATAATAATTTTTTAATAATAAATTAGGGATGATGGGGAATAAATAATATAAAACACTCGTTAAATAATTTTACCCCTTTTTCTGGCACCCACCTTTTGTTTTCACCAAACACATTCCGTTGAGGGATTTATGCCAAAATTATGTATTCTAGTATTAGGGTATAGATTTCTGGATTTTATTGTGTAGGTGTTTTTCAATCCAAATGTCATGAGATTTTTGAATTTGTAAGGGGTGTGAGTTCCCTTTTATAATATATAAGGTGTGACATTTTTGAATACCCAAAATCAATTCAATTATGGGAGGTCACTTTCATTTCATATTAATACAAATTTTTTTAATAATGGTATGGATGGATTATAATATCTATAACACCTCCCACACATAATAAAAAACATGTTCTAAAGTTGTTTTTCCTTATCGGTTATGTTCACTCACTTTCTGACACTTTAGTTTCAACCAAATTAATTAGTTTCTTAAATCGAGGTAAATAAATAATTAATTCTAAAATAAAATTATTATTACTACATAATTTTTAACTAATAAATTAATATATAAAATAAAATATATTAGAAAAACCTTTGTGTGTTTAAAATTTAATTTCAACACATCTTCATTTAATGTGAAAAATATATCGATTTTAAAAATACACGTGGTAGTTAATTTTTAATGTCTCTGCTAATTATTATGACCAAAATTTACGTTGAAAATATTATCAAATATTAATTATTATGAATCAAAATATGGAAACCATTTTATCAAAATAAATTAATAGAAATTAAAAAAATTAATATAAAATTAGTCCTGCAAATCTGAAGAGAAAGTAGTTTTTAAAATAAAAAGGTTCAATTGTTTATAATGTTTTAATTTAAATATTCAGTATGAAAATTATTCTAATGATCTAAATTGTATTTATTTAAATATATTTAAAGTAATTTAACTTCATAACAAATTATAAATATAATTTAACTTTATATATAATATAATTAAATAGGATGTTTCCTATTAAAATTAATTATTATCCTCTATTCCTCAAAAAAATTAATCATTTCAAAAAATATCCCAAAAAATAACCGTAACATACTTTGAATATTATGAGTTAAAATATTAAGTCCATTTTATAATTTATATTTCCACAAATTAGGAAAAATAATTTCAACATATGTGGGCAAGCCGTGACTAAATTGTCTTTTAGAGTACATAAAATGTGTTTTACAAAAAAATATTTCCTTTTCATTTATTTGATTCTTATTTTATTTAAAGTAAATAGTCAAGAAACTTATTAATAGTTTAGTTATAACTATTCATAACCACCATTTCAATGTTCTAATGATTAGTATTATATTAAATAATAATATTTTGGTAATATTCATATTACATATAAACTCAATGCTGTGAGTAACACAAGATAAACTCAATGTTGCTTATAATGCTAGATAAACTCAATGTTTCATATAACATAAGCAAAATTAAGTGTCTCTTCTAATGGAAGATAAAATAATTATTCTGTGTAATGTATGATATTGAATTGATTGAATTGATATATAAAATATATATATTATGTCTCTGTGTGTAATATTTTATTATATGCTAGGTATTAAGTGCCAAATAATCTATCGAATCTAATGTAATTAATTTATAATTTCAGGTTATTACACTATCATCACCTTAAATAAATTTAATCCTACCAATTAAAACATGGTCTCGGATATCATAAGATTGTAATTTGGAAATGAAACTATTGAAAACATCACATTGTAATAAGGGTTAATATAGTATCCTCAAAATATGATAGAAATTGAATTACTAATGTCATATGGAATAACACATAACTAGGTTTCTATGTACCACAACATTGATGAGAAGTTAATAACTGAACATGGAAGAAAAAAATAAATAATAATAGATAGTGATATAGATCATTGATCACAAGAAAGAGGATATCAATGTAATGTTAGGGGCCTCAAAACCAAATATCTATGACAACTAAAAAGATAATTCGATTCATCATATTTTAATTAAATAGGACAAAGTATTTTTTCTATATCATTTTCCAAATTTTGACTATTTCTTTTACTATCATTTAATATAATGAAATATATGTAATTTATACATTTCTACTTAATAATCAACATTTCAACATTTTCATGTGATTCAAAAACTTTCCAATTCATCCATTATTCCAATAAATAATTATATTAATAATTAATTTCTATACCTGATGTACTAAAAGTTACATTTAACATATTTAAAAGTCAATAAAAGTGTGACACATCATTCTATATTTCTCTAAAAAAAATCTAAATTTAATATATTTAGAAAAAGATAGACAATATAAAACAACAATCTCTAAATCTATATAATAACACAACTGGTTCATCATAAAAAATTATTGGTCCAAATTTTTAACTAAAAAATTTACATTTTAATGATGACATCATTTAGGATAGTGGTATGAATTAAACCATTATCATCTTTTTGTTATGTGTTCAAGCCTCTTTGACATACAAGATGTGATGGGAATCCACTTAAAATATATGTTGTCCTTTTTCTAATTCCATAATAATCTAATTCCTCCAATTGTGATAAAAATTATAATCCACATCATTGAAATTAAATTAATCATTAAAAACTATTTTGACTATGGTTTTAATTATAATGTAATTTTTTCTATAATGTCTCATAATATTATTTGGATATTTCAAAAGTTTTATTAATGATAAATTTAACACAAAAGATTATCAATCCTCTTGAACTTTTGTATATATATAATTAATTACATTAATCCATAAATAAATGTTCCACTAAAACATAAGATCTCCCTAAATTTATTACAAAATAACATTAATCATAGTAGACTATCATCACATAAAACCTAAAATAAACTATTTAATAAATTTAACTTAAGATCAATAATAAACTCACTAACCCATTATGGTAACCAAAACTCTTATGAAAGTGAAATCACAAAATATTGTAAAATTTTACATAATTCATAAATGTTTCATGATTCTTATAGATAAAATACCATTTGTAATGTATTTAAATTTTTTATTTCATTAATCCAAATACATCAATATTTCATCATTTATGTTTACACATATTTCCTTTTTTGTTCATGGTATTCACCGTTAGAAGTGGTATTTGAATTGGATAATTCATAGATTTCACACATTTAATACAATGTATTACAATGTCTCCCCTATGGTGAAATTTATTTACTTCCATATTTTACTTCATTTCTCCTTGTAAATTTATTACATTATTGAATTATTTTAAGTACATGCAAAATTTATCAAATTAAATGAATGTATTGTTCAAATTTTTTCGGCTTACCATCCCTGTGAATAATGATATTCTATTTATCATTTCAACCTTCATGGATTTTCATAAAATTATAATTCTGGTTATGTTAAATTTCAATAAGAATATTATAATATATTTCAGTTTTTATTACTAATATAAACTCATTATATAATTATGACAAAGATAGTTCACTGTATTTAGAAAACTAACCAAAATAATCTAAACATTTATCATTATCATGATTTCTAATGAATAATCTACATGTAAGAAATAAGAAGGATATCAGGGAACATTCATATATATTGATGTTAATTAGTACAATATAATTCCAATTCTATAGTTTTAATTCCATTTTACAGTAACATCAATGATTTTATAAAAAGTAAAACTGACCTTGAAATGATGACATGAAAACAACAAAAACCATGAGAATAATAAGAAATTATTAACGAATGGGTCATATGAAGTTATAAAATCATAAATCAATGTATTATAAATATGTGTATAGTTCATTAATTATATGGTAAAATTTTTTAAACAATAATACAAGAGGTTTGGACACATTTAAAACAAAACCAACAACGAGGTAGGGGAATTCATAACCCAATTTACATTATTTGGGTTAAAATTCTACATCATAATTATGGTGTTCTATAATTATATATGAAATGAAATTATTATATATTTTGTTCTATATACACTTATTATTTATTTATTTATAGTAGATACACATTTTTTATTCATTTAATAAATTCTAACTTACATGACTTGCTATTTGTATGAGATATTCATTTAAGAATACTCTTTTAATGTTCATTTTTAAAAATTAATTTTTTTATTATATGTACTACATGCTGCAAATTTTTTACATTACTATGGATTAAATATTTTGAATAATCACTTAAAAATTATCTGGTTACATTCATGGAATTTTTTTATTTTAAATGTGTAGTTTTTTAATATAAGTGATTTCAACATGATGAGTTCATTTTCATCAATGATTTTTTTTATGATTCAAATATTATATCATTAATGTTTTTTATATGGTTCATGGGAATTTTTTATAATTATTGTTTTAAACATATAAGCCAATTTTGGTTGGTTATGTGATGAACCACTTTTGGGTGGTTATGTGATAAACAAATGATAGATTGTTATGGGATAAACCAATGACTTGTGGTTACATGGTAAACCAATGATACATGGTTCATCAAAAAACCATGGTTCGATGGTTATGTCACAACCTCTAATTCATTGGGTTCTCCAAAGTTAGTGGGTTTCTATATTAGTTATTTCATATGTTAGAGTGATTCAAAAATTGATTTCTCATGTTACCAACTTATGTATTAGATTCTTAATATTGAGTTGATTTTAAGAAGGTATGAATTTGATCTTTCTGAAAATATTAAACCTTTTTATCACTAAAAATTATTATTTTTGAAATGTTTGGATGAATTCATACTAGACTAACATTTTCCCTTTCATTATGTCCCTCAATGGTTGTTTGAGCTCATACCAATTTAAAAAATGTTTTCCATTGGGTTTAAGGGATAATAATGAAATTGATGATAATAAGGGGAAAACACTAAAAAATTTACAAATATAGAAAAAAAAATTTATTTTAAAATTTTTTCCTTTAGTTTAAAATTTGATATTAGGTATAAGAGTCCACTTTTAATTTATGAGATTACATGTTTAGAGATACAAAAATTCAATAAAAAAAATAAACCTAGAATATCTATAGAGATGAAATATATAGTATAATAGATTAAAATCAAAAAATTATGTAATTTTTATTCTTGGATCCTTATTACGTACACCATATAAAATAAATTAGGTATATAAAATTTCAGTATTCTTCAATGAACATACATTGGGAAAAAGTCACCTACCTCATACTTCTATTGGAGTTTACATGATTTGTACTCTTATATAGTGACTGTTAACAAGTTATTAACATATAAAATCTGTATTAATATTTATAATATCATATATGTTTTTTTATAACATCTTATCACCAATTCATTAATAATTATTTATTATTGTTATTGTTTCAACATGTAATTGGCTTTTTTAAATCATTCTTCGTGATGAAAGATATGGTTATTTCACATATTCTATTATTATATAATATCCAAAATAATAATCATGACATAATTATGATATTTTCTAATCCATCATACAGTGAAAACCAATCATGAATTTTGGTTATTAAATTGGAAATATGTTACAATCTAGGATATGATAGGGCGTACGTACGCATGTGTAATATTTCCACTTTTCAATGATCATTATCGGAAGTAGGTATGTGATATTTTATATTTACAGAATTACCATAATATAATATATTCCTTATTATATATTTAAATATAATTATATATCATCAATGTGTTGAGTGGATTAAAATAGATTCCCCCAACGTCAAGAAGGTGGTGGTCCACACATAGATGAACGATGTTATCATTTTTCATTATAAGAAATAAAATAATATATTATCTTTTAAAAAAGATAAATATTTAATGAAATCTTTTGTTATTTAATTTTTATCAAATAAATTAATTAAATTTTTCTATATGACATTTCATGATACATGTTAGTGAATAATGAATGACATCACTTCACGAAGTGGCAGTCTGTCATACATAGAAGCAACATTATTGTATCTCCTAAGGAATGAAAAATAAAAAAATGTATATATGATATAAAAAATATAACGGTAAAATTATTTCATAAATATATTATATATTTTTATAACAGTCTGTTACATTTCTCTATGGTATGTTCCAATATTGGTTTTTTGATTCCATTTTTATTGGATGAGTGTTTTTCAACCTGAATTAAGAGGATATATGTAAAGGTGCAATGAGGGAATTTTGGGATTTTTAAATTTTCCATAAACCAATTTCTGTTCGCTATAAAGTTAGACAAATTTTTTTGGACCCTAGAATGATTTCAGGAACTCGATTACACCTTTCTAAAATGTTACATGTCTTGTAACTGTTAAACATTATATAATGTGAAAATAATATTTCTAATAAAATGTAACTATGTTTTGTGTTGTAACCTAAAATAAAAGGGATTCAATATGTGTGAAATATTTCAAATCATTTAATTTCCAGAATTACTATTTTCATGTTGTCGTGGGGGTATTTGAGGCTTAATTTTCCTTTTCATCATTTTCTTATTAGAGAAAGCTCTTACATAATGTGATTTTGAGTGAAATCCTTCCATATAGATCTATTCCTTCTATTATTGGTTTGCAAGGTTAAGCTATTCCTATCTCTAGGTAATACATTATTTAATTTTACATCTATTTTTTATATATGGACCTATTTTTTGTTGGGATTTGTAGTAAAATTTTCTTTTTATCAACAATTATCATTATTTAGTCATTCCTTATATTTTGAATGCATATATTCTATTTTCTAATCTCTATTTTCAAGGTCGGTTTGGTTTTCTATTTTCTTGAGGTGGGATGAAATTTTAAATAATTCTAATTTCCTAAATTTCATGTGGTTCATACTAATTTCATTATATTTGAAGAAGAATTGATTTAATTGAAAATGAACAGGTAATGGGATAACATTTAAAAATGGGGATTTCATGAAAATGAAATTTCCTTTATTTAAAATTGAAAATGAATTTTTCTATAAATGACGTATAACTTCTGGGAATTGAAATTTTATTATAAATATGTGATCATGAATTTTAAAAATATGTATTTATAACCATAGCACAAAAATATCCTTCAGTACATCCAGATAATTTTATGGGTATCTTTAATGTGTGTTACACCCCTATGAGTTAGCCTCTTATATATATATGGTCTATTGCAGGCCTCTATTTTAGTTGGATCCAACTGTATGCCACATTTGACTAGTTATTGTGTAGTATTAATTATTCACAGTCTATAGCCTAGCTGTTAACAGAATTTTTGTTTCTAGTTTTTTATTACATGGTAGATTATTTTATGGATGTTTTAGCTTGTCTATATTTATATTTTTATATCATTGATTTCATTGTTCCTGTATTTAGAAAATATGACATTAAATATTTAAATACTCAAGAATAGATTGAAAAAGTATTTCAGATTATTTATTTATCATAAATATATTTAAATTAATTTTATTAAATCATGAACATATTCATTCATGTTAATTTAAATTGTATAGACGTCTTTTTGGTATCCTACTGGTCCTTATTTATAAGACCCAACTTCTTTTTCTGGGTGGTTGTATACCTTGTTTTGTAGGATTTCTGTAAATTTAAGATCATTCTATAGCTTATAGTATTCACATTACATTTTTTGTTTTTTGGGATAGCTTGGAGGAGGTGTTTAGTAAAATGGATACTTGTTTTCTAAAATTTTATTTTTGTTTGTTTAGCATTTGTGGAGGAATTGTGTTTAATATTATATTACTTTTTTACTCTAGTTGTTTATCTTTATTTATTATATATGAGCCTAGTTTTCTTGCCTTTTTTTATGAACACCCATGATGGGATGACATGGGGATTATTTTTGTTATATCAGGTTGTTTTTTTAATTAGATTTAGACACATTATCAACCCAATAGGGATATTTGGTAATGTAAAAAACAAATGACATCAATTAACGATTTACAAGTCCACGTTACATATGAATGATGATTTAATAACTCATTTAATGGAAGTTTAGATAGTTTTAAAACATTCCAATTTCAGAAAAAAAATCTCATTATATGTACTATATTGAGATTATTATATAAAAATGGTTTAAAAATTATTTAGTGGTGGAGAAAGAAATAATATTAAAATTCCCATTGAAAATTGCTACATCTTCTTCATGTAACCTCCTTTATATTGCACAAAAAATCATTATATGTTTGAATTTTTTCCTAAATAATTAAATTATGATGAGGTATGGATGGTTTTAAATTGTTTTTTGTTGGGTTTTATTGATAAAAACTACTTTCTAGGTGTGAATATGTTTGGGGAGTGAGTGCACTTTTATAATTTAGGAGGAGTGGAATTCTTGTAAATACCCAAAAGTATTCAATAATGGGTGGTCCCTCTAACATTATGTGGCTCCAATATTGATAAATAATGGATTGATGGGATGATATGGTTTAAATTATCAACCAACATACTCAAAAATACATGTTTTAAACATGTCATTTCTTAGCCTTTTTGTTTACACCCTTTTAACAGCATTAGTTTCCCCCATAGTCATTTATTTTTAAAACTACGTAATTAAATATTTATGAATAATGAAAATGAGTCTGGTTAGATTATTCACACGATCAAATAAAGAATATGAAATCCAATTTATCAAATAAAATCTAATATTTTTTCAAAATTAATTTTTACAAAATCCCATGTATCGTAAAAAAAACATCTTTTAATATAACTGTGATAGTTAATTTTTATTACCTTGACTAGTTATTAAGAAAAAATTATATTTATCTTATTAACGTACATTGTTTAATATTATATTAAATATGGTATTCATTTTATCAAATGAAATTCACATATGTAACAGAATTTAATTTAAATTTTTTCTTATACACTAGAAAAAAAAAAGAATGGTTTCAAAGATAAAATATTAAAAATTAAATATTTATTTTATTTCAAAAATTAATATGGATATGTTTATAATGAACTAAATTATATTTAATCATTTGAAATTGAATAATATAACCTTGAAACTGATTAAAAATATAATTTATCCTTAATAATAATTAATACGAAAAGTTAGTTCATTATTTAATCTAAGTATTTTTCACTATTCCTCAAAGAATAAAATATTTCAGAAAAATAATAAAAAACACCCTATGATATATTTTAAAATTATTAATTATAAAATTTATTTAATTTCTTGAAATTAATATTATAATATTCATAAAAATAATTATTGATTATGTGCAGAATGTTTGAGTACTCTTATTTTAAAAAAAATTCAATTTTTTCAAAAACCATTTGTCTTTTTAATAATTCTTATTTTATATCTTGTTAGCAGATAAAGATAATATTTGTAATTTAGTTAGTAATATTCATACATTACATTTCAATAACTACCTGATTACTATAATTTTTAATAATATTATTATAAAAATATTTCGTATTTTATTTAAACTCGATGTTTTGTATAATGCATTTTCATTCAGTGTTTCATGTAATACAAGATAAACATAATAATTCTTGTAAAATTATCTAAAATCATAATTGTGTGTAATTCAATATTTTTAATGGATTTAATTTAGATAAAAGATATATATTGTAATATCATATGGTGTATATATTTTTCTAAGATTTCAGTTGCATTTCACATAATTTATTGAATGTAATGTTATTCTTTTAGAATTTTGGGGTGTACAAAAACTAAATTGAATCTTTCAAACAATCAATTAAATAAAGATGCCCAAATTTTTTTTAAATTTATTTTAAACAAATAACATATTTCACGAAATTCATGTCTAGAAAAAAAAATTCATAATAATTTGTAAATATATTTTATAACTACATAAGCATATCAATAAATGAAACCCACCAAAAAAATAAGAGAATGCCATATTTTAGAGTAATATAAAATATTTATCTCACGGTTTTTACCGAAGTTTACATCTTTTTATAAGGTGAATAGTATTTACTACCATTACTTTTCATATTGAAAAAATATTTAGTTGTTCCAATTAAATGATGTAAAATATTCTAATTTAAAATAAAGAATCCATTTTATAAAATTAAATTTAAAAAAAACTAATAGTTTAATTTAAAATTAGACCATCAATAAGTGATAAAATGTTTTTTTCCATAAAAAATCATCCTTATGAAAAAAATATTTGTTTGATTATTAAGAATAATATTGATTCTAAAGAAATTTATTGGATTATTCATAAAATAATTTTACTAATTTTATTTAAAAGCAACTCCAATTAAAAATAAAAAATTTTAATTTATTGAAATGAAAAAAAAATCCACAGAAGTCTATAATTTTTCCCATTCATTGTACAATCTATATTATTTAAAAAATTAGAAAAATTCAACAAATATAATAATTTATATCAGGATTTTATAAATGATATATTTTTTTATCATATATAATTTCTAGACATTTTGAAAAACATTAAAATACTTTTGCACAAAAATTTAAAAAAAATTATGAATATAAAGTATTGTAAATCCTAAAATGATTCATCTAAAAATTGAGTATTTTTTTATCAATGAATTTATAATATGAAAAACTTTTATAAATATTTTTCATAATGTGGAAATTTCTATTCATTCTAATAATTTTAATGGAAATGATATACCCATTATAAATAAATACAAATATTTAGATATCAGTGGTTTAAACATATTGTTTCATTAAAAGAGTGATATTGAATAAATAAAACTTCATTAAATATATTTATATCATAAAACATTTTAGTGTTACATATTCTATATGAATTAAATAATAACTTAATAGTATATTGAGTTACTGAATATTTCAGGATTCATGAGATCAAATATGTGTTTGATATAATAGAGATCCAATTTTATAAAATGATAAAATAATGTAAAAAATATCTTCAATAAATATGTTAATCTAAAATTTTATTCTTACCAATAAATGGATCCTTCTCCCATAAAGATATAAATACACTACATATTTCACTACATCATATTGTCCATATGTAAATTATTCTTAATAAATATAGTCATTTTAAGGGATCCATCTATATATAATTCTAAACTCATCTCCTAATGTTTAATATGGTGTAAAATATACTATATCATGCCATTATATTTCCCACCTATCAATATCAAATAATATATCAGTCATGTTTTTCTTGATGAAAAAGAAAATAGACTAGAAATATCACAATGGATTCATCACAATATCATGTTGGTGGAAGTAATCAATATTATAATGTATATGAGGCATATCAACCATGGAATCCTCCATCCCAATTATTTATATGTAATAAATGTTTCAATTAGAGGGAAATATTGGAGAAAAACCATTCATGATAAATATAATTTTTAAAAATATTTTATACAAACTATATTAAAAATTCGAAATAAAAAAGGAAGATAATTTAATACACATATATATATACCTTATAATATAGAAGACTATAATACCTCAGTGGATATGATACTAGAAAATTTATTAATATCAATATATAATGATACTCTCAAATCCAGAAATACAATATATTATGAAATACATAAATTATAATATTTCATGATATCAATCTATGTATTTTAATAAATATGAAAACACTATGGTCTATAGATTTTTTTATAAAATATCGGGATAAGAATATCTTTACTAGGACAAATATTTTGTTGGTGATATAAGAACTAACTTTCCAATCCATAAATTTGGATGAAACTTAATCGAATATCAATTCATTTATAAAATAATACATTATAAAAAAATTTAAGGGGGAAAATTATCCAGAAATATTCAAAGTTCTAATATAATCCCATGTTCATTATATGAACAATTATTCTTATATGATCAATGAAAAATTTACCCTTTAATATTCTTAATCATTTTTAATGACCAAGGTAAATAAATTAAATATCATAAATATTTTTGGATAACTCTATGTGGTAATCAATTGTTTATTATATATGATAGAATCTACATTATAAGACACTATCATCACCCACGACAAAAATTCAATGTAGTATGTGAATTGGAGTAAGCCAATTTTTAACAGCGGGTATTAAAATTTAACCCCTAAAATAGTAGTAACCATCATAAAGACACGATCTTCTATGTAATGTTTATATCACCATTGATCTATTGGAATGTGTAGGTCTCATGTATCAATTCCATAAAAATGGTTTCAATTATGTGGTGATATATAAATGTGAAATCATGCATATAGGCGATACAAAACTAGATCTATTTATATATGTGGTGATAAAAATGGGAGTAAGATTTTTATTATATTGATGGAATGTATTTACCTGAATATATTAAACTAAATTCCCCATAATTGGTTATCTACTTAGTGAGTCTTGTAAAATCATCCATCAGTATATAAAAATATGATATTACATATTTATTTAGAAATAAATACCTTTAGATGATATTTTTTTTTGTTATATAAGTTATTGTTTTTATCAATTAAAAGATATATAATAATGTTATTAATTTTTGGGTAAATGATTTTAAAAAATTGAAATTTTATAGTTAATAAATTTTAAATTTTGTATATACAATTGTTATAGTGTATTATCATGGATTTATGTTTGAACCAGTAGGCTCTTTATGTGGAGACTCCATGAGTAGGGGTTGTGAATCTCTCTTTTACATTTTATTGTATTTTATAAAAACCTCAATATGGTTTATTGGGAACCATGAATACCAAAAACCAAATTTAGAAACACCACATATTTAAAATATCAAAAGCAACCACCATGCAACCTAATTCAAAGTTGAAATCATGCAACCCCAAATCCATGAAATCACAATTTGAAAATAGAAAATAGAGTAGTGAGATTTTGAACCGTGAACGACCTCTTATGTCAAGGTATGTTACATTGGGTCCACATCATCAACCATGTCATCATCCCTATCAATAAGTCACCATCGTCATTTTCTTTTAATTTTCATCATCACATCAGTGACCAAAACCCACCACAATTGATGAAACTTCTCAATTAATTCCATATAAATTTATAATATCTATCTTCCCCATCAAACCAGGAAAAACAATCAAAATAAAATAAACCACAATAAATGAAAAAAATGATACTAATAGTATAAAATTATTGACCACCAATTACATAACCAAAGAAGAAGAATATAGTTCTTTTTACACCCCTAGGAAATCCATCAACTGTATAAAACACAACTCCCAAAACCTCATTTTGAGCCATCACACTCGGGAATCATGGGTGGTGGTGATGGACCTTCAAGAAAGGGTAGAGTTGAGTGGACTCTGTTCCAATAGTGTGTAGCTGCTACATGGGAATAACCTCCCGTCCATGGGTCCACTTCCAAGAAAAAGTAGACCACCATCGAAAACATCAAACACATAAGATACAAAATTCCATCCATAATTAATCCATCTAACACAAATAGAAGAAAAAAATCAAAAAGAAAAAGGAGAAGATAAGAAACAATGGTATTGAATGTGAATACAAATCCAAATAAAAAAGTAGAAATATTGAGGGGTGTTTCTCTAAGAACACATGTGAACAACCAACCTACATATCCCACGACCCCAAGAAATTGACTATAGGAGGCCAAAATGGATCCTAAAGAAATAGTTTGAGAAGAAAAACAAATGCTTGTGTCGTTAAAGGGTCTCAAAATTTATCTATGACAGCAAAAATAAATTAAGGAACCTAATATTTCCAAACAAAAAAAGAACATGGAACTGACCACAACCACTCATACATCCCTAACCACCGATAAGAACACTAGAAAGAACACGAAATGGGGTTTGGCATGGTAGATCTGGTTGGAATAATAGTTTTTAATGTGGTAAAACCCCAAAAAAAGGACACAGACCCAGAAAGGGAAGGGGGAGCAAGAGGAGAACCCATGAGAAGATCAACATAAAGTGGGAGTAAGAGACTTAGAGAGAGTGCATCACTGATGAATAAGCACACAAGAAACATAGGAGAGGGTGATGCTGATATCGAGAGGAGTTTGAGGGAGTCGGGATCCATCCTCATCAAGTGGGTGGTGAATCATTGTATGAAAACATGTTCCAATACAATCAACATACACTTTAATCCCATTCAACCATAAAAGATACTAACCAAATAGTTAGTAGTGTCAATATTATTTATCCCTTAATAATTATCTAATGGATATTTTATATATCCATTCCATTATAAGATATGATCAGTAATAAAAACACCCATACTCCCCAATATATTTGATAAATAATATAAATAGAATATGTAAACAAGACATACGATTTTATTTGGTTCACTTGAACTGTGCAAATCATTGGATCACAGAAAGATAATATTTTGAAATATAATAATACACTAAACTCATTGTTTGGTGATGGGTTTAGGATATTTCACTCCATTCATGGGGTCACTCTACATTTAGTGATTTTGGATGGTAAACTAACCTCTTTAGGTTCAATCCCATACACCTCTCTCTTACTGACCATTTCAAGAAATTAAAACACATGGGCATATAGTGCTATAATACAGTCCTGAAAAATTTTATGATTTTTACAATAATAATTTCATTGATTATTTTTTTTACAGACTTTTTTTTGATCGAAATACACAAGCATATTAATCATTCCAATTTTTCTATATCAATATCTAATATTGGCCATGATCAACTAGCTTCTTTTTTTATATTCCCTTGATACTTGGTGTATTCATTTTCATAATTCACCATATACGTACATGTTAAGAATTAATCTTTGGAAATGTATTTATTTCTATATAACTAATTGATATGGTGTTCTTTCTCACCAAACTTGTATCAAACTACCATTACCATAAATAAAGTACCAAGGTGTTTTTTCTAGAATTATTATAAGTGGAAACATCCTTCTTTACCATCATCCACTTATACATTTTTTATTGATAATCCATTTCATCTATTGATTCCTTTTTAATACAGAATACATAGATAATTATTTATCATATATTATGACACGTGATATTATATCTATATATGATGAAAATGTTTTGGATACTAGTTCCCCTGTAAATAATTCCTTAATCCCATCAACAAAATGATCATTATCACTCTATTGACTACATAAATTGAAATAGTTTGCCTACATTCTACTAGGATCCATTTACTAAAAATAGATTACAATATAATGGATCATAGAATTATTATACATAATTTATAATCCCAAAAAGAGATATATATAACATAAATTTAAAATTTTATGCATAGAAGATATCATAATAAAAAATGTTATTTCATTTGGTATATCTTTATTTTCAACTCCATTATAATGGTTTTTAAAGAAAATGTGATTTATCAAATGAATATCCCCCATTATTGCCAAATTATGTTCATAATAAGGGATGTTTTCATGCACCATTTCATGATAATCTCATGCCCAATGTTCCCTTTTGGATTTATTACCCTATGTTACATTTGTTCTTGATCACGTTCACCTATAGTATCAAAACATGAATGTGTATTGAAATAACAACCAAATTATATATTCATTACCAAAAATATTATGATGTTATTATATAAATATACTAAAAATATTTCGTAGGGTTATGTTCCCTATTCTATAATTTCTTAATTATAATTACCATGGTTTTTATTACACCACCTATGATACAAACATTAGTGACCTTGATCCCACTAGTTTAGATTGGGTGTATACATTATTACATTGGGAAAAGATACATTGAATTATTTATTTATTGAACAAATAGTTCAGTAGACTTCATAAAATTGATACAAAAATATATTTCAAATATATTTCAAAATATAAAATTACACATAGTTATTTAATTGATAACATCATTTTTCCCCTTATCAAATCTCTACATATCAATTAAAACAATCATGGTATCATAGGGAAAATAAATCATGAAAAGGGGGTGAGACTTGGTGATAAATATTGGTAGGAAGGCAATGGAGGATGTGGATAAATACATCATAGTCATTATGGAATGGAAAAAAACCTAAACACATGCTATTTATTCAATAACATGATCATAATATGGAAGGGATACATTATTATCCAATTATTCTTTATAAATAATCACATGATCCTAAAAACGTAACCATAGATATTCTATGTATTAGGATAATGAAATTGAATATATATAACTACATTTATAATGATGGAATTCATAATGTAAGACATATAAATTATACCATCAAGTAATTATTCTAATACATCTAAATAAATAGCCAAGGTCTCAGCCAAATCATAATCTAGTTTGTCTCATGATAAAGTCTAATGCATATGGGGGCCCCTCCAGTCACATTCTTAGGCCATTGCATTACTTCTTTGAAATTTGAAAAACAAAATCAACATAAACATTCATATTAAAAACTAATATATGAAATTTTAGAACATAATGCAATCAATAAACACAATCATAAACCATAATGAGTAATTGGTGAATGATAATAAAAATGAAAATACCATGTCAAAATGTTTATGAACCAATAATAGAAAAAATAATGATGATATCAATAGAAAATATCCTTAATGGATCATATTAAAAATTTATGGATTTTGTCATTGATTATTATTAATAAAAGAAAAATAACCTTAATATTATTTTAAAGAAATAACCTTTAATTTTTAGGAATCACATTTTAAAAGAATAAGATCACAAAACAATTTAGAAATAATTATCATTGTATATAATATTTTAAAACTTTTAAAATAAGAATTAAAAAAATTATTTCCTATCATTGTGTAAAAATAAGTCCATCTCTTTCACATTGAAACTAATATACATTTTTTTTAAATTAGAACTTGCATTGTTTGGAAAATGACATCAAGATTCCATTCATATAAATTTTATAAAAATTAAAAATGGGATAAAATTTATTTAATAAATAATTTTTTTACATTTGAAAAACATTTTCAAAACTATTTTAGAAATAAGTCATTCTGATTAAAATGGATATATCAGCGAAGAGACAAATAAAGTCAAAATTTCCTAAAAACACATTTTAAATCATATTCTGTCCCAAAGATTGGAAATTGGAACTATTAATTTGGATAAATAATTAATTTTGAAAGGCGAGTAAAATATATTTTTATTAGGATATAAATATCAAATAATCCCCCTAATTTGGATATAATCTTAAATAATAAAAATTAATGATGATATTGTGAAATAAACCCTTACAACATTGCTAAAATATTAATCATAATCCCCATAAAAGAAAATAAATAATATTAAACATTAAATAAAATTATGATAAATATATAAATGATATAACATTACAAATTGGTAGTATATACACAACACAGTGGAAAAAATGGTCAGAATCGTATCTGTCTCAAAGATGTAAAAGTGAGATGAGAATTCCATACCTTGGGTATTATTTACATCATATGTGTATTTACCATAAATTTAAATTTATTAAACCATTATTAATTTTAAAAAAAACATAATCATATTTATAATATCGTATATAGTCTTATTATAATATTTTTTACACTTTTTTAAAAAAATATTTTATTATTTTTATTTTTTCACGTCAAAAATGCCTTATCTTCTCAGGTGTGTTTCGAATAAAAATTTACAATTCTTGTGCATATTATATACAAAAATAACATATAAAGAATCATAATAATGTTATTAATTTCATATTTACTCAATATAATCATTTCTATAACCATTTATGTATGTCGGAAATGGAAAAAGAATCACATCATTTTGTGGATATGGTAGGATGTACGTATGCATGAGCAATGACATCATTCCCTAAACGAGTAAAATTGTTAAGAAGTAGTTGATATATTAATTTTAAAAAATAAATATCTTATCATATATGTTAAAAAACTAATTAATATAACACTTATTTCATTCCACATGAATCGTAAGTGATAAAAAAATCGCATCACTTTATGAGGATGTAGACTTCCATACACATGAGTAACGTTTTTGTATTTAAAATGGAATGGAATATAAAAAGGCATATGTGATATTAATATTATAGTATAATAATAATATCTAAAAAATAAAATAAATATTTTAAATCCATACATACATGATTCATTTATATCTTGTGATAGAAAATGAATAACATTAGTTCGTAATGTTGTAGTTTTCCGAACACAAAAATCATGATTTCATAACCCACTTTCTGAAAGAGGAGATTGATATATAGAATTTTCTTAACATGAATAAATATTAAAATATCCAAGATAATTCACTTATTATAACAACATGTTTTAATTTTAATGTAATTAGGTTTAGGAATAACAAAACACTCGGTTAGGGACGTTACCTCTTATTCATACAACATCATTTGGCTTGCACCAAATTAATTGCTAGGATGGATTTAGGACCAAACTATAGCTTCTATAAGGATATGGGAGAGTTATGTAATTACTTTTTGTAACAACCCAGGTAAATAAAGAATATTACATTTTCATATTTATCTATATTTGTGAATAAAATATTAATATGACTTTAAAGGGGATGCTATGCTCGATGGCATACCCAACATGAAACAACGAGTTTCTTGGAAATCTTACGTTGCACTCTAATAATAAACTAATATTATTTTAAATGGTAGTTAACATGTAGCCGTTGTATTGGCAGGAATGGATAGAAATAACTAAATATGATTATATATGTTTTTAAATTTTTTTACATTTATCCAATAAAAGATAAAGGCTTAAAATACGGAAAGAATTCAATTTTAGGCGTATATTCCCTTGTTTTCACTAAAGGTTCACTTATCGCCTTTTGGTGGCGATCCGTCATTAAATATAGTTTTGCTCACTCTTATACATTCTATTGGACCAAATAAAACTCTTCTTAAGAATTGGGACATCAAAATTTACTTTGTGTAAATTTTTGGTATCTTTCCGATAAAGTTCATTTTTTAATGAATTGTGTAAAATGTTGTATTTTAATTCAAAACCTATTTTTATTCTAATTTATTTATATGATTAGATTATCTTTTGAATTGGTTTTAAAGTGAAATTAGAATATATTTTTACCATTAAATCCAATATAGGTCATTGGAATTAATTTCACTTTGAAATAAGACTTAAACTAGTGTCAATCTTTTGATACTTATTGTTTCATAAAAACACGCTATTTGCTCTGACAGCAGGAATTAATTATTAAATTAATTAATGTGACTTATATGTTTTGAATTTTGTAAAATATACTTCATTATTGAATTTGGAATATCAAATATAGCTTAGGGTGAATTTTTGGGATTTTTCTGAAAAATAAAAATTTTTGATGAATAGTGAAACCACTAAGTGGTACTTATAAAAACTGATTTTTCCGTTTAAATGAAAATTTTCCATTTTTGTGTTTTGAATTTCAATAATCCGACATACATGGTTTTCATTAAGAAGTAAAATGTGGTTCAATGGGACAAAACTAATTTTTTGGTGAATAGTAACTTATTAAGTTTTTAATCGCGATTAGAGGTAATTAGTGTAGTTTATGGTAAGAATAATGTTTTAATAAAATGAAATGACCTAGACACATGTCCTACCCTCATTTGATGTGTCATGGCCGACCGAGACAATCCATGGGTCAACTTGGGGACCCCATGGAGCCACTTTGGTTGGGAAATGACATAAATATCTTTTTATTTAATGTTAAAGTAAAAATGACACAAACATGAGATGTTTTAATAAAACAATTTTTACATGGGGTTATACAAGTCATATGTTTGACTATAAATAGTCATTTGAAAGCTAATACGATTTCCTACATCATATTAGTTTTTATATAATTTTTAGACATTAAATAAATTAAATTATTTATGACATCATGATGATGCAGTGATGACATCATTATTTAATGATTTAAATAAAATAGAAAGATAATGTAATATCTAAGACCTACACATGTCCAAAACCTATTGGATGAGTGTATTTCGAACCCTTATCACATTATCCTCGAAACACATCAATTTGGGACCTTTAAAATATGAAACACTTTTGAAAATAATGTAACATTTTGTAACTTTACAAGAGTGCCCCTCCTCTCCTCTTATAAAAGGCCCCCACCTCTACCACATTACCCACACTCCCAAAGCCTTTTTCTCGGCCAAACTCTGCATAGTTTTCTCTCCACTTCCCTCTCTTACTCCTTGAAGCCTCACGTTTTGCAGAAGTCTTCCCAAGGAAGCCTTTGAGCTCAAACCAAAGGGAGTTACCCAATTTTAAGGTAATGTCTTCTTTTGAGTCCTTTTGTTTTATTTTGCTTCTCAAATGCCCTAAACTCTTTTTATTATTTTCTTTTGTAACAGATACAGTATAATCAATATACTAGTATGTTGTTATAAGAAGGATTCGAGCTACACATATACACACCTACATCAAATGGTTATAGAACATACTGTTTCCGTGGATGGTGAATTTCTGCCTCCCGAAACGATGATTGTTCAACATTCTTTTAACACCTTCAAAGGTGGCCATTAAGATGACAATATATTTATATATGATATATAATATGTTTATGTTTCCCTAAAGCTTCTGTATTTTTTATTTTGGGCATACCTTTATGGTTTCCATTATTGGTAAATGTGATATCTTCATTTAAGGAAGTGCGGACTACCGCCCCCTCAAAGTGATTTGATTCGTTAATACCATATGCGGTACGTATAAATGATATATTTAATGATATTATATATGATACCATACTGGAATTAAAATACTATTATGTATCATTATGTTTTAATTCCATTAAATATGAAATAGAAGTGGAAGTAGCGTTCATGCGTACGTACGGCTTACCGTCTCCATGAACGGTACATTTCATTTCTTATCTCAAAATGTTATGTAATATTATAAGTACATATATATAATGGATATATATGTAATATATTACATCTAAATTATTGATATCATTTTGGAATTATAACATATATATCTCTCTCTCATTTTGTTTTAATTCCATTAATAGGACAAAAAAAAGAAAGTAGCATTCATGCGTACATACGGCCTACCATCTCCATGAACGGTGCTTTTCATTTTTTTAATCTCCAAATGATATGGAATAGTATAAAATGAATATTTACTGGATATATATGATATTTTAATCATTAATACTATTCTGGAAATTATTTACTTATAACTACATGGGCAATCTTTTTTCAAACAAGTTCATTTTTGACTCATGTACCAAACATCGGCAAAAACGTCTGTTATGAACTACCATTATTAAACAATTATTATAACATTATAATGTGTGATATTAACTGAATAATAATATCTAAAGGAGGTACCTAGGCAATTATTAATTTACCAAAGTTTATTATTCAGGAATATAAAGAAACGAACAAGACAAGTTGGACGTGAGATAAGGGATCCTACCTCTCTCTTTCCTTTTAAGTACACTATTTTATGTCCTTCCTTTTAAGCTCATATTTCTTGTGATTGGGATGTTATTTTATATTACCCTTACTGTAATTTTTATGTTCATATGATGAGAGACACTATTCTCTCTCATCAATCCATTTTGGAAGTTTTGAGTGGCGCCGTTAGGCTGCCGAATTTTCGTAAGAGATATAACCTCTCTCTTTCTTTTTAAGTACTCTCCTTTATGTAACTTCTTTTAAGATCATATTTTTTATGATGGGGGATGTTATTTTATATTCCTCTTGCTGTACATTTTATTTCAATGTGATGAGATACCATATTTTATCTCATCAAACCATTTTTGGAAGTTTTAAGTGGTGTCGTTTGGCTGCCGAGTTTTCGTAAGGGATTTTTCATCTCATTTTTATTCCTGTGAGATTTATGATACATTTGCCACAATTTCCTTTTAGTGGTGTATGTACTGACCATTATTTTACTCATTGTGTAATATTCTTTCATTTATGAGTATTTACATCAATGTTGTATTTTCCTTCTTTCACGGGGCGTATGTTGCGAAAGATACCCATATCAGTAAGGGAACCTTTCACCCTCCTATTTTTAAAAGACTTCTTTTGTTGGGTCATTTAATTTACATATTGTTATGTCGGGATATGTTCTCATATATCTTTATTGATGTAAATTTTATGTCCAAGTGATGATATACCTTTTTTTTATGTGACGCTGTTAGGCTGTCAAGGGAACTTCTTATCCCAATTTCGATTTCTTTGGGTTCAACATGTAGTTATTGAATATGTCATCCTTTGAATATGTGTGAATGACCTTTGATTATTTTACACTTAATATCCAATTATATTTGGTGTATTCGTTTGTCAGACATAATTATGTAATTGATTTATCCTTAAACCAAGGATAGCGTCTTTGTAAGGGACTTCGTCTCAATCTCCTTTCATTGAGGCATATTCGGTTTTATACACAACCTTCTTTTATAAGGTGTATAAACCCCTTTTACTTTTAGGTTTATTCAAAAGGAATCTTTTTTTATACGAAGTGTATATTAAACTACAAAAGGGAATGTTTTTGTCGTACGTATGCGGCGACAACGACTTCTCCGCCGCCGCGACCATTATTTGGGTTTCGGATTCCTCTACAAGCCATACCATCTTTTTAAAATAAAAATAAATACCATGTTTTACTTTTCTTTTAGTTTGGTATTGAAAATGGTTTTCATAATGTATTTATATCAATGTGTTGTATTGATATCTTGTTATTGAAAGGTGGAAATGTTATGTTTCCTTTATGCATGTTTTATGTGATAAGATTATGTTATGGTTCTTGGGCATTGTTATGAAGATGGGTGGTTCCGTGATAAACTAAGGGCGGGTGAGCCCGATACAGCTCTCCAATGCATTGGGTAACGCGAAGGAGTGAAACATTAAGGTTTCTCCGAAGAGATTTAGGGAATATACTGTGGTGGGTATTCCAAACTTATCCCAGAGGGTTAATCCCTACGTAAGAATGTTATGAATGCCTCAAGTTACCTTTTATGTATTATGATTTCTATGATTTACTCATTATTTGATATGCCTATGTTTTATGGGTAAAGTATGATTTCATTCTAATGTATATACGAACTCATGTTTCCTTTCCATATTTTTATAACTCTTACTGAGCATTTTTTGCTCATCCCAAGTTTTTCAAATGTTTATCACATGTCAAGGGAAAGGTACATGATGTGATGATAGTGTCAAGGATGTTTCAAGAAAGAATCTGTGTTTTATTTTAAATATGTTTCCATTGATGGGAAGAATGAATACTGTCTTTTATGTAACCACTTAGTTT
Source organism: Viscum album (assembly GCA_963277665.1). Taxonomy (NCBI): domain Eukaryota; kingdom Viridiplantae; phylum Streptophyta; class Magnoliopsida; order Santalales; family Viscaceae; genus Viscum; species Viscum album. The sequence continues at coordinate 1,843,839,858 of OY728163.1, read as the reverse complement.
AAATGTGGAATTTAATGCAGGTTTCATGATCTAATTCTCTAAAACTCTAAACCTAAAAAGATCCTCAATGTATAATCTTGTAATAACTCCATATTAAGTAAGGTTTAAGGCTAGGTCCTTATAGTTGGTATCAATGGTCGGTTTAGATAACTTTAGAGGTTAGGGTATTCTCTAATCATAAGTGACAGTACCATAATGGATAGGATTTCAGAAAGAGTCCTAGTTTTAGATAAGGTGAATGATTAAGTATATCTTGGTGTTTATCTTCCTCATTAGTATATGATGGTTTTGATGAAATACTCACACTGACCTTTTTGGTTTTAGTAAATGGATGGATCTAGCAGGAACCAAAGTAACAATAGGTTTGAAGGAAACTGTGGTGGTTCTCTGATTAAGAGACTGGATGAAATGGGGGATTCAATGAGGAAACTCGTGGTTGTTCTAAACCAACTAGCAAGGAGTCATGATCAACCACTTGAACAGTGGTATGATCTGTAATGCATCATGTACAAGATGACCAATCGATGTGGAAGTATAAGTAATAATTATAAAGGTAACCATTAGAGTTTATATGATCCTTACTTTTGAGGTAATTATGGGTTATTATATGTTATGATGGAAAATAAAAGGCATGAGATAAACTTGAGGTAAAATTATGTTATGGTTATTTATGATGATTTTATCCCTTTTTGGGGAATGATTTGAGAATTATATAGTTTTGGAAAAAGGACAACACACAGACCGTGTGACTACCCGTCGCGTCGGACAAAGCTGTGGGAATCGAACCCACAACCAAACTGCGACTGGTATTTATCGCATACCACTGGACTACGTGAAGTCCCTGGTTAGTTTGACTGATTCATTTTACTTATATGATTTTATGAATTAAGAGTAAGTTTATTTTGGGTTATTTATGAAAATGATTAACCTATCATGAAGGATATGTGATTAGGTTAATTACTTTCCAATACGAGACTTTAGGAGAAACTGATGTTGTTTGGAGATAAATGTTATGATTTAACTTGGAAGGCTATGTGACTAAATCCTTCAAATATTTGGGTTTCAATCTTATTTTGGTTTTCTTTGAATAATTTTATGGACAAATTGATTATATAATGTTCCTCGTTGAACTTTGGGTTTTGATGGACAAATTTTTGAGATTAAGAATAGATTTTCTTTTTATAAAGGGTTTTCCTTTTTTGGATTATCTGATAATGTACTAACCTTTTTAGTTTTGGTTTTGGTTAAAGTATAAAGACATGGTGAGTATATAGTTATCTTTTGTGGATTAGGTGACTCTCTAGAAGTTGATTATAGTACTCTTAATGCGAACAATTCTCCCTAAATACTCGTCTTTTGGAAAAAAAATATGAGCTTGATTAAGGAATCTAGTAAAAGTTGAAATTCAACATGATAAGTGATTATGTTTCCTTATGAATAAATTCCTCAATAAAAATTAACTTAAAACAAAAATGTTGTCTATTAACTTTTCCTACTGGGGAATCGAATACCATTTAACCCATCACAAGTTTGTGATTTTCTCATGGTTAACTTTCTCCAAGACATGTTTACTATCACTCTCCCTCAAGAACATGACCCTCTGCTTTTTCTTCCATGTCCATGTTTTTCTACTTGGAATCCTATTATGGGAAAACTTGGGTGACCTCTGTACTTATCTTCCTTTATTTTAAAGTGATTGTTTTACCGACTCTTGTTCCGATGTGGGACTTTCAAAGATGTTTCCAAGCTCAATTTTAAAAATTGCGAGGACGTAATTCCCAAAAGGGGGGAAGGATGTAACAACCCAGGTAAATAAAGAATATGAAATTTTCATATTTATCCATATTTTTGAATAAAATATTAATATTACTTTAAAGGGGACGCTATGCTCGATGGCGTACCCAACACACAACAACGAGTTTCTTGGTAATCTTACGTTGCACTCTAATAATAAAATAATATTATTTTAAATGGTAGTTAACATGTAGCAGTTGTATTTGCAAGAATGGATAGAAATAACAAAAATATGATTATATATGTTTTTAAATGTTTTTACATTTATCCAATAAAATATAAAGTCTTAAAATACGGAAAGAATTCAGTTTTAGGCGTATATGCCCTTGTTTTCACTAAAGGTTCACTTATAGCCTTTTGGTGGTGAACCGTCATTAAATATAGTTTTTCTAACTCTTATAAATTATATTGGACCAAATAAAACTCTTCTTCAGAATTGGGACATCAAAATTTACTTTTTGTAAATTTTTGGTATCTTTCCGATAAAGTTCATTTTTTAATGAATAGTGTAAAATGTTGTATTTTAATTCAAAACCTCTTTTTAATCTAATTTATTTATATGATTAGATTATATTTTGAATTGTTTTTAATGTGAAATTAGAATATATTTTTACCATTAAATACAATAGTGGTCTTTAGAATTAATTTCACTTTGAAATGAGACTTAAACTAGTGTCAATCTTTTGATACTTATTGTTTCATAAAAACACGTTATTTTCTCTGACAGCGGGAATTAACTATTAAATTAATTAATGTGACTTATATGTTTTTAATTTTTTAAAATAGACTTCATTCTTGAATTCGGAATATCAAATATAGCTTAGGGTGAATTTTTGGGATTTTTCTGAAAAACTTCAATTTTTGATGAATAGTGAAACCACTAAGTGGTACTTATGAAAACTGATTTTTCCGTTTCAATGAAATTTTTCCATCTTTGTGTTTTTAATTTCAAAAATACGACATACATGGTTGTCATTAATAAGTAAAATGTTTTTTAATGGGATAAAAATAATTTCTGGTGAATGGTAACTTATTAAGTTTTTAATCGCGATTAGAGGTAATTAGTGTAGTTTATAGTAAGAATAATGTTTTATTAAAATGAAATGAACTAGACACATGTCCTACCCTCATGGGATGTGTCATGGCCGACCCAGAAAATCCATGGGTCAACTTGGGGACCCAATGGAGCCACTTTGGTTGGGAAATGACATAAATATCTTTTTATTTAATGTTAAAGTAAAAAATGACACAAACATGAGATGTTTTACTAAAACCATTTTTACAGGGGGTTATACAAGTCATATTTTTTACTATAAATTATCATTGGAAAGATAAAAATATTTCCTACATCATAGTAGTTTTTTTATAATTTTTAGACATTAAATAAATTAAATTATTTATGACATCATGGTGATGCAGCGATGACCTCATTATTTAATGATTCAAATAAAATGGACAGATAATGTAATATCTAAGACCTACACATGTCCAAAACCTATTGCATGAGTGGGGTTCGAACCCTTATCACCTTACTCTATAAATACATCAATGTGGGACCTTTAAAATCTGAAACTCTTTTGAAAATAAAGTAAAATTTTGTAACTTTACAAGAGTGACCCTCCTCTCCTCTTATAAAAGGCCCCCACCTCTATCACCTTACCCAAACTCCCAAATCCTTTTCTTGGAACAACTACGCCAATTTTGTATCTCCACTTACCTATATTACTCCTTGAAGCCTCAATTTGGGCAGAATCCTTCCCAAGGAAGCCTTTGAGCTCAAACCAAAGGGAGTTACCTGATTTTAAGGTAATGTCTTCTTTTGAGTCCTTTTGTTTTATTTTGATTCTCCAACCCCCTAAACTCTTTTTATTCTTTTATTTTATAACAAATCCAGTATCCTCAATATACTAGGATGATTTTATAAGAAGTATTATAGCTACACTTACACACACCTACATATAATGGTTAAAGAACATACCGTTTTCGTGGATGGAGAATTTCTGCCTCCCGAAACGATGATTGTCCAACATTCTTTTAACACCTTCAAAGTTGGCCATTAAGATGACACTATATTTATATATGATATATAATATGTTTATGTTTTCCTTAAGCTTCTGTATTTTTCATTTTGGGCATACCTTTATGGTTTCCATTATGGGTAAATGCGATATCTTCATTTAAGGAAGTGCGGACTACCGCCCCCTCAAAGTGATTTTATTCGTTAATACCATATGTGGTACGTATAAAGGATATATTTAATGATATTATATATGATACCATACTGGAATTAAAATACTATTACGTATCATTATGTTTTAATTCCATAAAATATGAAATAGAAATGGAAATAGCGTTCATGCGTACGTATGGCTTACCGTCTCCATGAACGGTACATTTCATTTCCTATCTCAAAATGTTATGTAATATTATAAGTACATATATATAATGGATATATATGTAATATATTACATCTAAATTACATATATCAATCTGGAATTATAACATATATATATCTCTCTCATTTTGTTTTAATTCCATTAATATGACAAAAAAATGAAAGTAGAGTTCATGCGTACGTACGGCCTACCGTCTCCATGAACGGTGCTTTTCATTTTTTTATCACAAAATGATATAGAATAGTATAAAATGAATATTTACTGGATATATATGATATATTAATCATTAATACTATTATAGAAATTATTTACTTATAACTACATGGGAAATCTTTTTTCAAACAAGTTCATTTTTGACTCATGTACCAAACATCGGCAAAAACGTCTGATATGAACTTACATTATTAAACAATAATTATAACATTATAATATGTGATATGAACTGAATAATAATATATAAAGGAGGTACTTAGGCAATTATTAATTGACCAAAGTTTATTATTCAGGAATATAAAGAAACGAACAAGACAAGTTGGACTTGAAGTAAGGGATCCAACTACTCTATTTCTTTTTAAGTACACTCTTTTCTGTCATTCCTTTTATGCTCATATTTCCTGTGATTGGGATGTTATTTTATATTACCCATACTGTAATTTTTATGTTCATATGATGAGAGACCCTATTCTCTCTCATCAATCCATTTTGGATGTTTTGAGTGGCGCCGTTAGGCTGCCGAATTTTCGTAAGAGATATAACCTCTCTCTTTCTTTTTAAGTACTCTCCTTTATGTCACTTATTTTAAGCTCCTCTTTTTTATGATGGGGAATGCTCTTTTATATTCCAATTTCTGTAAATTTTATTGTAATGTGATGAGATACCCTATTTTATCTCATCAATCCATTTTTGGAAGTTTTAAGTGGCGCCGTTAGGCTGCCGAGTTTTCGTAAGGGATTTTTCATCTCACTTTTATTCCTGTGTGATTTATGCTAAATTTTCCACAATTTCCATTGAGTGGTGTATGTACTGACCATTATTTTACTCATTGTGTAATATTCTTTCATTTATGAATATTTACATCAACTTTCTATTGTCCTTCTTTCACAGGGCGTATGTTTTGAAAGATACCCATATCGGTAAGGAAACCTTTCACCCTCCTCTTTTTAAAAGACTTATTTTGTTAGGTCATTTAATGTACATATTTTTATGTTGGGATATGTTCTCATATATACTTATTGATGTAAATTTTATGTCCAGGTAATGAGATAACTTTTTTTATGTGACGTCGTTAGGCTGTCAAGGGAACTTCTTAACCCAATTTCGATTTCATTGGGTTCAACATGTAGTTATTGAATATGTCAGCCTTTGAATATGTGTGAATGTCCTTTGATTATTTTACACATAATATCCACTTATATTTGGTATATTCGTTTGTCACACATAATTATATAATTGATTTATCCATAAACCAAGGATACCGTCTTTGTAAGGGACTTCGTCTCAATCTCCTTTCATTGAGAAATATTCTGTTTTATACACAACCTTCTTTTATATGGTGTATAAACCCCTTTGACTTTTACGTTTATTCAAAAGGAATCTTTTTTATACGAAGTGTTTATTAAATGACAAAAGGGAATGTTTTTGTCGTACGTATGCGGCGACAACTACTTCTCCGCCGCCGCGACCATTATTTGGATTTCGGCTTCCTCTACAAACCATACCATCTTTTTAAAAGAAAAATAAATACCATGTTTTACTATTCTTTTAGTTTGGTATTGAAAATGGTTTTCATATTGTATTTATATCAATGTGTTGTATTGATATCTTGTTATTGAAAGGTGGAAATGTTATGTTTCCTTTATTAATGTTTTATGTGATAAGATTATGTTATGGTTCTTGGGCATTATTATGAAGACGGGTGGTTCCGTGATAAACTAAGGGCAGGTGAGCCCGATACAGCTCTCCAATGAATTGGGTAATGCAAAGGAGTGAAACATTAAGGATTCTCCAAAGAGATTTAGGGAATATATTGTGGTGGGTATTCCAAACGTAACCAAGAGGGTTACTCCCTACGTAAGAATGTTATGAATGCCTCAAGTTACCTTTTATGTCTTATGATTTCTATGATTTATTCATGATTTGATATGTCTATGTTTATGGGTAAAGTATGATTTCATTCTAATGTATATATGAACTCATGTTTCCTTTCCATATTTTTATAACTCTTACTCAGCTTTTTAGGCTCATCCCAAGTTTTTGAAATGTTTTTCATAGGTCAAGGGAAAGGTATATGATGTGATGATAGTGATAAGGATGTGTCAAGAAAGAATCCGTGTTTTATTTTAAATATGTTTCCGTTGATGGGAAGAATGAATACTATCTTTTATGTAACCACTTTGTTTAAATGTGGAATGTAATGCAGGTTTCATGATCTAATTCTCTAAAACTCTAAACCTGAAAAGATCCTCAATTTGTAATCTTGTAATAACTCAAGATTAAGTAAGGTTTATAGCTAGGACCTTATACTTTTGGTTTGTATTTTCTGATTCATTTGGTTTTTTATGTGTAAATTTAAGATGTGTGGGGATTTCCATTTATAAGGGAGGTTACTGGAAAAATTATAAGGCTTTAAAAGAAAAAGGTATACCCACGTTTTTCAAATTCAAATAGTCTCAAAATTAAATTTTTATCCATAATATAACATAAAATTTTAAAATATTTCCTTCATGTTTGTTTTTTTTCAAATTTGTTTCATTTTTATACCTTATATCTTTAATTAAACCCTATGGAAAACAATTTTTACATTATCCATGGTAAATAATGTTAACTATGTTTACCATTAATTATGGAAAAAAATTATGTTTAACATATTAGATAACATAAATTGTGATGAATCCAATTATGGCAACCATTTTTCTAAATTATATTCACATAATTGGAAAACATTAATTTCAAAATAATCATTTAGATGCGATGAGAAATAATATTTCCAATGTAAAAGTGTTCAAACATATATTTGTTTTTATATCAAAATTAAATATGATATTGATTCAGAATAACTAAATTGGATTAACTAATATATAAGGGAACTAATTTAACAAGTAGTTCTATTTAAATAATATATATATATATATATTAAATTATTATAATAAGATGTTAATTATTTAATAATAATCAGTATTTTCATTATTCAATGAACTATTTATTATTTCAAAAAATTCTCAAAAACTAACCCAATCGATATAATGAAGTTTAGATATATGAAATAAATTAAATTTTTTAAAATAATTAAATAATTTTTTAAAAATTTTATTTTATATTATGTGATTAAAATGTAGTGAGGTCTCCTTTTAGAAATATAACATTTTTAAAAACATTTATTTTTCTTTTAAATGGTTATTATTTTATTTATAGTCAACAAATAGCCAATGAATTTATTTTATACATTTATAAATCAAATAATAATAAATATATAGTTTTTATTATTCATATCCTAAAACTTAGAGGCTAGTTTATAATTTTCATATTCAACTAATGTTATTTTAAGAGATTATCATGTTTCTATTTAGCCCGATGTTGTTTGCAATACAAGATATCAGAGAGATTGAAGTTATTTAAAAATAATAAAAAATAATGTATCAATGTGTTATATTTAATCTATTGTTTTTGTTTCATGTAATATACTCTGACATATATGACATTCCTCTTATAAAATCTTTGGTTTTTATAAAGTTGAAAAAGGTATGAGTTTTATCGAGAATTTATCTAAATAGTTTTGGGGGAAACTAGAAATTTCCATTAGAAATATAATTTAATCATCCCAAATAACATGAATATATATTTTTATTCCCACCCATTTTACAGTAATATGCCCATTAAATATATAGTATGACTTGAAAAATTGATGTTCCTACCCTTAGAAATTCATATTTATCCTAATATTTATAGATTAACGTAGATTAATTTATGATCTCAAATGTTATTTTCTTATTTGAAAAACTCCTATTGGATCTAAGTAATGAGATCAAATCAGTTATAAAAATTATATTAAATTCCATTATATGATAAAAATAATATTTTTATAGGGTGTATTTATAAATTATCTAAATGAAATCACAAACACAAAATTAGAAGATATATGTGCCTTAGTTATCATAATCAACATCAATGATTAATTTGGAATACACCATTCCATATTATATTGGTATATGTGTTTTCCATTTTATTATAGAATTTAATTATTTCATGGTTATTTTCCCCTCATTTAACACCTGAAAATTTTAGTTTACCTTAATATGAACATTAATTTCCCCCATAAAACTCTACATTTTCCCTCTAAAATTAGTTTCTGTATAGCCTATTTTCCTCAAATAATTTTTTTCTCATTTCACTGAGGAATTTCTATATTTGAGTCTTTAAACATTTTAGGCATTTATTTTTTTGTATTTATTACCTCCATGTAACATATAATTAAAATTATAGTGAATCTATTTCTACATATTTTATCAGTAAAACTATTCGAATACATGTCTCCCATATAAATTTTCACCTTGATTGAATGTCAAAAAATCACTTCATAGAATCCAATGTCCATAATTAAAATTTTTTTTGTAAGAAATTTTCTCTAACCACTAAAGGAGTGATCAGCCAATATTTAAAATTAATGATAAAACCCGATGTGTACCTTAAATGTCTTTTTATTTTTTACTCACATGATTCTATATATTCATCATCCTACTACATAAATTGATGATTGTCAGTCATTATTTTTCTATAATGAGTCTAGGTAAAGTACATAATGAAAAAAAACATTTAATATCCTTTCATTTGATGTAGTTAGTAAAATATACATGTTTCATATTCTTAATAACATTCCACTATTGATCAGATAACCTTCAATGTGATATACTATAAAAACAACATTCACATAGTCTACAAAGTGGAGAATATAAAATATAATTCACATTTGGTTGAGACATTTATACCTTTTAATGGATTAAAAAACCATAAAATAAATTTGGGTGTTTCCATATAAATTAATCAATGCCATGTTTCTCCATCCATGATGAATTCTTTATTTCAAAATGATTCACATCATTTTTCATTGATTAAGGGAGTAGGTAATGGATTTTGAATATTATTTTCACTTCATCAGTGTTTAAATTAGGTGTTCCATGAGTAAAATCAATTCATCAACATTAAAATTCATTTATAACATGATTTATCTTAGTTCTATTCATTTCAAAAATCCAAATCATATACCATATGTTTTTGAGAAACAATATTTGAGTTAGTGGTCGTATTATTAAAAAATAATCAGTATAAGTCCTAAATATATAAAGATTCATATAATATCATAAACCATAGAGTCAAATATTTATAATTTTAGTTAGACACAATTTGTAATACATTTTATCCTCTCATTCAAAATAATGGTTCATAATGTTTATATAAATTGGGAAAAATGTATCCCCTGCTGAGTGTCAGATTATGTGTATAGTTTGTCTCCTTAGTTTTCTCAAGATAAATATCATATTTATACCAAAATAACCACTTATGGGTTATTACCACTAAGTATATTTAGTTTAGATCCTTTATCACCTTTTTTATCTATATTGGTATGTAATTTATTTCAAAACACATAATATCAACCTTATCAATCATGAGGTTGTCATAATATACATAGTATTATCCATATAATTTTCATTGAAACATTTCTATTCCAATTATTTAAAAAAAATTAAACCCAAAAATGATTGAAACTATTAGTACCTGATCATTTCAAGCATTAAGATTACAACATTTTAGATGAATATTAAATACATATCATAACAATACATTCTCAAGGATAATAAAATTTTAATTTCTTTAGAGGATATGTGCATAATCTTTATATCCCTTGAAATATACTTTAAATTCCTCAAAATTTTCTTCTAAATTAATCCCATATTAGTCATAAACTTCTTAAAATCTTGTATCGTAACCTAGATAAATGGAAACATAATAAAGGGGGAACTCACCTGCTAAAAAATAGTAAAATTGTTAGATAATAGTGAATGATCATAATTCATCATAATATAAACCCAAGGGTATTGGAACATGATCATAACATATGAAAATCAAACCCAATCAATAAATATCATAAATCTTGTGTCGTTGAATATGTTTATTATCATAACAAAATACATATGTAAAATCATGAACCCAATGTCATGATCCTTGTGGAATAACCTAAATATAAAATTTATGAATGTGTAATAATAAAACACATATGAAATCATAGAATTTTGAAAATTTAAAAACATTGATAGATCCATTCATTATATTAATTTTATAAATTAAGGTCTTTAAAAATTATAGGAATGAAACATGATCTGCGCTTGACAATTTTTACATATGATAATAAGAATATTTTTGCCGTTAATTTTGAGAAAATGAAATCAGATTCACACATAACATAATTATATTTTGAGATATAATGCCTTCCACAATGCATTGGATGTATATAAAATTCAAGTGACTATTGTCAAATTATGAAAATCATATATTAGTGTGCAAAAATATCAGAAAATTTGTCATCATAGGATAAACTATTAAGAACAAATTTTTTTACAAAAAATTCACTGTAATATAATTATCCCAATGAAAATATCAGGGTCAGATAATTATCCAAAAAAATACTATTTTCCTAAAGAAAAAAAATAATGATTTTTTATTTTTTCATAAAATATTATCCTCAACGAACATTATCTATCTATAAAATAGGTTGATAAAGATGAATAATCTTTTTTTAATCATTTCAAATATTAATTAAAAATCAATAGACATCATCCATTTTCATTTGGTAACTTTTAAAAATAAAAATTTCCATCACAATGGAAATAAATTTATCAGCAATAACAAATAGTTAATTATATAAATAAAATCGTGAATATGTATGGAAATTATGTTTGTAAATTTCACTTATTCTATATATTTCAAAAGATAACCCTGTTTTCTCACTTTTGTAAACAATAAAAAGTGACACGTGCAGAAAAAGTATGAAAAGTTTCATTTTATTTATTTTTAATGATAAAAAATTATCATTAAAATAAATTTCTAGAAAACATATTTATATTTGAAAACATCTGTAAAAATTTTTCATTAAAAAAGTATATATAGAAACAATAATATTAACCCAAATAGAATGTTGATGGGTTTCTTTTTATAATTGTTTCTCTCTTATTTTATGTATCAATGATAGTAAAGTGAATAGAACACATGATAATACAAATAAATTTTATAGTTTAATAAAATATATTTGGTTTAAATGATAAGGATCATATAGGGAAATTAACGAATATTTAACATATACAATACAGAAATGAAATAGATTGTAACAAAAAAACATATCTTAAGTTTCATCTTGCTACATATATATTGAAACCTCATATTAAATAAAAAAATATTTATTAGACATATATTATAGAACAATAATCATATATAACTTTTTTTATTTTTTCAATTATAATATTCAAATACTAGTTTTTTAATATTTCATCAATAAAATCAATATTCTATTGAATTTTTTTCTATTTCCCTTGAATGGTTGGTTCAATGGATTTGATCATTGTAAAAAGACATGTTCTCTTTAATTATATAATTTTAATAATATAAAAATGTTAAATTTTTAATTATATACTCTTTTTATAACCATCCATACTGTTTGGTGACGAAAATTAAATTACATCAATATGTGGAGGTTATATTCTATATGTAAGAAATAGATCTTTTTTATATTTTTGATGAATAAAAAAACTAATAATTATATTTTAAAGAATCATAATTTTCATATATATTAAATTTTTGTATCATTATTTTAATTTATTAATATACTAAATTAAAAATGAATAAATAAAATTGATGTGGTAGTGCAAAGGTACATGTGATTGACATTACCATTTTTAAACTAGTGGAAGTTTGTGTAAAAATATAAAATATTATATTTATATAATAAATGTTATATTAAACACATGATAAATATATCTATTAAATTAATCTATATAATGATCCCCTAGTTATAGTGAATAAATATAAAATTCACCGCTTTATGGAGACGATCATTTGTATATATGCATGAGGGATATTTTAATATTCAATTACAGATAAATAACATACAAAAATGTTATAAAATTAACATTAAAATGATTCATAGTAATAAAATACTGATTTTATCATCTTAGAATCGTTATATAATATTTTTATCTGATTAGATTAGAAATAGACATTCAAGATGTTTATAAGAACATATAACTCTTCTTCATGTGTCATCCTTTGAAAAGCCCCTTAATGATTCATATATATGTATTTTGTTAAAGGAACCTCGTCGTCATGGATAATTATTTTGGGAGATTATCTGGGAATATAATATTTTAGAAAAATGGCTTAAGTTGTTAGGAGAATCCAGAATAGTAGGTTCCCTTTAAAAAATAGGTGTGTTTAAAACATGTAAATAGATGAATCATTGTAATATAAGATATGAAATACTCATATTATATGGAAAAAATAATATATTATTTATAAGATATTATGGGTAATATTTAAATAAATATAACCAATAAATTTACAAAAATTTATTTTTTATATTTTAATTTGTTTTTGTTAGTTTAACCGTTTTAAATTATTTCAATTGCAACATGATTTTTACCAAGGTAACTATTCATTATGAAAAATAATTCTGCTAACTTTGTAATGTAATTTTAATTATTATTATGAAAAATATATATAAAAATTTACAATTTTCAATAACTAGAAGTGGGAGAAAACAATTCTAATATCATCATAAAAAATTCATAAAATCAGTTTTAGGTGATAAAAATACTATTAATCCAAAAAAATCATATATTATTTAATAAGTAAATTCTATAAATTTAAATATATTATAATTTATAAATTATATACATATTAAATTAATATCATTGATAAATTGATTAGCATTTAATTTTCTGTGATATTAATGCAATGTTCACATAATCAATTTTCAAAAATAACAAATTTTACCATCAAATGAAATCATCTTTTGTTCTATCCAACATAAACACAATCAAATAATGATTATTAATTTTATATATATTAAATATGAATATATTTATTCAAAATAATTTGAATTTGTTGGTCAAATTATATATTAATAATAATACTTTGAAAAATTAATTTTTATAAAGAAAATTATTAATAGTTATCTTTAAAAAATTTTTAATTTTATCCTGCAAATTAATAAATACATTTTCAACAACGAAAATAATAATGAATATTCATTAAAAATTATTTTATGATATTCAAACTCCCTAATCCAATGAATATTTTATTAGAATTAGAATTAGTAATAATATTTAAATATTATAAAGGGGTTCATTCAAGCATAAAGTTATGTATTAAGAAATCTATATAACACCTTGAAATTATTTCAATGAAAAATATGTTATAAAATATTAGGTTTTTAGATGATGTCATTAGACTGTGCATAGATGATTTCCCCCAATTTATTTTTTCAAAATGGTAGCCAATGATATTTTGGTTTCTTTATTTGGAGAGATTATATATATGTGGTTTTGGATGGTGTCAAGGATTGTAATGGGCGTCTAATGGGTGATTCATGAACACCTTTCAAGTGGGAAGTTATGGTTACCTTTTGTTCAAGATTCTTGTTACATCATTAATCTTTTATGATTAATATGTTTAATGAATATAAATCATTTACAAATATAGTTATTTCTTTTTTTGTGTCATAGACCATTTTCATGAGGAATTTGTTCACACATCTTGTTATGTGTGTAAGGATCATCAGACATATGGAAGCTTGCGTGTGAATAGATTTTCTTCCAATATGGCTCAGTTTTTTTAATGTCCAGGAAAATATTATATTATTGTTTCTAATATAACTTGTTTGTGGAATTATACTCAACTATATTGCAATATATTTTCCTCTCTTTAAGATTATTTATATCTTATAGTGATATAGTTTTATTCAGTGTAAATTGTCTTATTGTTAAAAGATATATATACACACACACATTGAGGGTTGGTATGGGATTTTTATTATCATTTTCTAACATGATGAGGGAATAATATTCTAGAGATGTGGTTCAAGGATTGGACCAATCTTCCCTAAGAATTATTGGCCCTTGTTTGTATTTTGGAATGGTTCATTTATATAATGTGTCAGAAACATCATAAATGGAATTTTCTCATGGAGATTCCTGGAGTCAATATAAATGAGTAAAAAGTAATTTTCTATAGAACCCTTAAGAGGTTGTTGAAAATTTCAAGGGAGATATCCGAGTGTATCAGGAAATGTGGCTCTATGATGTATTGAACTATTGTGTTCTTGGTTTGAGGTATTAATGAGTTGGATTCCTAGGCCATTATTTATTGGAATTCACTTTTTGGTTGCATGATGGTATCATGGGTAGATGATCATGGTTCTACAATGATATCTATGTGACAAAATATATTTTTTTTCATTACATTGTATGATCCCGTAGGTAATTGTATGAGAATGAAATCTATGTGGGGTATTTTCAGCAGTTTAGGAACATGATCCTAGTTTATATAATATTTTATTAATGGGATCTTATGTCGAGTTGTGTGATTTTTTTGTATAAGAGATTAAAACTATAGAGTTTTATTGACACTATGACAGATAATGAGTGTGAACTTATCAGTGGGATCCATTAGATCATTATACCTCTGGAGTCGGAAACTGAGTTTTGATTGGATATTTATAAGGAAATACATGGTGTTCAAGGGATTTTGTTTTATGGTTTTGTGATGTGTATGTTTGTTGAATGTTATTGAATAGTAATGGTTTGAATTTATAGGGAATGTTTTTGTTTTTTGATAAACCCAAGAGGTATTATAGTACTTTTGGTTCAGTGACACCCTCAATGTGATATGATTGATGTGTTCATGGAGTATTTTTTTGGAATGTCGGATTCGGGTGTCAAATTATAATGGATAATATATCCATCTACAAAAAGATTACATGAGAAGTTTATCAGGGTGTCAAGGAACATCCAATCAGATTCTGTCCAAAAGAAGAATTATTATAGAATGAATAATATAGATTGGGAGGAATAACACACATGTGATGTGGGATATCATTTTGGTTGTTTCTATAGAAGTATTGTAAGGGAATCCTTTTAATGGTGAGTTCACTAATGTTCATTGTAAAGAATGATTTTCCTAGTGATCTAGGAATTCAAAGAAGTATGTGTTTTCTATTGTGTCTTCGGTATGAGTGGGATGGTCACATATTTTCATTATGTGTATTAATGAATGTATCATGGTTTATAGATATTATGTGTTTGATTTCATTATATGGTGATTATAATGAGACTCCTATGGTGGGTAGTTCTATATCGTTCATAGGTGAGTGGTCCTTATAACAGAAGAGTAGTGGAGGTCATCATACCAATGGATGGATGATTTAGGTGATGATTTGGTGTTGTTCTGTCATATGTTCCACTGATATCTAGTTCCTTAGTTAATATCAGATTTAAAATTTAGACGATAATTTTCTGGTGGTTAGAGGTGGTCGGTTGGAATTGTACTTGAATTACTTTTAGTTTTATATGATGGGGATTCGTGCGGTAAGCCATGATTTGTTTCATGTTTCAGTGGTAAAACTAATATTTATCATGTGATTCACTTTATAAACTATGATTTCATCACGTTTTTTAGGGGGTGAACATGTTTCAACATGTGTTTTATGTGATGAACCCATGATTTGTGTCGTAATTGATGAGGTGAACTTGATTTTTCACCGGATTAAATGGAACAAGTATTTGATGTATAGATCTAAATGTTTTGGTCTTGATATAAATTCATGTGAAGGAAACTAAAATTTATTTCCTCTAATAGATTTGGATAAAGACTTTTCATGTGAAATATTTATTGAAAATTTTGAGTTTAAGGAAGGTTTTATTTTAGAAATGTGTCACCTTCTGATATTTTATGTTTTTAGGTAATGTCAACCAGTGGAGGATTGAATGGTGTTTTCAATATGATTAGGAAGTGGTGAAATCATCTGTATGTCAGAAAATACCTATTGGACATGGATTAGGTGGTATGGGTATTAGACCAAGTTATTTTGGATAGAATCTATTGTTTCCAGGATTGTTTTTTGGAGTTCCATATAAAAAGATCATTGGGCATTCACAGATGGAACATAAATATTTTTTAGGTATTTAGTGAATATGAATACTAAAAATACATGGTTTTAATACTTCCATATTTTTTAATGGGAAAAAAATTTAGTTTGTTTTTTTTAATGGTCCAAATACATGTAAGGTGTTATTTTGATATGATATATGAGTTTTCTATTTTGTGATTTCTTCTTTTAGATAATCAATAATAAAATTGAGAACCTTGAATGTTTAAACATTACAAAAGGTGTTTTTAATGGTAATTGATTATTGGGGGATATTCTAGGGGTTTAGGAGTGAACCATGGGATGTTCTAAGTGGATGGATAAATAGAAAGGTCATTTTAATTATACCTCCCCTTGTTTATGACATGAAGATTGAATGAGGGGATGCATTTTCCGCTAAACCCCAACCATATCATCCACCCATTGTTATCTTCCATATCTAGGGTAATTATCAAAATATTTTTTGTTTTTTTCAACTTTTGATTCTCTTTATTTTTTGTTTCTATATATATCAATTGATTTAACAGATTTTTTTATATTCGGTGATTATTCTTCTAGAGCATGGTGAAATCAAAATATATCTAATGATCTTTGTGTGTGTTTTCTGTTGGGGGAATGAGTAATTGTATATATGTATTACATCATTGTTTTTGTATAAGTAATCTTATAAAATAATTTAATATTTGGTTATATAAAAAGTATTATTAAAATAAGGATTGGTCTGGGACAAATGGATTGTTCATTAAGTGGGATGATGTCTGGGGTGTTCAATGGAAATTATGAGTGTTATAAGAATATGTTTCAATGTGATTTTGATACCATGATTTTATTTCATTGGTTTGTCTTATTTATCCTAAAAGAAATAATTTTGTATAATTAATAATAATTAATTATTAATATCATATGATGTGAGATATGATATAAGGTTGTGGTGTGAGCATAGAAAATTCATGGATATTATTGTAGATTCATGATAGATATTGGTGTGGGTGGTGACTCCTTGATGGTTGTAGGAGGTCACTTTAATAAAATTTCATACTAGAGTTTAATATTGAATTCCTAATACATTCAAATATTATTATACAAGGTAGATATAGTGGGACTAAATATTCCTTGGGAAGAATATATATAATGGAATTCAACATCTTATTCTTATGATACTTGATATTTGACACTATACTACCCTATAATCTCCCAATGATTGTTCCCCGAAGGGTCTATTGTGATGTTGGAGTTAATGATGGAAAATTGGCCATTATATGTTGTGAGATAGAATATGAGTAACATTAGTGTTTTCATTAGGGATTTTTGAATGGGATTGGAAGGATTCAACCTAACAATGATGGGATGGATTGATATTACATCTTTACCTTGGTGAGAACTACCATTTTTAGTTTTTTATAAGTATTATTAATATATATGATTATGAGAAGTCATTTGGTATTAGAATAGGTTCACATGAAGGATTTCATATGTGGTATGAGATAAGGGATCTCCTTTATCGAATGTGAGGGGATTCCCTGGTGTATTTATTGTGAGTTGTTTGATACTTTTGATTAGGATTATGATGTTATTAAAGAAAAATGTCTTGGTACAGTCCCTATGTAGTAGGACCGGTAACGATAAGGGACATGACAATGATGATGAATGAACATTTCGGTCTGGGTCAGGGGATCCTTTGGGTTTATCATTCACTAATGGTTGGTGGTTGCAAGATGGTATTAGTGGGAAAGGATATAGATGGGACTCGATAACCCAATAGACTCTACGATGTGTTAGGTATGGATTTTTGAGATTAGATTGTAGTTATAAAATAAAAAGTTCCCAAATAAAAAATTAATATATATTTAATGGAATATGGGTCCTTTTTTACTACATGTGCCGATGGCCTCCCTAGATTCTGAGGGGATGGGTCAATGTCCTTGTGACCTCACTAATGTCTGTGGGGTTGGTTTAGTTTGATGATATTTCCCTATTACTTGGGGTATTGTTTTATGCTCATACCATTCGTTTATTTTCTTGGAGTGATGTAAATTCCCTATTACATCACGTTTCATACCATTGACCATTTCATACACAGTTTCGGTCGACAAAATTATTATGCCCTATTCCATTTCAGTATTGGTTCACGGACCTAACAAAGACTGGTTTAGGACTACGTGTAGAAATTATACCTTAACTTTTTAATTATTACATAATTCATTTCCTTCGGTTCTATTTTATGGTTTAATACGACACAATGCATCACCAATTGACCTCACCTTGAGTGAAAAAATTAGTGGTTTGAGATATGGACGCATTACAGTTCCCATTGTTAGTGTGTGTTGTTTAAAGTTTTAGACATCAACATACCTAGATTCAAAAGGTAGAGGTTCTATATTAGTATAGTGGAAGAAATAATTAGGTGTATCCTATCATAGAATAAAATTAGTTGTGAACATGTGTTTTGTTTCCATGGTAAGCAGACATTAACCTAATTCACTGGGATTTTATGTAGACTTCTATGAACATGATATCCTAGGAACTTATCTGAAATGAACATTTTATTCTTTATGAAACTATTATATAATGTTTTATATTAGAATCACTTGGTAATACACTTCTAATAATTATTTCTCACACCCATTATCGATAACTAAGTGCATGTAATGACCATATATTTTCCTTCTAATTGATCGTAGTGCGTGCAATGGATTAGTTTAACACCCTGAAATTTTAAAAATAAACTATTTATTTATAACATATATGGAACAGAAAAACTAATCATAGATGATAATGAAACACCACAAAAATTTTAAATCAAATATTTATATATAAATAAATTTAATCTATTCCATAACTTGTGGGACAGGGAACACCAACTTTGAATGAACGGAAATATAGAAGATTGTTATAACCAAGCCAGAAAATATTCAGGTATGAATATGAATGAATAAATAATGAAAATTATTGGGTTCAATAATATATCAAATAAATTAAATGGTTATCTATTTATTATAAATAAAATAACAACCATTTGAAATTATAAAAAATTTCTCTGAAAAACTGTAATTTTTTAAGGAAGACAATTATTGTTTTTCCCATGTAATAAAAAATTAATTTCTAACAAATAAAAATATTTAAAAAAAAAGAAATTAATTTTTGAAATAATAATATAAAAGATTACTCATGGTGATATTTTTGGAAATTTTTTTAAAAAATGACTTTTTAGGGAATAGTGAAATATACATTGTTTTTGTAAAACAATCATTTCATTATGATAAATTAAGTAATTTAAAAAAAACATGATTATTTGAATTTGATTTCAAGATTAAAAATAATTATTTTTTCATAATTAATTCTATTGATATTGTATTAATCTCTTTCATACATTATATTATTATGAGACTATTTTTTGTTTTAAAAGCGAAATATTCTAAAAACATTTTTAAATTGCATATTGTTTCCCCATATTAATTATAAAAAACCAATAATTTAAAATGATTTCAATTAAATATATATATTATAATTATATCATTCGATATTGAAATTCATATATTGATTCGTTCTATTCATAATGTAAATATATGATTATATTTTCCCTAATGAATATATTCCTTGAAAACCACATCCTTGCATCATTGGGATTACTTTTAAATTAAACTATTATAATTAAGGAAATTTTATTTAGGAAAATATATTCCATTTTTTCAATCCTAATAATGATTATTATCTAAAACATTTACATTAAATTCTGACTATAAGAAAATGTAAAAAATGTCAAAATTAATTATTATAGTTAATGTTAAACTAATATACCTAGGGGTTAAACAATAAATATATGGGTTATAATAAACTACCAACTAATCCAACAACCATTCCATGGACATATTTTTACTCTATAATAAATATGGTCTGATAATAACCCATTTTGATCCTTTTTTCATGTGAAAATAATTGGAACACTTTATTCTTCCCCAAATATTCATTAATGTCATCTCCCCAACTTATAAAATGTTTAATACTCTCTTATCCTCTTGACACTCCCAAGGAAATTTATTTCATCTAATTTCACAAACCAAATTTGTCACCATCAAAACCGGCAACGAAACCAGCCTGTGACAAGGCCTGATGGGAATTACCAATCCGTACAGGCCGACATAAGTTCTCCGGTATAATAGTTTTGGTTTGTGAATGATTTACCTGACTATGGATATATAAAACATAAAAACAAATTGATAAACCAAATCTAAAAATTCATACCAAAAAAGGATTATATAAAATCTAGAACTGAATACATAGTATTAATAATAAAACAAGTGGTCTAAAGGAACATAAAATATTCATAAAAACATCCCCAAGGACTCCAGACGACAAGGGGTCATCACCCACAAGTCGTCTCCACAACACCACACCATGGAAGGGAACTAAAAACCCGAACTTCCATCACCCATGGACTTGACTTTACATGTGTCAAACAAGATCTAGTATACATAAAATCAAAGTGGGTAATTAGTGTGTGATCATATTCCCTATAGGATACCACCAAAATATTATATTGATTAAGAAAATCAAGATATAAACCATGCTACTTTTGATAAGCAAGATGTGGTAGAAATAATTTTTAAATAAGTAATATTTTAAATGTAAAATGTATTCAAAATGTTTTTTCCTATTAGTGAGAAAATTTAAATAAAACATGTAATATACTATATATTCCATCCAAAGTCACTATATTCTAGAGATAAATTCTAAATATTCATTGGGAAATAATCTTGGGAACACCCCAAGGCACTAGTTATTCTCAGGCCCCATGTACATTGTTTCTCAGTGTACAGTAACCATATGAAAATGATTTCTCATGAATGATACACTAGTAGGAATATACCCGAAACCTATAACTCCCAAACCATCATAAATATATATTTTTTAGTGTTTTTGTTATCCATTTTTCTTAGTGAAACTTGGATAAAACCGCTCGAGATCACTAGCGTACTACTATATATCTGCCCTCCTAGAGACCCAGGTTTCCCCCATTCTGATCAAACCATTATCACATGTTACCAAAAGATATTAGCAGATAAAAACATCTATTTTGTCCATAAAAAACTCAAAATAGTAGCTTCACACGATTTTCACCACTAATATCACTCTATTGAAACATTATGATTTCAATAGAACAACTTCACAATATTTAACAATGTTTTGCACCCGAAATCCAGTACAACACCCACATTGAACACTATTTTTATACCCTTATTCACTAAAATAGAATTTTCAGAAAAAATATTTTTTATAAATCCATTACAAGAGTTATAAAACATCCCCCATTGGAATCACATAGAATATACATGTAAAACACTGAATTTAACATAAAATTTTAAGCTAAAAATCATTTTCTTAACAAACATCACCAAAAAACTTTCACAGAAAGGATAATGGTGGATAAGTGTGAAAAAAATGTAATTTATGAAAGGATTACTCATCTATCAATTCTTACACATTGAATAACCTACCACATGTGTCAAAACCCTTGAATATTTGTCTGAAAGTTCAACTGCACAATCACCGCAACACATGAGACTTAGATCAAGCCTAAATCCACATGATTTGGACTAGATCCCAAAGATCAAACCCTTGGTTCGAATCCACTATTAATAGAAATTAGGAATTTCATGATGAAATTGATGAACCCCTACGAAAATGGAAGAAACCCTAATCCAATGGGAGGAAGAATGAATGAAACCCACATACATGAGGGATCTTGAATGAGGGCGCACCTAGGGTATTTTTCTTCATTTGAGAGTTAGAATCACCATAAAAAGCCTAAAAATTGAATATGATATTAAATAATTTATTTTTATAAAAAAATTGTATTGGGATTATGGGCTAGCACAATTTCATAAATAAAAACAAAAATCCACAATGATTATGGATTCATAAAGGGTCAAAATTGATATGGTGGTGTTAATAGGTCAGGGGAGTCCATTTTGTAAGTTGAATGGGTGAAAAAGTATGTAAAAATAAAGATTTATAATATTATAAAAACAATTAAATCATTAAATGGGTTCATTGTTTTCCCCATATTATGAAAACTCACCCTTTCCTCAAAAAAATCATGGGAACCCTCCAAAAAAAGTAACAGAAATTAAATTAAATGTAACATAAAAATTTGTCATTGATGTGATATTTCTCCACACCCTGAAAGACTCCCCGCCTGGGAAATTCAACCTGATGATTGATCGAAAAACAAGAATGGGTCCTCCTCACCCATAAACATCCACTCTCTGGTCTCATTTGTATTATTCCCCATGCTTCCAATGAACATGGACCAGTGGAATAGATTTTTCCTGAAGCACCTTTTCTTGGATGTCCACTGTTATCACCGACCACTCAAAAGAGATAAATTAGGCTCTATATCCAATTCCTCTCAATTTAGTGCATGCGACAAATCCGGGTTGTATTTTTTCAACTGGTAGACATGGAAGACGTCATGGATTTATGTAAACTGATATGGTAATGAAAACTTGTATTCCACCTTGACAATGTGCTTGGTGATCTCAAAAGGTCCATCATACAACGATACAACTTCCCTTTCCTTCCCAATATACGATTTGCAAGACTAAGGGCCACAATCAAGAATACATTGTCACACACATAAATATCTAGGTATTGAAACCTCTAATAAACATATGATTTTTGGAGACTCTGAGATGTCAATGAGTGATTCCTAATTGCCTTTACCTTCTTATACAACTCCTAAACTAAGTTATGCCCCAGTAGTGATGTCTCACCTACCTCAGCCCAACATAGTGGGTACTGACAAGGACAACCATAGAGAGGCCCAAAATGAGACATTTGGATCTTTTATTGGTAACTATTATTATAAACAAACCCAACCAAACCCAAATGGAAATCCCTAGAACCTCCATATACTAGAAAACATGCACAGAGCATGTCCTCCAAAATCTGATTCACCCACTCCTTTTGACCATCCATTTGAGAATAGAATGTTGTTCTCATATTAATCTGAGACCCTCTGACCTTTTGAAGGCCTTCCCCAAACCAAGAAGTGAAACATGGGTCTCTATCTGAGGCCACAGCTAAAGAAACACCATGGATTCATACAACCTCCTGAAGATACAAACGGCCCATCTCATCCACTTCAGTTGTATCTATGACTAGAAAGAACTGGGATGATTTAGTCTGGTGATCAAACACCAACGAAATGGTATTCCTACACCAAGGTTTACAAGGCATGAAAACAACGAATTCCATTGAGATATCGTCTTACTTATAGATAGGAATGGGTAACAACTGGAGAAAATCAGAGTGCATTTTTATGCTCTCCTATCTCCCGCTAGCATGTGTTGCATATCAAAATGTTTTCTGTGATGTTTCATCTCATACTAGGCCCCCATAAATACAGATGGACATCATAATATATCTTTCTGGAACCTGGATAGACAACCCACTAAGAATGGTGGCTATCCTGCATCTCCACTTTCTGCAAGGATAACTGCATTATTGAATGGTCCTTGAAACACGTGATTCCCTCATGAGAAAAGGACCAATCAGAATACATCATCCCAACATGAAGAAACTACATTGACTACTATCAAATCTCCTTGCTATGTTGTTATCGCATAATTAGCTCCACATCAGATAGATTCAACAAAATTTTATCCATGAACGCACCCCCATTTTTCACATTGGTCTCCACATGAATCTGAGAAATGAGTGCCATTAAAGACCACACATAACTAGATGTCCTCAAATCCTTCATTCGATCACATATTCTAAATGAATTAACCACCATGTTACCCTTTCCTGGGGAATAGAAGTTGTCAATGTCGAATCCTTGCAAGTTCTCGATCCAACGACACAACCTCTAGTTAAGGTCATTCTCCAAGAAGATATAGGCAATTTTTTGTGATCAGAGTAGACCAAAAACTTCTCCCTAATGATATAGTGATTCCATGTCTTTAAATCATTCATCATATCTTCTAATACTATGTAATAGATTTGTAATTTATTTTTGTGTGGTCGGAGATGGTGACATCCCTACACCACCACACAATCTTCCATCAAAAGAAGACTCCCAAGACTCATACCTAAAGCATCATAATACATCACATAACCCATTCCAGCCTCTAGAAAAATTAAAAATGGGGCCGTAGTAAAACGCATTTTTATCTCCCTGAAGGATACCTGACATTTTGGAAACCATATAAGGTCACCCCTTTCTGGGTGTGAGTAGTCATCAGTGAAGCAACCCGAGAAAATCCTGAACCAACTGCCCATAATAACCAGCCAAGCCAAGGAAACTCTTCATCTCGAACACATTCATCTGATTCTCCCATGATATAACCGTAATAATCTTCTAGGGGTCAACCAAAACCTCCTACTATGAGAGAAAATCCCCAATAAATTTTAACTCCTTGGACTAGAAAGTGCAATTGGACAACTTTTCATAAAGGTGATTCTCTAACAAAGTGACCAGAACGATCCACAAGTGATTCTCAGGTTCCTCCTCAGATCCTAAATAAACTATGATGTCATCCTAATATTCCATGAAAAAAGAATAGAGTTGTGGATGGGACACCATGTTCATGAGATCCATAAAACACATTGGAGCATTGGTAAATCTGAAAGGGAATTCCAATGTACTCGATGTTGTCGTAACTGATTCAGAGGACTCTCTTTGTGATATCTTCCCCTTTCACCTAATGTTGATTATAGCCTGAATATAAGTCTATTTAATAAAACCGCCTTTCCCCTTCAACTAATCAAAAAATCATTTATTCAGGGAAATTGATATTTTTTCTTGATAGTTACCTTATTCGGCTTCTAGTATCAATATAGAACTAGAGGGATCCGTCAGTATTTTTTACATACAACATAAGAGAAGGACAACGAGAGAGGCTCAGGTGAATTAATACTTTTGATTCTATGTTTTCTAGCTATATAATTAATTTCATTTGCTCGGTCGTGGCCATGCCATATGAGGGAAGGGATATCAGTTGTGTTCCTGGTGCCAGATCAATCGAGAACTCCATATACCACTCTGAGGGAAAACATTAAAAATCATTCGGAAATTCATCCAGAAACTTGTCCACCATGTCAAGTAGTCCTCCATCAGGATCTTGAAAATTTTATACAATCGTGAGTGATGATAACTAAAAAATATATTTCCGAAATCTTGGAGTGGAGGTCCCGCACGACTCAACTGAGGATCCCATTCCCCAAAAAAACTGACTACTCAAATTAGGTGTTGTGAAACTGACCCACCCCTATAGAAATTGGTGTGAACCTAAAATTGTACAAGACAATCCATACCATGTATCACATAAAATAGATCTATATCTAAGACTAAGAGGTCCCACTCCATCTCAACCCCTAACATAGGAAGTGCACACGATGGGCCCCTGGGACCGTGCTCCTTGTTTCCCAGTGGATTCCCCTTCTCTATCAAAAAGGAAAAATGCTCAGTTAGTAAATTCAACATGTTCAAAAAATGAGATGAAATGAATGAAATAGACGTACCAGTATCATAAAGGGTAGTATCTAAAGAAGATGCAAACAAAATGGTTCCTTGAACTATTGACGGTCCCGCATCTGATCCAACAGGTGCCTGAACCACAACATGGATATGTCTTGTCTATTCCTGAGGACGACTGTTACTCTATGGCTATGACATAAACTAGATCATCCTAGATGATGACCCATACCAATCACCATGGACACCAAATTGTGATCCACCCATCCTTGATGGATTTGACTGAGATATTACTCCTCTTCACCCACTGATCCTACCCCCACTACAAAAAATGTGACATATAACAACAGACATTTGGTGTCAGATAATGTATATGTTGGTAAAAATGATCAATTACAACAGATATATTATTCTGTTGTTATTTTTTATAAGTACCAATAACTCTTTTTAACAACATATACATATGTTAGTATTAAATATCTTTTACCATCATATCATTTATTATCAATTAAATTTGTGGATATATCTTACTGATACCAACAATCATCTTACAAACAAATGAATATATTTGTACTTTTTATTATTAATGAAAAATATTTTCCTATCAAAAAAACACATTATAATAAATTATTCAACATCGACGAATATTTTGATAATAATTTACTATATAAATTTTCGATTTTTTATTACAAAAAAGGCATTAGTAAATAAAAATATATACATATATGTTGAATTAAAATATTGATAATATAATACTATTTCATCAAATTAATATATATATCTTAAAATTACCAATGAATTAATCAAACGTATATTGATTCTAACCAAATAAATTATAAGCATAGAAAGTAAAAAATATATAAATGGATGTATTTCCAATAAGTAATTTATTTTATAAATATATATTTTTTATAATAATAATAATTTTTTATATTTATTTATATCATCATACGAATAAACGCACACCCCCAATCCAAATCGTTGTAATTTCACTCCCATATCACATAACCTAATAACCCTAAAACTATTGAGGACGTCAAGCCTGTGTTCTAAATCACATCGTTCATTTCACTCTGGCTTGTCGCCACAGGGTTCAATCTTTCGGTTCTTCGCTACATGGTTCATCCTTTCTGTTCATCACTACAACATTCACCCTTTCGATTCATCGCCATAATGCTCATCCTCGTTCGGCATACCCGCTAAATCTTGTAATCATTTAATCACCCCCCAATATCTAGTAAAATTTCACCCCCGCCCCTTCATCTCATCGCCACACCATTCCTCACGAGCTACATTCCCTTCAATCAATTTCCCCCTTTGATCATCAATCTTGCTCCCTCTCGTAGAACTTATTGGATGTGAAAAAAGTGTGAAATTTCAATTATGATTTTCCCATTCTAGGCTACAAATGTATAATGAATGATAATACCCAGACAATTTGATGATTCAATGAACTCCTTTTTATGTCACATTATATGTCTAGATCTAATTTTAATTGAACAAACATTTCCATTCTATGAATTATATTAAAGATACCAATTCACATAGAAATTTTACATCAGAAATTAGTGGTGATTTAATTTTTTACATATGAATGTATTCAAAATCATCTTTTTTGGAGATTATTTCATAATTCTATGAATAATGGTTGTTTATTTAGTATAAAGTTAGAATTCATTTTTTGATTTTAGAGTCTATGCTATTAATTATTTTTAAAATTAATTCCTTCTAAATTTAATTATCTGAAATAGGTGTAGCAGTTGATGTTTATATTGAATTTCATTTATATTTGGAACATCACAATTCTATGTTCATGTGATTAAAACCCAGTGTCTCATGTAATTCATTCATATTTTATTTTAGTATTCAAAATTGTTATTTTTATATGTTATTTACTTGTTGGGTGTTTTGAATTGCAGATGGAAGAAATTTCAGACTTCTCCAAATGGGTTAAGGCTCTTTTTACACATAAATTTCAAAATAAATCAACTTAAATAAGTTACAATATAGAGAAGTACATGTTATTTTTTATAAAAAATTATTTTAAAGTGTCTGGTTTGAGCACTGTGATGGTAATGGCGGTGATTTCGGGAATGATACTATAATTATGAGGCCATATAGATATGTTATAAATTATTTAAGGGAATAACTTGTTATTAGGAGGCTTCTCTAATGGTGTTTGGTGATTGAGAAGATTTCGAAACTATAGAGTCACTGCTGGTTTCTGTTGTCACCGGTTCTAACCTAAGGGTAATTCCTGGATCTATTCCTCGGTGTTCAATTTTGGTGGCTCCCAATTGAATTTGGTGTATTGTTTTATGCATAACGCTTTTGCGGTTCGTTTTCGGTTTGAGAAAAGGGCACTGAATCAACTGCTTTCAAGACTCCTGGTTGTTGGAGTATAGCTAATGGTCATAGAGTCAAGTGACGCAGCTGTTATTTTCTACAGTTTGAAGCGTTATAGATCAATTTTTAGTGTATTTCATAGATTTTGATTGATGAAATACCGTTACATCTTTGAATCAAATTGATACCAGAAAAGGTGGTTGTGTAATGTTTTGATTTCTATTATGTCATAATGTAGATGACTCTGATATGAGAAGCTGATGACTGAAGTCTAAAATGAGTTTTTTGTTTCTGCTTTAAGGAGATTATTTTCGAGATCGTTCTTGTTCTATTATGAGTGTGCAGTTTCGCGGTGGAGATTTTTGTTATCTATTTGGGTAGTTCACTGTACGTATGGATCTGAACTTCATTAGAGTAATTATTAGAATTTGGAAACTCCCCATGTGAGTTTCCTTGTAACTGCTTGATTTAATATCTGAGATAGTGATAGTGTAGTGGAGACTTAAGTGAGGTTGAATGAATGGAAAGCTAGAGTCTATGTATTGTTGCATAGAGCTGTTTTTCCATGTGTAGGGTAGTTAGCATGACATGCTACATATATGGTGTATAGAGGGAGTCATCAATCCAGGATATTTATGACCGGTCCATTCTTGAACTAGTTTATTTGAAGCAGTAAGTTAGAGAGGAAGTATATCCATAATATAATGACTATGACAATTTTCAGAGTTATTGCACTGTTGTTGAACAAAATTAATTGAGTGACTGAAATATAAGAGTGTGAACATGTATAGAAAGTTAGGGAGTGCTTTAGCCAAATTAAAAAGAGATGAGTCATTCAAGACCATACCATATAGTGAAGACAACACCATGAGAGGAGCTCCAAACCTAGATTTGAGAGGGTGTGGGATCCGACCAAATAAATTCAATCTTCTCCATGGGGAATTCATGAAATCAACCTGGATGGTTGTAAATAGTTAAAAAATGGGAGTTCCCATTTATTCAGTCCACCTTGCACACAATTACTTAATCTTAATTTAGAGCTCTTTTTACACTAATGTTTAAATTAATATTTTCTGTTATCTTTTATGAATATGTATTTTGATGCTAGCAACCTGTTTTTATTTTTTTATATGAAAGATGATGATTTTTTCGAAACAATTATTAGAATAACAGATGTCCTCAGGATATATTCATTTATTTACTACTAGTTTTTATGTGCTTTTAATATAAATTAATTTGTGTATGTCATTATAATGCATTTTGAACCTAAAACTGTTTAATTGAAAATGTGTTTCATAGTAGTTGACATATCATAGGTCATGTAACATGCATTATTTTTACCAAGATAATTTTTATAATTATCATTCTCTGGATTATTGTTTTATTATACTTGTATCCCTAGAGGTTCATATAGGCCATGCATGGACATTTGAGGTGTTCAAGTTTTAAATATTTGAACAGGCTAGTTTGAGAGAAATATTTGAAGGCGATTTATTTGAGTGAAGGTTCCATGTTTACCTTAAATTATAAGTTTTTTTATTTTTATTTTTCTCTCTTATTTTTCTTGTTTCAGTTAGTATTTATGTACATATATTTTTATTTTCATTTCTTACAACCATTTGGGAAAACTACAATTATTAATTACTCTTATTTCTTATTATCTTTATGTTATATGTTCTTTTTCTTATTGATGATATTGTGATTCTTGTAGAAAATATAAAAGATTATGTTTCCTTATGATTGTTTTTAAACTTATTTGAAAAAATAAGTTGTTGGAATGTTGGTATCATCTTTTATTGGTAAGAATATATGATGATTAACTAAGATTTTCATCTTCAACCTTGGTCAACACATACACCCATTCCTCAGTTGCATCACGTTCAGTTCTCAAATTGAATAACTCAGGGTTTTCCATGGTAGTGAAACTAACATATTGTTAAAATGAATGATTTTGGGGATTTTAGAATGAATATTACCTGAAATCTGATCCAAGAGGGAGGGTATTAGCCCCAATTACTTCGGGTTAATGCTGGATGCCATTTTTTCCTATTTCTGTTTTTATTTTGAAAACCATTAAAACAGTTACACACTATGCTCTTTGAACCGGCCAAACTCAAATGATCCCCCATTCATAATCACCCCAATCATTAAATAATAAAAGTAAGTCTAAAACAAGGACAGTGGTTCTATATTTACCTTCAACTATGATGTTTTTTATTCTTCATTTTTCTCTTTTTTTCTCGTTTCAATTTGTATTTGTGTCACTAACATATTTATATTCTCATTTCTTACAATAGTTTGGGAAAACAACATAAATTACTTATCTTTATTTATTTATTTCATTTTTTATATCGTCTTTTTATTATTTCTCACATTGAGCTTCTTGTAGAAATGGGTAATCATTTATAAGGATGAAATCTTGTATGGGAATAAAGTATATGGTGTGGATAACCTTATGTTGTAGTTTCATATTTTCTACTACATGAGTAGCACTTGCAGCACTTACAGCAAGGATTTATCGCCACTTAAGTGAGTATCCCTTGTAATTTGGATTGAAATTGTTCACTTGTTGATATTCTTGTATATTGAAAGTACTAAAATTAATCATCATATTGAAGGTATGGTATTTTTCTTTCTCAGTCGAAACCTTTATTCCCTGGCAGGTTCCCATAAATATTGTACTATCAAACCAATATTCCTTTGGCTATGGTTTGACAGTACAATATTTTTTGGGGCTGCTGAGCATTAATATTTATATTTATTCATGATTCTCTTTTCTGATAGGTAGAAAACATGTTTTATATATTTCTCTATCTGGGACTGATGAGTCATGATTTCCCTAGATGATCAGCTTTCACGATCTAATGGACAGACATCTGGAAATCACATTTGATTTCAGCTGACTTTCAGAATTTGGATCTCTAAATTCCGATGGATTATTTATTTGAGGACAAAATGATCCATTTCTCATTCACTTCTTGGTGTATGCTTATTCCGTCATCAACATTTTAAGTGTTCAGTACTCCATTTCATATATTTATTCTGATCTTCAAGTTATTGTAAGGAAGAAATCATAAATGATTTATTTATTCTTGTATTGAAGTCTAATTGGTAAAAGGAATTAGTTCTAAAATGGAATAAAAATATTTCATGGACAAGTTCATAATGAAGAATGAAAGAGGGAAATCTCATTCAAGTATACATCTTCATGTGATGGAATCCTTTGATCTAAGCAGTCTGCTGATATGTGGATCTTGTTTTTACAGTGAAAGGACGGATTATGGCCCGACAATGAAAGCATGGATCCATATAAATGAAGGCTTGATTTCTTTTGAGATGATCTGATCCATTTTCCTTCACCGCTATGTGTCTCTCTGTAAAAATTCTCAATTTCTTGTTTGTGTAAGATAATTACACCTCGTGTATTCACGTATCTTTTGTTTTATTTAATAACGTTTCAATGGTAAGGGTTGGGTGACAACTCATGTCTCATTTCTTAAAAAAATAGGTTTCAATTCATTTGGATAATTTTCAATGATTTGTGGGGATGGTTTTTGGTTTTTGTGATATAGATATTAGAGTTGAATGGTGTGGCATAGCAGGACCTCTAGGTTTCTCATTGGTATTGGAATTGGCTCGATTTGATTCTCACTGGTGCTGGAGCTTGTTTGATATTTGTCAATTTATATATTGGTCTCAATGGATTACATTGGAAATTTCTGATCAATTTGTGCTTGGATCCTCAATTGTTGACGAGTAGACTCCTCTGAAGGATTTCTGTATTTGATACTTTCTAGTGAGGACTTGAGACGATGATGATATTGGCGTGGGACTTACATTTGAAACTATTTTTTCCTTGAAGCTGTGATGTGTGGCTGTCATGGTTTCTATTTCATGTATGATGGAAGATATTTATTTTCCAAAGGATCAGATGTTACTGTCTAGTTATAGAGAAGAATACATTACTTTCTGTTTCATTTATGCACTAGGAACTTGGTTTTTACCAGGTATCCTCTTTGCAATTAGTTATGATTCCCATAGATTTTTTTGAGGATTGACTATAATTTTTTGCTCGACTCTGGTTCTGGAAGCTTCATGGAAAATTGGGGCTCAAAGTGTTATTTTTTGTTGACGGTGTGCTACCTGTTCACTTCATTTGATGTACTTGAATGGCTATTTATTTCCCTTTTATCTGGAGACTCTGATGTTAATGATACACTTGTTATGCTCTTATTGGATCGTCTGTTTCCCCAAGGATCTGGTTTTCTCTGTTTCAGGAACTGTAACAACATCTATTTAGATGATCTTCATCAAAATGAATAGTTTCGGATTATCTGTTGTAAGGTTCCCTAATCACTCTTCTTTTGTATTATTTTTTCCTTATGGGTTTCGAGGAAACACTGATATTTTAACCCGACTAAGACAATTCAATGCATGGAGCTGATGAGATCTATGTTGATGTGAACCTCCTTTGCATGTTTTTTTCTCTTAAAAGTTATTCTTGAGTATCAGCACATTGACATATTATACATGGGGGGTTGTCACAATTTATTTCTCCTAGATGTTCTTTACATGCTGGTGGATCCAATTCAGCTTTTCAGTTGACATAATTATGGGTGGTGGTAGGTCCATGCTTATGAGGGGTTTTATTCCATATGGAGATGCTCTCATATTAAATTTTGGTGACTTTTATGAAGAATTCACCCCATTTCAGATAGGTCTCTTGAAATGTGTGTTTTTTGATGTGTTTTTAGTGTCTCTCAAATAACATATTTTGTCGCACATTTTTAATGTATTCCAAATAAACTATTAAAAAGTCTATTGTTTGTATTTTCCATTTCTATTAAAATGTACTTCTTATGCCAAAAATTACCTAATATTTTTTGGGTTTGTTAACTCTGGAACAACCATGGTTCATACAGATATTTTTCACTAATTTGAGTTGGAGTTGACATGCTTTTCCCGAGGCATGGATGAGTTGATGGTGATTGATTTTACCTAGGGTGGCATGGATGAGATGGAGATGGAATTTTGGTACTGGGGAATGGATGTCCTACTTTTGGTTCGCTGGTCCCAGGGCACTCGTTGGTTCTTGGTGTGGCATGGATGGGTAGGATACTGGCTTGCTGGCAGGGGGGCTATTGTGGGTTGGTGGGGTGTGTGATGGATTCTTTGGGTGGATAAATTTTTTATTGTGTATTGATTCATTTTTATTAAATTTCATTATTATTATAATTATATTATTTTCAAAATTTGACCCTGTGTGAAAATCTCATACGTGATAAATTAATAAATACAATACGAAAGTTTACTATAAATTAAACTTTATAATTTTTATTCAAATATAATTTATAAATAGATATTATATGATGGTAATATTATTACAAACAGAAATATTTGTTATTATAACTTTTTGCTAAGCAGTTTAACTGACATATATTTTATCTGTTTGTATTATTATAATTGTAACAGAATGATTTTATCTGTCGCAAAAACATTTAGTGAGAGAGTTTTTACCAATAGTTTAGTGACAGAGACATATGTGATGGTAAAACATTTTACCAATAGATAATGAACTTTTACCAACAGATATTCTCCTGTTGGAGAAAGTGAAATATTACATAGTGACCACTCTGAAGTGGATGTGCCACCAACCAAAAGCATTGCAAGTGACTGATACCTACACATTGATAACATGTCATTAGAGGAAATAGGAATGTTGTTCAGATGTTCCCTGACCTCCCTCACTAGTGGCACATGATAGATCTCGCATCAGATGCCACATATGAAAACTACCTGGATGAGTGGCCTGAACTACCACCACCATTTCTCCACTTCTCTACTCAGTTCATTTTTTTCTCTGATGATCTTCCAGTTCCAACAATTGATATTTTCCCCCAAGAAACCAGCCATATGTTTTTGTTAAATCCCCACCATACATGCCTGGTCAACCACCTCAACATAGTTAGCATAAATAAGATAACCTGGGAGTATATCTTTGCTCATATTCCTTTTTCAAATCTCTAGGACTTGACTTTCTCATTGGAAATGATTGAAGGAACATACTGAACCAGGTCAACGAAATAGTTGGTGTAATCCATCACATAAAGAGCTCCCTGAACAAGATCCATGTACTCTCGGAATATATCTTATTCCATGACATCAGGGGTACTACTTTTAATGGAATACAAACTTGAAATATCTCTAGCACCACTTCTGATTCATTCTAGTTTGAAGTACTGATTCCTACCACTTGTGGCTAGGACCCTCCAACAGAAAAGAGGCACACATCACCCTAACCACCTAAGGTGTGTACAGAAACATGAACATGTGCTAAATTTTTTTGAGTCATTCCTCTACTTCCTGAGGTTCTATGCTACCCCGGAAGGTAGGAGACTTCTTTTTCAGAAACTTATTGGAATTTTCCTTCCTCGGACTAGTCTCATATTTATTGACAAGACCAAGAACAAGATCTTTTCTATGTCCCTGATCTTAGAAATCCCGAACTGTAGCCTCTACTAGCCTCTTCTCAAGTGGTGAGGGAAAACACTTTTCGGCTTCCTCCCATTGGTGCATGTGATCATTCTTGAGAGGAATGCTTCTACAAATTAAAATAGTCAAAAGAAAAAAAAATTGTACCAAAATTATGAAAATATCATCAATATCATCAAATATAAAGGATCCAAAAACATTACAACGATAAAAGAAACAACATCCCCACACCCACACGATGTCCAAATGTAGTCTGTAGCCCACATGTCTAACCTGGATGTGAAGTCAAAAAAAACATTCCAATTTCCCACGATGACGAAAGGTCTACCAAGAGAGGTATAGTACTATAACCCCAATCATCACCAAAAATCATATTCCTGATATTCCTTGCTCTTATCTATCATGACACATCCCACAAAAATAATATAAACTGAAAACATTAACTTCCTTTAATACCATTTTTTCATGATCCGAATCTATTTTCCATCCGAACTTGTGCCAAAACTATCCTGTGACAAGGCTTGAAGGGTAATACCTATTCTCAAAGAATGAAGAAAGTTTCTGGGAATCATCGATTTTAATTTGGTAACTATTTACTTGATTATGGATACATAAAATATAAAAAACTAACATTAATCAAAATTTGAAAATTCATGCCAAAAATCATTAAAACATAAATGAATAGATAGTTTTGAACATAAAACATGAGGTACAAAGAAACATAAAAGTAGAAGAAAAATATCCCCAAAGACTCCACACCACAAGGGGTCATTACCTATATGAGATCTCCACAACACTGCACCACGGATGGGAACTAGTAACACAAACTGCCATCTACAAAGGCCTTGCCTATACATGTTTAAAACATGATCAAGTGTAATTACAACAAAGGGGAGTAAATACGGTGTGATCCTAATACCAATATATTACCACCAATATATTTTATATATTAATAAATATATGATAGAAAGCGTGCTAGTTTTGATAAGAAACAAGTGGTGGAAATAATTTCTAAAGAAAGAATCATTATAATGTAAATTGTTTCCAAAAATAATTTTCAATGAATGAGAACATTTCCATAAAACATGTAAGATACTATATAATTCCGAAAAAACAACT
This sequence comes from Viscum album, assembly GCA_963277665.1. Classification (NCBI taxonomy): domain Eukaryota; kingdom Viridiplantae; phylum Streptophyta; class Magnoliopsida; order Santalales; family Viscaceae; genus Viscum; species Viscum album. Next base: position 1,843,804,046 of record OY728163.1, on the reverse strand, counting down.
ATATTCTAATTATAAATACAATAGAGTAAATGAGCACTAATATCGGTAACACCCCAAGGAACGAGTTTTTCTTAGGCCACATGTACATCGTATCTTAGTGTGAAGTTACCATAGTAAAATTTGTTCTCATGCACAATACAGTATTTGGGAACATTACCATAACATAGTGGTCCAAAATTATCATCAATATTGTTTTTTAGTGTTGTTATTATCAATTTTTATCAGTGGAATGTGGATAAAAATTCTCTAGATCACTAGCGTACTAGTACATATCTACCCTCCTAGATAAACGGGTTTCAACCTTTGTGATCAATACAATTTCACATGTTATGAAAAAAATTATCACATAAACACATATGTTATGTTCATAATCAACTCACAACATTAGAAACACAATCATGGAACCACCTACATCACTCAATAAAATCATTACAATTTTAAAAGAATAACCTCACAAAATTTAACAATGCTTTGCATAAAAAAATCCATTAAAACACCATAGTGAACACTTTGTGCCTACCAATATTCACCAAAATAGATATTTCTGCACACAAAAATTATATAAATCCATTAAAAGAGTTAATAAAAATCCCCAATAGAAATATCAAATAATAGACATGTAAAACAAACAATTTAACAAACACTTTTTATCTAAAAATCATTTTCATAACAAACATCATGAAAACCAGATTTAGAATCCATGATAATAAAGGATATTTGTGGTAACAAAGGAAATAAATTATGTATAACTCATATAGTAGTTCGTACACTTGGAATCGCCTATCACAAGTGTAAAAACCCTTGAATCATTGTGTGAATGATTAATTGCACCATTGCCGCACCATAAGGGACTTAAATCAAGCCTAAAACCACAATAATAGGAAAATAAACCCAAGATAAAACCCAAAATTCAAATCCCCGATTTCTGTAAATTTGGAATTTGAAGAAGAAATCGAAGAAACCCTAGGAAAATTGAAGAAACCCTATGTAAATGGGTTGAGGAAGGAAGGAGACCCACTTACATGAGGGATCCTCATGAAATCTCCCTAAATAAACTAGTATCTAAATTTAAAAACATCCAAAAATTCATGTGAGGGATGAATAAGGCCGAGAAGATCCATTGAAAACTAAAATCAGTAACATAGAGTAAAAATTGAAGGATTTTTGAGGGAAACAATTCAACTCTTCAAATCTGGATGATTTGAGAAATCATAAGAAGTTACTCCCTAATTTGCGATGCATATGAGATATAATGTGGGGGAAAGATAATGGGGTGTGCCTAGGGTCAGTGCGAATGAGTGAGAGTTGGAATCACTAAAAATCATAAAAAATTGGTTTATAATTTAGATAATAAATTTTTTAAAAAAATCTACAAATGGGCTTACCGGCTGGCCCAATTCTGTAAATAAAAACCAAAATCTACCATTATTAGGGAATCCTAAAGGGTTCACATTAATATTTTGATGTCAATTGCTCGGGGAGGAAATTTTGGAAGTGGAATGGGTGAAACTTTTTGAGAAAAAATGATTTTAAAAATGAAAAAACTGTTTTTTATATCAAGATGGTCTCACCGTTTAACCCAAATCATGAAACCACACCCTTTCCTCAAAAAATTCATGGGAAACCCCCGAAATTAAGAAAGAATGGAAATTAAATGAAATGTACCTTAAAAATAGTTAATTGATGAGACAAATAATAACTTCCCAAATATATTCCTTAATTACCACCCCACATTATATATTCCATTATTAGATCCTAAATATAATCTTATAACCCCTTAATTTAAAACAATAGAGGTTTCTTGAAGAAGAAGAGTTATAGTTTTTAACTATGCATTTTTAATTTACATCAAATTATATGTCCATAAAATATTATTAATCTATGAAAATATAATAAAACTACTATATCCCATATAGTATTTTTAATTATGTTTTTTAGTGACCTTTGCATCTCTTTTTCCATCAAATGTGAAACAAAATGTTCAATCTTTTGTACAGAGGACTGCTGCATTATGAAATTATGTTACATGTTTTTTCAAAATAATTCACATGGTTGGATATCATGATATATTTAATATATATATATATATATAATATATCTGATATATATAATCATATATTAGTAATAGAACATATATCATCTAATTTTTTTATTTTTAAAATAAATTAAAATTACCCGTGTGTTTGGCGGACTACCACCTTACGAAGCGCTGCTATTTTTTACACTAACGCTTTACATGGAAAGTAATACTAAATTGATTAAAATATTTGATATATATATATATGAAATTATTTTACTTATGTACATATAATATCACATCAATCTACTTACCTTGTAATATATTTCAAAACAATAACATTGCTTGTGCGTATATATGGACTACCACCTTCACGTAGTGATGTTAAATATTTCTCATTTTATATTTATTGAGATGGTAATAAGGATATATTATATTAATAAAAATTATAAAAATGAAATAGTAATTATTCAATAATTTTGAATTAATATTTATTTTCCATTCATTCCTTCATTTGAGAAAAATTAAAAATAGTGCTCATGCGAACCTATAGTCAACCATCTCTGTGAATAGTAAAATCCATATTTAATGTAAATATTATTTAGATTACTATAAGTACATAAGTAATGATTATATATTATATTTATATCATTTTTAACATCCTGGTGATGTTGGAACTATGATGTAATTAATAGGACAAAATTTTCCAAAATAGTATATGTGAATGTTGAAGCTGTGACCACCCAGAACATTGATTTTGATAAATAATGGTTAACAAAAATAATATAAAACACTATAAGTGAATAATATATGTTATTTAACATATTATTATGGTCCCTTATTAAATTTATTATAAATACATAATTATTATGTATGATGATTGGACATGTGGGATGGAAGTTATACACTAGGTAAGGTTTTCTCATCTCACTTTTGCATCTATTAGACGTCTGCAATATTCACCACTTAGTAATTTTATGTTGATAATATTATTCAAAATTGATATTCTATATCATTAATCTTATTTTATTCATGGTATTTAATGTTTCATTTTATTTTCTTTCTTTCATGGGGCTTATGATTCAAGCTTTACTAAATTTGGGATTGTATATTTTACAATATCATCTCTTATCTGGATTGATTATGATTAAATTTTTTTATGGTGAAATATTTTTTTATGTACATCAATAAACTCATTAATTCTTCTCCCTCTTGTTACAAATGATATTTTTATCAATATTACAATTTTATTCAATTTTAAAATTAAAACCACTGTAAAAATATTATTAATAAAATATAATATTATTTCTCTCTTTCATGACAAATATGTTCTCCTCCATTACCATGTTTTAAACAAAAATTAAATGAAATTTGTTAAAATTATCCAAAAGGAAATTTTTATATATTCATACAAAAAAATTACAATTTTCATAATCATTTGAATGGAATATTTGTGAAATTTACAACACAAGGTCTATATGGGTTTTACAAAACAAATGTGAAGGCAACCATTGTTTTAACTTAAAAGACATGTATTGAATTTACTTGGGTTATGACTACTCAATGATCTAAATATCTCATTATAATTTTCCAAGGTTAGTGTCATGGAAAATTATTTTGAAAATATATTTCAAACATTTAGTTTTAAAATGGTATATTGAAATTGAAAAGGATATTTTTCTCAATAATGTTTTTAATGGATTTTTTATGGTATTATAATTTATCAATGACAAATACCATAATTTAATATTATTATTAATTAGGAATAATTCATATGGATTCCATCCTTATAATTTATCAACATAATTTATAATTAGTTTTCTAGGATGAACTTTTTCATAACATTTTATATATTACTATGAATGGTCTACGATTTTGTTTATTCATTAGAGAAATTATTATTGTGTCATATGTTACTTTTTCAAATATGAAGGTTTATTTTGAATATGTTTTTCCCCTTTCCTATAACAAATGAATTAGAATTAGTAAGTTATGGTTGGGGTAGATATATCTCATTGTTGTCTTGGTAGGTCACCAGAGAAAAAATAAATTGGGTTTTTATCCAAGGTCTTACACATTATCTTAATATGACATGGAATGTGGAATTCAAAGTAGTGTTATATTGAATAAAATTATTCATTCCCTCTTTATGAGATTATTTATTGATGCTCATGTGATTTTTGATTAGTTAAAATATTTGTGGAAATGTTTTATGCTAAAGTAATTAATTATATTGAATTATTTTATCATTATTTATTTCACCCTTTATATTCATAAGTTATTGATTAAATGGGATGTGTTCTCATTATATATCTTTCTATATTAATTACTCTTTATTTAATAATATATTTTACAATATAAATACCCTTAGTGAGATTTTAAGCTCAACCATTTATTTTGTTTCATTCCTTAGGTTGTTAAGATAAGCATTATGATAGATATACAGGGTTATGTTGGAGAAAAAAATGATACATGTGAAGAAAAAACATTATTGTTCACTATTATTACACTTATAAATTGGGATTAATGTACATATCATGGTACCAAGAGTACTAAATTATTAGTAATTTTAGGATGTTATTACTCGAATCTTATTTTACATTAATAATATATACACAAAGTCTTTGAAAGCATGGTTAGGGTATTTAAGGTTGGTATTAAATGAGAATTAGAAGATATACAGGGAACATAATTTAGGAAAACATTTATTAGTGAACATAAACCTATCAGTACAATTAAGTATTGGTATATATGAACATATTAAAGGATTAATAGATTAGTTATTATTTTGTTTTTCAAATAAAAAAACTCTCCATAGGGGTACAACAACTAGTTTTGGTTTTGGAACATATGTCTGAAAGGGAGATATCCTAGAAAAATGTGCACTTAGATTAACTCAGTAGTTACTGAGTACATAAGAATGCGCCTAACTATCCACCTATTTATACACTCCTAGATTATATTCTTTGGATAATTCATATTTTCATTACATATCATTCTATAAGAATTGAAATTATTTTTTAATTTGAAAACTTTTTAAAATAAAATATGTCCATTATTATGAGATTATCCATGGATAATGTTTTTAATTTATCCTAAATGTATCTCCATTTTTGGTATTATTAATTATGAAATTGAATTTCTTGACCTAATCCATTGTATACCATTTTTCAAATATGGTGTGTAAAAGAAGGAATGATAATAATATAAATGTGCATACCTTTTGTTGTGTCTTCCCCCTGGGGAAAGATAACGAATATGGAGCCAGATAATTAGTTTGGAAAAATAATGTTATATGAATATTATGGAAACAAGGTGTCGTTAGGATAAATATAATTTACCAAATAATGAATCCTATTAATCCACCAAAGATTTTAAATTTTTTTCCACCTTATATAACAATAATCATCATACTTTTTGGGAAAAATAAATTCATTTGTACATTAGGAATAGATTATTTACAAAAATAAGATATTTATCTCAATGGAAATCAATTAAAGATAGATTTTGTTCATTGGAGACTATCATATATAAAGAAATGTTGATCATTAGTGGTCATTGATTCAAAAAACTAATAGTGAATATGATATATAATACATGGAATGAATGTATTTTATTGTACTCTTCCTAGAGTAGGGGTTTCCTCATGAATAATGATCATATATAGAGAGAAAATTCATATGTATTTGAAAAAATGAAAGTGAAAATATATATGTGTATAAAGATAATTCTTATGTGATGTTCCTATTAATATGATATCAATTTTACTTAAATTATTCTATAGAAAAATAAATATAGAATAGATTATGATGAACTTTGGGTGTTAATATTTTTGTTTAGAGATTAATTTATTATACTAGATGACTCATATTAAACATTTTGGTTCTGGTAAATATTAATAGATATACAGAATAACTTTCTACATTCTTATTGATCCTATAATTTGTTAGTACTTACTTTCAGAAATTCCAGAATAAAAAAATCATTTCTAGGATATTATTTTTAAAGCATAATATATGATGTTGAAATTGATCAAAGAACAACCAAATGATGAAATTGATCATCTAAAATAAAAATATAACAATTTACTATATTTCCGTATATTCTTAGAGTGTAAGAAAATAACCAAAATATAAGAAAATTATTGTGAAATAATATCATATTAAATTAATATTCAATGAATAAAACAATATTTTAAGTAAACATATATTAATTTTTTGCGAGACCTTAATTTTCCATTGATCACTAACATTATTTTGATCAATGATCCATATCACTCTATATAATTGTTAACTCTTGTTTCCATATATTCACTTCCCAACAATTGATTCCTACATGGAAACCCAATATTGTGTTATTCATGAAGACCTTCATTGTTACCTTTAACTTTTATCAATAGGAATTTTTTAACATATTTTTTGATTTTGGATTCAAATAATGGTATTTTATAATGAACCCATTGATTAAAGATATCAATATTATATTAACAAAATTTAATTTATTTAAGGAGGTAGAATGTAACAACCTATTATCTAAAAAAGGTAAAACTAATGTTGGATATAATTTATGAGAAAAAAATAATATTACATTATATTTTAAAGCCCCAGAATTTTGAAATATATTTCATTTTAAATAATATCAATCTCGTTGAAATCATGTTGAAAATGAGACCACGAGTCTGAATGATCAATAATAAGAATTTCATTGTAAAATATCCTGTAAATTTTAGTTTTTTAATAGTAATGACTAAATTATAAAAATTATTTTTTTACACATGTATAATATAATTCATTGTTTATTTATTAATTATAAATAAAATAACAACCATTTTAACAAAAATGATGTGTTTACAAAAAATATTTATCTAAAATATTGTACAGTCGCACTTTGCACACTTCATATAAAATTACCTTTTACCAATTTTAATATATTAATTTAAAAACATAGAATAATTTTTTAAATAATAATATCACGATTCAATTATGGAATTTTTTTGGTATTTTTTAGAAAATATTGATTTTTAGTGAATAATAAAAGTTGTTGATTTTTTTATAAAACTGTCATTACATTACTATAAATCAAGTAATTTAAACAGACCATTATAATTTTAATTTTAATTCATTTAACATAAGTATTATTTAGTTATATTTAACCCAATTAATTACATGTATATAACCTATTATAAAAGATTTTATTATAAGGCCATTTTTTCATTTAAAAAGACATTTTTTTAAAAACAGTTTCACAGTGAAAAATATTTGGCACTATAATTAAAAAATAATAATATCTAATATAGAATTATTTTAATTAAATTTGTATATTATGAATATAAATTTTTATGTTGAGATATTATAATTATGGTTTCTATTCATACATTTAATATAAGATCTATTGTCCCTTGAAATACACATTTCATGAAAACAAGATTTTCATCCCATATACATGAGTATTGATAATTTATATTCTAAAAAACATTTAATTGAATATGTAAAAATGGATTAAATATTTTTGAATAATAATAATTAATATTATATAATAATTTAATCTTAATTATTTACCAATTTTTAATAGTAAAGATATTGTCCATTGTTCGAGTGATAAAGGTAAAAACATATTTAGTGGGGGTCAAACTAAAAATATTAGGGTTATAATGACCTACCAACTAGTAAAAAACTAGTTTTTTGACATATTTGTACATTATAACCATTATGGTTTGGTAATAAACTATTTTTGAGCATTTTAGAATGTGGAAAACATGGGTACACTTAATTATATTAAAAACTGACATGTGTGTTCTCTCTCCCAATTATAAATGTTCACCACATATCTTCTTTTATTTGCACTAAAAAATAAAGTTTTTTCCAATACATTCTGAAATAAAATCAGTAAATTATATCACCCCATATTAGATTCATTTGATAGATCAAAAATAAAATCGATGTTGGCATTAGTTTAAACCAAAAGAATTTTCCCGGAGAAGAGGTAAATTTTTTAACTATGTGTTTCTATTTTACTTATTCTTCTAAATATTTTAACATTAGTCACCTATGATAATATAATATCCTAATTAAATATAATATTCTTATATTTTAATATAAAAATTTAATTACATAGTTTCTTCTTCCCTTCTGTCAAATTGTAAATTAAATCATTAACAATTTGTATGGTGAACTACCACCTCACAAAATGATAAATAATTTTTTTCATAAAAACATATCACAATTGGATATTATTAAGAATTTAGTTATATGTATAATATTTATAATATAATTATACTAATTATGATATATATCACATCTGACATCGTACTTACCATTCCTTTTAAAATACAATCACCTCCCTCATGTGTACGATGAACAACATCCACACAAAGCGATGTCATTCATTTTTCAAAAACACATTACCGAGGATGTTATAAGGGTAAATTTAATAAATATATCAGATATATTTTAAATTCTTTTACATAAGTAAATATATTGTCACATACGCATTTTTAACGACCAATATATTTGAAAAATATAATGTTGGTGATCTGTATGTGTGGACTACCACATCTACTTGGCCACGTGAAATGTTTTTCATTTTATTTTTAAATGGATTATAATAAGTATATATTGTATTAATATAAATTAAAAAATTTAATATTAATTAATATTAATTTATTAATAAATATATATCTTCCATTTATTCTATTGATAGAGGAAAAAATGGAAACAATGTCTAAGCGTACATACATTCTATCGTTTTAAGGAACAACATAATCCATTTCATGTCTGTAATTTTTATAGATTTCTATAAATAATTATAAATTAACTATATATGAAATTTATATAATTTTTATTATTATTTATCATATTTAAAATTTAAAATTTTAAAATTAATGTAATTACCAAAAAAATATACATTAAAAATGAAACAATTATTAGCAAGAAGATGTATTTTCATAAATAATGGTTAATTAATGAGTGGTAAAATGATATATGTAAATAATATATTGAAATAAATTCATGAGTATTGTTATTTTATTAATTTATAGTAAATATATTTAGTATACATGAGTCATAGTCCTTTACTAGGAAATAAAACCTAAATCTAACTTTTACTTTTATGAGATGTATTCTGTTTTCTTCAAATAGTTATTTTTTTGTATTTTATTTATTTATTATTTGATATACCATAAAATGAAAATATTTTTATTTATGGTATCTAATTTTTTGATTGTGTTTTTTTCATTCATGGGGAATATATTTCAATAGTTACCAAAATCGAAATGGTTTAATTTTCAATCATATTTTTTATAGGTATTGTTTGTGATAAAATATCTAATGATGAAATAATAGGATGTATCACACTAAAAACACATGATATTTATTATACATTTATTATTAATTATATTTTAATGTTAAATGACCATTTTTTCTTGTTTTTTACATAAACTAATTATGAATGTTTTGTTAATAGGAAAGATGAATTCTATCTTTTGTTAGAAACCATTTTTCTTCCAAAATAATGTTTTTTTAATGTTATAAATAAATATTTTAGAATTTTTAAAATACATTATTGAATTATTGTTTAAACTTGTTTTAATAATTGTAAAATTTCTTTAGTGTAAAATTAATGTAATTTTCTAAACATAAACTATTAAAATTTTACCACATTTGTGAAAATAATTTTTTTATCATGTACAACATGAACAGAATTTAACACCATCGTCACTACTAAAATGTTTTAAATATTACTTTTTCAATTTCAAATATTACTTTCAAATAAAATAATTCTAAATATGTTTTTTAAATATTTATTTTCAAACTGTTACTTTATATTTAAAAATTATATTTTCATAAATAATGATTTAATGGGATTTTAATTGAATTTATATTCATCAATGAAATCAAACATCAGTTAAACATTTCATTCATTTGGAAGGTGTTGTAATTATTAAATCAGTATTATTTCTCTAGATTTCTTATGATTGGATCGCTAGGATGCACTATTTTGAAATCATTCTTCAAATTACTTGTAATAGTTTATGATTATGTTTATTTACTAAGGAAATTATAATGATTTCATATAAATGTTTTTTCAATACGAATCTTTATTTTCATTATATTTCATCGTGTTCATTTGGGGAATTTATTTTACATAGGAAGGCATGATAGGGGACCACTTCATCCCCTATATGGATCGGTAGGTATCATTAGAAAATCATGCATGGGTTTTTATCAGAGGCCTTACACATTTATAAAACATGTCTTGGAACGATGAATTGATATTATTTTTATGATGACCAAAAATTATGTCTTACTTCATTATGATAATTGTTATTGATGTCCATGTCATTACAAAATTATTTAAAATATCAATCGAAAATTTTCATGCTCATGTGATAACCAATGTGGACTTATATGATCATTATTTATTATATCTATATTATGATCTTGTTTTTTATTCTATTTAAGGTGATTAAGTTATTTAGATTTAAATATTGATTCTACTTTATTTATTCACATATTCTTCTGTGCTAATAAGCTGACTACAAATTATTCTCACTGAGTTAGTATATTTCATTCCACATTAATACAAGATAAATATATCGATTGATATAGAGGGTTATGCTAGAGGAAATAATGGTTATATTGAAGAAAAAAATTTGTATTAATTTATGTATTCACTTATAATATTTGATTCATTTTTTTATCTAGGTACTATGAATAATAAACTAGTCTTTACATTGGGAAGTGATTCCTAGTATCATATTCCTCTCTAATAAAGTAACCACAAACTTTGAGATACTAGGTTTAGGATCTTGGATGTCAGACTAATGTAACTCATTGTTATTTGTTGATGTCACAGCCAGGAATGGGAATATAAGTAGGATATTGTGTGTTAATTTTATTTATTTATTTATTGTTTAGAATTTTTTGATTCACCTATTGTCTTATTGGTGATGTATGATATATCTACTCTTCATGAAATTTATTACACTGAGTTTTTAATTTTTTTACTATACTTTTGTTTTTTATGTTTTGGTTATCTTTCAATTGATGTGTGACTCTAATTATATTAAATAGTACCATTTTTTATGGATTGTGGTCTCACGTCTATTTTACAGTCTCTATTATATGGAGAGGGACCCTTAACATCCTACTAAATACTAATCCCCACCATCAATGAATTTATTGCGGAGGGTGATACAAATATTTGATAAATGATTACAATATTTTTTTAGTGATCTTACAACTTTGAAATGAGCCATTTTCAAAATCTATAAGCCCAATAAGTTCAAAATTGTTGTAGGAATCAAACTATTATGTAAATAACACAATTGATTCCCATTATAGTCACCTAAATTGATACATACATGTATTAATGACATTAAACTTCTACCAAGGAAATCTACCTATGATCCTAATCATTATTTTATAAAAGCATTAGTGAAAAAACCATAAATCACAACATTTGTAAGTCATATTATATTACATTCCTAAAAAATAACATACACCAATTTGATAACAATTATAAAGATATTGTTCTTCATTATTCAAATGGTTGTATTTTAATTATCGATGGGGAATCCTCCTTTCAAATATTTATATTAGAACCTACCCTTATTATCTAAAAATTATCAATAAGTATAAGACTAATATTCATAAATGTAATCATTAGTATTTTGAAGCTCATGGTATCTTAGAAAATCATGTATTATTACATGTAAGATTAATTGTTAGGTAGACAAGAAGTCATGAAAACATTTTTTCTTTTATCCATCATTATGAGGTATTATTCAACCATTATGGTTCTATTGTGGTGGATAATATTTTCTATTGAAACCAACACATCAATTGGATCATTATACCAACTTATGATATCTCAAATGCATATTTTTTCACTTATTCACTTGAAATTAAATATTCTAAAATATGTCAATTGTGTTGATCCATCATCAATTGTAAATTTGGATAATGTCACAATATAATATGCATCATTTAATGAAATGACCCCATAGATATTATCATCTTAAAAATCCAATGAAATGTCCAAAAAGGGTTATAAAAATTAATTGTATTGTCCTAGTGAAATTATAATTTCCAAAAGTTATGTAATATAGTGACTCAATATCGAACACTAATTTTTTATCCATAAAATTAAATTTATCTTTAAATATTAAATAGTTTTTATATAATCAAACAACTTTTCTCTTTTCCATGGGATTATATATTTCATCATGTTCCAAAACAAAATATTTTATAGCATGGGTACTCATTCAAATAAATACCTCTTTACATGTCATTAACCATTCTTATTCTACATAATAATTCTATGTTCCTTTATTATCATTTCAATAATCATTAGATATATCAATGAATACATATCCTTGGAAAAATTCTTTTATATTAAAATTTATATCATATAAACTTATTTATATTATATATATTTATATTGTATTTCATGGACACCATTGGTTAAATATATGATCATGAACTTTACATTCCTCATAAAAAATTTATTACCTACACTAAGAAATATGATTCTGAAAGGAATATTTTTTTAATTAATGTATTCACGTTTTTCCATTCCATCAATATGAACTTCTAAAAATATCATAATTACATATATTTTTATAATAGTATGAATATATGGCATAATGTCACCCCCATTTTTATTAATGTTTGGAAAACAATTTAGGGAAATTTCTATTAACATCAAAGAAATAAATATATATTTATTATTCCCCATAAAATTGAATATATATCTTTAAATTACTTGATAAAGTAGTATTAACTTGTATCTTCATTGAAAAATCATCCATTTTCTCTTACATCTAATTGGGACCATCACAACTATATTTTCCTTACCCATATTATTCTTGTATGGGAACTTCCATAGTTGTTTTCCTATTGTTCCATGGAGGGGATCCATCATGGAGAAGATTAGGTCATCCCATATAATTCAACCTTCGTGACATAACAATTATTCATCTATTCTTATATGATATATAATATTTTCATTTTATCTCATAATGTCATATCAAAATATAATCCAATAAGAAATTTAAATAATCCTTCCATATTGTCTTACAATTCATAATTTATATTTATATTTTATTTTCAACAAAGATAAAATCATATTTAATTTATTAAAACTATTATCTTTCCTTCTTGAGCTAAAAATTCATGTCATAATTTTGTGAATACTAATTAGAGATTTTGTCCTCCAATATAGAGGAAATCATCTCTTTTAGGTCTTTTTGTTTCATCATCATGGTGTTAATACACACAATGATGTCCATAATGATAAAACTAAATCTCTTCACCCATTTTTTTCATATACTAATTCTTCAATTTCTATAGAAAGATAAAACTTATAATAATTCAATTTTCTATCTTCTTCTAATTCAATGACCATATATGTGGAACAATTTTAACACTCATGAAGATTTTTTTTCTTCATTTCAATTTTTCAACCTCAGTGTATTATTATATTAGATGGATATCATTGTACATATTCTCCTCTATCAAAATAATGTTTTCATATATAATAAGTTTATCATTCTCCTCGAATATGTGTATAGATTCTACCTTTGAAATTATTTATATCTCATCGCCATCAATGGATGCAATTTCACTTGGGATATCAAGATCCTCAACTAATACAATAACATTATTTGATGAATAATATTATTAACTATTATAATAATTTATAAATTTATTTAAAATGATACTAGAGTATTCAATATGTATAATACTATCTTAAAAATGGATTAATTATAGTTAAGTTTCATTGAAATTAGGTTCCACATTAAATTCATTCCCTTCTTCATGTCACTAAAATATTATAACAGTAAAAGTAAAATTCACTCTAATAAACAATTCAATTATTTCAAAATAAAAAAAATCCAACTAAATTCAAATTATCTGAATCCACTTATTAATCCCATAAGTGTATTTATTGATATATACACATGTTTTTGATTGAATTAGGGAAGTAAAACTCATTCGAATATAAATAAATTAATCCCCCAAAAACTCAACACACTTACAAATCATGACCTCTTATATAGTAAGGCGACTCTTATGTTATTCCTTCAATGATTATATATTAGTTATTTCACATATCAATTCCTTTAACATATATAAACAATGATTAAATTACCCACATAAATCCATTTATGGCCAATTTAATATAAATAATGTTCTCTCACCAAACAAAATATTTTATATGGTCCACAAAAATAGGTAAAATACAATAACAATGCAACCACAAAGATTGGATGTATTAAAATTCATTATAATAGTTTTTTGGAAGTTTTTTACATAGGAGTAATTGATGAATATAGTAAACATACATAAAATGATTTTGGATGGTTCACTTACATCCATAAGGTTACTCATATATTCTTTAATCCTATTAGTTCTTTGGTAAATGAAAACAAAAATGAATTGAATCTAACACAAAACAATATCTTTATTATTTTTTCTGGAAAATACCTATATAGGATATAAATTATATCCACTTAACACTAATTAAAATACTATTTTATTAATACCATCATGAAAATATATTCTCCATCCATTATCTATCATCATAACTCCACTTAGATTTATTTGAAAAATATTACAAAAACTGTATAACACCTTCAATATTTTTCCTCTTTTCATTGGTACAACTCCAATATGAAAAAAATCAAACCTATAACATATCCTTTATATAAATTTTTCTAGTATTTTTTTTTATGATATTGGTATCTTCATAGTACCATAGTCTTATAACTTCTTTCCCCCTATTCAGAGAATAATTCCCCATGTTTCCCTCTTTATTTATTCTTGATTCTCCATGAGTATGATAAGAAAATATATCCAATTATAACTTTCTAATTTGAGATAGAGTCATCTAAATAATTATTATATATCTCACTTTAATGATATAATATTTATATATAGAACCTCTATGTCTTGTCTTCTTCACGACGTGAGAACTATTATAAATTTTCAAAACCGAGTATCCTATTGTCTGTGGTTACTTTATTTCATTGGTTCTAGATATGATTGATCAAATCCAAATGGAAATAATAGTTTAGTAGTATTGGTAAAATAGATGCATATTTTAATCCCGATTTTCATTTCAAAACATAAATTAAAATATAGTTTTTTATTTGAGGAATTTATTATTCCGATTATCAAATCCTTTCATATCAATCCTAATATACTTATAGGAATTCTGGTTATGCTTTTATAAGAAAGGGGTGATATCCTTTTCTTAGTATGTTTATGCGTACATTTTAGGCTAAATTCTGCATGATTAATTTTGAACAAATAAATAATGATAAAATTTTTATTTATAAATAATTACAAGATCAATAAAATCTCTATGTAGATCATATCTCTTAATCTAAAAATGTTGAAATCAAAAAAAATAATTTCATAATGATGGAATTCATAATTATGATCATTTAGAACATAACATTGGTCCCTCATGTCAAGAAATCTTTTAAAATGGGTAATGTGTTGGCAAAATACCCACTCTTGTATGCCTCGTCATAATTAAAGATGCATATAATGATTTTTAGTATGGGTACCCACCTATCACATAATTTATTTAATTAATTCATCATATTAAAATAAAACATTACAAAATCAACATGCCTTAAAATTCAATAACTTCCTTTATTATAAGAGCTGACATATAGAATAGAAAGGATTTACAAAATAAATCTAATAATAAATAACCCATAAAAATATGGTTGATGGTACCATAATATCTTAACCTTAGCAATTTATAAAATTTGACAAATTATGATGATATTGATAAAAACTCTTTTAAAATCTCACTGTAAAATTTATTGTTGAAAAAAGCATTTTATCTTTGAAATCAATTATTAAAATTCAAAAAATTTAAAAAATATTAAAGATAGTATTTTTATTGAAAATAAACTTCTTAAGATTTAAAAAAAGCATCAAATAAATTAGAATTTATGATGGAAGGAAATTTTTTTCATCTCATATATGTTAAAAACATTCCTTTCACATTTTTTAAAAAGGATAAAAAGTACCTCCTTATAAAAATAAAAAATTCTATTTGTTTTAAAAAACTAAAAAAATGATAAATTCATAGATATTATTATAATAAATATTTTATAATAATTAAAACTAATTTTATAAAATTTACGAAAAATATGTACATGGAAAAGAAATATTCCAAGAAGTGTCGGACAACTATATCAGTTTTCCTCAAAAACATAATATTGATATATTATGTGTAAAAAGATATGAAATTTAAAGGAAAACAAGTAATTTATAAAAATAAAAAAATAAAAAATTAAATAGGTTTATGATATAACAATCAAAAAATTCCTCCAAAAATTCTTAAACCTAAACAATCCAGAATATTTATGAAATTGTGAAAAAAACTCTTACCATTTTGGTAACTTTTAAATCATACTCTGAATAAATAAATGACATCAAATTAAAAATTAAATATATTTATTTTAAATATATTCCTGATATAACATACCCATGTGTAATTTTATACAACTCATAAAAAGTAGATAGGTATATAAAATAGCATATGTCCAAAAGAGCACAATATGAGTTGAAGAACACTCACCTCATGTCCAATTTCATTCATATGTGTTTGAACCTCGTATATAATATATATATATATAAATATATATTTTATAAATATATAAAAACACATTATTTGTATGTACAATATCATAAATAATTTATTTATTATT
Organism: Viscum album; assembly: GCA_963277665.1. Taxonomy (NCBI): domain Eukaryota; kingdom Viridiplantae; phylum Streptophyta; class Magnoliopsida; order Santalales; family Viscaceae; genus Viscum; species Viscum album. Next base: position 1,843,787,295 of record OY728163.1, on the reverse strand, counting down.
ATTTATAATTCTTTTATTATCAATTATTAATTATAATCACTATTGCAGGTAATAACGACTATGTTTTTATGTATATTTTTTATCAATAGTTTCAATTATTGTAATTTGATAATGGTTACATAACACCAATAATATTGGAAATGATATAAATAAAATATATATTTATTTATATTAATCTATAAAAGTTATATATTGAAAAAATAATTACATTGTTAATGGATAGGGTAGGTCAAACGTATGCAGTAAAGATGTTATCTATTTTTGATATACTGTATGAATTAATGGAAAACAATAATTCACCCTTACATGTTAATTATTATATAATTTATAGAATATATATTTATTAAATATAATATTATTACCATCCATGAAAAAAATGAAAAAGGAATCACAATACTTTGTAGAGGTAGATGTCCTCACATATAAATTGGAAACCTTATCTTTTGTCTTACGATGGAAAATAGGCTATAAGAAGTTAATAAATAGATAAAACTGACTTCAAAATACAATAGAATAATATTAATTACATTATAATAATCATTATTTTAAATACGGATTTGGAATAAAAAGTATATTGTACCGAAGATATAAATAGTGTTGGTTTTCCTTCAAAAACAATATTTTTTAATCATGAGTTTTTAAAATGAGAAAAATTAAAGGAAAAAATATAATTTAAATCAATAAAAATAAAAAAATAAAATAGCTTTTATTAAGAAATTTATGATAAAATAAATTCATCATCGTACACATTAAACAAAAACAATATTTAATAATAATGAGGTTGTGAAATAATCCACGACCACTTGAGTAACATTATAATCATAAGCCCAACGAATGAAAACTATTCAAATGAAACATTAAATGAAATTAATATAATGTTAATATTGACATGTCATATAAAATGGTAAATAGATTCATTGTAACATCCCAACCCTCCTCATTGGTTTGAGTTGAGATAGAGTTGTTACTTGTCCTCTAGCGACATCCCCAAGGCCTCAAAGGCTGGAAATAAATGAAAAGGGATTTAATAGAAGTGGGGCCCAATTTTTAATTTGAGAAATATATCAACCCAATCAAAACAACCATCACAAAACATAACAACATGATGCATGATAATTTTTTTTAAAAAACTCAAATTAATATCATTGATATCAATATGAACTATAATATATTACCACAATAGAAGACTATTAACATCAAAGTATATAGAGGAAGAAAAAACTAACAAAACTCCATGACATTAAAGACTTTTTCTACCATGATTTACACATCAGTTTCACAATCACATTCAATCATTTTAAATTATTTGATAAAATTTCTAAATTTTCTAATAAGAGGAATTCACTATGAATCTACATACCCTTGAGAATTATGTAAAAAGTGTCGAACAACTTAAAAAACCCCTAAAACCAAGTTGAATCTCAAAGAACCAATCTTATATCTCTTCCCAAAACATCAACAAGGCCATACATAACCATGATTAGAATCAAACACCATATATATCTTAGCATATGGCTCTATCTGTGAAACTGAGGAAGGAAAGAATGTATATCAAAGGAAAATCATGGAAAACTACAACAAATGGTGACCTACAAAGGGAATTGGGGTGAATGCACCAAAAAATCTTCTGAATTTCTTTCAATTCAATTTGTAAAGGTTACAAAAAATTATGTAAGAACATATATCAAGTTATGGTAGAAATGAAGAAAAATGAGCAGTTAAATGATAATCCCATCATAGATCCACATTTTTTGGATATATTTTTTAAACTATGTATGGTTAGTCACCTGGTTATAAAACAATGAAATAATTGGGTGCCAGAATCTCCCTAAAAGGAAACCTTGAAAGGTTAGCCTATATAGTTAGAAAAAACATGTTCTATCCTTTAAAAATACCACTATACCACTTTTAACTGTTTCCCTAGGGTGGATACACTATTTTAAAAAACATTCGGCCAAATCGTTCACCGACATAGAAGACTATGTTTCAACATTGACATTTTCTTATAGGAGTTGTGTGATTTTCAGTAACCAAGAATGTTTAAAAAATCAGAAAAACATTTTAAATCTTTTCCAAATCCTACCAATCATTAACCAAACAATTTACATATATAAAAATCATATAGAATGTGTATCATTGTAACACCCTAGGTAAATAAAGAATATGACATCTTTATATTTATCCATATTTGTGAATCAAATATTAATATTACTTTAAAGGGGATTCTATGCTCGATGGTGTACCCAATACGCAACAACGAGTTTCATGGGAATGTTACGTTGCACTCTAATAATAAAATAATATTATTTTAAATGGTAGTTAACATGTAGTCGTTGAATTGATGGATAGAAATAACTAAAATATTATTATATATGATTTTAAAATGTTTTTACATATATCCAAAAAAAGATAAAGGCTTAAAATACGGAAAAATTCAATTTTAGGCGTATATGCCCTAGTTTTCACTAAAGGTTCACATATCGCCTTTTGATGGAGAACCATCATTAAATATAGTTTTTCTCACTCTTATACATTCTATTGGACCAAATAAAACTATTCTTAAGAATCGGGACATCAAAATTTACTTTGTGTAAATTTTTGGTATCTTTCCGATAAAGTGCATTTTTTAATGAATAGTGTAAAATGTTGTATTTTAATTCAAAACCTCTTTTTAATATAATTTATTTATATGATTATATTATCTTTTGAATTGGTTTTAAAGTGAAATTATAATATATTTTTACAATTTAATCCAATGGTGGTCATTGGAATAAATTTCACTTTGAAATTAGACTTAAACTGGTGTCAATCTTTTGACACTTATTGTTTTATAAAAACATGCTATTTGCTCTGACAGCGGGAATTAATTATTAAATTAATTAATGTGAATTATATGTTTTGAATTTTGTAAAATAGACTTCATTTTTTAATTCGTAATATCAAATATAGCTTAGAGAAAATTTTTGCTAATTTTCTGAAAAACTTCAATTTTTGATGAATAGTGAAACCACTAAGTGGTACTTATAAAAACTGATTTTTCATTTAAATGAAATTTTTCCATCATTGTGTTTTGAATTTCAAAAATACGACATACATGGTTGTCATTAAGAAGTAAAATGTGGTTCAATGAGATTAAAATAATTTTTTGGTGAATAGTAACTTATTAAGTTTTTAATCGCGATTAGTGGTAATTAGTGTAGTTTAAGGTAAAAATAATGCTTTAATAATATAAAATGACCTAGAAACATTTTTTAACCTTATTTTATGTGTCATGGCCGACCAATAAAATCCATGGGTGAACTTGGGGACCCCATGGAGCCACTTTGGTTGGGAAATGACATAAATAACTTTTTATTTAATGTAAAAGTAAAAATGACACAAACATGGGTAATTTTAATAAAACAATTTTTAAATGGGGTTATAAAAGTCATATTTTTTACTATAAATATTCATTAGAAATCTAAAAAGATTTAATACATCATAGTATTTTTTTATAATTTTTAGACATTAAATAAATTAAATTATTTATGACATCATGATGATGCAGTGATGGCCTCATTATTTAACAATTTAAATAAAATGGAAAGATAATGTAAACTCTAAGACCTAAACTTGTCCAAAAACTATTGGATGGGAATATTTATAAGCCTAATCATCTTATCTTATAAATATATCAAAGTGGGACCTTTGAAATTCGAAACACTTTTGAAAATAAAATAATAGTTTCATGATTTCCAAAAGTACCCCTCCTCTCCTCTTATAAAAGGCCCCCAGCTCTACCTCATTCCACACACTCCTCAAGCCTTTGGCTCGGCCATACCCTGCTCATTTACCCTCTCAACATCCCTCTACACATCCTAGAGGATTCCATTTGGGCATAATCCTTTCAAAGGAAGCCTTTAGGCTCAAATCAAAAGAAGTTACACTTTTAAAGGCAATTCATTCTCTCATGTTCATTTGTTTTATTCTTCTTCTCCAACCCCCTAAACTCTTTATATTTAATTCTTTTGTAACAACACCAGTATCTTCAATATACTAGAATGTTGTTATAATATTTATTCGAGCTACACTATCACACAACTACGTCAAATGGTTAAAGAACATACGGTTTCCGTGGATGGCGAAATTCTGCCTCCCAAAACGATGATTGTTCAATACTCATTTAACACCTTCAAAGGTGGACATTATGATGTAACTATTTTTATATATGATATATAATATGTTTATTATTTCCTTAATATTCCATATTTTTCATTTATGGAATACCATTATTGTTTCCATTATTGGTAAACACGATATCTTCATTTTAGGAAGTGCAGACTACTACCCCCGGAAAGTGATTTGATTCGTTAATACCATATGTTGGATGTGTAAATGATAAAGTTGATGATATTATATATGTTATTATACTGTAATTATAATATACTCTTATATAATTATGATTCCATTCCAGAAAATATGAAATAAAAATGGAAGTAGCGTTCATGCGTACGTACGACTTACCGTCTCCATGAACGGTGCATTTCATTTCTTACCCCCAAAAGTAATGTACTATTAAAAGTACATTTATATAATAGATATATATAATGAATGATATATCTAAATGATGAATATAATTCTGGAATTAAAAAATACATACCTCTCATTTAGTTTTAATTCCATTAATATGACAATGAAATGAAAGTAGCGTTCATGTGTACGTACGGCTTACCGTCTCCATGAACGGTGCATTTCATTTCTTACCTCTAAATGATTATGTAATATTATAAATACATGTATATTCTGGATATATATGATATATATGATATCCAAATCAGGAATGTCATTCTGGATATAATGAAACTTTGACCACATGAACAACATGTAATTGTAAGAAGTCCACTTTCGACTTAAGAACCAAATATCAACAAAACAAACATTATTAACTTAAATGGTTACATAATGTTTATAACATGGAAATAAGAGATATAAAAGAAATAATAAAATTTAAAAAGGTTCTTAATCAAGTATAAATGAACTCAAGTTTATTATTCAGGACGTTAAATAATGATCGAGTCAAGTCGGACCCGAGGTAAGGGATCTTACTACTCTCTTTCTTTTTAAGTACACTCTTTTATGTCATTCCCTCTAAAGATCATCTTTCTTGTTATTGGGATGTTATTTTATATTACACTTACTATAATTTTTATGTTCATGTTATGATAGACCCTATTCTCTCTCATCAATCTATTTTGGAAGTTTTGAGTGGCGTCGTTAGGCTGCCGAATTTTTGTAAGAGATCTAACATCTCTCTTTCTTTTTAACTACTCTCCTTTATGTCAATTCTTTTAAGCTCCTCTTTGTTATGTTGTGGGATGTTCTTTTATATTCCTCTTTCTATAAACTTTATGTTAATATGATGAGATACCCAATTTGATCTCATCAATCCATTTTTGGAAGTTTTAAGTGGCGCCGTTAGGCTGCTGAGTTTTCGTAAGGGATTTTTCATCTCACTTTTATTCCCGTGAGATTTATGCTAAATTTTCCACAATTTCCTTTGATTTGTGTTTATACTGACCATTATTTTACTCATTGTGAAATATTCTTTCATTTATGAGTATTTACATCAATGTTGCATTGTCCTTCTTTCACGGGGCGTATGTTTCGAATGATTCCCAAGTCGGTAAGGGAACCTTTCACCCACCTCTTTTTAAAAGACTTCTATTGTTGGGTCTTTTAGTTAACATATTGTTATGTTGGGATTTGTTCTCATATATCCTTATTGTTGTAAATTTTATGTACAAGTGATGAGATACCCTTTTTTATCTCTCATCAACTCATTTTGATGTGACATCGTTAGGCTGTCAAGGGAACTTCTTAAGCCAATTTCGATTTCTTTGGGTTCAACATGTAGTTATTGAATATGTCATCCTTTAAATATGTATGAATGACCTTTGATTATTTTACACTTAATATCCACTTATATTTGGTGTATTCGTTTGTCACACATAATTATGTAATTGATTTATCCTTAAACCAAGGATACCGTCTTTGTATGGGACGTCGTCTCAATCTCCTTTCAATGAGGCATATTTTGTTTTATACACAACCTTCTTTTATACGGTGTATAAACCCCTTTGACTTTTACATTTATCCAAAAGTAATCTTTTTTATACGAAGCATTTTACTATATGAAAAAATGGAATGTTTTTGTTGTACGTATGCGGCGACAACGACTTCTCCGCCGCCGTGACCGTTATTTGAGTTTCGGCTTCCTCTACAAGCCATACCTTCTTTTTAAAATAAAAATAAATACCATGTTTTACTTTTCTTTTATTTTGGTATCGAAAATGGTTTTCATAATGTTTTTATTATATCAATGTGTTTTATTGATATCTTGTGATTCAAATGTGGAAATGTAAAGTTTCCGTTATGTATGTTTTATGTGATACAATTATGTTATGGTTCTTGGAAATTATTATGAAGACGGGTGGTTCCGTGATAAACTAAGGGCGGGTGATCCCGATATAGCTCTCCAATGCATTGGGTAACGCGATGGGGTTAAACTTTAAGGTTTCTCCAAAGAGATTTAGGGAATATACTGTGATGGGTATTCCAAACGTAACCAAGAGGGTTACTCCCTATGTAAGAATGTTATGAATGCCTCAAGTTACATTTTATGTTTTATGATTTCTACGATTTATTCATGATTTGATGAGGTATGTTAAAGTGGCTATGTTTTATGGGTAATGTATGATTTCATTCTTATGTATATATGAACACATGTTTCCTTTCCATATTTTTTATAACCCTTACTGAGATTTTTTTGCTCATCCCATGTTTTTGAAATGCTTTTCACAGGTCAAGGGAAAGGTACACGACATGATGATAGTGTCAAGGATGTGTCAAGAAAGAATCCGTGTTTTATTTTAAATATTTTTCCGTTTGATTGGAAGAATGAATACTGTCTTTTATGTAACCACTTTGTTTAAATGTGGAATATAATGCAAGTTTCATGATCTAATTCTCTAAAACTCTAAACCTGAAAAGATCCTCAATGTGTAATCTTGTATTAACTCAGTATTATGTAAGGTTTAAGGTTGGGGCCTTATAGTTGGTATCAAAGGTAGGTTTAGATAACTTTAGAGGTTATGGTATTCTTTAAGCATAAGTGACATTACCATAATGGTTAGGATTTCAGAAAGAGTCCTAGTTTTAGATAAATTGAATAAGAATATCTTAGTGTTTATCTTCCTCATTAGTACATGATGGTTTTGTCGATATACTCACACTGACACTTCTGTTTTTAGTGAATGGATGGATCTAGCAGGCACCAAAGAGACAACAGGTTTGAAGGAAACTGTGGTGGTTCTCTTATTAAGATACTAGATAAAATGGAGGATTCAATGAGGAAACTCGTGGTTGTTCTAAACCAAATATCAAGGAGTCATGATCAACCACTTGAACCTTGGTATGTTCTGTAATGCATCATGTACGAGATGACCAATCGATGTGGAAGTTCAGGTAATAACTATAAAGGTAACCATTAGAGTTTATATGATCCTTACTTTTGAGGTAATTATGGGTTATTATATGATATGCTGGAAAATGAATGGCATGAGATAAACATGAGGTTAAAATATGTTATGATCATTTGTGATGATTTTATCTCTTTTTGGGGAATGATTTAAGAATTATATAGTTTTGGAAAAAGGACAACACGTAGACCGTGTGACAACCCGTTGCGTCGGACAAAGCTGCGGGACTCGAACCCACAACCAAAGTGCAACTGGTATTTATCGCCTACCACTGGACTACGTGAAGTCCCTGGTTAGTTTGACTGATTATTTTTAGTTATATGATTTTATGAATTAAGAGTAAAATGATTTTGGGTTATTTATGAAAATGATTAACCTATCATGGAGGATATGTGATTGGGTTAATTACATTTCAATACGAGACTTTAAGAGCAACTGATGTTGTTTGGAGGTAAATATTACGATTTAACTTGGAAGACTATGTGACTAAATCCTTCAAATATTTGGGTTTCAATCTTATATTGGTTTACTTTGAAGAATTTTATGGACAAATTGGTTATCGAATGGTCCTCGTTGAACTTTGGGTTTTATTGGACAAATTTTGTAGATTAAGCATAGATTTTCTTTTTAAAGGGTTATCCTTTTCTGAATTATCTGACCTTGTACTAACCTTTTTGGTTTTGGTTTTGGTTAAAGCCTAAAGACATGGGTATTATATAGTTATCTTTGGTGGAATAGGTGATTCTCTAGAAGTTGATTATAGTACTCTTAATGCGAACAAGTCTCCCTAAATACTCGTCTTTTGGAAAAAAATATGAGTTTGATTAAGGAATCTAGTAAAAGTTGAAAGTCAACATGATAAGTGATTATGTTTCCTTATGAATAAATTCCTCAATAAAAATTAACTTAAAACAAAAATGTTGTCTATTAACTTTTCCTACTGGGGAACCCAACACCGTTTAACCCATCACAAGTTTGTGATTTTCTTATTGTTAACTATCTCCTAAACATGTTTTCTATCACTCTCCATCAGAACATGACCCTATGTTTTCTCCTCCATGTCCATGTTTTCCTACATGGATCCCTAGTATGGTTAAACTTTGGTGACCTCTCTACTTATCTTCCGTTATTTTAAAGTGATTGTTTTACGGACTCTTGTTCTGATGTGGGACTTTCAAGGAAGTTTCCAAGCTCAATTTTAAAAATTATGAGGACGCAATTCCCAAAAGAGGGGAAGGAAGTAACACCCCAGGTAAATAAATAATATTACATCTTTATATTTATCCATATTTTTGAATCAAATATTAATATTACTTTAAAGGGGATGCTATGCTCGATGGCGTACCCAATACGCAACAACGAGTTTCTTGGGAATCTTACGTTGCACTCTAATAATAAAATAATATTATTTTAAATGGTAGTTAACATGTAGCCGTTGTATTGATGGATAGAAATACCTAAAATATTATTATATATGTTTTTAAAATGTTTTTACATATATCCAAAAAAAGATAATGGCTTAAAATACGGAAAGAATTCAATTTTAGGCGTATATGCCCTAGTTTTCACTAAAGGTTCACTTATCGCCTTTTGATGGAGAACCATCATTAAATATAGTTTTGCTCACTCTTATACATTATATTGGACCAAATAGAACTATTCTTAAGAATCGGGACATCAAAATTTACTTTGTGTAAATTTTTGGTATCTTTCCGATAAAGTGCATTTTTTTAATGAATAGTGTAAAATGTTGTATTTTAATTCAAAACCTATTTTTAATCTAATTTATTTATATGATTAGATTACCTTTTGAATTGGTTTTAAATTGAAATTAGAATATATTTTTACCAATTAATCCAATGGTGGTCATTGGAATAAATTTCACTTTGAAATTAGACTTAAACTGGTGTCAATCTTTTGATACTTATTGTTTTATAAAAACACACTATTTGCTCTGACAGCGGGAATTAATTATTAAATTAATTAATGTGACTTATATGTTTTTAATTTTGTGAAATAGACTTCATTTTTGAATTCGGTATATCAAATAAAGCTTAGAGTGAATTTTTGGTAATTTTCTGAAAAACTTCAATTTTTTATGAATAGTGAAACCACTAAGTGGTACTTATAAAAACTGAATTTCTGTTTAAATGAAATTTTTCCATCATTGTGTTTTGAATTTCAAAAATCCGACATACATGGTTGTCATTAAGATGTAAAATGTGGTTCAATGAGATTAAAATAATTTTTTGGTGAATTGTAACTTATTAAGTTTTTAATCGCGATTAGTGGTAATTAGTGTAGTTTAAGGTAAAAATAATGCTTTAAAAATATAAAATGACCTAGAAACATGTCTTAACCTTATTTGATGTGTCATGGACGACCAATAAAATCAATGGGTCAACATGGGGACCCAATGGAGCCACTTTGGTTGGGAAATGACATAAATAACTTTTTATTTAATGTAAAAGTAAAAATGACACAAACATGAGTTATTTTACTAAAACAATTTTTACATGGGGTTATAAAAGTCATAGTTTTGACTATAAATATTCATTATAAAGCTACAAAGATTTAATACATCATAGTGTTTTTTTTATAATTTTTCGACATTAAATAAATTAAATTATTTATGACATCATGATGATGCAGCGATGACCTCATTATTTAACGATTTAAATAAAATGGAAAGATAATGTAAAATCTAAGACCTACACTTGTCCAAAAACTATTGTATGGAAATATTTCGAAGCCTAATCATCTTATATTCTAAATATATCAATGTGGGACCTTTGAAAATCTAAACACTTTTGAAAATAAAATAATAGTTTCATGATTTCCAAAAGTGTCCCGCCTCTCCTCTTATAAAAGGCCCCCACCTCTACCTCCTTTCACACACTCCTAAAGCCTTTGGCTCGGCCATCCCCGGACCATTTACTCTCTCCACATCCCTCTCCTCATCCTAGAGGATTCCCTTTGGGCAGAAGACTTTAAAAGGAAGCCTTTAGGCTCAAATCAAAAGGAGTTACACTTTTAAAGGTAATTCATTCACTCATGTTCTTTTGTTTTATTCTGCTTCTCCAACCCCCTAAACTCTTTTTATTTACTTCTTTTGTAACAACACCAGTATATTAAATATACTAGGATGTTGTTATAAGATTTATTCTAGCTACACTCTCACACAACTACATCAAATGGTTAAAGAACATACGGTTTCGGTGGATGGAGAAATTATCCCTCCCGAAACGATGATTGTTCAATACTCATTTAACACCTTCATAGGTGGCCATTATGATGTCACTATTTTTATATATGATATATAATATTTTTATTCTTTCCTTAAGCTTCTGTATTTTTCATTTATGGCATACCATTACTGTTTCCATTATGGGTAAACACGATATCTTCATTTTAGGAAGTGCGGACTACCGCCCCCTGAAAGTGATTTGATTCGTTAATACCATATGTGGGATGTGTAAATGATAAAGTTAATTATATTATATATGTTATTATACTGGAATTATAATATACTCTTATATCATTATGATTCCATTCCAGAAAATACGAAATAGAAATGGAAGTAGCGTTCATGCGTACATACGGCTTACCGTCTCCATGAACGATGCATTTCATTTCTTACCCCCAAATGTAATGTACTATTAAAAGTACATTTATATAATGGATACATATAATGAATGATATATATAAATGATGAATATAATTCTGGAATTAAAATATACATACCTATCATTTAGTTTTAATTCCATTAATATGACAATGAAATGAATGTAGCGTTCATGCGTACGTACGGCTTACCGTCTCCATGAACAGTGCATTTCATTTCTAACCTCTAAATGATTATGTAATATTATAAATACATGTATATTCTGGATATATATGATATATATGATATCCAAATCAGGAATGTCATTCTGGATATAAAGAACCTTTGACCACACGAACAACATGTAATTGTAAGAAGTCCACTTTCGACTTACGAACCAAATATCGACAAAACTAACATTATTAACTTAAATGGTTACATAATGTTTATAACATGGAAATAAGTGATATAAAAGGAATAATGAACTTTATAAAGGTTCTTAATCAAGTATAAATTAACTCAAGTTTATTATTCAGGACGTTAAATAACGATCGAGTCAAGTCGGACCCGAGGTAAGGGATCTTACTCCTCTCTTTCTTTTTAAGTACACTCTTTTATGTCATTCCCTCTAAAGCTAATCTTTCTTGTTATTGGGATGTTATTTTATATTACACTTACTGTAATTTTTATTTTCATGTGATGAGAGACCTTATTCTCTCTCATCAATCTATTTTGGAAGTTTTGAGTGGCGCCGTTAGGGTGCCGAATTTTCATAAGAGATCTAACATCTCTCTTTCTTTTTAAGTACTATCCTTTATGTCACTTCTTTTAAGCTCCTCTTTGTTATGTTGGGGGATGTTATTTTATATTCCACTTTCTATAAACCTTATGTTAATATGATTAGATACCCTATTTGATCTCATCAATCCATTTTTGGAAGTTTTAAGTGGCGTCGTTAGGCTGCCGAGTTTTCGTAAGGGATTTTTCATCTCACTTTTATTCCCGTGAGATTTATGCTACATTTGCCACAATTTCCTTTGAGTGGTGTTTGTACTGATCATTATTTTACTCATTTTGTAATATTCTTTCATTTATGAGTATTTACATCAATGTTGCATTGTCCTTCTTTCACAGGGCGTATGTTTCGAAAGATACCCATGTCGGTAAGGGAACCTTTCACCCTCCTCTTTTTAAAAGACTTCTTTTGTTGGGTATTTTAATTTATATATTGGTATGTTGGGATATGTTCTCATATATCCTTATTGTTGTAAATTTTATGTCCAAGTGATGAGATACCCTTTTTGTATCTCTCATCAACTCATTTTGATGTGACGCCTTTAGGCTGTCAAGGGAACTTCTTAACCCAATTTCGATTTCTTTGGGTTCAACATGTAGTTATTGAATATGTCATCCTTTAAATATGTATGAATGACCTTTGATTATTTTACACTTAATATCCACTTATATTTGCTGTATTCGTTTGTCACACATAATTATGTAATTGATTTATCCTTAAACCAAGGATACCGTCTTTGTATGGGACTTCGTCTCAATCTCCTTTCATTGAGGCATATTTTGTTTTATACACAACCTTATTTTATACGGTGTATAAACCCCTTTGACTTTTACGTTTATCCAAAAGAAATCTTTTTTATACAAATCGTTTTACTAAACGAAAAAAGGGAATGTTTTTGTCACACGTATGTGGCGACAACGACTTCTCCGCCGCCGTGACCGTTATTTGAGTTTTGGCTTCCTCTGCATGACATACCTTCTTTTTAAAAGAAAAATAAATACCATGTTTTACTTTTATTTTATTTTGGTATCAAAAATGGTTTTCATAATGTTTTTATTATATCAATGTGTTTTATTTATTTCTTGTGATTCAAATGTGGAAATGTTATGCTTCCTTTATGTATGTTTTATGTGATACGATTATGTTATAGTTCTTGGGAATTTTTATGAAGACGGGTGGTTCCGTGATAAACTAAGGGTGGGTGAGCCCGATATAGATCTCCAATGCATTGGGTAACGCGAAGGGGTTAAACGTTAAGGTTTTTCCGAAGAGATTTAGGGAATATACTGTGATGGGTATTCCAAACGTAACCAAGAGGGTTACTCCCTACATAAGAATGTTATGAATGCCTCAAGTTACCTTTTATGTCTTATGATTTCTACGATTTATTCATGATTTGATGAGGTATGTTAAAGTGGCTATGTTTAATGGGTAAAGTATGATTTCATTATTATGTATATATGAACACATGTTTCATTTCCATATTTTTTATAACCCTTACTGAGCTTTTTATGCTCATCCCAAGTTTTTGAAATGTTTTTCACAGGTCAAGGGAAAGGTATATGACGTGATGATAGTGTTAAGGATGTGTCAAGAAAGAATCCGTGTTTTATTTTAAATATGTTTCCGTTGATGGGAAGAATGAATACTGTCTTTTATGTAACCACTTTGTTTAAATGTGGAATGTAATATAGGTTTCATGATCTAATTCTCTAAAACTCTAAACCTGAATAGATCCTCAATGTGTAATCTTGTTTTAACTCAAGATTAAGTAAGGTTTAAGGCTGAGGCCTTATAATCATAGTAAAAATAAGTAGTGCTTAATTATCCCCTCCATTGTCCTTTCCATCCTCAAAAAAGGAAACTACTACCTTCTAAAAGGAGTTCAGGTTATTTCTCGATCATTCCATTCACACGCCCATATTTCTTTTCCTAAAACCAACCAAGATTGGAAAAAAACACAATAATGATTCTTTTCACATGATATAATTTCTCCTTCCTATTCTAAATCTGTATCGAAATATGAACCAACAAATCATTCATCCCTAGTTTGACATGATATCATCGAATCACAGGGTCAAGATCATGCTAATAATTTTTCATCTAAGATACATGAAACAAATTATATAGTACATTGAACAATGGGATCATAGCCTATTGATATTCCACATCCCAAAAATGTTCATGTATCTATAAATAGTCTATGTATCTAGGAGATAACATGACATGCTTCCCAAAATAATGTTGTCCAAGCCTCAGAGAAATATTCAAAACACAAGATCACCCACCAAAAATTCAAACAGTCATCCACAATAATCCAAATATAATTTCTAATGACTCAAAATCATCTCTATTTATTTCCTAATCAAATGAATCATATTCGGTGTCTCTTGGACAAGGATTGTGCAAAATAGTGAAGCCTCACCGGTTTCCACCAAAAAATGTGAAGAACAACTAGGATTCTCATACAATGACTTAAAAGGATCCATTTGTATCTCATATTAATAAATATATCGATATGATAACTTCACTAACAGTTTGATCTCCTCCCATGATAGACTAAAATACATTACAATAGCATGTATTATGTCTTCAAAAAAATTTATCATCTGATTTGATTTCCCATCAATCTGAGGATGATACTCCATACTCATTGTAAACTATGACCCAAGTGATTACAGTAAAAATTTATAGAAATGAGATGTAAACCATTTATATTTTTTAAAAAAAATCAATATTTTTATCCCATTCTTCTGTACCACTTAATGGATATTGATTTTTGAAATGTCCTCCACCATTTGATATTCACAAATAGTGATAAAATGAGCTGATTTTCTGTGATGATCCACTGTCACCCATATGGAATCGTATATCCAAACTATTCTTGGAAGTACATTGTAAAAATAAATGCTTAAATATTCAAAATTCAAAATATGTATAGGTAATGATTGTAACATACCTTCCAGTCACTGATGCTCTGCCTAAACATGTGGACAAGTTAAGTGTTTCAAATCAATCTCTACCACATTACGTTTCATACCGACCAACCAAAATTGTGCTTTCAATTCCTTATAAAAATTATTTATTCTATTATTAACATCACTTCATGAATGGTATAAAGGATGAATAAGTTGTTTTGTACATTCCCTAGGTATGACCATCAGATTCTTGAACAACAACAAGGAACTCTCATCCATCTTGCATCCCCCAATGGACTCCCTACAATTTATTTTCGAACTTATCAAAACACATTCTGAATCAAATTCATGTTCATATTTAATTTTATAATATAGATCAAATAAAAATATAAATGTAAATAAAAATAAAATTCTCCATTATTTTCACATTTCATGTTCATGTCGGCAATGACTGACAACCGCAGCCACTCATCTGAAGATTCATTTTCCAAATGAGCATATGACTTTTTTATAATGTTTTTTCACAATATTTACTTTACAAGGTGTATAAATAAATTCAAATTAAAACATTTTGAGATAATCCATTCATATTATTTTCTTAGGTTCCAATCCATTTTTGATAAAATAATTTTCCTGCTTTTATGATCTTCAAACATTGCAAATTACTCACAAAAGAGGTAGTAGTTGCAATATTTTAAATAACGGACTATGGTATATAACTCTAAATCATGTGTTCAGTATGTATTCTTATGTAACCATGAATTTATTGATTCATATGCAATAACATGGTATCCCTACATACGAATACATTCTAATGCACATCCTTAATCATCATAATACACCATATACCATTATCATGGTTTTAGAAAATTAAAGATGTGTTCTGATGTAAGGTGAACAATGATCTCTTGAAAGAATTATAAACATCATACTTAATTTATTATGGAACATTATTCTTTTCCTGTGTTTTCATAGTCTAGTCCAGTATTGAAAAATCATGAATAAAACGTTGGTAATAACTAATCAGACTATAGAAACTGTGTATCTCGAAGACATTATTTGGTGGTTTCGAATAGATAACATTTTGTATCTTTTTTGGATCCATAGAAACACTTATTCTAAATATGACATGTCCATGTAAATTTACCTCTTATATATAAAAAATAAACTTTGACAATTTCTCATTCAGACGATGATCCCACCTGATTCCCAACAATGTCACCAAGTGTCGCTCAAACTTATCCCTTATCCGTGGATAAACCTATTTTTCATCTATAAAAACCATAATAAAAGATTTAAAATACCATTAAAATATATTATTCTTAAATTTGATAAATACATATAGTGAATTTATAAGACTTAATGTAATTTCGAAATATTCCTGATGGTCCTATAAACTTTTTAATGTTGAATTTGGAATATCCTCCTTCAGAACTCGCATTTGGTGATATCCTGAATAAAATAAATCATAGGGATCCATGGATCTCACATAAATTTATTTAATATATCATAAATGTTTTAAATTTGATACATATTCTTTATCATATCATTATTGTTCATATGGTAACCAACACATAGCTAAAGAGTTTCATCTGCCTTTTTGACAAAAAATAAGGGTGTTTCCTAGGGAGACATTATAGGATGAATGAACCCTTTAATTCTCTTCTAATCCAAATAAATATTTAGTTCCCTTAATTTTTTTAGTAACATATGATAATATAGATGGTAAATATGAATCCTCTCTAGAAGTAGATCAATCATAAACTCCACTTATATTGTTTGTTGAAACCCTGAGAAATATTCAAGAAAAACCTCTAGAAACGGATCAACAACCACAAGAAAATAGTTATTCTAAATATCTTCCATTGATTTAAAATTAAACCACGTCAACTAGTAAAATATAATTATAACTTCTAGTAAAAAATCCTATTACACCTAACCCTACATTCGAGACTCCTCTAAAGAGATTCTTAAATCCATCATCAATCGTAAAACTAACTTGTCTTGTATAACTGTCAATGTGAGACTTAAACATTTTCAAAGAATCATTACCTAGGATTTTTTTGTATACATCCATATAAATCACATCTAAGTATCATATAATATCTTCTCTATAAAAAATTTTAGATCTTTTTTCCTCCTAAAGGCTCAAAATTCTCATCGACCAATAAAATATTACATATTCATCGCATAAGGCATAATCTCAACATTAAATCCAAAAAAATTAAGAACACAATAAAAAAAAAGGAATGTGTTGAACCTATATCAAAAAAATATTTTATAATTATAAAATTCAAAATACATGTACCTCACACCATTGATGGTCCAGATTGATCATCCATACTCACGGTTCAACTCCATACAACATCATTCTCATGACACCTTATTCCATATTACCTTGTTGAGATTTCCCTTTTTGAGGATTCCTGGTACTCCTGTAATCAATAGGGATAGATCATTGCTACTAATTATATGTATTATTTTACCCTCTTCTCATAAAATTGTAAGATGTATGTGACATATGAGATGTTTCATGAACACTCAACCTCAAACCACCGTGACAATAACATATAAGATGCCCCATTTGGTCCGAATTGTGAAAAAATCTATGGAGTTCCATACAATCTTGGATCATGTGGTAAAAAGAACCACATTGGAAACATCCACTTATTTACTTGGTTCATGTAATAATATTCATTGATTCATCCATTTGATCCCAATCCAATCCACTAAATTGTAAACAAGTGTTCCTCTTCCACTGTCACCCTGAATTAGATTTCCGATCATTTCCCGTATGTATCAACAAACATCATCCACCCATAGTTGCTGATATATCTCTTTATGCCAATGATGATCTATTGTGAATCTTTCTATCATCCATTATATAATGTATAGTAATATTTTAGATAATCTCCTACATCAGACGCGATTAAAAAATTCATCACTTCAAGGATGCACTAGAATCAACATTGGGTGAAATGTAAACTAACTTCATAAATCTATATGCATACTCTGTCACTATGATTCTCTCCTATTTCATTCAGAATAAATTCATCAATCTAGAAATCCTAAATTTATGAGGATAACTTTTTTGTTGAACCATTATTCAAAATATCTCAACCAATGCATTTTAACCAATTTATCCTAAACTACTAATTCCCACCACTGCCTTGTATGATTCTTCTGAATATTTGGATCTAGCTTGAAATTCAACTCTACATGTTTTCCAAGGATATTGATGTTTTGATTTGTCCAATTCTCCCTCACCTCATACTTTTATGGTTTCGAAACACCCTAAAAGATGGGTAGATTCTTCGTATGGAACAGGACATATTAATCCTCCTTCCTTTTTCCATCCCTCTTATTACCTCTATCAACTCCCTAAATGGCTTGGACTATACTCTAAACTAGTTATTGCTTCACCTGTGCCTCAGGTGAAACAACATTCTTAGTATCTTCCTATGATTTTATTTTATGATTCCTACCTAGTTACATTTTCTAAACACAATAAATTCCATAAGTTATACTCTCTAGTAACTAACATCTGTATAATTTAAACTTATACTACATCACACATATAATAATAAGTCTTTCCAAAGGTCATGTTTCCCACATTCATAATTTTTTTATAACGTCACCATTCATTTGAAAATTAGACCATTTTCAAAACAACAATTTCATGTCATTCTCAAAATATCACATTTTAAAACAATAGAAACCAATATCAAAAATCAACATTTTTCACACAATAATAAATCATTTCTCAAAAATAAATATGTTATCCTAGTGGGAATTCATTTCTATAATTAATTTCATGTTTATATCATTATCTACACTCATGAGAATGATATTTCTATCCCTATAAGTGTCTTTAAAAAACATATGTACCCTTCTCCCTAGAAACATGAAGTTCAACCTAAAAATAGATAGCTACATATTTTATTGTTCAATATTTCTAGAATGTATAATCTAAATCATCTCAAAAAAAAACTAAATGAGAAATATATTATAATGAATTTAAAATATAAGAGTGATAATAATGATGAACAAGTCAAAGACTTACCATTACAAATACACATGCATGTCAAATAATGGACAAGCTAATACAACTTGTAACATCCCTCTCAATATTCTTTGATAGAGTCAACTAGGAAGTGTTACATGGCCATAAGAGACATACCCGTGTTGGAAAATGCTGGTAATAAATTTCGAGGGCCTCAATAGAAGAGGGGGACTATTTTCCCATAAAAAAATAAATATACCCATACAATCATGCTACAAGAAAATAAAACTACATGATTCATTATAATAATGTAAAACAACTTAATGAACTTCCATTAATATCCTACCAAACTAAAATAGAGTACAACATTGGATATATACTAACATCAATGTTAAAAGTCAAAGAGAAAACTAACAAAATTAAATGTCACCAAACATCACTCCAAATCTCCAAAAATAATCCATGCTACAAATCCTATATACAGCCCTTGTATCATGATGCACCACTAAATAAGTGAGACACATTACCTTTTCATGTGTCTCGATAAACCATACCTTCAAAATAACCAAATTACCAATGTAGGGGTGAGTAATGAAACTCATTATTATTTCCCCAAATGACATCCCTAATCACCCCACTAGGATAATACAATTAATCACAGTTTTATAAGACAATTTGTATTAATACCATTTTAACCTGTTTGAAAATCAATAACAAAGACAAATAGGTTCATTCCATACAATTTTCTAAGTAACTTATACAAAAACACTTTAAAAAATTTCAAATTTTTCATTTGGATACTCATTCCATGATTCACAAACCCACCCCGACATGCTTGATTATATGAATTTTCCATAATAATGAGTATAATGACCCATAAATTACATATATTGTTAATACTTCAAAATTGAAAAATACTTATTATAAAATTTAACAAAACCATGAAAGGACGGTATAGGTATAGTGTCTTTGGAAACTGGGAAACATAAATAACTCGTTCATAAATAATCTACACTATCTCCCATTTATTTCATCATATCTAGAGTCCCTTTTGGAATATCCTAATTAATAACCTTCTTCCTGACCTGGGGAAAGAAAACATACAAAAGGGTGAGCCCAAATGCTTAGTAAGGGTAAACAAAAGAAATATCAACCACATCATATTCATAAGAACATATCATTTTTCAAATCTTAACCTGCAAAAGAAATCATAATTTCATAACATGGGATAAATCATAGTAGTGAAATGTAATCCCAATAATCATAACATAAAACATGAAACTTTGTGGGATACACACATAATCATAGAGAATCATTTCTTAGTATTCAAGACTCATTTCCAAGACTATCTTAGCGGAGAAAGTCCATTTCTGAACCGAGTTCACTCCTCATTTCAGTCCTGTTTCACTGAACCGGTTTAACCTGCCATTCCAGCCATGTCTATCTCATGAGATATAAATCATTACCAAATACATTGGATGGAGATATAGGTCCCACCCATCTCATAATGAAACCATTTTTATGTGTTCCACAAAATCATAAATCATACATCATAGAAAAACCCATGTAATAAAAATGGGATTCTTAAACATCATGACATCATAAAACAATTCATATAAGATAAAGGAATTCATAAAAATAATTCCATCACAACATAATAAAATCAATGTAATAATATGTCACGACCCGCCCTCAGGGTCCGTGCCGTGACTACCCCATGCCCGCCTTCCATAGGCTAGGAGCATGCGACTAGCACCAAGGCATAAATCCCGGTAAAAAGGGAAGGCATTGCCTTTGTAAAGTAAACAAACACCACAGAGTAAGCAAGCGGAAAGTAAACACTAAGCAAAATCAGAGTATAACTGAAAGTGCGGAAAAGTAAATGGGCCAGTATACAAACCCAAACTGCAAGTAAAGTACAACTCGAAAGGGAAAACAGCCACTGAAAAGTAAAAGCCGCTACACCGGGTTGTCCACTGGAAATCCCACCTGAAGGGTGGGTACAGATAGCTTCACTGCTCCACGGGTCCCGCCGTCCGCTCCGAGCACGTCCCGTCTAGTGGTCCACCTCCAGGTACTGTCCTGCTCTGCAAGCCTCAACTAAGATCAACACTGTCCGTCGTCTGCAACCAACACAACGTAGTGCGGGCAAAGCCCGTGTAGGGGTGAGTATAAGCTACTCAGTAGGGACCCCGAGACCCCTGAAGGTCTCTCAAATCCACAAAGGATAAACCACGAAGAAAGGTACAATCGCGAAGTAACAACAGACACTGCTTAGGTATATGCCCATACATATACCTAAGTCATCATTTCAAATACGCTCCAACCTCCGAGCCCAAGTACAACTCAGTCCACACAGGAAAGTAAACGTATTCCACACAGGAAAGCAAAACGTAATCCACACAAGATAGCACAACACAATCCACACAGGAAAACAACAGGATTCACCTCACACAGGTATACATCTTCAAAGGACGATAAAGATGATCTCTGATCCATCTAAGTCGTCAGACCCACGAAGGATCGAGAGGTAACTAACCCCTGCAAAAGACCCACACAGGATCGGCCCACGTAGGACCTGTAGGCGCTGGTTCACACAGGACCGCTGAGCGCAAAGACCCACACAGGATCGGGCCCACACAGGACCTGTAGCACTGATCCACGTAGGATCGCGGAGTGCTGAAGTCGTCGTCGTCGAATCCACACAGGATCTTTGTACTGTCGTCGTCGTAGTCACAGTAGCAGTAGTAGCAGTAGTAGTCATAGTAACAGTCGCAGCCAGCACTAGGGTTCCCGCACACAACAAGCTCGTTCGGAGGGTCCGCTCCACGAGCCGAGAGGCTGATACATCAACTGTCACAAAGTCCAGAGTTGATGTATCCAAAAGTTCCGTATCGTCAACAGGAACTCAACGCAATAGACGGCGCGTCGATCGGACGCCCGGTCTGAGAGTTTTTGGCATTTTCGTCCCCGGGGCCCGGTTGGTTTTTAAGGAAAAATCAACCCGACCGTACTCCACCTGCGTCCAAACCTCGGGCGGAGTATGGAAAAAGAACCGTCTCACTAAGAGAAACACAACAAAGCTGACGGCACGTCAATCGGACGTTCGTAGCTCAAGATATGAGCATTTCCGCTCCGAAGGCCTGATTGGTTTCGTGAACGAACCAACCCGGCCGAACTCAAAGTGTTCCGAAACCTTGAGTGTGATATACCGAAACGACCATCTCGATCCAAGGATCGCGTTTCCACAGACGGTTCGTCAATCGGAGGTCCTTGGCTCATGTTATGAACAAAAGACCGAAACAGTCTCGAAAACGGGGGGTCCGGGTCCGGGCCGACCCGGCCCGACCCCCCCCTGGGTCAGCCCGAACCGGGTCGACCCGTACCGGGTCGACCCGACCCGGCCCGGCCTGTGGCGGCGCGGCCAGGGTGCCGCGCATGCGCCGCACGCGGGGGGTGAAACCCCCCCCCCCTTTCGGATCTCGGCCGACTTTTGCCGGCCGTTTTTAATAAACAGACGGGACCCGCGTGTCCCGCCTTCTAACTGAACCGGCGGCCGGCGAGGCCGGCCAACCATGGCTGCTCCACCGCGGCCGTAGGGCCGCGGCCCTTCTTGATCTCCCGCACCGGCAGCTCGGCTGCCGCCGGTCTTCCCGTCTCATCGCGGCCCGGTACCGGCCGCGGTGTTCGTCGTCCGGCGCGGTGCGACGGCACCGCGCCCCTCCGCCGCCCCTTTGATTCCGCTTGACACGGCGCGACGGCGTCGCGTTCTTGATGATTCTTCCACGGCGCGGCGCGACGGCGCCGCACAATATAATCGTACGATTATCCGCGTGGTGCGATGGCACCACGCCACCTTGTTTCCACCCGCAAGATAAATCAACAAGAACGATGGAGGGGGTTCGGCCGTGTTCATGCGGTCCGGCCCCCTCACGTTAAACAATAACACAAATTTATAATCCTCACGTTAGTCTTGCTAGAACCACGAACAAGGATAAATAAATAAACAATAACAACAACCCCTACCTTGGGTATAGGTTCGAAGATTTGTCAACGTCCCACGGAAGACAACGTCGCGGAGGTCGGGCGTCACGGTAATTGTTCGTCAAATCTGATGACGAAGAGGTACGTCCGAAGAGGTACGTCGTTGGCGAATCTTCTTATGTCGACGAAGGGAGTCCGAGGAGGAAGCGGCATTCCCTCTCGTTGACACGGAAGACAAAGAAGAGAGGAGCGGCGTTCTTCGTCGGAGCTTGAGCGTTCTTCGTCAAATCTTGAGCGTTCTTCGTCAAAGCTTGAAGAAGAAGGAAAAGCTCTCAAAAGCTCTCAAGATGTCTAAACAAAAAACTAACCAAATAAAATAAGATTGAGATTTATTTTATTCACAAACTTAACAAATGTATTTCAATAGTTTGAAATTCAAAAAGGATAACTCCAAAATTAAATAACAATTGTCATGTCATTTAAAGAGGGGTTAAGGGAGTTTGGGAGAAGATGAAAAGTTTAGGGTTCGTGTGGGCCCCACCACACTTAATCCTCTCAAGGGAGGTTAAGTGGGTGTGGGTCCCACCCCTAACTTCCTTTGAGAGAAGTTAACTAACAGGTTTAAATAAAAATTTGTAATCCACAATTTTTATTTAACTTATTCTAAACTCCCAAAAACTAACTCTCATCCCGAAATAAACGCAACCTCGGAAAAGGTCTCCTTAAGCGAATATCGGAGATGCGAGTTCATCGGTGCCCTCAGATTTCAATTCCGAGCACCGGATCAAAAGTTAGGAAAACCCGCTCGTTCGTTCACTGAACGTACCCGAGCCAAACTTCGGAAATTGATTCTTGGCACACCGGGGCCTCGGAATCAGGCGCCGTCAGAAACCGCACTCTTGTAAAATTCCAAAGAAAATTAAGAAAAAATATTCCCTTGAATTTTACGGGTCTTTACATTACTCCCACCTCAGGGATTTACATCCCCGTAAAGATACATCAAAAACTAGGGAAACAAATGAGGGTACTGAGCATGCATCTGAGCCTCCCGCTCCCATGTGCTCTCCTGGAGATTCCCGTGCTGCCATCTGATGCGCACAAGAGGAATCGATCGCCCACGTAGGACCCGCTCCTGTTGATCCTCTATCTCCACCGGGACCTCCGTAAAAGTCGCCCCATCGTCAACGTCAAGCTCCCCATGGTCAATGATGTGCGTCGGGTCGTGCACGTATCTCCTCAGCTGGGATACATGGAAGACGTCGTGCACCCGGTGCAACTGAGGTGGCAGAGCCAGGCGATAAGCCACCTCGCCAACCCTACTGAGGACCTGGAAGGGTCCGATGAAGCGCGGAGATAACTTGTCGCCTCGGCCAAATCTCCAAATACCACGTCGAGGTGAGACCCGCAAGAAGACGTGGTCGCCATCCTCAAACTCTAGTGGCCTCCGCCTCCTGTCAGCATATGACTTCTGCCGGCTCTTAGCTGTCCTCGTCCGCTCCTGAATGACCTGGACCTTCTCTGTCGTGGCCTGGACCATCTCCGGTCCCACAAGTGCTGACTCCCCAGGGTCTCTCCAGCACAAAGGAGATCTATATGGTCGGCCGTACAACTCCTCGTACGGTGTCATTCCGATGGTGGAGTGGTAGCTGTTGTTGTACGCAAACTCCACCAAGGGTAGGTGGTCCTCCCAGCTACGACCAAAGTCAAGGACACATGCGCGGAGCATGTCCTCGAGAGTCTGAATGGTCCTCTCCGTCTGACCATCCGTCTGTGGGTGAAATGCTGTTCTCAGACATAGCTGCGTCCCGAACGCCTCCTGTAACCCCTTCCAAAGCCGGGAAGTAAAGCGAGCATCTCGATCGGAGACGATAGATGATGGCACACCGTGGAGCCGCACAATCTCCTGAACGTAGAGACGTCCCAAACTCTCCACTGATCCCTGCTCTCTAATGGGTAAGAAGTGTGCCGACTTGGTGAGTCGGTCAACAATCACCCAAATGGAGTCGTGACCTCTGGAAGTGCGTGGAAGTCCAGTCACGAAGTCCATAGATATGTCGTCCCACTTCCACTCTGGAACCTC
Source organism: Viscum album (assembly GCA_963277665.1). NCBI lineage: Eukaryota > Viridiplantae > Streptophyta > Magnoliopsida > Santalales > Viscaceae > Viscum > Viscum album. The sequence goes on along the minus strand of OY728163.1, from coordinate 1,843,762,393 downwards.
CAAGGGCTGTACCAAGCCTGCTGGTACCTGATGCTCTGCCTTCACCTGCTGGCAGGTGAGGCATCGAGAAACGAACTCTGCTACTGCCTTCTTCATGCCCGGCCACCATTGCTATCGTCTGAGGTCCTGGTACATCTTTGCCACTCCAGGATGTACCGCCAAAGGAGAAGTGTGAAACTCTCTCAGCACTTCCTCTCGCAAAGTGACTGGTACCATGGTACGTCCTCTGAAAAGGATTTCGTGCTCTTCTCCAAGGGAGAAAACTTCAGGTGCCTGTCCCGAGGATATCTGTGCACTCCGTGTCTCACAGTCAGCGTCCCCACGCTGTGCCTCCCTGACTCGTTGCAGTATTGGAGGAGTGACTGTGAGAGACTGAAGGAAGGTTGCTCCATCTCTATCCACGAAGGATATCTGCAAAGAGGCTAGCTGCTCCGTCGCCTCCTAAAGTAGCTGAATGCCCGTCCTCCTGCTAAGGGCATCAGCTACTACGTTCCCCTTCCCAGGAGTATAGACTTTCTCAAAGTCATAGTCCTGGAGGAACTCGTGCCATCGCCGTTGTCTCAGGTTCAGGTCCTTCTGTGAGAAGATATACCTGAGGCTCTGATGATCGGAAAAGACTGTAAAGCGCTCACCCATCAGGTAGTGTCGCCATGTCTTCAGAGAAAAGACCACTGCTGCTAACTCCAGGTCATGGGTAGCGTAGTTCTGCTCATGCGGCCTCAACTGACGTGATCCATAGGCGATCACTGCCCGCTCCTGCATCAGAACACATCCGAGTCCGGTCCCTGATGCATCGCAGTAGACTACGTACCCTACTCCCTCCTCGGGCAACCTCAAGATAGGTGCGCTAGTCAATGTCTGTCTCAGCTCCTGGAAGCTCTTCTGACATCTGTCTGACCCCACGAGGCGTTTCCCCTTCTTCGCCAAAGCTGTGAGTGATGCCGCAACTCTAGAGAAGTCCAGCACCAATCTCTGATAGTATCCAGCTAGTCCCAAGAAACTCTGAACCTCAGTCACGCTCATCGGTGGCTCCCAAGCTAACACAGCCTCAATCTTCGCGGGATCCACTGCAACTCCCGCCTCAGAGATAACGTGTCCCAAGAAGTGGACCTCACGTATCCAGAACATGAACTTCGAGAGATTACCATAAAACTGGTGCTCTTGGAGTGTGTCTAGTACAACTCGCAAGTGATAGGCGTGCTCCTCCTCAGTCGTAGAGCAAATCAGAATGTCGTCGACGAAGACCACGACAAACCGATCGAGGTATGGCTGAAAGATCCTGTTCATGAGAGCCATGAACACTGCTGGAGAATTAGTTACACCGAAAGGCATAACCAAGAACTCATAGTGGCCATACCGAAATCTGAAGGTTGTCTTCTGCACATCCTCGTCTCTGACTCTGAGCTGATGATAGCCTGACCTGAGGTCTATCTTCGAGAACCACCGTGCTCCCTTGAGATGATCAAAGAGGTCATCAATCCTCGGTAGCGGATACTTGTTCCTCACTGTCACCTGGTTCAGGCGACGATAGTCAACACAAAGTCGCAAGCTCCCGTCCTCCTTCTTGGCGAATAATATCGGGGAAGCCCAGGGTGAAACACTGGGTTGGATGAACCCCTTTCCCTGCAAGTCCTCCAACTATACCCGTAGCTCTCGAAGCTCGGCAGGGGCCATCCGATATGCTGGAGTGGATATCGGGGCTGTCCCGGGGTACAAGTAAATATAAAAGTCTACCTCTCTGCGAGGAGGTAGCCCTGGTACGGCGTCAGGAAAAACGTCCGCAAACTGATCCACCACTGCAGGAAAACAAGAACTCCGCACGTCAACTGTTCCAAGGATGAGGCTAGCCAACTGATGAGTAATGGGCTGTCCTCTCCTCCGCGGAAGTCCATCCTGTGCTGCTAAGGCTCCCTTCTCGCCGGTGAAGGTGAACCTGCTCCCATCGGTGCGTACACATCGCACCTTGCGCCTAAAACAGTCAATCTGTGCATGGACCGTAGATAGCCAATCCATGCCCAAGATGACGTCGTAAGGCCTCGACGCTGCTACAAGAAGATCCCAGCCGAAGCTCTCGCCTCCTAGAGTAAGCTCACACTGCCGGCACTAGTGCGTAATCGTCGAGTTTGCTCCCGTAGGAGTCTCTAGCCGTAAGGATCGAGCCAATGGCTCTGTCGGAATCTCCGAGCTCCGAACAAGGGCAGCGGCTATGAAAGAGTGACTAGCTCTTGTGTCTATAAGAACTGCAGCAAGGGTGGAATAGACACAGATAGTACCTCGAATCATCTCGGGTGCGCCGTGGTCGTAGGCCTCGGCTGCCTGGAGCTGTGCCTGTCTCTGCCCGCCAGCTCCCTGTGGTCGGGGTGGACCTCCTGGTGGTGGTGGTGGCAAAGCCTCAAAGCGTCTCCCACAACCGGCTGCTTCTCCAGCTCCTCTGCCTCGTCCGCATCCTCCCTGTGGACCGCCACGGTCGACCCTCTGCCTCTGCCTCGGTGGTCCCTCAACCGATTGCTTCTCCTCGGCACGACGGGTCAGGCAGTCATGAGCCATGTGGCCCTGCCCGCCGCACGAGTAGCACTGTCTGCCTCTCGAAAGACTGGCTCCTCGTTGTGTGCCCTGCACTGCTGAGCCAGTGCCCTGAGGTCGTCTGCCCGAAGGTCTGGTCTGTCTGGACCCCTGAGTCATCCGTCGACTGCCTGCTGCAGATGACTCTGCCACGTGCCACCCTGCGGTGGGTCGCTGCGCTGGTGTAGACTCAGCAAGGAATCTCTCGATCAGAAGGGCCCGCTCCAGTACTCCTGTCTGAGTCGGTATGCTGAGGGAGATCAGTGATGCCCTGATCTCGTGTCTCAAACCCTGCTCGAAGGTCCGGGCTCGGAAGAATGGGTCCCGTACCATGTCGGTCGAGTAGCGCGAGAGATCAGTAAATGTCGCCGAATACTGAGCGACTGTCATGCTGCCCTGCCGCAGCTGAAGAAGCTCCTAGATACGTACCGCACGAAGGGTGGCTGGGACGAACTCCGAGCGGAATAGGCTCTCAAAGTCCGTCCAAAGTAGAGATGCCTCATCGTGCACCTGGAGAATCATGCTCCACCATCGTCCTGCTGCTGCATGTAGTAGTCTCGCAGCGAGGATCACCATGAGGTCTGCTGGTGTCCTCACTAGCCTAAACACACGTACCACTGCCTCCAGCCAGTCCTCGGCTGCCTGGGGATCCATCTCCCCGCGAAACCTGGGTGGTCGCTGGCGCTGAAACTCATGCAGTGCGCTGGGGCGACGTGCATCATCAGCGGCTGGTGCTGGAAGCATCGGGGGCTCGGCGGGTAGAGCTACTGCCGGTGCCACTGCTGACAAAGGGCCCTGCACCGAGGCCTCGTCGCTCGGTGGGCTGTCGTCACGCTCGACTCTCGGAACCCTAGCTGGCTGTCGTCGTGGGGCCATACTGAAAAGGAAACATGTGCGCCACGGTCAGAACAGTATACCTGGTGAGCTGATATAAGTAATCACAAAGAAAACTTTGAAACACACAAGCAATCAATGTTTTCGTGCATTAAGTCGGAAATCAGAAGTCAGGGTCCTGGTGTACGGATACGTTGGCCGCCGCACCAACACTGGACTCCCTGGACTGATAACCACACTCAATACGCTAAACATTATTGCTTCACATAGAAAAGATCAGAGTTCGCGGTAGAACCGAATTCCTCTGATACCAATTTGTCACGACCCGCCCTCGGGGTCCGTGCCGTGACTACCCCACGCCCGCCTTCCATAGGCCAGGGGCTGACGACTAGCACCAAGGCGTAAATCCCGGTAAAAAGGGAAGGCATTACCTTTGTAAAGTAAACAAACACCACAGAGTAAGTAAGCGGAAAGTAAACACTAAGCAAAAGCAGAGTACAACTGAAAGTGCGGAAAAGTAAATGGGCTAGTATACAAACTCAAACTGAAAGTAAAGTACAACTCGAAAGGGAAAACATCAACTGAAAAGTAAAAGCCGCTACATCGGGCTGTCCACTGGAAATCCCACCTGAAGGGTGGGTACAGATAGCTCCAATGCTCCACGGGTCCCGCCGTCCGCTCCGAGCACGTCCCGTCCAGTGGTCCACCTCCAGGTACCGTCCTTCTCTGCAAGCCTCAGCTAAGATCAATGGTGTCCGTCGTCTGCAACCAACACAACGTAGTGCGGGCAAAGCCCGTGCAGGGGTGAGTATAAGCTACTCAGTAGGGACCCCGAGACCCCTGAAGGTCTCTCAAATCCACAAAGGATAAACCACGAAAAAAGGTACAATCACGAAGTAACAACCGACACTGCTTAGGTATATGCCCATACATATACCTAAGTCATCAATTCAAATACGCTCCAACCTCCGAGCCAAAGTACAACTCAGTCCACACAGGAAAGTAAACGTATTCCACACAGGAAAGCAAAAACGTAATCCACACAGGATAGCACAACACAATCCACACAGGAAAACAACAGGATTCAGCTCACACAGGTAATAATCTTCAAAGGACGATAAAGATGATCTCTGATCCATCTAAGTCGTCGGACCCACAAAGGATCGATAGGTAACTAACCCTCGCAAAAGACCCACATAGGATCGGGCCCACGTAGGACCTGTAGGCGCTGGTTCACACAGGACCGCTGAGCGCAAAGACCCACACAGGATCGGACCCACACAGGATCGGGCCCACACCGGACCTGTAGCACTGATCCACGTAGGATCGATGAGTGCTGAAGTCGTCGTCGTCGAATCCACACAGGATCTCTGTACTGTCGTCGTCGCAGTCACAGTAGCAGTAGTAGCAGTAGTAGTCATAGTAACAGTCGCAGCCAGCACTACGGTTCCCGCACACAGCAAGCTGGTTCGGAGGGTCCGCTCCACGAGCCGAGAGGCTGATACATCAACTGTCACAAAGTCAAGAGTTGATGTATCCAAAAGTTCCGTATCGTCAACAGGAACTCAACGCAACAGACGGCGCGTCGATCGGACGCCCGGTCTTAGAGTTATTGGCATTTTCGTCCCCGGGGCCCGGTTGGTTTTTAAGGCAGAACCAACCCGACCGTACTCCACCTGCGTCCAAACCTCGGGCGGAGTATTCCAAAAGAATCGTCTCACTAAGAGGAACAAAACAAAGGTGACGACACATCAATCGGACGTTCGTAGCTCAGGATATGAGCGTTTCCGCTCCGAAGGCCCGGTTGGTTTCGTGAACGAACCAACCCGGCTGAACTCAAAGTGTTCCGAAACTTTGAGTGCGATAAACCGAAACGACCGTCTCGATCCAAGGATCGCGTTTCCATAGACGGTTCGTCAATCGGAGGTCCGTGGCTCATGTTATGACCAAAAGACCGAAACAGTCTCGGAAACGGGGGGTCCGGGTCCGGGCCGACCCGGCCCGGTCGGTGGCGGTGCGGCGGCGCGGCCCGGCCAGCGGCGGCGTGGCCCGGCCAGCGGCGGCGCGGCCAGGGTGCCGCGCATGCGCCGCACGCGGGGGGTGAAACCCCCCCCCCCCTTTTCGGATCTCGGCCGGCTTTTGCCGGCCGTTTTTGATAAACACACGGGACCCGCAGGTCCCGCCTTCTAACCGAACCGGCGGTCGGCACAGCCGGCCGCCTTCCCCCTCTCCGCCGCGGCTCATCTGAACTCCGGCGGCCGGCGAGGCCGGCCTCCCCTGGCTGCTCCGCCGCGGCCGTAGGGCCGCGGCCCTTCTTGATCTCCGGCGCCGGCGGCTCGGCTGCCGCCGGTCTTTCCGTCTGACCGCGGCCCGGTACCGGCCGCGGTGTTCGTCGTCCGGCGCGGTGCGACGGCACCGCGCCCCTCCGTCGGGCTTTTGATTCCCCTTGACGCGGCGCGACGGCATCGCGTTCTTGATGATTCTTCCATGGCGCGGCGCGACGGCACCGCGCAATATAATCGTACGATTATCCGCGTGGTGCGACGGCACCACACCACCTTGTTTCCACCCGCAAGATAAATCAACAAGAACGATGGAGGGGGTTCGGCCGTGTTCATGCGGTCCGGCCCCCTCATGTTAAACAATAACACAAATTTATAATCCTCACGTTATTCATGCTAGAACAACGAACAAGGATAAATAAATAAACAATAACAACAACCCCTACCTTGGGTATAGGTTCGAAGATTTGTCAACGTCCCGCGGAAGACAACGTCGCGGAGGTCGGGCGTCATGGTAATCGTTCGTCAAATCTGATGACGAAGAGGTACGTCTGAAGAGGTACGTCGTTGGAGAATCTTCTTATGTCGACGAAGGGAGTCCGAGGAGGAAGCGGCGTTCCCCCTCGTTGACACGGAAGACGAAGAAGAGAGGAGCGGCGTTCTTCTTCGGAGCTTGAGCGTTCTTCGTCAAAGCTTGAGCGTTCTTCGTCAAAGCTTGAAGAAGAAGGAAAAGCTCTCAAAAGCTCTCAAGATGTCTAAACAAAAACTAACCAAATAAAATAATATTGAGACTTATTTTATTCACAAACTTAACAAATGAATTTCAAAGGTTTGAAATTCAAAAAGGATAACTCCAAAATTAAATAACAATTCTCATGTCATTTAAAGAGGGGTTAAGGGAGTTTGGGAGAAGATGAAAAGTTTAGGGTTCCTGTGGGCCCCACCACACTTAATCCTCTCAAGGGAGGTTAAGTGGGTGTGGGTCCCACCCCTAACTTCCTTTGAGAGAAGTTAACTAACAAGTTTAAATAAAAATTTGTAATCCACAATTTTTATTTAACTTATTCTAAACTCCCAAAAACTAACTCTCATACCGAAATAAACGCAACCTCGGAAAAAGTCTCCTTAAGCGAATATCGGCGCTGCGAGTTCATCGGTGCCCTCAGATTTCAATTCCGATCACCGGATCAAAAGTTAGGAAAACCTGCTGGTTCGTTCACTGAACGTACCCGAGCCAAACTTCGGAAATTGATTCCGGGCACACCGGGCCTCGGAATCAGGTGCCATCAGAAACCGCGCTCTTGTAAAATTCCAAAGAAAATTAAGAAAAAAAAATTCCCTTAAATTTTATGGGTCTTTACATAATAGGGATAGAAATAGAACACTATATTATGTTATATGGAAAATAATTTTTATAAAACACTTGAACTCCATTCTTAAGGAAAATATCATTTCTAATTCAAAAACATTTTCCTATCATAACATGTCATACAATTTTAAACTAAAAGAACTTGATTAAAAATAAACATGAAAACTTGTAAAGGAAGATTCTTGGAAATGATTATTTAAAAAATTCATTCATTCCGTATGAGTTAAAAAAACATTCTTCTCGTTCTTTTGTCAGAAAAGTCCAAAAGTACCTCGAACGAAAAACAACAAAAGATTCATTTCATATAATTTACTAATAACTCACCGAATGGTAAAATTGGATTTAAAAAATTGTAGGTGGATGGAAATAATATTACATATTGAGAAAACATGGATGTGGATGATAAAATACACCCCAGTAAATACCAAAGTATAAACAATCTTGGATAAAAATGAGATTGTTATATTTTCCCTTACCTTAAGTCTGATTTGCTTCGTAAGTGTCTGAACCTCCTATATATTTATTTAAATAAGGTCATTGACTTATTCCAGAATCATACTCATTGTTATTATATCATATATGGCCATATTATTAGCTTTTTATTAGTAATATTTCATTGCTACTTGTTATTCAGGTCTTTATTACTTTTTTTTCTTATGCGTGTTTTGTCGAATATATTCTTATTGTTCTATTTAGGTTATAGATTCCTCATTTAAGTGATGGTATTAGTGTAATACATATCATATTCATTCATTCAATTCATTTATATAATCATTATGCAATGAAGATCATGTATAACGAGTCACATCACATCATGGAGACGATATTCCGTACGTACGCACGAGCGATGATGTCGTTCCCATGATCGTGGAATTGTATTTTAGTGTATGCATACTATTTTAGAATCAATATAAGTTTACAATAATCATATATAGTAATTATTTACACCTTTATACCCATCCAAGTAAGGTGGTGGTGGAAAATAGATTACACCACGGTGTGGAGACGGTATTCTGTACGTACGCACGCGCGATGATTTCGTTTTCCGTACGATGGATAGATGGTGAAATAGGGTTGTTTAATTATTATAATGACATACCAGTATATGAGATATACTGATAATATTACTTCATAATGAAACAACTAAAGAAGAAGAAGTGAAAGAAGAAATAAAGTTGAAAGAATCGGTAACGGGCATTACCTCTTCTTTGAACTGCCTCTTTTAGACCTCCTCATAGGGCACTAAAATTTGTCTTTGAAGAATACCAGGACCTCTAGGTTGTTTCTTGGGAAGTGTAGATGAGAATTTGGAATGGTTTGGCCGAGATTGAAGGCTCAAAGTGATGTGATAAAGAGAGGGAGGATGTGCCCTTTTATAAGGGAGGAGTGGGGCACCTTTGGAAAATCTAAAAATATTATTTTATTATAAAGTCATATTGGGTTTTTAATAGCTCCAAATTTATTTATTTAGAAGATAAGGTGGGTATTGGTCGAAATACTCTCATACAATAGAATTTAGACAAGTTTAGGTATCCATTTTAACCTTATCATTTAGATTTAACTTTAAGTTAGATAATTTAACTTTTACCATGTTTTCTTGTATTCTTACACTATAAGGTTAATAAACGTACTATTACAAGCCGAACGAACCTCAAGTTGTTTATTATTTATATATATAACCTTATCTAAGTCATTTGGACTATCCTTATATTTTTAGGAATAATATAACAATTAATAATATAATATTATTTAAAAAACAATTTAATGTAAATTTTGAAACTATTTGGTAATTGATTTTTTTTGAAAATCAAAACAGAAAGATTAGATCAAAAAAATTTAATTAAATCAATAACAACATGTCATATTAATATAGAAAATTAGTGTAATTCATAAAAAGTCTCAATTTACATTTATTTGGGTATTTATAACATCAATTATGTTAATATTTCATTAATAAGATAATTACTACATCATCATTGTGTTATAAATAAATTAATTTATTTAATGTCTAAAAATTATAAATAAAATACCATTATGTAGGAAAGTTTTTTATATTTATAATGAATATTTATAGTCTAATTTATCATATGTATAACCCTATATTAAAAATTATTTACTTATTAAACTTTGATTTTAACTATTTTAACCCTTCTTTAAATAAATTAATATTACATGTCCTAATCTAATCCACGTGGGCCTAAATGGTCATATTTTATTCCTAAGGTTTTTTTTGGTCGAATTAAACTTATCCAATAGAATTAGGACATGTTTTAGGGTAATAATATCATTTGTACCCTTAATTACCATATTTACTTTTAATCGTGGTAAAAAAAGTAAAAAGTTACTATTCAGCAAAAATTATTTTCAAGTCAGTGAACCACATTTTAGACCTTGATATTAACCGTGTCTCTCGGATTTTTGAAATTCAACTCACAGAAGCGGTGAAATTAGTTTTTATGTGAATTTCGAAATTCTTATAGGAAGTGGGTAAAAGACGGTGAAAAGTTCAATAAAATTTTTATATATCTAAAATTATTATAAAATGACTCCAATTAATTGCATTGAACTTATATAGGTATTATGTATCTATTTTGACCTAAAATAAATTTAATTAATATAAATAATTATTACAATAAAAAGTTTGTTTTTAAATAGTAACCGAGTGTTTTCACTATTCATCAAAAAATTGAAAGTTTTCAGAAAAATACCAAAATTTCACCTGAGGCTAATTTCGATATTCCAAATCCAAAAATGAAGTCCGTTTTGAAAAATAATAATTAAAAAATTTCAAAAAGTGGGTATTACTATTCATAACGGCTAGTATTAATTATATTTTAATAGCATATTGTTGTTGAGTGTAACTCGGTATTGCGTACGACGCAAGCTATCGAGGAAGGTCGCAATTGCGTGTAAAGCCAGTCAAGCTAGTGTTGTGTGTAGTGAAAGATTACTTTGATGATTTATATAACATAAAAACAAAATATTTCTCATAAAAGTCTCGGGTGTTACATTCTACCCCCCTTAAAATGAATTTCACCCTCAAAATTCGTCACATTGTTACAAACAGATGAGGATACCTTTCCCTCATCATATCCTCAAGATCCAATGCAGCTTCTTATAATTGGTGGTTCCTCCATAAAACTTTCACCAAGCGAGTGGTCTTGTTCCATATGACTTTTTCGCTATGATCCAGAATCACTATCGGTTGTTCTTCATAAGAATGATCTTTCTCCAGCGGTACAACTTCTGAGCTGAGCACATGTGAAGGATCAGGTATGTACTTCCTCAGGAGAGATACATTGAACACATCATGAACTTGGGAGAGATTTGGTGGAAGCGCCAATCAGGAATCTACCATCCCAACACGATCCAGTATTTTGAAAGGAACGATATATCTAGGGCTCAGCATTCCCTTCTTTCCAGATCTAATTACTCTCTTCCAATGAGATATTCGTAAGAACACATTATCACCCACTTCAAATTGTAGGTCATTTCTTCGGTTGCGGCATAAATTTTTTGTCGACTCTGATCTGCTCTAATTATTGTGGAATAGATCTGACCTTTTCTGCCATCTCATCAACAAGATCAGGTCCTAATAGGTTTCTTTTTCCAACTTCATCCCAGCAAGTTGGAGTCCTCCATTTTATTCCATAGAGAGCTTCATAAGTATCAATCTGAATACTGGAGTGAAATTTATTATTATAAGAAAATTCCATCAAAGTTTGATGTTGATCCCAACCACATTTGAAATCCATAGAGCAAGATCTCAGCATATCTTCTAGAGTTTGAATTGTCCTCTCAGACTGACCGTCTGTCTGAGGATGATAAGCAGTGCTAAAACTCAACTCTGTATCCAGAGTATGTAGAAGACTTCGCCAGAACATCGAGGTAAATCTTGGATCTCGATCAGATATAATGGAAAGTGGTACTTCATGCAATCTTACCACTTCCTTTACATATATCCTGGCAAGCTGATCCAAAGAGAAATCCTCTCTAATAGTGATGAAGTGTGCTGACTTTGTAAGACGATCAACTATGACCCACATAGCATTATTTCATTTGATGTTATAGGATGTCCAGTGAAAAAGTCCATAGTTATGTTTTCCCATTTCCATTATGGTATGGGTAATAGTTGTAAAATCCCCTTAGACTTTTGTCTCTCAGATTTAACTTGTGGACAAACCAAGCATCGAGAGACATATTCAGCAACATCTCTTTTCATTCCATCCCACCAGAAGTACTCTTTCAGGTCCCTATACATCTTCAGGCTTCCAGGATGAATAAGGAATGCAGAACTATGAGCCTCATCCAACAGCTTCTTTTTTAATTCTTGGGATGGGAGGAACACAAACCCGATTCCTGAACATTATTATCCCATCACAATAAAGGTTGAATTCATGGACATTTCTCACCATCTTTTGTAAATCTACATCTTCTTTCTGTGCCACTTTATTCTTCACATGTATAGATGGTTGGACATTAATTTGAGAAAGATACGATTTTCACCTTCCATTATAATTCCATGATCCATCCTTTGTAAATCCATAAATATTGGATCTTTTGTGATCATCATCATGGATAAGCTAGCATGGTCTTGTCGACTTAATTCATCCGCCACCTTTTTTTCTTTCCCAAGGTGGTAATAAATTGAGCAGTCGTAATCATTAATCAGCTCCATCCATCTTCATTGGCGCATATTCAACTCCTTTTGTGTTAAAATATACTTTAAAATTTTATGATTAGTATAAATATCACACCTTTCTCCATAAAGATAATGCCTCCAAATATTTAATGAAACTATTACCGCAATTAACTCCAAATCATGAGTTGGGTAATTTTTCTCATTGATTCTCAACTCTCGTGAGGCATAAGCTATCTCCATATCATTTTGCATAAGAACACACCCCAGCCGCTTCTTGGATGTGTCACTGTAGATCAAAAACCTTTCTCCACTACAAGGAAGTGTTAGTACAGGTTCACTGGATAACTATCATTTCAACTCCTTGAAATTCTCTTCACATTCCTCCATCTAAAAAAACATAACTTCTTTCCGAGTCAACTTGGTGAGTGGATTAGATAATCATGAAAAATATTTCACAAAACGTCGATAATGTCCAGCCAAACCAAGAAAACTTCGGATCTCAGTTACTGTTGTTGGTCTCGACCATCTTTCGATAACCTCTGTTTTTGCCGGATCCACAGATATCCCCTATTATGAGATTATGTGACCAAAAAATGCAACTTCTTGAAGCCAAAATTCACACTTGGTAAATTTGGCATAAATCTTCTCCATAACCAGGGTCTTCAATATAATTCTCAAGTGATCTTCATGTTCTTCCTTGGTCTTCGAATATACAAGAATATCATCTATAAAGACTACCACAAACTGATCATGAAAGTCTCTAAAGACTCTATTCATTAGATCCATGAAGATAGCAGGGTCATTAGTAATACCAAATGGCAACACTATAAATTCATAGTGTCTATAACTTGTACGGAAAGCAATCTTCGATATATCCTCACTTTTGACCGTTAATTGATGATACCCTGAATGAATATAAATCTTGGAAAAGTATTGAGCTCCGCGTAGTTGGTCAAATAAGTCATCAATGCATGGGAGAGGATATTTTTTCTTGGTAATGATATTGTTAAGTTCTCGATAATCAATGCAGAGTCTCATTGATCCATCTTTCTTCTTAACAAACAGAACAGGTTCTTCCCAAGGTGACGAACTAGGGCGTATGAATCCCTTATCAAGATTCTCTTGGAGTTTTTTCATCAATTCCTGCAACTTAATTGGAGCCATTCTATAAGGTGTCTTTGAAATAGGTAAAGCACCCGTTACGAGTTCTATTAAAAACTCAACTTCACGATTTGGTGGAAGACCCAGTAATTCCTCTAGAAAGACATCATCAAACTCCCGTACAATTGGAATTTTCTTAATCATGAGTTTCTCTCCAACCATTTGAGATAAATAACCTTCATTTAGTTGAATCAAGACCCATAAGATGGAAGAAATTTCCACTGGAAGGTCATGTTCATCCTTGCATTGATAGACGATCATAGATTGATCTGGAATATGAAATGTGACTTCCCTTCTTTGGAAATTGATATGAGATTCATATAGAGAAATCCATTCCATGCCAAGAATCACATCAAATTCCACTATAGGAAGGATCACTAGATTTGTAGGAAGCACTTTCCCACAAACTTCAATTGGAGAAGAATTATAAACTTTTGATGAAACCGTTGTTCGATTGGGATTGTCATAGACAACTCAACATCTAATTGTTGAGTTAATATGGAGATACCCTTAGGAAATTATTCAGATATAAAAGAGTGGGTGGATCCAGAATCAAATAAAACATTTTCTACTTTAGAGTGGATGGTAAGTGTACCTCTCACCACTTCGTTGTCGTACTCCACATCACCGATAGTAATTGCATGCGACATTCCTTTGTCTTTAGCCTTAAGAGTTTGTTGATGTCGATCATCATTATCAACCCTTGGATTAGGGCATTGATTATCATAATGCCACATCTCCATGCACTTAAAACATTGAAGTGTAGTAGGTCCATTCTCTATATCCCTATTTTTGTTTGTATCATTAGACATTTTCGTCCCATTATTTCAATATTCAATTGTTGGATGACCTTCTTTTCCACACTTATAACATTTTCTTGTCCCCTTAAGACAATTTCTTCCATGTTTCCTTCCACACTTTGAGCATAAGGGAAAACTCATCTTCTTTTCAGTGTGCTCTTTAGAGTTTCATTTGAATTCCATTTTCCTCTTCTTATCAAACCCATATGGCTGATGGGTTACTCTAATCTCCATCTCAACTTTGAGAGCACATCGAACGATTTCCTCGTAGCTATTGAAGTCCTTTATGGTTAACGCCCTTCAAAGACTTGGTTTTAAGCCACTAAAGAATTGATCGATCTTAATCTTAGGTTGGATAATAATACAGGACGTGTACCTTGAATGTCTTGTAAAATTTGCTTCGTAGGTACCAACCGATTCATCATCCTTTTGCTTTAGTTCAAAAAACTCCTTCTCCATATTTGTTCAAAGAATACGAGGGAAGTACTTATTGAAAAATACGTTTTTGAACTCGTCCCATTTCATGGACTCAATTTCAACTCTTTTCCTAATATTCTTGATAAGATTCCACCATTGATCAGCATCTCCTTCCAAATGATACACTGCTAAGATGAATTTATCATGTTTAGAACATTGAAGAACTGAAAATATCTTTTCAGTGGTACTTATCCATTGTTCAGCCACTAATGGATCAGAAGACCCGCTGAATGAAGGTGGACGCTGCCTCATGAAGGATTCAACAGAATGTTTCTCATTCCTTTGATCGTATGGAAGTTCTGCATTTTTCATTTCTTGATAATGTTGTGTGAGTACGACTACAAGATTTTGCATTCCAGCTCCCATAACGTTTGGTTGCTCAGGGGGACAATCATTGCATTTCCTGTCACATTCCGCATTAACACGGTTCCTTATAGTTCCATCCATTGACTAAAACCTAGAAGAATAGTGCGAGCAACTCTAATTATAATAGGAAAACCACATAATCAAGAATAAAATTTTACACTTAAGTTCTTATCATAGGTTATTCATGGCCATTTCTAAAACACTAAGATTGTGTTCTACGCTTAGACATATCCTAAGGTTTCTTACTAAGGCATTCACATCCTAGTTTCCAAAGGTTGACTATACCCTCAATCTGATACCAATTATAACGACCCATACTTTACATAAATTGTTAATACATAAAAATTGAAGCATAGTTATTACATCATATATCAAAACAGTGAAAGGACCGTATAGGTATAGTGTCTTTGGAAACTGGGAAACCTAAACAACTAGTTCATAAAGTATCAACATTGTCTCCCATTTATTTCATCATATCTAGAGTACCTATTGGAATATCCTACTTAATAACCTTCTTTATGACCTGGGGAAATAAATCATACAAAAGGGTGAGCTCAAAATATCAGTAAGGGTAAACAGAAGAAATATCAATCACATCGTATTCATAAGAACATATCATTTTGGAAATCTTACCCTGCAGAAGAAATCATAATTTCAAAACATGGGATAAATCATAGTAGTGAAATGTAATCCCAATAATCATAACATAAAACATGAAACTTTTTTTCATACACACATAATCATAGAGAATCATTTCTTAGTAGTAAATACTCATTTCCAAGACTATCTTAGCGAACAAAGTCCATTTCTGAACCGAGTTCACTCCTCGTTTCAGTCCTGTTTCACTAAACCGGTTTAACCTTCCGTTCCAGCCATGTCTATCTCATGAGATATAAATCTTTACCCAATACATTTTAGGGAGATATAGGTCCCACCCATCTCATAATGAAACCATTTTTTTGTGTTCCACAAAATCATAAATCATACATCATAGCATAACCCATGTAATAAAAATGGGATTCTTAAACATCATGACATCATAAAAAAATTCATATAAGATAAAGGAATTCATAAAAATAATTCCATCGCAACATAATAAAATCAATGTAATAATAGGGATAGAAACAGAACCCTATATTATCTTTTATGGAAAATAATTTTGATTAAACACTTGAACTCCATTCTTGAGGAAAATATCTGTTCTAATTCAAAAACATTTTTCTTTCTTAACATGTCATACAATTTTAAACTAAAATAAGTTGATTAAAATTAAACTTGAGAAAATTTAAAGGATGATTCTTGTAAATAATATTTTAAAAAATACATTCATGCTGTATAAGTTAAAAAAACATTCTTCTCATACTTTTATCAGAAAATTCAAAAACTACCTCGTACGAAAAATGACAAAAGATTCATTTCATATCTTTTACTAAAAACGCATCGAAGGGTAAAATTGGATTTAAAAAATTATAGGTGGATGGAAATAATATTACATATTGAGTAAAGCTGGATGTGGATGATAAAATACACCCCAATAAATACCAAAGTATAGACAATCTCAGATAAAAATGAGATTGTTATATTTTCCCTTACCTTAGGTCCGATTTGCTTCGTAAGTGTCCGAACCACATGTATAATGATTTAAATAATTTCATTGACTTCTTCTATCATCATACTCATTGTTATGATATCATATATGGCCATATTCATAGCTTTTTATAAGTAATATTTCATTGCTACTTGTCATTCAGGTGCTTATTACTTTTTGTTCTTATGCGTGTTTTGTCGAATAAATACTTATTGTTCTCTTTAGGTTATAGATAACTCATTTACAGAATGGTATTAGTGTAATATATATCATACTGATTCTTCAATTCATTTATATAATCATTATGAAATGAAGATCATGTAGAACGAGTCGCATCACATCGTGGAGACGGTATTCCGTACGTACGCACGAGCGATGATATCGTTCCCATGATCGTGGAATTGTATTAGAGTGTATGCATAATATTTCAGAATAAATATCACTTTACAATAATCATATATAGATATTATTTACACCATTATACCCATCCAAGTAAGGTGGTGGTGGAAAATCTATTACACCACGGCGTGGAGACGGTATTCCGTACGTACGCACGCGCGGTGATTTCTTTTTATTTAGGATGGATAGATGGTGAAATAGAGATGTTTCATACTTATAATAACATACTAGTATATGAGTGACACTAATGTTATTACTTCATAATAAAACAACTAAATAAGAAGAAGTGGAAGAAGAAATAATGTTGAAAGAATCGGTAACGGACATTACCTCTTCTTTGAAGAGCCTCTTTGAGACCTCCTCTTAGGGAACTTAAATTGGTCATTGAAGAATACCAGGACATCTAGGATGTTTCTATAGAAGTGGAGAAGATAATTAGTCAGGTTTTGGCCGAGCATGAAGGCTCAAAGTGATGTGAGGAAGAGAGGGAGGAGGTGCCCATTTATAAGGGAGGAGAGGGGCACCTTTGGAAAAACTAAAAATATTATTTTATTATAAAGTCATATTCGGTTTTTAATAGATCCCAATTATTTCATCTGAAGATAAGGTGGTTATGGATCGAAAGCCTCTAATCCAATAGAATTTATACATTTTTAGGTATCTAATTTAACCTTATCATTTAGATTTAACTTCATGTTAGATAATTTAACTTTTACTGTGTCTTCTTGTTTTCTTACAATATAAGGTTAATAAACATACTATAACAAGACAAAAAATCTCAAGTTGTTTATTATTAATATTTATAACCTTATATAAGTCATTTGGCCGAACCTTATATTTTTTGGAATAAAATAACAATTAATAATATAATCTTTGTTTTAAAAACAATTTAATGTCAATTTTGTCACTATTTGGTAATTGATTTTTGTGAAAATCATTACAGAAATATTGTTTGAAAAAAAGTTAATTAAATCAATAATAACATGTCATATTAACATATTAAATTAGTTCAATTCATAAAAAGTCTAAAATTACATTTATTTGGTTATTTATAACATCAATTATGTTAATATTACATTAATAAGATAATTACTGCATCATCATTGTGTCATAAATAAATAAAATTATATAATGTCTAAAAATTATAAATAAAATTCCATTATATATGAAATCTTTTCATATTTCTAATGAATATTTATAGTCGAATTTATCTTATGTATAACCCTATATTAAAAATGATTTACTTAATAAACTTTGATTTTAACTATTTTAACCCTTCTTTAAATAAATTAATATTAAATGTCCTAATCTAATCCATGTGGGCCTAAATGGTCATATTTTATTCCTAAGGTTGTTTTTGGTCGAATTAAACTTATCCAATATAATTAGGACATGTGTTAGGGTACTAATATAATTTTTACCCTTAATTACCCTATTTACTTTTAACTATGGTAAAAAAAGTAAAAAGTTACTATTCACCAAAAAATATTTTCTTCTCATTGAACCACATTTTAGTACTTGATATTAACTGTGTGTCTCGGATTTTCAAAATTCCACTCACAGAAGCGGTAAAATTAGGTTTTTGGTGAATTTGGAAATTCTCCTAGGCAGTGGGTAAAAGACAGTGAAATGTTCAATGAAATTTTTATATATCTTAAATTATTATAAAATGACTCCAATGAATTGCATTGAACTTATATAGGTATTATGTATCAATTTTGACCTAAAATAAATTTAAATAAAATAACTAATTATTTAAATAAAAAGTTGGTTTTTAAATAGTAACCCAGTGTTTTCACTATTCTTCAAAAATAGAAAGTTTTCAGAAAAATACAAAAAATTTACCCTAGGCTAATTTCGATATTCTGAATCGAAAAATGAAGTCCAATTTGAATTATAAAAATTAAAAAATTTCAAAATGTGGGTATTACGATTCATAACGGCTAGTTTTAATAATATTTTAATAGCATACCATTGTTTAGTGAAACTCAGTATTGTGTACGATGCAAGCTATCAAGGAAGGTTGTGATTGCGTGTAATGCTAGCCAAGCTAGTGTTGTGTGTAGTGAAAGATTCCTTTGATGATTTATATAAAATAAAAACAAAATATTTCTCATAAAATTCTCGGGTGTTACAATGATTGTTTCCCATCCATCCACTATGTTATCACAATGTGTCCAATCTCCTAGTGTCCCAATGAAACAGGCCCCTTTTTCTGGGTCATGTCCCTCTGTACCCCAAAGGTAAACAACCCTTATTTTGGGTCATGTTGATAGCATGAACTCACAAAACCCATGTATTCCAAAACCATTTCATATCAACCATTTAAATACATTTCATGGAAACCTTTCTTATAATGAAAACCATTAAAAACCATTTTCATAAATCCAAAAAAATCTATATTTCAAAATCAATACTTTAATATTAAGAAAACAATAAAAATTGAACAACAAATTTCCACAAACCCACAAACCATCACTAAATAAGTATGATACTGTGATTTTAACATCAATTTCACAATTACATTCAACAAATTTTAAAAATTTTATGCTAAGCCTTCATGTTCAATGAAGAGGTATTGAGAGTGAAGTCGTCTACCTGAGGAATATAGGGGAAAATGAAGGGAAGAATGAAAATTCCCCAAAACTAGGTTGAATATCAAAAAAATCACTTAGATATCATCCCCTAACATAAATAATTCTAAACCTAGAAATGATTGGAATCAACCACCTTAGATCAATCTACAATGGAGTAGCTCTAAGAAACCGATAACGGTAGGAAAGTATGTCTATGAAAAACCATGAAAAACAACCACAAATGAGGACTAACCAAGGGAGTTGGGCTTTGGTGAACCAAAAAATTCTTTTGGATCACTTCTTATTTGATGGGGGAAATTTTTAATAGGATTTAGAAGAAATATATCTCATGTTAGGGTAAAAATGGAGAAAACACTATGGGTTAAAATTTAATGGATATTTTTAATTATATGAAATAAATATATTGTTTTCAATGAAAATCATAGTTTTTCAACATTCGCTTGAAAATAAATCTTCTGAGAAAAATATCAAATTTTCACCCAGAAATAATTTTGATAAATTTATTTTTTTTAAACATTATAAAATAATATTTCAGAATGAGTAATAAATTAATGATAATTCTAGCATACATAGTGAAATATAAAACCATTTTTGATGAAAATTTATTTTTGAAAAATACATTATATAAAACAATACACATAATTACATTATGTAGTTAGTCATATTCATACCCGTAAATTCTTCGGCTACGATATAATTATCAAATGAAAATAATAATAATATTTTATGGTTATCTTTTGTTTGATTTTGTTGTTGTAAAGGTTATTGAGCATTATGTCCTTTTAAATACATGGGATGTTACACTCTACACCCCTTCAATAAATTGTTTCCTCATAATTTTTACTTATTCGTCTTAATCCAGAATTTTACATTTGAATTTTTTTTGGAATTCCCAATTAATAAAAAGAGTCAATAATACATTCTATTAATAAGAGAAAAATGTAAATATGGTGTTCATGTGGAATAACAAGAAATTGGTTTTTAAATATGAGAACATTGGTGTGAATTGATAATATATACATAGAAGAGAAAACTAATTTCAAATGGCTGATGGAGAGTGATATAGAACATGGTTATGACAAAGTTAATGAAAAAACAATCATAAATTTGTGATAGGTGAGAACACCATCTATTCATAAAAATGATCATTTTAGGATAACATTTATTCTTAATGTTTAGAAATTCATTTATCATCTATCTGATAACTTTAAGAAATAAGAATTCTTGAAAAGTAGAATTTAACCCCTTAAACAATTTCCACCAAAATTTCATATCTTCTAAAAATAATGAATATTCAAGATGAATATTTCATGAATTAAGCATTAACATTAACTTATAATGTATTGTATCATCTAAAAATGAATAATCATTATTTATGTGTGTCTCTAAATATTTATCAAAACCAATATGGTAAGCATATGGTTTCCAAAATAAAACATTAATCTATAGAACCTCAAATGTATCACTCATTCTCCAACTTATTCCATTCCAATAGATTTTATCCACAATTCCCTTCAAGAATACCGCTATCCAAATTCATAATACAAAAATTTATAAATAAGGTTACTGAATTTCTAGAATAATTAATCCTCCAGAAAATATAATGTATCTCTTAATTTCAATGAGAAAATATTTCAAGATAATGATCACTTTAAAATATCAATATAAAGATAACTTATTTTAAATATAATCTATTTCATTATTTCCTTGAATAAAATTACTATATATAAAATATAATCCTGGAATATGAAAACATAATAAATTCAATCATAAATTATTATTTCATGAAATCCCTAATTATTTTATGGGTTTCCAATTATATCCATTTTATTTTATCAATTTTTATCATCTATTCATCCAAAATAAACATTATTAGATAAACATCAAGAAAATATTAAGGATTATCTTTCCCTAAATCATGTTTTATCCTTTGAATATCAACATGCCATTAAATCACATTTCTAGGTCAATAATACCATTCTACATATAAATTCAAATACTTAGTTAAAAGCTAATGCAGAACTTTTCTTAGAGGTTATGTGATTATAATGACCAAAGTTTTATTTATATAATAATTCCACAACATAATTATTATGTTATGATTTATAATAACGTAAATAATTACAAATTAATGTTTGACATGGTATATTACAAAAATGGTCGAGGAGTTAGATTTTCAGATTAGGGCGCTGAATTAGATAATTCCCATGATCACCATACACAATACATTGAAATACATGAAATTAGATTCTCTATAACTATATTTTACACATATAAAACCTATTAATAATATTTTAACACAGAACTCAGGAAGTCTCTTTCTACCTTTCATATATGGAAAAATATGCCTTATATTCTTCATGGTCTCCGTTACATGAGACCTCACAAAACTCTATCCCTCTATTTTTTTGTGAGTCCATGAGATGGAAAATTTATAAGTTGGTAATTATATATTATGATATGTAATTAGTAATAATCATAATATATTTCATAGTAATCATTATCTCTTCTGGTTTTTCATAATTACCAAACTTTCCATGATATTAAATGTTAGCATGATTCATTCTTGGTACATAAATTAACTGGAGATGAAAACCAATGAATGACCATAAATATTCATTATGGGAATCCACATAATCGGGAAATCATTTATATAATTTCTTAACCGTGACACTTTTTTCATTTTATGACACATTTGGTTTTATATACAATGTTCATGGCCGTAATATATTAAAATATATCTTAATGGTTCATAATGAAAATGTGAATTAACCCAATAATATCCTTCAGATTTCCAAAAAAAAGTTTATAGTAATGTATCACTCACTTTTAATTGTAATTATTGTTATGATATACTCGACCATATCTTTTTGGAGTTATTACCCAAAACTGGATCTTTTCCAAAACAATATGTGTTAGAAGTAACCAGATGGAAAATTATTTCTATGAAACCCAGAATATATATTCCATAGAAAAACATTAGGTTGTTATCTTATACTTGGAAAAATCTTCAAATTTATTCATAGGGTTATGTTTCTTAATTATTGTTTTCTTTACTCTAATTCCCAATGTTTCCACAAAATCCTCATTTGATACCAACTATAAAGACCTAGACCCTAATATACCTGATTCATTGGCTACATTATTATATTTATCCTATATATAAGGAATAACATCCTGAAGGACTGAATAGTGTTATATTTTTTGTAAAATATAAAATACATAAATCTCACAATATTTTAAAACATAAAAAATAGTTACCATAATTATGTTGAATCCTTTAACTACAGAAAAATTACATATTCATATCATAGGGATATGGAAAAAATGTATTTCATCTTCGATAATTATTATTGTTGACTTATATCTTAATATATCATTAGTGAATAAGTCATAATCATTATGGAAATGAAAATAACCTAAAACACATGTAATTTAATAAATAATGTCAGAATAAATAATAATAGAATAAGATTAAATAATGATCAAATGATGACATATAAATATTACCATGAGATGAAAAATTATCAATGTATATTATTAAAATTTTAAAATAGAAATTAATAACAGATATCATAATGATTGAATGTGTAATTACATAATTATAAAACTTACATCTAAGGCCTTTTTCTAATAAATTATAAATTATGGGTTAGAATACACCAAAAACGTATTTAATAAGGATATCCAACTTGTTTATCTCATGAGACATACTGAGTCATCATGCAAATATATAATTATGGGCTCCACTCATTAGTTAATATGTTAAATGCATTCATCATATGAATAAAAAAACATAATAAACATGTGTTAAAGAAAATGATCTGTACAAATTATAATAACAAGAATATAGAATATTAACTCTTTCTCCCATTAAGACAATCATAAACCATTTAATAACAATGCCATATTGATAGCACAGATACCCAACCTTAACTTTGTGTCATGTCTATTCTAACCTGGCATCACCGGTTTCCCAGCTAACACATTTCCATCTACATGGGGGCCAAACCATTAGCCCAAATAGATCATAGTACTAATTATAGTCCGCACATACTAACTCATATTTTCTCAATTTTATTTCTCCTCACATACACAAACCCTTTGAAATTTCCTATGAGGTTAACCATCTGGAACATTACTCCAGTCCATGGAAAATTATCAATGGATTTCTAACCATTCTGGCTTCCAAACGAATGTGAAACTTATTTACATGGATAACAACATTTATATTTTTACCCTTTTATCCTTTTTAGATGTTACATTCAGTCCCTATTAGAGAATAAGAACCTAATTATTCACCCTATATATATACCTAGGAAGTGTCAGTGTACTTATAGATGGGTACGTCATTTGATTCCAATGGGAAAAATTTTCCCCACTAATAGCCTAGAAACCCCACCTTAAAATTTTAATTATGATAGTTCCCACTATTAACCACCTTTTTTCCCATATATCTGTGCTCTGTTACATAGTTCATACCCACATTCCTGAATGGATCATTAATTGAATGAATGTCCTCATAGTTCATTATATGTTCTTTCATTTTTCATTTTCATCACCCACACACACTCTAGTAATCATCCAATTAGTTCTCCCATTCAAACCACAACCTGAGGCCAAGCATTATTTTCTATAGAGTTCTAATCTGGTGGGACCCCAAAAGAAAGATTCCCCTTGATGACATGTATAGTATCATTTACAATTTAATCCCCTTAATATTCTAGGATATTACCACTATTATCATTGAGTGGCCTTCCACTACTTATAAAAATGTGGAATCAAACTCTCAACATGAAATTCAACTTTGTAGATTGAAACTATCCTATATGAACCGTTAATTATCAATATCAAAATTTTATGGATCGTGCCAAAAAGACCATGAAATGTAAAATACCTCATTATTCTCCATTCATTATCACACTATAGCGTAAAACATATCATCCCACCATATATATACGGACTCTAAAAATATTAACTCGTGAAAAATAAGTCACTATTTAATGGTCTAATTATATTATGCAGTCAATTGAAATTATGAATAACCATATAAATTTTCAAATTCCATTTTATAGCATAGTCGACCTTCTCAATAAATTAAAAACTCTTATGTATTAATTTCACTAATATAGAAATTTAAAAGTCATATAAATGGTTATTAAGACACAAATATCATTAAAATGTTGTGTTTACCATCATGAAAAAACATAATTAAATTTTAGCATATACTATATATCGTAATATTTTAATAGTTATGTTATTAATCTAATTTTTTTATTGATTATATAAAATAATTTTATATATAATATTTTCAAACCATCCATGATGTGGCTCTTATTCTAATATCATGACCTTTGTATCGATGTTAAATTGTCATTTCCTTCTGTATAAATTTGTACATAACACCTAGAGGATATTTTCTATCCCATATAGTCTTAAATTTTTAATATTTTTACAACAACCAAATACCCTCCATGACTTCCCTATGATATTATAAATATCATGATTTTTCCCTTTTCCTATCCCTCCTGTTATCGATGTATTATTTATAATATTATAATATCTTATAATCTCAATAAGTTTTTTTCTTTTAAAATAATTAATATTTTTTGAATATATTGTCTATAACCTCAAATAAATTATGTACCACTATGAATCATCCAGACATGACCAATTCAACAACATCCCAGAAATTATTATATACCAGTCTACAATATAATAAATATATATGAATGGTTTTTCAATAGTCAAATTATTATGAAATTCCCCGATGAATTTATTCTTATTATTGTGCATTGGTTTCATCCCACCACACAGAATATAAAATCATCCCCACTTCTAGAAAGTATTCTAGAATAGAAAGAATGTGTTCTATATAGTTACTTTCATAACACCTCCTCTTCTAAACCATATTCAACTAATCCATTGAAATAAAATAGTACAAATCATTTTCACCCATTTTGGGAAACTAAAAGATCTAAAATATTAAAAACATAAGGAATTACAATAGAAATACAGATCTCTACATGAAAAAATATCTAAATTTTCCCATCACAGCTTCACAACATTATAAGGTACCTATTCCAACACCAACACCACAAATAAATTGGTTTAAAATGGTATATCAGTTAATAATTTTTCAATTTAACTTAAACTTTCCATTTTTAGGGTATTGCTATTTATGTTTTATGAATTGTTTTATTTTATAATTAAATTTAGGGTTTAATAAATGATAAATATATGTTTAAGTGTAAATGGTTTTATAAGTCAATATATATACGAGTTAGGTTTTTTAGTAAAAGTATACGATTTAATGACATTATGGGACAAGAAGTAATTATTTAAATAAAATTGGATTGGGAAATTTATACTAGAATAAAGAACATTTATCTTTATTTCTAAAAAAGCTAACACAAACGAAAACATAATGAAATATATAGGTGTGATATATATTTGGAATTCTATCCCATAATATTAATACATCACTTATAGTTGTGACCTTACCCCCATCAAATAATTTATCTTATCCATATAACATATCCCAAAAGTCACTCCATTTAAAATTAAATTTGAATGGGATTTCGTCTACCACATGGATAGAACCTATTGATTTCTGGTTTCAAAGTAGGTTATTAGATGATAACAAAAAATTATGATACTCCACTATATGAATACAAGGTACACTGAATAAGTTGAACATGGTGTCAATATAGAACATTTATATTACATATGATTCCAAATATATAATCATTTATGTAGATGTATCATTTCATTTACACATGGAAACATAAATTCCTCAATATTTCCATAGTTATTGTACCTTTTCTCCAGTAGTACCACTAACACATGGCAACAATTATTGGTAATGGTGTCATAAAACTATTCCAATACAAATGACTATCTTCCAGTTGAATATGTTCACCTAACCTAAGGGATATTCTTCTATATTTTGTATTCCTCTTTGAGTTATTTAATAAAAAAAGAAATCCCTTAGTTTATACATTCCTTGTTTTATCATCCTCTTTCAAAAAGGTATTCTACCACATGATATAATTCCTTATGTATTAAGATATTATTTTTTATATTGGGTATTCCATGATTATTATATTGTTTTACTCCAAAATATATGTATTTTCAATGTTCATACCTTGTTCTGTAATGAACATTTATCAAAATAACCCCTCATATATTAACAGTGAAACTAATATTTAACCTCTTGGAGCATCTCTAATAATCCCAATTTTGAGAGTAGGGTTAAAGTTCTGTATAAAAATGTTTCAGCCATTGAACTATACTAATATAGAGAAATACATATAATGTAATGGGAAGGGAACTAGGTCTACTATCTGACTGTCCAACAAGCATGTTCACTCAAGTAATATTGGGATATAATAAAAGGGATAAAATATTAGTATCTTGTTAAAATAGAAAAACTGAACAATATAGGTCATTAAACAAAGATTCTATGAGTTTGAAGAGATTTTATGCCTGGAATGTAAGAATTAAAAGCATTATTCGTTATGAAATATTTTCTTTTAGTGTATAGTGAATATATAGAAATAATTTTTTTAATTATTTATAAATTTTATTTGGTAATTATTTTTAATATATGTATAACATTACAAAACATGTGAGATATGTAATGGACAGTGAATATAATCCAAAATGAAAAATATATCAATTATTTCATCGATTATATTAAAGTATTTAAATTAAATTAGTCTCTCAAATGGTTTATCATAGGAGGAGATAGTGAAACATTTCATGAATACATTGAATGTGTTCTCTATTTCTTATATTAATAATGGAAAGCATGATAATAATAGTCCAATAATTCTCTATGTTGGAAGAAAATTTGAAACTAAGATGAAATAATGTGTATAATTTCTAACATGAAATAATTGTTGGATGAAACCCCATAGGGATTGGTTAATTTTCATTCTTTTTGTTTTATGTAGGGAGATAAATCCCACCACATCCCTGATTGAAAAAAAGTTAGACGTTATTAACCTCAAATGTCATAATTTTAAAGATATGCATCTATTTTTAATATATTCCCTACGTATGAATGGAATATAACTCAAATGAGTCACTGGAAATATTTTTGGATTATGAAATTAATATTGTGGAAGTTAATGTACTAATTTGTTTTATAGATAGTAATATGATCATATCGAAAAGACTAGAAAAAAATATATTTTATTCTAGATCTATGTAAACTTTTACAAACATAAATTTTTATATGAATATTGAATCATTGATTGATTCAATATGGATGGTTTTTTGAAGTAAAATACTGAATGTAAGTCTTGTTATATCAATAATATGTTGCACTATTTTTATTATAAATCACGGATGAAAACTTCTCAAAAAAAAATGTTATAACAATTATTGAATTTGATATAAACCATCAATTGGATTCGATGTCGTTGAACAATTCAATAATATTAAGTTGAGATATGTGGATTAAAATCACCAAAGTGGGTAAATAATATCTTATTTTTATTTTAGATACCTAATTAATTAATTTAGTAATGGTTCTTCCTCCAATGATTTAAAATATAATTATAAAAATGAATAAAATTTAGAAACGCAAGGGATATCCTAATAATTAAAATTTTTATGGTATTATATTCAATTGATTTATTCCATGAAAAATAATTTCATATCAATAATATTGTAATGACTCTTTCATTATTGGAATCCTCTTTATTGTAAATGAAATATCTTATCCACTATATATAATGTATCTTATGAATTTCATGAAATTATAGATGAAACTACAAGTGCAATGTGGTAATGGACTCATATTATTCATTGTCCCACCATGTAAAGATCCCAACCTATTTTTTTATAAAAATGATCGGTCTACAACATTTTGAATGGATTATATAGATATCTATATCATTACTACTAAGTACAGTTATAATTTACCACACATTGATACTCTATTTGATCAACTATAAAGAGATTCATACTGAAGCATGATTTTACATCATTTTTTATCAATAATTAAATGTTAATGTGGATTTTATACTAAATATGGATTATCATATGAGGTATGGGAGTTAGGTGTTCACATTGATGCATTTTTGATTAAAAAATCCGTTGTTAGTATTTTGGATCTTATAAATATATAATTCAAGGATTAACAAGAAATAAATGTTTTGGAATTAATTTATTACATGATTGTATATTCTAAGAAACATGTAAACCGTAATTACTGTATAAAATTAATTTAGAGAGCATAATAGAAATGAATTCATAATAGAAATTACATAAAGATTAATTTTGACTAATAATATTCTTTCAATGATAGTATTATCTGAAAAGAGAGAAAAACTATCGAACCTTCAAATACTAAGGTCGTTTAAGAATTTATAACTCAAACAAATATGAATAATGAAACTATATTCATTATTTTGTTTGGTTACTATAATTTATTTTTAGATAATATTTCCAAATTAGATAACTTGTTAACAATATTCTCAAATAAATGAGTGAAATTTTCATGATTTAATATATGTGAGGAAATTTTATCATAATTTTGGAAGAGAAAATTTTATACACTTGTAATACTTTATTTAAAATGTAATGAAGTAATTTTGATTTTTAGGGATGCAATGGTGAAAGGTTCGGTGTGTATCTGTATGAATAATAATTGCAACTGTAACACCGCATTACTTTTCATCCCGGAATGTTTTTACCTTTATTTGGGTTTTAGTATTTTCACTGGTAGTGGTAAGATGAAAAAAAACATTTATAGTACACCTGTAATGGTGATGTCAATGATTTTTTTAATTTCTCACCAAACATACAGTTCCAACTACTCACTGGACACTAATGTACAATGTATGTTGCGTACACTCTAAGTAATGGTTTTTGGGAAGAACACATTAACTGAATACATAGCATGAATTTTCCACATGACATGTACTAGGTATACACCATATAAGGGAAAAATATCGTTTCTCATAAAAATGATATGGGGTTTTTATCATATATTAACTCCAAGGATTACACAACATTTAAAATAGTTACACGCTATGAAAATGCCATATTTTTTTTGTTTCTTGGGATATGTATGAATGATATGTTTCATTAATTCTCTATAAAACCCTACCATCTTAAACTAGAGTCCAACCAATGTGATTTTGGGTCATTCATCTTCATCTGGATCACTCTGTTCCAAGATTCATCATTTTTATAGTTGGATAACTTATCACCATGTACATAATCATTTTTCTCTTCTTGGTTTTTAGTTGTGGTTATGGTTTGGATTCATTTTTGAGAATTAAGCTAATTTTTTATTGATCCTTTTAATTATCATGGAATGCCTTCTCTTATAGTGGCCATTCTCTTGGCCTTTGGTATTAATTTTTGAAAGTGACTCGGTTTCTATCATGATCTGTTCAATGCTTCAATAAAATCTATTAATTTGTTGATTCACTTGTTTTAACAGATTATTTCATTTGGATTGTTCATTGATAAGAATTGTTAATTAGTTTAATATGATTTTATGAAAATAAAATGATTCTCAAAATGGATTTTTCAATTAAAAATAATTTCCGTGATTTGGAAATTGTTTTTAAAACCTGGAATGAGATTTCATGCATTTGAAAATGTTTTATATAACTATGAGCATAGTTTAAAATTTAATTTTGAAAAATTCAGGTTCGGAACCTTAGTTGTGTTGTTATTATGACATGGGTAGCCTTAGGGTGTGATTCCCCTCTATGAGGAATATGTTTCTGTATCAACTAACCAGACTCAATAACATTCAGATCTATTGTTTACCTTTTTAGGCTGGCGATTGTCTAGTATATAGTGTATCATTTTCTTAAGCCCAATAATATATTCATAATCATTTCCCTTTTTTTACTTATCGAATGATTGTGTTTTAAATCATTAATTATTCCTTAAAGGATATTATGTGATTTTGTATCATACATATTTTTATGATATATTGTTCATGGATATGTGTTTACCAGTATACCTATTGATGCGTGGATATACTTTCCTATTCTTATCAATTCTAATTGTCATATTTGTAGTTATATACTATGAAATGCAATTATGAAATCCAAAGGAATACACATAAAAATTGTTTTATAAATAGTTTGGATTTGTGATAATTATTTTGAAATCTATTTTTGATTTAACCATTGGACTGGTTTCATTCATGATATTAGACCTTGTATTGAAACTATGATGGTATTCTACTACGCTCGAGATAACACAGTACTTATGTGTTTTTAAATTTATAGATTTGGAATTATAGGATTTGGTTAATGGGAAGAATATATTTCTGAATTATTACTAATATTTTTGTAGTTTATTTTGGGTTGGGTTGATCTTTTGGTGATTCTGGGTCACATATTATTATGAAATACATTATAGTGTACCTTCCTTGGTTGGTCTTGTATTATTTTGTTGTATCAGTTTTTTTCCTCTTTGTACTGTAGTTGTATGTCTTATTATTATTATATTCAATACTAGATTTAGTTATAATGTTTTACCCATATCATGTGATGGACTTCTTAGGGTGGATTTTCTAGTTGTAATGGGTTGGTTCAATAATATTTGGTATCAGATCTAGGTTACTCCTCCATTAGTGTGTCCGAACTAACTAAGTGGGGTTCTATATCTTGGGTAGATCCAAGTTATGACTATCAGAATTTGGGTAGTTGGTGTGTTGAAGGGGACTGGGTAGATCACTTTCAGGACGAAAATAGAGTTCCCATTGTTGTTGAGGTACTTTTACTAGGATTGTGACATAGATTTTAAGGTAATACGGATAAGATATATGGATGGTTTATATAAATGTACTTAACAATTTTTTTATATAAGGGTTTTTTAGATTTAAATTCAAAATGTTTTAATTGTTTATTTTCAATACATGAAGTTGTTCCTTTGATTTTGTAAATTTCAAATGATTTATTGGTTTTTTTATTTCTAATACAATGCCTCCAATAAGAGATCATCCAAATACAAAACTGGAATATGCAAGACATGTTTCTCAGTTGATCCTTCCAATAAAAAATTCTATAGTAGATTTATTTATCCATAATATTTTTACTTTGTGTGAAGTGGTTGTTAGGAACCAAGGATGCATAGTAGATCATATCTGAATATTTAGAATGTATCATTTTCCCATTTATTAAAGGAAATACGACCCCCTGAATCTGAAAAGTAGTTTGTGTGGATATAAATTATATTCAATTTCATAAAGATACAAGAAGTCTCTAAAGAGTATTTTTCTATGTATATTCTTGAGGGATCAGGAATAAGGTGGTGGAAATCCATTGTGCAAGTTCTGTTTCAGGCTGATCCGAACTAGGCTTTTTTCCGGGATATATATTCCGAAAAAGATAAATCTCAATACACTATTTATGATGAATACCCAAGATTTTCGAATCATAATGTACGAGGAGTATCCCATTCGGGATTATTCTTCCTATTTGATGAGTTGGTGAATCTAACACCAAACCCTGTCACTAATGAGTACCTGAAGGCTCTGACTTTTGAGTTAGGATAGAGTCCATATATTCACTCAATGATGTTACTCTTCTACCACCATATCATTAAATAGGTAGCTCATATGGTTGAATTAGAAGAGGAATATATATATGGGATGATAAGTATTGTATGAGAATCTACTAATTTAGTGGTTTTCCCAAAGTATATTCTGGACAAAAAATAAAGCATAATAGTAGTCTGATTTCCAGAATTCCCATTTTAATGGTGATGACAAGGAAGCTATAGGTTTTATTCTTGTAGTGAATTTTTTTTTCACCCCAAGTCTAACTATGTGGAGGATCATAGTTCTTTTCATCAATGTGGACAATTTAATTCTCTACAGTGCTTTAATGAAAATGATATCTCAGGGATGTAAGGTTGGATCAACTCTCCAAACGGATTTGAATAATTATTTTGATTCTCTAATGGTTAGTGGTTCTAATTCGTAGGCCAAGATATAAGTACATGTGGCAATGACCAAACAACGATATGTATAAGTTTTTGCTCTAAAGGAATTTGAAGTAGGAAATGACTATAAGAAGTACGATGCTTATTTCATATTCAATTATTCTAACATTGTTTGATATAGGTTCTATTCATTCTATTATTTCATCAATGTTTGAAAACATGTTGGGCAAGCATTTGGAACTTCTTTAAATATTTTTGGATCTTTTTAAGCCTTTGTGAAAGATTTATTAACATGCTTTTAGATTTTCCACATGTGATGTTACAATATCTGACATTGAGTTGGATTAGGACCTCGTAGTTCTTGTTCATAATATATTATACTTTATTAATGATATGGATTGGATGATTAGTGATTTGGGACAGATAGACTGTTTTCACTATAAGGTTCATTTCTTATCTTTCGATTGAGTCACTCATCTTTTCTAGGGTGAGTGGGACTCTAGATCCTGAGAGTCAAGGAATGTTTTTCTTTATACTGGTATAATATCTTAACAGTTTTCATTGTTGTTTCTTTATAACGATTACCCTTCATGGGTGATCCATATCTATATTTTGTGCTTGATAACCATTAATCATTTCTGAATGATTTTCTAGTTTTCTTTTAGAGAGAGAGGTTTATTTTACTAATTAACATATCCTATGTAGTATGATCATTTATATTCCATCTAACCATATAAAACGTACTTTGTTTGTGGAACTTCAGGTCCATCTTGAGGACCTATAGGATATAGGATTTATTCATCCTCATGTTTCACCATGGGATTCACCTATCAACTTTTGTAAAAAAGAATTTTGGAGCCTTAAACATTTTACTGGTAATCAATGGATGAATCGGGTGACAGTTAAGAAGAAGTATCCATTTCCAAGGATTGAGTATCTATTTGATCCTCTTATAGGGGATGATTTTATTTTCAACAATTGACAAGTTGTTGGGGTATCAACAGTTGAGAGACAGATAAGAGGGAATACACAATATAGCATTTAGGTGTCCATATGGGAATTTCATGTTTGAAGTTATTCCATTTAGACTCACTAATGGTACTATTATGATTATGGATTTTATTAAGTATATTATTCATCATTTAAATGACCATTTTTTATATTCATGGATGATATATTGGTGTACTCCAATTTAGAGGAGGAGGATGTGAGCCATTTGGATATCATTATTCGAACATTTAAAGAACATATTTTTTTATAATAATATTTTTATGTGTGACTTTTGGAACTAAAATAATATGTCTCTGGGTAATGTGACATCAAAGAGGGGAATCTCTTTTTATCATTAAAAGGTATAGTCAGTTATGTCTTGTGAGTATCTAAAAATTTTGTTTCATACCAGCAGCTTCATGGGTATTGCTGGTTACTACAGGGTGTTTCTTTATCACTTTTCTAAGCTCAATTATTTGATAATATCATTAACCCATGATTTTTCCGTGTTTTAATGTAATGAAAATTGTTATTAAAAAATTTCAAAGCTGAAAATTAGGTTGACATAAAAACCATTTTTTATTCTTTTGGAAATAGGGTAAGGTTAAAATGATTTATGTGATGCTTTATCTACGAGTTTGGGAAGTGTATTGATGTAGGGGAAATAGTTTATGGCTTATTTGTCTTTCTATTTACAACTTCATTATAAGAACAACTCTACCCATTGTGTTGAGTTTAAAGATTAAATACTTGTATACAAAATATTGTGTCAATACCTTTTTGTGGAGTAGTTTATTGTGTACTCAGATCATAAGATTTTGAATTTTATTTTTACTCAAAGGGATATTAATTTGGGAATGATATTCTTGGTAGATTATCATTATACTTTTGATGGTGATATTAGTCATTCTTTTGGGAAACAATATCCTTGAATATTCCTTGAGTAAAACATTTCTGACAAAATATGTGAAGGAATATGTTGAGATGAGATCTTTGATGGGTTTGTAATCATAGATGATCTTGGAAGTAGATGTGATTGGTGGAAATGTATTCAATTATTCAATGAATACTAACTCATCTTTTGATCAGTGAGTCCGGATTGGGTATGTCGAAAACACTGTGTGATAATTATTTAATGAAATAATTTATTGTGAGAGACCATAAGTGAGTGGTCTCAGTCTCCCACTAGTTCATTGTGATTCTATAGTAGGTCGATCGGTCTGTTTCATTGAGATATAATTTTTTGGATAACAGAAAATTTTCATGTTGGTTCATGGAACCTAGGGCTACTGAGATATATCAAGACATTAGGTGTTGGTGATGGTGGTGGGGGACGAGGTGAAGGATTTCTATTTATTTTTTGTGAATCATTACTCATAAAATAATTAATGGGAAGAACATGATTCCTACATGGTTTTTTGTAAACATTACCCATTCTAGTATTGATATAGGATTTGATTGCATAGATTTAATAATTTTTTTATCTTGGGAAATTTGTAGGTTGGATTTTACTTGGGAGATTATGGATGAACTCATGAATTCATTGTATTTCATACCAATCAGGAGGCGAAAAGGTTGAATAGATTGGGGACTACTATGCCCAAAACATTTTGAGACATCACATTGTTCCTTCTAAATTTATTTCTAATTGGGATCCAAGGCTCCCACACATGTTCTAGACTATATTAAATGATTTTATGGGTTCTCTGATTAAATTAAGAAAACAATTTCTTCTTTAGATGGATGGAAATATAGAGTGGACTATCTAGGTTCTAAAGAATATACTCTGTGATTGTGTGAATGATTTTTGTGGATCCTCGAAAAATAATTTTCCATTGGATTATTTATCCTATAAAAATATTTATTATTTTTTGATAAAGATGGATCCATTTGTTATTTTTCAGGGGTAACCATGTAGATCTTCCTTGTTCAAGGATGATTTGAGAGAGTATTCCATAGTTTGGACAAGTGTTGCATAAGAGATGACAATGATGGTGTAGTTGATATAGAGGTGTTTTATCATGACATTGTGTCATCATAAATTCTATGTGTACCATCATATGTTGTCTCTAGTGTTTGAGGTCGGTGATTTGGTCTTTTTCATTGTTTCTACATCCTTGTGACATCATCACTTGGGTAAGAAAGTTATTATTGGAATGATATTTTTGCTACCCTTGGAGATCATGTAAATATTGGGGAGGGTGGCCTATGGATTTCTTTTACCATCTAGATTTTCCTTTATACATGAAGTGTTTTATGGATACCATTTGAGTAGGTATATACCATATCTATACCATTCCATTAAATGGGAGTATGTTGAACTTGATCATGATACAACTTGGTGGAGTAACAATTTCAGATTATAGATCATTAGGATAAAGTTGTTCATTGTAAAAATATCCCCATTATCTGGGTATTGTGGTAGTTTAGATAGGATGGAAACAATATGTTGGAGTGTGATTCATTGCTGATGAAACAGTTTCCTTCTCTTTTTGTAGGTTTATGATCATGAGGGATTTATGGGTGATGAAATCATTTATTGTTGGGATATTTTAACACTCCATTACTTTTCATTTGGTTATGTCTTAACCCTTGTTCGTTTCTACCTTTTTTTATTGCATGTGGAGTGATAAAAAGTCAATTGGGAGGATCACGATAATTCTAAATTAAAGTATTTTTTTGTAATTTTCAACAAAAACATCATGTTTCGGTTTATATCAGGGAGCTTACCCACCATGTTTGTTGAGTACATCATGTGTGATGGTTGATTGATATAATTCATGAACAGAATACACATTATGAAATTTTTCTCCATCATTTATATGATACATTTTTGGTAATAGGAAAAATCATGTTTTTAATGAATAGACGATGGGTTTTTCATTATATATGGACCCCAATAATTACACAATGTGTAAATGATTTACTACCCACATAAATGTCATAGTGTTGGTTTTGAGGGGAATCGTATGAGTAATATGTTTCCATCTTTCTTTGTGCACCCACCTCTCTTGACTTGTATCCCTCCCAAGAAGATCTTTAGTTAGTCCTCAACATTCTGATCTGTTCATTTATCGATATATCACTAATGTGGTTGGATTTATTTTCCAAGTATGTGTAGTTTTTTTGTTCTTATGTGGATTAAGTTTTAGCTATGGGTTGGATGTAGTTTTAAGATGTGACAGTATTTTATATCGATACTCTATAGTTTCATGGGGCTCCTTGTCTTTTAGTGGTTGTTCTCTTACTTTCTGGACTCCATTTTCATGGAAAACAAGGTTTCTACCATATTGAGGTAGTTATTTTTATAAAATGGGTTATATTTATAAATTCCAAGTTGTTCTTGATTATATATATTGGTTAATTCATTGATAGAATGTGATAATTTGTATTATTTGATTTTATGGAAAATAAAATGATTTTCAAGAAGTGATTTATCATTGAAAATTGATTTTCATGATTTGGAAATGAGTTTTCATACTCCAAAATAGATTTTTGGGGAATTGAAAACATTTTATAAATTTGTAACCATTGTTTTGAAATGAATTTATAAAAATTCACTTTTTGAAAATTTAGTGCTATAGGATAGAGACATGTGTAGTCATAGTGTGTGTTGCACCATTAGGTGGTAAATTATATAGTATCTAATGGTCAGACTCAATATCATTTGGATCCCATGTATCCATTCTTATTATTTTCAGTGTCTATTACATAGAGACCCATATTATTGATCCCAATACGACACCCCTTTTCATTATTCAATTCATCTTTATATAGAACATGATTTTTTATATCATGAATTGTTCCTCATATGTTTTAATATTAGGTTGTATCACATAGATTTTCATGATTATTTATTCATGGAAATTTTATTACATGTATACCTCTTAATGCATGGATATTGTATCCGATTTTTATCACTTCTACTTTTCGTACATTTAGATATATAATATGAAATAGTTCTATGAAAACAAAAGGATGTAAAAGGGAACACAATTTATAAATGGTTTGTATTTGTGAAAATTATTTAAAAATATTTTTTGTTTTAAGACATTCAATTGTTTCACTATTTATATTAGACCATATATAGAAAATATGGTGGTATCCTACTAGGTTTTGGTTCATACCATACATATGCCTTTAAGATTTTTTTGTTATTGTATTTATGTATTAATGTAAAGATAAGGGAATCTCATAGAATGTTGGCTTCTCTTGTTGTTGTTTCTTTTGGTTCGGGTTGTTTTTGAGGTGACTGTTGGTCATGTGGGGTTATGACATACTTTCATGTATAGCCAATTTTTCTTGGATTGTATGTTTTTTAGGAATGTATTATGTTTTCTATTCATACAATGGTTGTATCTAATTTTTTATCATAATAAATACTAGTTTTTGTTATTTGGTTTTACCCATATTTTGCAGCTGGCCGGTATGGGTGCCTTATCATGTTTTATCATGTTAGTTTTTTTTAATGTTATTTTTAATTGAATCTAAATAAAATCAATATAAAAATATTGATATTGAGTAAGTGGTTGTAATTTATGATTAAATGATAAAAAGACACAATCATTATATTGAATGATGAAACTTATATATGGAAAAAAAATATGAACTATATATCCACATTGAAAGGGAACAATGTAAGGAAAAAGAGATGAA
The DNA here is from genome assembly GCA_963277665.1 of Viscum album. Classification (NCBI taxonomy): domain Eukaryota; kingdom Viridiplantae; phylum Streptophyta; class Magnoliopsida; order Santalales; family Viscaceae; genus Viscum; species Viscum album. The sequence goes on along the minus strand of OY728163.1, from coordinate 1,843,724,743 downwards.
TAAAATAGGTAAAAACAATGATTGTATAATGCACTATCACTATGAGAAAGAGAAAATTTTGGATGATTCCTTAAGTATAAAATACCAAAGAGTTCCATCCATGATAAGGATGGAACAATATCTAATATTTATTGATATTCTAATATTGCATATTGAAAAATATTATAATAGGGGATGTAAAATTCATCTTACAAATATTTTTTTCATTAATTTTTACTAAATATTATAATGAAGGGAATCCTAAATAAATATTAAAATAGTTTGTAAAAAAATACAAAAGCTATAGAATATTATAAATTGATAGATCTAATTTATGAATATAGAGCTATTAAACATGGGAGAAGATTTATTATAAAATTATATACTAAAATGATAAAAGATATATTAGATGACACGATATTAATTAATTTATCTGTGACCTCTAGTTGAACCAAGATGTATTTATATACATGAGAAAAACAAATTAAGACAACATTATATAGGAAATTTTGGAATATAAGTAAAAATTAATTGTATCCCAACATCTAATTCTTGAGAAAAATTTATTAAAAAAATTATATACCCTCCCCTTATTCTATTTTGGAAGTGGGAAAATATCATAATGGTCTTCCTAAAACATCCATGTGGAATGATGATGTATGGGTTATCGTGGATATATTATCAAATAATACTCACTTACTGATAACTAGTGAGGATTTTCCCCTTAAGGGACAAGCCTAGATTTATATTAATTAATATGTTCATCTTCATAGTGCACCTATATCAATTGTATTTGATCATGATAGAGATTTACTAGAAATATTATGGTGAACTCATTAAATTTTTCTAGAAATGGATATCCATTTGATGATAACCAAAAACCCATAATTGAATGGTAATATTGAATAGAATTTCTAAACCTTAGTGGTAATATAGATGACATGTTTGCATTCCCTCTTAGGTATATGAAACTATTACCTCCCCCTTGTGGAATTCACATACAAGGATTGATTTCAATGAAATTTTAAAATATATCAATATGAATACTTTTATGGTAAAACATGAAATAATCAATCTTGATGATATTATTTCAGAGTATGAAACCTAGTTGGTCCAGAATAGGTTGAGGAGATCCTGGAGAATTTTAATGATTTAGTAAAATATCTAGATAGTTCAATTAATAGATATAAGTTATACTAATAATCCGAGAATGTATTTGAAATTCTATGTATGGTTTTTTTATTCCTAAAGGTATCGCCATGGAATGGAATTATAATTTTTTATTAAAAATAGAAAGTTACGTACATGTTTTATAAGGTCTTTTATAATTTTTTTAATGAATTGTATTCTAATATAAGCAATATCTATTTACTCTGATTATCTACAAAGTGAAATATCTATTCCATAATTAATTAATTATGAAGTCTAACTAAAACAAAATTCATGAACTCATTACTAATGAAATATAGAAAAATCTTACCACATCTGATGAGGAATAGATATCCATAATTATTGACACAAGAAAGAATATTTTTTTGAATTAGATTACTTGTCTACTTATGGATGCCTTGAAGAATCATAGGATAGAGGAAGCCACATGGGAGACTAATTTGGAAATGAGGAAAAATTACACCTAATTGATAAAGGATAGTTACGTACCACAAATATAGAGGAAATATTATTTAAGGGGGAATGAAAGTCCTAGGATGCAACTATAGTAAATCGAACATCTCAAAAAATTACATATATTTTATTATAATAGTATAAAACTAATCAAAAATTACATTCAATGTAACTACCATTACTAGGTCTACAAAATAAATATAAATATATACTAGTGCAACAATAATTAAGTCATGTTGGTCATATATTTTAAATATTAACTAGAACGTATATTACAGTTCCATTATTAGGAATAAGGTAATAAATGGAATAGAAAAGATAAATAAGCTATTATATTAATTAAAAATTTTATAGATAACAGAATTTTTTGTATTTATAAAAAATATATAATAGAATAAATAATATTTCCCCATTGTATGATTATAGTGACTGTTACATCCACTATAATAGTACTAGTAAGATTTATAATATCATATCTTCAAAGAATATATATTAAATTTTAATACTTGAAATAAATTAATGAATAACAATTATATTTCTTTATGTATTAATTTTTTTATAAAATGGATATTTACTATTTTATTGTAAAATAAGAAATTTTAAAAAATACTAATAATTTATTTCATAAAAGATATATTTATAATATATAAATAACTATATCTATAAAATGGATCATATTTTTGAAATCATTATTTCGAAGTTATTTTCGGATATTTTCTTAAATTATTCAATAAAATTTTATTTTTTTAAATAGAAAATCTATGTCTTTGAATAATATTTTAATGAAATAAAAATTTAAAAAATATGAATAAAAAATTTATAAAACAAATATGATTTATATTTTTTTATTAATACAATAATCTATTTTAAAATATTATATTCATTTTTCTATAACACTAAATAAATTTTCAATTCCAAAGTAATAGTTTATTCTATAAAAAATATAATTAATTAAATATTTTAATAAAAAAAATTCATTCAATGAATAAGAATTATGTGAATTCAAATGTCAAAAACAATTATTTGAAACTAAAAAAACAAATAAAGTTCCAAATAATCAATAAAATTTAGTTTTTAAGCCATGATAAGAAAATAATTTATATTTTATTAGAAAATACCTCTTCATCATGGCTATATAAACCCCCACCTCCACCCCAGTATCTTTACATAGTAAAATCATTTTTTCCAAATTTATTCTAAATTACCTCTCCAAATTCTCATAACCACATATTCTAACCCCTTTTCAAACTAAAACATCTTCCACTTAATGGTTTAAAATCAATTTAATATAGGCGCCACAATAGAATGTTAAGGGTATCGGGGTCTCTCTTTCCATCATTTTTTTACATTCCATATTCGTGAACTATTTTGAACCACCTATAATGTTTTTTAAATTAATATATTTAAATGGTATTTACTTCACTTTAACCCTATATCAATGAGATATTACCCATTCCCTCTAATAAAAACATTTTTTATAATCTGTTACTTTGTAAAAATACAAGCCTCAAAATACTTCCCACTCATGTTAATTCTCCTCAAACACATTCTATTATATTCCCAACTCCAAATAATTTTATTAAAATAAATTTTAAGGAAACGGTTCGGTAATAACATGATCAGAATAAAGATTCAATGAAACTTATAAATAATTATAAATCCATTCATCAATAAATTATAGTGATTAGAATTATTAACCTTAAGAAGTCTTTATTAAATGAAGGTAACCTCCACATTCAAATTTTCCATAATGAGATCCTCGATGTCAGAAGCCATCTTGTTCCAATTCTATACATACTCTTCCAGGATTTTTTCCCTAATTGAAACCATGAATCCATATATTGTTATGTTTTTCAATCCATAACGATTTTTCTTCGTTCAAATAAACTATCAAAATGCTTTCTATAATTCTGTTTGTATCCTCCTTAGATATCTAAATTATAAAATACCCCTCTAAAAATTCGTCATTTGAGTGGATGATAATCTCTTGGATTTTTTTTTTGATTCAAAATCCTCTATTTATACATTCACCAAATCAAAGGTAGATTGTTCCTCTTCTTGTGTTTCAATCGCATCATCAACTCCTGGATCCTCATGAATAATTTTACCTTTTCACTTATTCATAAGGTTTTCAGTAGCTTCATTCAATATCATTTTTGGGATTACCTTTTCTTGTGGACCTTGTAAGATGAGGAATACAAAAATTGGAGTACTCCTTCCATCTTCTCATCCCCTGCATATGATGAATAAAACTATTTGAATCCATAAGGGTGTTCATTCCATTCATTAATGAGGATCAATGGTAAACATACTTTGTTTTTATATCCTTGGGCTTTGAGGACCATTATTCAGAGGTAGAATCATTATCCATCCCTTTTTTGTCTATCCTATCACATAAAGTATAATTATCTTCTAATCCTTCCTCCACAGGTATCCCTTCTTCAAATGGGGGTGATTCCCTATCTCTAAGAACATAAAAAAGATTTTAAGAACCATTACCATAAACTCTATCTTTACCTATACATGCACAATAGGTATTATTGTTTCCTCACCTAGAGCACGTTCTTTAAGAGCCCTTATTGGGATTTCCTAGTTTTTTGGTATCCACCAATCGTATAATCCAACTAAATCCCACTATCTTACTTGTTCCTAACTATTGAAATTGGACGATTCATCTTATGAAATTTAATACATTGTGGCCCCTTGATAAAAAATACAGTAATATCTCACAACATCTATAAATTAATGAGATTTCATAGTGAGGCTTCTTCACAACACACAGACCCCCTCGTCCCCCACTAAACCTCCATGTACATGGCTTGATGTTGAACCAACGCCCATGTCATGCATCAAATGCAAAAAAATTACTTATCCATGTTTTAGAAATCATAAGTCTCGCCTACTTCTAGGAAATTATCGGATAACACAGTTCCCCACCACCTAGTGGATCCAATTTATGGTCGTTTCATGCTAATCCTAAGATCATATTGAGAGAATCCTTCAATGTGTCATATATGGGCAGATCATCTCCCTCAAATAATGGGATCCCCTTGGAATTTACAATCACCATAACATTGACATCCTCTTTCAGGATCTTGGATGACACATTTAATGGATTCGAAACCAACATTGTAACACCTCTATTGTAATATCACTAGGTAGAGTGTTCATGGAGGTAGAACGAGGAGAAGTAATTGGTCCATGAATCATAATCAATCGTCTCACTGAGTATATATTTTTATTCAATATTAGACTATATGAAATCCTTAGGATGTTTAGAAATTTAGAACTCTATACAAAACCAGTGTTCAATGGGATTTAAAATCGCTTTGGCCCTAGAATCCAAAACCAATAAACATCACACAAGATTTCTTAGAATATAAAAGATGGAAGGATTTTGGAAAGTGATTGAAAAAATAAGAAGATAGAACCAAATCATAGTTGTCACTAGTTTGAGATTCCAAATAATATCAAATTACAAACAAGATAGAATGAAACATAATATGTTAACAATGCATGATCCACTAGACCATGATAGATCTAGATCATAATTAGATGAAAAAAAATCATTATTTTCTTAGAGATAAGAAAACCAACCACTGCATGATGACGAAGGCCCCATTGAGAGTTGAATAATCTATTTGTTACAACCACTAAAGGCCTATGCTACCTAAAAAGAGTATTCAAGGTATGGTTATTGAGGGAAGAAGCTTCAGAAGACTCCATAAAGAAATTACAAGTAAATGGGTTCTAATAAAAATATAGGGAAATTTTTGCAGCTCGCACAATACTTGTGAAAATATGGAGTAATCCTAAGTTGGTGAAGGGTGAAAAATAAAGGTAAGGTCAATTAAAAGAGGGTGAAAATATTCCATCCCCCCCCTCAGGGAGTGTTTAGGGCTGAGAGTTCGGTCAGTGCTGACAGAACCCTATTATATTATTCGTCATTATAATTAATATTAAAATATTTTATTAATTGTACAATTATGTTTGAAAATAAATAAAAATTCATATTTTAAACTCTTGAATAAAATCATCCATCCATTGTTGATTTCCACTACCTAGGTGAATAGTGATATGTTATAATTCAAATATTCCTTTTTTTTATATTCAAAAATATGTATTTCATTATTAAATATAACATTCAGTATGAAATAATGTAATTTTTATTATTATTTAATTAAAAAATAATGGTTACATTAAAATTAAACATTCATACTCATTTCAACCATCTAAAAAATATTTTCAGTGATGATTCTATGAATTATAACAATCTACTAAAATATAATCCGCACTTATTTTTTTGAGTGATCTAAACCATATACCATGAAACTTATGGAATTTAGGTAACTGTAGGATATTGTGCTTCAATCATTTCATGGTTTTGGAACTAGGTATACAACATCATCAAAACATATAATAGAAGAAACAATTACTCATTAAATGAATAATACAAGATAAATTAGGATTAAAAATAATTTTTATAATGAAATAAACATATTTTTTAAAAATAATTTAATTAATAAATAGAATATTATTATTTATGATATTAGTGGGGAATTACAATAGAGTTTGGAATTGAGGTGAGGGAAACATCTCCAAATATCCCATTTTCTTGTAATGTTTTTGTATATTTCCTATCATTAAATTAATGTTACATATAGAATGTTTTGAATGTATATATTAATTATATATTTTTTTATTTTTTAGATATTCTTATATCATCTCCACCACTTATTAATTTAAATATCATTCCTTATGTTGTAAATAAGGGGTATTTTTCACTACTTTTTCAATTATTTTGTTATGTTATCAGCTAAAATATTTTTGTCTCTATTGACCATACCATTTTTTTTAAAAATTGTTCATTATATCAAGGATATGTTTTATAAATTTTAATCTATTTTTATAGTTTATCTATTATTTTCTAGGTCATATAGAAATTAATCTATATTATATAGGCACCATATATCTTATAAACCAAATTCATGGCAGTTAACCAATATATTAATTCTATACATTTTTCATGGATATATTGAAAAGCTTTATACTAGTTATTTCATAATGTTTAATTATTTATAACTTTTACATATTTACATAATAAATTTCTTATAGAACATAGGTGTTTTATATTATACATTCTAATCATTGGATGATTGCATTAAAAATATTGAGTAAAGGTTGTGAATCAAAATTACCTACCAATATATGTATTGGTCGGACTAATGAGAGAAAATACAATAGGGAAGTAGGAAAATACTTTCCCATTAATTTTTATTTCTTGGAAAAGGAATAAAATAAATGGCTATGATGTTCATCATTATGTATTAAATCAATATGATATTTATTATTATCATTGTTATTCATTTCTTCCATTTCTGTGTTTTGGAATGTTGTTGTATTCACTTTTATAGAATTTATGAATTTATTTTTTCATTTACAATCTATTTACATCATGAATATTACATATTATATTTCATTATATTCTACCCCTTACAATGAATATGAGAACACCACTTTATATAGTTTCCATATCTCCCTTGAAAACCAGTAAAAATTATATATATCTTCTAGGAATATGAAATTAAAAAATAAAAACATTATGTGTACTCTATATGATGTATTTTTTTATTAAATTTACATTTAAAGGAAATTAATTTATAAATTATTTAGAGTTAAATAAGTATTTAGATATAATGTTTTATAGAATTTTTTTTACCAATTTTATAAAAACTATATACACTATGTAGAATTATCTGGGTAGTTAAATCCACAGTCCAGGTAACAGTATAGTAAAAGGTTGAATGAGGGTGTTGTTTAAATAAAATAATTATCTTACAAATGTTTATCTAATCAAATACTAATCTAAAATACTAGAGAACACCTTTATTTTTATTATTACTATGAACATAACCATATAATGAATTTAAAACTATAGGCATAATAACATTATGATATTACTTGTATCTCCCAAATGGGAAACATTCAAGAATTATACAACTAATAATGTAATTGTTGAAATAAATTCACAAAGCACTAAGTGAATAAAAAATATTGCTTATATTAACATTATGGTAAGAATTTTGGTCTATATATTAATATTAGATGTCTCTTAATAATCTCCCATTGATATCTCCTTAAACCTCTCTCTCCAAGAATATCATTGATGATGATATTCATTTTGTTTTTTTAGATGATGTCCTATTCTAGAAAACTATTTGGAAATAGATATTTTGTATACCAAAATATTTATTTTTAATCTCAATTAATACACTAAATGATTCTCCATCCATCAATATTTAGAAAAAAAATTCAAAATCCATAACCACGGTGTCATGTAACCATGTAAAGAACTGGTGATAGAAAAATGAAATAGAATTGAATCCCCTAAAACATCATCCAAAGGATCTAAGAATTATGGTAATCACACTATGAATCAAGTAACATGATCTAAACTGGTGACAATGAATCCAAACCCAACCCAAAATAAAACATCGATATTTGGAGTAGCGTCGGTAGACTATCTAAGACACATAATCTATCCTATGAGTTGTCTTCTTCCATATTCAATATAATTTATCCCAATAAAACTAAACTTCAACAAGAAATGAAATAATAACTAGAGAATAACTACACTAGGGTTTTTATGTATTTAGATCCCCTTTGTATTTATAGAGTAATAACATTTCACCAAACAATCAATGATGGATAAAATAGATAAATAAGGAATGACAGAAAATATTTAAAAATATTATGAAATAGACATCACGTCACTATCTAAACCCCCATATAAAACATCCCCTTTTTGAAATCCTTAATAAATTGTCATATAATATTAGAAAAATATATAACAACACTCCTTGAGAAAAAAATTTACACTTATAAATGAATGCTTAAGGGGCATAATTTATGAGCACCTGTATATCATAAAAACATCATTTGTGTAAAACACATTCCATTAAAAACGAGGGTGTATTATTAAGCCAAAACTTCCATTTGAAATTACAATTTTATAACATTTATTGAATCATATTCATGATACACAATTTGAAATTATTTTTTAAATTGAACATATCAATAGGTATCAATTTAACACCACCATAGGACCATTTTCTGTTAAAACCATTTAACTTGGGCCACCAAGACCCACATTATCAGAAACCCAAAATAATGAAAAAATTAACTCCTTGAAAAGAAAATTTATTCATAAAACACTTTTAAATAAAAAATCATTTGTTACATCCCCTTTAAAAATCACCAATTTCTCTTTAAAACCCCATTGGTACATTATAATGAACACTTGGAATACGAAAACATATAATCTAGATATCCTTGTTTGACAACCATGATAATATAAGTTTTTTAAAAAACAATATCCATAGAAATTCATTTGCTATACCAACATAAATATACATGTAAAATTACCTTAAAAAACAATTAAAAGTTTGAATCATTTCATGACATGTATCATATGGGAAATTTCTAAAAATACCATACCATTCCAAAATAGAACCCATTCACAATAGTTAACCTTAAAAGTGGATGAGATACAAAATAATGTATATGATTTTTGAAACCCATAAATATAAAAATTACCCGCATTAAGATCATATAGAACTATAAAACCAACATACATACTGGTTATGGTTTAAGGGAGAAATAAAATTATTTAATAGAGATTATGGGATAATATAGGAAGAGAATGGAATGAGTAATCCTCCAAAAATATAGTTTATATTGAGTAGAATGAGGCTTCAAATATATAAAAATTAAAGAGAGGAGATACCTACATGTACTCCATAGATAGAAAAATGTGTGTAATTGACGTACCCAAATAAATAATATTTATAAATGTAAATATTGTATGTCCTATTTTATAAATAACGAGGAAAACTAAATCATTAGGATGCATGGTTAGACATGTTGTTGGCCAAATATATGGGAGATTATTAAAAAATATGTTGTACTACACAAATGTTTCTCTCAAGGATTCCCAATTTCATGTGGAAGATTCAGGCTAATACATGAATTATAAATGTAATAAGTTGGTCTCTACTTGAACTCACATGTTTTATCTATTACCATACACCAACCCTGAATAAAAATAATAAACATACAAAAACAATAACACCAAAAATTCCAACATGTTACTTTATTCATTGTTTTAGCTATACAATGTATACAAATTGGTCTATAATAGAATGAATAAATTAATGATAAAAAATTAAGTCATGACACCTAAAAAAATTTAAAATTCCCAAAAGTTATAGAAAAACTTCACTAAAAATAAAATGAGATTATCACACTATGGGGGTGATGTAATTATTCAAATTAGAATCAGATAAATTTATATCTTATTTCCCTAATTATAATGTTAAAGAAGGATTATTGGTTTAAATATATATTTGAGTATAAAAAGGGATCCAAGAATTTCATTTTTTGTCCTACATCTCCACATGAAAATATATCATTATTAAATAATACATCATAAATTATGATATACTAGGTCTACAATTTCATAGTACAGACAATGATTATTAATATATCATTTTTTCCAACAAACACATAACACATGTGACCATATTAAAATTAACTATTTTTTTTAATTAAAATGAAAATCGTTAAAGATAATATTATTATCACCATGAATATACTCTGATGTAAATAAATTATTTCAAGATTAATGTAATAATGAATTAATTTTCAGTGTTTTAAATAAGATAAAACAACTATTCTGACACATGTGTTAAAATATGATAAATCTTATGAAAATTCACAAATACCATGATTTAAATTTTATGGTCTTTATAATGATTAAAACATTACAAATTTTAAACCATGGAACTCCACGCCTTATAAATATATATTCATTTCATACAAGATGTGTAATTTTACAATCTTCCATAGGAACCATCAATTCGATACAACATCATGAAATAACACACAATAATTTAATAATTGAATCTCCATACATGATTCATTATAAAATTGTGAGAGTAATAATTCTAGATGTTTGTAGACAAGTTATATGTAAAAGAAATAATATGTTAATCATTTATTTAAACAAAAATGTTGACTCAATATTCAATTTATTAAATATGATAAGGATAGTGAATTTAAAAATCCTCTAATAAGTACCCTCATTTAGAAATTTTATTATCATGTGATTAATCTTAAAATTCCACACATGTACCATTATCTAACCAAATGAATCATCCAATAATTATTAAACCCATAATATATAATCTGATTTTAAATTTTTTTTGTGACACAAAAACCATGTCAAATATCTCAGTTTTCTCCATAAAACATAATAACAACATGACTTCCAAGAAAAATTACTTTTTTAACATTAGAATAAAATAGACATCATGATCTCATAAGAGACTCAACATAGATAAATGAATTACCTTATATATTATATGATAATCCATTTAATGAATCTACTTAAAATAACTATAATAATATAACCCATCATTCAATTTGAGTAAACTAAAAAATAATTATGATTTCCATAAATTTAAATATTGGGTTAAAATTATCTTAATTAATTGTTAAGGAATCTTATAAACTGAAAATATTTTCTTAATGATATATTTTAATACAAATTAATAAAACTATTGATTTTACATTGTTAAGAAATTTATTTTAAAAAAATTGACTAATCTATATTTATATATATAAATATAATAGATTGTCTCAATTCCATATCAATTTAATTAAAATTAAATCATAAATAGTAACATTGATTTTTTAATTACTGAATTTTTATGATTTTATCTGAATTTTTTCATTTCATGAACCAGCATACAAGCTAATACTATTATATTTTTCATTTAATATAATAAAAATATATTTAACCTTTTATAAATCAATAACTCAATCACCATATCATAGACTGAAACCTCTTAATACATAAGTATTACAATGATGTATGAAAATGAAATAAATAATAATTCAATCAATAAAGTATTTAAATACCTCTACTCTAGTATTATATAGTTTGTGGTTACCTAATTACATTGGAATTAGACTGAAGTAATGACATCCCAAAGGAACAAATAGTTTATTTTTAAACAAATATATATACAAACTCATATATTACTTAAAATTTGAAACCATAAGATACACCATATCAATTCATCTTATAAAAACATTAATCAAATATCTTATCCCTACTTATAAATAATAATAATATTTTTATAGACCCAGTGGAAAATCCTTAGAAAGAGTGATATTAGATGCTCAATAAATGTTAAGTACAATAGAAGCTTAACGGAATCAATAAAATTTATCAACATAAAAAGGAAAAAAAATTGGAATTACATTCCATTTTATCTATAACTGATAATTAAAATAATTGATAGATAATATAATATTAAAAATATCATAAATAATTATAAGTAAAATCATAATTAAAGAAATGTTTATTTATTGGATTCCATGATCACAAACATCTGGGTACCCATACCATCAATACCAAACACAAGATAGTATGAAACTAATTGGTAAAAATTTATTAGGTTTGGATAAATTCATCTAAACTATTAGTATGACTCAAAAGAGAGTTTAAAACTATTTGGTACAAATAGAGTAGTATTGACCAATAGATTTCTCTCATGAGACCTATCAGTTCATCAAGGGGGCATGTATAACTAGGATCTTCCCATGTATTTAATATCAAAATTATATCGCATATGAAATGGTGAAGAACAATATATATAAAAAATTCTATTAAAAACTAACATATGTAATTTCAATAATCACACCAATCAAATGAAAATAATCATAAACCATATAGAGTAATATGGTGAATGGTATAAAATGGATCATATATAGTCCAACTGATTATAAACCATTTAATAAATATAGAATATGTTGTAATAAGATATCAATATAAATTAACCATATGATTGAACAATGGCTATTGACATAGATCAAAATACATTAAATGATACATTGAAACAATCTTAACAAAAATACCATATTCTCTTTAGGAATCATATATATTTAAAATGATGTTTAATTATAAAAGGAACATTTTTTTTGAAAATATCTGTGAAAAACTTTAATGAATTATTCAAAACACTAAGGAGACATGAAATATGGTAATTATATTTGTCCCATATATGTAAAAAAACATCCTTTCTGAAAAATGAACATTAAAATGTGATTTTTAATTAATGTCCCTTGAAAATATCAAATCATTGAATTGAGCATTAATCCAATGAATATATTTTTTAATTTTTATAAAAATAAAAATAAATAAGAGTCAGAATAACATAATATATTAAAAATTCATTTAAAAAATTATTATCAGGACATAATCAATGAAGGTGATGTTTATCCAAAAGAATTAAAATTTGGTTAAAAAGTATATTGAATTATATAATCAGTCATATCATATGCACCATAAAAGTAATAATTATCAAATTAAACATTGAATAATATGATGAAATTTTAATTTATTATTTGATATTTAAAAGGATTTCATATACACAAAAAAAAAAGAAATATGTGGTGAATAAGGGATATGACTCATTGAATTTAGTGGGTGATGAAAAACCCTTACCTAATGATGCCCTTTAGTTTTCCGCACATTAACCTATATTATAATTGCTTATAGAATGTTAATAAGTCATAAATTTAATATATTAATATTTTTAATAACTTATTAGATAATATGATACCATAATACCACCCATTCATTAATAATATTTCATTATTTCCATTTTTACATGTGTAGTCGTTTCATGGTTTCTACATTTGATTATTTTTGTATAATTATTAATTTTCATGTAAAATGGAAATAAACCCCCAAAGTGAAATTAAATGAAATTCATGAAAATAAATAAGATTAAATAGCCCCATATATCATTTTTATTTCTAATATGGTAATTATTTATTTGATAAAATGTTTATGATAAATTTTTTATTTATACTGGAAGTTCATTCGACTATCACGAACTAGTTTTGTCTTATTTACTATTTTGTATATATATTTTTTATAAAAAATTAAGTGTGTTATAAATACCTTTTATATCATTCATTAACCAAAACAATACTTTTATGACCAAAAATCATATTTGTAATGGAAAACCAATAATTATTATTCCTGGAGATGGTTAACAACCATAATTTTAAACGCGAATTCATTTATTTGAATAAAGGGAGGTAATAATGTGATGGATATAAGATATTACATTACAAACATAAAATTATAGAATCTAAATTAGTCTATAGCTATTATTAATTTTTGTAAATAAGAACATGAGGAGATTCTAGATGGGAAAAGAAAATAATCAAGGTGGTTTGAAAAAATTCCATCTTGAATATCACCTCATTGAAGGATCACATAAAGACATTAGAATTCTTATTTTCTGAGAAAATAATCAATTTGATGTGTATATTTTGGGTAGTAGATGGTTTTCCTGATATTTTATGAAGTTTATGTATTTTGAGATTAAATTAGGTGGTGGGAATTTTTATTTATACCTGAGGATGGGTGCTTTTATGTGATTAAATAATGACTATTTTATATTTCAAGCCATCCACATTTGGGTGGGATTAATTTCAAAGACTTTGGATGATGATTAATGATTTCAGTTATTTTTATGGTTGAGAAATACATCAAATACCCATTTTATATTGAAAATTTTAGGTATTTTATTCATTTTAATTTTAACTTTATTGTGTTACATTATTTTACCTATATTACAGTAAGTCAATTTTCCCATGATAAAATTTTTATGCAGAAAAGATATTATTAAATTATAAATTCATTTTGAAATTTTGATTACAAATATGGGATACATTTTACCAAATTAAAATCACTTAATGGGAAAAAACATAACTATAACAAAACACTAAAATGATTTGAAACCATGGGTTCTCGTGAAAAGTAATTTTTCAAGAAAAATATGGGTTTATATTAACATTAATATTAATATTTACCATTATATGAAATTAAATTTAATATTTACTGATATATTTTAAATATATTTAACTAAATAAATATGACAATAGTTATTATTTTAATTACACAATGATAAAAAACATAATGTACATTAAACAATTTTATGAAAATTCCAGTTTTTGAACCCGTAAATAAAATTTTTCTAAAATACAATATAAATTTTAATAAAAAAAATTTATGTTGATGAAATATAAGTAATTAATATTTATTTTACATTAAAACATATTCAAACCATTATGGATATAGGATCCCAAGAATTTATAGAATAACACTTTATTTAATTTATTAATAATTATTTATAGGATATTAATTTTTCATTAATGAAGACACTTTGTCTGATATGATACTCGATATACAACAATGGGTTTCTTTGAAATCATATGTTTCCCACAACTACGATATATACTAAAAAATAATATTATAATATTTATAATTATTATTATTTTAAATTATAGTTAATGTCTTGACGTTGAATTGGAAAAAATTAACAGAGTTAACTATAATATGATTTTAAAAAAAATTATAAAATTTACATATATCGAATTTTTTTATAGGCTTAACATGAAAATGAATCAATTTTGATGCATAAAATACTCTAACATTTTTCAAATGCCACGTTACTACATTTTGATGGATAAACCTTTTTAAATCATGTTTTGACACTTTTATATGTTCTATTTGTCAAAATAAACATCTTATATATAATTGAGATTTTATAATTTACTTCGGTTAAATATTTAGTATTTTTTTAATAATGTTCATTTTTAATGAATAATGAAAAAATATTACATTTTAACTCAAAATGACATTTTCATTAATTTTATTTATATAGTTATATTTCTATTTTAATTTATTTTAACATGTAATTTGATTTTTTTCATTTAAATCAATTTTGGTCATTGGATGTAATTTTACTTTTTTATTGGAAATAAACACATGTCAATATTTTGAATGTTTTATTTCATAAAAACACACTTTTTTCTTTTGACAATAAAAATTAATTTTAAATTAATTTATTCCAAATATATGTTTGGAATTAGGAAAAATGGATTCCATATTTGGAATAAGAATTTCCATATTATGTAAATAATTACCTTTTATTTTTTGATATTTTTAATAGTAATTTCGGTAATTATTTTTAATTACCATGGTTAAAGGGTAAATCTGGTTAATAACTATAAAAATTAATATTATTATAATATAAAACTATCCTAAAAACTTTCATAATCCTATTGGATGAGATATGTCTGACTCAAGTAATCTCGGGGTCGATTTTAGGACCCCATGGAGCGACTTGGATATGATAATGACACGTTATAAGAAGTGATTTAAAGTAATGAGAAATATAACATAAACATATATCCTTTACTAAATCAATTATAATATAAGGTTATATGACTAATATATTTGATGGTATATAGTAATTATAAAGTTCAAACTATTTCCGACTTCTTGGTATCTTATTTATAATTTTTAAACATTAAATAAATTAATTTATTTGTGACAAAATGATGATGCAATGATTACCTAATTAATGAATGATTTAAATAAATGATACTATAAATATTATGACAAATTAAATTTGAATATTTTTATGACATAAAAAAATTTTATTTATGATATGTATGTATTATCTTTGAATTAAATACTATAGTTCAAAGGAATCTGGTTTTGATCACTTTAACAAAAATCAATTACTAAATGGTGTCTAAATTGAAAAAAATTGGTTTTTAAAACAAATACTATTTTATTAAATGATATAATAGTCATAAAAATAAAATATTCAACTCAAAAATGTTTATAATGTTATAAATATCATTAGTGATCCAATTTTTGTTCTCTAGGAATTTTATAGTAACTACTGTAACCATATATTATAAAAATTCTAGAAAGCATGCTAAGAGTTTATGTTTTTTTCTAATGCTTAAAGCTAACATGTAAGGTTAATTTTGTGACCTAAAATTTTGAAAACATATTGGTTGAAAGTAT
The DNA here is from genome assembly GCA_963277665.1 of Viscum album. Classification (NCBI taxonomy): domain Eukaryota; kingdom Viridiplantae; phylum Streptophyta; class Magnoliopsida; order Santalales; family Viscaceae; genus Viscum; species Viscum album. The sequence continues at coordinate 1,843,708,176 of OY728163.1, read as the reverse complement.
TTATACCCATTATCAAAATTTTCTTGATATATATCACTATAAAACTATTATATTTCTAAAATAAATTTATAACCAAATAATATTTCAATCCTTTCTTAAAATGCCCATAATCCCTCTTATAAAATGTCACTAATAATACCTATTTACTCACACATCTCAAGCCTATTAGATCCTCAAATTTCTTATGAAATAATCTACAAACATCCTTACCTTCCTCCTATAATCCTCAAATTGGTTTGATGTAAATTCCAGAAAGCCTTTTGGCTAAAATCAAAATAAGTTACCCAATTTAGAGGTAATGTATTCTCTCAAGTTCCATTCTTTTATTTTCCATCATCACACCCTATGATATTATTATTCTATGATTAAATAACAAAACCAGTATACTAAATAAACTAGGATGTTTTTATGTGAAGTAACCTAACTACACTTACACACACCTCCATCTAATGTGTACAAACATATTGTTTCTGTGTATAGTGAACTACTGCCTCATGATATGATGATTATTAAATTTTCACCTACCACCTCTTTTGGTAACCATTATGATGGAACAATATTTATATAAGATATATTTTTTATTTATATTTACTCTATTATTCATTAAATATTAATTTATAACATTCTTTCATGGTTTTCATAATGTAAAAATAAAATAACTTCATTTTATGAAATACAGACTACCACCCCCTCAATGTGATATGAATCATTAATTTCATACATGGAACTTATAAATAATGGAATAAAATAACATATGTAATATATATCAAAAATATATTATAATTTAATTATAATATATGTCTGTATCATTCAGCTTTCATTCCGTTAATATGAAAAATAAATAAAAGTAGTGTTCATTGGTATGTACGACCTACCTTCTCCATGAATGGTGCATTTTATTTTTTCTGAAAATGTTATATAATACTATAGATACATATATAATGGATATATATGATATTTAAATATGTAATATCATTATTTATATGATTTAATTTTGACTACATGTAAAATTAAATAGAAAATAGTCTATTTTCAATTGCAGTATAGAATATCGAAAAATTGACTCATAGGAACTTGAATAATTATGTGATTGTTATAAGAAGGTAAAAACTGATATAAAGGAATTATAAAATTTAAAATGGTTCCAAAACAAGTATAAATTACCTTAATTTTGTTATTCTAGAAGAAAAAGAAACATACATGATGATTTGGACTCAAGGTATGGGATTTCGTCTCAATCTCCTTTCATTGAGGAATATTTTATTTTATAAATGACATTCAATTATATGCTATATAATCAACCCCTTTTAATTTTAATTTCATTAAATGGTTATTAGAAGGAATATTTTTCTACAAATCATATTACTAATTGACACATGGAATGTTTTTCAACATACATGGTCACAATGTCCCTTATAGCGTTGGGAGAATTATTTAATATTTAGCTTCATATACAAGTCGTGATGTTTTTGAAATGAAAATTAAATACCATATTGAATTTTAGGTATTTTGGTATTGAAAATGGTTTTTATAATGGATTTATTATGTCAATATCTCGAACTGAAATCTATTGAGGGGTATTTGGAAATTTTTTCTTTCCCATATACTTATTTGATGTGCTATGATTATGTTTTGGTTCATGTTCATTTTGTACATATATGGGTGGTTCTGTTATAAATCGGGGTGGGTGAGCCTAAGATAGGTCTCTAATTAATTTGGTAACATGACGAAGATAGATGTTAATGTTTTTCCAATAGATTTATTGAATATACTATGATGGGTATTCAAAATTAAACCATGAAGGTTACATAATATATAGCTATGAAAGATAAAAAGTATGTATGTTATGGATTCAAAAATTTAATTTTATGATTCCTTATTTCTATTATTTATTCACAAATCTTTTGATTTCATTAGCTGTCTTAAATATCTTATATTTTATGAGTGAAATTTATTATTTCATTGATTTTTATGTATTCAGGGACTAATGTTTTTCTTTAATTATTTTATATCCCTTACTGAGATTTTTATTCTTATCCAAAGTTTTTGAAATGTTTCTAAAATGGTAAAAATAAAGGTAGGAGAGCATAATATTTCACGCATAATGTTATCAAAAAAAAAGTACCCTTATTTTATTTATTGTTTTTTGTGAAGAATTGGATATATAATAAGTGTGTAATTTTTAATATTTGAAATGTAAGGTTATAGTTATGACCTAATTCTTTAAAACTATAAAACATAAAAGATCCATAAAGTGAATTCATGACTAAATTAAAGATTAATCAATTTTTAGGTAGGGTGCCTTATAGTTGGTATTAGATGTTGTCTTAGAAAAATTTTGGAGTCAGGATATTTTTAAATTAATATCCATAAATTAGTTTTACTTCATGGTTAGATTGAAATGATATAGAATTTTATTATTACCATGTTGTTTCATCTAAGATATTTCTATGTTTAAAATTGATTTATGTAGAGGTAATAGGGTAGCAATGATGGGATGACATCAAGAGGAACATAACCTACCCAATTAGTGACCATAAATGATCAGGATTGGAACTAAACAGTTTGATGCAGTGATAGCATAATTGGCATAGGCAATAAATGGTGGTGGTTCCCATGCGTGAGATTAACTAGATAAACCACAAAGGAACATATTGGTATGTTAACATTTTATGATGCAACATCCCCTATCATTCAGAGGATCATCAGACCTTGATCAAGATAAAGGGTAGATTAATGAAATGGAAAATATTTTTGAAGTCATGTAGTGTTCAGAAGACCAAAAGGTTCATCTTTCAATTTATCATTTTCAAGGTGATGTCGATCAGTGGTGGTCGATGGGTAAAAATAACAGGGATAGTGAAGATATTTATTATCAGGATTGGTATTACTTCAGCATTTCATTTCTTGAGAAATATATTCCTAAGGTGGTTCAACATAGGATGGAGAATCAATTATTGGAATTGATGTAGGATGATGAATCAGTGGATTCTTAAGAATCCAAATTCACTGAACATGAAAGTTATTCTCCACCATTCATTCGAGATCAAGATATTAAAATCAATCATTTTTTACTCAAGATTAATTCCTAATTATTGAAGGGTATTAGCTTCTCGTGAGGGAAAATCTTATGAAAAACAAACTTGATGTGCAGATAAGTTGGAAATTAATTATTTCCAATTATCTAGTGTTCTTTAGCATACAACAAAATTAGAGGTCGATGTGGAAGATGGAAGGGAGGAACTCTTCAAAAAAGTATAATGGTAAGAAACTTATGTTTACAATTTGTGAAAATTGTGGAAAACACACACTAGGGAATGCCTTTTGAATTTCGATACATTCTTCTTATGTGGTAAAATTTTATATAAGGATTATAATTACTCTAGAAAATATTAGGGTAGTGGTAAGACAAAATCTGATTTATATTTAGTAAATTTTTTTACGTGAAATGAAATTGGTTATTATGAAATGGGTGTCCGATGAAGAACTACAATAATGAAAAGTAGCCTATCTATATGAAGAAAGGGGTGGTGAAATCCTTTGTAACTACTTCATCAAATGATGGCCCATCAAATGAAGTAGTTTATGGAAAATGTTTTGTTTATTGAGATTATGCCAATGTGATTTTTGATTCCAGGCCTACACGATCATTTATTTATGATAAATTGTCTATTAAATAGGGAATTCCATCTCTAGATATAAATCCTGGACATGTGGTAAAAACACCTGCAGAAATTTTTGAGACAAAAAGAAATAATAAGAACCTTTATATCATTGTGTGTGGAATTAGTCTACCAGAAAAACTTATTATTTTGCTTGTAGTATAGTTTAATGTTATTTTCATTATGGATTTCCTTTCCGTTTATTATGATAAAATTTACTATTAAGATAATGACTTTTCTTTTTAGATATAATTTTAGTTTTTGTACAATAATGAACCCTTACTTTTGATAAAATATCAGGAAGCTAAGCTACTAGTAAAAGAGTGAAATGAATGTTAGCATGAACATATTGTTGAAAAATAGGGACTATTCATTTTAAGGATGTCCCAATGGTAAATGAGTTTCTTGGTATTTATCCTAACTATTTTTCTGATATAAAACATAATCAAGATGTTATGTTTTCTTTTGAGTTGGTTCCTTATGTTAATACAATTTCAAAACCACTTATCTAATAACTCAAATAAAACATTTAGAGTTAATGAAGAAATTGTAAGAGTTATTATATAAAGGTTTTATTTGACCTATCACATCATGATGGGGATATACATTCATGTTTAAAAAAAGGGATAGTTCAACGACACTTTTCATTTATTATAGTTCCTTGAATAAAATCATTGTTAAGAATAAACATTCCTTTAATCAAATCGATGGTTAGAATAATCAGATATAGGGAGCATAGTAATTTGTGAAGATTGACTTGAGGAAGAAGTACCATCAGTTGAAATTAAAGTATAGATACATTCCGAATACCACATTTCATAACACATATGTCCACTATGATTTTTTTGTTATGCCTTTTGGGGTAACCAATTCATCTGTTGTATTCAAAGATCTTATGAATATAATTTTTTGTGAGTTCTTGGATATGTTGTTCGTTATGTATATTTATTCTATTTGGGTATATTCTGAATGTAATGAGGAACATGAAAGTCATTTAATGGTTTTCTAGAGAACATTAATAGACGAGAAACTATATGGGAAATTCCTAATGTTTGGGTTTGGGTTATAATAAATTTCATTCCTTGGTCACATTGTTTCAAAATATCGAATAACTATTGTTCCTTCTAAAAAAAGTTATTAAAAAATGTTCAAGACCCACAAATATAATTTTGAGATATATTTTTCATGATTTACAAGCTTATTATCATAGGATAGCAGAAAATATTTCATGGTTATCGAGCTCACTAACTATGAATACTTGAATGGGTTTTAAGTTCATCTAGACAAAAGAATGTGATGAATGTTTTCAAGAATTGAAATGAAGATTTGTGAATGCTTGAGTTATGTCAAATCCTTCTAGAAATGGTAAATTGGTTATCAATAATGATTTTCCATATAAAGGAAATGTATGTGTCCTAATTTAGAATGATCGGGTAATTTTTTTTGCATCATTTTACTTGAAAACTTATGAGTTAAATTACCCTACACATGATTTGGAATTAGCTGTTGTTGTTTTTGCATTAAAAATTTTGTGGAATCATTTGTATGGTGTGATGTCTAAAATATAAACTGATCATAAAATTTTTAAGTCATATATTCACTCACAATTAATCAAACATGATATAGTGGAGATGGATAGAATTAATCAAGGATTATGATTCCACGATTCATTACAATCTTGGAAAGGAAAATAAATGGGTAGATGCTTTGAGTTTAAAGATTAATGATATACTAACCATGATATATTTGGAACAAGATACTTTGGTTTTTTATTAGATGAATTTTGGATTTGAAGTTGTTGGTGCATGGAATTACTCTATTTTATATCAGGTGGAAGTGATATAATCTTTATGAGACAAAATTAATCAATCAGAGAAAGAAGACATTGAGTTATTGAAAAATGTAGAATTGGTTCAAAAGGGTACGTTATCTGAATTTACCATTGATAAAGACTGTGTCTTGACGTATGGAATGAGATTATGTTTGACTTTTGATTCTGAATTGAAGAAAGAGTTATTATGTGAAGCTCATAGTTGTTTGTTTTCATTTTTTCCTGGTAGTACTAAGACATACAGAGATCATCAAGAGTATTACTGGAGGGATGGAATGAGAAGAGATATTATTGAATTTACCCAGAGATGTTTGATTTTTAAACAGGTTAAAATAGAGTGGTAGTTACCAAAAGTGATTCTTTAGCCTTTTCTAGTTCCATAGTGGAAATTAAAAAATATGTCAAGGGATTCCATAGTGGGATTAACAAATACTTCTCTCGGTAACACTTTAACCTGGGTTATTGTTGATCGATTGACTAAATCTACTCATTTTCTTTCTATTCGAGATACGTTATCTCTAGATTAACTTTTTCAAATGTATATTAATAGGATTGTGAGGTTACATGGAGTTACCATCTTTAATGTATTTGATCATGATCCTAAGTTTACATTTATCATTTGGAAGGTACTTTAAAATCCATTGGGCAGTAAATTAAATTTTTGTACATCTTTTCACCTGCAATAATATGATATGTTAGAACAAATAATTCTGAAATTGGAAGATATTATATGTTCTTGTTCAGTTGATTATTTAGAATATTGTGAGAAACATCATTCTTTGGTTGAGTTTTCTAATAATAACAGTTTCATTCGAGTAAACAAGTGGTTCCATTTGAAGTATTAAATTATAATAAGTGTCGAGCTCCATATTTTTTGGATTAGTGGATGAAAGGAAGTTGATGAGAGCTGAATTAGTAGAAGATATGGATGAAAAAGATCATTTGATTCAGATGCACATGTGAACAGCATATAAAAGACATAAAATTTATATAGATAACTAAAGGAAGGATATTTCTTTTGTGGTTTGTGATCATGTACTTCTCAATGTTTCTCCATGGAAAAGTGTGATGTGTTTTTGGTAAGAAAGGAATGTTGAGTCCAATGTTTAGTGGACCCAAAAAAATCCTAGATAAATTTTGATCAGTTTCCTACAGAGTGGGTTTAACTCCATGTTTCTCTATGCTAAATGATGTTTTTCTTATTTCAATGTTGAGAAAGTATATGCTAGATCTATCTCATTATTTGAGTCCAAATGTTGTTTAGTTCGAAGATAATATTTCTTATTATTAACATCCTATCCAAATTCTTGAACATGGAGAGAATGTGTTGTGGAATATGTTAATTCATCATGGAAATTTCATTTGAAAAAAGGGTGATTATGCAACATGGGAATCTGAAAATGCAACGAGGGATAATTACCCCCATTTATTTGATAAATCAACAAAATTGTGGGGACTTAATTTTCAAAAGGGGGAATGATGTATTATCCAATGTATTTGTAGAATAACTCATTTTAATATCAATTAATATTTATGAATAAGATATTAATTTTATGTTAAATTTGGTGCTTTTTATGATATCATACTTAAAACTCTACAACAGGTTTTCTCTCAAATCATACATTGAATATAACATTTTGTTATACTGAAAAATAATATAATAATTTTATTATTATTTAAAATGGTATTTAATGCCTAGCCATTGTATTTGCAAGAATGAACAGAAATAACTATGTTAGGATTTTTCATATTTTTTAAATATTTTTTACATTTATCCACTAAATTTTAGAGGCTTAAAATGAGAATTAATAAATTTTTATGAATAAAATAATCTAATATTTTTAAAAGGTCATTTTAATACATTTTGATGGAGAACTATTTTTAAATCTAGTTTTTGACACTTTTATATTTTTTTTATTAGAAAAAATAAACTATTATATTGAATTGGAACACCAAAATTTACGTAGGATATTAAATTTTTAAATTTATGATAAAGTTCATTTTTAATGAATAGTAAAAAATACTACATTTTAATTCAAAACTACATTTTCATATAATTCATTTATATAGATAGATTGTCAATAAAATTGGTTTTAATATTTAATTGCAATATTTTTTATCATTTAATTAAATTTTGGTCTTTTTAAGTAATTCCTCTTTTTAATTGGATATAATTACATCTCAATAATTTGATAGTATTTATTTCTTAAAACCCGCCTTTTGGTTTTGACAACATGAATTAACATTAAATTAATTATGAAAATTATTTGTTTTGAATTTGAAAAAAAGGATTCCATATTTTGAATCATAAGGTTCCAGTTGTGTAAATATGTACCATATATTTTTGTACATTATAAATAGTAACTTCAGTAATTATTTTTCTTTATCTTGGTTAAAGGGTCAATCTGGTAAAGAATGGAAAAAAATAATATTCTAATAAAATAAAACTACCCGAACCCATTTTTTATTAATATTGGATTAGATATCTCTGACCATGGGAATCATTGGGTCATTTTGAGGAACTCATGGAGCCACATGTGTGTGATAATGATGTGTTTTAATAATTAATTTATAATAAAGATAAATATAACATTAACGTGTATGTTTTACTAAATTAATATTAATATAGGGTTATATAACTGAAATCATTGACTATAAATAGTCATTATAAATCAAATATGATTTCATACATCTTGATATTTTATTTATAATTTCTATATATTAAATAAATTAATTTAATTATGAAACAATGATGATGAAGTGATTACATTATTAATGAAAGATTAAAATAAATGATATTATAAATATTAAAATAAATGTAATTTGAAAATTTTTATGCTACCCAAAGATTTTATAGATGATATTAACAAATTATCTTTGAGCTAATTCCATTGGTACTAAAGAATATTTTTGTTATGACATTAACAAAAATCAATTTCTAAATAGTGTTAAAATGGACATAAAGGCTTTTTAAGAAGCTAAATAATATTTTCATTAAATGATAAAATAATTGTAAAAATAGATTATTTATCCCAATTAATTACATATTTTTACCAATGTCATTAATTATTCACTTTTGGTTCTCTTTTAATATTATAGTAACTATAATTTCTATATATTATTAAAATACATGATGACATGGGAAGAGTTAATGTTTTTAACTAAGGGTCAAAGCTAAAATGTAAGTGTAATTTTATCACAAAAAACCTATTTAAAACCAATTAGTTAAAGAATAATTTTACCCATTATCATATTATCCTAGAAATATATTACTTTTAAACGTATATAATTTCAAAATAAATTTATAATAAAATTATATTTCATGTCATTCCAAAAGTTCCCTTCATCCCTCTTATAAAATTCCACCACCTCGACCCACTTACTCACACCTCTCAAGCCACATGGATCATTCAACATCTTATTAAATAATATCTAATCATATATATCTTACTCCTAGAAAACCTAACATGGGAAAAATAAAAGATATGAATTCCTTTTGACTAAAATCAAATGATGGTACCCAATTTAGAGGTAATGTCTTCTCTCAAGTTTCTGTTATTTTACATCTTCACTCCCTATGCTCTTATTATTCTATGATTTCATAACAAAACTAGTGTATTCAATATAATTGGTTGTTTTTATGATAAGTAATATAACTAAACATACACTCACCACCATCTAATTGATATAAACATAATGCTTCTATGCACGACGAACAACTGCCTCACAAAACGATTGTTGTTCAATTTAATCATACAATATCTCTTAGTGGCCATTTTGATGGAACTATTTTTATATTTTATATATATTATATTTATATTGTATCCATTATTCTGTATTTTTTGTATTTATTTAACACCTTAATGATTTCCAAAATGTGTAAAAACGATAATTTTATTTGAGGAAGTGCGGACTGCAGCCCCTCAATGTGATATGACTCATTCATTCCATACAGGGAACATATAAAGGATTTAATTAATTAAATTATATAACATATATAACATATATATTATTATTTAATTATTAAAAAAGAATGTATCATTTAGTTTACATTCTATTAATAAGAAAATAAAATGAAAGTAGTGTTCATGCGTATGTACAGCCTACCGTCTCCATGGATTTTGCATTTAAATTTAATCTCCAAATGTTATGGACTACTATAAATATATATATAAAGGATATATATGAAATTTTAATCATGAAAAAATTATGTATATGATGTAATTTTTACTACATGGACAATTTACAACAAAACAAGTTCATTTTCGACTCAAGAACGTAATATCGACAAAACTACTTGTGTGAACATGAATAATTATGTGATTGTAATAACATGATAAAAATTGTTATAAAATTATTAATAAACAAGAAAAGGGTTCATAAACATGTATAAATAAACATATGTTTATTATTAATGATGCACAAGGAACTTACCTGATGATTTGGATTCCAGGTAAGGGACTTCATCTCAATCTCCTTTCATTGAGGCATATTTTAATTTATACATGACATTATTTAATATTAAATATAATAAAACCCATTGAATTTAAATTTAATTAAATGGTTTTCAAAATGAATTTTTTCTCTATGATTAGTTTTAAGAAACAAAACATGGAATGTTTAATTTTAACTTACGCAGCGACAACAACCATTCAACTACCGCGAGAATTTTGTCATATTTGGATTCTTCTAAAAGTTGTATTGCTTTTAAAAAGAATTGTAAATACAATATTCCATTTTAGTGTGTTTTTTAAATGAAAATGGTTTTGATAATGCATTTATTATGTCACGATCTGGATCTAATATCTTGTTATTTTGAATTGGAAGTGTTAACTGTCCTTTATTCTTGTTTTTAGTGTTATAGATATGTTATGGTTCTTGGGTTTTGTTTACTTATATGGGTGGTTCTATGATAAACTGATGGTGGGTTGTCATGGGATATCTCCGTAATTCATTTGGTAACATTATGAAGGTAAATATTAAGGGTTTTCCCATGATATTTAGGGAATATATTATAATGGTTATTCCAAATGTAACCATGAAGGTTACTCCCAATATAGTTTCAAAAACCACAATATAAGTACGCTATGGATGCCACAAGTTACCTTTATTATTTATAATTTCTATGAGTTATTAATAAGTAATATTATTTCATGAGGTATAATAAAGTGATTATGTTTAATGAGTTAAAATTATGATTTCATTGATTTGTATGTATTCATGTAATAATGTTTTCTTTCTTTATTTTATATCCCTTATAAAGCTTTGTATGCTCATCCCATGATTTTGAAATATTTTTTCATAGGGTATAATGAAGGTTAAGAGAAAGAAAAGATTTTAGAAGATTTTTATCATGAAAATAAATCATTTTTAATTGAAGGATTTTAATTTTTGTCTACAACTGGATAGAGTATAAATGTCTACTTTGTGATATTTGAGACCAAATGTAGTAGTTATGTAATAATTTTATAATAATCTAAAATATAATAGGTTCTCGATGTGAATTCATTAAATTACTCATGATTATGTAATTTTTAATTATGCCGCCTTATAATGGGACATTTAAATTTCCTAATTTATTGATGAAATGGTATTTTTATAAAAATTGTTATTCATCACTATTCAATGAAAAATTAATATTTTCAAAAGATTCTAAAATATTCATCATAATATAATTTTGACATGATAAATATAAAAAATATATTCATTTTATCAAAATAGGTTCTAAACTTCTCAAAAATAAATAATATCTATTTAATCAAGAAAACCAAAAAAACAATTTTTATTTCAAAATATATTTAAGGAACATAGTGATGTTACTAAAAATTATATTTTAATTTCATAATAATAAATTAATAAATAAAATATGAGTATTAGAATTATATATTTTTTAATGTGTATTATACTATTCATCCCACCTATTTAATGTTTGGGTTATAACACATTAGTTAAAACAATAATATTTTGATGCTTTATTAAGCGCAGTGTTATGTACGATTTAAACTATCAAAAATAGTGTTCTTTTAAAAAAAATAGGGTGTCATATTCTACCCCTTAGACATATTTCGTCATCAAAATTTTAAAATTCACTTCAAAAATTGATGTTTTATATTTGAAAATTTTTTTATAGGAATCACAAACAAAGAAATTTTTTAATAAATGATCATCTTAAATGGAGGGAAATGAAAATGTGAAGATCAGCACAAAACTGGGATTCAAAATATGATATCATTAATGGAATTGGAAAATATCTTCATGGAAAGGGAAATATATCTATCATTATTTGGTTTAGAGTGATATAAAACATGATCAATAATTATTTATCCGTCACGAAATTTTAATACTAGGATCATTTAAAAGGTCATTGGTTATTTAGTATGAAAAATAAGACAGTAAATTGTTGGTTCCTACTTCCTTTTCCTATTTTTTTGTAATTCTATTACTACCTAGATAAATCATTAATGAAAATAAGAATACATGACTTCATTCCATGTCATAATCATATTCTTATCCTTTGGTTTTTCTTCAATATATCCATACTTTATTTCATATAAAAGGATATGGATACTCAAGAATATTTTTTCATACTTGAATTAGTTTTAATGAATTATAAGATCAAAAAGTCATTCCATCAGCCTATAAATATTTATTAAAACCAAAATAGATGGAACATTTTATCTAACATTATAAATTATAATTTAACTACAAAAAATAATATCTTGTGTTTGACTTCATGAGTTTGACTAGTTTTTAATATAATGACTCATCCTAAATATTAATTTCAATATTCAAAATTCAAAAAAAAGATGAATTTTGGAAATAAATCAACATCTCTTTAATCCCCAATATAATAGCTCTTACAGATACATGTAAATTACTAGATAACATATTTTCTCAAAAACATGTTAATAACAATAATCCTTATAAAAACTAAACAAATACATGAATTATTACTTATTCCACTATAAAATATAGATTTTTCAATATATTTCATCAATAGAAATATATAGTAAACTCTATACTAGATAACATAAACCACCAAATCACTAACCAATTTCATGGTCACCAATATTATACGATAATCATATATTTATAACAATATCATCATTGTGAACATATTAAGGGTTATTTGTCCATCAATAATGAGTTTTCAAATAATTTATACTTTTCTTTGAATCATTTTTCATGGTACCAGTAGACAAATTCTATCGAATTATTTAAGAATAAGTATTGTGGTATTATACTTAAATGTTTCAAGAATATCATTAATATATAATTCAAAAAAAATTCATGGATCCCAAACATAGTAAAAATTATCACTCTACATCGATTATATCAATGTCATAATACATAAATTTATCGCTTTACTTATTCTAGGGTATATTTCCTCTTCGCATTGGGCATTCGTTTATGTAGTTCCTTATCTCCATATACTTGAAATATTGAACATTGACAACTTCTTTCATTTTATTTCAATCATGATCCTGGTGTCCTTTCTCCCCACACTTGTAACAGACTCTCATTCCCTTAAAAATGTACCAGGGAATGTCATTCCAAAATTATCAAATGTTAGGGAATCTTTCAATCACATATTCTATTTTTCCATATTTTTATTTTCTATCCTATTATTTTCATTATTCTATTTGAATCCAAAATACTTATAAAATTCATTAAATATATTTTTAACACATTATACTATATCCTCACGTGATAAGAATGTTTTTGGAGACACGTTCCCTTTGAAGTATTTGCTTAAGGCCATCCATGAAATGATCATTATTACAAATTGGATCACATGAATTAATGCAGTTCACATTCCTCATGAAATGTTCGATTATTAAATAATGGAATAGACTTGTTATATCATAACATTAAAAAACATAATTTAAAATCTCAAAACTACATGACATAAATATAAAATTTAGGAATAACTAATCTTAAAATAAATGGTTTGTTTTATTGAGGATTATTTCCATGTTCTATCATGGGGTCTTTAAAAATAATATATGTTTCCCCATATCAAGTTCCCAATATTTCTAATAAACATGATTTTATAATAACTATAAGGACCCTAAACCTAGTATTCCAAAGATAGTTGTTTCTTTATTTCATTGGAATGATATAGATGAAATCATATCCCAAAGTAATGAATAGTTTATAAGTTTGGGAATACTAGATACATACTTGAATCATATATTTAATTTGAAAAAATTTAAAAAAAACATTTCAATTCCATTAAGAACTACATTAATCATATATATTAATCATGAATATCAATAATAATAAACATCTTGGAATACTAGGGGAAATTTAAACAATGAGAACTGTGACATCATATACTCAGTAAGGGTTATGTACTATAGAATATAACTTGAATAAACATGCATGATAGCCATGGAAATGTAAATAACAAGGAACAAATGTAAATTAATAAATAAATGATAATGAAATGGATCTGAAGATAATATAATTGTGAAACTTTCATGGATAATAATAACTAAAATCTAAAGAAAGGAAATCATTATTTAACGAATGCAATGATAAATGGAATCATGGTACCTATACCATCATTACAATTCAACAGATAGTTTAAAACATCTAGGTATAAATTTATTATGTATGTAAAACATCAATTCTAATATCAACACCATTCACAAGATTTTATAAAACATCTATGTGCAAAATTATTGGTTTTGGACAACTGATTTTTCTCATGATTCATACTGATGCTTTTAGTGGTAATATATAACATAGCTATAACCCTTTCTTGAATGTAAAAATCATTCCATATATAAAAGGGTGAAACACAATCAACACTATTATTCATATTAAAAACCAACCCATGAAATTTCAAGTGTAACCCCATTTAAATGAACATATTCGTAAACCCTCATGAGTTATATGTTGAATAGATTCAAAATAGTACCTTCCATGTCAAACTAATTAAAAAACATTAAATAAAATATTTAATATGGTGTCATTAAATGTCAAACTCAATTAGGAATAAGAATAGAAAATTTATTTTTATATGGATTATAATACTTTGAATGCGATTGTTAAAAAAAAATTAATGAAATTACGCTTTTTGAATTTGAAAATAATTTATGTTTAGAATGATTCCCAATTATTAAAGAAAACTTTTTTATCTAAAAAACCATTTAAACATGAAAATTTTGATTCCAAAAATTAAGTCATTATGAAATAAAAAATTCAATTCATTCCATGTAAATAATTATGTTTTCAAAATGAACTTCAAAATATGAATTTTGAATGACAGCCCCTTAAAAATATCATATCATTAAAGTGAGCATTAATCAAATAAACTGATTATCTATATTTACTATAAATACACATAAAATAAGTAGAAATAACAAATAATATTACAAAAAATAATTTAATACATAATCATATCCTGACATAATTTATAATGTATATGTTTAACCCAAATAATGAAAATTAGGTTTAAAATCAGGGATTGTTTTTAATCAGTCAAATCATATGAACGATATAAGCAATAAATATTCAATAAAATTTTTTAAATAATGATTAAATAATGATTTTTTATATTATATATCAAATGTAACTATATAAACCACACTAAATAAATAATTTATGAATAATTATTAGTAGTCATAGAAGTAAGAGTAAGACGATAAATCAGTACCTTTTTTGTCCCTTTAGAATTTATTACATTAATAATCATTATAATGGTTTAAAATGATAATAATTTAGTAAAGAACAATATTAATATTTATAATTCTATATTTTAATCTTTTATAACATATTATGTACAATTCCTTAATGATATTTAATAATTTTCATTTTTCATGAGTGTTCATTTCATGGTTACATAATTGGTTCATTTATGTCTAATAATTGATTTTTCTTATAAAATGGAAAAAAATACTGAAGTGAAATAAAATGGTATTAACAAGATTAAATAATTTTAAATTGTCCAATATTTTATTTATATTTTTTTAATGAGGATGACACATTGGATAATATGTTAATGATAAATGATTAGTTTATTTTGGCCCTTTTTCTGACCATCACAAACTCAATTCATTTAATTGAATATTTTTTCGATATATTAGTCCAAGAACATGAAATTTGATATAATATTAATTTGAAAATTTATTTTAACCATAATAATACTTTTATGACTAGCCTTGATTGCATAAATGGAAAATAATACATCATTATTCATTGAGACAGTTACCCACTATAATTTGGACAATAAATCCATTTCTTTAAATAACCAGAGGTAATAAAAAATATGGATATAATATATTGATTTAGAAACATAAAATTACATTATGTAAATTATTAAGGAATTATTATTACCAGATGGATGAATAAAGTGAGTATAAGGTAAAATAAGAAATGAAAATAAGATATGTTGTTTAAGAAAAGTTCTTCTTGAATGTCACATCCTTGAAGGAACTCTTAATGACCCTGGAATTGGTATTGTGGTTAGTCTAGAACCACTTGGATGTGGGTATAGTTGGTAGAAGAGGATTTCTTATACTCTTTAGGATCAATATGGACTGTGGGAAGTAATGGGATGGTGGAGAGTGGTATTTAGACGTTAGGAAGGTTGTTTGAAGTGATTAAATAAGGATTATATTATATTTAAACCCAACCACATTTGGGTGTAATTAATTAAAATTAATGTCATTGATTATTAATGTTTTAGGGGATATTATTGGTCTATAAACACCTAAAACATCAATTTAATTTTGTATTTTTTAGGAATTTTATGCCTTTCAGATTTAACATTAACTTGTACCATTATTCTTTATATAATACTGTAAATCTTTTGATTCACCATGGTAAATTTTTGATGACTAGAAAGTAGTATGACCATAAAAAAAATTTAACTAATTATTATTAATATGGAATAAATTTTATGAAATTCAATTCACATAAATGAAAAATTATATTTGAAATAAACCCAACAAATGCGATGAAAATTAAAGTTCTCAAGAAGTGTATTTTTCAAGAAAAAGATGAGTTTATATTAACTCTATGATTAATAATTATCATTAAATGAAAGTAAATTAATATATAATTACATATAATAAATAAATTTCCTTTAAAACATTATCCATAATTTATTATTATAATTACATTATAAAAGAGAAATATTATGTACTTTTAAAATTCATTTATGAAAATCGTGTTTTTAAACCCAAAAATAATTTCATTCTGAAATACGGTATAAATTTTATTAAAAATAATTTTATTAGATAGAATATAGATAAATAAAACATATTTTACTTGGAAAAATATTTAAAAATATTGATTCTTTTAAATTGAAAATTTTATTTCAAATAAAAGGCATTTTTTATAAAAATCGTTATTTGTCACTATTCACAGAAAAATTATACTTTTTAAAAGATTATAAATAATTAATATAGATAAAATACAAACATGATGCATAAAAATATTATTTTCATCTTATCAAATGAATTTTATAAATGTTTTAAAAATAAATTCTCTTTATCTTATCATATATAACAATAAATATTACGTTTTAAAGAAAACATATATTTGAATAACAAAATGACATTTCTAAAATTATGTATTTATTTACTAAGAATAAATTAATATATAAACAATGATTTATATAATTATATTTTTCATAATGTGGTTAATACTATTAATTATCCACAATTTAATTACTAGGTTATAATGGTCGTGTTAAAATAATAATATTTTAAAGGTCACTTAACCTCGGTGTTCTGTGAAATGTATGTTATCCAAAAAATTTCTATTTTATCATCATGGGGTGTTAAAGTGTAAATATTCCTACATTGATTCATCCAAAACATTGTTTCCACGCACTAACATTATATTTTGTCATTATTGATGTGGATACTAGTAGGTGGGAGTGTTTTGTGTGGAATCATAAATTATTTTGGTGTGAGTATGTTGTATACAAATTTTTTAAATGATCCTATAGTTCATTATTAATTTTGCGATATAAATTTGTTAATATTTTTAAATCAAATAGGTTTTCACATAGAGTTATATAATTTATTTATTGACCACTATTTTTGGAATAAAATTATGTGGGATAAAATTATATCAATCCAATTTCAAAAGATTTATTATTATCCATACATGAAATTTTGTAGGTTATTAATAAATTCAATGGATGTAATAATGAGTATATGATTAAAATTTACACTACATTTACAAATAGATTTTTAGGATTATTTTGTAAATTTGGAGATATTTTAGATCTATAACCTAAGGTGATAAATGGAGTTTTATATGAGTGATTATTATGTATACCACTAATCTACTCATGATTTTTGTGGTATTTATGTTAGATATGGGAAACATGTAGTCATTACATAACTGTATTTTTCTTATGTTTTTATGGTGTTTTATATTCATGAAGCAAAAACTTTTAAGGATATCAATTTATCATGGATTCATTATTTTTAATTTTTTTATTGATTTTAATATATTTTGAAATTTATGATTGTATTATTCATTAGGTAAAACCTAAAATATTCTATGATATATCCCCTTCATAATAGTCATTGAAACATATCCTATTGGAGTTCTGCTTTTGTGACCACACAAGGATTCATTACAAACCCAAAATTAGTTCTACTGGAACATTGTTGGCTCAGTTTCCATCCCAATATGATTAGGATCACTTGACCTTTTCAGTACGTAGCATGTAGTGGTAAATACTGAAATTATCTCTAGGAAATCATTTTAACCCATTATCAAAAATTATTTGACCAAACTAAATTTCTATAATACAACTAATAAATTATTCAACAATTATTAAGAAGATATTACTCAATTTTATGATATAAATATTCACATGATGATTACATTCCTGGAAGAGTAATCGCCTCCTTAAAAAATCATAATAGAAAGTATTAACAAAATTAATCATGATGTGCCTAATGTAGTATTCATGGTAAAGATTTTAGGGTCTCTATATATCACTATTATAATTTATTATCTTCGTTATTTCCTAATAATTGTGTGATATGAACAACATGTCATGCATGTTTTTGAAATGATTGTTATTTTTGTATAAGAACAGACTGTATGAATCATAGTTATTAATAAAAATAATCACAAATGAATTTGGCATGTAAGTACAGTAACTATATTGTGTTGAATAAATTATAATTATAAAAAATTAACATCCATAAAAAAATTATGATAAATATAATTTTTTGATGAATTGGAAGCAGAAAATAAAAGGTTTAAATTATTAAAACTATTCAAATATAATACATGACTGGTCAACTTTATTATCTTGGGACATATGTTCTTTCTTAATGAGGTTGGGAGAAACATATATTTTATGACCCTATATATTTATCTATCATGGGAACATATAATATGTATAATTGAAGCCAACATAATTGTTCAAAAATTATGTTTTTCAATCCAAGACTTCTTATATGATGTTAAATATCTATAAATTTGTAATATTTTATTCCATTTTATGGTTATAGAAACATGAGAATGATTTATAATTATTTATTATTAATAATTAATTATTAATTATAAAAATATAAAAAATGATAACTATGTTTTGTAATTACTACTGCTAATTATTGTTATATTATCTCGTTTTTCAATTTTTTCATGTTCTCTACCACAAGATAGTCTACTAGAAAATAATTATTTTTTAATTTTTATATTTTGATAATTATTAAAAACTTCTTATAAAAAACATTATTATCTATTATAGTTTATTTTATTTTTAAAATTTCGAAAATTATCAATTGATATAAATGTTTATTATAATTTATTATAACATTATAATTGACTTGTTATTAAATGATTATTAATTACAATATATTTAATACTAACAATTGATCAATAAATATTACATTAACTATACTCTTATATATTTTAAATTTAAAACTAAAAACTCAATTAGTTTTAACAAAATAAATATCACATAATATAAATTTTAATATGTTACAGAATATGACATAATTTTACTAAAAATTTCAAAATAATTAATAGAAATTTTAAAATTATTAAATAAATATATGTTGGTAAAATTATGAGCACCACTCTACCATGAATTCGTCACATTTTTTACCATCATAATTCAGTATAAGAAATTCATTTCTGTGTGAGATATACAATTTTAAGATAATTAGGGGATGAAAAATTTAAGAGTGAATAGTCATTAAATTTATATTGTAGAGGGATAGCTATAAACATCCCATCTTGAGAAATGATTTAAATGTTAAAAAACATTTCTCTATTTAATTTTTAATAAATTTTATAGTGACTTATTGATTTTCATTTTAAAAAATAAATCTAATACTACCCTTAATGGATTTCCACGTCATTACTATCACATATCAGCTTACAAGTCGGAAAATTCCACAAACCCTCCTCTAATAGGTCGGAGATAGTTCACGATGGTGATGTACCTAGATGAATATTAGAGGAATTGAATAAAAAAATATTGTTCATCGACATCCACTGTGACATTCAAGAAATGGATAATGTAAATGTAACGTTTATTTTTTAACATATTTATATAAAATAATAGCTTTATATACATTGTCAACATTAAATGTGAATTTGGAATAACCCTCACCTCCTGAAAAGTCATCCCGAATACTGAAAGCATAAATATAGTTTTAATATTAATATTCCTCTCCCCTTCATCTCAATATCATCCATCAATCTCAATAATTAATAATCATCCATAAGACACATCAAAAAAATTTCATGAATATGTTGAGAAAAATAAATAATTTCACAAGCATCGGTGAGAATAACAATTCCCAGTAGGGTTATCCCAAGAATTGAGCTAACACAATCTATTTTGAATCCTTAAGAACCATGCATAATAAAAATGAAAAATTTTAAAATATCTAGATTCTAGTAATATAAATAAACACATCCGATTTTTATTAATCTACCCATATTTCTCTTTCATCACACTCACCGAATGAAAATGATTATTTTTAATAGGATAAATATTATCTCCCATGTCACTTAATATTATTCTCACATAATGATTCACCATTTATGAAATGACTATTTGTTATTAGAGAAAACACTTATAAAAAAATAAATTTAATAAACTGAAGCAAATGAAAATATTTACCTATCTATGGGGAATGAAATGAAATACACATCAACAGTTGGTGGACAAACACATATGAAAAATATATATTCATGTTCATGATTGGATACCAGAAGAAATACACATCTCTAGTTATAAAATTATTTACATTAATTGTAATGGAAGTAAACATATTTTGGGATATAGTTCCATATCTATACCACTTAAACAAATGGTATTTTGAAATGTATTGAGATTGTATCAGGTGCATTTGAATCCTCTTCAACCCCAGATTTATGATTATGTAAAATAATTTCCATGTTGATGAATTATAACCCATGTCATTATCATATAAATCATTCTATTGTAATTACCCATTTACACCCATCTAATATATCATTTCATACATCAGAAATACTAGAAGAATTAATTATCTCCATCCATCCCAAACCAGAGAGGTGGAATGAATTACTCATCCGTAACTATCTATTTGAGACTTCTGATAAACCAAATCCTATGCAATGGATATGTACCAGAATAAAATTAATATTTGTTCACCAATATCTACTGAGATCGATGGGAGATAAGAACAATCATCCCTGCCAGCCCCAATAAAATAATAAATACAGTGTGAGTGTAAATAATAACAACCACTATATATCATCACATATGATATCCATATGTTTAATATAGTATAACATCTCATAGTAAATGACTTCATAATAAATCATATTTCATAAAGTCAAGACCCCCTATGAGTATTATAAGAGTTACCATGTTTGAATCTCAATTTCCTACATCAACTCTTCATATTCCCACATACCAATATTTGAGGAAAAAAATTTATTTGATAAAAATGGAGTCTTATTCATTTAATTATTATTCTATTACCATTATACCATTTTTCATATTACATACCTTCTATTCACCACTGAAATCCATAATATCCCTAAAATAGATCCATATTACTCTATCCTAACATTAGAGTTTAACAAATTTAGTAAATAATATTGTTGTCATTGACTTAATCATCTAGACACATCAAGGATATATCTATACCACTTTCATTACATAGGATTCCATTCAGATCATCTCAAGTAAATTAAAATACTATAATAGAGCATTGAAAAATTCTCGTGGATACAGAAACATTAATATGGGGGAATATAATTCCCTTTTCACAATGGATCGGGTCACCATTCATTATTTTAAATAAACAAATCCAAAAAATAAATAATAAATTAAAATTCCTTTATGATCATGACACGCCATTTAAGGGAACACCCTTCCTTGGTGTTATATCATAATTTATTTTACATCATTGAATTATAATCATTTATTCATATGTCACCATTTTATAATTAATTAGAAATATCATAATTTATGTTCAGTAAATTTCATTCGATACTTCGATATATATGACTAAATTTTCTTAAATACGTTATGTATAAAATATTAAATCCTTAAAAAACTAGATTAATGTCACCACCAAATTTTTTTGAATGAAACATCCTTTATTACATTAATTAAATAATATTATTTATTACATATTTATAAAAAAAATTATTTTATTAAATCTTTTCATTCCATTTCGTTATTCACATCTAATAAGACTAATTAAAACCATAATTCACTCTATTCACAATTAATTGACAATCCCTTAATTGTTTCTGATTTATTTCATGGGAAATAATTATATGGTTAAATTATTATCTTCCATATTCTATATCAACATATAGTACCCTTTGAGTTATAAAAAAATATCATTCAATACCAACCGTGGTTTATATAATCATATCATTGGTTAATTCTTTTTTGAGTATATTTTAAAAAATACAATTAATATTATTATCATAGATTAATAATAATATTATTACTTATCCATTTAAATAAAATACATATTCCATTATAGGAATTTCCAATTTACATAGTTCATTTAATTATTCCCAAAAAATTAATTGAACATTGACCATATAATGCTTATTTATTTGGTTTAATCTATTTAAACGAATTTTAGTTAATAAACATAATATTCATATTAAATATTTCTTAAATTTATTATTTTGTCATCCAAAATTTAACATTTTGGACCAAACATGGTTCCAATGTGCATGGAATTCCATATGAATTTCAACATAACTTTGGGAATCAAAATTATATACCTCCCATGAAAAAACATGAGGATTCTATATTAACCATTCTATTGGTTCCACATTGCACCCCCATCCACCTTACAAGAACGCCTCACAACCTAATCATGTTTTTGTGATTTTTTTATATGATCACATGTGATTCACATAATTAATGACCCTTGGTGTGATATATTTCATAACCCCCATATAAATCCTTTATTTTATTGCTAATGTCAGATCTTATTGGTCTTGTCATTGTGATTTCATCTTGTCTTGGTCTATTCTAAGAAAATATCAATCAATGGAAATCATTTGATCATCAAAATAAAATTTGGGAATATTTCCATCTGAGATATTTTTATTCTATACACCCTATCATCTAATCCCATATATTTTTAACCCTATTAATTTCATCATCATAATATAAGCATGCACATTCCCCTTTAAATCTATGACTATGTGTAAAAAATCTTGTTATATAATCTTTATATTAATGCCTTATAGTTACTCTATATCACCTCATTGTGAATTTAAATAGAGCCACAGTACCACCACCTCCCATAGTGGTTGATATAGAAAAAAAAACTCTATTTTTTTAAAACAAATATGAAACATGATATGTTTTCTGACACCCAATTATATATTAATCCTTAGTTATTAATGTTTTAGAATTTGAGTAATTCAATTCATAGTGATATGGGGAGGAAGAAATAAATTTAGAATTAATATTTTCTCTAAACTATAATTCTAATTATATTTATTCTAATGGTATGAGATTATTCCCATTTTGATATTCCTAATGAAAAATAAAAACTTTGATGAATTATTTAATATAAAAATTATAAATACATTTATAATTTTCTCCATTAATATGCCTTAAAATTCTAATGAAATACATGCATTGAATTTTAGGGAATCTAATAGAATTAAATTCATTTTCAGGTAGTAAATTTTATAATAAGATGTTATAGTCAAGTATAAGGATTTATATATCGAAATTTTATACAAACTATTGTTATGAATTAATTGTTGTTTAGTCCAAATGAACTACGCCACTTCCACATTAATTCGTTGATATTTTTCATCTTCTATTTAATCTTGAGGAAAACACAATTGAAACTATAACATCGATGAACAATATACCTTCAATATATTTCACTAAATGAATAATAAATATGAGATAATATCGATCAAGTTTTCATCCATTGTAACTATTAATAAAATATTTCTATAAACAAATTTCTACCATTGTGACGTGACATATCATAATTTAAAAATTATATATCATCTACTCAACATTAAATTCATTATCCTATAATAAATGGAAATGTTTTATTCAATATAACTTCTTAACATAGTGAACCTATATTTTTTATTTTTTTGTTAATAAATTGATATTTCCACTAAAAAATATTCATGGTAAATAATCAATCCATTAAGACTACTATTTAAATTTAAATTTTTATAATAAATCCATTAACATTTAATTGGGAATATAATTCTATTCATAGAAAAAATGAATTCTTGTGTTAAATACTACATGTTTACATCCTTCTCACCAGTAAATTTATCAGCCAAAATAAGAAAACAATCAAAGATAGTCTAAAAAATTAATTAATATTTTATCCTAGGTAATGGAATCCTATAAATTAATTATAACCAATATATGAAAGTAGTGATAAATAAGGTAGTTAACTTGATATTCATAAAATCATATAATTTTATTGGGAGAATATGTTAAAAATATGTCTCAAATCAATGAACTGGCTAGATTAATGTTTTCATTTAGAAAATATCACAGCTAATCAAAAATGAATAATATTTCCAAAACCATGTCTAAAAATGATTATTTTTATATAGATTCTTCAAGAATTTCACTAAAAGAACCCATCAAAAAAAAGAAAATAAACAATTTAAACATAATATATTCATGATATCTTCATTTAAGATTGTGAGTCTCACCTATTCCATTCATTTATATTTTCAACATTCCTTAGTAATCCATGTATAGACGATTAACCTCTTAACTATTAATTGAATATTTAATTCCTCTCATGAAATAATTCAATCATAATAAATATCCCTCTAAATCAATTAATATTAGTTAACACATAACTCATGGAGTGTTTATACTTGACAATGAACAGATTAATGTAATCATATAATCATACCAATAGAATGGTTCATCAGAAAAATTATATTCCTAATTAAGAATCAATATTAAAATTTTTATGATAAAATCCAATAGTAATTACCAAATAACTTCCAATAACTAAAAAAACCTTTTCCCACCTATTAAAGAATCACACTATGCATTCATAGTCATTCTAAACACTTATATATAGGTATTAAATGATTCCTACGAGGGTCATATAAGGATTTACATAATAATAAAAGAAGGATAACAAACCCATTATAATGAAAAAATCTTCAGTGGTCAAAACTAAAGAACAAAACAATTAAATTATAAATAATTTTTATTAAATACATAATATTAAATAGTCTCTCTATATGTTTTTTCATTTACATTACTATAATAAATGGCCCTTTATTTGGTGGTAAATCACTCATGATAATGAAAAGATCTAAAAAACTATATATAAATTTTTTATGACACATCCTAACTATATTTGGATTGGTGATTGCGCCAGATCTGTGAAACTCTCATAAAGAGGAATGCCAATCACCTAAATTCACTATCATAATAAAACTAATTATTAAACCCCAAAATCTAAAAACCATATATTCTATTCTAATAATTTATATAATAAATTCTACACTATATTGGGATAGTAAATATTCCCATAATACAAAAAGGAATGTTTATTTTTAATATCATCACTCTACTAAGGAAACTATAATCTAGGATGTCTTACAACTACATCATACACCTCCATACCATTATATATAAGGGTTCATGGTTTTCCAAAACCCATTTCACTGTATTTGAATTTGAAAGTCATGTCTATGCACAAATGAAAATAAAAGATCTAGTACATGCTATATTGTAATACCTTACATAGGAAGAGTGATACTATTGATTCTACCATAAGACTCAATGTCAAGATAATTAAAATATATATGAATTTCATCATAGTTTATTTCCAAAAATTATACATATCCCAACATTTTTTTCCAAGTGGAACACTCATGAGGGGGATGAATCACATTTACAATTGAAAATTTTGTATTAAAATAATTTAAAACATATATACACCAATCTAGTGAATTGTACATGTTATTTTATAGATTATATTTATATAATTTAATATTATAATTAGGTTTTCAATATATTGATTAGAAATCAGTTAAAAATGAGTTCGATAACTCTATATATCTTTTGCAATTTCTATACTATAATCAAACACAGTATATAGAATAGTTGTTATTGGAAAAAATCAATGTAGATTTTTCTCTACATAGTTATAAATATATATATATATATTGGTTTTTAATTTAAAAAGGATTAAACAAAACTAGAAGTCACGATGTGTAAATTTATACAATGGGTTTAGTCGTAAAACCATGACATAATGCCCTCAACTTGAAAATTTTCCACTGCCAAGATATTTATTAATAAAAAATGATCCAAAACCATGATTGGATTTTAAAAACACTATCATGAAAGACTTCCCAAAATAGAGCCTCTTCCAAATCTCTATATAGTAGAAAACATGTACAATTCAAAAAATAAATATTCCATTTTTTCAAATGTGTATAAATGTTGAAAATTAATGGGGAGTGACTAAACTCTCTAATTTATCATTAGAGGCTATGTTCTTAATGTTAAATATATTACCATAAAACATATATCAAATGATAAGAATAAATTGACATATAAAGAGAAGATATATATGAATTTGAAGTGCATCTCGATCTAAATAGGACCAGCTATCCAGTAGTCAATGAATATTTCATTGAAAGGAACATAAAAAAATCACATAGTAGTTTCATGAAAATATACTGTCAGAGATGATCCTAATTAAGTCCTATATATATCACTACTTTATACGAAGAAATATTTTTTATTACCTATAATAGAGTATTACTACTTATCATTATTACTTGAATGTTTCTTCGCCATAATGGATCATTATCAAAAAAAAATTGTAGAAAAATAAATTTACAAATAAATTATTTGATTCTATAATTAGTTATTAAAAACCTATATATTATATATTTGAAAATATTAGACAAATCTATTAGAAATATAAATTTTTTCATCACATAAAAAATAATTATTTTATATCAAGATTGGTTGGAATGGTATGTTGATAAGTAAAAATAACACACAAACTATGTGTGGTTTGGTTCATTTCGTCATGCAGTCTATCAATTTGATCATGTGGTAGGTTCACAAAGTCATTTGATAGCCAATTGTTTTTATGGTTACTACAACAATAGATACACACGGTTAGTAAAAGACTAGATGAAAATTTTAATAAACTTGGAAGAGTAAATTGATTTCATCATGAGTTAATGTGATTATTAACAAACATTGAATATAAATTCAATGAAAATATATTTCATGACATTGCTATAACTTTTTCATCTAAAGAGTGGTTGGTAGATTGTTCCAGCATCTATATAGAATATATAATTTGGTACGTTTACACTATTATTTGACTATCACATTTAGTTCCAATCATTTACACACTAAGGTGGAATGTTAAGTTTATACCGAATATTAATTTTTATGCTTATAAAAAAACAATTTACTAATTGAAAAAAAATTCATAATATTATAAACATGATTTTGGCAACATTAAAATAAGTAGGTACTCGAATGATTAAAAATATCCACCATTATAATGATTATAAATAATTACATTTTAATTTAATTGAATGATACATAGAGGAAGTGATTTTTCAGAGGACTAAATAATATATTAAATTCAATAAATGTTACAGTCATTACTCACACTTTTGGGATTATAAAAAAGTATATAATGGGGATAAAATAAGTTATGAAGAATAAGAATAATGATGGATAATTTATCCCATTAATATTTCAAAATAGTGTAAAAATTATTTATTAATGGACTTTATAAATAATTTATCGATAAATCTGAATCAAAAATATCAATGGCCTCTGATGGAAGGATTGGGTCAATTCCTTTAGTTGAAGTAAATGTAGGTTTAGAGGTAGTAAGAGGATTACATGAGTAGGCATGATCAATAAGGACTACTCACTGGGATACACGTCACATTTTATCTAATTTGTTTCTACATTTAACGAAAAACGTATTTATAGTCAATGAGGTAGTAGTATATGGTATGGATAAAGAAATTGATGAATTGGCCAGCATATCTGTGTGATATGTGTTGAGAAATGATTCCATAAATATAGAAATATTACTAACTATTCATTAACCATGCTCTAACCCCTAAAGGAAATAATCCCTTTTTTATATAAAACCTTCCAATAATATATATATGAATTTTATATTCCCATGTTTTGAATTGAAATTTTTAGTCCATGGTGGAATCTTTATATCCATGTAATGGTTTTGAAACATAAAATTTAAATCAGAAATAATAATTATGTGGATATGTTCATAATAAATATATTTGTTATGGTTTTTATTTGCACATTTTATTTAACATCTTCCCTTAAAAGAGTCAATTTCATGGTAGTATGTGTCTGGAAACCATAAAACATAGCTTCTCATGTCTTTATAAAATCATCAAGCACACAATTAAACTCATCCTTAATATTTCTTGTGTAATTATCTTAATCAAAAACTAAATGAATTAGAGGATAATTTTATGTAGAAAGAAACATTAATCTCATGAGACATTTATCATATAGTCTAATCAAATCATAAATTCTATCTTAGATAGCATCAAACTATTATTTATGATTTGAAATATTTTTCTAAAAAGTAATAACAATTGAAATTTTATGATGAATATGAGAAATAACGTCATATAATTTTCTTCTGATATCTTCCTGACAAGAAGGATTTATGGAATTCCCAAAAACTAAAAATAATTCCTTAAATAAAACCATTAGATTAGATTTGAATTCAATAAAATTATCCTTGGAAACATATGAAGAAGAAATTGTTGTATTTGGATCATAATTAAGATTCTGACATTAGAAATCAAGCACATTGCCAACTGATCTATCTCAAACAAATTGATCTTCAATTCTAGCTTCATTATTAATTCATTCATCATGAATAAAAGAAAAAGTTACCTCAACATATTCAAAAAATTCACTAACATTCTTAGTTTCTTCTCCATAATTAGTTTGACTAAGGCCAAAGTTATCACAGTGATTTTGATGAATATAAGGCCTAATTGAATATACCCCAATCCTCTATTCAGTATCTATATATGGAATGATAGATCCTTATAACACTCTTCAAATAGAAGGGATTCTAGGTCCACTATTTCCATTTGAAATTCCTCCATTATCATCATCAGATTTTGGATAATCCAATACCAAAACAAGAGATCCCTGGTACATATTCAAATTTTCTTATATATCTAAAATAGGTGATCTTGGAGAATTTATAATAAAAGTACATTCACTTAAGCTACCATCTATATTGTCAGAATCTTTAGACTTATCATTCTCATTTATTTTACCACATAAGAAAAACTTATATGTCCACTATATACTCAGACTAAAAAAATTATTCATGTGGTGGAAAAGGTAAGAGATATTCATGTAGTCCAAATTATATGGCAAGGGAGACTGACCGGACACCAACATGAGCATCTCTATGATCCACATCTAGATAATTGATCTCATCTACTTTTCTATTCATTCAACTTATTTCTCACAATTATCTATCTAATCATATGTATACTAAAAAATATCTCCTTGTTCAATACCTAGATCTACTAGATCCCTTGATATAATCCAGATTCCCTAGATCAAATATTTCATGTATTTTTTATTAGTTATCCACCTATTTCATTTTCCATTTATTCTAGTAGAAATTTAATTTAATAAAAAACATATGTTTATAGAGAATACCATTTGTTGTGGTAATTTATTCCTCCCATTTGGAATTATTCCTTTGAACTCTAACAATGATGGAATACCCATTATGTAATTGAAATAATTTAACTTTGAAGAATACCTATAAAATTCAAAAATATTTCTCAGGAATTATTTTCACCATCTTATATGAACAACATTCATCAATAGAAATAAAATATATATATCATGATACTTTAGTATAAAGAAATCACCATTTCATTGATGTATTAGTTGTTGGATAAACCTGAATTGTAGCCTAAATATTCCACTCGACTCAAATATATGTTGGTATTGATGGTTTTATATTACAGATGATAGAATATAAATCACTTTAAATCACAATTATTTGATTATTGGCTTTACAAAATCATTAGAAATCCCCATAATCTCTTATGTGAGGCACACACAAACACTTTGTACATCCATTTTTTTAAAACATTAAATATTTTCCGTTTATCATAGTCTAAACTAAATATCCAGTCTCTCTATGAAAAAAACATGTTATGCATAATACAATTTTCATGAATCATATGGAATGAATTACCACACTATTTAAAAAAAAAATATCATCTCTGTTTCAAATTTAATTTTAAACCATTTATTTTCTTTATTGCAACCACTATACATCATATTATATTTCAATAGAATCTGGATGATTGACAAGATAAAAATTCATTAGATTTAATGTGATGCTCATAATGGATTTATATTTATTTACCAATTAGCATGAGAATAATGAATAGGAAATTCATCTTCTAACACACTCATTATTCTGAACATTTTAGGTTATAATTTAGTTCAAAAGTGTCACATTTTGGAGAATAAATTGAATGGTTCAGAAGAGAGAGAGAGAGAGAGAGAGTTTTTAATACAAAAGGGTTATATATACATGAATTATATTGAATGTAAAAGGGAGATTAATGGAAAATATAGTTGATGATTCAAATATTAATTAGAATGTTAATTTTGTGATTTAGGGATTGAAATAATAATTAACATAATGTTAATCCTACTAAATATTTTAAACAATCCAATTGTAAAATTAATATGGTAGTCATATAGAAATTGGATCTGTAATATTTATGTTCTAGTTGTTATACTAACTGTGTCCAGACAGTTGGAATACTAACCACAGGATTAAAATATTCATGGTATGTTAGAAGTGATCATGTGAGTAAACACACATTGTAGAAATAGTTATTTATGTGGCATGTTTGATAGTTACTATACTAAATTCATTACCACTAGTCATTGTACGTATAATGACGATACAAACCACACAATGCAGTAACATTCAGAAAAATCCATCAAATAAAATTTGATCTAATAATACATGAATTTCAATATTTAAAAAGACTAAAATTATTTTGAAATAAATATACATAATTTTTTATGTCAAATTCATGTTAGATATAATTTATTCTCTCAAAATTCATTATATCTGTAAATATATATGAATGATTATTTATAGTACCAATAAACTCAAGAGTTATATCACCCTTTTGAAAATAATCCATCAAAAATAGATTTATTATAAAAATATTTTTTCATCATGAATATGATATATGATTTTTAGAAATATTTCTCACCCTTTTATTATAAAAATATATATGTACATGTCAAAATTGATATTCATAGTATATTAATGTACGTTTCATTTATATAATCTGTGCCCCAAAACTGCATATAACTTTGTGTTCATCTTCTGTAATAAATAATTCAACTAAATTATGTTTCGTAAGAATCCATGAAAAAACATCATTCCCAAAATTTGACCTATTCTATATGATCATTCTTTATTTGACTTATATCCAAAAAATCATCCACAAAATAACTAAATAAATCAAATGTATATCTTTATAATAAAACAGTCCTAATTTGATTTTGTACATGAGGTATTTAGAAATTATTTTAACAATAATTAAATTTTACTCTTATGGTTTTTATTTAAAATGGAAAAACACACATACATAAAATATAATATTTGGTTAACATGTATTTACGTATATTAAACTTCCATTTAGGCCTCCGCATGTGGTTTTGTAATGCAGTTTCCCATTTTGATCAAGATCCAATTTATAGAATGTATTTGTGGGAGTATCAATAACTTTTGTAAAATCAAATCCCAAAAAAATTAAAATAACATTTGGGTACATGAATTGATTTTAAATAATTCCTTCCACAATTTTAATATTTTTGATACCAATGATGAATTTTATATTACCCATCAAAATCCTTTCTAATTCCTTTTTCATCATTTTTGAAAACTCAAAAAATAATGACTTGGAATATGATACAAATATTATATCAACAAAATTGATTTATACTACTGAAATATATTCAAAAACTATTCTAATAAAAAAAATTCATCAACTATACCTTTTGAAAAACTATTTCAAATATAAAAATCTATTATCCTATTATACTATGTTCTAGAATATTATTTTAAACTGTATAAATATTTTGTTAGTTTCAAATAAAAAATTTGAAATATAAGGTTTTAAAATAACGGGTATGTTATATAAAAACATACTTAACTATATAATGTCTTTTCAAATAACTATTTACATCTTTCAGATAAAATTTAAATTCAATATGTGTTTATATACATGTAATATTCTGATGGATTCAATTCTAGATTCTAGAAAAATGTTTTTCTCATAGTTAATACCTTCATCTTGAGAATATATTTTTTAATACAATTCTAGTTTTATAATTATATACAATTCTTGAATCATCATCCTTGTTTCAAAACACCTATTCAGTGCTTATGGTACGATGGTATTTAGGTCTCTCAACTAATTTCCAGACATTTTTTCTCTCAAATTTCATTAGCTCTAGTTTCATTTCCTTTATAAGAAATTCAACATCAATTACATAAGTGATGTTATTAGGTTCATGTTTTGATATGAAATATTTATATTCAACTTGGTTTCCAATAGAAGTTATTTCCATCATTCCATTATTTTTGTGTCATGAATCTATGACTATGGTAGCTTGGGCAGCCGGTTCTTCTTGCGGCTAGTCTTGCGCCGGCCACCGCTGCACCTCCGCGGTCCCATGTTGTTACACCTCACAGCGCCTTTGCATCGCGCCTCCCCCGGCAACCCGTCGGCTTGAGCCACCTGTTTCCTTCAGGGCCATCATTGCACCGGCCACCGCTGCGCCGCCATGGCCCGACGGCCGCGGGTTCCTCCTTTGACAGCGTGCTTGGGCCGCAACCATCACATGGTGACGTTCGTCGGTTTTATCCACTCGCGAACTTTTCGTGGCTCACCGGATGAGTTCCGATGGCCCGATTCTTATTCCGTAATAAGCCACGAACTTCCTGAGATGTCTCCTTCAATCCGCAATCAATGTAGATGAGATTCTCTCATCTTGGTCTCATGCTGCATTTAGTGTCAAATTTCACAAAGAAGGCAGAGTGGTCGGGCCGTGTTTGTTCATCCCACACCCTCCGTGTTAGGGTGATAGCATGCGGCTTTTAGTTATAATCAACGACAAAAAATGAAGAATGAGAAACAAAACAAAGTTAAAACCCCTACATTTGATCGTTGATAGTCTACATTGGCACGAGAAAGAGGACGTCGATTCGTTGACATCGGAAAAGAATATGAAGAATTCCAGGACTACGTCATCGGCGTTCTTCAAGTATGGCTCTTACTCCCTTATTCCGGTTGGAGATCAAAGAATAATATGACAATCTTTGGCAGATAAAGTGTTCTTCGTTCATTGATGGTTTCTCTTCGTTGGAAGGAGCATTCTTCATTGGAGAGAATAAGTTTCTCCAAGTGCTCTTCCAACCCCCTCTCCCATCAATGGAATGGCCAATATAAATTAAATTGTGTTTTAATAATTTAATTTGAATTGCACGATTAATTCAAGAGGTGTTGGCATGAATTAATGAGAGATGTTGGCTTCATTAAGGTGGAGGGGTGGTGACACCATTAAGTGGGGATCTCAAGAGGTTTCTCCCCACTTGATGGGGAGTTGAGGATGTTTTAACCTCGGGTGGTCCCCACCACTTTAAACAATTAGAGGAGGATTAGACATGGGGTGGGCCCCACCTCCATAACCTCTCATGATAGGTTATGGTGTGGTTGTACCACCTCCTACTTCCAACCTCCACAAGGAGGTTATAGTTCTTATGGGAACCACCTACAAACTCCCACATGGTGGCTCAAATAAAAAATAAAGTGAAGATCACATTATTTTATTATTCTCCATGGAAACCCAAAATATAATTTATCTTCTTGACTCACAACCATCGAAGTGAATTTATCCTAATGTGAATATCGGTGCTACGATTTCATTGGTGCCCTCAGATTTCAATTCCGATCACCAGTTCAAATGTTATAAAATACCCACTCATACATTTACTGAACGTACCCGAAAAATATTTTGAAATTTCTTTTTGTCTCACAGGGCCTAGGAATCATGCACCGTCAGTTTTCACAGACTCATAAAATTCCCATTTATTTATAAAAAAAATTACACGGAAATTCTGGGTCATTACATTCTCCCCACCTTAGGGCTTTACGTCCCCATAATTTTCAACTTGAACTACGGTAAAAATTGTTGGTACTGAGCATGCATCTTAGCAGCCCGCTCCCATGTGCTCTCTTGGAGGTTCTTGTGCGGCCAACAAATTCACATCATAGGTATCGACCATCCACTATGTACCTACTCCTATCGATACTCAATATCCACTAGAACCTCGTAAATGTCACCCCATCATCGATGTCCATCTCTCCAGGGTTGATGATGTGAGAGGGGTCATGCACGTATCCCTACAGCTGGGATACATGGAAGACGTCATGCACCCTGTGCAACCGAGGTGGAAGAGCTAAGTGGTATGCCACCTCTCCAACTCTGCTGAGGACCCGAAAAGGTCAGATGAAACATGGAGATAACTATCCGCCTAGACCAAATCTCCATAAACAACTTCATGGTGAGACTCATAGAACAACATGGTCTCCGTCCTCGATGTCTAGAGGACTCTGCCTCTTGTCGGCATATGACTTATATCTTTTATTTGCAGTAATCATCCGCTCCTAGATGATCTGCTTATTCACAGTGGTATCTCGTACCATCTCTGGTCCCACTATTGCTGACTCCGCAGAGTCAGTCCAGCACAAGGGTGATCTGCAAGGTTTCTCGTATAATTCATAAAAAGGTTTCGTCCCAATGGTGGAGTGATAGGTTTTTTTGTTTGCAAACTCCACCAAATGAAAGTGATCCTTCTAGCTACGACTGAAGTCCAGAATACAATCACACTTCATGTCCTTGAAGGACTGAAAGGTCCGCTCAGTCTGACCATCCGTCTGAGGTTAGAAGACGGTGCTTAGACGAAGCTACATCCCAAAATCCTCATGCAACCCCTTCCTTAGCCAGGATGTAAACAGTGCATCATATTATGGACAATTGTCGAGGGTAATCCATGTATCCACTCAATCTCATGCACGTAGAGGCGTCCCAAGCTCTCTACAAATCCATGCTCTCTGATCGGTAGGAAGTGGGCTGACATGGTGAGTCGATCAATGATCACCCAAATCGAGTCACGAACCCATGATGTACGTGGAGTTCCTGTCACTATGTCTATGGATATCCTCTTCCAATTCCAATATGGGACCTCTAAATGTTGAACCAAGCATGCTGGTACTTGGTGCTTCACCTTCACTTGCTGACAAGTGAGGCATCAAGAGAGAAACATTGCTATTACCTTCTTCATACCTGGACACCAGTGTTGTCTTCGATGGTCATGATACATCTTCTCCACTCCTGGATGTACCTCTAAATGGGATGTGTGGAACTCCCCCAACACATCCTCTTGATGTGACACTGTTACCATAGTACGTTCAATAAAGAGGAAGACATGCTCCCCACCCTCAAGAATTTCCATCAGGTGCCTGCCCTCTGGATATCTGAGCATGTCTTGTCTCACATTTAGCATCTCCACGTTGTGACTCCCTAAGTCCCTAAATAAGTGGGTGATTGACTATAAGAGACTGTAGAAAGGACGGTCCATCTATATCCACAAAGGATATTTGTAAAGAATCTAGATTATTTTTTGCCTCACCTAGAAGTTGTATACCAGTCATCCTATTGAGTGCAACTGCAACAATGTTCCCCTTCCCCGGAGTATAGTCTATCCCGAAGTCATAGTCCTGGAGGAACTCAAGCCTACATCATTGTCTCAGGTTCAGGTCCTTCTGGGAGAAGATATACCAATGACTCTTGTGATCTGATTACATGGTAAAACATTCACCCATCAGTTGGGGTCGCTACATATTCAAGGTGAATACCACTACTGCTAACTCCAGGTCATGGGTAGCGTAGTTCTGCTAATGCGGTCTCAGCTGTTGAGAACCATACACGATCAGTACTCGCTCTTGCATCAGGACACATCCGTGTACGGTCCCTAATGCGTCTTAGTAGAATATGCACCCTATGCCCTCTTCTAGAAGACTCAAGATGGTGCACTAGTCAGCCTATTCCTCGGCTCTTGAAAGCTCTGCTGGCATCTCTTTGACCACACAAAGGGTTTCCCTTCATTGTCAAGGACGATAGTGGTGCTGCAACTCTAGGGAAGTCTGGTATGAACCTCTTGTAATATCCATCCAAACACAGGAAACTATGTGCCTCCGTCACACTCATGGGTGGCTCCCAAGAAAGTATCGCCTCAATATTCATTGGATCTACTACAACTCCATCCTCATAGATGACATGTCCATGAAAGTGAACCTCTAAGATCCAGAACTGGCACATCGAGACCTTACCATAAAACTGGTGCTCTCGGAGTGTGTCTCGTACTACCTGCATATGGTAGGCATGATCCTCCTCAGTAGTCAAGTAGATCAGAATGTCATCGATGAAGAAAATGACAAAGTGGTCGAGGTATGGCTAGAAGATCATGTTCATGAGTCCCATGAACACTATTGGAGCATTTGTTACGCCGAATGTTATAACCATGAACTCTTAGTGGTCATATCATCATTTGAAGGCCATCTTCTGCACATCCTCATCTCGAACTGTGAGCTTGTGATAGCCTAATCAGAGGTCTATCTTCAAGAACCACCATTCTCCATTCAACTAATCAAAGAAGTCGTCAATCCATGGGAGTGAGTAATTGTTCATCACACTCACCTGGTTCAGGTGATGATAGTCAACAGAAAGCCTTTAGCTCCCATCCACCTTCATGGAAAACAAAATCGGGGCTGCCCAAGGTGAAACACTGGGCCAAATGAATCCCTTCTTCTGAAAGTCCTCTAGATGTACCCGCAACTCACAAAGCTCCGTGGGAGCCATCCGATACACTAGTGTAGATATCGGTGATGTCTCAGGGTACACGTAAATATAGAAATCCACCTCTCTATGAGGAGGTTTACCAGTGAAATCCTTAGGGAAAACATCTACATACTGGTCCAGTACTACAGGATAGATTGGAATCTCCACATCCACTGCTCTGAGGGTAAGGCAGGCCAACTGGTGAGTGATTGGTTGCACCCTCCTCCGAGTAAGTCCATCATGTGATTCAAAGGATCCCTTCTCACCGGTGAAGGTTAACCTGGTCCTATATGTGCGGACAAACCACACTTTTCTCCTAATACAGTCGATCTGAGCATGGAGTGTAGATAACCAGTCCATACCCAAGATGACATCGTAAGCTCTCGACGCCGCTACTAGGAGATCCCCACTGAAGCTCTCTCCTCCTAATGTAATATCACACTACCGACACCAGTTTTTTATCATCTAATCTGCTCTCGTAGGAGACACTAGATGTAAGGATCGATCCAACGGCTTTGTCGGAATCTTCGAGCCCCGAGCAAGGTTGGTGGAAATGAAAGAGTGACTGGAACCTTTGTCTATAAGAACTACAACCAAGGTGGAGTAGACACATATCACACCTATAATCATATCCTGAGTGCCATGATCATAATCCTCATCTTTCTAGAGCTGAAATATCCCATGTCCACCTACTTCCTATGGTTGGGGTGGGCCTCTTGTTGTTGGTGGTGGTAACACCTCGTAACATCGTCCACCGCCAGCTGCACAACCAGCTCCTCTTCCACGTTTGATGTGCCATGAAGATCACCTCGATCGAACCTCTACCTCTACATGGGAGGTGCCTCAGCTATCTATTAATCATCCGAACATTTGGTCGGATAGTCAATACCCATGTGATCATGCCCGCCAGATGTGAAACACTACCTATTCCTCGAATGACTGGCTCTGTCTCATGTGCCTCGCACAACCGAACTCGTGTCCTAATGTTGTCCACCGAATGGTCTGGTCTGCTTGGATCTCTACGAAATCTATCTACTACCTACTGCATAAGACTTCGCTACGTGACTCCCGGTGGTGGGTCTCACTGCTGGTGACTGTACAACAAGTAAACTCTCTACTAAGAGGGCTTACTCCCACACCTCTTCCTACTTTGGGATGCTGAGGGAGATCATAAAAGCCCTAATCTTTTGCCTGAGCCCCTACTCGAAGGTCCGGGTCCTGAAGAATGGGTCCCACAAAATATTTGTGGAGTAGTGCGATAGGTCGTTGAACCTCACTGAGTACGGTTCCACCATCATGATACCCTTCTATAGATGAAGTATCTCATGTATCTTCACCACGCATAGGTGGGCTGGGTCAAACTCCACCCGAAATAGTCTCTCAAAGTCTACATAGATAAGTGTCGCCTCATCATTAACCTAGAGCATCAGGCTCCACCTTATGTCTTCTACTGTCTGATGGAGACTCACGAAAAGGATCACCATAAGGTCTGCTGGTGTCCCTACCAGTCTGGAGACTCTCACCACAGGCTCCATCCAATCCTAAGATGCTTGTAGGTCCGTCTCGCACCTGTACCTGGGCAGCCTCTAGCACTAGAACTTGTGCAACACGCTCAGGCGGCATGCACTCTCTATTGGTGGAGCTGCTGGCAATAGTGTCCCAACAGGTAGTGGTACTACTAGTGCCTCCACTATGATAGGCCCCTATACCGAGCCCTCGTTGCTCGGTGTGCTTCCATCTCGTACAAAGATTAGAACCCTGGATGGCTGTCTGTGTGGGCCCATCTAGAAAAAGAAGAGGTTCACCATGGTTAATAAGTTATACTTGGTGAGATGACTCCAATGGATCACCAAGAAAACTCTTAAAACACACACGCAATCAGTGTTTTCATGAAATGAGTCAGAAATCATTAGTCAGGATCCTAGTTTATGGATACATCGGCCACCACACCAACGTTGCACTCCCTGAACTAAAAACCGCACTCAGTACCCTTATCACTATTGCTTCATATAAAATATTAGAGTCATATGTTCTATGGTAGAACCAACTCCTCTGATACCAATTTGTGACGACCCGCCCCTGAGGCCCGTACCGTGCCTACCCAAAGCCCTCCTTCTATAGGAGAGGGGTTGGCGACTATCTCCAGAGGCATAAATCCCTAAAACTGGAAAGGCATTGAATTTATAACCTAAAACACACACAACATAGTACATGCTGGAAACAAAACACTATGAAAAATGTATAACAAATGGGTGATGAAAAGTAAAAATGGCCAGAAATACAAGACCAACTGTAAAGTACAAGTACAAATGAAAAAGGAAAAGATAGATTAAAGGTGATAAGAAAGGTAAGGATCTTCCACCATGGATCCTATCAGAAGGGTAGGTACAATTAGCCTCCTCAATAATCCAGGTCTGTCAGTCTGCTCCATGTATGGACACGTCGTAGGGTCCTCCTCCGGGTATCGTCCAGTCCTGATTCTCTTAGCCTCAGTCAGGGATGTCCATCATCTGCATCCAAGACATTGAGGTGCAGGCATAGTCCGTGGAGGGGAGTGTATATCTATACTTAGTAAGGACCCCGAGACCCTCATGGTCTCTCAAAATCCACCAAGTATAAAACACAGAGTAAGAAATCAACAGATAACCCCACTTAGTTATGCCCAGACATATACCTAAGTTATCATGTAACCCATCTCAATCATGAGGTAAACACAAAAGTTACTGAATCAGCTAACACATGTATAAAACCCATGTTGGGCGTTATATATGATTAGATGTAGCCAATATATCATCTATTCTATCGAACCCACTAGGGATCTAGGTACATAATTGAAAACTGTTGAACCCACACAGGATCCAGGAACTCTAAACATAGTTGTCGAACCCACACAGGATCCAGGAACAGTTTTCAGTGCCGTCAAACCCACACATGATCCAAGAACAGTAGTCAGAGATCTCGTACCCACATAGGATCCAGGAACAATCCTCTATGATATCAAACCACACAGGATCTAGGAATAGTTTCCAGAACAGAGCCAGCCACAGGGTTCCACACAAGCTTGCTTGATTCCAGGAGGGTCCACTTCTCAAAAAATGTTTCGATACATAAACTTCCATGAACTACTAAGTTTATGTATCCAAAATATCCTTCTTACCAAAAGAAACCCAAATCAAAAGACGGGGCGTCAATCAGACGCCCGGTCTGAGAGTTATTGGCATTTTCGTTCGGAGGGCCTGATTTGTTTTACGTTTGACAAAACCTGAACATACCCCAACTATGTCCAAACCTGATGTGGGTTATACCAAAATAATCATCCCCTTCCAAGGTTTCCGTCACTACAGACGGTTCGTCATTCGGACACCCGTAGATCATGTTATGGACAAAAGAGTGGAAACATGTCAAACGGGTCTAGTTCCGGTTCGGCCCAGTCTGACAGTCTCGACCCGACACGGGTCCGGACTGCTGTCTGACCCGGTCTGCGGGGATGGCTCGGCCCGCGGGGGTGGACCGGCCTGTAGGGGCATCCTGGCCCACATTGGCGGCCGGACCCGTGCTACGTTAGGCCCGCACTGGGTCTGGCCTTGCGGCCTGTGGGGTCTGGCCAGGAAGCCCATGGGGTCTTCCCTAACCACATCCAGGGGGAGGCCACACCCCCTAGATCCCGAATGACTTAGTAGTTTGGGGGATTTCCAAAACGATCACCACGTTGTGCCAGTCCACGTCATGCGGGACCCAGTGACGAGTCCCGCTACTCCTGGTTGTCCGAGCAGCCCGCCGCCTCATGCGCTGCGCAGTCGCGCCTTGCGTCCTCCTACGACAAGGTGGCTCGGGCCTCCGATCCTTCTCGCGACTGGCCTTGCACCGGCCACTACTGCACTACCACGTCCAGGTGTCACAGCCCCCTTTTGTTCCACCGTGTGTCATGATTGCATCGGTCCTTCCCTGGATGCCTGGCTGCTCGAACAACCAGTTTCCTTTGCGGCCAGCGTTGCGCTGGCCACCGCTGCAACATTATGGCATGTCGGCCACTGGGTACTCTTCCGGTAGCGCAGTTGCACCGCCACCATCACACGGTGACGTTCATTGGATCCATCCACCGTAAAACTTTCCAAAAGTCACTGGATGAGTTCTGGTGGCCCGATTCTCGTTCTGGAAGAATCCACGCACTTCATGGGACGTCGCCTTCAATCCACAATCATTGTCAATGAGAGTCTCTCATCCCGGTCTCATGTCACATTTAGCATCAAATTCCACAAAGAAGGCGGAGTGGTCGGGCTGTGTTTGATCGAACCGCACCCTCTGCGTTAGGGTGATAGAAGGCGGCTTTGATTTATAATCCTCAACAGAAAACAATGAACGAAAAACAAAATAATGTTCTAACCCCGACCTTTGATCATTGATCGTTGATGTTGGTGCGAGAAAGAAGATGTAAATTCATTAATGTTGG
The DNA here is from genome assembly GCA_963277665.1 of Viscum album. Classification (NCBI taxonomy): domain Eukaryota; kingdom Viridiplantae; phylum Streptophyta; class Magnoliopsida; order Santalales; family Viscaceae; genus Viscum; species Viscum album. The sequence continues at coordinate 1,843,666,738 of OY728163.1, read as the reverse complement.
AAAATAATATAAAGAAGTCAAGGATTACATTGTCGTCATTCATCAAGGACGATGCTTACTCCCTTTTTCCGGTTGATGATCAAAGATAAAGATATTCCTCATTGGGGGATAAAGTGTTCTTTGTTCTTCAATGGCCATTCTTCATTGGGAGGATCTTTCATCGTTGGAGAGAATAAGCTTCTCCAAGTTCTCTTCCAACCCCCTCTCTCAACAAAGGAATGGCCAATATAAATTAAATTATGTTTTAATAATATCATTTGAATTGCACCATTATTTCAAGTGGTGTTGGAATAAATTAATTAGGGGAGTTGGCATCATTAAGTTGGAAGGGTGGTGGAACCATTAAGTGGGGAGCTCAAGATGTTTCTCCCCACCTAATGGGGAGTTGAGGAGGTGTTATCTTCGGGTGGTCCCCACCACTTTAAATAAGTATAAGAGGTTTAGACCTCGGGTGTGCCCCACCTCCATAACCTCTCATGAGAGGTTGTGGTGTGGTAGTCCCACCGGCAACTCTTAAACTCCACAATGAGGTTATGGATATAGTGGGACCCACCTCCAAACTCCCAAATAGAGGCTCAAATAAAAAATAAAGTGATTCTCACTTTATTTTTATATTCTCGACAAAAAAACCAAAAACTAACTTATCTTCTCGACTCACTGTCGTCGAAGTGAAAGTCTCCTTAAGTGAATACCGACGCTATGAGTTCAACGGTGCTCTTGGATTTCAATTCCGAGCACCGGTTCAAAAGTTTTAAAAAACCCTCTCGTATGTTTACTAAACGTACCCGAACAAAAATTCAGAAATTGACTCCGGGAAAATCGGGCCTCAGAATCACGCGCCGTCAGTTTTCGTAGAATCCTATTATTCCCATGTATTTGAGAAAAAAAATTCCATGGAAATTCCAGGTATTCACCTTTATGAAATTCAAATATGACCAAATCATATTAAAATAATATTTAATGTCTCTGATACCAAATGATGTTTGGAGTATAATAATCAAGAGGGTAGTAAAATTATTTTCTAATTGAAAAAGATATATTTTAGAAATTAAAATCATAAATCATAAAATTAAATAAAAAACCACATTTGATTAAAAAGTATAGTTATATATATTAATATTTAATATAAATTTAAAAAATTTGATAATAATTCACTTAAAAATAGTTTTAAAAATACTGTATAATTTTTGGAAATTATTTTATATAATCAAATGGGGTATATAATATAGTTGTTATGGAAAACTAAAAATGTTATGTTTCATTATTTTGGTTATAAAAATATAATATTTTATTATTTAAAAAAGGATGAAGAAGACTATAAATAATAGGTCATAAATTTAAATAAGGTGTTCATTGTTATGCTAAGACTTAATCCCCTCCACTTTAATGTAACCAACTGATGAGAAATTGAATAACAAATTGAAATGGACCACGGTCTACATTGTATTTTACAAAGAACTGCATATAAGGGTTTTTAAAAATATAGGTACTTCTAATGATCTATGTGGGAGAATTAAGAACATGTCATACATGACTTATTCCATAATTTTTCATGGATATATAGGAATATAATTGAAATAAAGTGTATAATGTGGTCGAAATTTTATCCAATGTTATTAGGTTTTAATAGATTTATATAGTATTATAAAGACATATATTAAATAATAAGAATAAATATAAAGGTGTATGGATGGGAGATATGAATATTGGGTTCAGCTAAATCCAAAATGATTTAGTTATCCATGAGTCATTTAAATTATCATTAAAGAGGATAATACAAGTTTCATTGTATGTTTAGGAAAATAGAGTTTTTTAAGGATTTATGGATGAGTATTTTGTGTTTCATCGGTTCACATGTTGGATCATCTTTAATTATTATTTTTAGAATATCACACCTTCTCATTATTACTCAAATGGTTATCCATTTTAAAATATCTTAATCCAATAATAGTTTTTGGAAAATAACCAATGTATACATAAATTAACTATAGCTTAAATTAATTCTACAGAAACTACCATATTGAGATTCGAAAAAGATACACTACTATGTTAGACAAAGAAAGATAATATTCACTTAAATCATACTTAGTTGAGCATATGTTTTGTTCGCATCATCAATTGAAATGGAATTTTTTCACAGAGAATATGAATGGATTATTTATAACTTCATGTGGTCAGTCAATTTAATGATGTAGTAGATTCATGACATCAGTTGATTGCCCTTTATTCCTATTGTTACTACCAAAATATAAACTCATGTCCAGCAAATTAAAATATGAATTTTTTTTCTTACCTTTTCATAGTATTTATATTTCATCATGCGATAACATAATACAAAACACACTGAAATTTTAAATTCAAAGAATCCTTAGTTCTTTACATTGATATAATTTTTTCTTTTGATTCTCAATATGATGTTTGTATATTTATTCAGGTGTAGTATAACATCATGTATGGTGACACATTCATTTGACATTCACGGTATGTTCAAACCATTTATACGATAAGGTAGTAGGGTATGGTCTAGAAATAACATATTTTTTATGTTTTTTCATATATGTAACATCCCAAACTTCTAAATGATGATCATTTTAGTTGATAGTTTATATGACACACAATATTGAGCATAAAAAACCTATAAAATATAATTCTTCAAATATAATCTCTTCGATATCATTTGGTACCTGGATGCTCATGTATAAATGAATTATTATATAGTATACTGTTATAAACTAAACATTAAATTTGTGGCTTTAAATTGAAATAACGAAATTATAAAAAGAATTTATTTTTATTATTATATACAAAATAAGAATAATTTAAAATAAAAAAAGTAATGTTATTTAATAAAAAATATTCTTTCCAAAAGATGGTTTTGTGGCGATTTTCACACATAATTTAAGATTCAATGTTTTGAAACACTAGAATAACTATTTGGTAAAATAAAATTCATTTTTCGATTCAGCATATCAAAATTATCATAGAGAGATCTTTTGGGATTTTTCGGGGATGTTTTATTTTTTGATGAACAGTTAAAAGTTCTAATTTTATTGAAAAAAACTATTTTTTTAAATAATCCACATGGTTAAATTACATTTTATAGTGTTTTTAATGTAAAAATTGTTCAATTATATAACTATTCAACTGGTTTAGTTAATTTTAATCAATTTAATATTTTATTTTGTTAATAAAATAATCTATATTATGAGAATTTTTTCTTAGAAACCCTTATTTTTCTTCATATCTATGGGTACAAATTTAAATTGTACTGTTCCACTAATATGAATTTATTTGTAAAAATATTCCATATTTGGAATCATAAAAATTTATATAATCTAATAAAATAAAAATAATTATTTACCAGTATCAATAGTTGAAGCACTAAAAATTAATTCTCAAGGTTAAGGTAAAAATTGATTTAACGATGGTAAACTAGAGAGATAAGGGTTTAAATGACCCAAAAACTATTCCAAAAACAAATTTCGGTATATTTTTAAATTATGACTTCTATGGGTCAATAATGACCATTTTGTAGCCTTTTTTCATGATAAAAATGGTTGTGGTTTAATCATGTAAAAATTTGGTGTCTGTCATCTCCACTATTATAAAATTCCACCCCCAATACTCCCATAATCACACTTCCAAATAAATTAGGATTATAAAATAACATCCCAAATTTTACCCGTAATTCTGTAAAAAAATCCTAGAACATTTGGTTTTTTCATAAATCTATAATATATAAATTTTTGGTGAAAACTAAAAGATGTTCCCCGAAGAAGATGTATCCTTTTTAAACAAGTTTTTTCATTTTATATCTTCTTACACCTCCATCAAAAATTATTTAGTCATGGTAAAAAAATATAAAAATTATCTAACATATAATAATAATTCACTATGTTTATGTAATAACCTATATATGACTCGTCTTGAATCAAATGGTAAAAAAATATTTGATCATGTGTGCAACAAACTACCACCTTACGAAATGATGTAATTCATTGTCTATCACCAAGATTCAAATATATATATATAAATATGTATTTTTCAAATTTATTAGATATTTATCATAAATTTATACTTCTATGATTATAATATCAATTAAAACTTCTTAATTTCTATTTCCTTTAAAATACAATAATTTCATCTTGTGTATGTTGAACTACTACCTTACGCAGCGATGTAATTCATTTTATCATTAAATATTTACAAGGAATATAATAATTAATACTTAAATATATGGGTGTGATATGTGTGCGATTATTTTTATTATTTAAGATTAATATGTCACCAACTTCCTCACACTTTTACGCATGAAGTAAATGATAACGTCACTTATGCGTACTTGTGGCCTATAGTCCCCACAAAGTAATGTGATTAATTCTCTATGGTAATAAAAAATGTATCTATTACAAAAAAGTATATTTATAACATAAATATTTTTATATAGATTATTTAACTATATAATATTCACTAAAATTGTAACTTTCATGACAAATCATGAATGAGAAAATAAATAAAATACCACTAAATTCAATAAAAATCATAATATGTTATTAGTGAATGGGTGCTATATTTTTGTAGTAGGATTATATATGATATTATAAATATGAATATGGTTTTATAATAAATTAATAACAAGCATATAACCATTAAATATGAAGTTAAATAATGTTTAAACTAATAGAAGCATGAGGTATGTGAATTCCTCTCAATTTGTCATTATTGAGGAATATTGTAATGTTAAGCACCTAATTTATTAATATGGTTTACATACTACCCCCTTGACATGAAATATCACGATTCATTAATAATTCATTGTATTTCATGTTTCAAATTGATTTATTTATTGCAAATATATTTTCACATAAAATTTTCTAGGTGGAAATAATTTCATTACTAAATTTATTTTAATTGGGTTATATTACTTTTCATATGCATTTGAAATTATAAGATTATTTTTATAATGAGTTTTAACTATATTATTTAATATCTCAACTCATATTATGCATATTGGTATTTTATTCACCTAATTGATTCATTGAGTAATCCTCACATAAATATTATGATATTTGAAAAGGGTTATTTAACAATCTAATTTAAGTGGAAAGTATTTATACATTAATTTCCATTAATTGATAAAATTCTATAAATTTTAATTAAATACCTACCATTTTTTATACTTTAGCTATTCATGATTTTTTATTGTAATTGTACCATTTCCCACTCTTTGGTAATTAATATTTTTTAGTAATTTTTTTAATAAAATTCAACATCATTTCTCTCTTCAATTGAAAATATTTTTATATTAAACCTATTTTTTCATAAATTGATTTAAAAAATGATATAAATTTTTTAAATTTATAATTTATATACTTTTAATCAATATTTTTCTTTAAAAATATTTGAAATAATCTTCATTCCAATTTCTAAATAAGGTCCATTTTGGGTTTACCAAAAATGTGAATTGAATCTTTGTTTTAACTTGTTTGGAATGAAAATAATTGGTCACCATAATTTACACTCAATTTTTTGAAGATTAATTTATATGTTTTAATGGTTATTTTCCATGGAAACTATTTTCAAAATGTTTTCTGAACTTTTTTGAAACTGATATTTTCAAAATGAAAGGTTATTTTCCACATGAATGTTTTTAAAGATATTTTTGTGGTATTTCTATTCTTAAATTACAAAACCCATTTATTATATATATACTAAATAATTTATGTAATTTATTGACATAATTATTATTGTTCCTCTAGATTATTAGTTATTACTTTCTCCAAGTATATTATTCACACTCACATCCTTAATTTACTTCTATAGTAATTAGTTTTCCTGAAAATTATTCAATTTAATGTGATCATTGACCACTAAATTTCCCATAAAATTTAAGGTTATTTATCATAGATATGATAAATTATTAAACCATATATCATTTATTTATTTGGTGACTTAAATATAATGTTATTTGACTTAATAGCGAATTATTGATAATCAAAATGTTTTATTCAATATGATTATTTATGGGTAAGCCGTATTGTTCAATTATTAATCCTATTATTCCATATAATATGAATTATTTGGACATATAGATATTGGTGTGGACTTTTAATATATAGCCCATAGATGCATTGGCAGTTACATGAAACGAATCATTTGGCTAGAATTTGTTAAATGGATTTCTTGTGTATAGATATCCATTATTTATCAAATGTATTGAATATAGTATTCATTATAGAGTTGTTCACAATGATTGATTTCATGAAATTAAATAATTTATAATTTCCATCATTGAGAATTTTTTTATTTTCTTCCATGATACATTCACTTTAATATTATCTTTGGATGCATTTCGTGTATATTTTATTGATTAAATGAAATGAGTATTATGCAATTTACCTTACCATAACAATTATGCCTTATACATTTATAGTTTTCATGATATTGATTAAATGGAATGTGTTTTTAGTTATTTACCTAATTATATTGATTATGGGAGTCATGTTTGTAAATTGGAAAGTCTGTTTAGTTTTTAAAAAATCCATGTTGATTATCCATATTGATTCATGATTTCTTACACTACATTAAACCCTTACTGAGAATTTGTGATCACCCTTATTTTAGATCCATTTCATGGAATCATATAAGTGTATTTTGAATGTTATTCAAAGATACATGGGAGGTATTATTATTATTCTCAATCGCAAAATTTTTAAAAAAGTATTATTGTAGTTATGTATGTATCTAGTTTAAGAAGACTAAAAACTATTTTCTCTTTTGGGATGTAATTCCTTGTATTTTATGCCACTATAATAAAGTAAGACATCAGGATAAGGTTATAATAGTCGGAATATTTACATTTGGTATCAAATGATGTTTAGTAAAAATTGTAGGAACATGTTTTAGAAAAAAATATTTTTGGGAATATAAACAAAAGATACAAATTTAGGATAATTAAAAAATAATATCCTAATGTTTATGTAAGGTAGTAGTTATTTTGTTATTGAGGAAAAAGATCCCTTTATATATTATTCAAGTGGACATGGTTCTAGAATAGATTTAACTAGCTGTAAAAATTCAAAAAATAGTGCATTGGGATTTAACCGATCATCACCTAGTACATGGAAACAAGTCTTACTATTATCTAATTTGACACTCACATGGCATATAATTAGGTTAATTCACATTATCTTTACAAACCATTATGAATGGTTTTAAAATATAATTAAAATGAATCATCTAGTTCAAACATAATTTGTCATGGATTGAAAATTATGTCTCTTGATTTATAAATCCTACAAACGAATCTACGGTTTTCCCACTATGATTATTGTTTTTCAAATTATTCTATTTGGATTTTTTCGAAGGATATAACCCATGGGAGTCAAGTTAATGTTTAATTTGACATAAAATGTGGCTTGTATAGGAAAACATATGTGATAATTTAATGAGTGAAAGATATAAATTTTATTCTTAACCAAATATCCCAAAATAATATTAACAACATATACCTCAACAACTCCGAGACTCACCAAGGAAGAGTATAATTGATTTTTGTAAGGGATTGAGTGATAGAGACCATGTAGGAAAGAATTACCTATTTTATTCTTTTCATGAATGTAGAAGGATATGCATAGGAATTTTTCTAAAGGTAAGGGTAAAATGTTATATGTGTGGAAAAAATGGAAGAAATCAATGAATTGTTGAAAAAAATGAAGAGTATGATTGAATGAAATAAATTTCATCATAGTTATACATTTATAATTCATTACATAAATGCATGGAAACATAGAATTATATATTTCAATTACTTTTTATAATGGTTAACGCCTATACCATGTATGGAAATATATTGAAATAAAATAGTTGATTAATTTTCATGTTAGTATTCAAGAGAGAAATTGTTGATGTATTTTTACAGATTGTATTATTTTTATAAGAATTATGAAACATCTATAGATTATATTAAATTGAATAGAATATATGTATTCTTTTAAATATTTGTAATGGATACCATTATTGGATTATGATTTTATGTTTGATCATAATTTCAATGTCTTAAACGTGCCTTTTAGAAATTCATGTGGTAATAATGTCACACGATTATGGATATTTTTGGAAAATAGTTATGGGAATATAACCCATTGGTTTAGTATATTTTTTAGTAAAAAAATATTTTAGGATAAATTCCCTTAATTTTCATGAAAATAAGATTAATTGTATTATTATCCTTTTGGGTTTATCATATATTTGATATTGATGTTATCATTTTCTATTATAATATGGTAATGTTATAGGAATAATGTTAATAGGTTTTTAGAAAATGGATAACCTCTATACCAGGTGACAACCCATCACACCATGCATATCTGTAGTGAATGGACCCACTACCAACGGATGAAAAAGATTTAGTGCCTACTGTTGTCCCATGTGATGCTCTTGAAAATATTTAATTGTTTTTAGTAAAATGATTTGACAAATATATATTAAGGATGAACAAGTGTATTAATTACTATCGCGGTTTATATATTAATGTACAATATTGTATAACTTGTTTTAACCATATTGAATCGTAAAAATAGTTACAGATATATAGAAATATATTTCACCCTATTATGGCAATTAACATACATTACAATTTATTTTTAGTTATTTGGGTATAAAAAATTAATTTTTTGAAATTCATTTATTGTAGTAAGCGATGAATTAGAAATTCATCAAAGCATAACCAAAGGATGAGATGGTCATTATGGAATATAAATGAAACAAGTAAGTATATTTCCTTTTATACATAGATAGTAAAATAATTATTTGATTTTCGGTAAAAGGTCATGAAACAAAAATGTAATCTTATTAACTTCATATATTTTTATCAAATATCCTATAAAAATCAACATAGATTTTGGGTTTTTAGTTTTTTAACATTCCATTGATCATTCAATTTATTATGATCAATGGCCTCTATCACTCTATAAAATTATTTATGATTTTCTTCTATTTCCATATCCCTACATTCCACCAATTTTACCCTACATGGAACCATATTTCTGTGTTTTTCAATATGACTTTTACACTTTCCATTATCTATTATTAATATGATATTTTTATAACCCTTTTTTTAAATTTCGATTTTCAACAATGAAATTTCCAAATAACAATACCAATATTTCTAAGAGAAAGATAAAATTGTGAGGATGAAATTTACATATGGTGGGGAGAACACAACATGAAAATTTTATAAAATTAGAATATTTTATTTTATGAATAATTTGAGAACAAACATGTAGCTTAAACAACCTACAAAATGGATTTTTTAAATTTAATCCCTTCGATAGATTTTGAAACTCCCAACTATAGGTCTAAAAGAACTATAGTATAGTATTCCAATATAACCAATCTGTAACATCCTGACCCGGAACACCTATAATACGATGGCTAGACTGGTGTGTTAAATGACCTTAAGGGCATCTCCATAAATTCCAGAGGCTGCCGAATAGTAGCAATGCATTTTTCGTGTTAATGGGGGAGACTATGCCATCGTAGGTAAAAGGTATTATCAGAGCTAAAATAAAGAAAAATTAATATTATATACTAGAGGCATATAAATGAATAAAATACAACATAACCAATATGGAGAATCCAACTGAATAATAATCATGTGTTAAAGCTCACAAAATAATGTTATAATATTATGTATCTCTAAACAGAAAGCAGGGAAAATAGAAACCAGAAAATACTATCAACTAAAATTTAAAGACACAAAATGTAACAACTGCATCACGAGAAAGACTCAGTCCTATGCCCCAGTCTCCATCCTATGTAGCAAGAAAAAATCAAGTATTGGAAGCAACACACTTCCCCATGTAAATAAATGCAACCATATAATCTACCCGGGTTTCAACGATGACCGTGTAGGGTGTGAGATAAAATCCCAGTAGGCCAACACCACCTTTGTCTAAACCTTTACATTTGATGCAGAAATAAAATGCATTTTTCCATTATATGACATATACAGATAATTAATTAGGTGCAATAAAATAAATAACTCGGTCTGGGTTCCCAATGGGTCATGTCCCTAATAACATGCTTCGACCTATGCCATACGTCTAAAACGTGTACCGATAATAATATGATTTCACATATGCGCATATATATAAGCCAGGAAAATCATGGTAAAGATGGAATAGGTATACCCCCATGATTTTGCTTCATCTTGGGGTCTAAATCATGTGTCAATCTGGTGTGCTTCAACATACCGGAAAAATTTCACAATATTCCGGAGACTCAATGTCCATTAACATAAACCTTCAATGAATCATTATTAGTGTTCATGTAGAGAGTTGTAGTCCTAGATAATCCAAATGTTATCTCTATAGAACATCCTTCAAATTATCCAATACCACGGAGCCAGTCCAATGAAATCATTCAAAATACCATGTATCACTCGAGGCATGGAATTACCCTGAGTCTATCCCGATCTCGCAAAAAGGGGTCGAGCATCATCTAAGGATGGCTTATCCACATTTCCAATGGATCAGTCCCTAATTATCTCTTTTGTAACTAGTTTCACTCATAAATATTGAAAATCTCAGGGATGTATTGGTCTGGAAAAGCCAATGACACAGCCCCCAACATGTTGTGGTAACTAGTCCAAAACGGAAGGTCTATGCATGGACCTTAATATGATACCCACATTCTTTCCCCGTGATAAATTTAATTAATGTTTTCACAGCTGCATATATGGCATAATAAGTATAAAAAATTACAGATTTAAAACTACAAAGATACACCCATTCATCCCAAGGTATTTATTAAATATTGCAACATAATAATCTTAACAAGTCAAGATACCGCATCAACATAACCTATTAAATTCAATTTTAATAAATAAATAATTTAGCATAAAAACTACCAATGATCCAATAATTCAAGGATCATAATTATTCAAAAATAATAATTTAAATTAAACACAACAAAAATAAGCTAGGAAACACATGAAATTAATTAATTTAAATGCTTGGGAATGAAAATTTAAATAAATACATAATTTAGCACAAACAACTACAAAATATCCAATAATGCATAGTTCATAATTATTCTAAAATAATTATTTAAATTAAACACAATAAAAATAGGTTGTGCAATACATGCTGTTAAATGAATTAAATACCTCGGCCAATGGAATTTATAACAACAATAGTAGCATGCCCAGAGGGGTGTCCAACCACATTGCAATAATTTAAAAAATTAATTTATGGTAATTATGGATACAATAATTATGAGGAACAACTAAATTGAAAAGATATGGTGAATTTGTACAACATCGGTAGGCACTGATGAACAACACAATCGTTCGTTTTTATAAATCACTACAAAAAAGTGAGAAATAAAGTAGATGACATATCATATGGTCGTAGATGATCCTATAATCTTTGGCATGCATAGTTTTGAAATAAAACTTATTAAAATAGATGATTTTAGAAAAACCCCAATATATGGTAAAATCCATCCATGACGAACTGCACAATGGATAAAGAATCAGGTCGTACGATTTTCGGTGCATGGGATAAGCCTTTCATGAAGGATTACATTTCACCTAATAGCAACGAAAATAGATAACGAACAGAGGTGAGACAATATTATGATGAGGGGAAAAGGTGGTGCACACCACCTATGAATATGGGGTGCGCCACACAATGGAGAGGGGGAGGAGTGGAGGATAGAAGAAAATGTAATGAAAAAAAATAAATAAAGAAAAAAAGAATAAGGGAAAAAGGTAAATAAAATAAAATAAAAAGGGGATATAATGGAAAATAAAAATAAAAATTATAAAAATGGTTAAACCCATTTTTAATTAGTTTTCTATTATTCCAATTCCCTATTTTAATTATATTATTTATTTTTTTTCCTTTTTCGATCACTTTTAATTCTTTTAAAATAACTTTAATCATTTTTAAATATTTTCAACTTGAACATTGTGATATGGTGCGACGTAATATTTTTTATAATGCCAAGAAATATTTTAATTAATTTTAAAAGCTAATTGGGACATGAAATAGGGTGTGCAGGAGTGCTCCCTGTGTTACTATTAAGATATTGACAAAAAACATAAATAGTTCACACGATGATTTACGTCGAGACATTAAATGCATTTATGTGGATAATAAATAATATTTTATCTAACCCAACAATAAATGTGGACCCATGAATATATGTGTTATATATATATACATAATTATATTCATATATATACACCCACACATGTATATGTAACTATTTATATTTAATCTCATATATATATATATATATCTCTTATATAAATATACATCAATGTTTTTGTTCCAATTTAATAATAAAAAAATAATATAAATTATTATTATTTAATAAAAATCATCAATGGAACCATAAATATTTTAAAAGTGATGAACATTAGAAAAATTATAATGGTCATTAATTAAATTTTGATTCTGAATTTTTAATTTAATTGGCATAATTAATAATATCATATTTATTAGATTTCATATTTGTTATTCACACCACGACACAATTTATTAATTATGGAAGTGCATATTCATATGTAATCATCAACCAAAATAATAAGATTAATAATAAAATTATTATTATTATTTCTAACATCGAACAAAAATATTTATAACCAGATAAATTATATTCATGTGTGTTCTGACAAAACATTCAATGCTCGCAAAATTTATACCCTGCATAGTGTAAACCAGACATCTCATGACAATATGTGTTCTCAGATTTCTCAGTCAAAGAACCATTTCTGAGAAAGTAATTATTTATTATTTATAAATCAAAATAATACATTATTTAAAAATAAAGAGTGTTTTATCATGAACGAGGGTGTCAAACACCCGACGCATATCAAGGTTATTCCCAGCCTAGGGTAGAACTATCATTCTGGACCTAACGATGGTCTCAAAATTCACTTACGATGCACTATTTGAGAGTAATTTCATTTTTTTTAAAAACACACACATGTACGAAAAAAATAAATTTAATATTATTATTATATCAACGGAAAAACACTACAGGTCTTAGAATGTCGTGCTGATTCATCATCAAACTCTGAAAATATATCATAGAATATTTCAGTGTTCTGAAGTAGATTTTTACCCTTCGTTTAATTTATTTACATTTTAATTGTAATCTAATTAATTTAATAAAATTTATTTTAATGACACATCACAGATGAAACAAATAGAAATAAATATTTTTGACAGTTGATTTTAAAATTGACCTTTCCAGTTAACGGTAAAATTTTATTTCTTGCGCTTTTTCCTCTGGTTCAAAACATGGAACGTTACAACCTTCCCACAATAGAACATCTCATCAGTGAGAATCCTTCGGGACCAATGTAACATTCATCCGATACACAAGGGTCATGAAGTCTTTCAAAAATAGTTTTATTGCATCTCAAAATGCCCAATTCGTGCTCAATCATTTGTTAGGAAAACGGAACAAAACACATTTTGATCATAGCCAATGCCAGCATTCCAACTAAAACGCCATGATAATATTTATCCAAACCCTTTTTCTAGATACACGACCATGTTATCGTCTCCTTAAACATCTAGTCAAAATTACATTTTTTCTTATGCTTTAAGATTATAAAGGGAAAATTATGAGTTACCACAACTTCCATCATCTGAATTTCCTACACGGCACACACATAAGCATTCTTATAAAGATTCTCATGTGATTTCTGAAACTGATAAAATTGTTGATTTCACAACTCCCTTAAATCCTAATTCCAGCTATCTTTTCATGAAAATCCAAGGCCGACCCAAACCATACTCGTCTCACCTGATGACGTGTCAAAAAAATGTCCTTCACAGACCGCTTCATTGAGTAACAGAGAGAACTAGTCAAGCCCCATTGTCTGACCATTTAATAAGATGCACAACATAGACGACCAGTGGTTTATGAAATGATCTTTGATTATATCATCTAAGGTGTCTTTCATTCATGACCAAAACATCCACAAAATTTTATACCTGACATCTGATTGAATTCGTAGATTTAGGCATCACCGAGCCAGATAATAAGTCTCAGGTAACCTCAGAGCAGCATGAAATGAGTCTAAGGAACTAAACTAAGGTATTCAATACCCTATATTTATGAATGTGACATTGGTACAAGGATAAGATGTCCCAAATAGGTTGTTGACTGATCCCATAGTGATATCCACCTAGTGGTCACATCAGAAGTAATTTCTGGTGTACAAGAGTTCATCCAAGGCATTCCTCCTTAAAAATACTAGGGCCACTCAAGAAAATCCCAAGATGTGATAATAATGATGATTCATCATGAAAAACTAATAAAACAACCCTAAATAAGACCAAAAAACTATAAATATTTAGCATGGTGTAAGACCAATGGTCAATTAGTTTATCAATGATGAAGGCAAGATAGGGGACATGCTCGTCAAAAAAGGAAGAGTACACTAAGAGTATTATGATATTACCAGAAGGGAAAAATTAAAACAACTAGAAAGAAATCCCAAAAAAAACTGACATCTGTCTAAAAATTCCAGAGTTTTTACAAGTCATCTCAAGCATTGTGACTAACTTGTTTCCTTTAACATAGAAGTAAATATACAACAGAGATGACTCTAAAAGTATTTAACAGCACAAGACATGAAGATTACACTAACTCAGTTGGTTTTTCACAATGTTGATCACTCAACGACACCACGTGCATGAATTCATACTACCTAGAGGTGATATAGATGCAAGATGACTTTTAACTCAGATGAAAATTTATGATGTCATCCATCATTGTGGAGAAGAGAGGGTCAAATGACCAATGACGAAACTGACCATTTGCAATGAAAGCCTAACCTGATGGAAATGAGAATTACTTGATGCCAAATCCCAAAACAAATGTCAAGGAAAAAATGACCATCCCTCCGAACAAGGTTGTCTTTTTAGGAAGAGGGGTCTGACTAGAGACAATGGCATATAAATGGTTATGTTACAAAGAAACACATGGACAAACTCAAACTAATCTTATATCATGGTCTTAAATAGAGGACATCTCTATAGGTTCCATATCCTTGCCCTTTATATTTAATCAGATTGATCATTAATCATAAAAAATATTAATCAAAACAGTAAGTACCATTTATAAAAATAGAAAATAAGGTACATGATCTTAACAAGCACCTCAAGGAAAAACAATCATGTTTTATAAAACAAAATTTAAATCATTTTACATTAATTTAAATATAATCCTTAATTAGGGAATCTATCACATAAAATTCATTTAGAAATATAAGGCGACCTACAAGGGTCTCAATATGATGGATAGGGTTCATAAAAATGCAATAAAAAATAGTTGTCTATTAATAAATTTCATTACACCCATACCAGGATATCTCATGAAAAACATGCACCAACTAGCCGACATGGTCCTTATTGATTCTTCTGGTAGTTTACCAATTCATTTGAAATTATAAAATGTTCAAAAACATATTATCCAAGATATATGGGTGGCTATCAACCTATATTGGGACTATACACTTTATTGTTTTTGTAAGATGGCTCCCATTAAATGGAAACCAATAATTTTTAGCAAAGAAACCAATTACATAACAAAAAAGAAAGAAGGTCGCTACAAAAAGCTAACAACGAATGACATTTTATAATCATAGATGCATAAAATTTTAATAAAAGAGTAATGCTAATAAACATAGAAGCAAGATAAATGGAAAACATTATATTAAACAGGTAGCATGGAAACATTATAGCAGAACAAATATATCCCAAAAGCATGGTATCTAAAAATGAATGATAAATAAATACATGACATGGCATGGAATTCAAATCACATAATAATATCAGTAGAAAACCTATGAATACAACTACATGACAAGGAACTATACATGGATTGTGAATTCCTTGGTGCCTATTATGCTGCATGTAATGATTCATTCAAACCTTAATAGGCTAAGGGTAAAATATCATAAATTCTTAAGTGGTGGAAATTACAAAAATCACTGGTTGAGAAATCATATCAATTGTAACATCAAAAACCATGAACAACAATTCCATCCCTGGCCACTTGGTCATTTCATATACATGGGGTGATTAGTCCCATACATTACTATTAACCTAGCACTAACACATTCATACTATCCTGTCTACCATCCCAGAATAGTATGACAAAAAAAGTACCACCACTAATACAACATGGTAATGTCCCAACCCGGCTCACCTCTTATATGGTGGCTGGACCAGTGGGTTACATGACCTCAAGGGCGTCTCCCGAAATGCTCTAGGCCACAGACTAGAAGTGAGGGCACTTTTTGTGTATCTGAGGGAGACTATTCTCTCCTAGGTAATAGGTATTGTCACATCATAAATAAACATCAATTATTAATAAATAATGGAGGCATAAAAATTAATTAACCGAAATGGAAGTAATATGGATAATCCAACTGAATAAGAACCTTGTGTGTAAGCTCACAAAATAATGTCATGCTATGATGTATGTCTAAAATAAATTCACTGAAAATGGAAACACAAGAATATAGTCAACTAAAAAGTAAAGATACAAAATGCAACAACCATGTCATAAGGAAAACTCAGTCCTCTGTCACAGTCTCCACCCTAAGAAGAAATAAACAATCAAGGATCGAAAGAAGCACGCTTCCCCATGTCAATGCTTGCATTCATATAATCTACTCGGCTCTCAATGAATACCGATCAAGTTGTGAGATAAATTCCTAGTAGGCTAGCACCCACTGTGTCAAAACCATTCCATTTCACGCCATAATAAAATGTAGTTTTACATTATATATCAAAAGAAGCTAATTAATTAAGTACAATAAAAAAAATAACTCAGTTTGGGTTCCCAACGATACATGTCCCTAATCACCTGCTTCGACCTAAGCCAGATGTCTGAAGGGAGTTCATGTAATAAGCAGAACTCACATATTCCCATATATATATATATATATATATAATCCTAGAAAAGCAATGTCAACAAAGAAAGATTCATACCCCCAATCTTTTTCTTTATCTTGGGGTCTAAATCATGTGTACACTAGGTGTACTTTAACGTACCATAAAAATATTTCAATTTCAAAAAGACTCAAAGCTACATTAACATAAACCTCTAGTGAATCCTTATTAGTGTTCAAGTTGAGATTTGGAGTCTAAGCCCGTCCGAATGTTATTGCAACTGAACATTCTTCAAATTATCCAATACCACTGAGCTCGTCCAAGGAAATATTTCAAAAGACCATGTATCACTTGAGGGATGACATTACCCTGAGTCCATCCTGACCTCAAAAAAATCAGTCGAGCATATTTCGAGGATGGATTAGCCACATTGCCAATGGATCCGTCCCCGATGGGACCTTTTTGAACTGGTATCACTCCAAAGTTTTGAAAACCCTAGGGAAGTCTCGGTCTTCCAAAGCCAAAGACTCCCCCCAGTCCCTAGTGGTAACCAGTCAGAAACAGAGGGTCTAAGAGTGGTCCTTAATATGAGACCCACCTTCTTTACCTACCATGAATTTAATTAACATTTTCAAAGCAATATATAAGACATAATAAGAATATGAAATTTTAGTTTGAAAACTACACAGATAAAATTGTGCATCATAAGGTAGAAATTAAATATTGCGACATAACAATATTAATAAGGCATGATATTTCATCAACTTAAGAAGATAAATTCACTTCTAATAAATAAATAATTCAGCACAAACAAATACCAATGATCTAACAATTCAATTCTCTTAATTATTCAGAAATAATTATTTCAATTAAATATAACAAAAAAGTTCATGGAACACATGAAGTTTATTAAATTAAATGATGGGGCATGGATATTTAAATAAATTAATTATTTAGACAAAAACAAATAGCAATAACTATCAATTAATGGTTTGTAATTATTCAAAAATTATTATATAAATTAAACACAACAAAAATACGTTGCACAACACATGCAGTTAAAGGGATTATATATCTAGGATAACTGAATTTATACTGACCACACCCACACACCCAATGGAGAGTTTGACCACACTGAAGAAATTTATTTAATTTAATTTAAGATGATTTTGGATACAAAATTTCATTTAAATAGTTAACTTGAAAAGATAAGGTGAATTTTCACAACATTGGTGGGAAATGATGAAAGAAACAATCATGCATTTTTATAAATCGCAACGAGACAGAGGGAAAGAGAGTAGATGCCCTACCATATGGTTTTAGGTGATCCAATGATCCACAGTAGGCTCTGATTTCACCTAAAAAAGGAAATATATGATTTTATAAAAACACCCAAATAAGGTAAAATCATTCCGCGATGAACTACACAAAGGATAGAGATGGAGGTTGTATGATTCTTAGTGTGTGGGATAAAATATGCATTAAGGATTATAGCGCACCTAACAACAAACAAAACATTTGAAAAATTAAGGTGAAAATATCTTCCGAAGATGGGAAAAGGTGTTGTGCACCACCTTGGGAGAAGGGGTGTGCCACACACAGGAGAGGAGGAGGAGAGAAGGAGAGATTATAAAAAAGAAATAGTAAAGGAACCAAAGAATAAAAGAATAAGGTAAAAAAGAAAATAAACTAAACTAAAAATGGGAGATAAAGGAAAATAAAAAATATAAATAATAAAAATTGTTAAAGAAATTTTTAATTATTTTTCTATTATTTTTTTCCCACATTTAATTTTTTTATTTATTTTCATTCCTTTTTCCATCTCATTTAATTCTATAAAAAAAATTAATCCTTTTTAATTATTTTCAACCAGAACATTGTGCTATGGCACGATTTAATATTTTTCATAATTCTTGGGCAATCATTTAAATAATTTTAATAGCTACCATGGACCCACAACAGGGTGCGCAGGTGCATACCCTGGGTCACTATAAAGATTTAGACAACAAAAACATAAACGGACTGCACCTTGATTTATGTCGAGACGTTAAATGAATTTGTTGGATAATTAATAATATTTTATCTAACCCAACAATAAATATCAACCCATATATATATATATGTCTTCTATATATACACACATATGTATATTTATTTATATACATCCACACATGTATATATAACTATATATATATATATATTTAAAATATATATATATATACATCTTATATAAATATACATCAATATTTTTGACCCAATTTAATAATGATAAAAATTATTAAAATTATCATTATTTAATACAAATCATCAATGACACCATTAATAATTTTAAAACAACAAATATTAAAACAAGAATAGAAGTCATTAAATAAATATTGATTACGCATTTGTATATAATTGGCATAATTAATAATCTGAAATTTATTAGATTTCCTATTTATTATTTACTCCATGAAAAAATTTATTAATTATGGAAGTTCATTGTTTGTTTCTATGTTCAACGCAAATAACAATATTAATAATATAATAATAATTATTATTTATAATGTCCAACCAAAATATTTATAACCCAATTACATTATTTTTGGGTGTGATCTGAAAAATCATACGATTCTCGCAAAAGTTTTATCATCCGTAGGGTAAACCCCATGTTTTGGAAAATTTGATGGTATCAGATTTCTCATTCGACGTACTGTTTGAGAGAATATAATTATTTATTTTTAAAAAATTGGAATAATAAACCTATTAAGAATAATGTGCATTTTTTCCTGAGTGAGGGAGCCAAAAACCATACACGCATTAGGGTTATACCATGCCTAGGGTAAAACCGGCATTCCGGACCTAATTGTGGTCTCAGATTTCTCATACAGTGCACCGTTTAATGTTATTTCAGTTTTTTTTTTGAAAGAAAAACACAATTTCTTAATAAAATCAATTTAATATTTTTATTCTACCAATGTTGAGACTCGACAAGTATCAAAATCACACAATAACATGTCATTAAACTCTGAAAATATTTCATAGAATATTTCAAAGCTCTAAAGAATACTTTTACCCTTAATTTAATTTTTTTCTATTTTAATTTTAATCTAATAATTTTAATAAAATTTATTTAAAAGAAGTATCAAAAAGTAAACTATCAGAAATAAAATGTTATGATGCTCAATTTTAAAATTGACCTACCAATTTAATTGAAAAAATTTATTTCCTGCATTTTTTCCATCTAGGTCAAAATACAGAACGTTGCGAACTTCCCACCTTAGAATTTCCCATCCCCGAGAAGCCTTCGTGAATAAAATATTCGTAATTTGATACACGAGGGTAATGAATCCTCACACTAAATTTTGTGTTGCATCTCTAAACTCCCAACGCAAGTTCAAACATTTTTTAATTTGACTGCACAAAATCCATTATGATCGTAGCCAATGGCCATTTTCCAACTAAAACACTAAGAAGATATTTATCCAAAATCTTTTTCCTAGAGACACCACAATGTCATCGTCTCATTAAACATATGGTAAAACTAACATCAAACCTTATTCTACAACATTATAAAGAGAAAAATTCTGAGTTATGGTTCCTTCCACCATCAAAATTTTCTACAAGGCAAGCTCTTAAGCATCCCAGTGATGCTTCTTGGGTGATTATTGAAAGAGATAAAAATTTCAATCTTCCATCACAATTAAAGCACAATCACAACCATTTTTTTTAAAATCTCCGGTCCACACAACCCGCACTCATCTCACCAGATGATGTGTCAAAAAAGGTCATTAACTGACCACTTCATTGAGTAATAGAGGGAACTAGTGAATCCACTATGGGAGACAATTTAAGGATATTATCGGCATAGAAAGCACACATTTTATGATCTAAACTATGAATACTTTTTCTAGGTTATCTTTTATTCAAGATGGAAGCATCCAAAAATTTTCATACCCATCTTATGGTGGAATTCCTTGATTTTGGCATCACCGGCCCCGATAACATGTCCAGAGTAACCTCAGATCTTGACATCATGAGTATAAGGAACTATGCTATGGTAGTTCATAAACCATGTTTATGAGTGAGATGTTGGTGCAAGGATAAGACACCCAAAAGAGGTTGTTGACTGAGCCCAGAGCGACATCCACCTGGTGGTCACGAAAGAAGAAATGGCTGGTGTACAATAGTTCGTCTATGGAATTCCTAAACAAGTAATACGAGGGTCACTCAAGGATAACCAAAGATTCAATAAGAATAATGCGTCATCGTGAAACACTGAGAAAACCACCCGAAACTAGCCCAAATAACTTTAATGTTTTATCATGGTGTAAGCCAGATGCTCTCGTTGTGTATAAAGGAAGAAGGTAAGATAAGGGACATGATCGTCACTTAAGGAACAGTAATCCAACATTATTTGAATATTACCAGATGGGAAACAATTAAAAAACATTCATAAATTCCTAACCAAACTGAGTTGTGTGTCAAAATGCCTGAGTTTCTAGAAGCCATTCCATGCAATGGTACAAACATGATTTCTTTAATAAAGAAGTCATTATACTATGGAGAAGACCCGAAACGTATTTAACAGCATAAGACATGATGATTACACTGAACACTCCTAGTTTTTTCACAACGTTAAGCACTTGACGACACCAAGTGTGTGAACACATACTACCCCGATGTGTTATTGAAGCAAGATGACTTTTATCTCGGATGACGACATACCAAGTCATCCATCGTCGTGGATAATAGAGGGTCAAAAGTCGTATAAAGTAACTAACCATTCCAAAGGCATGCCTAACCTGATGGAAGTGAGTGTTACTCGATGATCAACCATGAAACCAATGTCAAGGAAAACATGAACACCCCTCTGAAAAAGTGTGTCATTTTAAGCAAGGGGGCCCGACTAGGGACAATGGAATGAGAATGGTTTTTTTCTAAAGAAACTCGAGGACAAACTCAAACTACCATTATACCAGGGCCTTTAATAGAGGAAATCGCTGCAGGTTCCAAATCCATGACCATTATATTTAATCACATTTAATCATTAATCATAAAAAGATTTAATCAAAACTTCATGTTCAATTTTTCAAAACATAAAAAGGTACATGATCTTAAGAAACACCTCAGGGGAAAAATATGACAGTTTTATAAAACTCAATTTGAAAAAAAATTCATTAATTGGAATTTCGTCCCTAATTAGTAAATCTATGACATTAAATTATTTTATGAAGATAATTTGACCTAAAAGGGTATCACTAAGATGAACTTGGTTCATTATAATGAAACAAAAAAATTAGTTGTATATTTATTAAGAGTCACAACACCCATACCAGGTTATCTCATGAGGTACATGTACCAACTAGCCTACTTGGTCTTATTTGTGCCTTTGGGTAGTTAAAAATTTCATTTGAAATTATCACATGTTCAAACATATATCAACCAAGATATATGGGATGCAATCAACCTATAGAGACTACACAGTTTTTAGTTTTTGGCATCTAGATCCCATTCAATGGCATCCAATAAATGTTTGCAAAGCAAAAAATTACAAAAAATAATAAGCAACAAGGTCACTATGGAAGCTAATAGAGAGAGACATGTTGTAATCATAGAAGAATAGCATTTTAAACAAATAGATGTGCTAATAGTCATAGAAGAATGATACGAGGAAAACATTATATTAAATAGGTAGCATGACATCATGGTTGCATGATAAATATATCAAAGAAACATGGTATTTAAAAATGTGTGTTAAATAAATATAAGACATGGCATAAGATTCAAAGCACTCAATCATATCAATATACAACCTATGAATACAACTACATGACATGGAAAAATTCATGGAATGTGAATTCCTATATGCCGATTATGATTCATATAATTCTTCATCCTTACCATAACAGGATAATCGTAATGTATCACAAATTTTATAAATTCTTAAGCTGCAGAAATTACACCAATCACTCGAGTTGAAATCATATTAATTGTAACATTGAAAAGCATGAACTACAATCCTAACCCAAGAAACATGGTCATTTCCCGTACGTGGGGTGATCAGTCCTAGGCCCGACTATTAACCTAGCACCAACACATTCCTAATCTCTTGTCTACCATCCCAAAATAGTAAGACAAAGGAAAATATCACCTCTGATACCACTTTGTGATGTCCCGATCCACCTCACCTCTAAGACGGTGGTTAGACCGATGGATTACATGACCTCAAGTGCATCTACCCGAATGCCAGAGGCTGCCAACTAGCATCGAGGGACTTTTTTTGTTTCTTTGGGGGAGACTATGCACTCATAGATAATAGGTATTATCATAGAGGAAGTAAACATCCATTAATAATAAATAAATGAGGAATATAAATGGATAAACATAAACATATCCAATATGGATAATCCATCCTAATAAGAATCAAGGGAGGAAGCTAAAAAAAATGTCATGTTATGATGTCTATCTGAACTGAAAGCATGGAAAATAGAAACCCAAGCATACTATCATCTATAATGGAAAGAAAAAAAATAAAACAATCGCATCACGATCCTGAATCGGTCCTATTCCCTAGTCTATATCCTATGTAGTAAGAAACAATCAAGAATATGATGCAGCACGCTTTCCCTTGTCAATACCTGCTACCATATAATCTATGTGGGTGCCAAAGATGCCTAAGCAGGGTGTGAGATAAAATCTCAGTAGGTGAGCACCCACTGTGTTTAAACCTTTCTATTTCGTTCAATAATAATATTTAGAGTTCCATTATACAAAAATTTCTTATCATTAATTAAGTGTATTAAGATAAATAACTCGGTCTGTGTTCCCAATGGTACTCATCCATAATCACCTGCTTCAGCCTATGATGGAATTATAAAGGGAGTACCTATAATAAGGTGAATTGAAATATTCATATATATAAGTCTAGAAAATCATGGTAAAAAAGGAAGAGGAATATCCCCAAGATTTTGCTTTAACTTGGGGTCTAAATTATGTGTAAACCTGGGGTGCTTCAACATACTATAAAAATATCACAGTTTTCAAGAGACTCAAAGATGCATTAACATAATCCTTTAGTGCATCCCTATTAGTGTTCATGTGGATTGTTGGAGTCTGGGCCTGTCCCAAAGGTATCGCTATGGAACATCCCTCAAATTATTTTATACCACTGAGCCTGTCTAAAAAAATATTTTGAAATAGCAGGTATCAATCGAGGCATGGCTTTACCTTGAGTCTAGCCTGATCACGCAAAAAGGATTCAAACAACTTCCTAGGATGGATTAACCACATTGCCAGTAGATTTTTCCCCTATGGGCCCTTTTGGAACCAGTATCTCTCATAATTATTTAAATGATCGGGGATGTATCAGTATTGATAATCCAAATTCACTACCCCGGTGCGTAGTGCTAACCAGTCAGGAACGGGGAGTCTAAGAATGACCCTTAATACGAGACCCACATTCTTTTCCCACCATGAATTTAATTTAAGTTTTCACCGCAGCATATATGACATAATAAGCATATGAATTTTCAACTTGAAAACTACACAGATACACTCGTTCATCACAAGATATAGATTAAATATTGTAACATAACAATCTTACCAAGGCCAGATACTGCATCAATATAAGAAGATAAATGAGTTCTTAATAAATAAATAACTCAACATAATCTAATTCCAAAGGTACGAAAATTCAAGTTTCATAATTATTCTTAAATAATTATTTAAATTAAATATAACAAAAACAGGTTGCGTGACAGATGCAGTTAATTAAATTAATTGTTCGGGCAAGCACATTTAAATAAATAAATAATTGAGAACAAAAATAGGCTGCACAACACATGCATTTAAATGAACTAAATACTCGGGAAATGGGAATTTAAACTAACCATGTGGGAACAACCAGAGGGGTGTTCTTCCACATTGCAACAATTTGAAAAATTTAATTTATGATAAATAGTGATGAAGCAACTAAGCGGAACAACTAAATTGAAAATATTGGGTGAATTTGAAAAATGGTGGTCGACACCGATGAACAACACAATCATGTATTTTTATAAATATCAACTAAACACATGGAAAGACTATAGAAATCCTATATTTTGGTCACAGATGATCCAATAATATGTGTTATGCTTTGATTTGACCAAAAACAAAAGAAAATAGATTATTAAAGAAAATACCTAAAATATGGTAAATTTTTCTATGACGAACTATACAAAATATAGAGGAGAAGGTCATAGGATTATTGTTGTGTGGGATAAGCCTTGACTTATAGTTTATATTGCACCTAAAGGAAAATAAAATGAATAATTAATAGAGGCACAATGATCTTCCGAAGAGTGGAGAAGGTGGTGCACACCACCTAGGGAAAAGTGGTCTACAACACACTGGAGTGGAGGGGGAGGGGAGGATAGAGGAAACAATAGTCAATACAGAATGTAAAGAAAGAATAAAAGGAATAAGGGAAAAAGTAAAATAAAATAAAATACAAAGGGGGGATAATAGAAAATAAAAATAAATAAATTTTAAACCCACATTAAATTTTATTTCAATTCTTATCATTCTCACTTTTAATTAAATAATTTATTTTTATTCCTTTTTCCATCACTTTTAATTTTTTTAAAAATATTTTTAACCTTTTTAATTATTTTCGACCTGAAAATTTCATTTTGATGCGATGTAATATTTTACATAAAGCATTTTCCATAATTTAATTCATTTTAATATCTTCCCAAGACCCAAAACAGGGTGCGCTGGCATGCACCTTGAGTCATTAAAATGTTTTAGACAACAAAAAAATTAAGGGTCGCACCTTGATTTACGTCAAGATGTTTAATATATTTATATGGATAATTATTAATATTTTATCCAAACCAACAATAAATATTTCCACATGTATATACATAATATAAATATATACACATATGTGTATTCATATATATACACCCGCACATGTATATATAACTATATATATATATATATAATCTCATATATATAACTCAGATATAAATATACATCAAAGTTTTCCCCAAATCTAATAATAATAAAAAGTATTAAAATTATTATTATTTAATAAAAATAATAAATGGAACCATTAATAATTTAAAAATGTCAACCATTAAAAAATGGATAACGATCATTAAATAATGATTGATTGCTTATTTTTATCTAATTGGTACAATTAACAATATCATATTTTTTCAATTGAAAATTTATTATTTACACCACGAAAAAAATTTATTAATTATTAAAGTGTATTTTCATTTGTTTTTTTCAATGAAAATAATAATATTAATAATAAAATTATCATTATTACTTTTAACTGCAAACAAAGATATTTATAACCCAATTAAATTATATTTGTATGTGATCTGACAAAATTTTTGATGGTCGCAAATGTTATACCCTGCCTAGGGTAAACCCCACATCCTTGAACTATTGGTGGTCATAGATTTCTCATTCGACACACCATTTATGTGAAAATAATTTTTTATTATTAAAAGATCAGAAAAATAAATTCAGTAAAAATAAAGATCATTTTATCATGAGCGAGGGTGCCAAACACCCGATGTGTATCTAGTTTATACCATGCTAATGGTAAACCTAGCGTCCCGCACCAAAAAGTGGTCTCAGATATCTCATATAATGCACTATTTGAGTGTTATTTCATTTTTATATAAAAAACACACACATGTTTGAATAAAATAAATTTAATATTTTTACTCTATAAACGCCGAGGTTCTACGATTATCGGAATTCCCGGATGACTCATCGTCAAACTATGAAAATATATAATAAATATTTTGAAGTTCTAAAGAAGACATTTTCCCTTCAATTAGTATATTTCAATTTTAATTTTAATGTAAATAATATAATAAAATTTATTTAAAATACACATCTCAATGTCAATTATCGGAAGTAAAATCATCTGATGCTCGATTTTAAAATCAACTTTCCCTATTAATGATAAAAATTTATTTCCTATGATTTTCATCCGGTTCAAGACATAGAACGTTAAATAAACAATTAAATAAACAGGCCAAAATAATACTAACTAAACTATGAATATTATAGTTACGTATTGATTTGATATAAAATTTGAACCATTAAAAATGAAAACACATATTTTCTGGAAAACTATATTATTTTTTAGAAGACAGTTTAATAATGATTTTAAAAAATTATTTAATATTAATTTTTACTAATTTGAGAAAAACTAATTGATAATATTACCTTCATTTATGATCTAATATTATCAGAATTATCTTATTTTGAATTATTTTTATTTTTCTTAAAGGATTCATTTTCTATTGAATAATGAAAAACAACTTATTTTATTAAAAAGAAATCTTTCCATTTAAAAAATTCATAAGGATAAAATAATATTTAAACATGTTTTAGAGTAAAATTGATTCAATTAATTTAAAATTTACCTTTACTAGGTCTTGGGAATTAATTATATGTTGGATTTTAATATTAAAATATTCTTTAGTTATGAGAATTTCTCTTTAAAACCCAACCTTTCCATCATGTTTGTGGGTATAATTTATAATTGGATTTATCCAATTTTTTGAAACAAAATTGTAAAAATAAATTCCATATTTGGAATATTAATAAATTATATTACCAAATAAGTTCACCATTATTTATTACTGTTATGATTAGTAAACTATTCAAGAATAATTATCATTGTTGAAATAAATACTAATTTATCATTAGTTAGACCAATAATATTAGGATTTAAATTATCTAAATACATTTCATAAACCTAATAAATGGTAATATTTGGACTTTATCACATAAAATGGTCAATAATGATCTATTTGGGTGACCATTTTCATTATAAATATATTGGTGTAATTTAATTATTTCATTAATTCAGTGTGTGTCCTCTCCCCGGCTTATAAAAGGCCACACCTATCCTAACATATTTGCACATTCAGAGCCATTGGGATTATTAAATATCTTATTATATCACTTATTTACTCACATAAATGTATCCTATATCCCATGGTTAGATCATAAAATAATCCTTTGATGTATTTTGGGGGAAAAAATGTTCCCCAAACAAGATGTAACATTTCTAAAAGAGTGTATTCATTTAATTTCAACATACACCACCATAAAATATTATTTAATCATGATAATATAAAAAAATTATATTGAATATCCTTATATGTCATTGTGTTATTGTAATATTCTATATCCAACACATGTTCCATCAAATGCGTAAAGAAACCATAGATCATGTATATAATGATCTAGTGGCTCAATAAATGATGTAATTTTTTTTCCATCACCACCATTAAAGTCTAGATATAGTGAGTGATTTAACATAATTATATTATATTTATGATTTTTTATTATTATTTAATTATCATATTTACATATGCCTTCTTACTTTTCACTCAATTTTAAATTATATATCATTTCTTGGGTGTACCGTGAACTATCACCTCATGAATCAATGCGATTCGTTTTTCTATTATGCATTACACTGAAAGTAATAACGATATATTTAAAAATATATTATTTATAAATGAGATGATAATGATTATATTATATTTATATGTAACCCACTTCCTTACCCTTTAACCCATTAAGTAAATGATAACCCTGCATGTTCATATGTATGACCTACAATCTCCATAAAGACACATGATCCATTCTCCATGTTACAATTTCAATAAGGATTCAAAAATTGAATCTAATAAAAGAAAAGGATATTTTATAATTTTATATCATTTTGGAGATGATGGAACAATATATTGTTAATATTAACTTGATCATTCATGACAAATGATGAATGAGAAAGCATTGAAATTATCATATGAAACAACTAAAATAATTAAATATTATTAGAAAAAGGGTGTAAAATTTTATAAAAAGATCGTATATGATATTATAAATATTAATATTGAGTTTTTTAAAATTATTATATAAGATGTAATATCATATTAATCCAAAAACAAGTGTGGCTTAAGGGACTTCTTCTAAATTTCTCTTCAATGAGCCATATTATAATTAACTTCTGCTAATTCAATTTAAATATTATACATAATTAAAATATGAAATATAATAACAGGATTCTGTAATATTTCATATTATATTGTTTTTCAATTTTATTTATTTCAACTAAAAGTATTTTAACATAAAATATTCCATGATGTAATTAATTTCATAACTCAATTTCATTTCATTGGGTTATATTGTTTCTTCGTTTTCTATGACATTCTAAGATTATTTGTGTAAATAATTATGACTATATTATGTTTTATTTCTTGTTGTCTTATGTGGAGATATATTTTATAAAAAAATAATTTATTATTTAATACTCACTTCCACATTAGGATCTTTGTAAGGTTTTATTTCACTATATAATTTTAATCGGGATTTTTTATCCTTGAATTTACATTTTATAATGTTAGTTCATAATTTCAAAATAAAAAAACTCTATTTTTAATCGCCTATTGTTCTTCACGAATTCTTCATGAAATAGTAACAATTTCACTTTATTTGGTAGAAATTATTTTTGTGAAAATGATTTTAGTAAAATCATACTTCATTTCTCTTTTCGTTTAAAAGTCCTTCTTATTCCAAAGCCATGTATACAAGAACGGTTTTAAATTTTTTTTAAAAATTCATTAAATGATTTATTAAAATAATATTTAAAAAAAATTTGTATAATTTTTTTTGAAATGAATCATCAAGTCATTTTCCAAACAACTCATCATTATATTTTAACAAAATTTTGAAAATAATCATGGTTCTAACATGTACGAAAAGTAAAAAAATTACCTCTATCATGAAAATTCTATGTTTTATAGATTCATTTATATGTTTCATAGGATATTTTAAAAAAAATTATGGTACAATTTATTTTTGAACATTTAATTTTAAAATATTCTTTTAAAAATAATATATATATATATTCCCCAAGAATGTTTTTAATGATATTATTATGGTATTTATATATATTGATGAAAATAACCCTTTAGTTTACAAATACTCTACTATGGATAAGTTTTCTTTATATCATCATAATTCTTTCTCTGGATGGTTTATGATTATTATGACCAAGGATAGAATTTACACTCCACAATTTATTCATTTATGTAGTCATTAACTTTACCTTGAATTATTTAATTTCATATTATCGGTGGACATTAAATTTTCCGTAATTATAAAAATTATTTATCATGGATATGATAATTTCATAAACTATTTATCATTTCTACATATGGTGTTTTATGTTGAATGTCTTTTGATTTGACTGGGGAAATATGTACAATCGGTATTTCATTGTAATTATAGATATTTAATGGTGAGGAATATAGTTCATGAATTAAATAAATCAATTATTAAATAAGGAATTATTTGGAAATTAATATATGGGTGAGGTACATTTATATATATCCCCTTGATGAATCAGTAGACTCATTTGAAAATTCTTTGGTTAGAATTTGTTAAATGGGTTTATGGTGTAAACCTACACTTCATATTTAAACTATTTTCAGGAATGTCTTTATACAAAAGGTTTTTCTAATCCATGAGATCATAAATTCCAATAATTATGGATTTACACCATTTATAATTCATTTATTGTAATAAATGATATTTTATTAGTGGTATTATCTATTGATTCATTTATTTTTCAATTAATTGATTAATTGGCATGTGATTTTAGTTATTTTTCTTTTCCTTATTGTTTTTACTTTATCATATTATAATAGTCATGATATAGATTCAATGGAATTTTTTTTAGATGTTATCTTCCCATATTGATTATTATAGTAATTTATTTAAATGTATTGTGTGTTTCGTTATTTAACATTCCATGATGATAATTATTATCAATTAATGATATATTTCACTATACATTACCATCATAGAGCAGTCGACATCTCAATTTTTGTGAATAGATTCCTAGGAATCCTGGAAGTGTATTAGGAATGATATTAAAGGATATTCTAGAGGTAATAACATTATTATAAAAAATATTATATTAATTTTTTTTTCAAATATAATATGTGAATCATTTATATACCTAGTCTAACACTATTATATTATATGATCCACTAGGATGTGATTCCTTAAATATTTTTTCAATTTAATGAAGTAAGACACCAACTCCAAGTTATTTAAAGTGGGTTCATTGTATGAAAAAAATTTACAAATGGAAAACATGAAACTTATTAATAATATTATAAACATGATTTGATATCATTAAAATAAAGGGTATTTGGTCTTAGACAACACTTATGAATAATAAATTTTGGTATTAATGAGAATTACTATTATACATTTCCATGTGAAGACCCCTAATATAGAAACTAATAATAAATATTATTTTTTTTAATTACATTCATAGAGTTATTCAAGTATATTAACCATAAAATATTTTATTTTTGAAATAATTATTGGAAGGTTCATTACATCACAACTAGTGATAATTTTTATAATTATTTATTTGTTCTAAAACTACAATCATAAGTATCTAATAACATCAACAGACAATTTGGTAACACTCTAATTGTTTTGTACTCAGTGGTATGGATCTCAAAATCATGTAAAAGTATATTTTGTCTAAAATATCACATATAATGGAAAATAAAATTTAAATCAACTCTGATCAGAATAGATATAGTATTTTGTTTAAAAATATTTATTTCTCTACAATCCCTTATAGAATTGACACAATTATATTATATGAGTATTATGTGATCTAGTCATGTCCTTTAAAAATATTTTTCTAGAGCTATTCTATAGAATACTATTTTTTATTCCCATATCAACTCATTATAACAACCAATAATGAAAAATGAATCATCTTAATATGAGTAATACCTTCCCTTTCTTTCTAAATAACATCTCAACATTGGAATTATCAAAAATTATATAAATCTGTATTGATATTCCCCCATTCAAACCAATATACACTATCATTAAATGAATTAAAATCTATAATGAAATTTAAAAATAATATCATATATATTTTTTGATATATTGTTCACCCTTTATAGTCCTATTTCATATTTTAACGTCCCAATAATTTTTCATCAATAGTATTAATTATTAGTAACATATTTGTTGTTATTTCCATTACAATTTCCTTTATCGTTACTAAAATTACCAACCATATTTAGTAATACTCGATCTTATTTATCCCAACTAAACATGAATGTTCCTAACTCTATACTAAATATTATTGATCTAATACCAAACTATGTAATCCCATATCACTTTTAGTTATACACACCAAGACATTTTCCCCAAGGCTATGGACTAGATACAAGTGTTCAGAAGATCATGTGAAGAATTTACTCTAAAAACAATCATATATTTACATAAAATAACATTAAACATGCCATGTATGAAATATAAATTGATAAATATAATATATATGGTACAACATAAGCCTATATAATAATAAATTCCACAAAAATGTTAAAATATACATGAGAAACAATGATCCATCCAAATTTTTATATATTTATAACATATAATTTTTTACAGTTTTAATATATTTTATTTTAGAATATTTTTAAATATATAATTTCTTAATTATAAATAAAAAATTAATCCTAAATAGAAAATTTCAGGTATTTTAAATTTATTTCATTAAAAAATTAAGCAGAAATGTTAATGTCCAAACATTAAAATTTTTTATTGATGATTTTATTAGTACTTGTAATAACCTTTTAATATATATTTGTGTACGATTTTTAAAAAATGATGCATTATATATATGTATTTACATTGTAGGTTGGAGGATATAAAATATATTTCCCATTTTTATTAGGATAAAAGAAGCTTATTTCATGATGATATATAATATATATATATATATACATATTAAATCCTCTAAGGGATACCTAGCAAGTAAATGTGTTTATCTAAGAAAAATAGTTGGATACATATGATTTTCATATCATATTTCATGACATGTAATGAATGTTCCTTTTTATGTTAGAAGAGATATCCCATATAAAAGGTATTATATTGATCCATAATTTTTCATATCACTAATTTATGATTATATAGTTTTCCAAGATGAATAATACTTCCTCCACATGTAGAGATGTACGTAATTTTTCAATCCCATCTATTTCGATGTGGCTACCATGTGTTCTTAATAGTAATATTGGAATATTTTCTATTATCATTCAATATAAAAGTGGGTATTCTAACATGGATTTCACCTAATTACATCCATCCTTTAAAACAACTGTGTGAATGAATTTGGAGGAATCATTATGAATGATAAGGGTCTATAATTTCTTGACAAGGTGAAATCCAACCATTTAGGAATGTAATTGTGAATGTATCTCAAGATCTATGTTGCTCTTAAATTCACAACTTCCTCTCATTTGTTGAGGTTTCCCACTACTTTCAGCTATTTTGATGATTTAATATATTGTAGTTTTTGTGAATTTTTATTTCTAAAATTCCACCTCTGATATATAGTTGTTTTATGAAATTATCTTCAATAATATTTTTTTCACCATTTGTTTTATTTTTTTGTGTCTCTCAGACTATTCATATTCATTTCTCATTATGGTGTGTAACTAACATGATGATTTTCTTTAGATGTGGTTCTCTTGATTTCCCCAAATCCCAAATATTCATTTATCAAATTGTTATATATTTAATAATGGTGGTTGTGTGTTATGGTTATCAATGGAGACTCTTCACCGTCATTGTATTTTCATTACCTCAATTTATTCTGTTATAAATCATAATTCCAACCCTTATGTTGGTTATATCTTAATAAAATGTTGATTGGTTCAATTGAGTGATGACATAACATATAATGTTGTGGAGTCCTAGATGTAATCACAAAATCGATTTAGGTGTGTTCAATATTCTGAGCTATTATAGGGATATTTGGTTTTGTAATGAAATATTCATTTGAATGAATAATTTTACTCTTAATATAGTGGATGGTAGCTCCTCTATGATGGGATAATATATCAAATGAAATTTAAAGAAAAAATATGGTAATATTGGAAGATTAGGAGAAAACCATAAATCGAATTATTTTTCTAATTAACAAATATATATGATTTTACTTGGTTTCTTCTATTACCATTCATATTCCATACACAAAAACACTACCATAATTTTCCATGAGTTAAAAAAAATTAATATTTTAATTTGAACAGTGGGTAATCTGTTGACCTTTACAAGGGAGAACACATTTCCAACTCAATTTTATAATATAAAATTTCAAAGTTATAATTGACTCCAATCCCGTAATAGTCACTCTCATGTTTTGGTAAAAAGTTTAGGGATCTATGTTATTCTCTAAATGTTATGTTGTCACTTTTTAAATGTTTTATAACTTTTTTTAATTGAAAAATTTATAGTACCTATTTTTTAATTCTATTTACCAAAATAATTAGTGAAACTGTGAGGCTACTAGTGACTCTTATTCATAGGGAATAGAAATACCACTATGGAGAGGATTTTTTTTTCAAAAATCGCAATTAGGATACCAATTTTTACATATAGCAACTAAATTTGTTGTTGATGAACATGAAACAACGATATTTATCACATTACCTTATGAGGTTCCATCATGTTGGGGTTGAGGAAAAAAAATTTCCATCCCTCTTATATTTGAGGAAAAAATCACGTTGGTCGAAGAAACACTACAAGACCCTTCTCTTATTTATATTTAAGAAATTATCTCACAAGATATTAATCAATATCCAAATTTACTAGTTTTAAAAATAAATATATTGCGTCATTATTTGTAATTTTTTTATCTATCACTACAAAATATGGACATTCACAACCTTTATTTTTTTTATAAAAAAACCAAATATTTATACATAGGATGTTATGATGATGATGAATAAGATTACACCATTAATGAAAGAATAGGGTCATCATGTGAATAATAATAATTCCATAATAATGAAAATGAATCCATGCATCAATATTTGTGACTGCCATATCAACACCAAGAAAACAATTATTAGAGGACACCACATTGGTTGATAGGGAGATCCTTCTTCTTATATATCCTAACCCCATTTTCTTACTAATTTACATTTTTTATTCTATTAGTGGGATAATTATTCTCTTTTCATGGTGTTATAAAGTAAATATGTCTACTTAAAGACAACTAGAAAAATTAAATATGGGTTTTTACATTACATAAACCCCATCCAACATTGATTTCGGTTTCACCAACTAATTAATTTAATGTAAATACAACCGACATGGGAGAATGATCCAAGACACATTTTCCTTCTCTTAATAAATTTTCATAATCATTGATTAAATATTTATCTTCTTTATATATTTTTTTTATTACATATAATATTTACAAACAAAATAATAAAATACAATAGAGAACAAATAAAATTATTGTAACTCTCCCTCCGATTTTCTCATTTAATCGTGCATGGAATTTTACTAAATAATGTGGTCAATGGATTTCAGGATTAGTGTATTTAAATATATTTTAGGTTTTGGGAGGCAGTTTGAACTGATTATTAGTTTATCGTATAGTTAAATTGTTTTTAGTGACTTTTAAGAAATATATATAACTTTTATGTCTTTTTTCTATGTGACATAAATTAGTATTTATTAAACATATTTATTTACCTAAAAATTGGAATAATTTAATTTAATTAAAAATACATTAAAATACATTAATATTTAATGAGAATACATTGGACTAGTAAAATTAAGATTTAGTGGAATAATTTTTAGACAATAGTAGATACTCAAGGATCCATCAGAAGACAACCAATTAGATAAATATTTTTGAATTGGGGTAGTATTATAACATTTTATCCAAAATAATATTCCTCAATGTAACCATTTTCATTCTCTATCTTTCGCTTGGCGAGTTAAAAATAAAATAAATCTATAAAGAGTTAGTATGTTATCTATCATATTACCTAAATCCTACTTGTATACCTTGGGTGTCACATATATCCTCAATAGATTCATACTATTTATAATTTTCTAGCTCTGGATTATTCTATGATATGGAATAAGTACAATTTCAAATTCTTTGTGGTAAAAAAATGTTATTTCATTCCTAGTTATAAATAGAAATAGAAATTAATATAAATAAAAAAACTCTTATTAATAAGTGGAAAACGAATATATTAAATAAAATAAATAGTGTTGAATCCTTTGTTTTCAAATTTTACTGAATGCTAAAAATATTAAATTAAGTAATTTTATAATATTTCTACTTATTAATATTGATATTTTTTCAATTAATAAAAACTAAAATTCAATGGATGAAAGCGTTAATAATAGATGAAGTTGACTCAATTTTGAAATATTATTGAGATTCATCAACTATGGATAATGTAAAATTAACGTGTAGCTGAATTGATCAATCAATATTTTTATATATATTTAAAAAATAAATCAATATGGTTAATATATATTCTTTCATATAATATCATTAATTATATCATTATAATTTTATGGAATAAATATTTAAATATGTAGGAAAGTTGAATTTTTTTATAGATAAATATAATGATTTGTGCTTAAATGTTATAATATAGACATTAATTTTTTTTAATATGCCAGTAAAATGTAAAAACCATTAATAAGTTATTTTACATTATACATAAGAAATATTTCATTATCCATAATGGATTATCATGTAAATTAGAGGATATGGAAAATATTTCCCCTTATAACTAGGATCGAGAATGTTGGCTTCCTTATGATATTTAATTTAAAAATTAAATCCCATAAAATATAAAAAAAAGGATTTTAGAAACATTTATAAGGAATGTTACTATATAGGTATTTAATACTCTATGTATGTAGAAATATATAAATAAAATTACATTAATTTGGAAGGGAGAGTGCTAATAGGTATTGATATTTACATATCCAAAATTAAATTATTAATATATTATTTCGTAATTTTCGAAAATAAGAATAGTTCTGCTACATACCGAGTTGAACATGACTCATTGATCCTATAACTTTTTAAGTTTCTACATTGAATGTTCTATCATACGAAATGAATATTTTCTATTAGAATTTAAATTCCAAATCAAGAAATCACCATGGGAGTTCAACACATCTTTCATCTATCAATAGAAGTAAAATAATGATCAAGGGGAAATGTAGTTAACTTAACCCCAAAATCCTAGAGATTGTTCCAACTACTATTAAATTGGCATATGATATAATTAAATCACATCCCAAATTAATATAAAATTAAATAGTCTTGGTAAACTATATAAATACATGAATCTTGTATTGCAAAAGAATACATAAATTAAAATCAAATTTTTTTCTCTTTTTTATTGAGAATAAATTTATTGTTCCTAGATTATCCTTACATATCTGTCATAGAAAGTTTTATATAATAATAATGAAAAGAAACATATTATGTATGAGCTCTAAATGTATATAAGGGTTAAGTACATTGTAGTCAATAATGAATGAATACGAATAATCATTATAGAAAAGAAAATAATTTATAACACATTCCATTTAAATAATTGGATAAATTAAAAACTATATGTAAAGGTAAATAACTTATAAAACATTCCATTTAAATAACTAAATAAGGAAAAATCAATATAGAAAATCAGATAACTAAAAATCATTCAATTAAATCAATAAAATGGTATTAAATGACTCGATATATTTTTTCATTGTGAAAATATAATGGGTATTTGAAATAACTAAATTTTAATAAAATAAATACTTAAATATTAGATTATTTGATTTCAATGTACATAGAACATTCGCCGTCTAGAAATTTCTCAAGATAGTTTAAAATATATTTTCTTGAAACCCATCAGATTTGGCCAACTAATTTGTCTCATTAGATTACTGATGTATCAGGGTATTATTTTAAATGGTCCCAAACCCAGGTTATATTAGTAAAAATCATTCCTAAAATATTGAATAATCTAAATAATTCATAAACAATGTGCCTTATCACTTATCCATATCGAGTAAAGAATATAGATATACGAATAATTCCATAGATAATAATATAACGTTCAATGTGAAAACTATATATGAAATTGTTGTAGGATTTAGGAAATATAGATATTCATGTTAAATAATCTATATATTTTGGAAAAATTTGATATTCACTGATCATTGAATACTGAGTAACTCAATCGGAAGTTAACGAAAATAAAAATCATTAATGGAATTTAATTTCAACAATATATTTGGTCCTGAAAATCATAATCCATACACATGATTAAAAATAATTGTATAAATTTTACGTATACCCATTATATTAAGAATAATCATTTTGTTAATGAAATATGAATACGTTTGAAAAAATTATTGAGGAAAAAATATTTTTCATTTTGTGAAAAAAATTAAAATCCTTTTCTTCATATCTGTATTAAAAAATCATTAAAAAACTCATAAAATGGTAATGAAGGATTCAGTGAAACGTTATGGTAAATTCCATACAAATAGTAAAGAGTATTCTTTTTTCATAGTAAAAACATTAAAAAAGAGCGTTATTGGGAAAGAGGAAAAATATTTATCTGAAAACATTTTTTGAAAAGAATAAATTTGTAAAAATTTCTTTTAATAAACCATTTTGAAATGTTTATATAATTTTTCTGAAAAAAATGGATTTGTAAGAAAATGGATTTTCAATCGTAGGAATAAATTAAGTAAGATTTTATTTGAAACATTGTCAATAATTTTAAAATCAACAGGTTAGTAAAATGGTTGAATCCATAAAAAAATCATAAATAACCATATGAGAAAAAAATTAATGGTTTCAAGAAACTATGATAAAACAATTTCCTATAATGAAAATTCAACAATAATCAATCTTGATTAGAATGATATTTTGAAATAAACACTTCAAACCTTCAAAAAATTGATGAGAAAATTAATAAATGAATTGATCATGTGTATCATTCATAAGTCCACATAAAAATTGAAAATAAAACAATAG
Source organism: Viscum album (assembly GCA_963277665.1). Lineage (NCBI taxonomy): Eukaryota > Viridiplantae > Streptophyta > Magnoliopsida > Santalales > Viscaceae > Viscum > Viscum album. The sequence goes on along the minus strand of OY728163.1, from coordinate 1,843,627,885 downwards.
ATATTTAAAATTAATTATACACATTATCATGGAATATAATAATTCATGAATTGGATGTGTGGAATAATGAACAAAAATTTGATTAAAATATTATTTTCCACATGGTAACATTTAATTAAAATACTATTAGATGATATATTTCATATTAAATATTAATATACCTTAAAAAAGAATTATTCCTGATATTGCATGTTGTGCGGTGGTATATACACCATAAAAGGAAATTAGGTGAATAATAATACAATATGTCTCACTGAATTGAAATTGAAACGAAATCCATTACAACTTTTTAACTTTTGAATTATAATCCCCATGATAGAAATATTTTTAAATTAAATATTAGAAACCATGAATATATATCTATTCATGATAGAAAATACAATAATGTAAATATATAGAATACTTAAAAGAAAAATGTGGTGAAAATATATTATGCCTCATGGAAGAAAAAGTGAGATAAGAACCCCTTACATGATGCTCTGAAGGAGCGGTGAGCTTGAAGACTGGTCCAACATCTAGAGGGGTTCTATAGTAAGCCTTCAAAGACTAACTAGATATAGTTTCAAGAGCAGAAAAATGTTTCATAGTTCCATATTGAAGTGTTAAAATGTGATCTAGGAAATGTATTAGTTTAACATGATGGTTGTGGTAGAGACCACAAGACCAAGTTGTTGGGTTAGTGGACGGTGTCTAGTGTAATAATATTTGGAGGTCATGCCTAAAGAAGTTGTTATTTAGGCCAGATGAATGTAATAGAGATTCCTTTCCAAGATGATACTAGGGAGGCTTTTAATTTTATATGTATTACATGGGTGTGACTGGGATGGTTTTATTTATTCTGTCATGTAAATTATGCAGGAATGTCTATTTGTGGTGCATGAGGTGCATGGTATTTATCTATAGACAAACCTAATGCGAGAAAGTAGGATGGAATCTACTTGGATTCATTGTGTGTGTGTGTACGAGGTGAATAGAACCAGGATCTTCTATAATCATTTTTGGATGCATGGCTTTTGAGTTGTGTAGGAATCTGCTAGTACATGTGATGCATGAATTCATTATGGTGTTAGGTAGTAGGGATGATTTTGTGTATTTAAGGAGATGTGGTACATCATGGGTGTCATCTACATCATGGAAAAGTGGAAAGAATCTCATGAGATGTGGAGAATTATTGGTGTTGGTTATGAAACAAGAGCTCTTAAAAAAGAGAAATGTTGTTTATGAATCATGGTAGGACATTTGTATTTAGGGATAGTCAATGGAATATTAGATTAAATTAAGTTTTGGGTTGGGAAGTGACCGAGATATGTGACTTGTAAGGGGGAGGGGGTCCCTTGAAGTAGTTTACAAGGTCCTTTTAAATTAGGGCTGTCTTATTTAATTATAATAGGATGGGTATTTTTCATACCATCTCTAGGTTTTTTGGATATCAAATGGGTGATCTATGTTAATTTGGGGAGATGTTAACATCCTAGGTTTAGGAGCGCGATGAATTCCTTAGCTATTTTGTATTTTCATAGTACGGTGGGTTGGCCAACACTTTTTTCAATCAAAATAACATAATTATGAAAATTCATTGGATCATAAGCTTTTTTAGATTATTATTGTTTCGTGGAAATTTTTTCGGGGTTTTGTTCAGTTTTGGGTCTGTAAGTGTCTACAAATCCTTGTTTTCAATGTGCACAGATTGAGGTTCATGGTTTGAATATACCATGTGACCCATATGGAGAAAATGTATGTCCCTCTAGGTCTACATGAAATGATTATTCGAACTATACTGGTGGGGTTGCGCAACCATCTGTCCATGTCCTCAATTTTTTATTGTGGGCTCAAACATTGTTTGCAATCGGTTTGGAAAAGTATGTGCATGAACCACATTAGCAAGGATATTTGATAGTGGGATTCATGCGGTTGGTGCATGGTTTTCCAAGATGTGTGAGATAACCTTGTGAACTATTAAATGTGTGAAAATTATAAAATTTATTTTCATTCTTTTATCCATTCTTCCTTTATTTCTTCTTCTCCATTGTAAACAAAATAGCGGGGACCTCCCATTTTCATACCCCCATATGTATTAAATTAATATCCTAATATAGGATTTGTTTCTCTATTCATCGATGGAATTGGATGTGTATATGTAAGGCATCAAATCCTACTCCTTATTTTCTAATTTTCTCCCTCCTTACATATCACTAAATTTATATGATCCAATTTAACTTATTTTCAAGTAATTCCTCTAAAAATATGATTAAATTCAATTTGGCTTGAGTTATAAGATAATATTAGATGAGTTGACATCTAAAAACATGAGGAAGGTTTTTCTCATCATTCATTCAGATTTATGATGTGTTTTGGGGGGTGAGTCATTGATTGTGTTGTTCGATATTTTGAGTGAGACCATCATAATATAGTGGTTTCCTTTAATTAATTAATAGTATCCATCAGAGATGACTATGGGAATGACTAAATAAGTCTAAAATATTTTTTATCCTAGTTAAAGGATTCATTCCTAAACCAAAGTATGCTAGAGTGTGTTTACTAATTGAAATTGAACTGTTTTAATTATCTAATTTTATCATGAGTTTCATGGGAACTAAATGGTCATGGTCTGAGGATTGATATGGAATTTTTCATCATGATTGCGGTGATAGAATCATTAGGATGGGATTAACCTAAGGAATTTGGCTGATATTGATCATTTGGTGGGTGAATTTGTCGTCATAATGAGCTAAAAATATCATCTGGCTATTTGTGAGACTCATGTGTTATTAGATGTTGTTGGCCAGTAGATGGAGAGATACAATCACAGGGACATGAGGTGCATGTTGATGTGGATGAGGGATTTAATTAGTGATTTTATCTCACCCATGTTGGGAAATGTGTAATTTGGAGGCGTTTTCATATAGTAGGACTCAGGTGATGAGGTGGTGTTAACCACTCATGTGGGTAGAGGCCAATGTTATATGTGTTGTTGGGAAATGGTTGGAGGTGTATTCCATAGAAATCCATGGGGATGGTGAGGAGCCATCTGTTGAAAATTTGAGACTGTTGGATGGGGTGAGGATCTTGGTACATGAGTCCATTGGGCCAGAACTATTTTTGGAGGACATACATCATCGCTCTTCAAGATGTTGTCTATTTAGTGGATGGTGTTATTACTTGGAGGAAATAAATAATTTTTCCTCAGACATTGTTATTTTATGGAATTGGGTTTCTTATAAACTGATGTCATTGGGAAAATGTATTGACTTTAATGGAATGACATACGGGTGTCAGATTCTATTTAGGGATGAGGTGTCGGGTGGAATGAGGTGTCGACTGATATTATTAGAGGTGGATCCTAAGAACTCACCTTGGTTGAATTATGTTACATTACTGCTTTGGTTATATTCTAAGGATCCCCTCCTCTAAAGATTTCATGCGCCAGATGAAGTATGCGATTACCTCCTTGTGTTGTTGAGCATAAGAGAACCATGATTATTTATATGTTATTCTCACGTGTTGTTTTGATTATTTTTTTATACACCTGGACATGTATAGATATATTATTATAACAAGTACATGGTTTCCTACTGAGATTCTTTCTCAAACCCTACATTGTATCTTTGGGATGAATTTATATTTCATGGCTTTCCATTTAGGTAAAGGATTGGTATTAGGAGAAGGATCTTAGCACTTCTACATTCTAGACATGTAAGGAAAGTGGACATTGTTTCTTTCCTCAGCTAGATATTTTCTTATTTTTTTTATATATCAACATATTATTATATATTGATGTTTTATGGTTTCCCATTAGAAAATGTTACAAACCGAACCATTATAAAGAATTTTTTTGTTTTATTTAAATCTTTAATCATGAAATATTTTTTTAAAGCACATGATATAATTTTGTTTTTTATATCCATTTGTATTTAAAAAACCATTTACTATATTTTTCATGGATAATATAGTCTTTGAACCATGATCACAAGGTTTGTATAAATATATTGTTTTAAAAAATCCAATTGAAACATACAAAGTAAGTAATGACAACAAATAGTAAGGTCATTCCCTATGAGTCCAATTTTAGAGAGATTCTGAGGTATATATAATTTTAATGATTTTACATTGACAAAAAAATGATATCCAACAAATTAAGAATGTAGTTTATGAGAAATGTTCAATCTCATCGAGATCACGACCCATACCATGTTCGTCAAACCACACCATGAATGTCTAAATATCATGCACCTTACTCTTGGGGGTGTACTAGTGTATTAAATTATATATATCTAGACCCTATAATAATGTTTATGTACATTATTCTCTATTTTAGATGAATATATTTTCATCATATTATTGTTACTTTTGAAATGATTTTTATTTTGATACAATAAAGCACAAATAGTATTTTTGGGTTATATTCAAATTCAGTTAAGGAATTTATTTTTATGAATTAATGTAATTTTGAATTAAATAATTTTTTAGTAAAATGTTATATTGAAATTTTTTTTACAAATTTAATTGATCATATAAATTTTTTTGATGTCAAAAGTAATTATTTATAAGGGTTCAAAAACTGTAATTGTCAAATGAACCCATCATTAAATAATAAATATAGATTTTATTTTAAAAGTAAAATTTCATATATTAAAAAAAAGCATAATAAATTAATATTAATTTTGGAATCATAATTTTGAAATTATCCAACATCGAATTTTTATAATTTTCTATGTTGGTCTAATTTTCACATAAAAATTAAATACCACATAAATATACTTTGTGTATTATAAAATCATAATGACTCAAAAGTGAAGTAATAAATACGAGAAATGTTATCCATGAAAAAATATATTTTTCCCTTCAAAATAATGTTATTTTATATTTATATTATTTATTTTATAAATCTATTATGAGTACTCTAAAACAAGTAATATATTTTAAGGTTTTAAAATCATTTCTGTTTTAGTATAACCCTCCACCACATAAGTAAGAAAATTAATTTATTTCCTTCTTCCCTTGACCTTATAAAATAATTTAAATAAATACTATTTAGTATAAATCATTATCAAAACCCATGGGCGGGTTTGTGGTTTTAATTTTTACTTATTCAGATTCCTAAACCAAAATAATAAAGAAATCCCCTTATTTTACTTTATAAACATACAAAAAATCCCATTTTCTACAATAAAACTACTTACATAATTCTAATACTCTTTCCTTAACTATATTGAATCCTCCCAAGACTCCTCCAAGATCTTACAAATCCCTTCCAATGATTTTGGAGTCGCACACTCAAGTAAGAGATCCTCACTTTCCTCTCATCCTCTAAGTTCAAGCACTTTATTTAGAATTTTTCTTCATAAGTGTATTTTATTATAATTTATTTATTCTTAAATAATCCATTTCGTTCCAATTTATGATATTTCCTTGAGATATTATTTATCCTCTCTCATTTTGACCATTATCTAATTCATTACAATGCTGAAATTTTGTAATGATTTTATCTCCTCTATTTTATTAAAGAAGACAGTTTTTGTATTATTATTCTTATTTTCAGTTTGATCATATTGATATGTATTATTACATATTTCCATTAATATATATTTGATGTAAAAATTATTATATTATTCCTTTAATTCTCATTAGGCCTCACATGATTTATTATGTACAACTGATAGCATGATGAAAATAGTAATGATTATTTTTTATATTCAAGTTTCTTCATTAAATTAAGCATTCTATTTCAAATTTATAATTTCAAGATATGTTTATACATATTACTATTACATACTATTATCTTTCTATGTGATGAGATAACATTTTTTCTCCGATCAATACATTTTTATGAATCTGTAATTAACCTCTTTATGCTACAAAAATATCACTATGAATTTCCTTGCCAAACCCATTGTGTAGTGGATACAATACCTAGTTCCTATCAAGGTTGTTCACCTTTATGAAGATATAATTTTTTATTTGGGAAATACATGTATGTATTTAGTATCCCATGATAATGGAATAAATTATGATGATGAATGAATCCACATTGTATGATTTATATCGAACACTTAAGCATGAGAATGAAATAAATATGATGGGAGAGCCAAGATAGTGCTCTAATGCATTGGGTAACGTATAGTATCATGATATTTAATGTTGGGAAATGGAGTGAACCTAATTCCATTATGGGACTTTTTCCACCATGATTTCTTAAAAAAAACTTTCCTTGACATAACTTTTTTATTTAGTATTTTATGTTGTTCCCACATTTCCCATGTTATGATTATCATGTTGTATCATGCCATATTATTCATGTTGATTTTATTACTCATTTATATTACTATTTTCTAACAATTATCTTTTATTCCATGTTTATTTTGTAACTGGTAATAATATCACACCCATTTCATATGTATTTCCCCTTGTTATCCCATGCAGTTTTAAGTTGGAATGAGTATTTTGAGCATATTAAAAGGTTTTCATTAAAGATATTTTATTACCTATTTCATGGTGTTATGTAATGTACCTAATTCTAACATACACTATACTTATCGATCAATTTTTTTACTATGTATAGTTTTTATTATAAATTAAGTGTTAATGTGAAATAAAACGAGGGGTTGTTATAGAGACCATTCATCTTATTGTGTGTATGACTTGTTTTGAAATTCATTCATAGCTACACCTGGTAGTTTTGGGTTGTTAATTTATTTCACTACTGTTATTGGTTATTTCATATGATATTTATGGTTATTTCTTGTGCTTCTTCTATAGGTGGGTTACTGGTCAAGTTTATTATGGTCTTTTATTTCACAAATCTAATATATATATATATGACCATTATTATCATCCTCATCATAGTGTAGAGTCTCCCCAAAATCCACTTTTTACACCATCACTTATAGTTAGTATATTTAGAATTTGTGGAGGCTCTGGTATGTTTAATGGAACTCGACCACTACACAATTCAGGTGGCTTTAACGGTTCGGGGAAATACATTTTTCATGGAGAGGGTAAGTCATACATGCACATAAAAATTGATTCCATTTTCGTATTATATTAAAAGAAAGTGTAAATTAAATATTGTTTCATTTTGGTTTTGGCCTCAAAACGCCCAACGGCTCCGTATCAAATGATTGATGGAACTTCTTTCCAATGGTAGGAGTTCTCCAGATGGTTTGACCAACGACTCTTAAGAAATCAAATTGGCCAAGAGGATGGGAATTCGGGCTCATCACACCCTCTTTGCGGGGAATTATTGCCTGTTCCGGGACTCTCTTATAGATTTAAGATGTATTCATATGTTAGCGAATATTTGGTTTATACCCAAACATAAAATCCACAGATATAACCTTTGTGGGAAATGATCAACTTTACGCAGGGGTTCAGAATCATTTATGCCCGAGGTTTCCATCCCTCATTGGATTAATGACCCCGAAGGGTTGGAAGTCGCTTGAAGCGGCACTAGGAGTGGTGCGGTGAACCGATGTGGAGATGATCAGATCGACCGACTGTTGGGATTGAACTTCAGGGAGGCTTCCTAGGTACCCTGCTTATAAAGAAGGGATCAAAGTCCACATAGTTCAGATACATAGTTTAATGTCATGTTGGACGAGGGTGGAACTCGACATGAAGAAATGACCGAGTGGTGGGATTGAACCTCGTGGAGTCTTCCAACGTACCATGCTTTGGCATGGATCAAAGTCCTCATAGTTCGCTTTGTCTTGGGGCTTACGCTTTGGGGCAGCCCTGAATGAGGGATTGGGGCTTACGCTCTAAGAAGGCCCATGGTGATGGATTGGGGATTACTCTCTGAGGAGGCCAATAGGAGGATGTCATGGTCGATGCTTACTCTAAGAACACGTGAGTCATGCTCGGTGTACGAAACAAGAGGAAGCAAGGAATAGAGGATCACGTCGCGGAAGGTTCGTCCGTGAGAAGCGGAGTGGGGCTTACGCATGAGGGCATCCCATAAGGTCGGGGCTTACTCCTAGATGGATTCCTAGGGAGACCAAGCCCAGTGGTAGAGGTAAAGGGGGTGCTACGGTGCCCATCTCCTCTCTTGTAGTGCATGAGGGCTTCCTTCTGATGGCTATTTTACCATCTCCGAGGAACCCCCGACAAGTGGAGGGGAAGAAAGGGTATTCCTGAGATCAGGCTCCACATTAACATGGGAATGTGAACCCATAAATGCTTTAGGAATCTTCTCAAGGGTTGGGGAAACCACTTTTCCCCTGTTTACCGTGGGTATGTAAACTCAAAATGGCGTGCAGATGCGCCTGAAAGTTACACCACATGGATCTGGTGGCTCTGGTGGAGGCCTCATCTCGGGGCTGATGAATAGACCAATGAGGGAGTTGTTGAGGACTTGGTTGGATCGGAAGGATTTTACACGGATCAGGAAATGAGAACAATGAAGTATTTAGTGAGCCACCTTGTGGTATGGGTGGAGAAGCCCTTCGCATGGGGAAGTGCCACGCGGCTGGAGAAGTCGTCTGCGAACCAGGGTGGTCCGTGGACTGATTGGCGTCCCGCGAACCACAGTGGTTCGCATCTTCGGGTTCAATACGCGAACTAGGGTGGTTCGTGGTGGGTTCCAGGAGGGAAGTAGCGGCAATGGGTGACGCCTGTCAGAGGCTCATCGGTTGGGGCTTCGCCCGCGTAGGAGATTGCTACATGGCACGACGGATGGTAAAAGAGGCATAAACTCCCTGGTCTGCAGGGAAGTCATCCGCGGAGGGGGTATGGTTCATGGTTCTCCATATTTTTGTTATTTTAGGTTCGTGGTTCACCAATTTATTATGCGTTTTCCAATTCCTTTTTAATTCATATACCTGTTGTGTTTCGCGGATGGGAATTTCACTGTTTGTTAAATCCAAAGCCTTCCTTCAACTGATCTCCTTCTGAATCTCCAATCCCTCCGAATCTAATTGCAGTTCTCTGATCCCTTTTTCATTCCTCCTTGGTCTCCTTTTATAGAGTGGGGAAAGGGATGTATCTATGGCCACACGACACCTTTGGCAGAGACCCATAACCAAATACCCAGTTCACAACTAAATTAGACAACCCTTGATTCACGGTGGGTATTGAATGCTTCGCACCCTCCGCAAGGCGAACTCAGGGAGTGCTCCGCGGCTGTGGATGGTTCTGCCTCTATTTCGCAAACGACAGTGGGTGTGGCTTGAAACTTTCGATGTTGTCCGCGGTTGGGGTGGTTCATAACGGTGAACTAGACTAGTGCCCATCCTACCTCATGACTTTGGAATCTCTCCGCCTATATTTTACGAATGACAATGGTTCACGGAGGGGGTTCCTCGTGGGTCCTGGAAACATTGCGCTTCCATGGGACCGGTTCGCGGACCTGTCCTGTTTGTTTCCCTTCTTTAATTACATGCCCCAATTCATTGGGGGGGTTTTGGTAAAATTTCCATTGCGGATTTTTCAGGACCCTACAAATGCCCCCCATCGGAATGGGGTCCGATCGGAACGAAGAGGAGGCTGTTCCGATGAAAAGTTGTCCTGAAACTAATATGGTTTGCAGTAGAAAGGTGGACCCGGTAGGGGACCCCGCCTATAAATACGGGGAGCCTTCACTTGTCCTATTCAGAATTCTTCATGAAACTAGAGGTCCTTTGCCTCCGCGTGTTTTTCTCCTTCATGAAGTTCCCCGTCCACGAACCGGCGAGAATCCTTCGCGAACCATTCCTTCTTCGCGGTCGCCTTCACTTTCAAAACAACTTCCCACCTGCAAACCATTACACTTAATTAATTAAAAAGTAACTGATGGAGGGTTGCAGAGGAACTTTCTTCGCGGTCTCGATACTCCACGGACTAAAAATCTCTTGAACCTTAAAACGTATATGAGTGTTCCGAATAAACTAAGGATTGAAATTCCGCTGAGCGACTTGGTTTGCGGTTTCCTGGCCAACGCTCCGCATGCCAGGGCTTCGCGGACTAATTTCGCGAGGGGCTGGTTTGCGGGATGATGTCAACGCGAACTATCCTCCAAGACCACTTTGCGGATTTTGATTATGAAGGATCCATAACCACTCATTTGGTTATTTTTGTCTAAATTTTTATTCCAGACTAACCAATTGGTGGCTCTCCTTGTGCAGGGAGAAAATATGGTTCCCCCTCATTCTACGCCGAGACCTACTGCAAATCCCCTCTCAATCGGCTCAGAGAGACATTCAAGTATGATTCAAAGAGTGGAGGGCATCAAAGAAGACCCAAGTCAGTCCATAATTCTTGATGACGGTGTATTGAAGAACCTTCTCTCTCCTCATCTTCTAAGTAATCCATTATCAAATCGGCTCCTGCTCTATGGCTTCAGTCATTAGGATGACGTCCCTATCCCCCCTACTTTTTCAGGTGTCCCTTCTCCTTTCCTAGAAGCACCGTCAATATGCATTCAAGAAAACCTTACCCAATATGGGGAGACAATATCTAATTTTGGTCTTAAAAACACATTTATTCTGAGGGGCTCTGTCTGGACCCAAATCGATCAGTGCACTCAAGACTTTTCTCAGAAATCTACCCTTAAGGACTACCCTTCTATTATCAACCTTGCTTGAAGGGATCCTAACACGAGGTGAGTTCCCAGGTGGAATCATCGGTCCGGTGGGCTCTTCTCAAATGATTGGGCTTGGGATTTCTGGGTCCATTATCATTGTCGAGAGTCTCCTGATTCAGTGGAAGCGTTCAATCTACACTTTGCAGTGTGGGCTTCCTAATTTGCTGTTTACCCACCATCTCTGATCCTGCCTGACCTGTTCAGCCACTGGTGTTCAAGTACTAATACATTCCACCTTGCCCACGGTGAAGTCGGCATTATTCTGTGGGACATCTACCAGAAAGGAGGACTGTTGATTACTGGCGAGATGTATGATGAATTTTTTCCCACTCACGATGCATGGGATGATGTCGTACAGGTTCCTTTAATGGTGAAAGAGCTTCTATCCATGGCGGAGTAGTCACTGGGTCAGGCCTTGCGTGCCCACTCGCTTATTCCTTACAGCACTTAGATAGGGTTATTTCTGAACACTACTGGTCATGTGCCGAATATCAAGCGCCCCAAGACAGACCCTTCTTAGCAGTCACGAACCTCCCCAGGTTCCTACTAGGATGTTCTGGAGGCGGGTGACTACCTTTCATGGGGTTACGAGGTGCGCCCTGGTGTGTCGCCTATGCTCCGGTTGGCCGGTCTGTTATCTATGTTTTTGAGCAGATGGCTATTTCCTTCCCGGGATGTTAACCCAGGTGATCGGGCCTGTACTTTGATGATGGCGGCTGAGTTAGTAGAGGGCCGCTTGGTGAATTTAGTCGTGCCCACTTTGGCCCGTATCTACGAGCTACTGATCCAAATGCAGGTGGGCGGGTCGCCCTACCTTCTAAGAGGGCCATTTCAATTTTTGTACGGCTGGGTGGCGGATAATTATCACTGTTATGAATATCATCACAACACATCCATCCTTCTCCCTACCTTTTGGCCTACTCTACTGGATATAGCTAGAGTTCACTTGAAGTCTCTCAACTCTAGTGAAGTCCTCGAGCTCTTGAGTGACTTCTCCCAGTTCATATTCACTCTCTACCCCACCCCATCTGGTGTCTTAGTTGACAACCTCTAGGGGAGCCTAGAGGAGCGCTCTTACATGATCTCCCTATGGGATGGGTTTCTGTCCGCACGGATCGACGAGGTTTCCCTGTGCGAGTTATATGTCCCGAATCGCTTTTCTCGCCAGTTCGGGTGCATGAAAGTCCAAGTTTCCATTCTCCCTTCTCGGGTTCAAGGACTGAATCTCTCTATACTTCGTTAGTGGTGGCTGATGCTGACGCGGGAGGGATCTGACGCAAGCATTCCCCTACCTGATATGGAGGCGGATGCCGGCCTTTCCATGGAGTATGAAAAAACATGAGTAAAATAATATCCTGATGGGATCGTAAGGAAGGTTGTCCGGCAGGTTCCCAAATTAGGAGGTATGGTGGATTCTGCATCCACTACACCTTCCTCATCTGTTTTAAGGGAGGACCGACTAATGGCTCATCGATCAAAGCAACCAAGAGAAATTTCCTCTCTCAAGCCTACGGTGGCCGCAGTTCAAAAAAATTCATCCTTCTTGTGCATGGATGAGGATGACCCTGTGGTTTCGGGTCCCAGCGAGACCATCCCAGAGGTTCTTCTAGTTGATACAGGGCTTAGAAACTTGGTCCCCATGCCTGAACCGGGGTTAGAGGCTCCAGACATTCCAGCTTTGGAGTCAGCTTCTAGTGAGCACACGCCCATGCAGGCTGCCAGGCCAGACTTTGTTCTCGCTTCGCCCAGCAAGGATACCAAAGACCTTCATACCATGGCGGACCATCGGGTAGGGCACAGGTGGGCCTGGCCCCGAATCTGTGAAATCATCACTAAAACCCCCTTAGCCGAAATGGAAACTAAAACTGAAGCTCTTCGTCAGCTCTTCCTGGGTTTGGGGTCGGGTGGCATTGACTATCGGTAGTTCCATTATCTTGCTTTCCAATTTGTCATGTCCCACAAGGAAGCTGTCACTAACGAATGAAAGATCACCAACTTTGATACCACTCATTGTGAGGACCGATCCTTTGAGGAAACCACAACAATGCTCCATCAACTGATAGCACGGGAGGCAATCTCTCGAGATCAGACGACCATCCTATCCTCTGAATTGCATGAATGAAAAGAACGGGCCGCGATGCTGAGGGATCAGTTATCGGCTATGACTGGTCATCTTGAAGCTACCATAAAAGGGATCAGCGACCTCCAAACCAAAGTGGAGCATATTCGTCCGGTGGATGAGGTTGAAACCAGAGAGAAGGCAGTGTTGGAACAATCCTGCAACGACCTTCGCCGCGTGGTCGCTGATCTGGTGGGGAGAGAGATTCGGGATCCTTTATAATTATCAGAGCTACTTTTATCTCCCTTGCGTTACTTACCCCTCTGCCCCCCGTTTTTGTGTGAAGGAGATACCCCGGCTTGTGGACATCCTCCCTTTTTTTGTTCGAACGAAACACAGTTTCTGTCAATCACTTATTGTTGTGGAATTTGATTGTTACTTAGAACAGTTGTTGTGAAAAGAACAATTCACTGAGACATAATTAATCACAACTCAGGAAAACAAGCTCGAATATTTTCCTAAACAATGGGTTCTAATGAAAATAGTCCGACTATTGCTAGGGTTTTGTAGGAAAACCCGACAAACATTTTTTCTTTTTTTCGTTTTTTCATTTAATGCTCTGATTTTTCCTGGGACCATTTGGTATGGACCCAGCGGGTATAACCAAGATTTTTCATAGGTCTCTCTTTTCGGGTTTTCGGCCTAACAGGCTTTGTGCCTCTTTTTTGAGCGGTTAAAAGTCCCGCCGTCAAGGCTATCACTACTGATGTTTTAGGTCGAACAACTTTGACAAAAAATGGTGGGGCTAGGGCCCCAATGGGGTTCAACTAATTAAGAGATGTCTCAATACTCTTCCGACACACGTGGGGGGAAACATGATTAAATTTGAGCGGCATGCAGGGAATTTATTAAGATATGGGAGTCGTGTCGGCGTACAGAGGTAGGAAGAGTGTTTCCTAAGGAAAACTTGCCTTTGGTAGATGGGAAAGGGGTGATCCATATGCAGAGCCGCTGAGGGCATGGTATGAATAGTCATACTAAGGGGTACCTAGTTCAAATACTTATCCATTTATGATGTCCAGTGGACTTCATGGAATCCCACCTCATTGAAACCACAATTGGTGGTATGGAAAATTATGAAAACCACCAGGGGTGGTTCAGAAGGGGAGTGTGACATCTGAATGGGTTTTGGGTGCATCCGTACAAATTTGGAGCATGGTCAGGAGACCACTTCCTTACGCATTGAGTTAGCGTAAGGGATAGTCAAGGTGTGGCGCAGTTTAAAGTCATATAGCTAGGACATCAATTAAAATGGAACGAATTCTCCTGGTTCTTCGTAATCTTGTCGAAGACGTTCTGCCACATTCAGGTAGGATTTTGGAAGTGGTTGGAAAACTGTAGCTTAGAGGGGTTCCGAATCCCAGGATAGAAATGATGGCTCATAGGCCAAGAGGCGTACGAAGAGAAGAATTTCCTAAAGAAATCATGCCTTTGGTAGACGGGCTAGGGGTGATCAATATGGAGAGCCGCTGAGGGCATAGTATACATAGTCATACAAATGTGTCCTTAAGTCAAAGATTATCCACATCCGATAGCCGAGAAACATCATAGAAGTTGATATTTGGGACCACCAGGAGTGGATTATGAGAGTTCGACTATTTCTGAGTACATAGTATGGCTTATGATGAGAGGGTTCGTGAATATGGTGGAAATATATAGACGAAACATCCCTAGAATGGGTGAAGTAATTCTTTCTCACGCTAGTGTGAGGCGGTGTTTCGTGCAGGTCTGACCCGTGCACTGAAGGATGGAGAAAATCCTCTGTTTCCCATTGAACCCATGATGAGTATGACCGTGTAGTTTATCGTCATGTGGTTCGGACATATTCTGTGCAGTCTAGCATCATGCGGGAAGGACGAGATGCATTTTTTAAGGTTGTTGTGCAGTTTAACGTCATTCAGTGTGGACGGGGACTTTTTTTAAAGGTTTCTATGCAGTTTAACGTCATGCAGTGAGGATGGGGGGTATTTTTTCATAGGCTGCTCTTCATCAGAATGTAACTGGTCATTAATTCCTCAACATGCCCCAGATGTGGAAGGGGGGTTGATTGGTGTAGATCATGGATCTGAGGATTCTTGGATCAGTAGAGATGATATGGGGGCTCTGAGGCCGGTAAGCATACGGGGTTAGGGAGAGTATCTCCTATGGAAATATTTCCTTTGGTAGGTGGGCATGGGGATATCAATATGTAGAACCGGTGAGGGCATGGTATGTAAATTCATGAAAAGGTGTCCATGGGTCAATAACGTTCCACTTCCAATGGACGGGAATGGTTATGAGGATCCGAAATTATCCGGGCCATGAAGTCTGTTGTTTGGAAGGGGAATGTAAGGACATGTCAGGAATATCCATCCCTGGTTACATGTTGAGTTTCAATGATCCCCTTGTTCTGATCTTTTCTCTCTCTTTTTTTGTGAGTGGGGTGTGCCTTCATTCCATGCATTTCCATGGCATGCGGTAAGGACGAGGTACTCCTATTTTATTGGTCATAGATCTTGGACCATTGGTTGACTATTTCTGCAGTTACTCGAAGGATAACTGAGTCAAAATGTTCGGATATACTTGGAACAAGGTGGGGGGTGAAAGTTGTAAACTGTAACTTTGAGTTTTCCTGGATCAAGAGGTGTGGTGTGGGGGCTCTGAGGCTGGTAGGCGTACGGAGCTAGGAAGATTACCGCCCGAGGAAATCATGCCATTGATGGACACGCAAGGGGCTATAAATATGCAGGGCCGCTGAGGGAATGGTTTGCATACTCATATAAAGGTGTCCCTAGGTCAATAAAATTCCACTTCCAATGTCCATGAATGATTACGAAAATCCGCGATTGATCATAGTGCAGAGTTCGACACGTGGGGATAATGGTGTCTGGGTATTCAAGAAACATCTTCACTGCAATTGTTCATTGAGTAAAAGTAGCCTAGACCTGGATGGATGTTTGTTGATTCAGGTCGCTATATGAACCACTGAAAGACACATAGGCTAGCCAGATAGGGATACCCTGGTAGCACCTGGATGTGAAAAGGGGAATGAACTTGTAAACCACTTCATCATAAACTTATGGGTCAGGAGTCATGGTATGGGGTCTCTGAGGCTGGTAAGCGTACGGAGCTAGGAAGAGTGTCGCCTATGGATATCTTGCCTTTTGTAGATGGCCCGGGAGCTATCATTATGCAGATCCGCTAAGGTCATGGTATGCATAGTCATGAAAAGGTGTCCACGAGTCGATGACTTTCCACTTCTGATGGCCATTAGTGGTTATGAAGATCCATAATTATCTGGGTCATGGTGTCTGATGTATGGAGAGGATGCTTCCAAATGGGCAAGGAGTATCTCCATCTCGTATCGCCATGTGTCTTGGGTGGGACACGATGAAGTCCGTGCAGTTTAGCATCATTCAGTGAAGACGAAGTCTGTGAAGTTTATCGTCATGTGGTAAGGACGAAGATATACACCCAGTGTAGGTATGCTCCATACACGGGAGAAGGGGGAATTTTTTACATCATTGTTTGTGCAGTTTAACATCATGCAGAAAGACGAAGACATACACCCTGTGCTGGTATGGTTCGCACATGGTGGGAAATGGCATTTTCTTCTTTATTCAGGGGGCTGGGCCAGGACAAGGGATCCTGGCATCGCTACGTATCTTACGAGGGTAGGAATCAAGCCGTACGTAGTTCTCTGGAAGAAGTACACCTCGTGCAGGTCTCATCCATACATGGAGGAAAGAAGTCATTTTTTATCTTTTATTCAGGGGGATGGTCCAGGACTCGGGATCCTGGAATCACTACGTATCCTGCGAGGGCAGGAATCAAGCCGTACGTAGTTCTCTGGAATCTGTGTAGTTTAACGTCGTGTGGTGAGGACGGAGTCCATACAGTTTAACGTCATGTGGTTAGGAAGAGGGGTATTATTAGATTCTGTACAGTTTAATGTCATGCAGTGAGGACTTCATACTCTTAGTTTAAGTTCATAGAGTTTGGACCATTGGGTGCTTGGTAGTTTAATGTCATGCAGCTCGGACGATGAGTACACCCCTGTGCAGGTCTGGCCCATTCACGGGGGGGGGCATTCTTAACTCTTGTTATCCTTGCATTTTAGCATCATGCGGTAAGAACGGACTCCATGCAGTTTAATGTCATGTGGTGAGTACAAGAATATACCATGTGCATGTCTGGTCCGTACACGGGGGGAATGATATTTTTTTCTTTTTGCGGTGACTGGGTCAGTGTGTGGAATTCTGGCATCACTACGTACCCTACGAGGGAAGGAATCAAGCCTCACATAGTTCTCTAAAATACGATACACCCTATGCAGGTCTGGTCTGTACACAGGGGATGAGGGTGTTTTTAAAATCACCTTGTCCGTGCAGTTTAACGTCATGCAGCGAGGACGGACTCCATGCAGTTTAACGTCATGTGGTGTGGACGGACTCCATGCAGTTTAACGTCAAGCGGTGAGGTCGTGAATACACCCCGTGTGATTCAGGTCCATACACGAGGGAATGTGCATTTTTTATTTTCTTTTTGAGGTGGCTCGGCTAGGGTGTGGAATTATGGCATCAATACATATCCTGTGAGGGCAGGAATCAAGCCTCACATAGTTCTCTGAAAGACGATACACCCTGTGCAGTTCTGGTCCGTACACAGGGGAAGAGGGAATTTTTTAAACACCTTGTTCGTGCAGTTTTACGTCATGCAGTAAAGATGGACTCCATGCAGTTTAACATCATGCGGTGAGGACGTGAATACATCTTGGTCTCTATGCGAAATACTTCTTCAGAAATCTCGCATTGGTAGGAGTCATGGTGAATTGACCATCCATGGAGATCAGGGCATATGCTCCATTGGATTAAACCTTGTGTACAACATATGGTCCCTCCCACTTGGGCACTAGCTTTGGAGGCTTCTCGCTGGTATCATTGGGGTCTGGAGGACCAACACTAATTCCCCTTCCAAGAAAGACCGGAGCCGAACCTTTTTGTTGATGGCTCATGCGATCTGATTCTGGTACACTTCTAGGTGGTTCAGAGTGTGCTGTCGTTTCTCGTCTAGTTGTTCCAATTCACCTAGCCTCTTTTCGGACTGGTCATCATCGGATAATTTATCACAGATGGCAGCATGGAATGAGGGAAGTTGGAGTTCAATGGGAAGGACCGCCTCTGTGTTGTACACCAATGAGTATGGGGTAGACTGTGTAGTAGTGCGGATTTTTGTTCGATAATCCCACAATGCATGGAGGAGTTTATCCAGCCATGAATTCTTGTCTTTGTCCCCAATTTTCTGGAGGATTTTGGACAAGGTCTTGTTGAAAGCATCTATATGTCTGTTGGCCACTGCATTGTAGAGGGATGAGTGGTTATCCTTGATACCATACTCGTGGTATAGCTTTTCCAACTCAATAGAGTATAAATTAGTGTCGTTGTCCGTCAGTATAGTTTGAGGGACACCAAATAAGGTGATGATATTGGTCTTCACGGAGCTGAAAATATTTCTTTCCCCGACTTCGTTGAGGGGTATGGCTTCTGCCCTTTTGGAAGCGAAGTCGGTCGTCGTGAGGATATACTTCTGCTATTTGGCTGTGGTGGGAGGATATGGTCCCACGACGTCCATCCCCCGGATGGCAAACAGCCAAGAGTACTTAGCTTGATGAAGTAACTCCGGGGGCTAGTGTATGAAGTTGGCATGAATCTGGCATGAGTGGCATTCTGCGGTAAAACGCTAGAAGTCTCATGTCACTGTGGGCTAGTAGTACCCAAGCCTTTGAACCTGATGGGAATTCTTGGTCCCTAGTTGATGTACTCCACATGCTTCTGCATGTACTTCAGTCATGGCGATAGCAGTTTCCTCTCTATCAATGCATCTGAGGAGCACTCCATCGAGGCCTCGTTTGTAGAGGACCTGTTGCTGACCCGTTCCACCATATTGGACAGAATTGATTGACCTTATCTGTATTTTCTCTTGTTCATCCCTTTCTGATGGAAGCTCTCCCCGTTGAAGGTAGTTCGCAATAGGGGTCATCCAGCCGTTGGCAGGAGCATATGGCTCAAGGACTGGACTGACTTCCTGGATCTCTTCCATCTTAGCTTGAACAAATGGAAATACCATTCAACGGTGAGCAATGTTGATTACTGTTTCATCCATGTTTAGGTCGGCTAGGGCTGTGGCCACGTTGGCTAATGCATCAGCCTGAGCATTCTAGGACAGAGGAATGTAAGTCAATGTTGGTTCTGTGGAGAACTCAGCCATTAGCCCTCAGACATGGTCAAACAGGGGGATCAACTCCTCCTTTTTTATAGCATAGTCACCGTTTACTTGCTTGATGACCATCTCTGAGTCACCATTTACCTTAAGGTGTTGTACTTGTGCCTAGAGTGCGAGCTCCAGCTCTGCAATGAGGCCATGATATTCCGCTTCATTGTTTGTACATCCCTCTGACAAGAGGAAGGAATAAGGAAAACTGCCTTTTCTGGGGACACGAGTATTATCCCCAAACACACTTTTTTTAATCTGGGATCCTCCATCCTCTTCCCGGTGGGGCTTCGAGACACGCCGTCAAAGTACATTTCCTATGTTGGGACCTCCTCTTGAACCGAGAATATATCTTCATCAGGTAGTTCAGCGTCTGGTGCAGTGCTCCCTATTGATGGGTGCTCTACCAGAAAGTATGATAATTCCTAGACCTTGATGGCTTTTTGAGGAACAAACCAGATGTCGAATTGTTGCAGGATGACTGCCCATCGGGATAGGCGTCTGGTTAGCATCGGGCGATTGAGGGTGTACTTGAGCGGGTTACTCCGCGAGATCAAATGGACCTCATGATGCTGCAGGTAATGTCGCAGCTTTTGTACCATGAAGACCAATGCCAGACAACTCTTCTCGATATTTGAGTATTGAGTCTCAGCATCAATCATGGTTTGACTGAGGTAATAGATGATGTTTTCACTGCCGACGTCGTTCTTCTATGCAAAGAAGGCTCCCAATGACAATTCTAGGGCCGTCACATATAGAATGAGAGAACTTCATTCGACCGGGGGCATGATCACCAGTGGTCTTAAGAGGTACTTCTTCAAGTTGTCGAACCCCTCTTGGCAGTCATCTGTCTATTGGTACGTGACCCCTTTCTTCATTAACCTGGTGAAGGGAAAACATTTGCCTTCCAGGTTGGCTATGAACTACCTAATATAGGCTAGGTGTCCTTGGAATCTCCTCAGATCAGTGAGATTTTGAGGAGGTGGTAGGCTCAGGATCGCTTTTCTCTTCTCAGGGTCGACTTTGATGCCATGATGGCATACGACGAAGCCAAGACATTTCCCTAAGGTAACCCCGAAGGTGGATTTCAAGGGGTTCGTCTTCAAGCTATGTTGTCAGAGCTTATTGAGTATGGTCTCAAGATCTGATAGGATATCCGAGCGCTGTCTAGACATGACCACTAGGTCATCCATGTAACATTCAACGAATTTCCCAGGAACAGTTTAAAGATCTGATGCATGGCATGCTAATACGTGGTGCCAGAATTCCTGAGACCCAAGGGCATGACCCTGTAACAGAATACCCTGTGAGGGGCCCTGAAGTTAGTGACTTCTTCATCCTCTCAGGCCATCCTGATTTGATTACATTCAGAATAGCTAACTATGAAGGATAGAGCCTCATACCCGGCCGTTGCATCAATTAATAACTCGGTGATTGGAACCAGGAAGTCACATTTCAGACAATGCCGATTAAGGTCTCTGAAGTCAATGGAGACACGGATTTGTCCATTCCTTTTCTTGACATGGACAATATTGGACAACCAAATGGGGTACTGGACCTTCCTAATGAAGCCTACTTCAATGGGCTTATCGACTTCAGCCTCTATCTTGGCAGCATGTGAGGGGCGTGTCCTTCTAGCGGCCTGCTTAAATCCCATGTAGTCTTCTAGAAGACCCAGGTGATGCGTCTCTACCTCGGGATCGAGTCCTGGAATTTCTGTGTAATTCCATGCGAAGGCATCCCAGTGTTGCCTTAGGAAAGATGTATATACCTCATGTTCCTTAGGAGATTGGGCCTCGGGTCTTCCTCGGTACCCAATTTGTTTTCCCTGAGTTCGTCCACAGTGGTGGAGATACCATTCTCAAATGCGGGAGGTGAATCCATGAGATATTCCCCCTCTTCTTCTCCAAAATCCTCATCTTCTTGGTCCGACGAGGAAAGAGCTCCTGACATGAGCTCTTGGAAGTCCGGAGGCAAGGTGTCACGGGCGTCCTTGCTCGAGCTTTTTCCCCCGATTGAGGGTCAGTGGACGTTCCCGCATTGTCACACTCGGTCGTTATGGCTGAAGTCATGAGGAAATCTAAGTGCATGTCTGGACTTGAACTCATGCCTTCCACGTGGTTGATGGGTAGGTCATAATCTCTGCCAAGCCGCCTGAAGGGGTCGTTAGGAACCATTTCTAGGCCATTTGGAGCAGGGATCCAGTCGACGTCGTCGACCAAAGGCTTATTTTTCTTTTGCTAATAGAACCCAGAGTCAATGTAATGTGACTTGGAGAGCTCGAATAGGGCCTTATTGGCTTACAACATCCAGCATCGTCTATTGACGCAGTACTTGATATAGTAGAGGTTGGATGAAGGAACGACCATGTGCTTCTGGAGCCATGGCCATCCTAGCAGGGCATTGAATGTTGTGCTCTTCCGGACCACCAGGAATTCCTTGTAGGCTACCAGGTCAACAAAATGGGTCTTTAGCTTAATCTGTCCCATTGGCTTCTTATCACTCTTGTTGTAACCCAACAATGTTGTGGATGAGGGAATTAGATCATCCTCACTATAGCCCAACTAAGGGAGTGTCCATAGTGGAAGGAGGTTAACTCCAGATCCATTTTCTATAATGACATTTCGTATCTCAATACCATTCAGTGTGTCAGACACATATAATTTTCTGATGTGTCCTTGAATAATTGAAACATTGTCCTCATCGGTGAAGGAAATCACCACATTACATTCAACTGGGCCAGTCTCCATCCAGTAAATCTCGGTGGGAGCTACCTAGGCTTGAAACTTTTAGGGGATGATCAAAGCTTCTATAAGCGCCTCCCTAAGGTCAGCTGACAAACCCAGGGAATCCAGGATTGATAACTTGGATGGTTCTGACGCCAGTTTCTTAAGGATGTCATATTTTTTCTCCAGCGGTCGACTCTTCTCCGTTGGCGAGAGAGTCTTAGCAGGTGGTTTGGGAGCTGGAGCATTTGACGAGGAGGGACCGGCCATAGGGATGGATGTCGATGGTGTTCCCACATTTTGAGAACTTGGCCTGGCCGATATGTTTGTGCGCACTAGGTGACCATACACTTTCTCCTCCTCTGGTGGCTATTACAGAACAACAAGGACGTAGTTGCTGATTCTGTAAGTGGAGGGGCATTCCTTCTCCTGCTGAGTCTGTTGAAGGGCTCTCCCATGGGTCTCTGCAATATTGACGGTCTGGGCCGGAGTTCAACCATACGGTTGGTTTGGGCCGTGGTTGCGCCTCCCCTGGTATCCTCTCCCTCTACGGTTCTTCCTCCCGGTTCCTCATGCAGGTAGCCCGGGTTCGTAATCATACCCTTCGTCAGGGAATGATTCCATGAGATGGATGATGTTGATAGAACCAAAAATTGGCTCTTCATCCTCTGACATGTCAACCAGGTCAGTTGTCTTTGATGGTGCCATTTGGTGGGTCGGTGCCAGTGGCACCAAATTCGAGGGCATAAAGTCTGCCACGGTCGGTACTAACTTTGGCCCCGTCGTAGACTACTCCTCTTGTGATTCTTTCCTCCTTCGACTCCGTCCGGATGACCGAATTATGGAGGGTTGTGAGGCCGATGTTATTGGCTCTAAGACTCTAGGGGTTGTTGGTGGCAACACTGGCTACTGTAGTTGAGCTCAGAGTATGCCATGGGCTCGGTTGATAGTTTTCTGATTCATCCAGTTGTCAAATTTTTTCCCCTGCTTGCTGGTGAGTTTCTGCCACCCCTCCTCTTTTTCAGAGTCGGCGGTAGAGATACATGCCACATGTGTTGGGGGCGGTCCCAACTCGACTTGTCCAGATTCTACCATCCTCTGCAGAAGGTCTTTGATGATTAATCATTCTTGGTTACTGTGCCCCAACATCCAATGGTAGGGGAAGTAATCTGGCCTGTCATCGCGGCCTACTTTTTTAGGTTTCCTTGGCTCTAGGAGGCGGAGCAAGTTGCAGTTCATGGTGGAAATGAGGTAGCCATAGAAATGATCATCACCGAACTAGTATAATATTTGTCTTCATTCCTCAAACTGGTTCAGCTTTAGTCATCTCTGATCGTCCCGTTTAGGCGGGGGCGGCCGCTGATATGTAGGGGGCCTTTGACGATTTGGTGGAGGCCTAAGCGGCGGATCGGGCACATCGGCCGACTTGAGTGTAATAGACGACTATTCAGCTCTAGGGGATCTTTTCATACGATCCTGTGAGGCTATTCGGGACTTTGAATTAGTCCACTTCAGAGAGTCCTCAATTATCTGGGCAATGGCCGAGAGATGGCAGAAGCCAGTGGTTCACTCCACCGGTATGAGTGGTGTACGCAGCTCATCACTAAGATTATCGATTCATATGGCTAGAATCTCATCTTAAGGCATTGGAATGTTCAGAGAATAGGTAAGACCATTCCATCTTGCAAGGAAATTTGATACCCTCTCATTCTCCCTATGCATGAAGTTCATGAGATCGATGACCGTTGTTTTAGGTAACGTTGAGTTGAAGTGGAACAGGAACTGCTGCCGGAGGTCCTCCCATCTCTTTATCGACTGGGCCGACATACTCATGTACCAGAAGAAGGAGAATCCTTGCATGGTCCGTACGAAGCATCTGATTTTCACTGCTTCTTGTTTTTCTGGAGTTCCCATCATAGGGTCGCAATAGGATGCATAATGCATCAAATGCTGTTTCAGATCGCCTGATCCATTGAAGATGAGAAATACAGGGCTCCCAAAATTGGGTGGAGGTGGTGTGTTGGTCACCCAATCTAGGTAGTGTTTCTGCTCCCGCTGTATCAGACCACGTCGACCTTCCATCGCTTCCAATCTAGCTGTTAGTGCCTCGATGGTGTTGGTGAGTCCCTTGTTTACATCTTGTTGGGCCCGGTCCTGGGCAGGCGTTGCCCGAGGAATTTCCTGAGGATCTGGATTAGATGGAACCAAGGTTGCATATTCCGTTCGGGGTACCCTCGGAGGGTTTGGGCGTACTTTCTATGGTTTCCTCTTAAGTGGAAGGAAATCCTGGTATTCATCATCCACGTTTAGGTAGTTCGACGAACGAGGCGCCTCATTGGGAAGGATCCCTAATCGTTCTTTGTTTTTCAGGGAAAGCATTATCTTTTAAGGTGAACTTGCTGGGAGTGCATGACGTGGATCTTCTTGGGACACACTTTCAATAAGTCGGTTCCTCTAGAGCAGCTCTACGTTAATCCACCTCAATTATTTCATCTCTTCTTCCTGTCAAGCGAACCTCTCTTCAAGCGTCAGTGACTCGTTTTTATCGAGATAGGGGGATGGGTTAAGGATAACTGTTCCTTTATTCTTATCCTTGTTTGAAGCTCGCAGGGTAGGCGAGGGGAGGTTAGCTGAAGGGGTGGCCATATTTAAAGCTGCCCTCTAGTTCCGGGTGTGCAGACCTGGGGGTTCGTTATGAGTCACATCCTGACCAGAACCGTCGTATCCTGATCCGTCCGGATTTTCATTTTCTCCAGTGTCACCAGTGGGGTTATCCTCTATGGCGTTGCTGAACGCATATTGAGGGGTGGAGGGGACGTCACCTTCCAAATAGGAGGAAGATGTCATGCGTCTTCGGCTGGCCTTCCCTTTCATGACCTGGGATTTCCTTCAGACTTCATGACGAAGGGTGACGCGGAGATTTCTTTGATGCGACCTTACAGTGCTCCTTCCTATTGGAGGGGATGATGATTTGAATGACAGGATAGGATGAGAACATCCTCTTCTAACTGTCATCCCTAAACGAGAGAATAACGACTCTCATGGGGGAGGTTTTTCTTGAGGGGGTAATAATGCCCCCAGCCCTGAGGGCTGGGGTTGGCTCTATTACTTGGACGTTGAGTCTCTTCCCGGTTTTATTGGTCTTATGGGGGCATTTGTTATTAAAAATTCCCCTAGCCCTACAGGCTGGGGCTTACCATGGATTGCAGCAGTGGATTTGGCAATCGCGACCTGCCTGATCTCGCGTGCCCCCATCTTGTGGTGAACCGGATTTGGTGCTGAATTCCACTGTGGATCAGTCCCTTCTAGGGAGGCAGGAAAACATCACTCATTGGACTCCCTTATGAGAGAGGCATGTTGTATGATCTCGGTGGCCTGATTCAGGAGTATATGAATGGCTTGTTCCACTCGGCCTGACGCTTCTGGGACTTACTCAAGGCGTGACTCTGTCGGATGTGTTTCCTTTCCTGAGCAGGGGGTCCACTCGATTGTCGTCTTGCCATGATGAAGTTTCATGACACCATACTGAAAGGGTTTTTTGGGGAGGGAGTAGTGTGAAATGAAGGCTTTGTGTTCCCCCCATCCCCTGATATTGACTCTTCTTGGAGCATCATCGATGAGGTGGCGCAGTTCGTGCAGTGCACGGAGGCAAGCTGCCTCTATATTCCCTTTGCGCCTCTTGGGGAGTTGTTGTCACGTCGAGGAAAGGAACTCTTGGTTGATGTGACGTAGGAGGTCCCCTATCATCTGGACATGGTCAACATACCTGTCATAGGGCTGGAAGCTCGATTTCAACCAGCGAAGGGTCATCCATATATTATGGCGGATGCCATGCATGAATTATTCCGACAATTCTCTGGGTATGTCGTACTGAGAGTTGGTCGTAGGAAAAAACATAACTGGTATATCATGCCTGGACAATCGTTTCCTCAGGTTCAGCATATCGACATACTCCTCCGCCAGTGATTCCTCTACCTGGTCAGCCCAGCTAAGGCGGTCACTTTTGTCAGAGGTAGTGGGACCGGTAGGTATCAAATTGTCTTGTGGGAGATTCTGAGGTGGGTCATAAGATGAACGCGGCCCTAGAATGGCTCTTGATCGAATAAGGGCGTCACTAGTGACAAGCTGGGAATATGACATGCTCGATCCCGTCCTTCTGAGTGCCTCATCATATGAGGGCCTTTCATTTCATGATTTGGCAGGGGGGAGGGCCTTCCTGTCGAAATAATATGTCATCACGGGGAGGACCTCTACAATGGTGGCCGTAATGGAAATGACTACCATTACTTCTTGATGCTTCACTATATAGAGGACATTTTTAGTGCACACCCTCGGGAGGACCTCCAAGGCGTGTCGCAGCAAGGGGAGTACCTTCTGGCTTCGTAGCGTCGTTACGGGGAGGACCTTCACAACAACTTCCATCATGGTGAGGATGAAAATCATGGCTTGACGTTTGACGCGTATCCTGGGGAGGACCTTTAGGACACACCGCGACAAGGGGGGGACCTTCTTGTTTCTCGGGGCCAATGCGAGGAGGACCTTTGCAATGGCGGTCGTGGTGGCGAGGACTACCATCACAGCTACGGCAATGGCGAGGACTACCATTACTGCTGCTGTAGGGAGAATATCTGCAGGATACATCTGGGGGAGGGCCTCCAGAATGTACTACAATGAGAGGTGGAACTTCTCGTTGCTTGACGTCTCTACGGGGAGGACCTCCATTATCAGGGTGGCGAGGACTACCACCGTGATTTGATGCCCGGCTACGTGGAGTTCCGTTACAGCTTAAACCCTGGGGAGGACCTTCAGGGCATGCTATGACAAGGGGAGGACCTTCGTGTCGTGATGAGACGTCACTACGGGGAGAACCTCCGTAGTTGCTACTATGATAGCGAGGACTACCATCACAATGTGTGGTCCCACTACATCGAGAGTGATTGCAGTGTATACCCCAGGGAGGACCGTCAGGGTGGACCGCAGTAAGTGGAGGACCATCTTGCTGCTCGACCTTCTGGTCATGTGGAGGGTTTCCGTGACATTCATCAAGAGAGAAGCTCTCTTGACCGATCGTTATATGCCCGTGGGGGAATCCCCCACGGGTGCTCTGGGGAGGACCATCAGAGCCGCTGGTAGCACCATTGCGGGGAGGACCTTCGCAACTGATATTGCTGCTCCCATAATATGGTAATTGGAGGGTAGGGTTTTGAGCCTTTGACATGTGATTAGAGGCGTTGGGAATCCCATATTCCTGCAGAGCGGAGTCATGAACCCGCTCTTTATTTTTTGGCTGACTTCGGCGCGTTCGGGGTGCTCTTTTGCAGGAAGCGGGGACCGTCTGTTGTTGACAACGTCCTTCACCTTTGGATACCTATCTAGTTGGGTCCCATGATGTTTTCGGGATATGATGACAAACATATTGACTTTTATCAGGGATATATGCCTGCTCTAGAGAATCCACCATGATGGACAGATGTCCCCCAGTTGGAACGAGTGAAGCTGCTCGATTCGGTTGCCCTTGCGTTGCGGAATATAGCTGGAAACACTCCTGGGCAGAAGCAAGGATGCAGATGTGCTCTGAGGTAGCTATCTCATCTCTTAGACGAGTCACCTCAATTGGGGATATGGGCTCACAGGCCCGAGTCCTTGATGTTTCCGCTGATGCAATAACATTCTGGAAAGTCTGCAAGATATGATCTGGGATCGATACATGCTCCTCCATCATTGCAAGGATATGTAGACAGATATCATTGGCAGGAATGGGTAAGAAGGCCCATTCCGGTATCGGAGTAGGAATATCCTGCTCTGGTCCTCCAGTGGTTAGTGGGTACTGACAATTCTCCTATATCGGGGCAGGTGAACGAATCTTCCCCTATACCGAGATATGGGGGATTCTCTCTCTGTTTTCTACCACATCGGGGTGGAGGACTTTACATGCATCCTCAGGGTGCTGGCCCTGCATATATTGATTTCCAAACGTATCGAGTCAGTGGCCTTTGATTGCAGGGAGACCTGCCTGCCAATGATTTTCCGCTACATCTGGTTGGAGGGATTTGTTTATCGCCACCATATCAAGATGGCAGGCGTCTGAGGAAACTGCAAGGAGCTGGTCCTGCAGGTGTCGGGTAGCCACCATGTCAAACTGGTGGGCCTCACGACCCTGGGCTGGGAGAGGTGCCTACCTGGTAAGTGCCATCCTGTGTGAGTAACGGGGTTGATGGAGCTCAGCGAGGATGCGCGCCGGCTCGTATGATGATGTCATGTCTGGATGGAGGGCTTGGGAGGATCGAACATGTGTAGGTGCCTGTTCGTTGTACGTCTCTGTGGCTAAGCAGCGGAGCTCCTCCTCAGGGATCAGGGTGATGGAAGGACCCCGATTGTATTTCTTCCACCCTCGTCAGGCGGTCTGAGGGGCCAGAGCTCAGGGATTGTGGTCCTGAATCCTCGGGGAAACATTCTCCTCAGCGCGAGGATGTTGATACGCAGCGTGGCCGGGATGACGCCTTTTGGCGGTTTCCTTAGAGCATAACCACCATTCGATAAGGATTAAGTCCTCAACGTCGACCTCATCTGCCTCCCTAAGATAAGGGAGGTACGCATTGTCCCGTTCTAGGTATAGGCTCCTGAAATAGTTTGAGACAGCCACACGGGCTGTCTGGATCCACCTTTGTAGTCGTTGCTGGCTAGGCGACCGACAAATCATGACGGATTGGAGGGCGTGCATGGCCGCCTCCACTATTGGGAGAGTACGATTCACGTGGTACTCTCAGATCAGCGCATCTGAATCCCAGCGTTGAAAATGCTGGGTGGGTGGTGGGGTCCTCCGTTGTTGAGGAAGTCTTGTCCTTGCGTCGTTGGGAGCGCGCACCTTTCAGTTCCTTTGCGATTCCATTATATCGAAGGGAGTTCTGAAAGTAGTTCCTAAAAAACATTTTAGAAAATACAAGCAGAAAACCCGTCAAAGTAGCATATCATAATGCCATGTGTAATTAATGACCTTTCATGGCCCTCCTTTGGAGCGTAAGGGGGCACTGGGTGAGATTAGGTTAAATCCGTCATGTTTGGTTAAAGATTCATGTTGGGTTCACCATTTTTTGTTTTTTTCGGTTTTCGGTCTCGAAACACCCAATAGCTCCGTATCCAATGATTGATGGACCTGCTTTCCAAAGGAAGGCGTTCTCCCGATGGCTTGTATAGTGACTCTTAAGAACTCACATTGGTCAAGAGGATGGGAAGTTGGGCTCATCACACCATTTTGGAGGGAATTATTGCCTGTTCTGGGACTCTCTTATAGATTTAAGACGTATTCATATGTTCGCGGATCTATGGTTTATATCCAAACATAGTATCCAAAGATTTAACCTTGGTGGAAAACGGTCAACTAGACGTAGGTGTTCAGAATCATTTATGCCTGAAGTTTACCATCCCTAATTGGATTAATGACCCCGAAGGGTTGGAACTCGCTTGAGGCGGCACTAGCAGTGGGGAGGTGAACCGATGTGGAGATGATCAGATCGAGCCGTTGTTGGGCTTGAACTTCAGAGAGGCTTCCTATGTACCCTTCTTAGGAAGCAGAGATCAAAGTCCATGTAGTTCAGATACATAGTGTAACGTCATGCTGGACGAGGGTGGAAGTCAACGTGAATAAATGACTGAGTGGTGGGCTTGAACCTCGTGGAGGCTTCCTACGTACCATGCTTTGGCATGGATCAAAGTCCCCATAGTTCGCTTTGGCTTGGGGATTACGATCTGGGGAAGCCCATAATGATGGATTGGGGCATACACTCTAAGGAGGCCCATGGTGATGGCTAGGGGCTTACACTCTGAGGAGGCCCATAGGAGGGTGTCATGGTCGATTCTTATACTAATCCAACATGAGTCATGCTCGGTGTGAGAAACAAGAGGCAGTGGGGACTAGAGGATCATGTCACCGAAGGTGCATCCGTGAGAAGCGGAGTGGGTCTTATGCATGAGGGCATCCCATATGGTCGGGGCTTACTCCATGATAGATGCATGGGGCGACAAAGCCCAGCAGGAGAGAGAAAGGGGGTACTCTGGTGCCCATATCCTCTCTTGCAGTGCACGAGGGCTTCCTTCTGATGGCTATTTTACCATCTCCAAGGAACCCTCAACAAGTGGAGGGGTAGAAAGGGGATTCCAGAGCTCAGTATCCATATTACCAGGGTATGTGAACCTAGGAATGCTTCGGGAATCTTCTGAAGGGTCGGGGCAACCCCTTTACCCCTGTTTATCATGAGTATGTGAATTCAAAATGGCGCTATGATGCGCCTGAAAGTTACACCAAATGGATCTGGTGGCTCTTGCAAAGGCCTCGGTTCGGGGCCAATTAATAAGCCAATGAGGTATTCACGAAGGACTTGGCTGGATTTGAAGGATTTTACCAGGCTCCAGATATGAGAACACCGAAGTATTTGGTGAGCCACCGAGAGGTATGGGTGGTGGCGCCCTTCGCGTGGGGAAGTGCCATGCGAGTATAGAAGCCTTCCATGAACCAGGGTGGTCCGCAGAATGATTGGTGTCCCATAGACTATTGTGGTTCGCGGCTTCGTGTTGAATCTGCGTACTAGGGTGGTTCGCGGAGGGTTCCAGGAGGGCTGAGGTGGCCAGGGGTGGTGCCCGTCAGAGGCTCGTTGGTCGGGGATTTGCCCACGTAGGAGACTGAAACGTGGTGCGACGAATGGGAAATGACGCATAAACTCCCTGGTCCGCAGGGAAGTCATCCATGGAGGGGGTATGGTTTTCGGTTCTCCTTGTTTTTGATATTTTAGGTTCACGGTTCACAAATTTATTATCTGTTTTCCAATTCCTTGTTAATTCATTTACCTACTATGGTTCGCGGATGGGAATTTCGCTGTTTGCGAAATCTGAAGCCTTCCTTCAACTATTCTCTTTCCAAATCTCCAATCCCTCCGAATCTGATTCTAGTTCTCTGATCCCTTTTTCATTCCCCCTTGGTCTCCTTTTATAGAGTGGGGAAAGGGATGCATCGCTGTCCACACGACAGCTTTGGCAGAGGCCCATAACCAAATACCCTGTTCACAGTTGACTTGGTCAATCCGCGATTCACGGTGGGTATTGAACACTTCCCCCCCTTCGTGAGGTGAACTCAGGGAGTGCTTTGTAGATGCGGAGGGTTCCACCACTATTCCGCAAACAAAAACAGGTGAGTCTTGAACAGGTCGACGCGTTATGCGGTTAGGGCGGTTCGTGTTGGTCAACAGGACTGGCGTCCATCCTGCCTCGCGACCGCGGAGGCTCTCCACCTCCATTTCGCAAATAAAAATGGTTTGTGGAGGGGGTGCCTCGTGGGGCCTGGCCACATTTCACTTCCATGGGACTGGTTCACAGACCGGTCCTGTTTGTTTCCCTTCTTTGATTACTTGCCCCAATTCTTTGAGGGATTTGGGTAAAATTTCCTTTTTGGATTTTTTAGGACCCTACAAATATATTTATATTATCATTAACGTATCATATTTATGTCATATAAATCAAATATATATTTATCAAACACCTTTTTAATATATTACATTTAATTCCAGAATGAATGACATCACTTTTTAAGGCAGCAGTTCACTGTACACATGAATGAAGTTAACATATACCCAAAAATAGAATTCATGAGATTCTGTGTTATATAATAATGAAATGTACATAAAGACATCACAAAAATCATATATATAAAATATTTCTATCATTATTCCCATCCTTGAAATGTGGTAATGGAAAAAACAAATGACATCTGTTCGTGAGGTGGTAGTCCACCGTACACACAAACGATGATTATGTAACCAATTTGATGGAATTGTGTTAATTTGTAGGTAAAAACAATAACATAATAACTTACCACTATGTTTTATATAATGTTTTTATTATATAATAATGGAATACTAATAATTTAATGGGTGTAGGATGAAATAAAACAAATATGTACATTGATGAACAATACCATTTCTTCAGAAAATTCAAATTTGTTTATAGAAAAGGTCTTCCATGGAAGGATTTATCCTAAAAGTAATAATTTTAATATGACTATAGGGAAATCGTTATGTAAATTGGGTAGTTTTAGTTTATAAAATGGCTAGAGAGGTTTAAATATGTGACATTCCTATGAATACTAAAAAGTTAACACTAATATTAGGTATCTTTTACCTCATGTTCTTCTAATAATGAAAATTTTTGGATTAAATAAGTTATATGGACTAAATATGTAAACAAAATAGATTTTAGATGTCTTTTGGTTCATTTCAACATATTTTATTTTAATATTAACTAAAAATTAAACTCATTTTTACCTTAATCACTATGATTAAGATTAACTTTTTCTCTAATAACATTGGAAAAAAATTAAGTTGAAAATATTATTCATTGTAAATTTTTCATATTCAAAATATGGAACCCATATTTCTAAATTTAACTAACACAAGTGGTAGAATTTAATTTAAAATTTATCCTATAGACATGAAGGAAAAGTGGGTTTTTAATGTTAAAATATTCAAAAGGTTGAAATGTTTTTATTTGAAAAATTCACTATAAATTATTTCTAATGAACTATATGAGATTAATTTATCTATAATTGATCAAATTTAACTTAAAACCGAAT
The DNA here is from genome assembly GCA_963277665.1 of Viscum album. Classification (NCBI taxonomy): domain Eukaryota; kingdom Viridiplantae; phylum Streptophyta; class Magnoliopsida; order Santalales; family Viscaceae; genus Viscum; species Viscum album. Next base: position 1,843,595,618 of record OY728163.1, on the reverse strand, counting down.
TTTAAATATAATTTAACATTTTAAATTCATTATACAAAATTATGTTTTCAATTAAAATTCATTATTTTTAACTATTTGTCAAGACAAAAAATATATTAGAAAAAACCAAATATTCAATGAAATATAATTCTGAAATTTCAATTGCAATAATGAATTTTATTTTTTCGAATATAATTATTCAAATTGAAAAAAATGATTATTAAAAAAACATAATTCCATTAAAAGGCTACATTACATAATTTTAAAAAAATATAATTTTTCTACATAAAATTCGATATATTCTTTTCTTATGCCTATAAAATCATTGGATTAATTTAAATAATTTTTTTGAATATATAATTAATAAATTTAATTAATATATTTCAATAATAGTTTTTTAATAAATTTTTTTAATTTATTATGACAAAATTCATTCAGCGAATAACAATAATATTTTTTAAAAAACCGTTCCTATATATTTAATGGGGTTTTATATGAATATATATTAAGTTGGTAACCATTGAGTTCAACCATATATTTTTATAATTTAGTTAATCCAATTAAAAACCAAAAATATAATTGTTAGTATATAATTTTAATTATAAATAATAACATTAAAAGTGTTTAGTAAGGCTTGGTCTTACATGTAACAAAACAAATTTATGTTATTTCATCATTTAATGTAAGAAAACTCGAAATTGAATGCATTAGAAGATATATCATAGATTGAATTTGTTTAAAAAAATAATTATAATTTAATGTATTTGGATGTGATATTTTTTTCTTGGTTTTTTGTTTTCTTTCAAGAATGATATAAAATAAAATGACTTTATTTTATAATTTGGGGGTGGTACATTCTCCCCAACTTAACTAAATTGCATTCTCACAATATAATCATCATTTATGTAAATAATTGTTTGATATTTTAAAATTAATTATTTGAAAACCCCACATCATAAAATATTTAATAAATTAAACATTTATTAATAGATATGGGTAATTACAATGTTCCTATAGAATTATATAACTAGGGTTCTACATAAAATAACTTTTGTGGAAAGTGGAGTTATTGGAATATGAGATAAGTGTACCTAATTTTAAGGAGGGATTAAAGACATTGGTCACAAGAAAGTGAATGATCAGTATAAACATGAGGGCCTAAAAACCATAAATATTGGATGATTTAAAAGACTATTGTTTCTACAAAAATGATGGTATATGGATAACATGTGTTTTGAGATAATTTCCTGAATATTGAGTCATTATTTTACTACATAATAATATAAGGAAATATGGGGTTTAGATTAGTGGTAAGAATCCCATAATATTACATGATAAATGGGGGTTCAAACCCCATTGGGAACTATGTAATATAGGATTACTATAGCGTATTGTAGTAGCAACAACACTGTAGCAATGACGGGTACTCTAGCGGTGGAAGTGGACTGTAGTAGTGGCGGGTATTGTGTAGCACTATAGCAGGTGGTTACTGTAGCAGTATTATCCCTAAAATGGGCTTTGGGCACAAAAATTGGGCCAACAAGCCTTGGGCTGTGTAATGGGTCTCCCTCTACCCAGTTAAAAAGAGGTCATTCATTTATTTAATAGTAAATGATTCTTCAGCCCCAACCTTTTCAAAAAAAATAAAAGGAAATGTAATTACTTGATATATTTCAATAAACCCAATTTAATCCTTTGGTTGTTCTTATATCAATCCCCAAATCATCACTTAATCCAATATTAAGTACCCATAAAAAATTTTATGTGCCCGAAGCACTTATATTCACGTTTAATTGATTATTAAATCCATAAAAGAGTGAAAATTATATCCATATATTTATAACTATATTCCAAAACCAAAATAGTTATTATATTAATCTATAAATGAAATAATATTGTTTAATAATTAATATTTGTTAATCAAATTATTTATTTCAAAATAATGACACATTATCTGAAAAATAATATCCACCCATGGTAGTAATGAAACACTAATAATCATTCGGTCATGTCTTCCATTGATATGGCCTTTCCATGTATGGTGAGTTTTCACTCATCATAACTATTTTCCTTTTTCTATACTATATTCCTACAATATTACCAAAAATATGATATAATTTCTGAAATAAATGTAATCATTAATTATCCTTTTTCCCAAAGATTCCAATACACATATTTTTTTCCACAAATTATAATAATATTATTTTAATATCTACCCTATAGATCATGAATACCATTAAACATATATATATAAATTATAAAGGACTTATTCCTTAAATAAAATTAAAAATATAAATATTACTAAACTAAGGGGTTTTATTGAAATAAATTTAAAAAAATCCATATTCTTCTTATACTCCCATAAAAAACCTTAAATATTGATTAATTCATTGACCTTATTTGGAATCATAAACTCATTAAACTATAATGGTCTTCATAAAAATAATGTTAAGAAATATATAATTTCATCTAATATTTAATAGAATTTATACATGATTGATTATTCTTATAAGATGTAAAATATTGTTAAAAAACATTAGCTATTTATTTCGTCAAACCCAATACATAAATACATCATCTCTTTTATTTCCACATTGGTCCTACCTTTGACAAGGGTTTAACATACATCACTCATTGTCATCATCTATTCAAATACTTAATAATGGTATGTGAAGAGAATATGAATTATCATAAGAATATACCCTAGTAGTGTCAAACCAGGTGCATGATATGGACCATATTTGGGTTCTTGGTTATGATTCAGTCCTTCCCAACATTCTATTTAAAAGTTATGACCCCTATATATATATGTTCTAGTGCCACATCCACTTGTAGTATCTACAAAAGGACATGTTTCTAGAAAGTAACAAATAATCTCTATCAATCTAAAACATTTGTATTTTTTCTATAATTATATTCATATTCTCCCTTAGAGTTGTATTACCTAATCAATATTATCGTAAATCTAGTTTCCAAGGATTGTACTGTACTCTATCTGATACCATCCATAGCGATCCTAACCCTAGAATTCCAAAGTCAATGATTATTACTATTAAATTGGCATAATATATAAGAAAATAATTTCACAAATTATGAAATATTTTATTTTTCTTAGAAAAAACATATATACATGAATATTTCATTTAAAATCAATAAAAAAATTACAATAGAACTTTTTTCTTTTCTATGAATAAATTTATTTTATCTAGCGTATCCCTTCATATAATTAATCAAAAACTTCATGAAATATTTGGGAAAGGAAACAAGACAAGGGTTATCTCAAAATATCAGCAAGGGTTATGTATAGTGGAAGGAATGATGAATCAATTTGTATAATCAATATGAAAATTTATACACCCGAGCACACATGCCATTTAAAAAACCGGATAATGAAAAATCAATATGGTATGGTAAATAACTAATAATTCATGAAATTTAAGGAAATAGGTACGAAAAAATTAATATAGAATATAAAATATTTGAAAACAATACCATTTAATCAATAAACATAGAATGAAATGAATATATATATTTTTACATAGTGGATATCTCATGGATAATAATAAATACTAAGTATGAATAAATGAATTTAATAATTATTTTATGTCATGTTTCCTAGGGATATAGAACCATTATGGTCATGACCTATCATAAGAAGTTTTAAAATATACTATATAGAAACCCACCTCATTTTGCCAACTATTTATTTTCAGAATACTATCAAGGACCACACTTTATAAGGTCCACAACCCATGTCATTTTTGTCTAAATCTTTCCTTATATATCGAATACTCAAATTAATTCTAAAAATAATACATCTTATCAATTATTCATTCTTTGTAAAGAATACATATTTTTCAACATTTACCAATATAATAGAATAACATTCAATGTGAGAAACGTAAGTAAATATTGTTAATTTATTAGTAAATAATCACATCCATTATAAATATTTTGTATTTTTTGGGGAAATATAATGTTTAATGGTCATTGTAAATTGTATAAATCAAGGGGAAGTTAATGAATATGTAAAATATTCAAGGAAGGGAATATCAATAAAATAATTGGTAATAATAACCATAACCCATCCAGAGGAAGAATAAAGATGGTATCAATACAACTTATACACACTAGAAAAGTGGCTTGTTCAGAATGTCATAAGAAAATAAATTTGAAAAAATATATATATTTATATAATTCATCTTGAAAATGATAAATATAACATTTTTTATAACATTTTTATAAAAAAAATTTATAAGAAAATTGATTTTTGATCGATGATAAGAATTAATATGGATTTTATTAAAACTTTTTCTCAATAATTTGATATACCAAAATGTACAAAATTGTACTGTGAATTTAAAAAGATCATGAAATACCATTTGATATAAAAATTAATTTTCTTATTAAACAATAATAATATAATTTCCATTAATATAAAATCAATAATAAAAAATCTCAGTTAGAATGAGATTTTGGAATAAACCCTTAAAATGAATATAATGTTGACGTGATAATTAATCAATTAATTGGTCATATGTTTCAACTATAAATCGGTGTTAATTAATTTTAAATAAAAAAACATATATTCAAAATTAATTACAAACATATTCATAGAATATCATAAGAAATAAAGTGTATGATTAACCTAATGGATGGAAATTGTAATATGATATTATTTACAACTTAGTAAATTATAATTAAAATAACATTAGATAAAATATTCTAAATCTAAACATATAATACCATGAAAAATTGATGATTTTTATTATTACATTTCATGGGGTGGTATATACACACAAAATAATTAGGTCCATAATAATACAATATGCTTTAATGAATTGAAATTGAGATGAAATATCATAACACTTGGTAACATTTGAACTTTAAAACCCCTGAAAGAAATAACTTCCAATGAAACATTAAAGAACAATAATATATATTAATTCAAGGTATAAAATAAAATATGGGTAGTACACACACCACACAATATAAATATGTGGTTAAAATGGTGTATGCCTCATTGATGAAAATGTGAGATGAGAATCTCATACCTTACACTTCCTTTGGGTGAACATCATTTAACCTCATTTAAAATGTTTTTAAGAATTTTATTAACTTATTACAGAACGATATTAATATTTTAAATCCCATATATTATCCTCTTATAACATCATATCTACCATTTTTAATAATCGTTCATTGTTTTCATTACTATGGGTGTTAATTACCTTGTATTCCTAAAATGTTTTGACTTGATATTTTTTTGTTCCTTTTACATAGAACCTAATTTAATAATATTTCGAATATAAATTATAATGTAAATATCATATATATTTATTATTTATTTATTTATAGTAATATATAAAATTTAGTGATTGGAAATAAAATACATCATTCATTAAGATGGTAGGTCATTTGTATGCATTAAAGTTGTTTTCATTTTCTTATCTTATTGAACGAAATAAAATTAAATGATATATCTATGCACTATAATTGAATTATATTATATATATATATATATATATATATTATTTTTATTATAACATATTCAATAAATTCCATGTGATGAGTGAATGAATCACATCCCTTTGTGATGTGGTAGTATGTTGTACACATGGATGGCGTTATCGTACAACCACAAAATGGATATCATGAAGGTATATATTATATAATAATTAAAAACTAATAAATAGAGCATAAATTACATAAATATCATATTTAAATTGTATTCTCGTCATTATTTACAACCATTAAAGGTTGTCATGGAAAAACGAATGACATCAGTTTTTGAGGTGGTAGTTCATCTTACACATAAATGATGATTTGGAGACCAATTTAATAGATGTGTGAGAATTTTCATGTATTAAAATTATCATAAAAATATATTTTTATATTTAAGATACTTATTTTTTATATAATCATTTTATATGACAAATTATAGGGGTAGATAATGAAATAAAACAGATATGGGAATCTATGAATATTACATGTTCTTTGGATAACTTCAATTAATTTACACCAAAGACCTTCCTTAGATAGATTTATGCCAAATTTAAGGATTCAATATTTAGGAAATGGGAATTTTTATTCAAATTGTGTAGTTTTTTTTATTATATAATGGCTTTAGAGGAGTTAATAAGTGAGGGGAGTAAGTTCCCTTTTATAGTGGGGGAGGAATAACATTTCTATAAATACTAAAACGTAACCACTGTTGGGAGGTCTCCCTTAACACATGTTCCTCCAATGATTAACCACATTATATATTAAAAGTTATATGGTTAAAATATATAAATATAATGTGTTTTTTACATGTTTTTTATCATTTCTATACCTTATATTTAATGATTAAACACTATTTGAACATATTTTTACATTAATCGATGCGATTAACATTAAGTATTTTCAAAAAAAACCTAGTTAAAATTTTAATTAGACCACATTAGACATTATAAATTATTATTATTAAAAATATAGAATACAATATCTCCATATTCAATAAACATAATTTAAATAATTGAATTTAAATATTACCATATCGACATTATGAAAAAAAATTAATGTGAAAATGTTCAAAAGTTCAAAATGTTGTTATATCAAAATTCAAGACGAAATTATTTAAAATTAAATAAACAATATTAATATATTTATAGTTTATATAATATAAATTTAAATCATGTTTAAAATATAATTCCCCATTAAAAATTATGAATATGAAAATTTAGTTTTAAATTAAAATTCAGTATTTTGAACTATCAATAAAAAAAATAAAAATTCTCAGAAAAATACAAAAATTCATCATAAGATAGTTTTGAAATTTTTATTTCAAAAATAACGTCTCTATTTTCTTATAATGTTCATAGAAGAGTAATACTTTATTTTTAAAATATTCTCTCCATTAAAAGGCGGCATAACTGCATTTAAAAAAATATGGCTTTCATGCGTAAAATTGTATTTTTTTTATCTTATGTCTAGAAAAGAAATATTTTTATTGAAAAAAATATTTTATTTAATATTTAATATATAAATTTAATTACCATCATTAACTTATAGTAATTAATTTTATTTACAATGATAAAATTCATTTTGTGAAAATTAATTGTTTTTTATAAAAACATTTTTTCTATTCTATATGATTTTATATTCATTTATAAATAATTTATAGAAAATGGATTCAACCATGTTTTTTTATAATTTATTTAATTACATTAATAAACCTCAATTTAATGGGGAGGATAAATTTAATTTATCAATAAAAATATTAATATTATTCCGTATAACATTTTTATTCATGTAACATAAGCTTTAGAAGAAAGTTATTGTTACATGTAACTCAATATGGCTCAGTGATGCATGCATTAAAATAAAAATAATATATTGATTTTACATAAAAAATTATATATAAATTAAATTCATGGGATGTTTTATTCTTTTATAATATTAGTGTTGTGTGTCATATACGCTATTAAATACAATGTCCTTATTTTGTAATTTCTAAGCGTTATAATAACTTTTTATACTATATAAGTTCATAAAATATCATAACACTAAAAAATACCCCACTCATCCAAGACACATTTAATGCATCACAAGATTCATTTTCCACTTATATTTACACTTTCAACTCAATTATAAATGGTCCACACTTCTGTCCTATTAGATAAATCATTGATGTAGGGTAGGTTTTAGTGATTTATTATTTATATATTTCTTTTTTAATGTTTTGTTGTAATTTTTATGTACTTATATATTTATTTTATTCTTCACATTAATATTATATTTTTATTTTTCTTCAGGGGAACCACTTTTTTTATCCCGATAGTGAGTAACCAACTTGATATGCGGTATTTTGTGAGTGTTATATAAATGATTAAAAATACTAACTCTTAATTTCTCATTTTTTTCACATACATTAAGCTGGTGTGAGTATTGTGGGTGGGTGAGGTGATTTTCCCCATTTTGATGAATTTTTATAAAGTTAATCCATTTCCTAATAGATGAAAATTCCTTCCATTCTCTTAGCTGGCTATTCAAATGATGGAGTAGATATCGGTTCTGCTATTAAATGATATGTGATATAATCGGGTTGTGGATGGTGTAACAAAGGTGATGGATGCACATCCTCTGTTATTGAATATTTTAGTATGTGTGATTTAGTGTCTTTAAGAGATCTATTACTCATTCAATTCTTCATCGTTAAATTAGGGTCTAATAACACATGTATTATATGATGACCTATAGAAAAGAATATTGATAAAACAATAGGATAATGTAGGAAGTCAATTAGTGAACCAAAAGACCAATACAATTCCTCAGTTAAAATACTCTAGGATTTTAATTTAATTTATTTATTTACATACACTTTAAACAATTACAACACCCCATTATAAATCATGCTTCTAATATTTAAAAACAACAATGATTTTTTAAATAAATAAGACTATTGGGTAATCTCGAAAGATGATCTCGATAGATGGACCAGGTAATCTCTATAATATATTAATAAATTGATAAATTTTAATTTCCATTCAACCCATGACATTAAAACACAAATAACATCGTACAATCATCGCATCCCAATATTATTTTTTATAGATTATTTATGATTTGATTGTGTTCATCGTAATTATTTCTTAACTTTACTAATTATTCCATATCATACGTCAATATTCAATATCCATGATCAATCATTAGAAACATATATTTATATTAAATGGTATAAGGTGAACAATTCATATGTTCGTCCAAATTGGTGAGTATAAGAATACCCAATATGGTCTCCCCTACAATTGTGGTGACTCTAAATCTATATTATATAGATTTTTCATAAAAATAAAAATGTGGAAAAAAAATTAAATGAAACCATAAAAAAGATTACTATGAACAATACTATTAAATTTATTGATTGAAAACATTCATTATGATCACCACATAACAATGTTTCTTAATAATTGAATAGATATCAGCTCCAACATAACATTTTATATATTTCACAAAGATGTTCTCTTTATCAACATTAATTACAATATGGGGAAGAAAATAATCATCTCCACCTATCATGAAATCAATAGAGGAAATATAAAACTCTATCAAAGAGTAGTTTTCTATGGGAATAAAGTATCTCCAAATATTGGAAATAAACATTTCAAAATATATTAGAATATTTTTGTTTAGAAACTGAGTGAAACACTCAACTCAAAGATAAAAGTTGAATATGAGAATACTGACAGGAAAATATATTTCTATGATTGAAAAATTATATCATATAAACTAAATATATATCATGGGATTGAAGTAGAGATGCTATTAGGTGTATCTTCATCCTCCATAACTCAAGAGTATTGTGTAATGAATAACAACTCCACTTAAGTCAATTGATTCCCTTTTTATTCTCATATCATGGATGCTATAAAAATTTTACATATCCCAAGTTCTCATCCATCATGTTCTCACAAAAAAGACAATAGATTAATGATCCTTATCCATCAATCATTTTAACCCTATGTGATTTTGAGAAATATTTGTTCCAAATAAAATTAATCTCTTTGATATTTTCTGTTATACGCAATATTGAGTTTAAATAAAACATTACATACAATTAAAATATTACTATTTAATATGATATTTATCACCTAGCTATTTGAATTTCTCCTTTGAATAGTAATATAAAAATTATAATAATATATGGCTAAAAAGTTTATATAAACTGGATTTTTTGGAAACCAATTAGAGATAAATAAATATAAAAACTATTTGAAAATAAAGGAAAAAAATTATGAAAAAATTTTCATTTTCACTCAATTGCATTTAAACTCATGAAATTTAACTTATACCTTTTATAGAAAAATTTTACTCAAATTACTATAATTAAAACTCATTCAAATTTATAAAAAATATTTTATTTGTTGACTATGTATCAGAGGAGAATAATTGAAAATTTATTTTAGAAACTATATTTTTTCTAAAAAAAATTATGCTTCCTTCTGTGAACTAAATTTAAAATTAATTATTTGAACATTAAAGAAACATTATTTGAAAAAATAAGGAAACTTTTTGAAATAATCTTGTAAAAATAATATTAGAGATATTTTTTGAGAATTTTATAAGAAGAAAATTTTTTCAATGAATAGTTAAAAATAATTTATTTTTTTATTAATGATCACAATTTTTAATGATTTTAAAAACATAAAAAAAATTAGTGGTTATAAAAATAAAATTTGTAAATATATATATATATATATATTAATCCAATTAGGTTAATTTTAAAAAAATTCAGGTCAATTTCTTATATTAATACATTGTAAACATTTAATCATTTTCTACTTGAATGCTCACTTTCTCATCATATATACTGGATTATTTCTAAATTAAATATTTCTAATTATGTGAATGGAATTTGGAAAATTGGAACAATGATTTGGAATCATATAATTTAATATTATATAATTAGATAAACATTATTATTTACCACAATAAATAGGAAAAATAATAAAAATTATTTCACATGTTAAAGAAAAAAATGGTTTATATGAGGTTAAACTAACATGGTAAGGGGTTAAAATGAACAAAAGCATTCCATAAACACATTTTGTGTACACATATTGACATTATATGTTCTATTTTTTGAGTGACCTATTCTCAATCATATTTTAATGTGAAAAACATGGGCACGTCTTTTTCTTTCCAAAAATTACAAGTGTGACAGTCAGAAAACGTATTAGTGGACACCGAATATCCCCTCATGTTGACATACCCTAATATTTGTTTAATTTACTCCATTAATTATATAAGATATATTTTGGTTTGAAATTCAACATATGATTTCTTTTGGTATGAAACAAAATATGTTTTCTTAAAAAACATGTAACATCCAAAATTGAGGGTTTTATTTTATTTTTTACTACACCTCCTTAAACTCATGTTAGAAAATGATAATATAATAAAATATATATCTTTTATATACAAATAATTTATTATGTTAACGGAATAACCAAAAACCTTATCATATTCCATCAACTGTGTTATGAAATCATCAATCATGTGTGTGTGAGACTGCCACCTCTTGAACATATATTATTAATTTTCCATCACCACCTTTCATAGCAATATATAATTATTTTTTATTTAAATATGAAACTTATTATATTAATATGTTTCTATATTTATGATGTCACATATTACTTCATAATTTCCATTCATTGGGAATATAATAATTATGTTTCAATGTGTCGTGGACTACCACCAAGCAAAGCGATGCGATTCATTATTTACATAAACATTACCTAGAAGATAAAAAGGATTATATTAAATACAAATATGTGATATACATTTAATATAAATAATTCATTAATGGAATAATATATTTTTCGTTTCATAATTCCAATTTATCACGAGAATGGAAACAATATTCATACATATGTACAGCCCACCATCTCCATAAATGTTGGATATCACTTTATATATCTTACATTAATGGATTAATATTAATATATATATACATGCTTAAAATTCTATATATGATCTATCCATGATCAAAATAATAGGAATTAAACTACAAAATCAATATTATAAAGATAGAAGATATTTATTACATAAATTTAATGTTAAAAATGAAATTCAAATAAATGGATATTAAAATTCCACAAGTAAATAATATATACAATAAAAAAATTTATAAGATTAATATAATATATTTATTATAAACATATATTTATTATACATTACTTTCAACTGTTTATAATTGAAGTCAAAACATATGGTAATGTATTTTTGTCTCACATTTTACTTCTTTGAGACACAATCTATATACACCACCTAAAACATTTAAGTGATGTATATAATTCCCAAGAATTTATTTTATTATTATTATCTTAAAAATTATTGGGATTTAATTATACATTTTGAGAGCTCTATTTCAAGGGGCTTATATTTCAAATGTTACAAATGATTTAAATGATTTTTGTCTAAATTAATCTTTATTGGGAAACACACTATTTTATTTACCAATATTCTTTGGTGAGGAATAGATACATACCATATGAATTTTTATATCATTAATATTCATATATTAATTATATTTAACTTTCATTTTTATGTTATTCTTAAATGGAAAATATGATTCAAAAGTTACCATTGTTGTAAGGGGTTAATCTTACTGTCTCAATGTTCATCAAGAATGTTTATGATTATCTTATAAAAGGAAAATTATGATGATAAATATCTAAATAAATTCATGATTTTTAGATTAATATATTTTTTTAAAGATCAAATATTTTTTCCATTCAATTCACTCTCTTTATGAACTAAATATTTCAAAATAATGTTTTTATTAAGAACTCTATTTATATTTCTCATCAGTAAAAATTTACTTTTATTATTAAACCATGATATCAAAATAGGTTTTAAAAATTGTTTTTCACATTTATAAAATTAATTACAAAATAAAATTTTCCCTTATTTAATTTTTTTCAAAAAATGAATCAAATGAATATTCATATAGTTTTATAAAAATTCTCATTTATCTTATACTGAGAATGTGAGACGATTTTTTTCCACATGTATGACATAAAATTTATTTTCCATTATAATGACCAACTAATTATTTTTAAATAACCTCTTATATTATTCAATATTTTTTCATAGAAAATATTTTTTCAAATATTTTTTTTAATTTAACAATGTTATTTTTAATGAAGAATTATTTAACATAAGAAATAGTCCAACTGTATTTTCAAAACAAATTTTCCTTATATAATGAAATCATTTGATATTGCATATTATTTATGTGGGATATAATCCAAAGATAACATTTTTATAATTTATACTAATGTATTGTTTTTATGATGATAATATGTTTATTAATGTCATTTCACTGTCATGTTTTATACCATTGTAAAATAATTATGAATCCTTCTTCATTCCCAATGGGTTATACTTGGATTAAATTCTGAAATAATTATCAACCCTATTTTTTCTAAATTTTATTTTATGATGAAATTTTCAGGAATCCCATTTCATTTCTTAGGATTTTATATGATTAATGTTTAATGATCTACTGGAACACATGTGTATGATTTACTTTATGTATCTTGTAGGACATATATCTCCCTCTTATTTACTTGATATTGATTAATTTTATATGAGAAAAAAGTTTACATGGTAGGTTATTCAAAGACCAAATTATGGGACCCCAGAGTTTGTATTATTCTCAACAGTGGTTACATTAGAGGTTATACTAATCGAGAATGAGGGTACATCAAAAGTGATCCCAAACTAGAAAGTGGGTAAAAGGGAAGTTATCCTAATAAAAAAAGTGGGTACATGAGAGGTTAAACAAAGACCAAAAATGTGGAATACGAGAGGTTATCTGAATCTCTAAGAAGATACGCGGGTTGTTTTCCAAATCCAAACAAGTTATTAATTTTTTTTTGATTATCCATGGCATAATATTTTCTATGATTATGTGTAATAAAAAATTTAAGTCTTATGAAATTTATTTTGTTTTAATGGACTCTGTTCTTTTAATAAATTTCAATTCATGTCTTATAAACTGCCATGATTTAATCTATGACTCATTTTTATGATCTATGAAATTCATTATATGGGTTTAAAATGTTATTATTATCTTCTTCCACCCTTAATATCATGATATTTTTAGGAATGCTTATTTACCCCTACTAATCATTTGAAACCACCCATTCATATGTTTCCTTTAACCAAGTTAATATGAAAGGTATTATTTATCATATATTATTAAAATGGTTCTAGTCATTAAGAACATATCAGGATATGACATAGTTGACTTATAGATTAGTGGTTTATGCGTCCATATTTCCAAAGGCACATGCCAAATACCATTGTTCTATAGATTATTATATTATGTAATGAATATTATTCAATTAAGATATTATATATATATATATATATTGTAAATTTGGGTTTTTACAATTGGTATTAGAGTAAGTTTTATTTAGCCTTTAGAAACTAATATGGGAAAATATTATTAATATCTATAGGTATATTTTTGAGGATATATCTGGAAATATTAAAAATAATAAGTCTATTGATGATTCAATTTATAGGAAAATGACATAGAATTTTGGTAAAGGATATAGCGAGTGTTTTCTATAAAATTGTATCCACCCTTATATACTATTACTGGTTTTGGCAATGGAATAGAGGTACCTAGGTGTTATATTTACAAAAAAGGTGCTTTAAGCTTGAATCCATTATCACCATGTGATGGAAAATGGCATTTTTTATATGAATAGTTTGACACTCCCACGTGATGTAATTTTGTAATTAGAAAACTCATTATGAACCTTCATTAATGATTTCAATAATGAGAATGAATGTACTAGGATAACCCTAAGGGTTCATATATTGAAAATAAGGTGATATTATATCGAAATCCTATAAGTGATTTTTTATTATTATGTGGTTCCCATTTAATATTATTATTCATTACACAATTCTTTTGGATTTTATTCGATGGATGAAGTAATAAATAATTGGGTATATAATGAATTTGATAAATAATGCATTCATGAGAAACCAAATGGGATGATGACTAGAGGGAAAAAAATATTTATGCATAATTAGTTATCATTATATATGAATAATAATATTAAACATAACAAAATATTAGACTCACCAAATAAGAGAATGGAAAAGATCAATAGTAATTATAGTTATAGATACCATGAAGTAATGAAGATTTTTTTTCCTATATGATGAGAATGTTGGAGGAGACACTTATGGAAATGTCTCATAGGAATGATAATATAATTTATATGTTGACAATAAGTGTATAGAATAAGTTATTGATGGGGAAGAACTAATATTTTAGTTAACACAATGGATGTTAATAATGATTTCCCTAAGGAATCATAAATGATTAAATGTCATAAATTTGGAATGGATGTGAAATATATATATTTATTTACTATGGAGAAATCCCAAGAAGATGATTAGAAATGTGGTACAACTAAAATTAATATGTTGACAATTAATATACTAAAAATGATATATAAAAGGAATGAGGTATTAAGTAATAATATTAAAAGGTATAGTTAATGGTTTAAGAAATATATAAAATTATTGAAGAGTTTATATATTAAAATTAAATAATTGTTAAATATATAAGGTTTTTTGTATAAATGTTTTTCATTAATGATGTTCAAAAATATATTGAACGGTAATGATGACCTAAGAAATTGATTTAATAAAAAGGTTACATTTCATTGGAAAAACATGATTAAGGGAAGATAACACTTTATATGTTCCTGATATTGAGATAATACATCTTAGTTTAGAAAAAGATATATTGATGTGGATAATGTAATTTAGTTATTATTGGTGAACCAAAATAGATAATTGATTTGATAATGACGTTGTTTACATTATATTTTTCAACATTTTAGAAAAATAAATTGACAAAAAATATTCAATAATATGATTTTTTTTAAAGGAATGAGAAAAGAATTCTGTTTTGGAACCATGTATGATTTTATAGAGGTTTTAATGTAATTTGGGTTATTACCATGTTTTGGGAGAATATATGACTGAGGTTCCAACAAATTTGGTACGTGATATTACAAAATACATCATATTGTTTGGGGGATTAATGATAAGATAATTTTTTAAATTTAGTTACTTAATTTATAAAATTAATGATTTTAATTTGGATCATATATGGTGGTAACTTATTATTACTAGTCAAGGAATGGATTAAGATTAACATTGGATATTATGGGATAACATATTCTAAAACATGTGTTATTAAGAATAAATAGATAAATAAGGAATTATTTATAATTCTTTTAATGATCTTATGATCTATTTGTTCTTTGGGATAAAAATACATCTTTACTACATAAAGAAAAAGATGATTTTAAAATTTATTGATGAACAACAAAATTATGATATATTGATTATGAAATTAATGAAAGTAAATTATTTATATCTTCTCATTTTAATTCCACAATTTGAGGAAAACTATCAGGAAATAAATTCTTTTATAATTTCTATCATTATGAATGATATAAAAGACCGTTTATACACCAATTTGTTTTATGGTTGTTTATTATTTCAAGAAAAATCACTTTATTATAATCAATGATCACTTTCACACTCTTTCATTATTTATAAATGATGCATTTATTCCATTTAAAGATCGTCACTACCCACATATGGTGTCCTATCAGGAATCCATGAATTTTTTATCCAAGTTTAAATTCATAATTTCCTTTCTATGTTATCAATAAAATGTACTATTTTTATTTTTTTAAATGGGTTTTCCATGAAGAAAACATCAAATGTCAAACTGACCATAAAAAATTAAAATTATGAGGATGAAATTTTTTAAAGGGGTAGAATGGAACAATTAAATATTTTTTGAAATATTGTTTTGAAATATGATTAATATTTAAAATACTTTCTATTATACATGCCACATATTTTAAACAAAACATGATATACTATGAAAATATCAATATTTAATATGCCAAATATTGCATAAATATTGGAACTGTTAGAATGAATAGGAATAAATAAATTTTTAAAATATAAAATTTATACATATATATATATATATATATATATAATTTGTGTAAAATCAATCAAAATTGGAACTAATAACTATTTTAAAATAAATGAAATCTTTTTCTAAAAAAATATTTTTATGCACACATATGTGTTTGAACTCAGTAGATGATTTTCAACATTGATGCACTTATTTATAAATTTATTTTAGATGATTTTAGAAAATTTATTTAATATTTTGATGTTAATTTTCAAAATATACATCTTAAATTTATTTTAGATTGAATTTTTATGAATTTTATGAGAAGATAAATTTTTCGATGAATGTTGAAAAAATACTGGTTCTTTTTAATAATTTTCAATTTATTTTAAACCATTAAAAAAATTAAGATGGCTTTAAAAATATTATTTTTATAGTTACATTTCTATTAATAAAATCGAGTTCATTTTAATCAATTTCATATTTTATTTTGATAAAAATCATTATAAACATTTGAATATTTTCTCTTTCAAAACTCTCTTTCTCATCGCAAATTCGAGATTTATTTTAAATTAACATCTTCCACTTCAATGAATTGAATTTGTAAAAATTGATTACAAATTTTGAAATATAAATAATTATATTATAAAATAATATTAACTTATATTTTAATCATAGTTATTAATAATAATTTTAATAACAAATATCTTTTAAAGTAAAAAATAGAATTATTGGGTGGATAAATTAATTTTATAAGTGTTAGAAATGACTCAAAAAATCCAAAATCCATTTTATTCACATATTTAGAAAATATCTCATATATGATCAATAATTTACCATTTAGTTTACTTTTGGAATTTTAAAAAAATTGGTGCACCTTTTTCCTTTTACAAAATTTCATGTCTGCTACTCACCTCACTTATAGGAGGCCTTCTACTCTCATATCCTATTAAATCTTCCAGAACCCCATTATAAATAAAATTAATCACCCAAATAAATTTAGTAATTCGATACACTCTTTATGAAATTCTTTTTTTGGTCATAAATCAATCCTATGAATCTTTTTTTAAACCAAAATATTTTTTCTAAAAAAGATGTAGGGTCATTAACCAATAATTTTATTTTATTTCTTCATCAATGTATGGCCCCTGCCTTAAAAATACATAATCGTGAGTTAAGTAAAAAATTGACATTGAGGATGTATTATGGTTTAAATTTTAATAGAATTAGGTCATAAATTATAGAAATCATCTTTAATATTACTTTTAGACACTTCTACTAAGTATAATTTTTTTCAAAAGATAAAAATTATTAAAAAAGAAACGTGTATAGTTCCATGTTTTGTATAGCATGACATTACCATGATCCCATCCCTAACCATAATAATATTTAGGTCATGTAAAAATAATTTCAATAACTTTGGATGAGCATAATAATCTCAGTAAAGGATATAAAATAAGTAAAGAATACATTAGACTATGAATACTTACCAATAGAGGAAATCATAATTTTTAATTGTAAAACATAATGTCTTTAACATACTTCAGAAAATCAAAATATTTAAGAATAACACATAGAAATCGTAAATCATAAAGATAATATGTCGCAACAATATCATACTTACATTATATCTATCATAACTTCCTTGGGAGTTACGTTTGAAATACTCATCACAGTATATTCTATAAATCTCTTAAGAGAAACATTAATGTTTACCTTTGTCACGTTACCCAATGCATTATAGAGTAATCTTGGGCTCAACCACCCTCTGTTTATAACGAAATCACCCATATATATAATCAATTCCCAATGACCATAACATATTTATAACACATTAAACCCAAATAATGGAAGGATAACATTTCCACATTGGAATAAAAAAATAACATTTCTATATATTGACATTATAAATGCTTTATCAAACCATATACATAACCATTTAAAAAGTTAATAAAGGTATTTTTGAATCAATTTGCCTCAAAACATATTAACACTTTTAAAGGAATTAATATTTTAAAAAATTAATGTGGATGTAACTAAATCCTTAGAACCATTTTGAAAACATGAACAGTAATGAGGAAAATTTATAAGAATAAATCATTAAAAATTTTAAAATAATTTTTTAGTTAAAGTGTCCCTTAAAACCTGATAAAATACATGAATAAAAATAATTATAGAATAATATTTAAAAAATATTATAATATCATGATATTATAGAGATTCGTGATATAATTTTCCAAAGGCGGTATATACACCATATAAAATTGAATTAGTGTATAACAATAAATAAGTCTCAATGAAATTTAAATTGAGGCAAAGTCTCTTACAATGATCGTATCATTAGTTTATGGATTAATAAATGACATGATTATGTGTGAAAATTATTAAACACCCAATATAAGTTGATATTATGTGTAAAAAAATCAATGTTCATTCAAAAATATACATAGAATGACATATTCATGAAGTATAAGTTTAACCCAAAGAATTGGAATTGGGTTAAGAAGTTATTTTATTGAAATTCGACAGCCTAATGACATGTCATTAAAATTCTGAAAATGGGTGGATGAGAGGTAAAAGGGTATCTCATCTCATGGACATAAAATTTTATGTAATATAGATATAGAATAAAATATCCCAAATGAAATGCACATTTCATGGATCTTGTAAGTAATATGTGCACATGAACAATACTTTCATTTCATTTTTTTCATATTTAAAGGAATGAAAACCAAATGATACATTGGTATTTTATTATTTCTATATAATATAATATTTTATATATGTTACATAATTTCATTAACACCATCCTTTATATGTTCCATTTATGGTATTAATGAGTCATATCACTTTGATGGGGCGCTAATCTGCACTACCTCAAATGAAATTATCCTATTAACCAATTATGAAAATCATAAAAGTATTCTATAAATTACAAATAATGAATCATAGAGGTAAAATAAATATAATATATATCACATATAAATACATTTATATTATAATGGCTACCATGATAGGTGTTAGAGGAAGATTTAACAATCATCGTTTCGTGAGGTAGTAGTCTGTCATCCACAAAAACAATGCATTCTAAATCCATTAGATGGAGGTGTGTGTATCTGTAGTTCCAAATCATATAATAACAACAAAATAGTATATTATGGATACTATTGTTTTTAGGTAAAAAAATAATAGTAAGATCATAGGGAGTGTAGAAGTAAAATAAAAGAAGAGAACTTGAGGAAAGACTTTACCTTTAAATGGGGTATTTCTCTTTGGTTTGAATGAAAAGGCTTTATTGAAGTTCCTTATACATAAGGTAAGGATTCTAAGAGGAATATAAATATATTGGGAGATTATTTGGGCAGATTTTTGATTATCCAAGGGTATTGAGAGGTTTTAGTAGTGTGCTAGAGGTGTTTTCCTTTTACAATAGGGAGGAGGGGCTCTTTAGGAATGTTTGAAAGTAATATTTCATTATAAAATTCTTTCAGGATTCAAAAGGACCATAACTCATTAAATTATAAGATAATATGAATATATATAGAAATAAAATCATCCAATAAGAATTGGTGATTTTTGCATATTTTTTAATCCATATATTTTTTATTTAACCCTTTGTTAACTTATTTAACTTTCCCCATGTCTTCTTGTATATTCATTCTATGTGATTAATATATTTAGAATAAAATTATATGATACAAAAATTGTATCATTAATTATATTTGTGATATCATATATGTCTTTTGGCCAAATATTATATTTTTATGAAAATTTTATCATTTAATAACATATTAATTTATTTAAAACTCATTTATGTCAATTTGTATACTATTCATATCATGACTTTTTAAAAATTCCAAAACAAGTTGATTCATTAAAAAAACCTTTATTAATTCAGAGATAAAATTTCATCGTGATCTATAAAATTCTTGGATGGCATAAAAAGCTTCAAAATAAATTTATTTTAATATTTAAAATCTAATGTATTTTAGACTTTCATATATGAGGTAATCATGACAACATCATTGTGCCACAAATTCATTAATTTATATCATGTATGAAGATTATAATTAAAATTCAATGCTATATTAAATCATTTTATCTTTCTAATGAATATTTATTGATTAAGATATCAATTATATAACTCTACATAAATTTTTTTTAGTAAAACAACACTTGTTTATGATATTTTTATTTTAACTTTAGATAGAATGTTATTAATGTCATTATCTTACCTAAATAGAATTAAAAGGCCAAAATACTCCCCCATGTATTTTATTCATCTTCCATGAATCATCCAATAAGGTTAGGAAAAGTGTTATGGAAATTTTATATTATTGTAATATTATTTTTACCTCGAATTACCATATTTACTGTAACACCACAGGTAAATAAAGAATATGAAATCTTTATATTTATCCATATTTGTGAACCAAATATTAATATTACTTTAAAGGGGATTCTATGCTCGATGGCGTACCCAATACGCAACAACGAGTTTCTTGGGAATCTTACGTTGCACTCTAATAATAAAATAATATTATTTTAAATGGTAGTTAACATGTAGCCGTTGTATTGGCGGGAATGGATAGAAACAACTAAAATATTATTATATATGTTTTTAAATGTTTTTACATATATCCAAAAAAATATAAAGGCTTAAAATACGGAAAGAATTCAATTTTAGGCGTATATGCCCTAGTTTTCACTAAAGGTTCATTTATCGCCTTTTGATGGCGAATCATCATTAAATAAAGTTTTGCTCACTCTTATACATTCTATTGGACCAAATAAAACTATTCTTAAGAATCAGGACATCAAAATTTACTTTGTGTAAATTTTTGGTATCTTTCCAATAAAGTGCATTTTTTTAATGAATTGTGTAAAATGTTGTATTTTAATTCAAAACCTCTTTTTAATCTAATTTATTTATATGATTATATTATCTTTTGAATTGGTTTTAAAGTGAAATTAGAATATATTTTTACCATTTAATCCAATGGAGGTCATTGGAATAAATTTCACATTGAAATTAGACTTAAACTGGTGTCAATCTTTTGATACTTATTGTTTTATAAAAACACGCTATTTGCTCTGACAGCGGGAATTAATTATTAAATTTATTAATGTGACTTATATGTTTTTAATTTTGTAAAATAGACTTCATTTTTGAATTCAGAATATCAAATATAGCTTAGGGTGAATTTTTGGTAATTTTCTGAAAAACTTCAATTTTTTATGAATAGTGAAACCACTAAGTGGTACTTATAAAAACTGATTTTCCATTTAAATGAAATTTTTCCATCATTGTGTTTTGAATTTCAAAAATCCGACATACATGGTTTTCATTAAGAAGTAAAATGTGGTTCAATGAGATTAGAATATTTTTTTGGTGATTAGTAACTTATTAAGTTTTTAATCGCGATTAGTGGTAATTAGTGTAATTTAAGGTAAAAATGATATTATAAAAATGAGAAAACACCATGAAACTTGTCATACCCCTATTGGATGATTCATGGCAGACCACGACAACCCATGGGTCGATTTAGGGGACCCTATGGAGCCCCTTGGGTGAGATAATGACTTTAATGCCTTTGTTTTTAAATAAAGGTGAAAATGACACTAACATAAATTGTTTTACTAAAACAATTTTTAGAAGAGGTTATACTAATAATAATTTTTCCTATAAATACTATTTGGAAAGATAAAAAGATTTCCTACATCTGGATATTTTTTTATAATTTTTAGACATTAAATAAATTAATTTAATTATGACATCATGATGATGCAACGATGACCTCATTAATGAAGAGTTTAAATAAAATGAAACGATAATATAAAATATAAGACCTATAATTGTCCAAAAACTATTGGATGGGAATATTTCGAAGCCTTATCATCTTATATTAGAAACATATCAATGTGGGACCTTATAAATTCGAAACACGTTTGAAAATAAAATAATAGTTTCATGATTTTTAAAAGTGCCCCTCCTCTCCTCTTATAAAAGGACACCACCTCTACCTCATTTCACACACTCCTCAAGCCTTTGGATCGGCCATACCCTGCCCATTTACTCTCTCCACATCCCTCTTCTCATCCTAGAGGATTCCCTTTGGGAAGAATCCTTTCAAAGAAAGCCTTTAGGCTCAAATCAAAAGGAGTTACACTTTTGAAGGTAATTCATTCTCTCATGTTCATTTGTTTTATTCTGCTTCTACAACCCCCTAAACTTTTTTTTTACTTCTTTTGTAACAACACCAGTATCTTCAATATACTATTATGTTGTTATAATATTTATTCGAGCTACACTATCACACAACTACATCAAATGGTTAAAGAACATACGGTTTCTCTGGATAGCGATATTCTGCCTCCCAAAACGATGATTGTTCAATACTCATTTAACACCTTCAAAGGTGGCCATTATGATGTCACTATTTTTATATATGATATATAATATGTTTATTATTTCCTTAATCTTATGTATTTTTCATTTATGGCATACCATTATTGTTTCCATTATGGGTAAACACGATATCTTCATTTTAGGAAGTGCGGACTACCGCCCCTGAAAGTGATTTGATTCATTAATACCATATGTGGGATGTGTAAAGGATAAAGCTAATGATATTATATATGTTGTTATACTGGAATTATAATATACTCTTATATCATTATGATTCCATTCCAGAAAATACTAAATAGAAATGGAAGTAGCGTTCATGCGTACGTACGGCTTACCGTCTCCATGAACGGTGCATTTCATTTCTTACCTCTAAATGTGATGTAATATTATAAATTCATGTATATGATGAATATATATGATATATATGTTATCCAAATCATTAATATCATTCTGTATATAACGAACCTTTGACCAAATTAACAACATGTAAGTGTTAGAAGTCTATTTTTGACTTAAGAACCAAATACCGACAAAATGAACATTATTAACTTAAATGATTACATGATGTTTATAACATGGTATAAAAGAAATAATGAACTATAAAAAAATGTTCTTAATAAAGTGGAAATTAACTCAAGTTTATTATTCAGGACGTTAAAGAACGATCGAGTCAATTTGGACTTGAGGTAAGAGATCTTACTCCTCTCTTTCTTTTTAAGTACACTCTTTTATGTCATTCCCTCTAAAGCTCATATTTCATGTTATTGGGATGTTATTTTATATTAAACATACTGTAATTTTTATGTTCATGTGATTAGAGACCCTATTCTCTCTCATAAACCCATTTTTTTAAGTTTTATGTGGCACCGTTAGGCTGCCGAGTTTTCGTAAGGGATTTTTCATCTCACTTTTATTCCCGTGAGATTTATCCAACATTTGCCATAATTTCCTTTGAGTGGTGTATGTACTGCCCATTATTCTACTCTTTGTGTAATATAATTTCGTTTATGAGTATTTACATCAATGATTTATTGTCCTTCTTTCATGGGGTGTATGTTTTGAAAGATACCCATGTCGGTAAGGGAACCTTTCACCCTCCTCTTTTTTAAAAGACTTATTTTGTTGGGTCTTTTAATTTACATATTGTTATGTTGGTATATGTTCTCATATATCCTTATTGATGTAAATTTTATGTCCAAGTGATGGGATACACTTTTTATCTCTCATCAACTCATTTTGATGTGACACCGTTAGGCTGTCAAGGGAACTTCTTAACCCAATTTTGATTTCTTTGGGTTCAAAATGTAGTTATTGAATATGTCATCCTTTGAATATGTGTGAATGAACTTTGATAATTTTACACTTAGTATCCACTTATATTTGGTGTATTCATTTATCACACATAATTATGTAATTGATTTATCCTTAAACCAAGGATACCGTCTTTGTATGGGACATCGTCTCAATCTCCTTTCATTGAGGCATATTTTTTTTATACACAACCTTCTTTTATTCGGTGTATAAACCCCTTTGACTTTTACGTTTATTCAAAATGAATCTTTTTTATACAAAGCGTTTACTAAATGACAAAAGGGATTGTTTTTGTCATACGTATGCGGCGACAATGACTTCTCCGCCGTCGTGACCGTTATTTGAGTTTCGGCTTCCTCTACAAGCCATACCTTATTTTTAAAAGAAAAATAAATACCATTTTTTACTTTTCTTTTATTTTGGTATCGAAGATGGTTTTCATAATGTTTTTATATCAATGTGCTGTATTGATATCTTGTGATTGAAAGGTGGGAATGTTATGTTTCCTTTATGCATGTTTTATGTGATACGATTATGTT
The DNA here is from genome assembly GCA_963277665.1 of Viscum album. Lineage (NCBI taxonomy): Eukaryota > Viridiplantae > Streptophyta > Magnoliopsida > Santalales > Viscaceae > Viscum > Viscum album. Next base: position 1,843,570,858 of record OY728163.1, on the reverse strand, counting down.
GAGGTTCTTGGGCATTATTAGGAAGATGGGTGGTTCCGTGATAAACTAAGGGTGGGTGAGCCTGATATAGCTCTCCAATGCATTGGGTAACGCGATGGAGTGAAACGTTAAGGTTTCTCCGAATAGATTTTTGGGAATATACTGTGATGGGTATTCCAAACATAACCAAGAGGGTTACTCCCTACGTAAGAATGTTATGAATGCCTCAATTTACCTTTATGTCTTATGATTTCTATGATTTATTCATGATTTGATGAGGTATGTTAAAGTTCTTATGTTTTATGGGTAAAGTATGATCTCATCCTTATGTATATATGTACCCATGTTTCCTTTCCATATTTTTATATCCCTTACTGAGCTTTTTATGCTCATCCCAAGTTTTTTGAAATGTTTTTCACAGGTCAAGGGAAAGGTACATGATATGATGATAGTGTCAAGGAAGTGTCAAGAAAGAATCCGTGTTTTATTTTAAATATGTTTCCATTGATGGGAAAGAAGAATACTATCTTTATGTAACCACTTGGTTTATATTTGGAATGTAATGCAAGTTTTATGATCTAATTCTCTAAAACTCGAAACCTGAAAAGATCCTCAATGCGTAATCTTGTAATAACTCAAGATTAAGTAAGGTTTAAGACTGGGTCCTTACAGTTGGTATTGGAGGTCGGTTTAGATAACTTTAGAGGTTAGGGTATTCTTTAAGCATAAGTGGAATTACCATAATGGTTAGGATTTCAGAAAGAGTCATAGTTTTAGATAAAATGAATGAGTAAGTATATCTTAGTGTTTATCTTCCTCATTAGTACATGATGGTTTTTTTATATACTCACACTGACCTTTTTGGTTTTAGTAAATGGCTAGATCTAGCTGGCACCAAAGTAACAGTGGATGTGAAGGAAACTATGACAGTTTTTTGAGAAAGCAACTGAATGATATGGGAGCTTCAATGAGAACTATTGTGATTATTCTCAATCAACTATCTGGAGTCATGATTGACCACCTAAACCTTGGTGATTTCTCTAAGGCATCATATATGCGAGAAACAAATCCCTACGGATGTACAGGTAATAATCATAAAGGTAAGTGTGTTCAAAAACCTATGTGTCAAAGATGTGGAAAGAAACACCTAGGAAAATGTTTCAAAGGGACAAAAATATGCTATAGATGTGGAAATGAAGGTCATAAAGCAAGAACCTACCATGGAAAAAGGAAGCATCCAATTGACTCGAGGAAAGGGAAAGAAGTTCTTTCTGAGGGATCAATTGAATGTTTTAAATGTGTTGTGCATGGTCATTATGCAAACACATGTCCTATGAAGAAGTTTCGTGAATGGGATCAACAAGAGCATACAAATGTTCATTTACCAATACCTAATACCATTCTGATTGAGGATGAAGAAACTGACAATGACCAATCAAAGGTATGTATTATTTCATGACTATTGTTTTCCAATTTTGGAATCTTAGGATATGATTCATGATATTGTTTGTAGGAAAGATGTATTTCGGAATAAGATGGAAAGGAATGGTTAATGGATCAGGAATAATGTTGAATGAGTAAGATGTCAACATACAAGGGATTCAAGAGTTATGGTAAAATTCTTAAGAGTATTAAGTCTCTTTTGATGATGGGGTTACATTAGAAGACTTTTTATATTATGTGTAACCCTAATGTTTAATATAGACAAATTTTATTCAAGGAATATTTATCTTTCTTTTGTGGACATAGTTATAATGAACCATTTGGGTTTATATGATCCTTACTTTTGAAGTAATTATGGGTTACTATATGTTATGATTGAAGTGAAAGGCATGGGTTAAAATTAAGGTTAAATTATGTTATGGTTATTTTTGATGATTTTATCCCTTTTTAGGGAATGATTTGAGAATTATATAGTTTTGGAAAAAGGACAACATTCATATCGTGTGACTACCCGTTGCATCGGACAAAGCTGCGGGAATCGAACCCACAACCAAAGTGCGACTGGTATTTATCGCCTACCACTGGACTACGTGAATTCCCTGGTTAGTTTGACTGATTCTTTTTAGTTATATGATTTTATGAATTAAGAGTAAGTTGATTTTGGGTTATTTATGAAAATGATTAACCTATCATGGAGGATATGTGATTAGGATAATTACTTTTCAATACGAAACTTTAGGAGTAACTGATGTTGTTTGGAGATAAATGTTACGATTTAACTTGGAAGACTATGTGACTAAATCCATCAAATATTTGGGTTTCAATCTTATATCGGTTTAATTTGAAGAATTTTATGGACAAATTGGTTATCGAATGGTCCTCGTTGAACTTTGGGTTTTATTGGACAAATTTGGGAGATTAAGCATAGATTTTCTTTTTAAAGGGTTAGCCTTTTCTGGATTATCTGACCTTGTACTAACCTTTTTTGTTTTGGTTTTGGTTGAAGCCTAAATACATGGGATGTATATAGTTATATTTGGTGGATTAGGTGATTCTCTAGAAGTTGATTATAGTACTCTTAATGTGAACAAGTCTCCCTAAATACTCGTCTTTTGGAAAAAATATGAGTTTGATTAAGGAATCTAGTAAAAGTTGAAAGTCAACATGATAAGTGATTATGTTTCCTTATGAATAAATTTCTTAATAAAAATTAACTTAAAACAAAAATGTTGTCTATTAATTTTTTCTACTGGGGAACCCAACACCGTTTAACCCATCACAATTTTTTGATTTTCTTATTGTTAACTTTCTCTTAAACATGTTATCTATCACTCTCCATCAGAACATGACCCTATGTTTTCTCTTCCATGTCCATGTTTTCCTACATGGAATCCTAGTATGGGTTACCCGGGTGACCTCTGTACTTATCTTCTGTTATTTTAAAGTGATTGTTTTACCGACTCTTGTTCCGATGTGGGACTTTCAAGGAAGTTTCCAAGCTCAATTTTAAAAATTGCGAGGACGCAATTCCCAAATGGGGGGAAGGATGAAACACCCCAGGTAAATAAAGAATACGACATCTTTATATTTATCCATATTTGTGAATCAAATATTAATATTACTTTAAAGGGGATGATATGCTCGATGGCGTACCCAATACGCAACAATGAGTTTCTTGGGAATCATACGTTACACTCTAATAATAAAATAATATTATTTTAAATGGTAGTTAACATGTAGCCTTTGTATTGGCGGGAATGTATATAAATAACTAAAATATTATTATATATGTTTTTAAATGTTTTTACATATATCCAAAAAAAGATAAAGGCTTAAAATACGGAAAGAATTCAATTTTAGGCGTATATGCCCTAGTTTTCACTAAAGGTTCACTTATCGCCTTTTAATGGCGACCCATCATTAAATATAGTTTTGATCACTCTTATACATTCAATTGGACCAAATAAAAAAATTCTTAAGAATCGGGACATCAAAATTTACTTTCTGTAAATTTTTGGTATCTTTCCAATAAAGTGCATTTTTTTAATGAATAGTGTAAAATGTTGTATTTTAATTCAAAACCACTTTTTAATCTAATTTATTTATATTATTAGATTATCTTTTGAATTGGTTTTAAAGTGAAATTAGAATATATTTTTACCATTTAATCCAATGGTGGTAATTGGAATAAATTTCACTTTGAAATTAGACTTAAACTGGTGTCAATCTTTTGATACTTATTTTTTTATAAAAACACGCTATTTGCTCTGAAAGCGGGAATTAATTATTAAATTAATTAATGTGACTTATATGTTTTTAATTTTGTAAAATAGACTTAATTTTTTAATTAGGAATATCAAATATAGCTTAGGGTTATTTTTTGGTAATTTTATGAAAAACATCAATTTTTGATGAATAGTGAAACCACTAAGTGGTACTTATAAAAACTGATTTTCCGTTTAAATGAAATTTTTCCATCATTGTGTTTTTAATTTCAAAAATCTAACATACATGGTTTTAATTAAGATGTAAAATGTGGTTCAATGATATTAAAATATTTTTTTGGTGAATAGTAACTTATTAAGTTTTTAATCGCGATTAGTGGTAATTAGTGTAATTTAAGGTAAAAATGATATTATAAAAATGTGAAAACACCATGACACTTGTCCTACACCTATATGATGAGTCATATCCTACCAAGACAACCCATGGGTCGATTTAGGGGACCCTATGGAGCCCCTTGGGTGAGATAATGACTTTAATGCCTTTTTTTAAAATAAAGGTGAAAATGACACTAACATAAATTGTTTTACTAAAACAACTTTTAGAAGGGGTTATACTAATTATAATTTTGTCTATAAATACTCTTTGGAAAGATAAAAAGATTTCCTACATCAGGATATATTTTTTATAATTTTTAGACATTAAATAAATTAATTTTATTATGACATCATGACGATGCAACGATGACCTCATTAATGAACAATTTAAATAAAATGAAACGATAATATAAACTCTAAGAAATAAACTTGTCCAAAAACAATTGGATGGGAATATTTCGAAGCCTTATAATCTTATATTCGAAATATATCAATGTGGGACCTTATAAATTCTAAAAACTTTTGAAAATAAAATAATAGTTTCATGATTGCCAAAAGTGCCCCTCCTCTCCTCTTATAAAAGGCCCCCACCTCTACCTCATTTCACACACTCCTCATGCCTTTGGCTCGGCCATACCCTGCCCATTTACTCTCTCCACATACCTCTACTCATCCTAGAGGATTCCATTTGGGAAGAATCCTTTCAAAGGAAACCTTTAGGCTCAAATCAAAAGGAGTTACACTTTTAAAGGTAATTCATTCTCTCATGTTCATTTGTTTTATTCTGCTTCTCCAACCACCTAAACACTTTTTATTTAATTATTTTGTAACAAAACCAGTATCTTAAATATACTATGATGTTTTTATAAGATTTATTAGAGCTACACTCTCACACAACTACATCAAATGGGTAAAGAACATATGGTTTCCGTGGATGGCGAAATTCTGCCTCCCGAAACGATGGTTGTTCAATACTCATTTAACACCTTCAAAGGTGGCCATTATGATACCACTATTTTTATATATGATATATAATATGTTTATTATTTCCTTAAGCTTCTGTATTTTTCATTTATGGCATACCATTATTGTTTCCATTATGGGTAAACACGATATCTTCATTTTAGGAAGTGCGGACTACCGCCCCCTGAAAGTGATTTGATTCGTTAATACCATATGTGGGATGTGTAAAGGATAAAGTTAATGATATTATATATTTTATTATACTGGAATTATAATATACTCTTATATCACTATGATTCCATTCCAGAAAATATGAAATAGAAATGGAAGTAGCGTTCATGCGTACGTACGGCTTACCGTCTCCACGAATGGTGCATTTCATTTCTTACCTCTAAATGTGATGTAATATTATAAATACATGTTTATGATGAATATATATGTAATATATGTTATCCAAATCATTAATATCATTCTGTATATAACGATCCATTGACCAAATTAACAACATGTAAGTGTAAGAAGTCTATTTTTGACTTAAGAACCAAATACCGACAAAATGAACATTATTAACTTAAATGAATACATGATGTTTATAACATGGTATAAAAGGAATAATGAACTATAAAAAAGGTTCTTAATAAAGTGGAAATTAACTCAAGTTTATTATTCAGGACGTTAAAGAACGATCGAGTCAATTTGGACTTGAGGTAAGGGATCTTACTCCTCTCTTTCTTTTTAAGTACACTCTTTTATTTCATTCCCTCTAAAGCTCATATTTCATGTTATTGGGATGTTATTTTATATTACACTTACTGTAATTTTTATGTTCATGTGATGAGAGACCCTATTCTCTCTCATCAAGCCATTTTTGTAAGTTTTATGTGGCGACATTAGGCTGTCGAGTTTTCGTAAGGGATTTTTCATCTCACTTTTATTCCCGTGAGATTTATGCAACATTTTCCACAATTTCCATTGAGTGGTGTATGTACTGCCCATTATTCTACTCTTTGTGTAATATAATTTCTTTTATGAGTATTTACATCAATGATTTATTGTCCTTCTTTCATGGGGTTAATGTTTTGAAAGATACCCAAGTCGGTAAGGGAACCTTTCACCCTCCTCTTTTTTAAAAGACTTATTTTGCTGGGTCTTTTAATTTACATATTTTTATGTTGGGATATGTTCTCATGTATCCTTATTGATTTAAATTGTATTTCCAAGTGATGGGATACACTTTTTATCTCTCACCAACTCATTTTTATGTGACGTCGTTAGGCTGTCAAGGGAACTTCTAATCCCAATTTCGATTTCTTTGGGTTCAACATGTAGTTATTGAATATGTCATCCTTTGAATATGTGTGAATGACCTTTGATTATTTTACACTTAATATCCACTTATATTTTGTGTATTCGTTTGTCACACATAATTATGTAATTTATTTATCCTTAAACCATGGATACCGTCTTTGTATGGGACATCGTCTCAATCTCCTTTCATTGAGGCATATTTTGTTTTATACACAACCTTATTTTATACGGTGTATAAACCCCTTTGACTTTTATGTTTATTCAAAAGGAATATTTTTTATACGAAACTTTTACTAAACAAAAAAAGGGAATGTTTTTGTCGTACGTATGCGGCGACAACAATTTCTCCGCCGTCGTGACCGTTATTTGAGTTTCGGCTTCCTCTACAAGCCATACCTTCTTTTTAAAAGAAAAATAAATACCATGTTTTACTTTTCATTTATTTTGGTATCGAAGATGGTTTTCATAATGTTTTTATATCAATGTGTTGTATTGATATCTTGTGATTGAAAGGTGGGAATGTTATGTTTCCTTTATGCATGTTTTATGTGATACGATTATATTGAGGTTCTTGGGCATTATTATGAAGACTGGTGGTTCCGTGATAAACTAAGGGCGTGTGAGCCCGATATAGCTCTCCAATGCATTGGGTAACGCGAAGGAGTGGAACGTTATGGTTTCTCCGAAGAGATTTTAGGGAATATACTGTGATGGGTATTCCAAACGTAACCAAGAGGGTTACTCCCTACGTAAGAATGTTATGAATGCCTCAAGTTACCTTTATGTCTTATGATTTCTATGATTTATTCATGATTTGATGAGGTATGTTAAAGTACTTCTGTTTTATGGGTAAAGTATGATCTCATCCTTATGTATATATGTACCCATGTTTCCTTTCCATATTTTTATATCCCTTACTGAGCCTTTTATGCTCATCCCAAGTTTTTTTGAAATTTTTTTATCGGGTCAAGGGAAAGGTACATGATATGATGATAGTGTCAAGGAAATGTCAAGAAAGAATCCATGTTTTATTTTAAATATGTTTCCATTGATGGGAAAGAAGAATACTATCTTTATGTAACCACTTGGTTTATATGTGGAATGTATTGCAAGTTTTATGATCTAATTCTCTAAAACTCTAAACCTGAAAAGATCCTCAATGCGTAATCTTGTAATAACTCATGATTAAGTAAGGTTTAAGGATGGGGCCTTACATTTACCTTTTCCCACAGTTAATAGAAATGATAAGATACTATTCACCAAAAATTATTTTCATTCTATTGAACCAAATTTTATTAAATTATGATGACCATATATTTCATATTTTTGGAATTCAATTCATAGAAGCGGTAAAATTTCATTTAAATTAAAAGGATGGTTTTTTAACTACTGCAAAGTGTTTTCACTAGTCATAAAAAATTGAGCGTTTTCAAAAAAAATATCACCCAAAGCTATTTTTGATATTACGAATTCAAAAATCGTGTCTATTTTACTAAATTCAAAATATTGATGTTTGATTAATTAATTTAAAATTAATTTTCATTGTCAAACCCAAAAAAGTGTGTTTCTAAGAAATATTAACTATCAAAAGATTGAAACTGGTTTATTTCCAATTTAAAAGTGAAATTATTTCCAATGAACAAAATTTGATTAAATGTAAAAAATATAATACAATTAAACTTTAAGAAAGTATTAAAAATAATCTAAACATCTAAATACATCAGATTAAAATAAAGTTTTGACTTCAAATGTAGTATTTTTCATTATTAATTAAAAAATGATATTTTTAAGAACAATACCATAATTTCATCTCAAGTAAATTTTGATGTCCCTGTTCTATAGAATAATTTTATTGTGTCAAATGGAACATTTAAATGTGATAAAAAGTATATTTAAAATGTGTTATCCATCAAAATTTTGTAAATATAATTTTTTAATGAATGTTAGAGTTTTCCATGCTTAAAATCAAATTCATTCTTATTTTAAGTCTCTAGTACTTTTTGAATAAAAGTAAAAACATTTATCAAAATTTTTTATTTATATTGTAGTTAGTCATGTTCATTCCCTTCAATATAATGGCTAGGAGTTAACCCCAAATTAAATTAATATTATTATTTTATTGTTTTTCATTATAAGTCAAAGTTGTGTGCAATGTAAGATGTCAAAAAACCCAATTTTTGTGCGTTGAGTACGCTATTGGACATAGCATCCCAATTAATATAAAATAAATATTATATTCAAAAATATTAATAAATATAAAAATTTCATATTCATTATTTACTTGGGATGTTACATCATTCCACTCTTTTGGTAATTCCATCCTCACAATTTTAAATTTAGGCTTGGAAACATCCTTGAAAGTCTCACATTGGAAATAGATTTAATAAATCTATCAATTTAAAAGAATGTATGAGAAGTACAGAGGTCACCCTAGATAACAAATACTATGATTCTATGTAAAAAATATGTATCTAGAAGAAAAAATAACTCTCATAGACTAAAAGAGTGTGATAGATATCTTCATCACAGAATGTTAACCACCAAAATACAAAAAATTTGTTATTGGAAAATCTTTTACTGATAAAAGAAAGATTCTTACATTTTTTCTTGAAGAATCATTTTATAGAGTTAAAATTTTTTATTACTACCTAGACTAAGATCATAAGGAAACATAATTACTTGTCATGTAGAGTGTCATCCTGTAAAAACATTCTACCACAAACTCTTATTTTTCCCTAATGATGAGTATTCAATATGACATGGTCACTCCTAATGTGCTAGAATAAACTTATAGAAAATCACATTATCCAAAAAAGATGAAATATGTATTTCCCTTGTCATTAGACATTGACCAAAACCAAAATGGTGAGTACAAGATCAGATAATCCCCAAAAAGAACAATCCTTTATAAAAACAAATACTACTCTTAATCACCAAAATTCAACAAACAGAAAACAAAGTTCAACAAAGACCATTAAATACCCAATTGTCCTTAAAATACTTCAATATAATCCATAAAAATATTGAAACCCAAAATTCAGATGAATTTAATCACATAGTCTTCCACATAAAATCATAACATTTATCTCCAAATAACATTGATTAATCTTAAACTCTCATACTGTAGTGTAATTAACCTAATCAAATATTCTTTACGATTGGTTAATCATTGCCATAAATAACCCAAATCAACATATGTCCAAAATAAAAACATAGATTCTTCCAAAATATAATTTCAACCATTACTAATAAAATGAAATCACAATGTATTATATTTTCCTTAGGCATTTAGTGTTCCCAAAGGTAAAAACATCATCCAAAATATTTTTCAACATTTAACCACCAAATAATTTGCCTATACTAAAGACTTCCATTTGACAAAACAAAGTTCTAAAAATAAACACTTTCTTGATCCATAATATCATTTAACTAAAATAATAAGTCACACATACCAAGGACCTCACATAGTCCAGTGGTAGGCGATTAAACCCAATCAGACATTGGTTGAGGGTTCGATTCCCATAGATTTGTACGACATAATGGGTTTTCACATGGACTATTACTTTTCCTTTTTCCAACACAATATAATTTTATAACATTCCAAAAAACGAGAAAAATTACTCAAAAATAACCATAACATATTTTTACCCCAGGATTTCTCATTGCAGCTCCCATTTCATTTTCTTTCTCATTAAGATAACCACCATAGTTTCCTCCACAAATATTATTATTTTGGTTCCTACTAGATCTATCCATTTACTAAAACCAAAAAGTATAGTGTGATTATATTAGAAAAATATTCATATACTATCTTATGACGAGGGTAAGTGCTAAAACAAACATGTTCATGTTATCTTGAACTCATTCAATTTATCTAAAATAACTATAACTCTTTCTAATAAGCTAACCATTATGGTTATTTCACTTATTCATAAATAACACCATATCCTCTAAAGTTATCTAAATAGACCTATAATACAAACTGTAATGCCCAAACCTAAATCATTTCATAATCTTGAGTTATGTCAATAATTTAAATTGGGGATTTTTTCAAGTTTAGAGCATTAGATAATTAGTTCATAACATAAAAAAAAATCTTGAATATTACATATACAAATTTCTACTAAGTATCCATTTTTTCATAGAATAAAAATTCTTAAAAATGGAACATGTCTAGTTATATGCTTTAGACACCATGACTTTTCTAGGATCCCATCCATTACCCTATTCATCTTTTTTTTCTAATAGAAAACATTTAAAAAACATGGAAAGAAAATAAAAAGATCAGTAAGGGATATAAAATAAGGATGGAAAACATTATTCCATGAATATATATATAAAAAAGAAATCATTCTTTTTAATCGTATAACATAACATCTTTAATATATCTCACAAAATCAAAATAGTTATCAACAACACATAGAAATCATAAATCATAAATGTAATTTGTTGCATCTATATCAGAAATACATTGTAGCAATCACAGTTGCATAGGGAGGTTCATTTGGAATACCTATCGCAGTATATTCCATAAATACCATTGGAGAAACATTATCGTTTACCTCTGTCACGTTACCCAATGCATTGGAGAGATATCTCGGGCTCACCCGCCCTAGGTTTATCACAAAACCACCCATATACATAAATAATTCCCAATATCAATAATATTTTAGAAATACATAAAACAAGAATTAATTAAAGATAACATTTCTATATTGAAATCACAATATATCATTTCATGATATTGACAATATGAATTCTTTATCAATCAATTTCCAAAATAAATTAAAATATTTAATATTGAGATTTTTTAATCAAAGTGTCATATACCACATTGAATATTTTAAATAAATTAACATTTTAAAACATTAATGTTCATATAAATAAATACATAAAACCATTTTGAAAACATGGTCATTAATGATAAATATTTATAAGTATAAATCATTACAACATTTAAAACAACGTTTTAGATAATGTGTCCCTTACCACTTGAGAAAATACATGAATAAAAAATATATATAGAATAAAAATAAAATGATCTTATTATATCATGATAATAAAGAGATTAATTTCTTAATATGTCAAAGGGAAGTATATACACCATATAAAATTGAATTTGTGTATAACAAAAAATAAGTCTCAATGTAATGAAATATGTGACAAAGTCCCATACATAGATTATATCCTTAGAATAATAATACCTCAATCACATGATTATGTGAGGAAAATATGAATATACACCATATAAGTGGATATTAAGTGTAAAAAAATCAGAGTTAATTCACACATATTCATTTAATGACAAATTCATTAAGTAGAAGTTTAAACCAAATAATTGAAATTGGGTTAAGAAGTTCTCTTAATGAAATTTGACATTCTAACCGTGTCACTTTAAAATTCAGAAAATGAGTTGATGAGAGAGAAAATGTTATCTCATCACATGGAAATAAAATGTAAAGAAATAAGGAAATTGAATAACATTTCCCAATTTAAGAAAATTGAAATTGAAAATACTTAAAATAAAAAATCCATTCATTATAAGAGGATAGTGAAAGGTTCCTTTACCTATTTGGTAACAGATGAAACATACACCACATGAAAGAAAGATAAAAAAATAAAGATGTAAATACCCATAAATTAATGTATATTACATAATTAATTCAATAATGGTCAGTATATACACTACACTAAAGGAAATAGTTCCAAATATATCATAAATCCCATGGGAATAAAAAGTCATATGAAAACCACATACCTTGTGTCCGACTTGTCTTTTTTTCATTTGTTATCTCCATGAATAATAAACATAAGTTAATTATATTTAATTTGGAACCATTTTCAGGTTTATTATTTCGTTTATGTCACTTGATATTTTTCCCTAATAATCATATAATTATTCAATTTCATATTGGTGTTTTTGTCGATTTTCGGTACTTGAGTCAAAAATGAACTTGTTATAATTAAAAATCTTCCATGTGGTCAAATGTAAATTATCAACAGAATGATATTAATGATTTAGATATAATATATTTCATATATATCTTGTATTTATGTATTTATAATAGTTCATATCATTTGGATATAAAAAATGAAATTCACCATTCATGGAGATGGTATGTTTTATGTATGCATGATCCCTACATTCATTTAATTTTTTTAATTTTTAAAATAATCACAACCAATTAATATATAGGTTTATTATTATTCCAGTTTAATAAAATATGTTATATATGTTACATAATTTAATTAACACCATTCTTTATACATTACATGTATGGTATTAGGATGTCATATAACATTGAGGTGGTAGTAGTCCGCGCTTCCTCAAATGAAAGTATTGTATTTACCCGATATGGAAATTATAAAGTCATTATATAAATGAAAAAAACAGAACCATAGAGTCAATATAAATATAATATATATAACATGTAAATATTTTTCCATCATAATGTCAACCATGGGAGAGGGTAGTAGAAGATTGAATAATTATTATTTCGTTAGGAAGTAGTTCGTCGTCCACAGAAATAATATGTTCTAAATACATTAGATGGATATGTGAGTATGTGTAGTTAGAATACATATCCTAAAAATATTCTAGTATATATATGATATTGGTGTTGTTATTTAAACAAATAAAAAGAGGATCATTGAGAGTGAAGAAATAAAATAAAAGAGGATATCTTGAGGAAAAACGTTACCTTTAAATCGAGTAACTCCCTTTGGATTGAACCAACAATCATTCTTAAAGTGCCTTCTGTCTAAGGTAAGGCTAATAGTAGTAAGATATGGATTTTGGGAGCTTATTTGGGAATATTTTGTTTGATCCAATGGGATTGAGAGGTGTGTGTAATGGTTTAGATGTGGTATCCTTTTATAAGAATGAGGAGGGGCTCTTAAAGAATGTTTTAATGTATTATTTTATTATAAAAATTTTTTCGATTTAAAAATGTCCAAAACACATTATATTAGAGGAATAGATGTATATAAGTTGAAATAAAATAATCCAATAACATAATTACATGTTTTGGATATTTTTTTAATCCAAGTATATTTTATTTAACACTCTGTTAACTTATTAAACGTTCACAATTCCTTATTTCATATTCGTACTATATTGTTTATATATTTACTATAAAAATCCAAGATGCCTACAATGGATCACTAATGGAATTTTTAACAACATATATGTAATTTTTCCGAATATTATATTTTTAGGACTATTTTACCATAAAATAAAATATTAATTCATTTAAAATCTCATTTATGTCAAAATTTTTTTACAATTCACATCATGACTTTTTAAAAAGTCCAAAACAACTTGAGTATTTAAAGAAACATTTATTAATTAAATTATAACAAGTCATCCTCATCTCTAAAATTCGTGTAAGGTATAAAAAGCTTCAAAATAAATTTATTTTATTATTTATAATATAATTTATTTAAAATTTTCATTAATGAGGTAATTATTACATCATCATTGTGTCATAAATAAATTTATTTATATGAAGTCTAAAAATTATAAATAAATTACCAGGATGTAGGAAATATTTTTATATTTTTAAAGAATATTTATACTCAAATATATCAATTATATAACTTCAAATTATAATTGTTTTAGGAAAACAAAACATATTTATGATATTTTTATTTTTAATTAAATTAAATTTTAATTATGTAATTATCTTATCCAAATGGCTATAAAAGGCCAAAAGTATCACCCAAGGATTTTATCAGTTAGACATGACTTATCCAATAAGGTTAGGATAAGTGTTAAGATAATTTATTATTATTATAATATTATTTTTACATTAAATTACCCTATGTACCTTTAACCGCGGTAAATAAAAAAACCAAAGTTACAATTCCTCAAAAATAATTTTCACCCCTTTGATCCACATTTTACATACTGGAGACATCCAAGTATTTCATATTTTTGCAATAAAAATCATAGAAGCAGTAAAATTTTATTTAATTGAACGGTCAGATTTTTAACTACTACGCAGTTTTTTACCTTTTTTAAAAAAATTGAATGTTTTAAAAAAATACCAAAAATTCACCAAAAGATAATTTTTATATTCCTAATTCAAAAATAACTTCTATAATAACAAATTTATAACATATCTCTTTCAATAATTAATTTAAAATAAATATCTGTTTTCAAAACCAAAAAACAAGTTTTTAAGAAATAATAACTAAAAAAGATTGACACTTCTTTATGTCCATTTTCAACGTAAAATTCATAAAATGACCAACATTGGAATATAAGGTAAAAATATAATACAATTAAACTTTAAAAACATATATAAATATAATTTAACAATATAAATAAATCAGATGAAAATACTGTTTTGACTTAAAATGCAGTATTTTTCACTATTCATTAACAATGAATTTTATCGGAAAAATAAAAACAATTCATCAAATTTAATTTTAATGACCTCATCATAAAGAAGAATTACATTTTTTCAAAAGTAACATATAAATATGAAAAAAAAAACTTCTTTTAAAATGGTTTCTCCATCAAAAGATAGTAAATCGGACATTTAAAGAATATTAGAGTATTTCATTCTTAAAATTAGATTCGTTCAAATTTTCAGCCTCTAATATATATTGGATAAAAGTAAAAACATTTAACAAACATTTGTAGTCATATTTGCATTAGTTCTATTCATTCTCTCTAAAATAATTTCTAGGCGTTAGCTAGTATTTAAAATAATATTATTATTATATTATTTTTTGGTATAATTCAAAGTTGCGTGCAACGTAAGATTTCAATGAAACCCTTTTTTTCTTATAGAGTATGATATCAGACATTGAATACCCTTTAATGTAAAATTAATATTTTATTCACAAAAATTAATACATATAAAAATTTCGTATTCTTTATTTACCAGGGATGTTACAATCAACATTATTTAATTATTTTTATAAAAGTATGATATTAAAAAATCATTTTATTTTTTATAATGTTATATAATTATGGAAATTTAATAACCCATATCCTTCTCCTCTTTTATCAAATGGGTTATTAATTAAATATTCATGTGTACAGTGGACAACTTCCATGAAACATGCTTTTATTCAATTTACACCATCACCTTTCATGATTGGATATCATGATGGATATATTGTTTATATATGATATCTATGATATTAAAATTATCCTATAATAATTATATCAAATATTATTTTTTACATTTCATTTTGTAGGAATATAATAATGTGGATCAAGTATTATGGAAGACTACCACCACGCAATGCGATGTGATTTATTAATCATATATGATTTACATAGAAGTTAAAAAGGATAGGTTTAGATAAAAATATTTTATATATATGATATAAAAATTACTATTTAATGTTAATATATTAATTTCCTTTCTTAACTTTTAATCCATTAAAAAATTGATATAGCTTTCATGCGTACGCATGACCAAAAATCTCCCTGAATAGTTTATCTAACATTCTATCTACAAAATTTATGGAATATTATAAATAAATATATATTAAATATATATGGTATTTTTATCCTATATAAAAATATTGATTTTTTTTAACCATGATTAATGTAACAGTAATAAAAATACCAATTCAAAATTTAAATAAATAACAATGAAGTTATTATCTAAAACGTATTATTTAAAATGAATTATTAATAAAAAGGTAATAAATATTCAACAGTAAATAATATCTATAATGATAAATATTATAATTTTTCATATATATATATATGTATTAAAATTTAATATTTTTTACATGGTAGGTTAAAAATTTTATGAAGGAAGTCCACACATAATGTAATGATTTTTCTCTCACTTTTCAATTTTTCGAGGAAAATGTCTTATAAAACACCTATTTATTTAATGTGGTGTATATACTAACCATTAATGTATTTTATGATTAATCAAATAAAAATTATTGGATATAATTTTCTATTTTAGGATCTTTATTTCGTGGGTTTTATGGTTGAAAATTTACCAAATTGGTAAGGGATTTTAGTCTCAATTTTCTGTTCTTTGGGACATATGTGATGTTATAAACATGTCTTCTTTTATGAAGTGTATATATGGCCCATTTGACATGTTATAAACATAACCTCCTAAACTTTAAGATATTTTAACTTTTATTCTGATTTTATGCTTAATTATATCTTACAATTCAAATGTTACCAAAATGGTATAGATTTGATGTTACAATATCATTGTTAAATGAGATTGTTTATGATTATATATCATGTGATAAAATATTATAATCCATCTCTCTATAACATCATGAATTTTATTATCCTATTGTTATGTGTTGAGAATACATTTTTTCCTTTCATTTTAATCTCATTACATACTCGTAATTTCAAAAGAAATATTTCAAGAAATAAATAAATAATTTCATTATAAGATCGAAAACCATTTTTCTACCGAAGCCATATTTTTTTAAAAATATTCCCATAGTTTTTTTACATTCTTAAAATTATTTATTAAATTCATTTTTACCCAATTTTTAATTGTTTTTAATGAAAATAATGGGATCATCATATAGTTTTCTAAAAAATACCAATTGGGATTTTATGTAAATGTTTTAAAGGAATATTATTTTTAATGTGTAGGAAACATAGGTTATTTTTCATAGTCATACCCAAATAATTATTTTTAAACCATTAATTATAATTTTTTAATTATATTTTCAATAAAAAGTATTTTCAAAATTTTTTGGATTTTTTTTATTTTTTATAACTCCTTTTTATTGAAAGGATATTTTCTTCATGAAATATTACATGAGACTTTTAAAATAAAATTTTCAGTCTAAGATGGATTCCTTTAATGATACTTAAACTTTATTGGGGATATGATCCCAAGATATAATAATAATACTTTCTATGAATGGATTATGTTTATGGTGTTAATATTTTCAGGACAATGGTTTCTATTCCATGGGTTATACTATGATAAAAGGCTTGTGAAAGCAATTTATTTTTCCATGGGTTTTGATTTTATGTAATGATGAAAGTATTTTGAATCCTATTTCATTTCCATATGTTATTTTATAATGATTTTTTAGTATATTCATTCAATTTCATGGTTTCATATATGAGGAAGATTTTTTGATCTTATAGAACACATATGTATGATTTTAATTATGTGACGAGTGGGACATACATCTTTATCCATTTAATTTGTTAATGATTAATGTTATATCAGATAAAATGGTACATGGGAGGTTATCCAAATACCTAAAGAGGGAACATAACTAGATATCCAATCCCTGAAATATGTTACATAAGAGGCTAATCCATGCCCAAAATATGCTACATGGGTGGTTATAGCTAGTTTGAAAGATGGTACTCATGAGGTTATCCCAAGCCCAAAAGAGGGTATGTGGGAGGTTATCACTAGACATATGTAGGTACATGGTTGTTTATCACAAGCCTAATATATTGTGAATGTCTTAGTGTGTATCCTATAGATATTATTATCTAGTATTATTTGTATTCAATAAATTTATCTCTTATGGAAAGGTTATGTTCTCATGGATCTTGTTATTTCATTCAATTTTGAATCATGTCTTATAAACAAGAAATATATATTCCATGATTGGTGTTTATTATTAATGATAAGAAAAGTATGGATTCAATTGTTATTTAAATGTTATCATGACATTATTCTCATGATATGTTGATATCCCCCATGTCTACCCTTACTGATCATCTGATCTCACCCTAACAAATTCCTCCTTTCACCATGTTATGATGTAAGGTATTATGTATGATATGCATAATAATGGTTCTAGTTAGGAAAAACATAGTGGGATGTGAGGTAGATTAGTCATGGATCAGTTGGTTATGTGACCATGTTTCCAAAGGAACTATAACTAAACAATTATGGAATGGGTGCTTATGTTATGTAATAAATATTCATTTATTAAGATGTAATATTTATTTATGAGGAATGAGGGTTCGTACAATATGGAATAAGATATTTCAGGAGAATTACTTATCTTCATAAGTCTCCTAGAAATATATGACCCACATTATCTAAGATTAATTGTAGTAAATATTAATACATTTTAAGGAAATAACCATTTTATACCTAGATCATTGGTTGAGAAGGTGTATCACCACTATCACCCTCACTCTAACCCTTAAAATATGGTTAGTTTGAAAATGATATTCACTATCATATCCAGTCATTATTGATTTCATTATAAAACATGAAACATCACATATCATAGTAGATGACTATATAATCAATCACATTTTATATATTCAATAAACCTTACATATTTTTCTCAGGACATACCATTTGGAAAATATTGTTGCAACATCATCTCATTGTATTCCAACTGACCAAGATCATATATCAAAATGATAATTCCATAATATTGGAATGATATTTATTGAATTATCCTATATTTCCTATCATTTAATGTCAGTGTTACTTCACTTATATTCACCACTGGAAGACAAAGTATCCCCAATGTGTTTTCACACTACTATCATAGATAATTAAGGTATTAATATTCAAGATGAGGATGATATCCATTTATTAAAAAAGGTTTCTATTCATATCATCACATGAAATTATGGTTACTCCACTACATTGTTTGACCATTATCATATATCTCTTGAATATTTACTATAAATTATCTATTACATTCTAAACAAAGGTTCATGTCACTATACATTATTATGTATCATCAATTATAAAAAAAATCATTAGGGACCTTCACATCAATAATTTTCATGCAGAACTATAAAGAGGAGTACCCTGACTTAGTGATATATCATTCTTTAATTATAATCATTATCTTATAAAATATTCTACCATTATCACCCCTGTATAATTTACATACTTATCAATATTAATTAAACCTATAAATTTATTCCATGCATTGATAAATATTATGAACTTTATTTCAATTAGTTAAATCATATGTGTACTATCCTAAAAAAACAATAAAGGACTCACTAATAATTATAAATATTACTTCCTTATTTAAATTAGTTATATATAATTATCCAATATTTATATTGAATCCCACTTTGTTCTCAATTAATCTTTTCTTTCAATTTTTTATATTAATTTGTTCTTATAAAATGTAATCATTATGTAAAATTTTATCACTTTATATTGAATTAATAATTATTTTTTTGTTTCCAACATATTCCAAAGGAAATAATTGTAATATTTAATTATTTAATTATGTTTTCTAAAAAATTATTTAGCATCCACTGAGTTTTTAATATGAACCATTAACCACCTCATGAGGTTAATCCAATTATCAAAATTTTTAATTAATGATATTGTGTACATTCTATACCATCGAAATAAAATGTTTTTTCTCATTTAATAATATTATTGTTAAATATAAGACATATGAAACTAGAAAACCAAGTTCCAGTTTTCACCATTTAGTGATTTCATATTTTTCATAAATGAATTCATTATTATTAGTGACCAACCAATGATAATTCATTTTCTTTACATAAGATAATTTTTTGATAATAATATTTTTTAAAAATCAATAAGTGATATTTATCATTATTAATCAATGAAACATTTTATATTAGACCTAATATTCATTAAATTGGGACTCACTTATCAGATGGTATCAAAAACAACTTTTCCTACCAATGATGTGTTCCCAAAATTCCCCCATTCATATATTCATTATCAAAAAATCTAGGGTTTTTATTTATCACCCAGACTAGAACATCACTAACTGTCCTTGACAAATAAAATTTAATCATTTTTATCATGTGTTCCATTGAAATTTGAAAACATATAACATATTTGTTTTCTCATATCCCACATCAATACTTGATCACTCAACAGTCTTCTGATCCATTTCATCATATAACAAAGTTAAATCCACAAAATGGTATTGACATAGTGATCATACACATTAGGAACAATAAGATCATGAAATCGGATGGATATGACTGATATTGGGTCACCCCATGTTAGATTTACACCCTGGATTTTCTAATTTTCATTATAATATATCCCACATATTTCACCACTATAATACAGCGTCATGCGTGCACACCCCCACTAACCATGGGAAATATGAAACAAATTCAAAGAGTTATTATACGAACCGAAGTGACTTTTCATTTCCACATTGAACACTTTGTTGTTTGTGTATCACTATCATCCATGGTGGTGGAATCTGGATATACAACCACAGTTCTTTACTTAAATTAATAACCTTCTATATTCGTGCCTCTTTATTCCATATCTAGACTTAATTGTTTATGATTTAGAATCTATGTATCACATATATTTATTAGTTGGTGAAAGGATCCATAAGGGATGTGGCCCTATTGGTGGGGGTATGATCTCATAGGGAATATATGTCAATAATGATGTTTATGATTTTAATGTGTTTGGTTTGAAATTTTTGGAGGAATCCAATGTATCCCATCAGGATGGGAATCAAATCCCATGTAATTTTATAATTATAGATTAAATGTAATTTGTAGGCCCAAGATTATTTATGGGTAATATTTCTATTTAAAGGAATGAATCATCAATAATATTCCCCTTTGACTAGGTGGAAATATGGTAGTGGGTTACACCCTTAGAGGAGGGCCATGGATAAAATTTTTATTGTGGTAATGATATGATCGACTCGAGTCCCTCATCCAATGATAGTAATTATCAGTGTGTGAAACATGGAACACTATTATATTAGCCATATTTTATAATTTATTTAAAATGTGACATACATCATATATGGAATGACAAAGTTAATCTTCCATGCTAATATAATAGTAAATGGGAGATTTTATATAGAATGAAGGAAGCATATTCAATCCTATAAGAGAGTAAAGGGGATTTATATAAAGGGGATTAAAATTTAAAAAAAATTATCCCCATCCAGTAATGGATGCGATCAAGGCTATTGAAATCTACCCAACAAGGAATACTTTTAAATTTATCCAATACAGATCCCCATTTATAATTTTCTCCCTGCTCACTCATGGATAAAGGATGGTCTATGTAGGGATAAACACTAAGGAATATAGTGTCTTAATACAATATGGATGATAATGATAAAATTTTCTCCCCACACATTGATGGAGATATTATTGGCTATAGAAGGCTAACCAACAAGGAAACAAGATACTTACTCCAAGAGGGATATTGATATATAGATTTTTTTTACATATATGTAAACCCTATATTATAATAAAATAATCCAATATTAGTAATACAAATATGTTCAGATACATCTTTATTCACTTCAAAATTTAGGTAACATGAATGATTTGGATGTCATTTTTTGAATCATGAAGTTTTTCATCACTACCTTCTAGATATGGATCCTCATTTCCAAGAAAATCCATTATTATAAATATGCTACGGACACAACCTATTTGGGAGATAAATTTTCTAACACCTTTTATGAATGGAATGCATGATCAAAATACTTGAATTCTAGTCTTCCAAATAACTTGATCGTGTGAGTTTTTTTAAGTAGATTATAATTATTTGATCTCTCCATGAGGAAATTGGGGAAATGAGTCCTCTATTATTAAATAATCATAGGTCGTGACTTAGAGATATTGGATGTAGATTTATGTAGTTGATACTACTGTAATTAATAGATTTTAAACAAGGTAGAACTGTGGACTATTCAAAGAGATGCCCCAAGATATGATTTTTTTAAGTGAAAGAGAATTTACCCCTATGATAATTTGGATAGGTGATGAAGGATCCTATTGGTTGATTATTTCATGATGTAAGGAAGTATTAACCCAAATAATGTTTTTCTAAAGATATATGAGAATATTTTAAGTGATTATTGTATGAGGCTATAAGGGAATCACCTATGAATTGCATTGGTGAAGAGTGATTTTGTTGGAAACACATGGGTGAATTTTTTACTTATGTATAGGGGGTATCCTATGATTATTTTGGAAGAATAATATAAATTCTTGAAATTAAATAATTATATGTTCCTTAGTGATAATTAACTAGGGAATAAGTGGTTTCTTGTGATGTTTATTAGTGTTTTAGAACATTTAGTGAACTAAAATACCCTTTCTTTTTTTAATTCCCACCTCATTTTCAATCTCATGTAAGATACATGATGATTTTAATGACATTATTTGGAGGGTATGGTAAGAATAGATTAAATTGATCTCTAAATAATCCAAAATATCTAGAATAAAGAGCCCAGGGGTTCTATTTATTAGTTTATTTGGGACCCTTGGTGAAGGAATTGTCGCAGGATCGGGAGATACATGTAGGTTAAACATTTTCATGTTAGCCTGTCGCATAATTTCAACGCACTAGGAAATATTGGGTATACGTCAAGGATATGTGGATGCATTAATTTCTATTCTCATTACAATTTTTGTTATATATTTTAGGTAAATATCCTTTTATATTTTCATGCTTATTTGGAAATAGTGGAGCGCCAAAAATCCCCTCCCCCTCATGATTCGATCTGATTAGAATGCTGTAGGATTACATAATAAGGTAAAAGTGACAGAATCATGAATTAATTATTAGAAGAGGGTGTTTTTTATTTCTAGTTTAGCATGTCTTGTGATTTTTTTAATATAAGATCATTTGAAGAATTCTCTCATAAGTTATTTTCCGAATCATCACGGATATATGAGTCATGAAACTACTATGAATTATTTAGGTGAACCTATAAAAAAATTATTTAGGTGGTTTTTCCTTCTTTGAATCATTATTAATTATATATCCTAACGATATATTCATAGTGGATACTCTCTTAGGTGTTCCATTCTACACAAAATCAAACATTCTCTCATGAATATTTCCAAAATTTTAGCATAACAATGGTGTGTGAAAATGGCCAGGTGATAATTTTATACATGTTTATTCATTTTTATAATCCATTATTAACATTTTATTTAAAGTTTACATAATTGTAGGACATCTGTGATGTTTATTTCAATATATACCTAACACAATTGGGTGGGTTTGATGTGCCTTGCCTATAACAACTAGACATTTTAATAGTGTAACATCATGTTTGATAGATTATATAACACCCAACACCTTTAATAGAATATAATATACCATATGTATAATTTAAAATAAATTTCTTTTTAAATAAATTTAATCCCATTATTATCTATCAATTCAAAAAACATTGGGATTGAACTAAAATTGATACTCTATTAAAATGTTATTATTTGAGTATGAAAATTATTATCTAGAAGTTGAATTGGTTGGTATGAATAAGAACATATAAAGTATGAAAATTATATATTTAATTCATGTGAAAAACAAATTGAAGGGTTATATATTTATTATAAATATAATAAGAATTTTTTGAAAGAAAGGAAATGTTTTTTGAATGAACCAAATTTTTATTAAAGTTGGCTTCGTCGAGCATTGAAAAAATTATTTTAAAATATTGTTTTCCTTATATAGAAAATTTTTTTTTAAAAAAAAATCATTAATAAAATATTCAAGTAAAAATTATCTTTTGTTAAATTTTGAAAATTTTATAAAAAAATAAATTAATGATGATTAGTTAAAATTATGGATTTTTATTAAATCAAATATTTTATATTAAATTACTAATAATGTTAAATTATATTTCAAATTTGAGTTGATGTAAAATTAATTCAAATATATTGTAAAAATATCAGTTTTGGTTACTAGAATCAATTTCATATTGTGTTTTGATATTAAAACCAATTATACACATGTGGATGTTTTTTGGAAATAAGTAATTTCAACGCATCTGTGGGAATAATATTAAATTGAAATATAAAAATTATATGTATTTTTTAAAAACAATTGATTCAATATTTGAAATAATATGTATTTATATTATCTAATAACATTATATTAATTTTTTACCATAATGAATGGAGAAAAGCCAAAAATTTATTTACCACGGTTAAGGTAAAATAGGTTTATCAATGGTTAAACTTTGTAATAAAGTGTTAAAATTACCAAATAATTGTCCAAAAGTAAATTTTTGGACTTATTTAGAACAAAACACCTATAAGGTGTGATAATGACCCAATTTGGAGGCTCTTGTAATGATAAAAATATGGGGGTAATTAATTCCATTCAAAAATTATAGCTGTGTACTATTACCACCTTATAAAAGGCAACCCTATATCATATCCTCTTCACTCTTATAAAACTCTTTTGTTAAACCAATACATACAAAGTTTCCTTCATTAATACAATTTCAACATCCGAAACTCCTTGTATTGTTCATAAATTAAATCTATGAAGGCTTTATATATATAACTAAATATTTATCTATAGAAGATGTAAAATTGTTAACATGCATATTTGATTTATTTATTCTCCCACATAATTTGAATTTTATTCAGTCATGACAAAATAATAACAAAATGATTTTACATATACATATAAGTAATTTTGTTAATTTAATTACACTTATCCACCACTACATTAATCAAATGTAAATCGACAATCTAAAACTGTGTACGACAGACTACTGCCTCGCGAACCGAAGTACATCATTTTGCATCACTGCCTTTCAAGTATATATTTTATTATGTATATAACATGATTATATGATATTTATGACATTATTATAATTATATAATTATCATATCACATTTAATTTATTATTTTTCATTCCTGGGGTATATGATAATGTCGCTAGTGTGTACGATGGACTACCTCCACCTGGAGCGACGTGATTCATTTTTCACTTACGCTTTATAAAGAAGTTATTAAGTTTAAAACTATTGTATGTTTTTGATATTTATGACCTAAAAATATTTATGGAGATGTAATATTACATCTAAATTCTTTCCAAACATTTTTTGGAAAACAATAACATTTCTTATGCGTATGTGTGGACTTCCACCTCCATGTAGAGACGTTAAATGTTTTTCATTTTATTTTAAAATAGATGGTAATAGTTATGTATTTAATTAATATAAATTATATATTTTAAATATTCATTTTTACGTAAATTAAAATTAATATTCATTTTTTATTCATTCCATATGTTGGGAAAAATTGAAACAACATTCATACCTATGTATGCCCTACCGTCTCCATGAACGATGCCATCCATTTTATATCACTAATTTTTTTATAACAATATAAACACATATATAATGAATATATATGATAATTATATATATTTTTTCAATTCTAAATATGTTTGAATTAAGATCAACGTAACTGAACTAAAATTATCAAACCAATACAAACTTGAAAATTAAATAATTATCTCTCAAAAAAGTAATTTTAACGATAAAATATAATAAATGGGTGAAAACATTCTATATGTAAATAATATATTATATGATATATATTATCATGGTTCTGTAATATGTGTTTAATAATGCTATATTTATTATAAATGTGGTTCAGACACATAATAGGGAATTTTAACCTGAGGTCAGGGTTTCTCATCTCGCATTTTCTTCTGTGGGACATATGCCACATTCAAACCTTATTTTATCATGTGGTGTATATATTATTGTTTTTGATATTTTATATCCTGAAACTAATTATCTTAATATAATTTAAATTTTCATGTGATGTTATTTCATACATGGGGATTTTTATTCAAAAGATACCATATTGGTTGGGGTTTATTTCAAAATCTCATCATAATTCAAGAATAATTTATGTTTAAGTATCTCATGGGAGAAATATTTGATATTTATATTCTTAACATAATATGATATATTATATTATTATTTTCATGATAATTTTTAGTAATTGATCATTTTTATCCACTTTGGAGCTTTAATTTATTGATAATTTGTTTTTAGGAAAATCTTAAAATATTTTTCATTTTGGTTGAAAATGATTTTCCTTCCAATTGAATTTATTCAAAAAAAATTCAAAAATATTTTTAAAATTATAAAAAGTATTTAATATTGTAATTTTACCTGTAATTTAAATTTTATAAAATAAATTAAAAGGAGTCTTCATGTCGACATCCAAATGATGAAGTTTTTGACTTTTATAGAAAATGTGATAGTAATCATTATTCTAATGTGTATGGCATGAATGGAAATTTCAATATTCATGACTAATCAATGATTTAAATCATTTTTTATTATTTTCCCTTGTTTTTTTCCAAGAAAATTATTTTCTAATATTTTTTTTCATTGTTATTTTAAAAGTGAAAAAGTTAATTTCCTTATGAAAATTTGAAATATTTAAGGGATATCTATTCATCAATGAATTAGAAACATAGTTTCACATATTATCCATTGAGATATGATGTATTGATATCATTATTACTCATTATATGAATGTATTATTGGTATTTTTATAGAGGATGTACAATTTTTCTACCATTCACCAAATCACTTGAGATGCACTATGGTTATGATGATTTTATTAGGGTATGTATCAACATTTCATATGACATTTTTTTAATATTAAAGTTTATATCAAGTATTTCTCCCACATTTATATGATGAATTCATTAGACTTAATATATATTCACTGGGCCATGTTATTGATTTCCTCTCAATGCATCGACAGGTCTCATAAGACAAATCCATTGTCCAAATCAGATAGGGTTATACATTTAGAAATAAACATTATTATAAAATGCCTTACCATTATATATAAGATTTAAAAAATTATGTATTACCTCATTATGAGATTATTTATTGATTTCAACATTATTATTTGGTTAGTTATAATATCCATGGGTATGTTTCAAGATGATGTGATTATTTATTTGGAATTATTTTAAAATCCATATCCAAGCCATATTATTTGAATTTTATTATTTAAAATTCATCTGTTTCAGTTATTTACCTTTCTATGTTTATTATTATTATTTATTCATGAAATATTCTGATCTACGATTACCCTTACTTACTATCTGAGCTCACCCCTTTATTATTTTTTAATTCCATAGGAAATGAGGGATTGTTTTATTATTGATATATTGAGGCATGAAAAAGAATAAAATGGCATTATAAATTATTAATTTTTTTTATGATTGAAATTAATACTTTAATTTCATGTTTTTATAAATTTTAACAAGAATACTAAACTATTCATCCCTTCGGGGTGTTATTCATTGTATCATTTGCCATTGTAATAATGTAACCCCCAACTTTGAGTAGTAGGAGTTGGGATAATTATAGTTGTTATTAGAGAAATTTTACTAGAATCCATGGGAACTAGATTTATTATATCATATATTAGAGAATATAATCCAATGATTAAATTTTAGTATAAGTATAGAGAAACATCCTATAGTTTTTCTAAGGATGATATTATGTGGTTTTCCCTAGAAATATATATAATTCTATATACTATATGTGGATATGTTTCTAAAAAAGATTTAACTATGGGTAAAAAATATGAAATGGGGTTCTAGGCATTACTTGAGCATTAACCAGCACACAACAATAGGCCTTACTACAAACAAATTATGACACTTCATTGAGATATTATATAATCCTTAGATTTTATGAAATATCATATTTGAAAATTAATTTACATTCTTTTTTAATTTGTGTTTTGTGAAATTAATAGATTAATATTCATTATACACAACAATATGTTTCACTAGAGTTTTACAGAACATCATGTTTCTTCGATAAATCTTGTTACACGCAAGTTCAAGACTTTCCAGACCACAATCACTATTACCATTTTTATTTCACATTACTATTATCATATATACATTGGAATAGAAGGAATGAATAATAATATATAAATGATGGAAATATAGTTTAAAATTTTTTATAAAAATATTTCATTGGTTATGAATTAATTAGAAATGACAATACAACCCAATTGAATGTAATTGAAATGTTTGGACAAAAAAATATTTTTTTCCTATTAAGGTTATTTATCCAAATAAATTAAATTAATCAAAAATAATGAAATATATTAATTAAATTAATATACTTTTTTTCAATCAACTTTTATTTAATTCATAAAATAACTTTGATAGTCTTAGTATAATAATAAATCCAATTTTACACATAAAAATATGTGTTTTATTAAATTGTACTTATTTTCCTTTTAATTGTAGAATTTTTCAAATTATATTATGAAAATATTATTAATTTTATTTGAAAAAAGAAAATTTATTTTTTAAAGTGAAAATTCAAAATTATATTCAATTAAATTGTTTATTCGTTTTTGAGAATATGATTTTTTGATGAATGCTGAAAAAGATTGATTTTTATTTGAAATTGGATTTTTTTATCTAAATGTTTTATAATGTAAAATTACATTTTTAATTAGTATTAATGGAAAAATATTTCACATAAACATCTACTAATCCAATTTATTTAATATTAATCATTTATATATAAAATTTTTATTTAAAACATTAGTAAACTTTTAAACAAATTCAATTCAGTAATCTATTTTCTCATTCTCTTTGTGGGATAAATTTAAATAAAAATCTGACACTTCTGTGATTTGAATTTGGTAAAATGGATTCGATACATTAAATCATAATAATTTATATTATATAGTAATTTCATACTTGTATTTAAAAAAAATTATAGAAATAAACTAAAATTAATTACATTTATCAATTTAAAAAGAGTTTACTTACTTGTTAAACATTAATATTATAGTGACAAATGACTTATTAAATTGAAAAAAAAACCCATTTGATTCTAATATCACTACCATATTCAATATTTTTTAAAAATGTTTCATTATTTGAGGAACATGATGTAATGGAGGCCTCCCAATAGTGTTTTCTTTTTTTTGTTTACAATAATGTCACTCCTCTTTTATTTTAAAATGGAATTCAATATCCAAATTCTACACACATATCAAGAATACTATATCAACCAATACCTGACCAAATAATCTCCCCAAATTCATCCAATTATCTTTAAATCCTTTGTTTTCAATGAAATAAAACCAATTAAGTCTTTTATTACAACAAAAACGAAGTTTCCCAATGAAGAGTCAACATTCATACACAACCACATTTATTTTATTTCATTCTACACAATGTAATATTTTTTTAAACCATTAATATATAATATACGGAGTATCTAAAATATAATTATATGATTTAATGTTAATTTTATGGCCTACAACAAGACACACTTCCATTAAATATATTATGAAATCACTATTATTGGGTATGGTGGACTACCACCTTATGAAACAATGTCATTCATAGTTTCCTTTACCACCTCTCATGGTTGGTAATTATGATAAAAATACTATTTATATATGATTTTTATAAAATATTCACACCCATATAGTAATTTTATCATATACAACCTTTTACATTTCATACTGTAGGGGATATGATAACATTTCTCTTGTGTTTGTAGGATTATCTCTTCACCAAGAGTTTTGAAGCAATTTTTATTAACATGGTACATGGAATTAATAAGGGTAACTATAATGAATATTATCTCAAAATGATTGAGGATATGGACCACCCATATAACATGATCTAAATATTATGATGATAACAAGATAGTATATATTCTTAACTCGCATAAGATATGTCATTGTAAATGGAGTTATAAACTAATTTAAGGCATTTATTTTGTTGGAAATATGTGGTTATCCTGGATCAATGGTTTGATTGGGTGGGGTTCAATGTCTTAAAAAAATCATTTAATTTGGGCTGACCTTTTATTATCCCTAATAGTGACTCTTAATGTATCCCATATCCAAAAATGGGTATGGGCATGCTTTACAATGTTAGCTGGTCCTTTGGTGTTTAAATTAAACAATGCTTTTGGACTTCCATTGGTTGAGAGGATGGGACTCTAGTCTCATCACACCCTTTTGGGGGTAATTATTTCATACTCTCTGAATCCCTTAAAATATCATCCTAATACTGATATGGGACTATTTATGTAAAAAAATGATCACTCTTTAAATCATTTATATGAAAAAAGGAGGATCTTATAAGTGAATCCATTTGAATATATCAAAGGTTCTTCATCCTTTTCCCATTGGTGGGAAGTTGTTTGTATGATGAGTCTGTATAACTGGCCACTTCAAAGTTTATTTTCATCTGTAGTGGTGGTCAATATTTTGAGGATAGGATTGAGAAATTATGAGGCATCCTATGTATCCTATTTTACAATAAGAATTAAAACCATGTATTTTATTAAACCCATGTGGTTTGAAATAATATAGAAAGGACATATAAGTTAGAACTTGAACACCTTGTATTTGAGAAAAAACCAAAAGGTTGCATCCAATATAAACATGTTCAGAGGGAATTAGAGTTATCTTAGTTCAATAACTCCCTAGAGTCATTCCCTGAGGTATATACCCTCGAATGGGGGTAGTTATACCATTCCAATTATTATGGAATAAAAATTCATGTTTCCCTAACTGGTGGAGATTAAAGATGAGAATGTTGTCATTATTGAAATTCTCTAAGCCTACAGGATCTATTATTGGTGTATTAAATAATGGATGGATAGTAATAAAGCTCATTACATATTGATATAAGGATTACATGATGATACAAACCATTTAATACATAATATAGATCTCAGTAATTACAACGTAAACCTACATATCCAAGTTTTAGTAGTAATTGGAGTTATTGTTAGTTAGCTTACCTCAAAATCCACTAGTCTATGAGGAATGATTATTAATATATGGGTAGATTTAGTCCGTATGGTTAAAATGTTGGTTAAAATTGATGGTTGTCACTATGGTTTATGCCTAATTTTTCTTAATCCATTATGAAGTAATCATTTATATCTTGGTTATAGCATGAATCAGAGTTTTCATAGTTTGGTATAACGCATGATTACCTAATGAGGATACATTGATATTCTCAGTAGATAAGTAAATAATATCCTGGCACATCTTCTTGACATAGCTTGGTTGTTTACCAAACATCTATGGTTTTATTTTTGTCATGTCTGGTAGTTTTCCTGATATGAACTTGTGATAATCTCATGATCAAGGTTGACATGTCTACGAGATGCCACAAGACCAAGCTAGAAACTTTGCAGGACTTCACATGATCCATATGTACTTGTCTGGGGGACATCAAAAGACCTATATAACATGTCCATGTGTCATCATGAGATCATGGTGTTCAGCTTGGAGAGATTCATGAGAATCGGGTGGCATGATCTAAGGGAATCACACAACCAAGATTACACACTTGGGGGTGGCACTAAATTTGGATGGTAGAGCCATAGGGCTCCACAACACCTAGATTACATGAACTAGTGTTGCCTCAATACATGAGATACATATCTATAGGATATCTTATGATTTTGATGGTGATCTTAGAGGGCATCGTGAGACTTGGGAGACATTCCTAGGTGGATTCTCATGTCGTTCTTGGCATTTACAGAGGACATCACAAGATCCAAATGGTATGTCATGGGGACATCACATGACTTTATTGAAAAGATAAGGTTTTATCTCATTATCTCAATGATTCTTGTAATGTTCATGAAGATTAATGAATATTTATTCACATAAGTATCCCATCTTTATTCTTTATTGTAATTCATATTTCAGATGTTCCTTATATTTTTTCAAATCGAACATTTTTAATTCTCATGTCATAAAGCAATTAGGTGGAATGTTCTTCGCATAACCAACCGTAGGTATTTTATGTGATCAAAAGTAATCACCTGAAGGGCTAGTGAATTTTTTGTAATTGATTAGCTTGTTTCAAGAATTTTACCTAATGTAAAACTACCACACTCACAATATTGGATGCTCCAAAAAATCATCATTTTTCCAAGGGTGGGTAGTGGGAGGATTGAAATATGTATTTTTCTTATTCTAAAGGGGGTAATTTATATTTCTCACCACTCAAATAATATTTCACTTTGATTGGTGTGTATGACAAAAATATAGTTTAGAGTCCATGGATGGATTTGAGTTCATGTGCCTTGAGAAATTCTATCATAGGTGTTGCTTGATTTTTAGAGACTACAACCCCCCACACCCCCCCCCCATTAAAAACACATTTAGTTGATTTTGACCAAATAAAAGGTTTTTAACAAATCATGATTCCATTTCATGGAGATTTAACAATGCTTTGATGACATGTTGAGGGACTTCAATGAGATCTAGATACATGTTAAAAGTCCTTCGTGTTATCTGGGGTGATATTTTTGGGGTCCTTTTCATGAAAAGGGTGTCTTGTTACAGGATCTCTGTGATATCATGCTGAATTTTAATGGGAGTCCTTGTGTGTTCAAGGATTTTTTTGGGGAATATGACCTTTTTCATATAAGATCATAATTTATTACCCTTGTAAGAACCTCCCAATATTCTCCTTTTAATATCCAAGTTTATTTCACCTTGTTTACTATCATCATGATTTGGAATGAGCATTAAAAACACAATAACTCTCCCAATATGGGATATATTTTGTAACCATGAATGGGTCATGTACTGATGTCCGTGCATCATCATGGGAAACCATCCTTTTTGTATTTCAATCCCAAGGGGGAGGGTAGGGTCACCTGGACATATCTTATTACCTTTTCCTGGTGAATCTGATATGCCAGTGGGCTCTTGAAAAACAAGGAGGACACATCACAAGCGATTTTTGGGTGTCTAGGGAACTCTATTGGAATATTTCATCATGTATTGTGACCATAATATTC
Source organism: Viscum album (assembly GCA_963277665.1). NCBI lineage: Eukaryota > Viridiplantae > Streptophyta > Magnoliopsida > Santalales > Viscaceae > Viscum > Viscum album. Next base: position 1,843,537,999 of record OY728163.1, on the reverse strand, counting down.
TTCCATCATTTTCATATTCTTCTCATTATTTAAAAATTATTTTCATATGGTTTTCTTTCACTTTCTACCTCAAAAGTCATTTGACCTAGGTGAGCATATTTTTATGTCTTCCCATGATCAAAAAGTGTTTTAGAATTAATTTTCAAGAACAAGGATGGATTGTGAAATGGGTTATGTGTGATCTTCCAGCAGCATATATATAGTTCATGATGTTTTCTTAGGACCCTTTAAAGGTCATTCCATCATGTATCTTTTTTGGAGTAACATGGCCTTTAATTTTTACCACATTCTCTTCCTTTTAATTGTGGTGAAAATTATACATGTATTCTTATATTTATTCCATTTTTGTATTTACATATGCTCATTTGATGGGCATCAAAATATTCCCCACCATATGAGTGATGATTGTATAGACAAGTTCTCGCTTCAGAACAAATTGAATGTCCTCTAGATGCTTTGGATCTATCTCTAGTTAGTTTCGTGGGAAATTATAATTCACAAAAGGATAATATGGGTTGAATATATATACTAGAGGTATATCTCTCTTTCCATTCTTTATGAATATGGACTTAGAGGGACTATCTTGATTTTTTATAACCCCATATTATAGAACATACAAGTATTGTGTCTTTTCAATCATTTTAGACTAGATCATTGTTGTGATATAGTATAAGGCATGTAAGCACATGCCTTATATCTCTATATTTTAAGGGATATGAACATAGACCTTATATCACTGTAGATTAGGGTATTTTATCTCAGACAATATATATTTTTAGTGTAGGGACATTCTGCTTGAACCTTATATTATTGTAGTTTATGTTATTTTATATCGAACCTTCTATTCTAATATTTTAGGTTATTTTACCTCATACTTACTTTAATTTTATTTTAGGTTCCTTCTGTAGTTTAATGTTTTTCCAAATGGACTTGATTGATGAATATGGAATATAGGGTAGACACACCTTCGATGAATCAATGCACCTTAAGGTTTTTAGTTCTTCGATGGTGTTGATGGGGCTCATGAGGATTATAGTTCCATTCCCAAAAAGAGAAAATACATCTTTTTGGTTGGTAAAAGCCCTTTTTTGTTGACAGCATGTTCAAACATAGGTATTCCCGATATTTTTTGAGATCCATGGATGATTTATTAGGGTAATATTATTTTATATTGAAAACTATGTATTTGAGATATAGTGGTATGATAGGAATGTAGATTACATAAGTCAAAACCCAAATGATTGATTCAGTGAGTACGGTATGGGGAAGATTTTCTAGGAATGAACCAAAACACCTTGAGGTGTTAGGTTCTACTATAGTGTTACCATGTCTCAGAAGGATTGGGGTTCATTTTCTTTAAGGAGGATATGATTATAATTGTAATGTCAAATCCCTTATGCATTGATATCATGTTCAAATAAGGTTTCCCGTGAAATTTCTATGGTCATTGAAAGATTAATATATTTCAAACATTTGGAAATTGAATTTGGGTATTGGGGAAATATATCCACAATGGATTGTACCACCCTACGGTAATTCAGCTCATATATTGTGAATCATGGGAATCACACCATGTGATTTTCTGTCACGATGTGTGGGAAATAAATGTCTCAATAATTGAGTATTACATCCCTATTTTTGGAATGAGTATAAAGCATATGGAAGTAACATCATGGTTTGTTAGGTCCACTTGAATAGCTTGGTTACAATGATTATAAATCATGGTCCATAGTTCTCTGATCATTAGGATGGTATAGAAAATCTATTATAGGAATATTCTAAAACACCATCTAGTTCCTGGTTCTACAATGGTAACTCCAGGTTCACAAGAATATAAAATCCATTTATATAGAGACAATATGTCTGTGGTTTTTATGAATAATACCTATATATCTATATCATGCTCAAATATATTAATAGCCCTTCCTTTCAAAGTGTCATGAATGGTTTTCAGTGACCAAAGGTGCCAATATCATGAAGACTGATTTATAGAATATATTCAATTCAAGAAGGGATCAAGCATCGTAAAAGTTGGGTCACCGTAAAGAAACTTGTTATTAATGTGAGGAGATGTGAAAAACAATTACTCTATTATTTTTTGAGGCCAAGGGGTCTAGTGATAATTTTTTGTATTATATTAGGGTTATAATGTAGGCCTTATGATTTTATTTCTTTATTTATGTTTAGAATATATTTTTTCAAAATAGTATAGATGAACAATTTATCTTGTGGGGAGATAAATTTATCTCAGGCCACCCTGTCCAGTTTTTCTTCTAGATAAGTTTTCTTTCTGTTTCACTAATATATTAGGGTCTTATTATTTGTACAACCAAATATTTTCATTTATGGTCATATATATGTGAACGATGTGAAGAAAAAGTATGGTCGTGACACACATGGACATTATATGAGGGGGTGTTTCACAATAGCTAAATTGGGATACCCAAGATCAACATCACTCCATCATCCTTCTAATTGGGAGATAAAAATCTTCTAATCACTACTCATAGTTCACATTTCATGAGTAATGATATGGGAAAATCATTTTTAGGATGGCCCAGTACACCCTCATGTTCTGCGTTCTACCATGGTAATTTCAGGCTCCATAGGATAAGAAATCTCACCATACAGAGCTATGATTTCTTTGGTTGGTAGGTCTGAGACCTTATGCATCGAAAGCATAGTCAAATTTATAGATACCATTTACTTTCCAATGTACATGAGTGTTTTATGTAATCTTTAGTTGTTCAAGAGGTAATGTGTGACTTATGGATTGAGGTTCTTAAAATAAGATGGAGGAACATTATACCCTAGTTGATTGGGGTAAGGGTCTTATTTAACATTAATAAGGGATGATAATGGGTGATGGATTAAACATTTTAAAATTATATAGTGAGTATGTATTTTTTGAACAATTTTAATTTCATGATCCTCAAGAATTTTCTTTTCTATTTAAAATCTTATGGAACAGATGTATATGATTCTTATAGTTTAATTTCATGCGGTAAGGATGTGGGAACCGATGTGAAAAAATGTGAAAAATATATTACGTGCTCAAGAAATTCATAGATAGATCTGACTTGTACGTAGGTAAAATTATTTTTTATGACATATCCCTTTGAATTTTTGGTTTATTTCATTGATTATTTATTTTATATGGTCCCATTATTGGGGATCTGTGAATCACCATATATCATGTGGTTGAAAGAAATCAAGCCAAATGTAGTTCTTGATTGGGAAAAATTGTACACAAGTCTCACCCGTATGCATACTAGGGAATTGTTCCTATTTATTGATGCAGCTAGGTCCATGATTAGTGATCTCGGCATCACTATGTATCATATGATGATAGGAATAAAGCAACATGTAGTTCTTGAGAGACCATGCAATTTAATATCATTAATAAAGGACATGGGCACCCTAATGTGAAAATTGAATGTTTTTGTCGGTCCTAACAATGGAAGTATAGGAATAACTAAATTTACCATGGTAATATGAATCAATGCATATTTAGTTCATAAGAAATATCCACATTCAGGCATGGGTCCAAAGAATGGAGGGGGGATTTTTTGTTCATTTTTTGTCACTAGAAACAGGGCTGGAGATTCAGGTATCACTACATATCATGTGATGGTAGAAATCATGTCACATGTATTTATTGAGCGGCGTTGTATAAAGAGACCAATTCTAATGATAGTTTTCCTCCTGAGTGGGTTATATAGGATGTTGCAATTTTAGGTTATGAAAGATACATAAATTGTACAATTTAATATCATTTGTGGAGGACATGAAATGATATTCCTTATGCATTTAGGAAATCCCTTACCAAAATTTGGTAGCAAACATGAGTTCTGTTCAATATGTGAAACAACTACTAACAAGGTTTCCACTCTCCATTTAGAGACAGATAATGATAAGACATGGGAATTTTGTATCATATTGTGGTTGGACCATGATAGATGATCAAGGCATTCCTATTTTTCTTATCCAGATAATAATCAAGCCATATATTGTTCTAGAAACCCATGCAGTTTAATGTCGTTTGGAAAGGACATCAGTCGTACACATTAGTCCCATAAGATGAGGACGTGGGTGGATCAACATGAGAGAGGAAAAATGTTGAAGCAAGACCCAAGAATATAGATTTGGGTGTTTTTACTTATGTTGTGATTATAAGAATAATGCAACACATAGTTTTCGGATGATGAGATTCCCTATATGGATATGACTCTCACACATGTATAGAGGATTTTCATCCTTATTTTTAATAGATATAGCTTGTGTGTGAAAAATCATTAATGATAGGGTGCTTTCTATGTATATTAGCATCATGTAGTGAGGGCATCTTCCATGCTGTTTAACAGAATATGGTAAGGAAATGTTTTGAACATTTTAACATCATGTGGTTAGGATGTGAGACATTGTGCAGTTCAATTTATTTATTCTAGAATGAGGGTAAACTAACATTAATGAATATGAACATTGGATATCTATGAAACTTAAAAGCATGTGTCCAAGATAGGCATCATACTTTTTAACGTCATGTGTTCAGTATGTGATATGCCTGATAGAATCTTAAGCGAAGATTTTCTTAAGAAATGTTCATTTTCTTGGAATGAAATGATCCCCATCCATTGTGTTCAACAAGTAGGATCAATTGTGATAGACCTTTTATATCATAAAATGTCCTTCACATTTTTATCACATCTTTAGAGGCTGAATTTTTATTATCATTATTGATCTGAGAGAAAACACCGGTAATATCTGAAGGAGTGAATGAAGTCATGACATTTTATTAGAGACCCCTATTATTAGATTCTGAGGGACTTTAAGGGTGTGAAATAAATATATCCTACTTTCATAGAGTTTATCCAACTCAGCCAACTTCTTTTATGATTTCTCATCATCTGAGGATTTTATTCAAATGCTTATTCAGGGATTGGGCCACTAGACATCAATGGTAAATACTTCTTCTGTTCTGTACAACAATGAGTACAGTGTTACATGTATAGTAGTAAATGTGCTGGTATGGAAGGCCAATAAAACATGGATGATATTGGTTGGCCATAAATTCTTTTCTTTATTCAATATATTCGATAGAATGTTTGAAGAGGTATTATTGTATTCCTATATTTTTCCATTATGTGATTCATGATATTTGGGGAGTGATTATACTCGATGACGTATTCCTGGTACAGTTTCATCAAATTCGTATAATAGAATTTGGGCTTGTAATCCATCAATATTGTGTGAGGGTCTCTGAACATTGTGATGAGACATGACTTTATGAATTGAATGATATTCTTCTTCTAGACTTCCTTAAGAGGTATCACCTCATCCCATTGGGAAAAAAGTATGTGGCAGTAAGGATTTACTTGAACTGCTTAGTAGTGGAGGGGGGTATGTCCCCACAACATCCATTCCCAATACTAAAAATGGAAAGTAATATTTTTTTGTATATAGAAATTATGGTGGTTTATGGATGAAGATTACAAGGATCTAGAATCCATTAAATATCATGGTGAATTCCACCATGTCAGGAATGTAAAGACCCGCAAATTTCAAGGAAATTTTTTTCTTAATTTTCTTTGGAATTTTACAAGAGCGCAGCTTCAGACGGCACCTGATTCCGAGGCCCGGTGTGCCCGGAATCAATTTCCGAAGTTTGGCTCGGGTACGTTCAGTGAACGGACGAGCGGGTTTTTCTATCTTTTGAACCGGTGCCCGGAATCAAATTCTGAGGGCACCGATGAAATCGCAGCGCCGGTATTTGCTTAGAAATGCCTCTTCCGGAGTTGCGTTTGCTCAGACGTGGTTTTTAAATTTTGGGGCTTTAAGACAGAAATAAAATAAAATTCGTGCGACAACTTTATTTTATTTCACTTAAGCTGCTTGGAAGTCACTTGAAAGCCACTTGAACTGAGTTAAAGCGGATAGGGTGCTATCCGGAAATATCCTACCCTCTTGGTAGGATATTTGTGAGGCAGGGCCCGCACGAGCCCCGCCGTTTCTTTCGCTAAGTAACGCACCCGCGAAAACTCGTCAAAGTAACTGAAAAGTCAACCGACGCGTTTTCTTTATTTCTTAACAGACCATTTAATTGGGCGGTTTATTTCGTGAATTAAATGGGCTGTTTCATTCGTTGAATTAATTCAACGAATTTAATGGGTCGTTACATACGCGTTTTGCGTTTGTTGGCAAAATAATAAAATAGACAAACTTGTCTATTTTGGAAGATCCTCCTGTTGTGCGAGATCCTCTAAACCTCCACCCTCCCCGCGAAGAACGCGAAGAACGTGAAGAACGCGAAGAACGCCGGAACCGGAATTCGACGACGCACGATCCGCGACGTCAACAAACTTTTCCGCGACCTTCTCCTTCTTCTTCTACGGCGCCTCTTCTTCCGCGGCGGACCTACGATCAGCGGTTAAAGGTGAGAATCGAATCTTCTAATTCACCCCTTTTTATAATTCGATATCAACGGATTTAAATTAATTAAATCCGTTTGATCTTGATCCGGAGATCGTCGGCGCAACGTTTTTCCCGCGGTGCGACGAACGTCTCCTCCGCAACGACGCGACGATCCCCTCCTTCCGCGACGAGCGATTCTGCGACGACCTCACGTCCGACGACGACAAGGTAAGGGTTGTTGGAGTATTTTATTCCCCGTGTTTATTCTTTTAAAATAAAGAACCTGATCTCCGAACAATTTTAATTTAATTAAAATTGTTGTTGATTATTTTCTTTCCTCCCGTTGTTTATGACTAACGCGGAGGGTGCGGATCTAACGAACAAGACCCGGCAACCCTCCGCCGATCTTTTGTTGTGCGGATTTGGCGGACGATGACGAACCGTGCGGCAAGGGCGATCCGTTGATCCCGCAGTGAAGATCGGCCCCCGGGAGGAGCAACGGCGCAGACGGGAGGCAAAACGGGCCACCGGAGCAACTCCGGCGGCCCGCGGAAGGCGGCGGCGCCCGGCGCGCCGCCGTGGAGGAGATCCGCCCCGGCTGAAGCCGCGGCGGCGGCGGCCGGTTCCGCGGCCGCGCGGAACCGGGGAGGGACGCGGCGGCCCGGCCGCGTCCGCGTGACAGGCGGCCCCCCGCGGGGCCGCGTTCCACCTAAGCCACGGGTCAAACCCGCGGCGCCCCTTCGGCCGCTCGGCCGAAGCCGAGCCGGCCGGTCCGGTCGGCCGGGCCGCGCCCAGGCCAAACCGGACCCGGCCTAGCCGGGTAGGGCCGGGTCGGGCCGACCCGGTTCGGGTCGACCCGGTTCGGCCGACCCAGGGGTGGTTCGGGCCGGGTCGCCCCGGGCCCAGAACCCCCGTTTTCGGGCCTTCTTCGGTCTTTTGCCCATATCATGGGCCTGAGACCTCCGATTGACGAACCGTCAGCGGCTACGCGATCCTTGGATCGATACGGTCGTTTCGGTATATTATACTCAAGGTTTCGGAAGACTTTGGGTTCAGCCGGGTTGGTTCGTACACGAAACCAACCGGGCCCTCGGAGCGGAAACGCTCATAACTTGAGCTACGGACGTCCGATCGACGTACCGTCAGCTGTGGTAGTTTCCTCTAAGTGAGACGGAACTTTTGGCATACTCCGCCCGAGGATCGGATACAGGCGGAGTACGGTCGGGTTGGTTTTGCCCTAAAAACCAACCGGGCCCCTGGGACGAAAATGCCAATAACTCTCAGACCGGGCGTCCGATTGACGCGCCGTCTGTTGCGTTGAGATCCTGTTGTCGATACGGAAATTTTGGATACATCAACTTCGGACTACGTGTCAGTTGATGTATCAGCCTCTCGGCTCGTGGAGCGGACCCTCCTAAACGAGCTCGCTGTGTGCGGGAACCCTAGCGCTGGCTGTGACTTCGACGACAGAGCAGAGATCCTCCGTGGACTGCGACGACGGCAGAGCAGAGATCCTCAGTGGACTGCGACGACGGCAGAGCAGAGATCCTTCATGGACTGCGGCGACGACTGTGCAGAGATCCTCAGTGGACTGCGTCGACTACTGCACTCAGCGATCCTACGTGGATCAGTGCTACAGGTTCTGTGTGAGCACGATTCTATGTGGGTCCTTACTACCGGTTCTGTGTGAGCCACTGCCTACAGGTTCTGTGTGAGCCCGATCCTATGTGGGTCTTTTGCGGGGGTTAGTACCTATCGATCCTTCGTGGGTCCGACGACATAGATGGATCAGTGATCATCTTTGACGTCATCTGAAAAAGTATACCTGGTTGAGCTGAATCTTATGTTACTCTCCTTTGTGGTTTGTGTTGAACTATCCTTTGTGGATTTACTGTTTACTCCCCTTGTGGATTTGAGTCTTGCTTTCCTGCGTGGATTGAGTTGTTCTTGAGCTCGTGAGCAGAGCTAGAATTGGGGACTTAGGTATATGTATGGGCATATACCTAAGTCGAGTCAGATGTTACTTCGTGATTGCATCTTTCTTTTGTGCTATATCCTTTGTGGATTTCGGGAGACCTTCGGGGGTCTCGGGGTCCTTACTGAGTAGCTTATACTCACCCCTGCACGGGCTATGCCCGCACCTTGTTGTGTTGGATGCAGACGACGGACAACGCTGATCTCGGTTGGGGCGTGGAGCAGGACGGTACCTGGAGGTGGACCACTGGGCGGGACGTGCTCGGAGAGGACGTGGGACCCGAGGAGCCTGGAGGCTATCTGTACCCACCCTTCAGGTGGTATTGCCGGTGGACGACACGAGGCCGCCGTCTTTTCTTCAGTTGCTATTCTTTACTTTTTCAGTTGTACTTTCAGTTGGGCTTGTATTCCGGCCCCCTTTACTTTTCTGCACTTGTAGTTACTTTCCGCTTGCTGACTCTGTGGTGGTTGTTACTTATAAAGGCAATGCCTTCCCTGTTTACCGGGATTTTACGCCTTGGTGCTAGTCGCCAGCCCCTGGCCTATGGAAGGTGGTCTTGGGGTAGTCACGGCACGGGCCCCGAGGTCGGGTCGTGACAAATTGGTATCAGAGGTGGTCGGTTCTACCGCAGACTCTGATCGTCCTTTCTTTCTATATGAAGCAATAGTGTTTAGTGTATTGAGTGTGGTTATCAGTTCAGGGAGCCCAGTGTTGGTGCGGCGGCCGACGTATCCGTACACCAGGACCCTGACTCCTGATTTCCGACTTAATGCATGAAAACATTGATTGCGTGTGTGTTTCAAGTTTTCTTTGTGATTACTTGTGTCAGCTCACCGGGTATACTGATCTGCTTTATGAAAGTCTCAAGTTTTCCTTGTGATTACTTGTGCCATCTCACCAGGTATATTGTTCTGACTGTGGTGCTCTTGTTCTCCTTTTCAGGATGGCCCCGCGACGACAGCCAGCTAGGGTTCCGAGTGTAGGGCGCGACGGCAGCCCACCGAGCGACGAGGCCTCGGTGCAGGGCCCTTTGCCAGCAGTGGCACCGGCGGTAGCTTTACCCGCCGAGCCACCGATGCTACCAGTACCAGACGCTGACGATGCACGTCGCCTCAGGGCACTGCATGAGTTTCAGAGCCAGCGACCACCCAGGTTTCGCGGTGAGGCGGACCCCCTGGCCGCCGAGGACTGGCCAGAGGCGGTGGTACGGATCTTTAGGCTAGTGAGGACACCAGCGGATCTCATGGTGATTCTCGCGGCGAGCCTCCTGCAGGCGGCGGCAGGACGATGGGGGAGCTTGATGCTCCAGGTTCACGATGAGGCATCCTTGCTCTGGACGGACTTCGAGAGCCTCTTCCGCTCTGAGTTCGTCCCGGCCACCCTCCGAGCGGTGCGCATCCAGGAGCTTCTCCAGCTGCGCCAGGGCAGCATGACGGTCGCTCAGTACGCGGCGAGGTTCACTGACCTATCTCGCTACTCGAACGACATGGTACGAGACCCCTTCTTCCGGGCCCGGACCTTCGAGCAGGGCTTGCGACAGGAGATTCGGGCGTCGCTGATCTCCCTCAGCATTCCGACCCAGGCGGGAGTGCTGGAGCGAGCCCTCCTGATCGAGAGCTTCCTGGCAGAGCCTTCTTCAGCGGCGAGACCTAGCGCAGGGCGGCAGGTAGCTGAGTCTTCAGCAGCAGGTAGCCGACGGATGACTCTAGGGTCCAGGCAGACCAGACCCCCACACAGACGGCCTCAGGACACCGGCTCAGTAGTGCGGGGCACACAGCGGAGTGCCAGCCTTCCGAGAGGCAGGCTGTGCTACTCCTGCGGCGGGCAGGGTCACAAGGCTCGTGACTGCCTGACTCGCCGATCAGAGGAGCAGCAGACGGTGGAGGGGCCACCCAGGCAGAGGCAGAGGGTCGACCGTGGCGGTCCGCAGGGAGGAGGCGGACGAGGAAGAGGAGCTGGCCGAGCAGCGGGTGGTGGGCGACGCTTCCAGGCTCTACCCCCACCACCACCAGGAGGGCCACCTCAACCACAGGGAGCTTGCGGGCAGGGGCAGGCCCAGCTCCAGGTAGTGGAGGCCTACGACCCCGACATGCCAGAGATGATTCGAGGTACGATCTGTGTCTATTCCACCCTTGCTGCAGTACTTATAGACACAGGAGCGAGTCACTCTTTCATAGCCTCTGCCCTTGTTCGGAGCTCGGAGATTCCGACTGAGCCGTTGGCTCGATCCTTACGGCTAGAGACTCCTACGGGAGCAGACTCGACGATTACGCACTGGTGCCGGCAGTGTGAGCTTACTCTAGGAGGCAAGAGCTTCGGCTGGGATCTCCTTGTAGCGGCGTCGAGGCCTTACGACGTCATCTTGGGCATGGATTGGCTATCCACGGTTCATGCCCAGATCGACTGTTTTAGGCGCAAGGTGCGATGTGTTCGCACCGACGGGAGCAGGTTTACCTTCACCGGCGAGAAGGGAACCTTTGCAGCACAGGATGGACTTCCGCGGAGGAGAGTGCAGCCCATCTCTCATCAGTTGTCTAGCCTCATCCTAGGAGCAGTGGACGTGCGGAGTCCAGCTTTTCCTGCAGTGGTGGACCAGTACGTGGACGTCTTTCCCGACGACGTTCCAGGGCTACCTCCTCGTAGAGAGGTAGACTTTTACATCGACTTGTACCCTGGGACAGCCCCGATATCTACTCCAGCATATCGGATGGCCCCCGCCGAGCTTCGGGAGCTGCGGGTACAGTTGGAGGACTTGCAGAGCAAGGGGTTTATCCGACCCAGTGTTTCACCCTGGGCTTCCCCGATTTTGTTCGCCAAGAAGGCGGACGGGAGCTTGCGACTGTGTGTCGACTATCGTCGCCTGAACCAGGTGAAAGTGAGGAACAAGTATCCGCTGCCACGGATTGATGACCTCTTCTATCAGCTCAAGGGAGCGCGGTGGTTCTCGAAGATAGACCTCCGGTCAGGCTATCATCAGCTCAGAGTTCGAGACGAGGACGTGCAGAAGACGGCCTTCAGGTGTCGGTATGGCCATTATGAGTTCTTGGTTATGCCGTTCGGCGTAACCAATGCTCCAGCAGTGTTCATGAGCCTCATGAACAGGATCTTCCAGACATACCTCGACCGATTTGTTGTGGTCTTCATTGACGACATTTTGGTATACTCGACGACTGAGGAGGAGCATGGCTACCACCTGCGAGTTGTGCTAGACATGCTCCGAGAGCACCAGCTTTATAGCAAGCTCTCAAAGTGCCAGTTCTGGTTACGTGAGGTCCACTTCTTGGGGAACGTCATCTCTGAGGCGGGAGTTGCAGTGGATCCTGCGAAGATCGAGGCAGTGCTAGCTTGGGAGCCACCCAGGAGCGTGACGGAGGTGCGGAGCTTCTTGGGCCTATCCGGATACTATCGGAGATTCGTGCCAGACTTCTCCAGAGTTGCGGCACCACTCTCAGCGTTGACGAAGAAGGGGAAACCCTTCGTGTGGTCAGACAGATGTCAGCAGAGCTTCCAGGAGCTGAGGCAGAGGTTGACCAGCGCACCTATCTTGAGGTTGCCTGAGGAGGGAGTTGGATACGTAGTTTACTGCGATGCGTCAGGGACTGGACTCGGATGCGTCCTGATGCAGGAGCGGGCCGTGATCGCCTACGGATCACGTCAGTTGAGGCCGCATGAGCAGAACTACGCCACTCATGACCTGGAGTTAGCAGCAGTGGTCTTCGCTCTGAAGACTTGGCGGCACTATCTGATGGGCGAGCGCTTCACAGTCTTTTCTGACCACCAGAGTCTCAGGTATATCTTCTCTCAGAAGGAACTGAACCTGAGACAGCGGAGATGGCTTGAGTTCCTCCAGGACTATGACTTTGAGATAGTCTATACTCCTGGGAAGGGGAACGTGGTAGCCAATGCCCTCAGCAGGAGGACGGGCATTCAGCTACTTGAGGAGGCGACAGAGCAGCTAGCCTCCTTACAGATATCCTTCGTGGATAGAGACGGAGCAGCCTTTCTTCAGTCTCTCACAGTCTCTCCTCCACTTCTACAGCGGGTCAGAGAGGCTCAGCGTGGGGACGCTGACTGTGAGACCCGGCATGCACTGATATCCTCAGGTCAGGCGCCTGATGGTTTCTCCCTTGGAGCAGAGCACGACATCCTTTTCAGAGGACGTACCTTCGTACCAGTCGCTTTACGAGAGGAGGTGCTGAGAGAGTTTCACACTTCTCCCTTGGCGGTGCATCCCGGAGTGGCGAAGATATACCAGGATCTCAGACGACAGCACTGGTGGTCGGGCATGAAGAAAGCTGTGGCAGAGTTCGTTTCACGATGCCTCACCTGCCAGCAGGTGAAGGTGGAGCATCAGGTACCAGCAGGCTTGGTACAGCCCTTGGAGGTCCCGGAGTGGAAGTGGGACGGCATATCTATGGACTTCATGACTGGACTTCCACGCACTTCCAGAGGTCACGACTCCATTTGGGTGATTGTCGACCGACTCACCAAGTCGGCACACTTCTTACCCATCAGAGAGCAGGGCTCAGTGGAGAGCTTGGGACGTCTTTATGTCCAGGAGATCGTACGGCTTCACGGTGTTCTATAGTCTATCGTCTCTGATCGAGATGCTCGTTTCACTTCCTGGCTTTGGAAGGGGTTGCAGGAGGCGTTCGGGACGCGGCTCCATCTGAGCACAGCCTTCCACCCTCAGACGGATGGTCAGACGGAGAGGACCATACAGACACTCGAGGACATGCTCCGTGCATGTGTTCTCGACTTTGGCCGCAGCTGGGAGGACCACCTACCCTTGGTGGAGTTCGCGTACAACAAAATCTACCACTCCACCATCGGGATGGCACCATACGAGGCGTTGTACGGCAGACCCTGCAGATCACCGTTGTGCTGGACAGACCCTGGGGAGTCAGCACTCGTGGGACCAGAGATGGTCCGAGCCACGACAGAGAAGGTCCAGATCATCCAGGAGAGGATGAGGACAGCTCAGAGCCGGCAGAAGTCATATGCTGACAGGAGGCGGAGGCCACTAGAGTTCGAGGATGGAGACCACGTCTTTTTGCGTGTCTCACCTCGACGTGGTTTACGGAGATTTGGCCGAGGCGGCAAGTTGTCTCCACGTTTCATCGGGCCTTTCCAGGTCCTCAGCAGGATAGGAGAGGTGGCTTATCGCCTGGCTCTACCACCTCAGTTGCACCGGGTGCACGACGTCTTTCACGTGTCTCAGCTGAGGAGATACGTGCACGACCCGACGCACATCATCGACTTTGGGGAGCTGGACGTGGACGATGGGGTGACTTTTGTGGAGGTCCCAGTGGAGATCGAGGATCGACAGGAGCGGGTCCTACGTGGGCGGTCGATTCCTCTCGTGCGCGTCAGATGGCAGCACGGGAACCTCCAGGAGAGCACTTGGGAGCGGGAGGCTCAGATGCGTGCTCAGTACCCCCATTTGTTCCCCTAGTTTTTGATGTATCTTTACGGGGACGTAAAGCCCTGAGGTGGGAGTAATGCAAAGACCCGCAAATTTCAAGGAAATTTTTTTCTTAATTTTCTTTGGAATTTTACAAGAGCGCAGCTTCAGACGGCACCTAATTCCGAGGCCCGGTGTGCCCGGAATCAATTTCCGAAGTTTGGCTCGGGTACGTTCAGTGAACGGACGAGCGGGTTTTTCTATCTTTTGAACCGGTGCCCGGAATCAAATTCTGAGGGCACCGATGAAATCGCAGCGCCGGTATTTGCTTAGAAACGCCTCTTCCGGTGTTGCGTTTGCTCAGACGTGGTTTTAAAATTTTGGGGCTTTAAGACAGAAATAAAATAAAATTCGTGCGACAACTTTATTTTATTTCACTTAAGCTGCTTGGAAGTCACTTGGAAGCCACTTGAACTGAGTTAAAGCGGATAGGGTGCTATCCGGAAATATCCTACCCTCTTGGTAGGATATTTGTGAGGCAGGGCCCGCACGAGCCCCGCCGTTTCTTTCGCTAAGTAACGCACCCGCGAAAACCCGTCAAAGTAACTGAAAAGTCAACCGACGCGTTTTCTTTATTTCTTAACAGACCATTTAATTGGGCGGTTTATTTCGTGAATTAAATGGGCTGTTTCATTCGTTGAATTAATTCAACGAATTTAATGGGTCGTTACTTACGCGTTTTGCGTTTGTTGGCAAAATAATAAAATAGACAAACTTGTCTATTTTGGAGGATCCTCCTGTTGTGCGAGATCCTCTAAACCTCCACCCTCCCCGCAAAGAACGCGAAGAACGCGAAGAACGCGAAGAACGCCGGAACTGGAATTCGACGACGCACGATCCGCGACGTCAACAAACTTTTCCGCGACCTTCTCCTTCTTCTTCTACGGCGCCTCTTCTTCCGCAGCGGACCTACGATCAGCGGTTAAAGGTGAGAATCGAATCTTCTAATTCTCCCCTTTTTATAATTCGATATCAACGGATTTAAATTAATTAAATCCGTTTGATCTTGATCCGGAGATCGTCGGCGCGACGTTTTTCCCGCGGTGCGACGAACGTCTCCTCCGCAACGACGCGACGATCCCCTCCTTCCGCGACGAGCGATTCCGCGACGACCTCACGTCCGACGACGACAAGGTAAGGGATGTTGGAGTATTTTATTCCCCGTGTTTATTCTTTTAAAATAAAGAACCTGATCTCCGAACAATTTTAATTTAATTAAAATTGTTGTTGATTATTTTCTTTCCTCCCTTTGTTTATGACTAACGCGGAGGGTGCGGATCTAACGAACAAGACCCGGCAACCCTCCGCCGATCTTTTGTTGTGCGGATTTGGCGGACGACGACGAACCGTGCGGCAAGGGTGATCTGTTGATCCCGCAGTGAAGATCGGCCCCCGGGAGGAGCAACGGCGCAGACGGGAGGCAAAACGGGCCACCGGAGCAACTCCGGCGGCCCGCGGAAGGCGGTGGCGCCCGGCGCGCCGCCGTGGAGGAGATCCGCCGCGGCTGAAGCCGCGGCGGTGGCTGAAGCCGCGGCAGCGGCCGCCGGTTCCGTGGCCGCGCGGAACCGGGGAGGGACGCGGCGGCCCGGCCGCGTCCGCGTGACAGGCGGCCCCCCGCGGGGCCGCGTTCCACCTAAGCCACGGGTCAAACCCGCGGCGCCCCTTCGGCCGCTCGGCCGAAGCCGAGCCGGCCGGTCCGGTCGGCCGGGCCGCGCCCAGGCCAAACCGGACCCGGCCTAGCCGGGTCGGGCCGGGTCGGGCCGACCCGGTTCGGGTCGACCCGGTTCGGCCGACCCAGGGGTGGTTCGGGCCGGGTCGCCCCGGGCCCAGAACCCCCGTTTTCGGGCCTTCTTCGGTCTTTTGCCCATATCTTGGGCCTGAGACCTCCGATTGACGAACCGTCAGCGGCTACGCGATCCTTGGATCGATACGGTCGTTTCGGTATATTATAATCAAGGTTTCGGAAGACTTTGGGTTCGGCCGGGTTGGTTCGTACACGAAACCAACCGGGCCCTCGGAGCGGAAACGCTCATAACTTGAGCTACGGACGTCCGATCGACGTACCGTCAGCTGTGGTAGTTTCCTCTAAGTGAGACGGAACTTTTGGCATACTCTGCCCGAGGATCGGATACAGGCGGAGTACGGTCGGGTTGGTTTTGCCCTAAAAACCAACCGGGCCCCTGGGACGAAAATGCCAATAACTCTCAGACCGGGCGTCCGATTGACGCGCCGTCTGTTGCGTTGAGATCCTGTTGTCGATACGGAACTTTTGGATACATGAACTTCGGACTACGTGTCAGTTGATGTATCAGCCTCTCGGCTCGTGGAGCGGACCCTCCTAAACGAGCTCGCTGTGTGCGGGAACCCTAACGCTGGCTGTGACTTCGACGACAGAGCAGAGATCCTCCGTGGACTGCGACGACGGCAGAGCAGAGATCCTCAGTGGACTGCGACGACGGCAGAGCAGAGATCCTTCGTGGACTGCGGCGACGACTGTGCAGAGATCCTCAATGGACTGCGTCGACTACTGCACTCAGCGATCCTACGTGGATCAGTGCTACAGGTTCTGTGTGAGCCCGATCCTATGTGGGTCCTTACTACCGGTTCTGTGTGAGCCACTGCCTACAGGTTCTGTGTGAGCCCGATCCTGTGTGGGTCTTTTGCGGGGGTTAGTACCTATCGATCCTTCGTGGGTCCGACGACTTAGATGGATCAGTGATCATCTTTGACGTCATCTGAAAAAGTATACCTGGTTGAGCTGAATCTTATGTTACTCTCCTTTGTGGTTTGTGTTGAACTATCCTTTGTGGATTTACTGTTTACTCCCCTTGTGGATTTGAGTCTTGCTTTCCTGCGTGGATTGAGTTGTTCTTGAGCTCGTGAGCAGAACTAGAATTGGGGACTTAGGTATATGTATGGGCATATACCTAAGTCGAGTCAGATGTTACTTCGTGATTGCATCTTTCTTTTGTGCTATATCCTTTGTGGATTTCGGGAGACCTTCGGGGGACTCGGGGTCCTTACTGAGTAGCATATACTCACCCCTGCACGGGCTATGCCCGCACCTTGTTGTGTTGGATGCAGACGACGGACAACGCTGATCTCGGTTGGGGCGTGGAGCAGGACGGTACCTGGAGGTGGACCACTGGGTGGGACGTGCTCGGAGCGGACGTGGGACCCGAGGAGCCTGGAGGCTATCTGTACCCACCCTTCAGGTGGGATTGCCGGTGGAAGACACGAGGCCGCCGTCTTTTCTTCAGTTGCTGTTCTTTACTTTTTCAGTTGTACTTTCAGTTGGGCTTGTATTCCGGCCCCCTTTACTTTTCTGCACTTGTAGTTACTTTCCGCTTGCTGACTCTGTGGTGGTTGTTACTTATAAAGGCAATGCCTTCCCTGTTTACCGGGATTTTACGCCTTGGTGCTAGTCTCCAGCCCCTGGCCTATGGAAGGCGGGCTTGGGGTAGTCACGTCACGGGCCCCGAGGTCGGGTCGTGACAAGGAATCCTATTTTTCTAGCTGAAACCCGCACTTTTTATTTTATAGGAGAGCCTCATCCCAAAATGATGAGCATCACATGATACTTCATGGACTTCATCCATGACCACATAATTCTCTCTTGATTCTATTCATAAAAGTATAATTCCAAAGAAGACTCACTTTTAGTGTAGTTTATGTTCATTTAGACATTCCCATATGGTAAAGTTCAATACAACATAATTCGCCTTTAGCGGTGGGTTTTTAGCTGTGTTTTACATAACCAGCGCTAAATCATTCCATAAAATGGTTTAGATGAGGTTTATTAAAAATCATTGTGAATAATTTAATTTTTTTAAAGTGGCGAAGCTCCCCCCCCCCCCCACCCGAGCTGAACCTCTTCCCCGACACCCGCGACCCTTGTCCCCCGACCAGCCTAAACCCTAGCTCTGATCCCCTCCTGTGCCGCTGGTGACCTCGCTGCTCGTCGCTGCTGACACCCTTTCTCCTCCTGACACCCATGATGCCACATTCTCCCCCCGACACTATCGATTTCCTACCATAGTTCAACTCCCCTCCCATGCCGTCGGTGTTTTTCATTGTCGTAGGTATTGTTTTTCATATTTTTTTGGAACATTCTTTGCATATAGTTATTAAAATATGAAACACTTTTGTGTGTATAAACATGTCTTGGAAGAGTTTAGTGTTCATTCATGATTCATATATATTAATATTTGTTTTTTTGGATTTGGATACCAATTCTGTTTAATTAGGAACATATATTGTACAACCAAGTGATGACTTCATTCAAGGGGATGGGTTTCTAATAATGATTTCGGGTTATTAATTTGGTCCCACATAGATTTGGGATAGACTTGGTTAGTTAAATAGCTCCAAGAGGGGATGTTTTAGTTTATTTTATGGTTGTCTGATTTCATGATCTAGATGTGTGCTATAGTGTGACTTATTTTCACTGGTTATATAGATCTGATTTATTGGTTTTTATCATCACTTTTATTTTATATAAAATGTGAGATAACATGTTTTCATTATAGTATCATGTGTAGAATGTCATTAGTTGACTTTCTAATAGGTGTACATACTCACACCCCTCATATTCATCTTGGTGCATATGAAGTGTGACATGGTATAGGTAAAGGTAAGTCCTTTTAATTATATAGAGGAGAATCTTGAATTTTTGGTTATTGGTGATAGAGGTAGGATATTAGAGATACCAGTGGTTTTCTAGGTTGGTGTTGTGCCATGTTTGGCACCCTATTCTACCTTTATAAGTCTTCTGTCTTATAAACTTATTTGATGATATTTTCTTTATTTTATCTCTGATTATTATTATTATTTTATATTAATATACTTTGGTTTTCCTTTAACATGATTCATATTTATATTTTACCATTAGAGTTATTCAACTTAAGGTTGTATATTTTAAGTTTAAATAATCCCCCAATAATATTCTTAACCCTAGGTGTTTATTTCCAACCTTTAGTGTTTGTGGGATGGACCTAAGCTTAGTGGAATTCCAATATTATCAAACATGATCAATTGAGGTTGAGATATTTCAAATGATATTAGTTTGGTATGATCTATTTGTTAGGAAGTTAAGTATGGATATAGGACATATTAGGACTTGAAATATAGGGTATAAAAAGGTATATATAACCTATTTATACTAATATTCATGTTACCTAGGTGGTTTGAGTATTAAAGGTGTTTTAAAACACTTCTAGGAGTGTTTTATCCTCCTCAACATGGGTTTATCCATTGATAGTTGTGTATCAAAATTATTAAAGAGACTTAGCACCATAAATTCATCATTCACATGATATTTAAGGGGTTTATACTTTGAAAGTTTTCCATTTTGATCTTGATTTTGTATTATTACACACTGTAAAATAGTTAACTAAAGAGTTTGGTGGTGACTATGTAATGACATCAATAACATTGACTGTGGTTATAGAAAAAAAATACCACTAGTTTGAAGACCTATAAATTAGCAGGAGCGTGATACTAAGAGTCTTCCTATGGATTACCTAGGTGCCTCAATCACATCAGGGAGGCTCTGTATCAAACATCTGGATAAAGTGGTGGGGAAAATCTCTTCCCACATCAACAATTGAAAAAATCGATTCCTTTCCTTTGGGGGAGGATCACTCTAGTTAATAGCATGATTACATCGATCCCCATGCACATCCTATCGGTTATTTAGGTCCCCCAGACTATTATTAAGAATATTGAGTGGATTATGACATCAATCATCTATGATTTCTATTCAGAGGGTCGGTCTCATTAGGAATCTAGGTCTAAAATGGCCCTTCCCAAAAATGAATGTGGAATAGGTGTGAAAAGTGTTTCTAAAATGATGAATTGACTACATTCAAGGCTGGAATGGGATGTAGGGGAAGGGAGTACTCTATGGGAACAAGTCAAAAAGGAGAAGTACGGACACTACATGGAACAAACGAGCAACTCCTCCGACCTTTAGAGCACTATTCAGGGGCATATACCTCGCCTTCGTATCCAGTCTAGTTGGATAATCGGCCACAAAGACATCAGGTTTTGACATGACTACTGGTCATGGGATATTCTCAGCTTTCCTAGCTACCCAGTCACTAAAATAACTTTCAATAATGTAAGTGATCATCCTGCCTTCATCCAAGCAGTACTAAATAATAATCTTTCCTGAATTTTAAATGTCATCATTCTCTCATAAGAAGCAGATAGGTGCGTTTTCAAGGTCACATTTACAGGCTCCTTTTATGTTAAATACTATAGGTCGATCCTTCAGGATGCCCAAGCTCAGGATCCATGGGGCCATCTCCTCTGGTGAAAAATTGTTCCTCCAAAATATAATTTCCTCACATGGATGCTTCGACACCATGCCATAACTATAGATGAGGAGATCTATCAGAACGGGGTTTCAATTGTTTCCAACTGTTATTGCTGTCGGACCCCCTGTGTCGAGAACACCTCTCATCTATTCATTGAGAGAAAATGGGCCAGTTTTGTCTTGGACGATGTTGTGGAGTTTGCTAGCCTGTCATCTCCATTCGGTTTGAGTGAACCCTTCCTGCAGTAGTGGTTCCATGGAGTAGGCTCTAATAACACATAGAAGCACACGAAGGCAATTGTTTTTGAGCCAGCTATTGGTGTATCTGGGAGGCGAGGAACAAATCACATTTTGAAGGAGTTGGGTACCCAAAGGAAGGCCTGATTTCTATATCCAAATGGCTGATAGCAGACCTAGGGGTCCTCCTCAAAAATTGGGAGGAAGCTTCTTCACTAAGGCAGTTACTTCAGTATAAGGTGCAGGTTACCCTCAATAGGGTCTCGGGGGTGTGATGGATTTGCTGGAGAACACCATCCGATGGGTTGAATCTCAATTATGACGGGTCCTGTGCTATGGGAATTATGAGGGGTGGCGGTGTGATATGTAACTCAAGGGTTAGTGTGGTAGGAGCATATACTGCCTGCTTCGGTAGTGGAGACTCCATGCAGGTTGAGGATTGGGAACTTCTGAAAGGAATTCAGTTCGTTCTGTCTAATCACCTGCTTCTCTCAGAGATCGAAACTGACTCCAACATCCTCTATGATGCACTGATGGATCACAACTCCACTCCATAGAGCATCTTATACTATATCTGGTACTGTTATCTTCTCATGGATAACAGCACCAGGTTACTTCATACTTGGCATGAGGGAAACAAAGTGGCAGACTTCCTTGCTTCCTATTTTCCTCACGATACTGCTTTTGTCTCCTTCTCTCACTTGGGATCCTTGCCCCCGATTGTGAGAGTGTTGTTTTAGGTGATTCCCTTGTACTTCAGTATTTTTACCCCTAATTCAGTCCCCTTCGTGCATTTATTGTTCTCTTTTATTTAATAAAATTTCAAGATTTGGGGGTGAAAGGAAAATACGGCCAACATTATTGGGTGACTTGGGACCTGATGATTCAAAGTCAGGGCTAGGTTGGATAAATAGGATCTTATATTTTCTTGGAAATATATATGAGACTTAATTGAATATTCTATTGTGCATACTCAAAGGACAATCGTGAAAATGGTGAGACTTAGTCATCTATTTTAATATTGATCAATACCTAACCTCGGATGGATTTGAGGATTTTTTTAATAAAAAATTACACCTATATACCATTCAAGTATTAATAAAAATATTTTTTTATCTTAATCATATATAGAACTCATGAATGTAATATAGAGCCCAATTTACCTACCTTCCTCACTTTTTACTAGAAGTGGAATCTAGTTAATCTCTCAAATCATGTGAGTTTGAGTTTCCTCTGTGACTTTAGAATCACTCTATGGTTTTCATGTTTTTTATTAATAATTTCATTGAGATTGAGAATAACATTATGGTAGAAAAGGTGTACAATATAGGGAATATTATTAGAGTGAACACCTTTTTCCACATGAGCATAGGTGGAAACTCCAATAGTGGAAATAAGTATAGAAGGGAAAATTATCCCTAGGGTAGAAAATAACCAGATAACTAATCCACTAGGTCGGTTTACTTTTATCCACTTCAAAATAATTAGTTGGGTTAATTCCAATATGCCTCTTTGTATCACTTAAAAATGGAATGTATGATAGTCCATTGAGAATTTCACAACTATGGCTGAATATGATATCTCAAATGTTTCTATACTTATCCAGTGAATTCAAAATCAGGAAGTGGTTTTAATCTAACTCAATAATCTAATGATAAACTACAATGATATAATAATATTATTTTTCATCCACAAAATTGATTTATTTATAGTGACTCCAAGAACAACCCCAACATCCCAATAAGCCCTGTCCTAGCATGGGGCAGGAATTATCAAGGAGGGGATGAATGATAAATATTTAGGGATAATAAAGATATAAAAAATTAATAATGGGTTCCTTAATAGTGTGAGGTACTATTAGTATTGATTTAAACCTGATGAATGTATTTCTTGAAGGTCTATACCAATAATATAATTCACAATAAATGTATTTTTCAAAACATCAACATTGATCCACAACCCATGATCACCTTATTTCATTTGAATAATGACATTAGGTATTTATAACTTGTTTAGATTTTTATGGGCAACCAACTTCCTTAATTTTCTTATCCAACATAGCTAAGGTGGAATATTCCATCAAACATTTCAAAATCCATACTTGTATATAATTTTATTTCTGACACAATTCCATCATAAAAATAGATTTATAAACATTATTACAAGATGGTATGGATTGTACCTCTTCCTTATTAGGGGACTATTTCTACTAAATTCAATGCTTGACATCCCTTGTTATCAACCAGATTCAATATGACATCATTGATTCTCTTAGTTAAGCCTTGGAAACCTCTTTTTATTCTATAATAATCCATTTTTTATGTAATTCTAGAATTAACAATTGAATTTACTTCATCAAGAAACTTCTAGATCATGTTCTGAAGAAAAAAATTGGTTTATTAACAACACATGTTGAGTCATGATCAGTCATGACACGTTTTGATCATATTTTATATCAAATAAGATTTGAAATAATTATTACATCATTTATTTCATGCATTTTTTGGATTTAATCAGATCTTTCTTTAGCTGAATAACATGTACTTTATTATCAGGTCCACCCCATGGATCATATCTCCCCCTAAAGATTGGGTCACTTCAAATAGTGGTTATAATTATTTAATTTAAATGGAGATGGGAACCACCAACTTTCTTAAGATGATTAATGTGGTTGGACTTTGTTCACTCACCCTAATCTCCCAATTTAATTCTAATCCTTTGTGGTGGTACTACTTTAGATGACACCACTAGTGGGTTATTTACCATATTTATTGATATAAGAAAACCATATGTAACATTTTTATTATTTTTTCAACTAGTATATATGAATCCCTTTTACTATTTAGTAATATTTATGTGTTTTAATTTTTATTAATATTGTGTAGGAACATTGTGTTATACATAGATAAAAGCTGGATCACATTACCAAGGAACGCTCCTTAGTATATTAAGGGTTTGAATGAGTTTTTAGATTTGGAAATTTTCAATTGATCCATTGAAGGGAGAATAAGATTTCCATGTCCTAAATGTAATTTTAAATGATTGTTGAAGAGAGACGATGTTTATGAACATTTAATAGTGAAGCAATTCGCTGATCAATATTTTCATTGGATTTTGAATGGAGAATTGAACGTTATAGAAACATTGATAAATGATGTGAATCCACAGAATGAACTTACATCTTCTTCATCAATGGAAAATGAAATACAAAACCTTATAAATGATGAATTCTGCACTGCAAGAGACTACCATGAACATCAAAACATATCAGAACAACAATATGAGGGTGCTACAAATAGCAACGTGATAAGTGATGTTTTTGATATTGTAACACAACCAGATCAAGATTTTAACATATAATTGGATCCTCCTATTTATTATATAGAGCCAAATGTAAGAGAAAACACCACTAAGTAAAATTATTTCATGATTTAGTTGACGATGGAAATCAAGAGTTGTATAGTGGGTGTTTGAAATAATCAATGGATTCATTTCTGCTGATGTTGTACCATATCAAATTTCTACTTGGAATTAAAAATAAGGCAATGTCCATGATATTGGAATTGATTCATGGCGCATTTCCTAAAGAAAAAATCCCTGAGTCTTTTTATGATATGAAAAAAGTTGTAAACAAGGTTGGTCAGAATTATAAAATAATACATGTGTGTCCGAATTATTGTATGCTTTATTGGGGAGAGAATTAAAGTAGACAGAATTGAAAAAAATGATCCTTTTCTAGATGGCAATCAAAGGGTGATGTTGGAAGTCTGAATCAAAATAATTTCATGGAGAAGAAGAAAATAAACACACCTGCAATGGTTTTGCGTTACTTTACTTTGAAGCCTTGATTGGAAAGATTATTCATGTCATTGAAAAACACCGAACACATGAAGTGAAATTCAGTAGATAATAACAATGATGTGTTAATGAGACCTCACCGAGATTCAAAATAATGAAATACATTTGATTTATCACATCCATATTTCTCATCTGATCCTTGGAGTGTTTGATTGGGATTGGATGCTGATGGATTCAACCCATTTGGGACTTTGAGGGCCAATTATAGAATTTGTCCGGTTGTTTTGATCCCTAACCATATGCAACCATGGATGTGTATAAAACAGAAATATTTTATCATTTCGATGATTATTCCTAGAAAACAAATTCCTGGAAATGATATTGATATATACTTGCAGCCGTTGATTGATGAATTGCAGGATTTATGGAGCAACGGTGTTGACAGATTTTCTGTTTCTTCTAAAACAACGATCAAAATGCATACTACTTTAATGAGGACCATTAGTGACTTCCCTGGGTGTTGGAATTTATCTAGTTGGAACACATACATGGGTTTTTCTTGCCCCATTTGTAACTTTTATGTTGAGTCCAAATGGATACCTCATAGTAGAAAATTGTGTTTCTTGTTCCATCAATGATTTCATGATACATTTCATAGATTTCGGCTAAACAGATCAAAATTTAATTGTTACATTGATCGTAGACCACCTACAATGTTGTAAACTTGTTCTGAAATATTGACACAACATGAAAATGTTGAAATAGAATTTTTGAGGTTTCTTAATTTGAATGATAGCAGAAAACGGGTTGGAAGTGTATCGTCAAGTGAAATCAGAACGCAACAATGGAAGAAAAAAAGTATATTCTTCAAACGTCTGTATTGGGAATTTAATTTGTTGAGGAATAATCATTATGTGATGCATTTTGAGAATAATGCCTCTGACAATTTTATTTTCACATTACTTAATAAGCATGGAAAGTTGAAGGATTATCTCAATGCTCAAAATAACTAACAAGTAGTGAACATAAAATGGGATCTCTGGCCAGATGAGAATGAAAAGTGTGCACCAGAAATTTTTACAATGAAAAATAGCGATAAAGATACATTCCTTTAAATTTTAAAGAATGTGAATGTATCTGATGGGGATTGGAGTAACATATTTAGGTGTGTTGACTTGAAGAATCGTATGTAATTGGGATTGATAAGTCACAATTCACATATTTTGTTATAATAGTTACTACCATTGGCATTGCGTACATTATTACCTGAATAAGTTACTACTGTTGTACTCCACTTCTGCACATTTTTCTGGAAATTATGTGAGAAATATCTACATCCATTTCTTCTAGTCAACCTCCTGGAGGGGTTTTTATTCTCCCTTTGTGCAATGAAGATGATCTTTCCTCCATATTTTTTTACTGTCATAATGCATTTAAATGTTAATTTGGTTGAGGAAGCTAAATTAGGAGGCACCGCTCATTATAAATGGATGTATCAAATTGATAGGTATTTTATTTATATTTTTTTCAGTTAAGTAAAAAAAATTGGCATTTAAATATATGCATAATTATGATTATTTTATTTCAAAGATCACTTGGGAATTTGAAAGCATACTTGAGAAATAAATCTCAACCAGAAGGCTCTATCGCTGAAGGCTATTTGGATTAGGAGTGTATTACATTTTTTAGAGACTTGGATGATATTGAGACAAGATTTAGTCAAGTTGGAAGTGTTGATGACACATCGACTAAATCTAAAATGAATTGGAAATCAAAAATATTTCTTCCTATTGACCGATTAGTTGGGAGGACCTCAAATGCGACACTTACAGAATTGGAATTATTAGAGGCATATAGATATGTGCTGTTGAAGAGTGAAATTTCAGATTAATTTATTGAAGTCTTGAGGATACAAATAAAGAGATAAATGAGGAGCCGAACACGAAATGAGAAATATATAATGAAAGCTGTGAATAAATATCTTGTAGAATGGTTTGCACGACGTGTATTTTCATAAATATTACAATAAATACGAATATTAGTTTGACACATTCATTTTGTAAATCTAATAAATTACATATTATTTTCTAGATCATGGATATCGATGATCGAGCAGAGTTGTCTGAATATTTGAAGTTTCTTGCTATAGGTCCTATAAAAAAAGTTAAAAATTTCACCGCTTATAATGTGAATTGCTTTAGATTTCATACAGTCGATCGAGAAGTAGATTTGAAAACACAGAATATTGGTATATTTATATTTTCGGAAGCGGGATACTATTGAAAGATGGTTGATGTTATTGAATTAAACTACCACATTCATTTTTCTATTGTTCTATTCAAATGAAATTAGGTCGATATTATCCGGGGTTAAAAGAGATTCCTTGCAATTTACTTATGTAAACTTCTCTCTCTTGATGGATATTGGTGATCGCGAACTGCATGATCTATATATCTTATCATCGCAAGAAAAATGTTATATTATGTGGATGAGGTTGTGGATGAAGGGTGGAGTGTAGTTTCTCATGTAATACAAAGATATTCGTATGATATGGGTGATGAAGTTGAAGATTTGACCTCTACAATTGAATCTCATAAACAACAAGAAGAATAAATATTTGTCCATATTGATATTGAAAATATTAGTCTTTCAAGGATGAATGAAGAGGATGATGTAATGTAGCAAGAAAACATCATTATTGAAGGGTAAAATGATTTTATGTACAACAATTTATTCAATAATCAACCACTTATTTCATTTGTGGATTCATTAATTGTCATTGTTATATATATTTTGTTTTTCAGTAATTGCAATCTATTATCATTTTTAATGGTTTTTTCTGGATAATTTTTTTGAAATATCTATTCTGAACTTGATTTTGATTTGATTAAATGACAGTAATTCCAAGGAGGAAGTGGTACACTATTTTATCTACTACTACGACAGATGACGATCAATCTGTCTCCCTCCCCACAGCATCTGAGCCACCAGCTGCCTACACTCCTACACCATCTCCCCATGTACCATCTCACACACCCTCTGTGGGTGTCCCATTAGAGGTTGATTCATCGAATCTCCCTTCAAGAGCCTCAGTAGTGGGGTGGCATTACACCTCTTCCAGTTCATCACGGGCATATTGTAGGTTCACTATCATAGGTAAAAATTTTAATATAAAAAAATTTATTGCATTTTGTTTTATTAATTTTTTTCTCAATGAAGATAAAAAAATTCAACCATGGAGAAAAAAATAAAATGTTCAGATGTTTGTAATATGAATGGAGAGAAGATAGTTGTTCCATTTGATTCATTTGGGGTCCCTATGGATGACGTTGTGGGGTTACATGGCCTAATTCTAGGACAACTGGCAGCAATGCCCATTTACCTACCTATTTCTTATTATGATTAGAGACATATTCCTCCATGTTGGAAAAATTAGTGTTTTGATTCCCAAATAAAGGAAATTTTATTACATTACGGTTTAATTAAATTTCATGTTACTAATATGTTCAAAATGAATTTCTGTATACAGATGTTCTTCCAATTTACAGATGCTGATGTGATACCACGAAAGTGGATGTTGAAAAATCATGGTATGAAATAGAAAGAAATAAAATGGATATTGTGGTGTGATCTCAACAATAATTCGTTTACCGTGAAACAAATGTATGAGAAGATACCAAGTGGGGTTTCAAAAGAACATTGGAATGTTTTTGTTGACATAGATCATGATGATAAGCAGATGGTATTGAAATATACATTATTATATTATCCTAATTTTACATTTTACATGTATATGAAGATATGACATTGAATACATTACTGTTAAATTGAATTTTATTTATTTCCGGATCTCTAAATACATAATTGATCAAATCGGGCTAAGCAAGTCATCCCTCACACTATGGCGTCAAAAAAAATTTCTAGAAGTCGAACGACTCTAGTAATATTTTCAATAGTTTAAATATTTATAATAAAATATTATCTATTTAATATATTAAATTTTATATTTAACTTTGCTTAATGCAGTCAAAGAGTTTAGGGCACAAAGCATCCCAAACTGAATAGTGATTGAATATTCACAAAAAACACGATGGAAGATTTGTTAATGTGCCTACAAAAGAAGTTGTGGTATGAAGTCAATTATTTCTTATAATAATTTATTATCATTTTTTACTTTGTTAATATATATTTTTATTTGATTTATAGGTAATAATTAATGAACTATGGGATTCCAATCCTGGGCAGTCCTACTCAGTATCCCATGATGACCCGATTGCTAAAGTCCTTGGGAAGGAGCATCCTGGTAGAGTGCGCGGGATGGGTTTCATACTCGTAACATCTATGGTTTTTCGCATTCCACCAGGGACTCTATCTGCATCTACTCCTAGTTATATTTAGTCCATATTCGAAAATGGTTAGAGGAATATTTCTTCTCTACTAACAAAAGTTCAAGACCAAGGGGCTCAGATATCCGCTTTGCAAAAAGTATTGACTACTATACATCAGCAGATATGCCCCCAGTCGTAGGGCATCGAATTTTGGTATGTAGGTAAATCCCCAAAAATCAAATTCATTTAGTTTTCAATCATTCATTGGTTTAATGATTTAATTTTAATATGAAACCGTATTTAATTTCCCATATAATGTTCTTACAGGTGACATCAGAAAGTGGAGATGGAGGTGGAGAGGGTGATGATACGTGTTCATCATCGGACTATGAGTTGTTTTATTATTGATGTACTGGAAAAATATGGGAACATTTAGTTTGTATATGTATGGTTATATCTTTTTTATGGAGTGTTTGAATCACTTTACAATATTTTTGGTTTCGTTAATATTATCCTTATGGATGATCCATCTAGGGATATATGATTCGTGTTCAGGCACAATAATTTTGTTTGATCATAGGTGAATGAATTCTTGTTGTCCACCATATCAAAAATAAATCAGGTTCTTATTAAATAACATAAATCGAGGTAATTTTGGGCATAAAGCAGGGTAGTTCATTTTGTTGACCCAATGGAAAAGTTTTTGGTGGAAGGAAGTGACACTTTCTGGCCTATCATTAAGGGAATAATTTCTAGAGCATTGGTGATTGAAATTATATTTTCTATCATTGGTGTGGGAGGCAGGCATACATGGGGAGACTGTGTGATAGTAATCATGTTGAGTGTCGATTTTTCAGTAGGATGATACATCTACAGGATTTTTGTAGATATTTTTCTATAGTATACAGTGAATGAGTATCTGCAATAAATTTGGTATTACCTCCAATCACATTGAATATTTAGTCATATAAAACACAAGGGTGTCCTTATATGATGTTTATGAATAAGAAAAATCACATACTAATAACTCATTTCTAGCAGTCCTTCCTAGATAATCCAATTTACAAGAAAACGTACTTTATGGGGAATATTTTTATATCAATAAATATTATTTTAATTCCATTCAAATGTATATTTACCATTATTGTTCTATTATGAAAATTTTGTAAAAACACTAATGGAGTTATCCCTAGATGATGTTATGGAATAGACTAAAAAATAGTATATGAAAAATAAGATGACTCATTCTTTATCCCCTCCCACAATGAAATATGTATATAATTTCTAATGGAATGGAGCTTCAGTACTCTATCCAGGGATTCATCTATAACTAGTTCGAGCTAAAGATAGTTGGATTGAATATGTTTTGGTAGTGTATGAATAAGAAACCCCACCGACCTTTATATTTAGGATAAAATTGTAAAACTATCAATCTTTGGAAAATATAAAATACTGAACCCCCTTAAAGGTTAAACTAAGATATATATTCTTTCTTCTCTCCCATATTCTAATTATTTTTTATTTTTATTCTGATAAATTTATTATTTTTTGTTCTTTATTTCTTGTGGGGATTATTTGTAGTATTTAGGTAGAAATAGAATATGATTGGTAATAAATAACATATTAATGGTTAAAGTATAAAATTTAATTAAATATTAAATGTAAATAGAACATTTTTAAATGAACCATAAGGGTAACAAATCGATTAAAAGTGGGTAATGTATAAATAATTAGTTTTCATTAAATATTAATTCAACTGGAATTATGAATGTAAGATGACTGGTAAATGATAAATATATAAAGGGATAATTGTTCTAAAATATGATAAATTTTGAATGATTGTTGTGGCTATTTTTTGATGAATGTGGTGATGGTTTATAATATAAAAATAGGTAGCAATGGAAGCATTTATAACTGAAGATTTAGTACTTGTGATGGGTGTACCAGTATTATTTTTTGTGGACCCTTTAGGATTGTATTGTCTGTGGACTTATTATACTTTTATTTTCTTATGATTTATTAGGCACCCCACTCTATTAGGATAATCTTACCAGCACCTAAATGTTTTGGGTTCATATAGATTATTTTATAAAACATCTCTCTTGATGAGTGAATGTTGGATGACTGCTCACCCTTCCTAAATAACCCTTCAATATTTTTCACTAGTATGATTTCTCAATATATTTATAATAATATGGTATATAATGGATTTATGTATAGTATGTGATGTTTTGGTTTACTTGAATATGATTTTGAGATGATAATGTATGGCAGGGTCATGTATAGTCGGTGGTGGGTATGTGGTTGATGTCCTTTATGTTAATGATAACCTACTATAAAGAATAAGCTGATATCTTGATGGAGATGGAGGTGTTTTTTCATAATGATGATGTGGTTGTTATGTGTGACCAGCTTGTGATATTAGATATGATGATTTGTGATATGATCAAAGAAGGGATTTAGGTCCCCTTGTTGTTTTTTATTTTTGTTTGAGAGTAAAAAACTAATGGATAATTGGTTGTGGGGTTCCTTTTGATATATTATATTTTTTATGTTATTATACCTAGATGAAATATTGGATGAGTGAGACATGGTG
This sequence comes from Viscum album, assembly GCA_963277665.1. Lineage (NCBI taxonomy): Eukaryota > Viridiplantae > Streptophyta > Magnoliopsida > Santalales > Viscaceae > Viscum > Viscum album. Next base: position 1,843,506,871 of record OY728163.1, on the reverse strand, counting down.
AGGTCGGGTTATAGTTTACCGAGTACGTTCTTGTTGGTTATTTTTTTGTTCATTGAAGTATTAGTATACTTCTTCAAAATTTTCATGATAGGTCTTAATGAAGATCCCAATAATTGTCTATGTATGATCACCCCTATATATATATATTATAGTTTTCCAGGATGGATTTGGAGATCAATATGAATATTTCAAGCTCATGGATTAGAATTGTGATTATTGTTATTAACTAGGAATTGTTTTTTTAGGGTAATGGTGCACGAGATGTCCAACTGCTATTTTTTTCCCGGATTAGCTTTTAGCGGTGGTTTTAACTGCCCCTAAATTAAATTGGTCATATTTTAGAGGTTGTTTTTATCACCGCTAAATATATAAATTTATCTCGTATCGGCGGTTAAAACCGCCACTAAAATGTCCCACCATCCGCATGTATTCTACCGTGGATTTGATTATTTTAGGGGAATTTTTCTACTGAGGGGGGTGTTTTTTATTCACAGTGGTTATAACTGCTGTGAATATAAGAGATCCATTGTCTGTAAAACCACCGCTAAAAAAACCTAAACCACCAGAAAATGTGGAAACTATGACGATTAATTTAAACCACCACGAAATAGATATAATCGTCGATAATAGTTTTCTGAAGCGTAATTTTGCTGCAGTTTCTTAGAACCGCCTCCAAAGCATATAGTGTCATTTTAAACTGCCACTACACCCCTGATTTGTGGTAGTGGTTCATTGCACGTTGCCAAATTTGTTCTCTTTTGAATCATTCTATTATGAGAATCCCATTTTATAAACAACCAAATATATACTTAATCTATCCATGAGTTCATATCTAGTAATAATTCTCTAGGGTATTGTTGAACTAATTGATTTATTCCATATCAAAAGTTATGAGTGATGATGCCTTTTCCCTATTCATGATATGCAAGATTACTTCATCCTAATCAGATTCATCCTTGACTATGGTTACCTTAGCCAATGCATCATCACATGAATTTTGTGATTTGCATAAATGATGTATTATGGGATCTAATGGAAACTATTCCATTAATATGATCATGTAGTAAGGGAGAGGGGCCAATTCATCCTTTTTTATGGTATATTGATCATTGATTTATTTATCACTAGCTCAAAGTCTCATTTGATATTAGGTAGGATATTTGTAGTTGTATGGCCAATTCAATGCAAGTTATGAGGGCATGTTATTCTGCCTTGTTATTTGGGTAGCCTTTGGATTGTGATAAATAGGAACAATTTTTTTCTAGAGAAACTAATAAAATCCCTAAGCCAACCCTATTTAGCTTCAGATTCCCCATCCATTTTTCAACAGCACATTATGATTCACCATAAATATCTGTCACCCATGTATGGGGAGCATAAAGAGAAAATAAAACCTTCTAATATGGGAGTTCATTTTCCACTAGTGTATATTATAGGGATAAATGTTTTGTGAGGAAATTAGCTAGGTATTTTTCATTCATCACGTTATGTGACCCGAACTAGATGTCATACTATTGCAAAATGATTTCCCATCTGGATATACACCCATTTTGTATGGTATAGAAAAGGATTTACTTATGTGGATTGATATGAGATACCAAATGGACTTCATGGTTCTAAAGTCGATGTATCATCATCTAGACTACAATGATTAGTAAAATGAAGTTCTTATCATCATCTGTGTATTAGGTCTCAATACCATGAATTGTCTGGATGAGGAATTATAAATTGTTTCTAACCCCATATTTTTCAACTATGTTAGGAGGGTTCCAAGCGATCATTTCGTGGTGAAAAAATATAAGATGAGTGGATTTCCCTCCACCGGTGGAAATTGGACCTAGGGTTGAAGTAGATACTTCCTGAGAATTTTGAAGGGTTCTTAGTAGTGACCCTCCAATTGATATGTTATGAAATTATTCATTATCCAAGTAAAGGGGAGTGATTTTCCCACTAATTTGGATATGAAAGACCAAACATAGATGAGGACCCAATGGATACCACATAGAACCTTGATCTGACTATGGGATGACATTGTTAAAATGGTAATAGTCATTTTTGGGTTGACCTCGATGCCATGGTGGCATAAAAAAATTCTATGGTACTTCTATGAAGTTACTAGAAAAGTTAATTTCAATATATTCATCGTTCGAATATGATGTCGAATCTAGTTAATATTTATGTGAAGATCTATGATGTCATATCCTCTCATTTGATATTTTACCGCAAGTTCATTGAAATAATAGTATCATTTTATTCCCAAATTGTTATTAGAAAAATGATACATGGTGCATTGATATGTCAAGCTAGCATTACTTAAGCCAAAGGGAATTAAATTGTAGAAAAATATACCATGGGGTGCTCAAAAGCTAGTGACTTCTTCAACTTTAGGGGCCATCTCTATTTTATTATACTTTGAAAACCCATCCATAATGGATAGGGTGTGGAAGATAACAGTTTTATCTATAAAGAGTACTGTTATTGGAAATCAAAAAGAGTCCTTTGTTAAAGGTCAAATAACATCTATTAAATTTATTTAGACTTGGAAATCTAATTCTTTTTCTTAACGGTGACAATGTTGGTGAACCATATTGGGTGTTGAACTTCTCATAAAATGTTGGATCTGATCAATTTTCCAACATTAACCTCTACATTGGTAGCATTACAGAGGTCTGTCCTTCTAACTGTCTTCTTGAAACATTAATGTTAATTGGATAAGCGTATATGGAGACTAGACACTTCTAGATTCAGTTTAGGAATTTCTTTGTAATTCCACGTGAACACATGTTGTTGTTTCTTTATAAATGTGATATACATATATTGATCCTTATGTTTCATGATGGAACTAAACAGTTTAGGTTTTTGTTGTTCATTTATTCCGATAATTACATTCTTGATCACATAAGTAGTTGGGGAGTCTCCTTCCTCGATTGTGAAGGGGGAATTCCTAATGTCATCCTCATTTTCTTCCACCTCTGAGTCATTGTAGCAATTTTCAAATGAAGTGATGAATTATGTGGTTTTATCTATCACTTTTTTGGTGAATGATTCCATGAGTAAATACATTATCAACCCCAAATGTCATATTTTATGGAGAGATATTTTATTTCTCATTGTATTTTACACTCTAACTCAGTTCAAAAGGGGATTTGACATCTGAAATATGATCATTTTCCTCAACTAAATTTATTGGGTGCAAATAGTCATTATCGAGCATACTCCAAGGATTTAGAGGAGAGGTACCCAAGAAAATGTGGGGTTGAACCTATATATCATCATCCATCGTGGGAATTTTTCCTTCCCTTTTGTATAAACCTTCCATAGAATATGTGTAATTAGATGTCATTAATGGGGCACAATCACCGTGAAGTATGTTTAACTTTCAATCGATTGTGTATTTCAAACATTGATGGAATGTTGAAGATATCACCATGTGTATATGGATCCATGGCCTTCTGATCAACGTATTTTATTTTGGTTCCTTAATGGGTAACCATAAATTCAGTGTCATATGTGATAACCCTAAACATAACTTTGATCATGATATTCCATAGTGGTCTTTGCTCGTGCTTATAGTACCTTTGAGTGGTATGATATTATGAAGATGAAGCTCATTTAATATTCCCTAAACATCATTATGATAAAATTTCGATAAGATTGATCCTTGAACCATTTTAATTCATATCCCATTAGATATCAAATTTTTTGACTCTAACAGAATCATATAGAAGTCTAATGTGTCCCTGGACAACTTCTTCTACATCCTAAAAAGATAAAGACATCACATTCTGTTGGTATGGTCTAAACTCAATTGATTTCTGATATAACATCTTCTATGTCAATATCTTGTATCTCCTGGAGGGATTCAATGAGTGCTTCCATATGTTATATTATAATATGAATCCCATTCATCATTGAGATCTTGGCTAGGAAAATCTTCAACTCTTTCAGAATGTCTTACTTCTGTGCTAGAGGCCGAAACATCCTAAGGTGGGTTGCCTCCATAAAATGTGGCTCATGAGATGATTCAAACTAGGTATATAGGACTGTTGCTTGTGTATAGTTTTATGGAGCATCTGTTGCTAGTGGTGTCGGCCATGTTGTGCTTCACCATTGCCTAGGATGATTAGATCATTGAACCATTGCTCAGTGATCCTGTAAGACAACAGGGTGAAATGACTACTGGAGGGTTATTATGAACTACCATATCTTTTCAAGTCCTTCTAGAGCACTTACCCATGTTTATTAGCTATATATATGTCCTCTAGTGGTATGTGACTGAAATATTTGGTCCAACCACGCTTTTTCATTCCATTATATCATCAGTTCTTATGCATGTGGCCTCATATTCCCAAGTTAGGTGTGGGTAAATCATACTCAGAGGAATATTATTCATCGGATAAGGGGTATACCAAGGGTATAAAATTAATATGAAAAAGGATTAGATCATCATTTGATGAGGGTTTTGTTTGGGTGTGGGGTGCTCATACTTTTTATGTTGTGTGGGAAAATATGTAAGAGCCAAAGCATTTTTTGGAGTAAAATATGACGCTTACTCTTCAATATCTTACTGTTTCTAATGGTTATGTCCACCTCCAGGGGACATAATTTGTGTCACCTCCTGGGGTGGTGGTATTTTTGTGGGCAAGCACAGATGTGCTCTCAGGGTTTCATGAGCTTAGTAATCTGTGTTCCTAGTCGACTAGATTTTGAACATATGGTCAGGCCTGGCCAAAATTATCTACTTTTTACCCTCTTCTTCTAACTATGAAATGATTCTGTAGGCCACCTAGATTTGGGATTTATCCAAAATTACCTATAAATAATCAAGCAAGTCTTTTAGGATGTCACTGAAGATGAATCAATACGAGATATTCTGACCCATGCTTCTATGAAAAGGGTAGTAGTTGGGACAATTGGTGAGGTTGACCTCATTGGGATCCCTATACTATGGTAGATTGAGATTGATATTATACCTAGTTTTAATGATGTAACTATGGTCTTATTCATTTATAAAGGAGTATTATTTATTCATTAGATCATCAAATCCCAGAAGAAATTATTTCATTGTAATTCTTGATGAGGGAGATTTAGTGGTTGTTGTCGGTCTACAGGAGGTGCTAGGTGGTTTTCAATCCTTTTAGGTGCATTGATGGGAACTACTAATAGTTTGAGAGAAATAGTTAAATTCTTTGTGTTTTCGAGCATCTTTCCATGTTTTATGTCATGATATGAGAATTATATTTGGTTAGATGAGTGGAATCATCCAAACATTAGGCCATTTTGGTGAAATCCCATAACCCATATGGATACATCATTAGGATGAGAAGGGTTTGTATCTCTTCGTAGTGTTTTTTAGTAAAGAATTCCAATAATTATTCCACTATTTTTGAGATGATGAGTGAGTAGGATTAACCATTCCATATGGCTATGAAGTATGAAAATCTCTCATTTATCCATTTTATGTAGATCATCAGGTTGAAAAATGTTTTCTTACTCAACATTGAGATGAACCTGTAAAGGTATTGGCAATGAAGGACTTCCCATCCTATAAAAAATACTTATAGAATGGTATTATACCAAAAAATGGATAGCCATTCAGTGTTTATACCAAAAACCTCATCTTTTTTACTTCCATTTGATTTCAACAACCCTTCATCAAGCCTCGTTAGGATATGAAGTGAGTGATAATATGTTAAGTGTCTAAACCACTATGAAAGGTAGATATGATAGGATTTCCAAAATTTAGTGGGGGGAAAGTGCCATATACCTGTAAGGTATACTTCTTCCTCTCAGGATAGATAGTTACATGTCTCCCTTCCATGGATTTCATTTAGGTATCCATGGACTCATTGGATTAGAAAAATTTTATAGATACTGCTGCATGATTCCCCACCCATCTAATAGGAGATGTAGATGCTTAATAAGGTTGCCCAATTTTTTTTCTCTCACTAATTCTAAATTTTTCCAAAGACTAAATGATTTACTTGTAGAGATATAGGTTGTCTCTATAATATAGGTAATTCATAATCATCTTTGACTTCCTCATTTATGTAGATCGGATTCATAGAAGAAGAGTCGATCAGATGCTTATATACCTCTCCTTCCAGAAGATAGGATCTTTCCAGATCTATGGGATAAGGGATATTAACCTTCGTATAAAGATGATATATAGTGTGAATTTTTTCCTAAGTGTCTCCTCATTGAATAATGTGAGATTTTGAATCACATTATCATATAGTTCTATTCATTACACCAATGAAGGATCGTCAACTAATAGGGGTGGTGGTTGGGATATAACCATACCATTCCATTTTTCTTTGTAATTCTTCCATAATAGAGGTTGAAACTTGATATTTTAATGTGAAATTTTTTGAATCCTTATATGGTTCCAGGTATGTGCAGACTCAACTGGTGCATGCAGAGCCTCCTCAGGCGGAATTTTTTTCATTGTGTCCCTATACATCTATGTATTGATCCACATAATCTATTTTGTTTATGGAGATATTATTCAAAGTGGTTTCTCAATTAGTGGAATTTTCCCCATTACATTCAACACAACATGATGATTTTTTACTTCCTATATTAGGTTTATTTTTTTAACCCATGGCCATATTAGGCCATTTTGTCATGTGACTCCATTGAGGTTTGATTGCATTTGATGTATTCTCCTTTGGTATAAGCCTATGAGTCGTGACCTTGGATGACTTTTCAGTCATGTTTTTAAAATTATCCCATAATAGAAGAGAATTTTATTTTAGTGGGAGGAACAGATTGGTTGCTGACCTTCAGTATTTGTATCCTAAGATGGAGAATATTGATTCTCCCTATGGTGATGATGATTGTAAATATATAACCATCCTTATTGGATGGGGCCTATCAAAGGCCCCATTTTTCATTGATTTATCCTGTTGTTGATTATTTGATATTTTTGATCTACGATTTGATGATTTTTGGGATGGGCATTGAGATATAAATTTTGCCATCCTAGTAGGTTTGGGTTAATCAAGAAACATTGTTTTATTTTCCTAGGACTCTCTCAAGATGGGGTTGATCCTAAAACATTGTTATTTTCCCTAGGACCCCCTCAGGGGATAATAAACCTTGTGACATAAATTATGAAATAAATTTTGACATCCCAGTAGCCTGGCGTTTGTTTGTATCTTCTCCAAACATGTCTGGAATCCTCAGGGGAATTGAAGATCTATGGGTGGAGGTGGTGGTAGATGTTCCCCAAATCCAATAGGCTAGGTTCAATAAAACACATCGGCTATAAAAACATCTACTAAAGAATGATTGATGTGGTGTTTTTATTCTCATGTATTTATTGGGTGAAATGGAATTTCATAATGAGAGTCAATTTCTATGGGATGACATTATATTGATTCATACCCTAGATTTCATATCTAAAATGCATTCATGTTTCTTTGATGGGACAAATATGAATATTGTTTGGTTATCCTCTTCCTTATTTATTTATTTCTTGGCATCGTTGATGTTGGATTATTTCATTATAAGGTACAACAGGTCTGAGCATTAATCGGTCCCCTGATTTTGTTAGGGACTATGATGTTATAAGATTCTATATCTAATGGGTTCTATAATTACAAGAGTTTGGTGATGTTTAAAGATCCATATGACCCCATCTTTAAATACTAATACATTATGTGGCTTTATATATCAGTTTTCTAAGAGTTCTGATGTAATAGAAGCAAGCGTGATGTAGATTTTCACTATTCTTTTAAGGTCTTGGGTATCGATACATGGAGACAGAAGCTAGTTCTAGATAAAAAAGTGTATTTTGATGTCTTGAATGTTACCCTTGTATCTTGTATAATGGAGGTTTTTATTCTTCAGTCACGGATGAGTTTCTATCATACTTTTCCATAGATAAGGTATGCACTCCTTTTCTATATCATCATGTATCTCAAAGTTTGAAGTAGAAAGGGGCCAAAATATGCTAGGGATGTTTTTTCTATATAACTCTCTCTATCTTAAAATGTTGGATTCTTCAACATCAAACTTACAATCCATAATCTATTCAGATCAAAAAAGGTTCTTCAAGGGTTTCCCTACAGCCCGGAGTGAACTGTTACTGGAAGATTGTGTGGGAACTGTATATGGTTGACCGCGATGTTCCATGAACATCTCTATATAATGGTTTATAGGATTTTAACACCTCCCTAGATGAATGTGTATGGGTATGTGTTATTTAAATATATGTGGGATATGTCACTATGAAATGGTTGACCATAGATGAGCTCAGGAGTAGAGTCCCTGAAATCCATCTCCACCTACCATGAGGAGAACTATCACAGTAATGGTTATATTCTTATTTGGTTGAAGAGCTGAAAGACCCTTTGGATATCACTATGAGGAGATTGACCATAAACAATGTCTGGTGTAGAGTCCCAGAAATCCATCTCCGACTCCCATGAGGTGAAAAATCAGAGTAATGGTCATTTTCATCTATGGTTGAAGAGTTGACAGACCCTTGGGATATTAAGAATGTGTATAGAAGAACCTCATGGACACTAGGATTGAGAATTTTATTGAATTGAGACTCATTATATAACATGGGAATAATTTTTTGGCATGCATTATTGAATTGTGTAGGAATATGAACATATTATATGATTGTTTTCGGACATTGATTATATCTATCCAGTGCTGCGATTGTATTATCCTACTACTCAGAATATTATGGAATATAACAAGGAGATTCAACATTAATGGCAGGAATATGAATCATTCCTGGGGTATTTTTATAGTGGATCATGCTTAACATTCATGGATATTAATTCATTTTAGATGAATATTCATTACATTGAAAGTTTACATGCCCAGTGACCATATTAGTTTAGTGTATTTGGTAATGTGGAAACCAAATATTCTATCTTGGTGAAATATCTTCAAAATCACCATTAAAGATCCTCCCCTTTATTTATCCTACCTAAAACATTTCTTCATAACCTAGGAAAGGGAAACATAAGAAAGGGTTAAACTCAAATTCTTAACAAGGGTAGCCAAATGAGTTATGTACGCATTATATTACCATAAGTGTATCAGAATATGAACATGTCATTATAATATCATACCCTAAATATCAAATATCATAAACATTAATCATTGAATAAAGATCTTCTGTTTATAAGACATGAATCATAAGTAAATAAAAAACATGAGTCATGAGAGAATAAAATTGGCATAAGATATGGACATGAGACATATACATCATCTTCTAACATTTTGAATATGTGTAACTATAAATAGTTTCACTCATTTGATTTAGGACATTAAATCAATACCCCACATAATCTAATGGACATGAAAACTACTTCATGAATAACATTGTGAACGTGTAATTAGGATCAAGAATAACATTGTAAATATGTAATTAGGTTCATGCATAATACTTTGAACATGTAATATGTTCATGCACAACATTTTGAATATGTGTTAATGTTTATGCATAAACTTACATATATGAAACCAGATCCATTCATAATATTATGAACCTATAATCGGGTTAACACATATACATATTGACATGATACCAGGTCTATATATAACATTGTGAACATATAATTGTGTTCATTTATATCATTATGAACTTGTAATAAAGATCATTCATAACATTATGAACATGTATTCTGGTCGACACATAACATTGTGAACATGTAATCAAATTTAGGAATAACATATATACTCACGTGTAATCCATCATTAAACAATGAATTTGAGGGAGATATAGGTCTCACATGGCACATAATAAAATAATATATACATGTTCCACATATTAATAAATCTTTCCACATATCGTGACCTATAAGAAAATTTGGGTTTCATAAGTATCATATCCTAACACATGAAATTAAAGGGGCATTATAAAAATTTCTTCACATTATAAAATATAATAAAAATTTATAAAGATTGAATCAAAAGATAACCCACGAAAAGAAACATGTTTCAAAAACATATAACATGTGGAAGAGAAATTGGTGTCATAAACATCATGCCATCAAATCATAAACCATCAAATAAATAATATGATTGGTATTCTTGGATCATTTACCCAATAAATCATAATCTATATCATAGGATGACATCTTAGATGGAGAAGGATTTTTGAAGAACAGCTGAATCATTTATTAATGAAAATAGACATTTTTTTAAAATCATTTCTAAAAACATGAGAAATTTTCAAAATCATTTTCTTTAAAAACACATTGAAAAACATCATAAATAATCTTTAAAAATAAATAAAAACACGTTTTAATGATAAAAAATTTTGGTAACCATTTTCCATGAAAATAATAAATGAATATTAAATATTATTGTAAACCTTTTTATCTTAAAACAAGAATAATATATAATTTAAATTTTTTAATAAAACATTTAGAAAATATGGGTTTTGAATAATATAGATTTAAATCTGAAAAGTGAAATTGATTCAAACATTCATAAAAATGATTTATCAATTATATTAAGTAACAATTAGTAATAAATTATACCATTACATGAATATTTCATGAATAAATATATTATAATTAAATTCATAATAATTATTGAAAAAAAAACATCATACTATTTCATCATTGGATGAATAATAAAAAACAACCTCGATAAATGATAATATTATAACAATAATGTGTTATCAATTCAGTAACATTTTATAATAATCCCCATGAAATAATACCATTGAATGAATATTGAAATATAATTAAAAGAGTTTTTTTCATGTTATAATATGTCAAAAATATATATATACACCTCTTAGAAATTTATAGTTGTATAACATGGCATGTGTCTCAAAGACGGTAAATTGTGACAAAATTACATTACCAATTTGGTAAAAATTTCAGCATAAAAACAATGAATAGTATATACTAAAATGGATATGTAAATCCAAATAATAAAAGTAATAATAAAAATTAAATTAATCTATTTGAATTATAAACACCTCATATAATAAATAGGTGATGAACATGGATTGGGTCTCACGGAAAATAAAATTAGATGAGAAAACCCTTAACTTATGTATTGAATTTATTTGTACATATTAAAACCACATGTTTAAAAAATATAAGTTTATTATAAATCTACCACAGAACCATATTATTATATCTAATTACATATATGATTTTTTAATTACTTTATATTACCCATTTATTAATTATTCTTTGATAATGATACGTTCCGGGTAATATTCTCTTTGTTTTCCGTATATGTTTTGAATTTTTATTCATTATCCAATTACATATAACTTGATTTAAATATTTCCAAAATGTAAAAAATTATTTAAATATCATATATTTTCTCTATATAAGTAATTATAATAATTTATGATAGATATAAATATGATATGGAATAAAACATTTATAGAGATGGCAGGTTGTATGTACACATGAACGTTGTTTTTTTTCATGTAATATTAAAATAATGAATATAAATGATATATATATATATATATATAATAACAATCCAATATAATTATTATTTCATATATATAAAGTAATTTCACTAAACCAATCCATAAAACAATACATCCAAATTGTGAATGAATCACATCACATGGAGGTGGCCGTAGTTCACACACCCACAAACAAAGATGTCATATTTACACACACAAAAAATCATGATGGTATGTGTTACATAATAATTTCATAATAATAAATAAATAATGAATATTATAAATATAATATATTAAATTTACGTTGATCATTATTCTCAATCATTAATGGTTTTAATATATGAACAAAAGACATCATTTTTTGAGGTGGTAGTCCATTGTACAAAAATATGATGACTGTGTCTCCCATTTGATGGATGTGTGAATAATTGTAGATAAAGAACATATCATAAAAACATATAAGTATAATTTTTATTTTTATTTTATGTTAAAATAATTTAATAATAATAATTGATTGGGTGGAGAAATAAATTAAACATAAATGGACGTTGAAGAATGTTACCTCTTTTTCGAGAAACCACTTTTTGTTTTCACCAAAGGGCATCCAGGGATGAATTTATTCTAGAATTTAGGACTATTAGTTGATATTAGGGAGGTTTTGATATTATTTGTGCAGTATTTTGATGAGAATAATTTTTTAGATGTGTGAATAAATGGTAAGGTGAACGTCTTTTTATTGTGGAGTGGGTGTGCAATTCTTGTAAATATAAAAAGATAAACACTATAGGTAGGTCTATCACACCTCATGCACATCCAAAATGAAAAATAAATAATTAGAGGAGAATTATGTTCTATCCAAAATCACACTACACAAAAATAAAATCATTCTTATGATTTTTTCCTCAGTATTTATGTTTTCTTTTTTTTTCATTTAGGTATCCAGTTTTCTAACCTATGTAAATCATAAATGATGAAAAACATAAAGTGGAAAAATATTATAAAATTAATACTCAAAGATTCAAAAATATTACAACTAATTTATAAAATAAATTTCCCTTGTTTTTTGGAAATTAATTTTAACATAATTGAATGTAACAGGAAAAACAATTCTTTAAACCAAATTATGATAAAAAAGATTTTTTAACATTTATTAGTCAATATGATAATTATAAATGATAAATTGGTACCTTAATGAACAATATTTATTTTTTATTAAATATAAAGAATCTTTTTTAGAAGACATGTTTTTTTTTAATTTTAAACCATTTAATAATATCTCATTATTTTACTTTTTATTATATAAATAATCCACGTGTTGGTGTTTTTTAAGAATTTAATGTAATTATATCATATTAAAACATTAAAAATAAATTATTATGATAAAATAAAATCATTTATCTTCAGAAATAATATCTATAACCAAACCTTTGTATCTTCTTCCCTACTCCAAATATTTATATGTGTTAAAGGGAAAAAGTTTCCCTTTTGTGCTTTTAATTTCATAACTTATTGTACTAGTAAATTTCATTGAACAATATCCAAAAAAACTCGTAATAATAGAACCTATTATAGAAAGGTATGAAATATGTACATAAAATTAGTTTTTTACATGTTTGGGGTCATTTTTAAATCTTTTAATCTATGTGCAATCATTTAGTAAGCATGTTTTTAGCTTAATCTCTATAATTAATATTATATACATTCACTAGTATTTTTGGTAAAAAACCTATGTTGATATTTTTAGACCAAACATTTCAAACTGATTAAAAATAAATATATCCATTTTATACAATTTATTTCATAGAAATGGAGAAATATAAATTAAAATTATTCGTGTAGATGCAACGAGTCAGCAAGTTTTTAAGGAGAATGGTTCAAATGTTTAAAATGATTAAATATTAAATTTAAAAGTGAAAATGAATATATTGTACTGAATTATAGTGATTGATGTATAATTGAACTAATTATTCTTTAAAACAAAACTGAAATTTAATTTAACTATATAAATAAATTAAATGAAATAAATATTTTAATTAAAATTCAATATTTTTCAATATTCATAAAAAACATGTTTTTCTTAAAATACCTAAAATTAATCATTAGCTAATTTTGAAATTATAAATTTAAAAATTAATTACATAATATCATCTTAAATTTATAGAAGTATATAATGTTAATTTTATTACTATTCATAAAAGGACATAAAATAAAGTTCTTTTAAGAAACAATATTTTCAAACGTATAAAGACTTTACAAAATGATATGTTTCATTATTTATCTGTTTTTTTTATATAAAAAATTATAACTACTATTTAAAAATTATTTATTACTATTTATATTAATAATTTTAATTTTTGTATTTTAAATATCCTATTTAAATAATTATATTTAATAAAATGATGTCTCGTAGAAACACAGTGTTGCATGTAACATATGGAAAGTCTATTTTTTGTGTAGTGAAAGATTAATATTTTAATAGTGTATGACGATTGAATAACATGGTGTAGCATGAAATGCATGAGACCAATGTAAATTTATTATTTCAGATAACAATTTCATAAAAAATAGGGGTGTGACATTCTATCCACATTAAAATGTGTTTCTCCTTTATTATTTGATCGGGTTATCAATGGTCCAACACATGAAGGTTACATTCATAAAAACCCACATAGTAAAAATGAATACTAAAACATACTTTAAAAAAATAAATTTGGAACCTTTACTATTACCCAAAATAACTCATAACTATGTTTCCACATAGGAGAACATTGGATGGTACTAAAGATTGGTCATGGAAGAAAATCAGAAATCATTATTGAATGTGTTAAATGTCAATAATAAAAATAATTTGAATAAACAATGGAATTTTAACGGACTCAAAACAATAAATCACTAATGGTTTATAATACAATTGGTTCATTCTATTCCATTAACTAAATATCAATCATTTGGTTGTTCCTTGCATGGTTTATATTTCATCTCTAACTCAAAGGAATGAATTTGAATTTTTCATTCCTAAAGTACTACTATATCAAGAGATCCAAACATAGAATTATATGTCATTCCTTCCATCTTTATTTATCATCACAGAAAAATTGTTAGCAGAGGTTATCCAATCCTCATATGTGGATATAGTACATGAATATCTAAAAGTATATCGAAATATTAACTTAATCATGCCGTATTTGGTTAACCTTGTAACCCTATGAATATATAAAAATCCCAAAATTATAAATATGGTCAATAATTTTCTCAAAATAAATTTAACATTAATCTCCCGTATATCATAATGTAGCCCACGGATGTCACATTCCAAACAAATGAATACCATCATCTTATATTCTCTTAAAACATGGTGTAACCCTAAATACCATAAATTATTTTGTAAAACATGGATGATTATTCATTATAAGGATTATTAATAATATTCTTTAAATATAATATGTTTTGAACATAATCCACGATAACATAAACATAATTTTCAACAAATCCTTAATTTTTTTGAGGTCATCAATACTAATTTTATCCAAATAAATAATCTTATTATCCTAACTAAATTTAATTTTCTCAACCTCAGAAACACATTAATGTTTAATTTCCCTTAATCAAAACAACCACATTCTATTAAATCTATTTTTTATGTCATTAGCACTATTAAACATATCCTTTTAAATCTGTAATGAGAAACATATACTTCATGATTCGTATAACAATGTTATTGAATTCAAATACATATACACTTATGTCAAGTAACATTATTCTTAAAACATTACTTAGGATTCATTATCTTATTTCATAATACATATTTCCTAGAATAATAAAATTTAATCATTTTATAGGGTTCCTAAATCTATATTTATTCAAGATTCATATATTTTATCTAAAGAATTCTATTAAAACATCCCAAACCTTTCACAGGTCATTCAAGGTCTATTTATGTTCATCAGTATAACCAATACTAATACAACATTACTAATTCTACTCATGATATTTTTTCTTAGAAAATTTATTTTTATAATTATCATAATTTCCACATTTGAAACATTCAATGCTAAACAAGATCCTTCATGTTATATTATTTACTTAGTCCAAAAAACATAATATGATAAATATTTATCATAGTATAAAATCACATAATAATGAGAAATTACTTATTGGATACTAAATCATGATATCTACATTTAAATATAAGATACTTAGGCTTATTCTTATAGGCATCCCTAGACATATCCTTAAAAATATCCCTCATGTTATTAGTGGAGTTTTATCATCATAATTTCTAGCGATTGATTAAAAGTTTCTTTTGATACAAACTACTGTGACCTAGGCCTAGCATACATGGATATTACTTCATTTTAGATGAATATTAAACACATTACCAAAGTACATACCTGATTACCATAATAGTGTAGTTCCTTTCGATACATGGAAAAAAAATATTTTATCTTGAAGAAATATATTCAACATATACCATAAAGATCTTCCCCTTTAATAATCATACATAAAACATTTCCTCATAAACCGAGGAAAGAAAACATAAGAAAGGGGTGATCTCAGATTTATATTAAGGGTAAACAAGGGAGATATGTTAGAATAGCCTAACCATAAGTGCATGAGAACATGATTATATCATTAAAAGATAAAACCATGGACCTGAAAGATCTAAACATGAATCATTGATTAAATATCATCAGCTTATAAGACATGAATCATATGGAAATAAAAGAACATGAGTCCTTAGAGCATAACCTTGGCCTTATATTTTGAATTTTGGCATACACATATTCATATAGCATTGTGAAAATTTGAAAATAGAAATAGGTTAATGAATTTGGATTGGGACAAGAAATAAGACCCTCACATAAACTTATAGACATGCTAACACGTCCAAGCATAATATTGGGGACATGTAATCAAGGGAATGTGTAACATTGTGAAGATGTAATAAGTTTAACATATAACATTGTGAATATGAAATTATTTTCTGGCATAATATTTTAAACATGTAATTTGGATCATGCATACACTTATGGTCATGAAACCAGGTCCACACAATACATTGTCAAAATTTAATCTGGTTCATGCATGAATATAGGGACAAGAAACATGTCCATGCATAAAATTTTGAACATGTAATTATGTTCATCCATAGCATTTTGAAAACATAATAATATTCACTCATAACATATGAAACATGTAATTGGGTCTATGCATAACATTGTGAACATGTAATCAGGTTCAAACATAACATATATACTCATGAGTCATCCATCAATACCCATTAAAAGAATATGGTTTAAAAATAATATAATTCTTGGATGAGAAACCAGTTTCATAAACATCAGGCCATCAGAACAAAAACCGTTCAAGAAATAAAATTAATGGTAGTCTTGGATTGCATCCCCAATAAAACATAAACCACATCAAAGGATGGAATATTAAATGGGGATGTATTTTTGAAGAATTATTTGAAACATTTTTGTGGAAAGTAATCATTATTTTAAAATAACTTTTAAAAACATTTATCATTTATAAAATCATTTTATTTTAAATACATTTTGATAACCATAGAAAATAATATTTCTACATCATATAAAACGCTTTTTAAAAATAAAAAAATTGAAAATCATTTTCCGTGAAAATTTATAATTGATGATTGAAAATAATTTAAATACCTTATATTTTAAAACACCCTTAAAATATCATTTTGTAACATTAATGAATTTTTTTACAAAACATGGTTTTCGAATATAATGGCTTTCTGACCGTAAAGAGAAATTATGTTGGAATTTATTAAAAATATTTTCTAATTTATCGTAAGTACCATAAAGTGGGAAATGGTACCATTAATTTATATATCATGAATAACCATATTATTATAAAATTCATGGTAATTCGTGATATGAGGATCATAATATTTAATTAAGGGAAACATATTCATAAACAATCTTGTTAAATGATGAGATTGTAGTAATGAACTGTTACAACTTCGGTAACATAGAATTTCAATCCACATGAAAAGATAACATTAAATTATGATTAAATTACCTTGAATAGAATTGGTTTCAAGATATAACAATTCAAAGGGATGTATATACACATTTTAGAATAAAATAGGTGCATAAAATGACATGTGTCTTGATGATAGAAAATTGACACATAATTACAATAATGATTTGGTAACTTTTGAAATGAAAACCCCTTGAAATATATATAATAAAATGGAAAGGTAAATAAAAATTAATATTAGTATATGAATAATAAATAACATCTACAGTTAGTATACATAACACATATAACAAATAGGTAGTGGACTTGGCTTCTATCTCATGGAAAATCAATGTTTGACGAGCAAACCCTTAACTTATGTCCTGAATTTCTTCATACACCTTAAAACCACTTGTATAAAAAATATATGTTTATTATATATACATAAAACAATATTATTTTATCTAATACCATATATTATTTTATTAGGACTTTATATTACCTGTTAATTACCAATTCCATGTTAATGTTAAGTTTCTGGTAATATCTAATTCGTTTTTCATGTATGTTTTGACTTACTATTCTTGATAATTTAATTTTTATATTGATTTAATTATTTATAAAATGTAAAAAAGTGTTTAAATATCATATATATTTATTATATATATATATATATTTAATTATTTATGATAGATATAAATATGAAATGGAATGCACCATTCATGTAGATGTTAGGTCCTACGTACGCATGAACGTTGTTTCCATTATTATTATGAAAGAAAAAAATAAATGAAATAAATGAAATAAATGTATATATAATATTTTTAAAGAAGAATTATGATTTCATATATATCATATAATTTCACAAAACTTATCCTTAGTACATTTAATGTAAATTTTGAACGAATCACATTGCTTTGAGGAAGCGGTACTCTACACATGTACAAAAAAGTTGTAATATTTAAAAAAAAGTAATTGATGAATTAAATGTTATATAATAGTTTATGAAGTATAAATACATCATATATATAATATATATCAGTGAAAAATATAAATTACATCATTATTTTCAACCATGAATGGTTGAAATTGAAGAACGAATGTCATCATTCCACGAGGTGATAGTCTGTTATACACATGAATAATGATTGTGTATCCCATTTTATGTTTGTTTTTATAGCTGTAGGTAGAAACCATAACATAACAACATCTTAGTATATTTAAGATACTGATGTTATTATATAATCCTGCAATAATAAGAGTTTAATGGTTGTAATATTAAATAAAATATTAATAGACGTTGAATAGTGTTGTCTCTTTTTCAAGTAACTCCTTTTGGTTTCCACCAAAGGGGTTTCTTGGATAGATTTCTGCCCAACGTGTGGAATATATGGAGATAGTAGGGATTTTTGGAATATATTTTGTATGTTTTTTGATGAGGAAAATTTCTTGAGAGGTTTTATGAAATGAGAAAGGTGACTGTCTTTCAATAGTGGAGGGGGATTGGTATTGTTGTAAATATATAATGGTAAACACTATTGTGATTCCTCCCTTTCCCCTTGTGCTTTCAAAATACAAAATAAAAGGTTATAGGGGATTTATTTTTGATCCAAAATCACACCGAAAAAATCATTTTTATCATTTTTCCTAAATCATTAAGTGTCTTTATTTTTTTCATTTTGTTTTTTAATTTAGGTTGATAGTTTTTTAAGATATATAATTTATCAATTTAAAATAAATGAAAATATCTCTTATTAAACAATTTATACTCACTAAATATAAAATATTAAATATAATTTTAAATTAAAAATATCATATGTGTTGAAATTAATTTTAAAATAAATTTCTGTAAGGTGCAAAAATAATGTTTTAATAAAAACTCTAATAACAATATTTATACTATTTATGGGTCTATGTTTTCATTAAAAAAGATCAACTGGATCATGAATAACCCATATAGTATACTTATTAACACTTAAAAAAACTCTTTAGAAGATTTTTTTTAGTAATTTTAAACAATTTAATAAAATATATTTTATTTTATTTATTATTAATACATAGACAATTGATGAGGATCCAATCCCTATCATGCCTGTGGGTGGAGGGGGAGTACCTTTGTCCATCACTATCTCTTAGTTGTCCATCTTTCATTTTCTAACCAAGAATTTCCTCCCACATTCCCTGCAATCGTCCCCAACCGTAATGTTCCTCACCACTTGTTTGGATACCCACATTTCTCCATATCATCCTTGGATGTAATTGAAGCATTTGAATGGATAAATATTACCTTGGTTGCTCACTTCTGAAAACACATCATTTAGTTTGACACATTTTATAGGGTCATTTGGGTTTTTAGGGATTATAAGATCAAGAAACTATGGTGATTCTTGATAAATGACACATGATGGTTCTCTTTTCTTCATAGCATGAACTAATCCAATCATTTTCCAGAGTTCCTCATGTATGTAATGGATCATGATTATACCTTTTTTTGATGGTCCTATGATTTATAATGGAAACATTTTGCTTTATACTTGACTTGTAGGGTTCGTTTTCCCAAAGACACTCTTCTTCTCCAAAATCCCTCGATTATCCATATTATTAGTAATATGTTCATCCAATTTTTGTGATAATATAGTAAAACTAAGTTATTCTTTCCTCCTATATCCACACATATATACCTAGATGTTGACGTTTTAAATTTTCCAATTAATAGGATTTGGGTCATGGTTGGGGAGGAATTTTGGGGAATGTAACCAATGTTTTTTGAAATATAGACAGATTGATTCTCTTAATGCCAAGGAATGGGGAACTTGTCCACTATTTTCCATCATGGTTGTAAGAATCACCTAGTGGATGTTTATGCATTTTCTCTAGGTGGGTTTGCATCTTCTGTAGTTCCCTTATTAAGAAATATGTGTATTAATGAAACATCAATAGTTTTTACACCTAAGAATGTGAATGATTTTATGACATGATGGTTGCTGACATTCTTTATATCATGAAATCTAATTTGGGTATTATCCAGTATCCCATATAAGTTCTTGAAGTGGTTTGATTGATCCACTATATGGTTTCTCCTTCCTTTGAATAGACTGTGAAGGTTAAAGTCCTGAACAATGGGAATGATCTTAACCCCAATACTAGTTTCATGGACGTTGTTAAGAGATCTTATATGTCAAAACAATATTCTTCATATTGAGAACCTCTAGACCATATTTCTATAGTTTCTATAGAACATGGATCTTCTGGATAATATACTGAACCATGTTCGATTAATATTTTAAACTAATTTTCATATTATTTAGGAATTGAGAAAGAGTCTACTAAATATGGAGGGTGCACAGATGTTAATCAGGAAAAAAGAAAAAAGAATTGTATGGGACCAAGATCCTTTCAATACACCAAGATGAGTGATAGATATAGTGACTCTAAAAATATGATGTATTCTGAGAATGGTCACTATTGGGACATGAATTTTGAATCTATATTGAGATTAGACAAGTTAGAAAATATATTATCTAGAGATTTTCAAGTTCAAAAGGATTTCATAAAAATAAGACCTTGCAAAGACTACTCAAAATTACTAGAAACAATTGTTACAATATCATTATGTATGTCTAAAAAAAGTGGGACAAGAATAGGTTCAGCTGAATCAATAATTTCTGGAGTGGTTAATAAAAATCATAGTGTGGTATGTGTGTAAACAGAAAATAAAGAGAGTAAATTTGAAACCATTATTTGGGATCAGGTAACCGTTATTAATGAAGAAAATTTTTGGGAAG
Source organism: Viscum album (assembly GCA_963277665.1). Taxonomy (NCBI): domain Eukaryota; kingdom Viridiplantae; phylum Streptophyta; class Magnoliopsida; order Santalales; family Viscaceae; genus Viscum; species Viscum album. Next base: position 1,843,485,688 of record OY728163.1, on the reverse strand, counting down.
TATAAATATTAAATAAATACAAATCGGAGTGGTTGGAGATCACCATTCACTCTAATGAAGATATTCATGAAGGATTTATCCGCATCAATTCTAAATGAGAGGAGGTCAATAGAATTTAATATATAATAATTTGAGTAGATACAAATGAGGATAAAATGGTGTAGCTAAATATATATAAGACTATGTTCTTTCTTGAGGCCTTACAAAATTTTAAATCAATTTGGATGAATTTATAAAAACATGAGAAAAAATGGATGACCATTTTGAAGAGATAATCAATGATGGGAAGAATATTCAGGAAAATAAAAATCATTGGGAATTGTATAGGGTATATAATTTAATAATCTTTGTCATTTATTTAATCAGTTTTTGTTTTCTTTTAGTTCATTGTAAACCTTTGTTGAGTGTTGTTTCCCACATCTCCTCAAGGTTCCTTTGAAAAAAAGTTATATTTGTTGGTAATTATAGCATATATAAAACATAATTATGAATTATAATGTTAAAAATACATATTTTATCTTCCAAAATAATATTTATAAACAAAACTATATATCTTTTTCCTTAATCAATTGATTTTTAAGTGTTAAGGGCATGAAAGGTTCCTTTTTTCCTTTTTCCCTTGATTAACTCATTATATAGGTAAATTACATAGAATAGTATCCCAATAACTCAATACAATGGATCTTATAGAGTGTAGGGACTAAATAATTCCATATAATTGGTTTTTTACACGTATTGGTTCATTTATAAACCCTAAATTATAAAATTAATCATTTTCTAAGCATGTTTTTACCTTAATCACTATAAATAATTTTAATTACTTTCAGAACACTTTTTTTGTAAAAAATTAAGTTGATATTATTAGAAGTTAATTTCCTACTGATTTCAAATATGTGTATCCATTTCTTCAAATTAAATTGACATACATGGCTAAGATTAATTTAAAATTAATCTCACAGATGTTGTGAGATTACAGGTTTATAAGGAGAAAATTTTAAAAACTTGAAATGTTTTAAAGTCCAATTTCATCGTAAAAATAAATCCATTAAATTAAATAAGACTTATTTAAATATATTTAAAATAATTAAACATTAAAACAAAATTAAAATATAATTTTACTATATAAATAAATTTGAAAAAAGGATATTTTTAATTATAATTTATTATTTTTCAATATTCATATAAAATTTTGTTTTCTTAGAAAAATCCTTGAAATTCACCCTGAGATATGTTTTTCATTTTTAACTCCAAAAAAAATTATTTTACAAAATCCAATTTCTATATGTTTCTATCATTCATTTTATTAATGTCAACAGAAGGACACAAAAATATCTGTTTAAGGAAAATTATATTTTCAAACATATAAAGACATTACCCACATGTATATGTTATATTATTAATATGTTTTATTTATATGAAACCAACATAAATAATTTTTTAAATCTATTTATTTCTATTCATATTATTATGATTAACTTATATGTTATAAATATCCCATTTATATAATTATAATGAACTTTTTTTTATGAGAAATCAATGTTGCATATAATGATATCCAAGTCAGTGGTTTATATAGCACAAGATAATTATTATTAGAGAATATAAATAAATATTAACATAGTGTAGAATATAACACAAGACATCAATGAAAATTAATTTATTCAAAAAATAACATAAAAACTTTGTGTTTTAACTTACTGTTTTAATTTATAATGTTCTGATCATAATCCTTTAGATAATGTTGGTAGAATTTTTTGTTAATAATATGATCCTATCCAGACTATTTTTTTCTCTCACTTGGAGATCCCCTATTGGAATTGGAATATTGACTTGGTATGAATATTCATTCCCTAATGGGATATACTGATGGACCTCGAAAATGAGAGAAATGATATGATCCACCTCTTGTATAGCCTCAGAATGATATTGATGTTTTGGTTTGTTAAAGGATGTTGGGATATGCACCTAGATTTTATTATCTAGTGGAATATGCATGGTATATTCACTAAAAGAAAAATGACCAGGTCTTGAGGCATGCTTAATTTTTGCTTGGTGATCCTCTATAAGGATGAGGAAATAATTTCAATATTAGGACTTTTGAGTTTTCCATTAGTCTTCCTCTACAAGAATATAAGCATATCCCAAGACATGTTCCACTCTAACAAGGTGATCCATTATCAAAACAATGATATGATCCCAATCATGGTTCATTGGAATATGTCACCGAGCTTTTGTGAAAGGGATATGATCTTATCCAGAGGCTTGTTACACACTTTCTTGGTGTGCCCCAGTTTGAATAGAAATGTGATATCAGTCTGACACCACATCCTATTTCGGATGATGTTGACAATCAACCAGGAAGAGAGAAAGAATTTTCATTTGATCCATAGAAAATAACATTTTAAAATAATCAATGTAATTTTCTTCCCCAAATGTAATAATATGAATCAGTGTATGTCACTGTATGTGTACCAGTACAGAATAGGATATTAGAGTTCTTTAGTTTTTTCTAATATGTAATTCAATTTTAGTAATGTGTGTGTCAAATGAATGTTTTCACATTTTTATCCACTATATAATGAAATATATCTCCAATAGAAGTATTTCTATGATCCCATTTCTATCCTCCTTATTCCACCAAAATATATTGATTCACATCAGGCACAGTGGTAGCGATATGTTCCCTTACCGCCATTCCTTCCACATAAAAATTCCCACATACTTATTCCATGTGAGAAAGTATATGATTAAGATCACTAGATAATTTCAGAATATTCTATCAAAAATTGACAATTAGTATTTGGATATGATCCAACAAATGATTATCTAAAACTGTTTGCACCATATTTTTTTCATTGTTGCACGTGCAGGGGACTAGAGTATGTTGTGTGTTGGCTGGTACCCTCAATAGAAGACTAAAGGGAACTAGTGGGATGGTGTTGCTATTGGTGGTTGATAGGATCCCTATTTAGTGGCTCTCTAATATTAAGGTATCTTTAGTTGGTTCCATTTACTATTTTCATCAGATAATGAAGGTGGTGATTGTCATGCTTTGAAGATAAACATAGAGAATGGTTGGATGTGTTGATGAGTTCCACTATCATTAAAATATATGTATTTGGACAATGCCGACTCGTTGGATTTATTATTTGATGACCCTTCAGGGATGCCTCAATGGTCATGATCCTACCATGTTTATGGTATTCTTGAACCATTGCATCCCCCATGCTATAGATGTTGGGAATGTGAGGTCATTTAGATACATGTAGTGGTTGTTGATTCAGCTAATTTGAATGAATTTTTTCTGGATGAAGAAATGAAAAATAAGTATTTTATTTATTATAGGAATGTTTACAACCATGAAGTTAACAAGGAATAAAATGAAAAATCAGTCATCATTGCAGAAATTATACATACTAAATTAGATATGCATGGGTAACACAATGGTCCTTTTATTAGATACCTGGGGATTCTACTCATGTAAACATATAAAATCAAGTATGGACTTATTTCATGATAACACTGGCTATAAAGGATCATGCATAATATTCATGTAATTATCAATAATTTATTTAGTTACTATAGATATTTACATCGGGTTCACAATTTTTTTCCACGTGGATTGAGGATAATAACTACCTATGTGACATGAACTAAATGGTATGATAAGATCTAGGTAGTATATCCTTTTTATCTTGTGAAGGTGAATACATTGTTAAATTATTTTTCACTTGGTTCAAAAATATCATTTCATCATGAAGATATACGTAGCTAGGAATGAAGGTTTTATTATTGGGGCTCAATTCCTTTTTAAAATCATTCATGTTTGGATGAGTGTTTTTTATAACTAACAACCCCCCCCCCCCTAACAACTCCCACATGAATAATTGTGAACTGGTCTGCTTCCCAAAGGCAGTAGATCCTTTTGGGTTTCATACCACATCCTCTTGGGAACACAAATTGTTTGATAGGATGGGAGGTGAGTATCATCACACCCTTTTGGGGGGGTTTTATGCCTACTCAATGACACTCTAATATATTTATGATATGTTAAATAGTATCATCATAATCTCGATAAGGGATAGGTTACTCAAAAATAATGATCATAAGTAAAATCCCTTATCTTCAAAGGGGGGGGGGACTTATTGTCAAATCCACTATTATATATCCAAGGTTCTTCATCCATATCCCCTTAGTGGGTATATTTTTTGTAAACTTTATCTATATAACAAGGCACTCTATTGTTTTTTGTAGTCCATGGAGGTTGATAATATTTCAAGAAGGGGAATGAGCAATTATGTGGAATCCAACATATCCTATTTTACAATAGGAACCAGAACCCATTTAGATATTTTATCTTGTGTAGTTTAATATAATATGAAAATGAAATATACGTGGTAACTTGGACACCATGTATTTGAGATCGAACCTTGAGTATGCATTCTACATACCCTAGTTTTGTTATGAATTAGAGTTTTTACAGTTAAATCATTCTCATGGGACTATCACTGAGGTATAAACCTATTCATGGTGGTAATTATATCCCACCACTGATTGGGTATTACAAACACTAAGGTCACCCTTACTGGTAAAAATTAATGATGAAAATGATGTGATTGTTGCAACTACCTGAGCCTACATATTCCATTCTCAGTGTTATAAATAAGATATAGTATTAATCAATCTCATTCTATATAGATATGTGGATTAAATTCTAAGACAACCCTTTTGGATAGTTAAAATAAATACAAGGCCTTAGGAAGGCTTCATCTGTATCCTAGTTATGACAGGAATTAGAGTCATCATAGTTCTATTGAGTTATCAATACCTTGGTGGATGAGTAATCATGATCATATCCTGGTAGATATTGGGTCTTTATGGTTGTAATGTTAGAGATCTAGTAGGTATTTCACCAAGGTCAGTGAATTTTTGAGTTTAGACCTCTTAGAAGGTGTCCTTTATGTCCCGGTTATTGCAAGAATAAATTTATTCAATGTTCTATTGGATCAGGGATTGCACACTGAACAATCCTTGATATTCCCACTAAACAATGTAATCATGTCCTAAGACATCTACTAGACTTTTTGAAGACATATTCTTGGAATCTCTAGTGGTCAACCTGATGTTTATGTTTTTATTCCAGACATATCTTAGTGAAAATTTCATGATCCAAGTTGACATGACTGGGGATATCCCAAGACCTAGCTGAATTATCTGGAGGAAGTTTCATGATATAGGTTGAATTATCAGGAAGTCATCGTATAACCTGGCCGAAATGTTATGGTGTCATCACAAGATCTTGGTGATGATCCTAGGGGCATCATGATATATGGATGGAATATCCAGAAGGCATCACACAAACTAGCTTACATGCATAGAGGGTGGCACCCAGATCTAGCTGACAAGCTGAGAGGGATCCAGGATACCTAGTTGACATGCAATGGTGTCACTACATAGTTTGAGAGACATGCCTATATAACATCGTAAGATCTAGATGGTGATCCCAGAGGGCTTTGAATATATTGGGAGACAAGCTCAGAGAGTGTTGTGTGACTTTTTTGCATGTTTAATGCACATCGTATGATCCGAATGGTAAGTCAAGGGTACAAACTATGACTTCAGTGACATGACATTATGTTTTTGAATAATCTGGATGAGTCATGTGAAATTAATGGGGATCAAAAAATCATTTATACTATAATCCTATAGTGTTAATTATTTATTCAACTATTATTATTTCATATGTTCCTTAAATTTTTTCAAAAATATCTTGTTTAGATCTCATGTAATGAAGTTAATATGTTGGATGTTGTTATCATAACCATCAATTGGTCCATCGTGTGATCTAAATAGACCACCTAAAGGGCCCCTACATGATTCAAAATATCTAATGTGGTTCCTTGGATTTTTACCATGATGAAAACCAGTACGATCATGAGGTTGGATCCTTTAAAAAATCCACTCCAGTGATAGGGTTCGCTTATACGAGTTTCTAAATATGTATTTTTATAAATGGGTGGTTATAGTCCTTTTTTCTCAGATTAAACATCTCTTTATTCAATTCTTATCATGAAAATCCTAGTTGGTGTCAGTAGTAATATTTGGTGTCATGTTCCTTATAAAAATATTTATAGTTTTTTCACGATTTCTAGGGACTGAAAGACCCTCCTATCAATACCTCGTTTATTTTATTCTGACTAATTAAATTGTTATATCCTAATCATGTGTACATGCCATGTGGTTTTCAAACTTTTAGGTCGACATGTTTAGGGACCTTCATGCGACAATGATTCCTATTTAAAGGCCTTCATTTGAATTGAGGTGACATGCATGGGGTCTTTTACCGTGACAATTTATCTTTCCAAGGGGTCGTTATGAGATCGGATTGGCTTTCCATGAGTGGCCTTACATGATCAATGATTTTTGTTTGAGCTATATGAACCTATTCACATAAGTTCAACATATCTCCCTCACATGAATATCATGATATTTCTCTTTTTTTCCTTGTTTATTTCACTAAGGTTGGGATCTCCTGAGTTGGAATGATTTGGTTCAAAGAGAATGTACCTCCACATCATTAATGTGTCGCAGGACGAACAAGGGGGCCTATGGTGATGTGGGAGCATTATATTAGCCAACCCTCATGTTTTTATGTGGAACTGAAGAGGTGTTGCATGGCTGGATTGAAATTTCTGAGGACCTATGCATGATGAGGGTGATGTGCTAGTGTGCTCTTGAGCGACTATGAAAACATATCGCTAGGGCTTATGCAGTGTCTTGCAAACTTCACAGGCACGTCGCATGATGTTTTTTGACTACAAGAGGATACCTTAATTTAGATATTTTTCTCTTTATTTTACAACAATATTTGGATGCTGTTTAGGAGCTTTCCACTTATAAAGTCATGTAACCTGAGTACGCTTATCTAGAAGTAGTTTTATGACAATTGGGTGTCTCTAGAGGCCTCCACAAGAAAAATGATTTATTAAGGGGATTCGTGTGATCTTCAAAAAGATTATTTATTATGAATGAAAGTGTTTTATTAACATTTTAATGTTCAAAAAATTGAATATCATTTGGAGAATTAAACAATTCATGATCTTTTTCCACCATCACTTCTTTTCATTGTAGGGAAAATAAAACCAATATTTTGGTATTTCATATTTTCCCGATTTTCAACACTCATTTGGTATGTTTTATAAAATATATATCATGTAAATGACATAATTATGACATTAATAAAATAATAATTATTCAATAATTATAATATATCATTTTCTATTTAAAAAGTTACACACTAAAAAAGTGATAATGTTATTCATGGACATGTGAACTCCTGTATCACTAAAGCACTGTGATTCTTCTTTTTTCACCACCACATCATAAGAATGATATATATAAGTGTAAATAATTAATTATTATAGTAACTATGATATAATTAATATTATTGGAATGTAAATTTTACTTTACTTATTTCTTCAATGATCATTGAAAAAAACAAAAATGTTACTCATGTTGTAATAACCTAGTTTTTTTTGCTGAGAAAGACTTTGGAAAATTATTGATAACATTCCAGAGAAACTCCTTCAGACGGCGCGTGATTCCAAGCCCTGGAGTGGCCAGAAGTAAATTTTCAGTGCGTTCACACTGGAAACGCCAAATAAATGGGATAACTCCTAAACGGTGATCCGGATCAGAGAGACGAGTGTACGGATGGGTCCAGAATATGTGTTTACCATAGGAATGACATAAAACTTGTCGACGCGGGACGTTTGGACCCCTCGCCCGCTTCTGGAATTGTCAAACGGATTAAATAAATTAATTAATTCGTTTAATGTTGACATGCAGGAATCTCGTAAACGGTGGCTCGGATTGGGAAAATGAGGGGGTCATTGAGTTAGGAGCATGTCGTTTACCCTAGGAGGGGTATAAGTTTCGTCGTCGTGGGCCTTCTGTGAAAAATGGCCCTAGGGGCGTTTTTGTAATTTAGAGGCTTCGGACGTTAAATTTTATAACATCAAAACGGAATCTCGGAATTAAATTTAGAGACCACCATTGTGCTCAGGAGGCGGTGTGTTACCCCAGGGGAGGCTTAACCTCGACCCTGCTAAGGGTTCGGGTTTGGGCCGACGGGCGGGCGGTTAAGCGTTTTTCTATTTAAATGCTTAACTCACCCCTCCCTCTTCTTCTTCCCCACCTGGACAGCCACAAGAGGCATCCTTCCCTCTCCTCCTCCACTCCAGCGAGGAAGATCCGGAAAGGGCGATGGCGCAGAGGCGGATCGCCCGTGAAGCTTCGGGCAACGCCCCTGCAGGTAGGGTCTTGTTGCTTTTTGTCTTCCCGTACCTACATTGAGCATGTTTAATACTTTCAAATTGATGTCGGATCTTCTAACGAAGCTCATGAATGCGTAGTGGAGTTTTTTCTCATTCCATCGCTAGTTTAGGTTCGTAAAACTGTGTTCTGAGGACCCTGCAAACACCCGCCGAAGTTTGCGGGTTTGGAGGTGTTTCTGGCGATCGGCAGGGGCGGTCCGGCGAGCACCGGTGGGCGCGGGCGGCGTCAGGCAGTGGCTCCGGCGGTGTGCAGGAGGCTTCAGGTGGGAGACGCGGCGGCAGGCCGAGGCGTCGTGGCGGCGGGCTTCATAGGCGGCCGAGGAGCGCGGGGCGCCGTTGGCGCAGGCCGACGCGACGACGAGGCGGGGCCGCACCGCGCGACCCCACGCGGCGACAGAGACCCGCGGTCGGCGGGTCTCCGTGGAGGATTGTGACCGGACTCATGGCCAGTCGGCAAGACATGGACTCGGAATCCACTGCCGGGCCCATGTGGGTGAGCCACGGGCCGGCCCGCGTGGACCAGTCCAGACCGGTCGGACAGGCCGGACCCGCTCGGTCCTGTCCAGGGGGGAGGAGTTCGCCCCTCCGACTTCGGACACTCGTCATTTTCACCACGGGTGTCTGTTTGCCCGTCGTCTATGACAACGTGGACCTGAGGCAGAGGAGAAAATTTTGAAATGGTTTTTGGGAATTTTTAATTCCCGAAACGAGGGCCTCAGAGGCGCGATGCGTCTTTAAGTGGACGAGCGTTTTTCCCGAGTTTCTTGTTTTAGACGGCGCGGACGCGTCCAACGTCCGTTTTGAGCACTGTCAGTGGCATTGCGACCCTGGAACTGAGGCGGAGGTTTCCAGGCAGTTTCAGGCATTGATATTGGATTTGAGGTATGGGACCCACGGCCCGTCTTTTGAGTTGTGTGCAGCGTTTCACGACTTTTTCATCGGACGTCCGTTCGGGGTGTGCAAGCAGTCGTTTTTGGGTGTTTTTACGAGGGCATTGGATTGGTGTGAGTCCACCCTCTTTAATTCCACACGATGGTGCGGGCCCCACGGGGGTCGTTGGGCATTGACGATGATTTTCCATCTCTATCATCGGGTGACCGTTTTGGACAAGTGAGTAGTCCACCTTGTGTGATTTTACAAGAGGATTGCAATGGTGTGATCCGTTCGTTGAGTTTTGTGACCGGGATGCAGGTCCCACATAGCACCGCTAGTGTGCGGTGCACCAGAATGCATCTTTTTCTCCCTATATCTGTTGCACTCATGTGATTAGTGCTTTTTGACATGTTTTCCCAAGGGTATCACAATGGTGTGATGCGCCCGACTATTTTCGGGGCCGAGGCTTGGGATCACCGGACGTCGTTCAGGCGTGAGGTGGTGTTGGCGACCATTCCATCAGATATCTTCTCGAGGCAAGTGATTATTCTATCTCACGTGTTTTTCCGAGAGGATTACAACGGTGCGATCCATTGGGTTGTGCGGAGCCTCTAGTGCGATCTTGTTAAATGTGGAAGGCGTTCTGATGGCAGTTCTTCTCGCCGTGTTCGCAGAGAACCCTTGACGTGTGATCGCATGCACTCCCATGTGAGTGAAGAGATGTGGTTGGCCGTGTCTGGGCCTTTGAGGTGGAGTTGTTATGTCACGCCTTTGCGTTGACGTTGGGTGCCATTTTCACGATAGCCTTTGGGCTAGGACGAGATATACTCTGGGAGTATACAGGAGAACTCGGAGGGTATGTGTGGTTTGTACCTGAGATGTTTGTGCGCTTGGTTGGGGTTGACTTGGGCCACACGTCGTTTGGTCCCCATGTGCGTGTCATGTTCTGCTTTGCGTACTTTGACCTCTCGTGACGTAGAGGGTCCCTCTGTTCGTTTTTTTGACCAGCAGGGTGGAGTTTTTCCCCTGGCTCTGTGCTCATTTGTTTGACCAACAGGGTTGAGTGTTCTCCCCCTGGTTTCATTCTCAATGGATTGGCTGGTAGTGGCTCTAGTGACACCTAGTGATGGAATAGGCGCTGAACCTCTTTTGGAGAGTTGTTCTGGAGTTGGGTGGTTGTGTGATACCCACTCCGTGTTTGGTTGCCAGTGTTGTACCCTCCCAGTAGAGATGGCTAGAGTAGTTCTGAGTTTTACCCTCCAGTAGGGCTGGCCAGTGGGTTACTCATCGGCTTCTAGGGCCTACCTCTAGCAAATACTGGGCAGTGGGTCACCAGATGCTCTTAGGGTCTACCCTCTAGCAGAGATTGGGAAGTGGGTCACCCGATGCACATAGGTTCTACCCTCTAGCAGAGACTGGCAATGGGTCACCTGACGACCTCTTAGGGTCTACCCTCCGGCAGGGCTGGGCTGTGGTCGCCCGTCATCTAGTTCCAGGTCTACCTCCAGCACGTCTGGGCAGTGGGTCGCCTGTCGACTTATTCCAGGTCTACCCTCCAGCGGGGATGGGCAGTGGGTCTCCTGTTGATGTATTATGGTTTACCCTCCGGCAGGGCTGGGCAGTGAGTCACCCAGTATCTTAATATGGTTTACCCTCCAACGAGGCTAGCATTGGGACTCCTGATGATGTGTTAGGGTTTACCCTCCCAACAGGCTGGGCAGTGGGTCACCCGATATCTGGTTATGGTTTACCCTCCAGCGGGGCTAGGCAGTGGGTCATCCGTTGGCATTCCAGGCTCAGTCCTTTCTACTAGTGCTAGCCTGTGGCTTTCCTCCGGGATTACCGGAGTGGGACCCTTGGTTATATGGTTCAGTGTTGTGATGACTTGACTTTGAGAAGACCTCTCGACTATAGGGCTGTGACGAGGTGTGGTTTGACTTTCCCTAGAACTCTCAAGTATGAGGGGCACTTTCCCCTCTGAGACGCATTCTTGTGACGCGATCTAAAACCATGTGGGCGAGTCAGTGTCGCCCATAGTAGATAGGGTCGAGGTGTGGTGATTGAGTCCCTTGGCTTGCAGTTCGGGGTAGGCGTGCGGGATGCTGGGCATCGATGGTGTTACTTCTTGGACTGTTGGCGACTCATTTTTCTTGGCTGAGCTATGGGATGGAGATCCCTTACGACCTTGTTCGGGCTTCTTGTTGAGCATGCAGATATGTATATACCTTGTTCCAGTACCTACTTCTGGGTTTTGGCTACTCTCCTTCTAGGAGAGGCGAAGAAGCGCTGGGTATTCCATGTGCTTTCCGTGTCTAGATTCTCATGGTTGGACGAGTCTACTCTCTGGATATAGTTAGCGAAGACTCTACGAGAAGCTCATCTTCTCACCGTTTCCATCTCCCTTGGTGTCTGGATGAGTCTACTTCCTTTCTTTTGTTGCGTTGAGTTGGACTCTTACTGTTCTATTTACTGCACTCTCAGTTTTACTTCTCTACTTTTCTCTGTTCGCTCTACTTCTCACCCTTCGGTACCTCTTTTGTTTCTCCCTCGAGGCTTCGGGGTATCCTACTGAGTATTTTTATACTCACCCTGCTTGGGCTTCACCTGAACATGGTGTGCCCTTTCAGACGACGGACAGGTGGAGCGTGACTTCAGTGGAGCGCAAGAGTTCGGGATCTTGGACCACGTGCGGTGGTCGTAGTCGAGTTCCAGGTGGGGAAACCATCCGGCTATTTTAATTGTTTACATGTTGCCGGGTTGTGGCGCTTTTCTGGTTGGGTGCGTGTTTTTCCCCTTTTTCATTTTCAGCACATTACTTGTACTGTTTAGAGGTCGATGCACATTTGTGGTATATATATAGCAGTTTCTCTTTTACTCTACTTGTCTTTTATTTTGCTCTGCACTTTTTCATTGAGTGTGATGCGTGTGTGTGTACATGTACTTAGGAAAATGCCTCCCCGAGTTGTTGTGCCTTCGGCGCTGTTCACCAGCCCCTGGCCTATGGAGGTGGGCTTGGGGTAGTTGCGGCTCGAGCCCGGGTAGGGTCGGGTCGTGAAAAAGTGGTATCAGAGGTGGTTCATTCCTTGGGACGTTGTGCGGACGACCCTAAAATAGGAATTGGTTAGAACCTAGGGAAATAGTGTTAACGTGTCTCGAGAGCGGCTCTCAGGTCAGGGAGTCCAGTGATGGTGTGGCGGCCGACATATCCATTCACTAGGACCTTGATAACCCACATGTCGACTCGACATGCCGAGACACTTGTTGCAGGGAAAATTGGTTTGTGCATCACATATGATTGAGTCTTTGACTGTCTTTCTTGAGTCAGCTCCCCATCGTTGCTATTTGTATATACATATACACTCATCTGACCGCGGCACTCCTTGATAATTTTCAGGATGTCTCCGTGAGGACAGCCAGCCAGGATACCATCTTTGGTTCGTGATGATGACCCTATGAGCTACGAGGCCACAGTCCAGGACCCATCATGCGAGCCCCTTTCTCCAGGTGGGACGGTAGTAGCACCCCCACTTGTTGAGCAGCGGACAGTTTCAGCAGAGCAGGCTGAGATTGAGCGCAGGTTGAGTACGCTCTATGAGTTCGAGCAGCAAGGACCGCTGAGGTTCAGTGGTGAGCCAGACCCTCAGGCAGCAGAGGTTTGGCTAGAGATATTGGATTGCCTTTTCAGGCTTGTGCAGATGCCAACAGACTAGAGAGTGGCTTTGATAGCCATCCTTTTTCGTGGATCACCTTGGCGTAGGTGGAGTCTGGTGACTCAGCTTCTTGACGAGTCGTCGCTTTCGTGGGGCGACTTTCGGTTGTTGTTTCATGAGGAGTTTTTCCTCTCCTTCTTGCGCTCCGTTTGGATTCAGGAGCTCCTGCAGTTTCAGCAAGGAGGGATGACAGTGACTGAGTACGCGGCTAGTTTTTTAGACCGTGCACGCTTTTACCCAGACTTGGTCCATTGCGACAACATCCGAGCGCGGAAGTTTGAGCAAGGTCCTTGCTGAGAGATTCATGTTGTCGTAGTACCCTTGGGAATTTCAACATATGCCAGGGTGACAGAGCAGGCATTGGTGACAGGGAGCTTCCTGTCATGTTTTTCGGCTGGTAGTGGAAGTGGGTGTGACGGAGTCGGGACGTCTGCCGTAGCCAGCAGGCGGCGGGGGATAGGACCTCGACGTAGGTGGCCTTTCCATGGCCGATTTTGGAGACGTGGTCGTATTCCACTGTGGCGAAAGGGTGTAGGGCCTCAGCCGAGGATGCCCTTCCGAAAGTGGATCTCGGGCCATGGTCGTACACCACAGTGGTGCCATAGGGTACAAGGGTAGCCCAGAGAGCACCAGTGTTATGCTTGTGACGGGCAAGATCACATGGCACGAGACTGCCCGACCTGACTTGCTGGGAGCTTCAGGACGGCAGTAGGTGCACCACAACGACAGAGGAAGCGCCATGATCAGAGTAGTACCCAGAGAGGGGTGCTAGAAAAGGAGCGGGAGGAGCTGGTAGTGGGGTACGACTTTACGAGGACTTCCCATCACCAATAGGGGGTCCACAACAGGCTTCGGGACCTGACAGTTGGGACCAAGGACATCTGCAAGCTCTGGATGTCTACGATCTTGTAGATCATGGGATGGTGAGAGGTACTCCTTGTGACTCTTCAACTTTTTGCAGTAGAATTGTTAGGCTCTGCATGTGAATGGATTTTCTCCCTGCTCCTCGTTTGAGGTGTTACCAGGGTGACGCAGGGCGTCGGGTGTAACCCTATGTTGGCAAGGAAAAAAAAGGGCATGAGACCTTTTCCTTTAGTCAATGGTGTTGACTCCTTATCCTTTTGAGCATTTAAGAGAGCATCAACTGTGGAGCCTTGCGTGACCAGATATCCTTGGGTGTTTCACTATATGGATATTCTGAAGGAGGGAATCACTGGGCATTGTTTCAGGTGCGGGCGGTGATTCCAGTCGTGGCATGCGACGTAGGGGTTCGTTCGGGGAGGTGAGCTACCCTCGAGAGCCTTCGAGCCGTTTGAGACCGTACAAAGGGATGGAGAGGTTGTCTATTGCCTCTCCCTAACCCCAAGGTCTGGAGTGGGTGCATGACATCAGCAAGGGCCAACCTCTCATGAACGGATCAATCCTTTGGTCTGTGTGCGGTGAACCAGAGCTGTGCGTGGGTTCTTCTAGGTATGAGAAAGCCAGGTGTGAGCTTATTACATTGTGTTGCTCCCTGGGATTTCTTTTTAGGGATGAAAATCTTGAAGGAGGGAATGATGTAAGAACCCATTTTTTTTCTGAGAACGACCTTGGAATATTCTTGATAATATTTCAGAGCAGCGCCTTGAGACAGCGTGCGATTCCGAGCCCCGGAGTGGCCGGAATTAAATTTTCATTGTGTTCACACTAGAAATGCAAAATTAATGGGATAAATCCTAAACGGTGATCTGGATCAGATATCCGACTGTACTGATGGGTCTGGAATGGGGTGTTTACCCTAGGAACGACATAAAACTTGTCAGCACGAGACGTTTGGACCCCTCACCCGCTTCTGGAAGGTTAAACAGATTAAATTAATTAATTAATTCATTTAATGTTGAGATGAAAATATCTCTTAAACGGTGGCTCGGATTGGGAAACTCAGGGTGTCGTTGAGTTCGGAACCTTCCGTTTACCTTAGGATGGGTATAAGTTTCGCGGGCGCGGGCCGTCTGTGAAAAATGGCCTCATGGACATTTTCGTAATTTAGCGGCTTCGGACGTTAAATTTTATAACATCCAAAAGGATGCTTGGAATTAAAATATGAGACCACCATTGTGCTCGGTAGGTGGTGTTTACCCCAGGGGAGGCTTAACCTCGACCCGGATGAGGGTTCGGGTTTGGGCCGACGGGCGGGTGGTTAAGCGTTTTTCTATTTAAACGCTTAACTCACCCCTCCCTCTTCTTCTTCCCCACCTGGACAGCCACAGGAGGCAGCCTTCCCTCTCCCCCTCCACTCCGGCAAGGCAGCTCCGGCAAGGCGATGGCGCTGCGGCGGATCGCCCGTGAAGCTTCAGGCAACGCCCCTGCATGTAGGGTCTTGTTGCGTTTTGTCTTCCCACTCCTACTTTGAGCATGTTTAATACTGTCGAATTGCTGTTGGATCTTCGAACGAATCCCATGAATGCATTGTAGAGTTTTTTCTCATTCCCTCACTTGTTTCGGTTCGTAAAATCGAGTTCCGAGGACCCTGCAAACAACTGCCGAAGTTTGCGGTTTTGGAGGTGATTTCGGCAGTCGGCAGGGCAGTCTGGCGAGCACCAGTGGGCGTGGGCGGCTTCAGGCGGTGGCTCTAGCGGTGCACGGGCGGCTTCAGGCTGGAGACGCGGCGATAGGCCGAGGCATCGTGGCGGCGGGCTCCGGCGGCGAGCGAGGAGCGCTGGGCGCCGTCAGCGCAGGCCGGCACGACGGCGAGGCGGGGCCGCACCGCACGACCCCACGCGACGACAGAGACCCGCGGTCGGCGGGTCTCCGTGGAGGATCGTCACCGGCCTCATGGCCAGTCGGTATGGCGTGGACTCGGAGTCCATAGCCGGGCCATGTGGGTGAGCCGTAGGCTGGCCAGCGTGGACCGGTCCGGACCGGCCGGACCCGGCCAGTCCTGTCTAGGGGGAGGAGTTCGCCCCTCCGACTTCAGAAACCCGTCATTTTCACCACGGGTGTCCGTTTTGCGTGCCGTCTGTGGCAGTGCGGACCTGACGCAGAGGTGAACATTTTTAAATGGTTTCAGTAATTTTTAGATCCGGAAACTAGGGGCCTCGGAGGCGCGATGTGTATTTAAGTGGACGAGCGTTTTTTCCGAGTATCTTGTTTTGGACGGCGTGGACGCGTCCGACTTCCGTTTTGAGCGCTGTCAGTGGCGTTGCGACCCTGGCACTGAGGCGAAGGTTTCCAGGGTGGTTTTGGGCGTTGAGACTGGATTTTAGGCATGGGAACAATAACCTTTCTTTTGAGCTGTGTGCAGCGTTTCACAACTTTTTCATCGGACGTCCGTTCGGGGCGTGCAGGCAGTCGTTTTTGGGTGTTTTTATTAGGTAATTGCATTGGCACAGTCCGCCCGCTTTAATTCCACACGATGGTGAGGGCCCCACGAGGGTCGTTTGGGCGTCGATGGTGATTTTCCATCTATATCACTAGGAGACTGTTTTGGACAAGTGAGTAGTCCACCATGTGTGCTTTTACGAGAGGATCGCAACGGTGTGATCCATTCGTTGAGATTCGGGACCGGGATGCGGGTCCCATATAGCACCGCTCATGTGCGGTGCGCCAGAATGCATCATTTTCTCCGGATATCTGTTTCACTCAAGTGAGTAGTGCTTTTGACGTGTTTTCCCATGGGGATCACAATGGTGCGATGCGCCCGACTGTTTTCGGGGCCGAGCCTCGGGATCACGGGACGCCATTTGGGCGTGAGGCAGTGTTGGCGACTTTTCCGTTGGATATCTGTTTGAGGCGAGTGAGTAGTGTATCTCGCGTTTATTTTTGATAGGATTACCACGGTGTGATCCGTTGGGTTGTGTGGAGCCTCTCGTGCTTTATTGTTAAATGTGAAAGGCGCTCTGATGGCAGTTCATCTCACCATGTTCTTAGAGAACCCTTGACGTGTGATCACATGCACTCCCGTGTGAGTGAAGAGATGTGGCTGGCCGTGTCTGGGCCATTGATCTGGAGATGTTACATCATGCCTTCACGTTGACGCTGGGTGCCATGTGCACAATAGCCTTTGGTCTTGGACGAGGTATACTCTGGGAGTATACAGGAGCTCTTGGAGGTACATGTGGTTTGTACCTAAGATGTTCGTGAGCTTGGTTGGGGTTGACTTGGGGCCACACGTCGTGTCAGCCCCATGTGCATGTCGTGTTCTGCTTTGTGTACTTTGACCTCTCGCGACGAAGAGGGTCCCTCTGTTCGTTTGTTTGACCAGCAGGGTGGAGTTTTCCCCCTAGCTCTGTGCTCGTTTGTTTGACCAGAAGGGTTGAGTGGTCTCCCCCTGGTTTCGTTCTCAATGGATTTGCCGGTAGTGGCGCTAGGGACACCCAGTGATGTAACAGGCGCTGAACCTATTTTGGAAGAGTTGTTCTAGAGTTGGGTGGTTGCGTGATACCCACTCTGTGTTCGGTTGTCCAGTGTTGTACCCTCCAATAGAGATGGATAGAGCAGTTCTGAGTTTTACCCTCTAGCAGGGCTGGGCAGTGGGTTACTCAACGGCTTCTAGGGCCTACCCTCCAGTAGAGACTGGGCAGTGGGTCACCCAACGCTCTTAGGGTCTACCCTCTAGCAGAGACTGGGTTGTGGGTCACCCAATGCACTTAGGGTCTACCCTCTAGCAGAGACTGGGTAGTGGGTCACTCGAAGAACTCTTAAGTTCTACCCTCTGGTAGGACTGGGCAGTGGGTCACCCGTCGTCTAGTTCCAGGTCTACCCTCCAGCACGGCTGGGTAGTGGGTCGCCCGTCGACTTATTCCAGGTCTACCCTCCAGCGTGGCTGGCCAGTGGGTCACCTGATGATGCATTATGGTTTACCCTCCAGCAGGGTTGGGCAGTGGGTCACCCAGTATCTTAATATGGTTTACCCTCCAGTGGGGCTGGGCAGTGGGTCGCCTGATGATGTGTTTGGGATTACCCTCTAGTAGGGCTGGGCAGTGGGTCACCCGATATCTGGTTATGGTTTACCCTCCAGCGGGGCTGGGCAGTGGGTCATATGTTGGCATTCCAGGCTCAGTCCTTTCTACTAGGCTAGAATGTGTCTTTCCTCCTTGATTACTGGAATGGGACCCTTGGTTATACGGGTCAGTGTTGTGACGACTTGACTTTGAGGATACCTCTCAAATGCAGGGAAGTGAGGATGTGTGCTTTGACTTTCCCTAGAACTCTCAAGTACGAGGGGTACTTTCCCCACCAAGACGCGTTCTTGTGAGGCGATCTAAAACCGTGCGGGTGAGTCAGTGTCGCCCAAAGCGGATAGTGTCGAGGTGTGGTGATTGAGTCCCTTGTCTTGCGGTTCAGGGCAGGCATGAGGGATGCTGGGCATTGATGGTGTTACTTCTGGGACTATTGGCGACTCATTTTTCTTGGGCTGATCTACAGGATGGAGATCCCCTTATGACCTTTTTCGGGCTTCTTTTTTAGCATGCAGATATGTATATACCTTATTTCAGTACCCACTTCTTGGTTTTTGGCTACTCTCCTTCCAGGAGAGGCGAAGACACGCGGGGTATGCCACCTGCTTTCCGTGTCTAGATTCTCGTGGTTGGACGAGTCTACTCTCCGGCTATATTTAGTGAAGACTCGACAAGAAGCCCATCTTCTCACTGTTTCCATCTCCTTTTGTCTGGACAAGTCTACTTCCTTTCTTTTGTTGGGTTGAGCTGGACTCTTACTGTTCTCTTTACTGCACTCTCGGTTGTACTTCTCTACTTTTCATTGTTCTCTCTACTACTCACCCTTTCGGTACCTCCTTTGTTGCTCCCTCGAGCCTTCGGGGTATCCTACTGAGTATTTTTATACTCACCCCTGCTTGGGCTTTGCCCGCACTTGGTGTGCTCTTACAGATGATAGACAGGTGGAGCGTGAATTCAGTGGAGCGCAGGAGTTCGGGAGCTTAGACCGCGTGCAGTGGTCATAGTCGGGTTCCAGGTGGGGGACGCTTTCGGCTATTTGTTTTGTTTACCTGTTGCCGGGTTGTGGCACTTTTCTGGTTGGGTGCGTGTTTTTCCCCTTTTTCCTGTTCAGCACTTTACTTGTACTGTTTAGAGGTCGATGCACATTTTTGGTATATATATAGCAGTTTCTCTTTTACTCTGCTTGTCTTTTCTTTTACTCTGCACTTTTGCATTGAGTGTGCTGCGTGTGTGTGTACATGTACTTAGGAAAAGGCATCCCCGAGTTGTTGTGCCTTCGGCGCTGGTCGCCAGCCCCTGGCCTATGTTGGTGGGCTTGGGGTAGTTGCCTCTTGAGCTCGGGTAGGGTCGGGTCGTGACACATGTATACATACAACCTACAATCTTTGTGATCATTACGACAGTTCATAAAAAATTTCTTATAGTGTTTTAAAAGTATAATTTATGTACAAATTTTATTATTTAGAAATTATTATTATTATGTAATATGTGTCTAAATAATAACATCATTGACCTTATTCAACCGTTCAATGTCTGTTTTGACACATAAATTTAAAATGGTTAAAACATCTGTCTTAAATATGATCTATTGAGTAATTTTATATAACTTGTTTAAAAGTTAATCAAATGTATTAGCAGACTTGAAAGATGATATAAATTAAGTAAATAATTAACATATTTTTATTATTTACGATGATAAATAAAAATCGCGATGAATTAGAATCAAGTAAAGGAGATTTCTAGCCTCGCTTTTATTTTTGCGAGACAGATGCCAAATACACCACTCATTTCGTTAATTTCATGTATATATTTTCCTAAGGAATGTTATTTCATGAATATAAGTAATTTAATGATATTAAATTTTTTTATATATAATAATTTCTTGTATATCATGATTAAAAATTTACTCATGTAGTAAGGGGTTTTCTAGTCTAACTTTTATATATGTTTGATATATGTCATATTGGACAATTATTTTGGTTTTATGGTGAATATACTACCCATTAATGTATCATATAATTTATATACATACCTATATAGTGAATTACTTATCCATTTGGTTATTTATATTTCCTACGGTATATTGTTTCATGGTTACAAAATTTTCAATGGATATTTTCCTTAATTTTTATTCTTCGATACATCGGTTATGATATACACATATGTTCTTTTATGGGGTGTATATAATGATCATTTGAAATGTTATATCATGAATATACTTATTTTAATGATATTATATGTATAATTTAATTTCCTTATTCCATGTGTCTTAATAATAAAATTTGACATAGTGGTAAGAGTTTCATGTTACAATCTAATCGATTAATTGGATTTTTATGATTAACTCCCAAATGCTAAAATATTTTGATCTACCTATAAATAATTCTCATGAATTCTATAATCCAATGTGTATTTCAAATTAATAATTTTTAACCATAATTTTTCATCTATTTATGTAATAAATATTACAAAAGAATTTTTTTATGAAAACACTCCCTTTTCTATAAAAAACTCTTTTTCCTCCATAAAATTGTATTCCAAAAAATTTTGAAAACATGTTTAAAAAATGTTTTTCAATGACATTATGATATTTTTCTGATGAAATATTTTTACATTATTTTTATAATATTTATTTATATTATTACATGGTTGATTTCAAATAAATGTATTTTCTAAATATATTGTGTTTTCAAAAAGTAACTTTTAACATGAATAGGTATTTTCCTCAATAGTGACTTAATGATATATTAATGTAAGACCCTTTTATAAATGTTAACAAACCTTGTTCTTACTTATACTATACACGTTATATTTTCTATTGATACAATTTTAATTATTTTCTATATGTATTAAGATTTTATTAAAGATGTTATTATAAATCTCATTACTTTTCCACGGGTTAACCATATTTCAAACAGATTGTTATTGGAATCATTTATTTTCCAGTAGTTAATAGAGTTATTAAATATATAGTTGTTCTTCCAATCATTTTACGATGAAATTAATGGTTTTATGTCTCTTAATTATTTAATGTTACTTATAAATTTGATGTTTGGTTACGTTATAAACCAATAACTGGTGGTTCTGTGATAATACAAGGATGGGTGGTTCTGTGAAAATACAAGGATGATATGTTCAATGAACTCCCTATAATTAATTAGGTATGAAATTCAACAATATAATAACTTTATATGTATGATTTATTGTAATTGTGGTGTGGAAATGATTTCGCAATTTAGATATAGTTTTTATGCTTTATATTGGTTTATAATGCTTCTCATGATCACG
The DNA here is from genome assembly GCA_963277665.1 of Viscum album. NCBI lineage: Eukaryota > Viridiplantae > Streptophyta > Magnoliopsida > Santalales > Viscaceae > Viscum > Viscum album. The sequence goes on along the minus strand of OY728163.1, from coordinate 1,843,464,541 downwards.
ATTATTTATTTTGATGAATCATGACTTTTTTATGTGTTTATATTTAATGATTTACCTATTGATAGGTATTATTTAAACTAGGATTTTACGATTAACATTTATTAATTTATTATACCCTTATGAACTATTATGCTTATTGATGGAATTCAATTTTTATGGCTTATGTGTACCAATACTAACCATTAGAGTTCACCCTTCTTTTTTTTATTTTTCCAATTCTATCAAGAATGAATTCAAAACAATTATGTCTATAATGTATTTCACAATGATTATGTAAATGACCAAATGTAAAATAATAAAATCTTGTTCAAATTTTATCAATTCTCATTTAATGACTTCGGTATTATTTGTGTAGGAGTTTTCCTAATTCAATAAAACTCTAAACATAAATGTTCCAATATTATGTGAGTTAATCATGACTCATTTTATATGTATTATGATTTTATGGGAAAAAATTGGTTCACAATTATCATCATCATAGCCTGGAATGTAATGATCTTATTTTCCCAACAAGATCAAGGAGTATGGGTCTTAGGATATTATTGTTAGTATCAAAGGATTGTTTAGATAAATTTTGAGATTATTTTGTTTTCATGTGAGGGAATTTTAAGAGTTATTTATTCCATAATAGTTGTATATGAATAATGCTGATCATAAATTCAATTTTATAGAAATCCCATTCATGGTTTTCATGAATTAAAGATTTTGAGGTTATGAATGTCTTTATGGGAGACATATTAATGGGTTCGGTTATTTATAACACTTAGTATCAAAATGTTGTTTTATTTAGGGATGAATTCATTGTCATGCTTAAATAAAAGAAGACAACTCAAATGTTGAATGAAACCTCGTTGAATCTAGCAAGGTGTTGGGGATTTAACAGATGATTGAAGAAGGATAATGGTTTTGTGGCTACAATTGGCCTATTGATGTCTTGTTTAGTAATACCATTTTATAGTTCAAGATTATTTTTACTACAAGTATAAGGTATTTTATATTATGAATCCTGGTTTATTATTCATGGATGAATATATGATAAAAACCTTCTAATAATATTTTTTTAAAAATAGTTACGGTATATTTGAATAATATGGAGGATAATTATTTATGGAATTATTTTGTTTCAATATTATGTATTAGTATTTAAATTTGAAAATTATTTTATCATTTTAAAGTTTATTTATTTTTCAATTCATTTAAAACATGATAAATATTTTTTTTGGATAATGTTTAAAGACTATAAGAATAGATTGTTTTCCCTTTTATGGATATGTGGTCTTTAAAATTTTATTTTTGTTGTTTAGGTGTGAAAAATTCATCATGAATATTCATCATCTAGAGAAAATGATTATATTATAGTGAAAATTGATTAATGGATGAAATTATACTTTTCATGTTTGTATATATCATTATGTTTTAATTATACATATTTAAGGAATCCATCAAATATAGAAAAAGGATCATTAAATAAAATTGTATCCTTTTAACAACTATTTTGATGATATCAATGACTATTCTACAATAATTTTTCTAATGGTTTGGTTTTCATTGAATTACTCTTGAAGAACTAATATGTCACTCTCTATTAGTCCATGGGAATTATTATTCCCTTCCAAATACATCATTTAATTTCCCACTAATGTTCTACCTATGTGGAATCCTAGATATTCAAATATTTCAGAGACCATTATGATTCCCATATTCCATTTTTTATTGTATTTTTTATTTATTTCATTGGTATGATGTGGGTTTCAATAAAGGAATTATAAAAAAAATTAATCCATTGATGACCAAGATAAATTCTGGGGGTGAAGTTCATTATAAGGGGGGTAGGATGTAAGATCCCCATATTTTATGAAATATATTCTTTTAAATTAATTTAAATTATTTGATCTTTTATGTTACAAAAAATACATAGTTAGTATTTTTTTATACACAACACAAAATTAATATTTTGTTTCATATAACATTATGTCTCTTTGATAATTTGTGTCACACACATTTCCGTGTCTTATCGAACAACAATATACTATTAATATAATTATTTTACATGATAGTTATTAGCTGGCCATTACAATGGTGGGAATGAATAATATTTGCTAATATATGAAAAAACAACTTTCAACATCTATATAAAATTAGCACACTTGTCTCCTATTAATTAAAAGTGAAATCAACATAAACTTTAATATAATAGAAATGTTTTAACAAAAAAAACTATTTTTATTCTAGTAAAGGCCTTTTATCTTAAAAAATTAAATTAGTCACTATTACTCAATGATATTATTGAAATTTATATTTTTTACAATCAATTATTAATTTTTTAATTTATCCATACATTTTTAGAGGCTTAATATATGAATAAATTCAATTTTATATATAAAAAGTTGTATTTTTTAATAGGTGGTTTTTTCAACTTTTAAAGGAAAAAAAATTTTAAAAAAAAAATCTAATTTATTTATAAATTTTCTTTTAAAAATAAATTTTCATTTTGAAAGTGTAATGTCCAAATTATCTGAAGATTATTTTTTTATATTTTTCTAATAAATTTGATTCTTTGATGAACAGTGAAAATACTATATTTTAATTGAGAGTTTCATTTTAATCTAAATAATTTATTGTTTAAAATAATATTTTTATTTTATTTTAATTAAAATATAGTTTAATTATACAAATATTAATATAAATTATGTTATTGGAATATTTTTTATATTGAATTTAGATATAAAAATTTGTTAAATCATTGACCATTTTCATATTAAGAACTTGTTTTCTTCTTCTGTCAACGAGTTAAATTTTAAATTACCTTTTTTCCAATTATATGAATTTTGAAGTTTTAAAAATGGATTTAATTTTTTAAATAAGAATAATTTATAATTCTTTCCAAGTAAAACAATATTTTTTTTCAAAAAATAATAATGAATGAAATTAATATTATTTACAGAATTTAAGTATAAATGAGTTTACTTAGTGGTTAAACATTAATCTTTAGGGTCCAAATGACCTAGATATGTGTAAAAACCAATTTTATGGAAATATTTATAACATATACATTTTTTAAAATTTTTTAATTATTGGAGGCACATGTTTTTAGGGACATCGGCCAATAATGTTTTCTTTTTTATATTTAAAATAATTTCATTCCTCCTCAATTATAAAAGGGAATTCACTCTCCCCATTTTTTTCACACCTACCAAGCTTAATTTCCTAAAAAAACCTGAAAACATAACCTCAAAACATCCCTCCCATCATCATAAAATATTTTATTTATACTAAAATCATGCCAATGAATGGTTTTTGTATAAAAAAAGGAGCTACCTAAAAAATAGGCAATGTTTATCAACATGCACTTTTTTAATTACTTTTAACACCCCTTGAATTATTTTTATAAAATAATTATATTATATACATAGTATACTAAATATTTTTATATTGTTATGTTAATTATATGGCCTAAACCAACACACACATCCATCAAACGGGTTATGAAATCATTATTCTTATGTACATTGGATAACCACCTCTCGAAATGATGCAGTTCATTTTTCAATTTCCACCACTCGTTGTTTGAAATTATGATGGAAATACTATTCCTATATGATATTTAAAACATAATTATACCTATGTAGTAATTATATCATATAAATCCTTTTTACATTTAATATCATAGGGGATACAATAACTTCACCCATGTGTACAGAAGACTACTGCCTCGTGAAGCGATTTGAATAATTTGTACTAATATTTTGACATGGAAGAAAATAAAGGTAGATATAATTGATAAATATATGGTATAAATAAAATAAATTTTAAATTCATGAAATAATCATCTTTCAAGAAATATAATATAATGTATTCTTCTTACTATTTCACACATTAACAAAGTGATAACATCGTTCGTTGACGTGTGGACTACTGCCTCCACCATATAATGATATTCCTATGTTTTCATCAACCTATAAGATTAATTATAAATATAATAATATATAAATAAATTTAATTTTATTTATATAATTAATAATCTATGAAAATAAATGTTACTTCTCTTCTTCCCATAATTACAGTTGAATAAAATGTAATCATTAATCATGTGTGCATACATCCTACTGTCTACATGATTATAAAACTTTTAATAATTGGTTTTAAAATTAGAATTGATGTATATATAATACAATTATGGCGTGATAATTAATATGTACATTTTTATTCAATTAATTCATTGACCTCAGTTGACCTATAGATGACAATTTTTCCATATAAGTAGAATATGGTCAAGACATATGACTTAAAATTAATAGATAAAGTAATTTTAAATAACATGAATATTAGTGAAAAAATAAAAAATAAAATTTAAGTTGGTTCTAAATAATGTAAATTAATATTAAAAATCTATTATTTTGTAATATTATCAAAAAGTGTGATGATTCAGACTCAAAGAAAGGGTATTTCTAGTCTCACTTTTATTTCATTGAGACTTATGTCATATTCACCACGCATTTATTTTGTGTGGTTTAATTACTTATGAAAAATTATATCATGACATTAATATATTTATTTATATTAAAATATTATATTTATTTTATGGTTTCATAGATAACATGATACAAAATTTACTCAAGTAGTAAGGGTTTTTATAGTGTCACTTTTACTTCTTGGAGATACATGCCATATTCACCACGTATTTTTGTTATATGATGTATATACTACCAATGAATGTATTTTATGATTCATATAAAAATATTTATGTGTATTTAATTACCCATTTTTTGATAATTCTTTCTTTTGGAATATGTTTTCATCTTTACCAAACCAGTGAGGAATTTTTGTCTCAATTTTCATTCATTGAGTCATTTGTAATGTTATACATATATATTATTTTATGATGTGTATATAATACCCCAATGACATGTTATATAATGAGTTTTAATATCTTATTGATATTATACATTTCTTCAATGTTATTATTCCATTGGTATTACAATTTAATGTTACCAATGTGGTATGAGTTTCAGGTTACAGTTTCATATTTTTTCAGGATTGCCCGAGATTAAGTCACCAATGTTGAAATCATATTATATGAATCTAAATAATTTTCATGTATTTTATTATCCTATTTTTATTTGATTAGAATACATGTTTTTCTTTAATTATACTCTTTTTATGTACTAAATATTTCAAAATAATTATTTTTAGAAAAATATTTTGTTTCAGTCAAAAACTATTTTCTTTTCCAAATCATGTTTTCTAAAACAATTTTAAATAGTTTTTTACAAAGAGAAAAGTATGTTTTAATAATGAAATATTTTTTAAATGATTTTTCAAATCATTATTTATAATATAATAATTTTTTTTTCAATGAATCAGGTTTCCTAAATGATTTATGTTTTAAAAAAGGGATTTCCAAAATGAAAAAGATATTTTTTAATGATATATTAATTGTATCTTCATTTATAAACATCAACAATAATTTTTATTAATAATACTCTACTAGGTATATTTTTTATTGATACATTCCTCCTTCTTTTATAGATGGGTTAAGATTTTTTAATTATATTACTATGGAACTTGTTCTTTTCAACAGGTTTACCATATTTAAAAGAGATTATAATAGAAGTCAATTATTTATCACAGTTTACAATAGTTATGAAAGGGATAATAGTTGTTCCTATGATATTTTTTTGAAATGAAATATTTTATTTGTCATGATTATGTAGTAGAACATGAACATTTGATGGTGGTTGTGTTATGATCTAATGATTGGTGGTTCACTAATAAACTAATGAAATGAGGGTTTTCGTGATAAACCATGGATGGGTGGGACCATGATATCACTCAAATCCATTATTTAAGGAAGTTAACCTTACATTTATTACATATGTAAGAGCGGTTTTAGTCTTGATGTGAAAATATTTCCCCATGTTACATACATGTTTTCTTTTGGATTACTCTAGGTTTATAATGTTTCCCATGACAGCGATTGATATCACATGGATTATGATAATTGATTATAATGAATCATTAATTTTAAATGATTTCACATTTAATGGCCTTGGTATTTATGGTCATGAGTTACTTTTTGATTCACTCTTTCACTTGGATTATGTAACCGAACATGTATGTACTCTTATTCTCATTGATGAAATTCAATTTTTAATTCTTATGTTCTCTCTAACTAATGATTTCAAATCATAATTATTATATTTCCCTTCCTACAAGTTATATATAATTATTAAAAAAAAATATTTTTATGAAGTACTTCACAAGGATGGGGTTTATGACCTAATTATAAATAATAAAAGCTAGGTTAAATGGGTGAACTATTCACTTAATAACTTGGGTATTATTTATTTAGGAGTTAACCTAACTCTCTAAAACTCTTATACCAAAAGGTCATCCTGAATGAAGAGATCGAATTTTTCGTTTTAATGATGTAATCATTTTATTGGAAAAAATTTGGTAACAATTATTAGCATAATAGTCAAGCATGTAATGCTTATGATTTCAACACAGGATCTGAGAGTGTGGTTCTTTCGCTGTTATAGTTGGTATCAAAGGTTAGTTTTGATAACATTAGTTATTATGATGTTTTAACGTGAGGGTATAATAATATATATGTATTCCAACATATTTATATAAGATTGTGATTTATCATATGGCTTGCTAGCTGAAAGTTATTTTTTATTAATATCATAAAAAAAATTACACGTCACGGAGGATGAAAATAGTGGAGGCCAAGAGAGTCCTTCCGAACTACATTAACACACTCCAATGGAAGAGAGTTGAGGCTATCATAAACCACTAGAGTCTCCTCGGATCGGCCCCAACGAGCCAATGCATCAGCCGTAAAGTTGGACTCCCTCAGACTATGGTGAACCATCCTTCCCTGATTAGTCTCTACTTTACACCTACAATAAACATACGTTAAATCCCAGGAGATGTCGTGATAGCCCTGTAGAGATCTGACTAGAACCTCCGAGTCTTATTCCACCACCATCACTGGGAGCCCCTTCCTCCTACATACCATAAAACCTGAAAGAAGGGCTCTAAACTCCGCACCCATAGAGGTACCTAGTCCAAAATAATCACTGAAGGCAATAAGAACTGAACCCCAACAGTCTCGAAACAAATCACCACCCATCATAATTCCTCCCACGCATGAGCCATCCACATTCAGCTTCCACCCAAGATCTGGAGGCTGCCATCTCACCCACCGTCCTCTATCCAAACTTTGCATGCCCTGTCTATCAACCAGACTCCCCAGCATAACTGAATAAACCACATTCTTGAAAAGGTACGACAGTTCAGCTATAATGGCTTTCATCCGGACCTGATGGTATAATAAGGAACTCCTGCAACCAAACCTCACCTGATTGCGAGCCTCTCATATAGTCCAGCAAATGGATAAAAGGATGATGATACGTGTTGTTCGCTCCCCCATCCTACTACCAAGGCCAGAGAACCAAAGAAAAATGTGATCACGAACTGAATGGCACTCCCCGCATGGAAACCTGAACTGAGCAATCTGAGACCAGAGGAAAGCAGCCCATCGGCCCTGAAAAAATAAATGCTCTGTTGACTCCGAGCTCGGACTCTCACAGTAGTAGCACCGCGAGGCCATGCAGACCCGTCTCCCCTGAATGTTCTCCTCAGTTGGTAGGGCTCGGTTTCTGATCCTCCACACCCGAAAGTTCATTCTCGTTGGTAACATATTACACTAGGTACCATCATCGACGTCCACCACCATGTCATTTCTATGAAGGATTCTCTTATACCCATTCATATTAAAACGTCCCCAGCTATCCTCTGTGAAACAACATCTATCTGGATCATCATTCATAACCACACTGCAGAGAAGGTTCGTTTGCGATGCATTAAGGGTTGCATGTATAAAGTCATACCTTCCACATGCCTCCTTAAACGAGATGACAGGATGCGGGCAGCCTTCAAACCAAAGCCTCTCATCTGTCCACATGTCCTCCCAAAAACTAATCACCCCACGACCAATCACCCATATGGTGGGATCAAGAATTACATCTAGATGAGAAAACATGCATTTGGCTAGGCTCATTGCCCCACACATGCAGAAATCCCCAAGCCATCCATACCGTGCTCTGAAGAAACTTGCCCACAGAGTCTTACCAGCAATCACCTCCAACACTAGTCTGGCATGCATCCCCAGTATGGCTTCGTCAATATCATGCAGGACAACTTCTCCCTCGGCCACTGGACCGGCCATCCTCTTCCACAAGGCCCAATGACATCTGCCATCTCCCTTCGCGTCTCACAAAAAGGTTGTGAGAATGCATTCAATCCTATCCATAGTACCCTTCAGAGGGCTGATGATGGCAAAAACATGCATGGGTATAGACAATAGTACACTGTTAATAAGTATAATCCGGACACCAAACGAAAGTACCTTGTTCTTCCAGTTGAATATCCTTCCCAAGATGCGATCGACAACCCCATTAAAATGGTTCTTCAGGATCCTCCCACTGGACAATGGAATTCCCAGAAAAAGAATAGTGAGCTGTCTCTGCCCACATCCGAGAGCCCCCAGAATAATCTTGTGTCTTCCTCCCGAGCATTTTTTGGATATGAAAAAGCGGATCTTCACATGATTGACTGACTGCCCACTCTTCTTCCCATATCTTCCCATAATGCCCTTAATGGGTTTTAAAGTCCTGCATCCACCATTCAAAAATAATAATATATCGTTGGTGAACATCAGGTGAGATATAGTCCATGAGTTTCTTCTACCATGGAAAGGCCTCAAGACACCCTCTTCCATCCTCTTCTTCAGATTTCTTGACAAAGCATTTTGAGCTATGACAAAGATGGAAGGCGAGAGAGGATCCCCCTGTCAAAACCACCTCACGGATTTGATGAATCCAAAACACTTCCCTAATAAAGAAACTAAGATCCACTAAGAAGGAAAACACCTGGAACAAAGATCGCAGAACTGCTCCTGAAACCTAAAATCCCTCATGACCCGTAGAATAAAGCTCCACTATAAGTTATCATACGCCTTATTCATGTCCACTTCAAGAATGATATTGGATCCAACCGCCCGCTTGTTCAGATCATGAACCGTCTCACTTGCAATTCAAACTGCCCCCTGTATGCTCCTCCCTTGAATGAAACCATGCTGTTCCTTAGAAACAATCCTGGGTAAGATATTGGATAGCCTCCTGCAAATAACCGTCGCCAGAATTTTGTAGGAAAAATTGAAAAGTCATATCGGTCTAAAATGGTTGATAAGGAATGGGTCTTTGATCTTTGGCACATGTATCACCCTTGAAGAAGAGATACCTTTAATCAAGGGATCCCCCTGAAGAAGTCCTGAATAGCTTCCACCACACAAGACCGAACCACATCCCATGTAGTACAGTAGAATGAGGCCGGGAAACCATCTTGCCCATGTGCACTCTTGCGCGGCATGCTCCCCAAAGCCTGTCTAATATCCCTCTTTTGCGGTATAGATGAGAAGCGGTCATTCTCATATTGAGTAATCAACAAAGGTAAACAGCTCAGAAATACAAAATCCCCTATAGATTCTCTTTCAAATCTAGTGGTTTTCTCACCCGCCCAGAGACCCTCAAAATGTTCCACATAAAGCTTGCCCACCACCTCCACATCCGACGTATAAGATTTATCCTCCCTTTTTAAATTTATCTTCATACTCCTCCTCTCTTTGATTCATTATTGAAAAAATGAATTGTTGCAATCCCCCTCCTTAAGCCATCTCACTCAGGAGCGCTGCATGAAAACCCTCTCCATCTCCAGCAACTTCTCTGCCAAGACCACCCTTTTATCACATAACATAGTAAAAATATTCTCATCCCAAGAAGATTGAAGAGACTCCTCCAATCCGCCAACCTCCTCCTATAAAGAGGTCACCCCAATATTCAAATCTGGTTGCACCACCAACCACTGCCTAATCTTCTGTTTGAGCCTTTTAAGACGATTCAGCAGCCCTCTCTAAGAACTCTCCTTTTCCTCCTCCGACCAGGACTTCCTCACGACCTGCATGAACCCAGTATCCTTATGCCATTCACCTGAATAATGAAAAATCATGCCTAGAATAGTTTCACGTTTAATATCTAGTAAAAGTGGGGCATGATCCGAGATGAGACGAGGGAGGTGATTAACCGACGATTTAGAGAAAAGGTCCAACCCATGAAAGTTAGTAAGCCACTTGTCCAGCCGGCTCCAAATCCGGTTCTGACCTCTACGGTTATTACACCACATAAATTTCACCCCTTTGCAGCCTAAGTCCAACAATCTTGCTTGTAACAGGCACTCCTTGAAGTCCACCATACCTTCCACGTTGCACCCCATGCCTCCGCGTTTCTCTGAGACATACACAATAGACTTAAAATCCCCTCCCACAAACCATGACATAGAATTAGTTTAAACCGACTTTAGATGAGACCAGAGATCCCTCCTTTCCACTACCTTGTTTCTCGCATAAACAAACAAGAATATAAGATGGACACCACCCACTTCAACCTTTATATTAATACACTAAGACATCACTCCTACATTCTCCACTGATATATCATTCTTCCATCCGACCCAGAATTGCGAATTCATAAGGCCACCATGAAAAGAGTTTGGAAGGCCCATTTTTTTTGCCAACCTAGGAAGCTTGCATGCATATTATTTCAGTTCAAGAATCACAACCATAGAATCTTTGGCCTTCCAACATTCCAATGTTAAAAAAGCTCGCTTGGCATGAGCTCCCATACCACGTGAATTCCAAATTATAATGGAAAGCATCCTACATAATCTTACGGTATTTTTGGCCTAATGGATGAGATTGATCGGTGGCCACAATCACACACTTCCCCTTAGCTTTCGAACGAGTGATAGGCCCCGAAAAGCCATCCCTACCAGTGCCCTGTTTTGCTGATGGAATACCATCATCACACAGAACGTCTAACTCTTCCAACCGAGGCTTCCTCCCTGAAGGACCACGAGGGAGAGACTCCATTCCCAGCTCTCCTTGAAACAAAGACAAAAGAATTTGCCTCTGAGGAGAACATTGCGACGACATCACCTCCTTCTCCGCACCCCTGTTCAAGTTAACCACCTCCATACCCTTGTCAGAGGAAGCCAAAAGCTTGTTCGCTAGATGGGTCTGAATAGCCCCTAGAGAGAGTTGCGAAGAGAAACTGATGGGGGTAGAATGGGGGACGTCTGTCTGGACGAACTCCCTATTGGGAGAGACATATGCACCTCCACCTCTTTCTGAGACACGTCCTTTCCCCTACAAATAGAAGGGGTCCTTTGCAGCACCGAACCCGAGGACCAAGAGATGAGATCCAACTTCCCAGAGGGTAAATCTGACCAGCTTCCATCTCTAACAGAAGGTGTTTCCCCAGTTTTTTCTATTTGAGTTTCCCAACCCACAGACCTCACTAGACGGATTCAAATTTGAAACCTCCTGAGGGCCAACGGTCGCATCCAAAACCCCACACCCTCATGAAACAAGTGGGCCCCGACCCGGTTCCCCATCTAGAACACGACCAGAAGGCTCCGCCACCTCCCTCCGTCACCGGCAACCCATCACATCGTGGCCATTCAAGCAACAGAACACACAAAAACGAGGGAACTGTCGATAAAAAATATTATGGTTCCACCAAAACCCATCCTCAGATTCGAGCTACACCATTGAGGGCATCTTCAGTGCTAGGTCCATTTCAACACAGATACGAGGGATCACAGCCGCCTTGAGCAACTTAATGTCATCATCCACGCATAAAAAGGAGCCAAAAGAATTCCCAACTTCCTTCAGAATCGCCGGGTTCTGGAAGGGAAGCGGGAGGCCTGGTAAGGACATCCACACCACATCTGAGGAGGATTTGCGACCATGATGGCAGTCCCAAGACCACCTGGACAATAAGTAATGCCAAGAGACACACCTTCTATCCTCCCAAGACCACGCTTTCACAAAGTCCTCCCTGGAATCTAGGTGCACACAGAAGGATATCCTCGACAGGTCAGAGACAGCCACCGAAAGAGACATTCCCCACGAATCAATAAAATCCAGGAAGAAAGTGAGAGACGGCTTGGAGCGTCCAAAACAAGCCACCAGAGTGAGCTCGTGAAAGGCAGCCACCTCCTGAAGCTCCCGAGACGACAGGCTCACCACCGAAATCTCCCCGACCTTCTTAGGTCCCCGCTGCTCCACCACAACCGAAGGAACCTCCAAACATGCCGCATGCACCAGAGGTTGGGCAGAGACGCCAGAACCCATAGTACCCTTACAAAGAACCTCCCTGAAGGAGGATCTGGGAGGATCACCATTCCCAGCCCCCTCAACAGCACCTCCTAAAGAGGCTGGAGAAACCGCCGAATAACCCTCACCGCTAGGGAGAAAAACAGGAGTCATCTTCCTATTGGGATTTATCATATTAAAATGTCAAAGATTTTTGAATTAAGGTTTTTTATAATTAAAATTTTCTCTGAAATCAATGACATTTCGGGATACATTTTAATGGTTTTGGGTTTTTATAAACATTAGGATCAACATGAAGTGTTATCTTGGGATGATATAGTATTCAAGTTTAATGAAAATTTTTAAAACATATAAGATGGATGACAACCCTTCCAATACATAAATATGGTGGTGCAAGAACCCTTGACCAAAGGACGATATGCGTTTTATGCCTAGAACATGACTATGTGGTGTCCTAGTTAGTATGACATTTTTATTGTTAATGATTACCTTTTCCGTAGAATCATATTTTATTTTATTCAAGTAATAATTTTTTATTTATATTGGAATAATATATGATCCAAACATTTTAATCATTTGGGGTTTTAACTAAGTTAGGAATTGTAGGAATAATTTTAATGATAGTTATTAATGGAATATTATTATTTCAAATTTAGGTATTATTGTTAAATTTTGAATATTATTTAATCATATAATGGTTTATTCATTTTTCTGAATTATATTTCCATTTTCTAAAAATTCTGGATTAGTTTAATGTTTAATGATAGAAGGAATGTATTTTTATCCTTTTTATTTTAATGTGCTCCCCAAAATTTGATTTTACTTATTCAGGTGTCAAATATTCATCTTGAATACTCATCATCTACAGAAAAAGATGAAATTATGAGCAAATAGGTCAATGTATGAAATTTAACTTTTCAAGTAGGTATATTTATTTATTTTTTCATTAAATATAGTGAATTAATACATCAACATTTAGAATAAGATCATAAAATAATGTTTTATCATATATCTATCTTTTTTGATGATGTCAATGAAAATTTCTACACCTATTTTTATTGTGATTTTTTTTCATTTATTTCCTTCTATCCTTGTTCTCTGTCACTCTGTATTAGCCCCTGATATTTTTTCCCCATATGAATCAATATTTAAATTTCCTTCCAATGATCTCCCTGAATGGAATCCTAGTTATGCATAACTTCAAGAGACCATTATGATTCTTGCATTCCCTTTTAAGTGGTGTTTTATTTATTTCAGATTTATGATGTGTGTTTAAAAAATGTAATTCAAAAAAAATGATAATCCTTTGATAAAAAATATGAATTTCGAGGGTGAAATTAATTTTAATGGAGTAGTATGTAACACCCCAATATTTTATGAAATATATTAATTCAATTAAATTTAAATTATTTGATATCATACATTACACACAATTAATAGTATATCATTAATTACACACAACAACAAGTTTGTATATCATTGCATATAACATCATGTTTCATTGATTAATTGTGTTACACACAAGGTAAAGTCTTACTGAACAACAATATACCATTTATATTATTATTTAACTTGATAGTTGTCACGTTACCAAGGTAATGTGTGAATGAATATGATTAAATAATTAGTAAAAAATATAGTTTACTAGTGTATATAAAATGTATTCATTGGTTACTGATTAATTAAAAATTTAAATAAAAACCAATTGATTATAAAGGATATGTTTTTACAAAAAAATCATCCTTATGACCCTAAATACGGTTTATCAAAGAAATTAAATTCATGACTCTTAGTCAGAGATATTAATGAAATTTATATTTTATATATTTAAGTAGTTTTTTATATTCATCCAATATTTTTGATATTATTAACATAAGATTAAATCCAATTTTACACATAATATGTGGTATTTTTTAAAGGGAAGTCTTCCACCATTTATTGGAAGAATTGTTTTAAAACTAAATTATGAATCTTTTTAAATTTTATTTTACATAATTAAATAAATTTTTAAATTAGAAACTTCAGAATTTTCTTAGGGTGATTTTTTGTTATTTTTCTAGGAAGGTTCATTTGTGGCGAATAATGAAAATATGGGATTTTAATTGAAGAATTTTTTTTCATCTAAATAATTGATTGTATTTAATTATATTTTTAATTGATTTTAAATTAAAAAAAATCAATTACACAAATATATGTCTAATTTAGGTCATAGGAAAATTTTTTATATTAATTTTAGATATAAAAACATATTAAACTTTAGAATATTTTTAATTTATGAACCCACATTCTTATTGTTTCAATGGGATTACATTTAAATTAAAATTTTCCAATTAGATGAATTTAATTTGAAATAATGGATTTAATATTTTTATTCAGAATATATTATAATTTCTAGTAATGTTTACTTAGTTTTCTTACCAAAAATATTAGTGAATCATTTTAAATTAGTTATAGTGATTAATATAAAAATGAGTTTAATTAATCGTCAAGCATTAATATTAAGGTCAGAGATGAGATAAAAACTTTTTCGAAGCCATATTAATGGATATATTTCGACCATATCCCTTTTTTTCTAGAAAAAAAAAACCTTTTTTGAGGTACATTATATAAGGGAGACCTTTCAATTCTGTTTTCATTTTTGTATTTACAAAAATTCCACTCCATAATTATAAAAATGCATTCAATCTCCACCATTTTACACACCACTCAAGCCATTTGGATCTTCCAATAATAGATAAAATAAACTCCTATAATACCTAATATAATCGTAGAATATTTTTTTTTGAAAATCAAAACTATGCAAGGATTCTGGTATAATCCAAAAGGAGTTACCCTCAGAAGAGGTAACAATCATCAATGAGAAATTCATTTTCTTTACTTCTCCACAAAATAAATAATTATTATAAATTTATTATATAATAACCTCATTATAAATAATATAATGAATTTTTATTTTATGATTAATAACTTGACCCATACACCATTCCATCAATGGTTTATGAAATCATCGTTCTTGTGTACGGCAGACTACCGCCTCGCAAAACGATGTTGTTCCTTTTTCCTTTACCACCTCTCATGGTTTGGAATTATGATGGAAATAATATTTATATATGAAATTTTTTACAAAATCATAATTATGGAGTTATTATATCACATACACCATTTTTACATTTCATAGAATTTGAGATACGATAACAACACACAAGTGTGTGGCGAACTATCAAAGCGATGTGAAGAATTTTTCATTAACGTGTTACAAGGAAGGTAATAGGGGTATATATAACAAAATAAATTGTATAAATAAATTTAATATGATATTAATTACATAATATTATTTCTAGAAATATAATATATCATTTTATTATTACCATTCCACACACTAAAAAAGTGATAACACTGTTCGTTGACGTGTAGACTACCACCTTCTCGATGTGATGTGATTAATATTTTATTATCACCACATCATAATATTATTATATTTAATTATATATTGTTATATATTATTTTATTTTTTATGTATTTATGATTAAGGTTAAATAAATTTTAATTTACATCTTTCAATTATAATCATTGATAAAAATGGAAACGTTTCCCATGAGTACGAATGACTTACCATCTCCATGCTTGTAATGTTGGTTCATAAAAACAAATTTTAATTAGTATTTAAATAATAATTGATTTTTAAATATTATAATTATTTCATTATTATTATTATTAATTAGATATTTAAATAATGACCTAGTTTAGCTTAGTCAACCAATCAATGTCATTTTTGACATAGAAGTCGAATATGGTTAAAACATCCAACTTAAAACATAATTGTTATGTTATTGTATATAACGTATTTAAAAGTGAAATAAAATGAATATAAAAACTTGGAAAAGTTTATAAATCAATTAAATAATAATCATATGTCTATTATTTAGGGAGATAAGGAACAAGTGTAATGAATCATAGTCAAGGTGAGGAGATTTCTAGTATCTTTTTTATTTTTGCGAGACTTGTACCTTATTCAACACTCTTCAATTTTGGGGGGTGTATATATTTTCTTCTAACATGTTTTATCATGAATTTAATTTTTTTTATGTTAATAAAATTTTAATTTTTCTTATTCTCTCATGGATATCATGATTCAAAATTTACTCTAGTAGTAATTGTTTCTGTCAACTCATTTTTATTTGTGTGAGATACCTGCCATATTCACCACTTATTTGTTCTGGATTACATTCTAACCAATAATGAATTATTATATTATTATAAATAAATTAATGTGAATAAAAATATATATTTTATGATCTATAATTCATGGTGTTTATGGTTTGAAGGATACCATTAATGTAATGTAATTTTTCCTGAATTATTCTTCTATGAGACGTTTGTTATGTTATAAACATATCGTCATTTATAAGGTGTATATATTTCCCCTTTTACATGTTATTTCATGATTATAATTATTTTTATTATAATATATGTTTCATTTAATTTTTTTCTTCCATTTTTCCTATAATTTAATGTTACCAAATTGGTATGATTTCTGTGATATAATCTCATCATTTATCAGGATTATTTGTAATTAATTGTCAAATGTTGAAATAAAATGATATACATAGAAATAATTGTCATGTATTTTATTAAAGACTATTTAGGAAAAGAGGATACATTTTATGCCTTAAATTTCCTCCAATTATGAACTCATGAGTGAAAAATATATTTATTATAAAAAATAGTATATTCAGATGAAATTATTTTTCTTCAAAAAATTATGTTTTCTAATAATGTTTTTATATTTTTTTAAAGAAAAATCCATTCCAAAAGAATATTTTCCTAATGGATTTGTAAATGATTTCTAAAAGATTCCTTTATAATATTCCAATTTTTTTTCAAATAAATTGATTTTCAAAATGTTATATATTTTAAAAAAGTTATTATCAAAATGAAAATGATATTTTCCTCAAGATTGTTTTAATAATATTTTAATGGTATTTAAATTTATCAATATATAAAACATGTTGTTATATATCCTCTACTAGGGATATTTTTTATTGATACCATCCTAATCATTTCTTGATGGATTAAGATTTTTTTGAAAGAGATTATTATGAAACTTATTTCTTTTCCATGGGTTAACAATGTTTCATAGAGAATATCATAGAACCAATTTATTTCAAATGGGTTTATCAAGTTATAAAAGTGATAATGGTTATTCAAATAAGCTGATTATGAAATTTATCCTTTTTGATTAATGGTTTTTAATTGAACTTGTACATTTAATGGGTGGTTATGTTATAAAAAAATTATGTGTGGTTCCTTAATAAACCAATGACAGGTGCTTCCATGATAATCCAAAGGTAAGAGGGTATGTGATATCCCTATACTATATTGGGTATGGAATTTGACTTTATGGTTATTCCATTTGTATGATTGATTATAAGAGTGGAGTTAAAAAAAAAATTCCCATGTTATGTACATGTGTTCTTTAATCATTCTATAGGTTTATAATGATTCTCATGATCCATATTGATACCACATGGCTAATTATTATTGATTGTTAGGGATATTTTCTTTTCTATGTTTTCATACTTAATAATCTAGGTATTTATTGATATGATTTACATTATGATTCTCTCATTCACATTGATTATATCATTATACACATATCAACTATAATTCACATTGATGAAATTCAATTATTAATGCTTATTTTTACCCATATTCATCATTTGATCTCACCCTTCTTATGTTTTCTTTTCTCCATTTTATAAAGAATTAGGTTTAAACATTTTTGTCTATAAAGGATCACACAAGGATAATATTGATAACCTAATATGGAATAAGAAAACATATGTGAAATGGTAGAAACGTTCTTTTAATTACTTGGGTATTTTTTATATAGTAGTTTTTGTAATTCCCTAAATAATATACCAAAAAGGTACTTCAAAATATAAGTGATCCATGTTTTAATTTTTATGTTGTATGTTTTAATGGAAAAAGTTGTGTCAAAATTATCATCATCATAGTGTAGAATGTAAGGTTCATGATTTCAGAACAGGAACCGAGAGTGCGAGTCCTAGGGTAATATAGATGTGATTTGGATAAATCACAATTTATTTACAAAATGTCAAGAGGTATTTAAAAATAATTTTTTCTTTTCAAACGTTTTTTCTCGAAATAATTTCTTTGATAATGGGATTATACTTGAATATATTTTTATATTTTTTTGAACTATTTCAAATGATTTGGGATTATGTATTATGTAACACAATATTATAATCTAATCTAATTCATTAAAATTTATAGAAATGGAACTTTTTTATTTGAATGTGAACTATATAAATTCGTATAATATAAAGATTAATAATTATCCTTTCCATAATGGGTTTAAGAAAATCATTAGAAGGGAACTAGTCTCCTAATGAATTTCAACAAATTAAGACATAGTATCATTTGATATCATGAAATATAAATAATTATATAAGTATTAAGTATTAAAATGTAATTAAGATACGATGACGAAGAAATATAAAATTTTATTTGGGGATGATGGGAACAAACGGTTTTCCCACATACGATAATTATTAAAGGAAACACCCTTGTAATTGTTTGAAGGGAATGATTTTTTTTATAAATTATAGAATGTATATCAATAAAATGAGTAAAATGAAAAAATTAATAATTATATATTCATTGTTTCAACTATAAGGATACACGGAACTATGAAAATAAACTCCCCAAGGATCAAGGGAATATATTATAGAAGATACTAAGGTGTCATGGTCAAATTATGATATTAATTTGACTAAAGTGGAATGATTAAATTAATTGTGTATTTGGATTCGTGAATAATGTTATATTAGTACATTAATAATGATATTCCTATTATAATAATTTTGAAATGTATAATAGTTTTACTATATTACTTTTTATTTGAGGATTTTAGATCAAATATTAAATTGTATCGATGACTAAGAAAAGGGAATCATTAGAAATTTCAACATCTTGGAAAACAAATTATTAAGGGATGATAAACCATAATATTGGATATATGTGGATATAATAATTATATAGATATATTTATAACATAGTATTAAGGACCTCTAATTTTTTTAATCAACGGTTTATGTTATGCATGATGTAGTTTACCCCTTGTTTGGATTTATGGAATGTATTCCACAACCTGAGATTTTTTTTGGAAGCATTCATGTTTTAATTATGTATTAATGGTAATAACCTTATTCACATATTTCATATTTAACATTACGAGATCATTTTTTTTTTGGAAAATATAGTGTTAAATTGAGTTTATCAATTCATTAACCTAACATCTAAATGTTCTTATAGATTATATTTAGTGATACATATTTTAAATTAGAAACTATTAATGAAATGTACTAATTTGAACATTGGTTGTTACTATTGAGGTGTAGAGGTTAATATATTATTAGATGATTCTTTATAACCATTTTTGTTTTGATAAGTATTTTGATACTTTCAAAAGGAATTTTCAATCATTTTTGGATCATACAATTAGTTTAAATTTAATTTTATTGCTTCCAACCTAAAAAATGAATTTTTGTATATTAATTTCATATATTATGGGATGAAGTATAATTTCATAAAAAAGTATAAAATTATTATTATAAAATAGAAATCATTAATGTTTGTAATTTTTTTATATTCTTAAATAATAATATAATTATTATGCATTAGTAAAATAATATTGAAAAAAAGTGTTATCATAGTACATTTATATCCACTAAAACATGGTCGATTAACTAATAAAAAATATACTAATTTATATTCATTATATTCACTTTATCATTCTCCATCTTCTGATCAATGATCTTTATCACCCTCTACAATTATTTATGTTTTTCTTCCATGTCCATATATTCACTACCCACTAATGTTCCCCTATTTGTAATCATAGTACATTTCATTCCAGACAACCTATATACATCTCTTTCAATGTAGTCAAGTGGATTCATTATTATTAATATTACAATGAGGCTTTCAAACATAGGTATTTCAATTTTCAATCCCCTGATTATTGAGATCATTTTTAAATTGGGAGGGTTCAATTTATTTATGGAGGTAGAATGTCACACCCTGAGATTTGAAAATATGAACATAATTTTTGACAACATGTTTGAAATGAAGAAATAAATATATAAGATAATATTAAACCATTCTAATTTAATATATATATTTATTTATTTATTTATAAATAAATTCAAATTTAATTGATTTTTTGTAATGGAGATGACAACGATTTTTAACAAAAAACGATACTACATTAAAATATTATTATTTAGATATGTCCATTATAACCTAGAAATTATGTAGGGGGAACTGATTGGAATAACTAAATTATGAAAATTATATGGTTTACATATAAATAAAATTATTTCAATTTTTTTCTATTGTTTTGAAATTAAATATTATTCATCTAAAATAAAATGAAATGTTTTTTGAAAGCTATATTTTTATTCGAGTTTTTTTAATCACGATTTGGGAATATAATTTGAAATTAATACTAATAAATTTTAGAAAATGAATTTCTTGAAATAAAATAAAATTTGAAACTTTTGATGTGAAAATTTTATTACGGGGAATTTTGAAGTATTTTTTTAAAATATTTATTTTTTGATGAATGGTGAAAAAAAAGCTTTTTTAAAAAAAGAATCATTTTTCTGAATTATTTACACTAATAAATTATATTTATATTTTTATTTAATGTAAAATAAATAATATTATATTATAGTCAATTAAAATTAGGTTATTATAATAAATTTCATAAATAATATATATATTAAAACCTTTTATACTTGAGAGAATTTTCACTTTGGAAACCCTTTTTTGTCGCGTCTATAGGTATAATTTTAAAATTTAATTTTAAAAATTATTTGAATAGAATTTTTAAAAATAGATACCATATTTTTAATCATCGTAATTTATATTATATAAGATTATTGACATAATTATTTACCATAATTATCAGTGAAAATAGTAAAAAATAATTATCATTGTTAAGGAAAAAAATGCGGTCATCGTGGGTTAAACTAAAAAGATATATTTTAAACATGACCTAAATTTTTTAAAAACCCAATATGTTAACCATATTGCTGCCACGTAACCAATAAAGTTACATAATTACACATTGTGGAGGCTTGATCAATAAACTAAATCTTGTTGTAATTGATTCTTTTCTAAAAATCCAAGTGTTACATCTCCTCCACTTACAAAAGGCCCCCCACCATACTGCCCCATTTACACATCCAAACACCTTTATATTGGAAATTAATAAAAATATTAACTTAATTAATCCTATCCCAAAAAACCTGGAACAAATTGTTTTATTAGGAATTAAATCAATGATGTCTTTAGGTATAAACCCAAAAGTGTTCACTAAAGAAGCGGTAAAATTCTAAATTTGTGCATTTGTTTAATTTCTTATTTCACCTCCATAAAAGTTAATAATATAATAAAACTAATATATTAAATATAATATTATAATATTATTTTAATGTAATAACCTATTTCCATCTCCACTACCATCAAATGGAAAATGAAATCTTCAATCATGGTTATGGTGGACTACCACCTCGCAAACTGATGTAATTTGTTTTGCATCACTAACTTAAAATATTGGATGTTATTATATATTTAACATAATTATATTATATTTATGTCGATATTAAACTTTTTATATTATTATTTTACATATAAATTCTTACTATCCATTTATTGAGAGATATGATAAAGTCACATGTGTGTACAATGGACAACCATCTCTCAAAGCGATGTGATTGGTTTTTTGCTTACCAATTACATAGAATGTAATAAGGATAAAATAAATTGATATATTTTATAACAATTACCTAAAAATAATTATGTAAATTTCATAACATTTATAAACTATTACCTTTCAATCTGTTGTAAAACAATAATGTCAATAGTGAAAACATGTGGACAACCATCTCTGTGTAGCGATGTCAAATGTTATTCAATTTATTAGTATATGGTTGATAATAAGGATTTATAAGAATTATATAAATAATATAAATGGTATAATAATGTTTTTTAAGGGATATTTAATATTTATTTTATTTTTTTAGAATCCGTCAAGAAAAAAAAGAAACAAAACTCATGCATAAATATGACCTACACTCTACATGAACGGTGTAATCGATTTTCTGTATATAACTTTCAAATATTACTATAAATACATATAAATAGAATATATATAATATTTAAATCATGAAATTTCTTTATATATTATTTTTCTTGGATAAAAGTGTAGATTATTGTTATTACTATATAAAAAAAATCGCGAAAGACGAAACAATTGTCACCAAAATAGTGATTTTAACAAAAAAATTCTAATAAATATAGCACAATAAACCCTAACTAAGTCATATATGGTATGATATATATGATTATGGATATATAATAGAATTATAAATGACTTATATTTATGTTATTTACCTTTCAAATTTTATTATTCTTATTTATTCATGGTTTCATTTGGTGCATGCTTATCCTTATCGAGCATCTAAGCTCACCTTTTTAATAAAATTAAATTTCCTTAGGATACGAGGGATATTTTTTGATTTATGTTTAGGGATATATTAAGGGGAATATTTTTGTTCTCAAATAATATAATTTATGTATTATTTTAAAATTTAATATTAATTTAAATTATGTATCTAGTTTACCAAGATTACTAAATTATTCAGTCCTTCATGATGGAATTACTTATATCTTATATCAAATTAAAAATATAACCAACAACTATGAAAACTAGGTTTTGGGTCTTTACATTGGTAAATTATACATTGAATTACTTCAATGCTCCTCCCAATGTTTGGTTGAACTGATTGGGTGAGTAAAATTTGGATTTAAACAATTTTCTTCGAAAAATTTTGTTACTATCCAGTCATTCATTGAAAACAAACACCACTGAATCAAATATATATATTTTTTGATAATTTTTATCTCATTAAACTCTCTATGTTTTTTCTAATTTTAATTGAAAATAATATGACTCATATTTTAAAAAATCATATAATATCTTGCATCACTGAGATAGTATCTATTAATGGACCAGGGTGCCACCACCCATCAAAATCTACCCTATATACTCTTTTAAAAAATGGAAGAAGTAACTTCTAGAATTCCTTGTAGATAATTTGTTCCCTCATAAAACCATATAATTATGTTAGATGTGCTTATTTTGAGGTTGGAAAACTATATCCTCACACCCAATTCAGTTTTTTTATGAACCTTATGATAACCAATATATCTACAAATGGATTTATTTTATCAATGAAGGGATGAAACCCTTCATATACTGGATATGGAAAAGTATGAGATCCCATATAAGCGATCAAATGTTTTTGAGATAGTGATATATTGATGCTTATATATTTTTTACTACTCTATTACTAATCAATAAAAAATTAAGAATGATAATTTGATATTTTTTTATAATAGGGGTTAACCTATAATGGATGTAGATTTATTGGGTGTGTGAAACCAATAATTAAATTTTTTTCCTTAATAATGTTTCAATTTTTAAGGTTTAATATATTTTGTAAATATATTTCTATCCTCACCAAAATTTAGATCAATAGTTTCTATAATGATAGAGCCCTCAAACTCACTCATTTAATCTATCACATGGGGATGTGGGCCTCAGTTCTTTGGGTTTTCATAAAATATTAGGGCCATCCATCCTTAATTATACGTATGATAAGTTTATTCTTCTGAAGTAAATGTTGTAAGACATAAAATAGATTCTTTCTTTATCCTATGAACTATTTATATTATACTCTAATGTCCATAGAATATTCCCACTCATGTTAGATGTTATTCATCATAATGTATGGATGAGTACATTCTTGAAACCATAGGGGTTGGGATTGAGCTATAATCATCCACTAGGGTGTCCAATAATGGAAAATAAAAGATTTTTAAGAAATTATTAAAATATATTTGAGAAAGTTGAATATTAAATATGTGGCTACACAAATGATCTCAATGTTATTGTGGTAATCAGATTTCTTTCATCTTGATGATGTGGAAATCACTTATTTTCTTCTCATTCATGATCCGAGGTGATGTGAAAGGTGAGGAACATTTTTTGGTATCTATGTTAGGGGATGGGGAGTATGTTGGATTGTTATTTGCAATCATAATGAATATCCTTTATCCATTTATGCATATTTATATAGGTTAGGACCATTTTCATATATTTGGACTATTCCAAATATTGTGAGGGTGGATATAAATTTATTCTAATTCATATATATTACATTGTGATGTACATATTAATGAATTCCATTTTTTCAATTCATTTCATTTTTTCTCTATTATTATCCCCCTTTCATTAATCTATGGATAAAATTTAATGATTTTTTATATATATTAGAGTTTAATATCATTCATTTTTGAGATCTTTACACACTGAATTTTTTTGACTAGGGCCTCAATCTTTATGGGATGTAGTCTTATATGATGGCCATAAGATAATGTGTGTTGGAAACACAATTACAAAATGAGATAACTATAGAGGACTATGCACATTAGATACATGAATTAAAATTAATGTGCCTATAATATCAAAATCTATCACCTACCATGAAATTATGATCAAAGAAGCATCTAATGGTGTCATGGATGTTATAGGAGATCATGGACTATGAATCCTCTCAATTAGTGATCGTGTTTCCTCTATCAAATTCATCTTAGAGGTTAACTATTACGTATGCTAAATACCTTATTTCAAAATATCCTCAAGGGATTATAGTGAATGGAATTACTTGGGGTATCGATGAGATGACTCTTGGATAAGGAATTCATTGTTGGAAGGTTTTTCTAGAGATTTAAAATGTTGAAGTTATAGATTAACCCATGTGAACATGATCATTGGTTTTAGGGAGATTAAGAGTGGAAAATTCCATACCAACTGAGGTGAGACTATGGAAATCTAATCATTGTTATTGAGGAGATCTCAACCCATCTTTTATAATATTATAATAACAAATAATGCCCCAATGAACTAGATAAGTTAAATAAATAAAATCTATTTCAAAACTAGTTTAGGTTTCATCAAACTACAAAAGGCTTGTTGAATCCTATTTTTGGTCAAATATGTCTTCCAATGTTGTGGAATTATTCGAGTAACATAAATAAAACATACATATTCCCCATATTAGAGATGTAGAATAATCCCCAAGCATTAACTTTGAAACCAATCATGAAATGCGATAGAAACATAGAGATACTCAATTTTGAAACTAAAAGGAAAATACATTCCATGAAATGGGTAATTATAATGATTGACTGAGGCCTCATTAAATGTATGGTTGAACAGTCCATCAACGAAAGGGATGAAATGGTAAATCCTAAATTTGTAAACCTCTAGAAAAGTGATTATTCTTTGTTAATTCAACTCAACATTTTTAATAGGAATCTTTTATAGAAAAATTATTCTATATTGATTTTCATAGGGTGGAGGAAGAATTATTAAGGTTATATTAACTGAGATATTCCTTAGATGGAAGTCTTGTCATGGGTGAGTGGTCAAATAATCTTGAGGCTGAGGAATTATCCTCATAACAATGAATTGTTCAAGAATAGATGGTGGAGATAAATTATTAAATACCTCCACAAATACCTATATTTGTGAAGATAAGTAAATCATTTCCAACATCTCAAATTCAATTTTGGCAATGATAAAAATAATTATCCAGTTGTGTCTCTTATCATAGTTTGTTCTTGAAACAAAACACACTTATAGTCTATCCAGTAAATGAGCAAGATATATGAATTTGTTGATGAATCGTTTTTATTTCCTTCATAGAGTGATCAAGTCATGATCCATTAGAAATTGAGGAGGATTCCTTAGAAACTTTTCAAATATTTACCATTAAGATAATACATGTAGGGGAAATCATGTTAAAAGAAATGAACCCACAAACATCTATTAATAAAGGGGGGATTAAATAGTCTTGTAAGTGATAAATATGTATAAAATAATTTCATATAGTACATGATCACTTATCTCTTCAAAACAAGGTCCATTATATTGCAAAAAATATCACATGGATGGTAGGATCCTATGGAAATTACTACCAGATCTTATACTATCTCAAAAATAATCTATTTGGGGTTTGGGTTGTCTAATGTGTTTCATGAAGGTGATATTGATCTCATGGGGTATATTGGGGAAAAATATTTTATCATCATGATACACTTCTTATGTCAATAATTTTCTCTAAATTATAGAACTTCTATTGTTTCAAAAATTAGATTTTGGTATACTAATTAGAATTTGATAATTTTATAGGCCATATGATGTCAAAAACTAAAACTCATATGAATCTCTTGAATTTATAAGAGGTTCCTAATGAAACCATTTATAATGAAATTGATTTTGGGATTAATTTGAGTCCTTACCTAGAAATCCTAGATGTCCCTAATAGATATTATGTGAAAAATATTGAAACTAAATTTGATTAAACATTGGTAGTGGATAACATTACCACACCAATTGATATCCCTAAATCCTTGAATGATTTTATGGATTTCAATAAGTATTTAGAAGGACGCGAGTCTTATTTCATGCTCAGATTACACCCTTATGTCTTGTGTGTTAATGAAAATTATTGACTCATGGAGATTATTCAATAGAAAACATTTCCAATTCAATCTATTAATGTTTTGTTGGGTATTATAATGTTTCACAATAGAGGAGTCACTAGCATAGAGTAATGAAAAGGGATATTCATATGGTTCATTAGATGCGATCCTTGGAAATAGTGAAGAATTGTTTCTCCTAGAATAATTCTCTACCACATAAGTTGATGAAGCCAGAGATGTTGGGGGAGACCAGAACCAGCTTGATGATTAATATATGGGTATGTATTCAAATTTTTTGATTTATTATATTTACCCCCATGTTTTACATTCAAATGTTGATTTTTATTTTTTTATACACAACGGTTAGTAACATCATCTTCAATAGTTAGTTAGAAAAGGGAAGCATGTACATTGAATCAAATATTAATGAAACACAAGGTTGATGTCACTTAGGGGGAATGGAATAAGCAATTTCCTTGAGTGAGTAAATTTTGAGCACATCACTCCTATGGAGTATCATTCTATGGAGAACATAGTGGCGCAAAACATTTTCTATACATATTACTAGATTTTTAATATATATAAGGAATTTTTCATTAGAGATACCCCTAGAATTCATACTTTGAAACATTTATAGAATCCATGTTATGTTTATCACCTTTGTATATGATGGTTTTTATTAACATGAAATTCATTATATCATTAAGGGTTTCATTTGATGAGGATGATAGGATTAAACATTAATATAGGGTTTTATATAGGATTTATTTCTTAAAAAATCTTTTCATATCTGAGTTATTTTTCCCGAGGTAAAATTTATTCATGCTAAGGATTTTGATGGATTTTAATATTGAGTTGATTAGAAATATCACCATACAATATATCAAAAATAACAACTATATTCTTTAATGTTAGATTCAATAAAACATCACTTCTCAATAGAGGAGGATCAAGCTTATATGAATGATGTTATTACTTCTCTAATGGAAAATTTATATCATTTTAAGGAAGCTAGAGAAATGATGTTAACTAGGATTCAACAAAGTGTTCATATGGATGAAGTAATAATACATTGGCAAAGAATTTATTTCAAGGTAATATTATAATGTATTATAGAAGTAAATAGTGACTCTAAATTTTAAATCCCCCCATTTACTTTCTATAAATGGAATTAATATTATTATTATTTTTTCATTTTCACATTTTTTCCATTCATTATGATTATTATTATAAATCATTAAGGTCACAAGAATTCTTCCTTTCCATTTCACATTTTTGTGTATATTTATTTGTATCATCACTAAAAAACTATTATTGGTCATTTTAAATATATTATAGGATGATATGTTTTAAATATTCATGAAGATATTTGAACCAAAATGTCTATAATAAAATAATTATATAACATTTTTCTAGGTCATGTGACCTAATGAACATAGCCTAACAATTATTTGGGATTTTTGGTGTACCCAAAAAGCTTTGTGTCCTTCCCTATTTTCATCAACATGACTTTTGTTGGATATCCTTGGGGTAAATGCTTATATGGAAATTCATATATCTTAATTAGGTCATCTTTTATGTGTTTTTTCATAACATGTATTTTTCCTTCATTATTTCACTTTCTATGTTTTATTTATTTTCTATGATGGGTAATTATTTTGAGTGAATACTATATAGATTTGAATAGAATCCCCTTTGTGGATTTTAAATATAATAATTCATTAATCTATATCCAAGTTAATCTTAGGTCCAGGTAAGTAAGAATAGTGGTTTATGAAGAGAAAATTCATCTATATTTGACCAACATTAGGGACAGTAAAATTTGACATAATAAAAAATTGTATAATACTAAGGGTACTTAATTTATATGAATAACAATGTTATAGAATATGATAACAAAAAAATAATGTTATGAGCAATTTGAAATGGAAACTAGTAAAAATTAAATTACCATTGGCAATTGAAGAATACATACAAGAGGCTCAATCAATTGAGACTAAGTGGAGTAGGATAGTTGTTTTTACACTAAGTCCATTCATAGAATATGAGGTTTATATTGAGAATAGATGGAGTAGAATAAACCTTGGTAATAGAGAAAACATAAAGCTATGCACTAAAAATAGAGGCTAATGGGGGTAGCTTGTCCATTACCACGTTGATTATATCAATCTTTCCATTTTTAATGAAAAAACTAAAAGAATAGACTAACACATTGTGTTGGATATCCAAGAGGGGTATATTTACTTATGTGACTCTCTATTGAATCAAACATAAAAGGTTTGAAGAATATTTAAGGAATATTGGAATTATAAAGAAGAATTCATTCCCTTTATTAATTTTATGACTTTATATGTTACATATTTTAAATGTTGTAATATTCTATTTGGATCAATGTATACATAGTTTAAGGTCATCGTTCATTAACAAAAATGATGAAAATATTGAATAAAATTAAGGCTTATGGGAAATGAAATATCCGAAACATTATTATTGTGAGGAGAGAAATTTTATGTCACAATATTCAAGATCGTGGAATTAGGGTAATGGTATGGGGAAGGTGCATTAAGAATGATCAGAGACCATGATTGAAAGCTGACTTCTATCACGATGTTGGAAAGCTATATAAGAACAAAATAATTTCATCCTCAGTGTGGAAATACCCTTATTTTATGGGAAATATTGGAGGTCACATATGCATATCTAAATATGGGGAATGTTTTACATAATAAAAATAATGGTTTCCTTTTAATTAATATTATCTTGTTAATTTTATCCAATGAAGGTTTATATTGATCTAAGAATCTCATCAAAAATTGTGGATTATAAATATATATTTTTAGAATGCATGGTGAAAGAATTTTGACATGATCATTCCATGTTTGGTTGATTTAGATCATATAAAATGGTATAGTATAAACATTTTATGGACCTGAAAATGATTTCCATAAATAGAAACAAAAATTATACAAGTAAAGGGGGATTATTTTTCACTTAATGTAAGGCCTTGGATATGGGATCTATGTGTCACTATTAATCTCATTGATATAAGAACCCTGATATGAGTGGTTCAATTTTGTACAAATATTCATAATACTGATCTAGTTCATATACAATGACATTAAATTATGTTTCGAGTTTGAGTCAATAAATCAGAGAACACATGTTGGAATCTCTTACCAAGATTATAATTTTACAAATAGTGGGGTGGGGGTATCTCTTTCTTTTGGGATTCTGATAGTGAATCATTGAAATAATATATATCTTGTTAGAAAAAAAAATATTGTATATTGTTATATTTAATAAATTTCCCACAAGGTTCTAATTCACGTACAGAAAGTGAGAATTTTTTTATTGTGGGTCTAGGCTGAGAATAGTGAATCTATACATCTTTGAATATCTAATCAGACGAATAATCAATCCCTATATAATTCATTGAATGAAAGCTTCCCCACACAAATATATCTTGGTAATGGAATTGTATTCATTGAATGGGTCAATAAAAGAGTGGACTTGTCTGTTAATATCCTAGGAATATATAAATTGTACACTAGAGTGTAATATTAGTGTGTTGAGGAACATGTGAATTGTGTTCCGAAGACATCTACATGGATTGTGTTTTAATTTAATTCGATGATAGGTCCTGAAGAATCATCAAATTTATTATTTTTTGATTCATGCATGATATAATCTCACCAAATAGTTTGAAATCATTCTTCAAGGACTATGACATTGTAGTTTAACGTCATATGGTATGAATGTGGATTCTATGCAGTTTTTGGTTTATATTCTGGGGCTGATGATTTGTTTTTTAATAATACATACATATATCTAAATCATACATATATCTAAATCATACATATATCTAAATCATATATAAATTGGGAGAGGATATATGTGGGAGAACACTCTAAGAATTTTAAGGAAATGTAGGATGTACCAAATATTTCCTAAAATTATTCATGGTATAGATTAATCCTAAAAATTAGAATAATCATAATAGATTTCAAATCCCATATGAGTCATGCTCAGTTTCAGAATGAAGAGTTAACAAGAGGATTATCCAAAATGTGTTAGAACACCAGTCATGGATTATTTCCAACGTGCAATATGTTATATTTTTATGGTGGAGGTGTTGTCTTAAATTTTGATGTCAAGTGGGAAGGAAAAATGGTCTCATTGTTTAACATAATATCATATGTAATTTTTCATATGGTTTAATTTCATGAGATAAGGATGAATGGTAGATCAAATTTTTGGTTTCATATATGGGACCAGGTATTTTTCGTATAGATTAATTTCATGATACTCCATCCTTATTGTTATATAGTATATTAGCCCATGACCTAGATGTTTTCATTCATATTATCATCATGTGATAGGGATGATGGGTCATGGATTATATGAAATATTTATGGAGAAAAAAATGAATTAATATGTTTCCAACTACATTTACTATAAATACCCCAACCCTAGAAGCACAGTTCTTGTGTTTACTTTATTACATTAGCAGTACATACAATTAATCACATCCCAAATAATTTAATTATTTACATGGAATGTAAAACATGATACATACACGAATTTCAAATTACATTTGAAAACATATGAAAACATAGTGAATTCTTTTAGAGAACCTTTATTCCCTTTATCATATCCATGAATTCCAGATAAAATATACTTCCTACCCTTCTATGGAATAGAATCATAAAAAAATGGTGATCTTAGATGCATGGTAAAGCTATCAGTGTCATAGAAGAATGAATAATATTTAATGAACAAATGATAATAAAACAATCACTATATAAATAACCACATGATTAATAAATAAATCCATGGATATCATAAATCTTCAAATAACTCCTTATATCACCTCTTATGGACCCTAGGGATTGTATCTTTGGAATAATGATACCTCAATAATATGTATAGGGATGTTGATAAGAGAAATGGTAATGTCTTGGGTGAGAAAGGATACTTTAAGGTGTGAAAAGAAGAGACAGAAGGGTGTTCCTTTCATAAGGGGAAAGGATACAATTGTAATTAAGAATAATATTAAAATATCACTAATTAATTATCAATAAAGAATATTAAAAATGGATATATATATATATATATATATTTAAAGATAAGGTAGGATATGTTTTAAATGTCATCCACAAATAAAATTTGAAGTGGGATATGCTGTAATACGAAGCATTTCTTTTGGTGTAACCCCTTAGTTATCATATTTTAACCGTAGCTGTGGTAATGAATTTTTAAATCATAAATGGTTATAATTGTACATATAATGTAAAAAATTACCATAAATGGAAATGATATGATATTTTTTACAATATATTTTCCCTCTTGTCAAATTTCAATATTTTTATTATTATGAAATAATTTTAAAAAATATTATTTCTTTAAAATCTCCTTAATATCACTTTTGGATGCATTCATTTAATTTGAATTTAAAAACATTATAAAAAAGTTATTATAATATTATAATAATTTATAACATCACTAATATCATATATTCATCTATAAAAATCATGGAACATTAAATATTTCTAATATAATACTACTTTTAATGTATTAAAATTTATTTGTTTCATGTTTCAATTAGTTAATGAAACATTATATCGGGATTTCATTATAAATTTTCTTAATTGTAGAATAATTAATAATATAAATAAATTTTCATCATAAAAATAAGTTCATTATGCTCAAATTAACAATTTAAAATATTTGACAGTTTTTTTTCACTATTTGACCACATAAATGATATTTAAAAGTAAGAGAATGTTATTATGTATATTTCCTTCCATCAAATATTATATAGATAATTTTAATGGAGATGTGTCCCATAAAAAATTATAATTATAGATAATGGTGATAGGGATATAATTATATTCATCCAATTAGAATTTTGATTAAAATGGTGACCTTAGCACTGTGTTATAACTTATGATTAGCTGATTTAATCGTTATTGAGCTGATAAATTTTACTATGGTTTCCATTAATAATGAATAATAATAAATGGTTCCTATTAAAAAATTGGTCTCCTATATTAAATTATATAATCAATTATTCTGGATATAATTCTACATGTGGTAGATATTATTTTATAAATAATACATAAATGTGACGAAACACTTATTTATGAAAATATAGTTTTTTATCATAAAACTTTAGTTTTTATTATCTCATGTATTAAAAACTATATTAATGAAAAATAAAATTTATTGATTATAATATATATATATATATAATTAAAATCATTCACCAATACTGATTCAATTAAATTTGAATGTTAAAAAAATATTGTGTACCTAAAAAACTGTATTTATGAAACCATTACATTTACATTCAACGGTTTTTTATTTTTATTTATAGTCAATTGATAAATAATGAATATTTTTATAAATTTGTAAAATACACCTTTCCATAATTTAGTTAGTCTTCTTCATACAATCAAACAAAATGGATTGGCGACCATTTTGACATTTCAGAATTTTATTTCTATAGTATATCGCGCTTCTTTTAAATTTAGCGTTGAATGTAAAACAAGCTATTAGAGAAGTAACATTTATTTAAAAAAGAAATATATTATAAAATATCCACATCATACAATCTACATACATGGTAATCAGTGAATATTCACCATTATTGTACAATTTGTGAATGAAAGAAGCCCCCCCCCCCCTTGGATCTTCTATTGGAGGTTTATTCCCATGTATCATTGAGTTTTTGGAAGAAAAAATTAGTTCCCCTTACAGGAATGAATGAACGTAAAATTTCTTGTTTAATTAACATGATACTCAATTACCATGAACATTCAAATGGTGTAGTTTATTTAATATTTTATCATCATATTATTCAAAATAATTAATTGACCCCAGATATTTCACTTCTAATTTTTTTTTCACAAATTTCCATGTGAAATGAAGGTAACTATACCTCTGTGGGTAAAACTACCTCTATATTATATATAATCTAATATAGTGACATTAACGTATATACATGGGTTGTGGTAAAATAATCCCAAAATTAATGCAGAATTCTTTTAAGCTAGGATTTCATTCATTTTTCCACCATCAACTAGATCATGTTTACAATAGTTTTGATAGACTCTATATATCCATTTTTAATTTCATGGTTTCTAGATATGTGGTAAAATTGTATGTCATATTTCAATTACATATTTTTTAATTCAGAAGAGCAGAAATTAGTGACATCATCTATCAGTATTATCTTAGGGACACCAAATCTTATAATATATTTTTTCTTCATAATCCTAAGGATAACTAATCACCCATATTTTTTAGGGATATATCACTAGCCTATATAGAGTCAAAATTTTGGTTGTAGAGATTTACTTCAACTTCCTGTCTATATTTGGGGATATTTTACTCCATAAAACATATCCACCATATATAAAATAACCTTGAATATTTGGTTATATTCCATAACTCTATAGGTTGATGAATTAATATTTCATATGTCTTATAGGGATGGAATTTCATGGCATGTTATATATAATAATTTGTCATTGATTTCTGGAAATGATCAAACCATCTAATTTTATGGGAGATCATTATTTTGACTGATCAGCACCGTAACCACCTGCATGGTCTTTTTGTATAGTTGTGATAATTTCCCCTCCATCAATGAATTTTATGATGACTCCAAAAAAGTCTCATTTATAGAGGATTTTTTAAGAATTCATGTCATCAAAAAATAATGTTGAATTATTTTCATAAAATGGACTCTTTCTATACTCTTCCCAATAGAAAGATCCCATTATTATGATAGTTTAGTATGGGGAATTAATTCATTTGTAGAATAATTCTATTTGTGGAAATAAGTTACCTCATTAATTTCCACAATTTCATTATCAATGAACAATGGCCTCGTTCTAGGATACATTATACTAATGGAGATTTTTTCTTGGTCATGAACTTCTAAATATAAATACATATTTTGTAGTTCATATATCATGTAATTTAATTACTATGGAACATGATTTGGTGTATCCAATAAGGTTAATTCTAAAATCTACCCTAATATAAAATAATTACTTGGAATGAGTTATATATTTATAATAGAATAGTCAATGTTGATCAATTTGATCACCAAATTTCAATCACCATTAACATTCAAGTGATCTACTAATATTTTCAGTGCTAGTTTAAAACATAAAATAACTGATTATTAATTCACTTCAATATTTGTGCATCCTTTTGAAAATATGAATGAATAAAGTAGGACTACATTGGCTATAGTAATTAAGATAACTCTGTAAATGAATTTGTTGAGATGGGTTCTTCAATTCGTTTACATGTTGGGATTCTATACGTGTCATAAAAGTATGTCTCTAATTTAAAGGGGAATTATTAGATTGATAAATCGTCTTTATATGATAATTTAGTATTTTTTTCTAATTAAGGATACTCTATAAGAAAATATGCTAATTACTGTCACTATATCAACTTTTACAGTATTAACAAGATGTAGAACAAATATAAAATGATTTCCAACCATGTGGAACATCGATTAATCAAGGGGAGATTGAGGATATGAATGATTTGATCATTGAAAAAGATTAAATGGACCTCAAGGTGATATATATAGTGCCTATGTTTCAGATCTACAAGTATTATTGTAAGGAAATATATCTCGATATCTGAATATTGGGTCACAGTGCTAAGCATGGCTCCAGTTATATAATAGAAACTATTTTCATTCTATTTGTCTTTATATTATGAATGAAAGGTTTCAATATTTTTTCAAAAAATAAATAACATATAAAATTATTGCATTTATGTTAATAGGTATAATCTATAATGGACCACTCAAAGTATATTTCTTAATACTGTAAAATGATTCATGATAATCATTATTAAACATATACATAACTCCATTGTTTATTAGAATTATCTAGGGTAAACATTTACTTATAACATTCACTAAGAATCAGAAGAGATTATAAATGTTTCCTTGAAGTCACCTAAACTGTATTAAAATTCAGTATGGTGAATTTTCAAGGATATCCTTGGTTTTCACAAGGTAAACATCAATATCATGACGGAATACTATAATTCTACGACATTTTCGTAAGGTGACCCCAAAAATAACATTGGAAGGGATTTATCTTCAAAATGTGTTGTCATTGTTTTTTGAAAACATCATTAGAAATAAACAAGAAAATTAGAAGGTCATATGTATTTTATCGTGAAATCATTATCATAACATTCAACGGTCTTCCAAACAAATGTTTTAAAGATATAGTTCATGAAATGATGATATATAGATGAATCATACATGAATCCAATGGGAATTGTATGATAGAAATATAATCCTAGGGTACCCTGAAATAAGTGGAATCTTCATATTAATTGGATATTGGGATTGGGTTGTATCCAGAATAACCATCTATAATGAATTGGAATTGATAGCTAGAATACAAGTCAATAATATGATATGTAATTTGGATGAGAAAATCATTCATTTGGAAATTCATATCATGATCCATAAAATCAATGTAAACTATGATATACCCATTATAAAATGTGACCAGGGAAATATTTCCATGTCATTTAATGTATTGTATCATATGAAAAAAAAATTCCTTTGTAATATTATCAACTTTAAACTGACATCAACTTTAGTAGAATTAGTCAGATACATCCTTCTAGATACCATCTTATAACCATGGTGATCTTCTAGAAAGTCAATGTTTTACGTTTATACATTAAGATCATGTCCTAGAATCTAAATGTAATTCAACATGAATCCATCCCAATGCTACTTTATAAAATTGGTATACACCACTCATTCATTATAATTCATGGATAAATTGACCAATGTTTCTCATAGACCTTCCTCTATTAGTGTATTTATTTTTTTACCACACCAATAGTAGTGGATATCCCTTACTAAAATGTTGGATGGGTGTCTTTGATATCATATTCTTTTAATTCATCCAATTCTTTTTTAGAAGGGAAGAGTGATGAAGGTGCTACAAGAACTAGCATAAATACCCTTTGAGGGGGGAGAATCAAGGTATTAATATCAAACTACTTCCCCTCAGGATCTTGTTTCATCATTAAACATATCACTCTTCCCTCTCTTTTCAGTACCAATATATGAGTGGAATTTTATTCATGGGTGAGACACATAAATTTTAACTTGGTTCTCTATCACCAGTCTACTTCCAAAGAGCATACTATGGAAATGTACTGACTATACCAAATCGAATAAGGCTCACTACAGAAATTGGGGGTTCATGTAAGATCTCGTATATATCTAGGGTAACTACATTAAAAGGTTTATAGTCATGTCACTACTTTCCCATGGGTCCCTACATGTGTCTCTTTCTATGGATCACATCGGGTGGAAATTATTGTCTTCTTACTCTTCATTTTTTTCACTTATCTTGGAAGGGATCTACTCATCGTTTATAGACATCTTGGTCCCTCCATTATCTCAAATGAATATATCCATAACTAATGATAGATTCTCTAATTATTTCCCACTTTTATCAAGGGCTGAATAACACTTTACTATATATTTAGTGGGAAATACCTTCTGAACAACTATCGCGATTCTCACTACCTTTAGGAAGACCCTCTTTTACAATGATCAATAATCCTTCAAGAAACACTGATCATTCATAATGCTTTCATAGCCTTCACGAAGCATTTCTATTTCTAAAATCTCAACTTTACTTTACAAAGATACTTTATTTTGTGATGATTATTTATCCTTTGTGAATTCATTGACTTTCACAATGTTCAGACCATTCAGTTGGCTTTTATATCCTTAAAAAAATTCTTCCCTGGAAAATCCTTTTGCGATGATCATAATTGTTTTTTTGCTTTTACAGCATTTGAGAACATATTCTCATATCACCTTTGCAAACCACCCATCATGATCCACACTTTGTTAACTACCAACACAATTTTGAAGCCTTATTATTTTTTGTTAAGTCTTGAATCTTTTCTGAAGGGTGTAAACACCAATTTATTGGTGATTACAATGATTCCAAAACCATTTAGTCACGTCATCACCATTCACAATGCTCCCTCTTTTACAATGTGTTGATCCTGTTTTCACAATTCTCCACTGAAATTTTCCATTCATGATGCGTGTGGTAAACATGGATATCACCATCAAACTCTTTGTCCCACCGCGATGCTCCTCACCTTTTCTAATCACGAAGCTCATCGCCATCATGTAGATCACCGTAAAAATTCCTTGATCCTTCAGAAAACACCATTCTCAAATCCTATAATCACGAATCTCATGAATTCTACTTATTTTAATAAGTCCCTTAAGGAAATCCATAATTCTCGATGCTATAAAAAGTCCATATTTTGGACCCAAAATTTTGGAAAACACTGGTTTATAGAGACACCTTGTTTATGAATTTTTCTGTACTACTTCCTCGATATCCATTTGTTTTTCTTGGATCCTTGTACACATACCATGTAAAAAATCTCACTACAGTTCAAAAAATTCATGGTAAACCCTCTTGGTCAACTAACACAATCAACCCAAAAATACTACAATGTTACCATGATGGGTCATTCCCAATAATCTCCCCCCATTGAGTTTGTTGAAAACACTTCATATTTTGATAGCACATTAATGTTTCATTCATCTTCTACCAATATTCAGTACATTTAATTTAGATAGTGATCAATGATTTACTCAATGAACACTATATTCCCACAAGATCCATGATCAGTGTGAGAAATGAGAGAAGCATGAAAAGTTAATCAATGAATCCCTTCATTCCAAAACATCTCAACTTCATTCATCAGGAACTCCATATTCCGTGATATATATACATTGATCAATCACCTTTAGCATAATTATATTTAATACTCCCTCTATCTCACTGCTCTACCTATTAGCTTCACCCTTATCTCCATTAAGACATTTTCTCACATTTTATAGCCACAATTTGTCCCCTTTTTCAATGAACCTGAAGGTCCCTTCTTCATGGCCTACCATAGGGTAAAGAACACATATTAGAACAATAGGGAAAATAAAACTTATCCTGGGGAGAGGAGGTCCCACATCCATATTTTCACAAGTGTAGGAAGTCAATTGAACACCTAGAACTAGTCGATGCATTTCAAACACTTTTTTGGGAAAGGAATTTGTAAGAATGTCTGCAGCCTATGGTTTTGTAGGCACAGACTCCAACATCACAATCCCTTTGGTAAATTATCCTTAATAAAATTATACTTGATTTCAATGTGGGGTTTTCTTGATTGATGGACTATATTTTTTCTGTGATTTATAGCACTTGAATTAGAACAATGGATTCTGATTAGAGTCTTTGCTTCAAAACACATGTCATCAAGCTCCTACTTCATCCATAATAACTGTGTGAATACTTGAGTTGGAACAATATATCCATATTCTACAGTTCTCAATGAAATGAAATATTATTTATTTATTATCAATGAAATAAAAAATCATAATATATATAAATCTCCCCTGATGTTTATTTCTAATAATTCAATAATTTGGCCGAATCTGTATCTAGATAACCCAATAAATCATTTAGATATTTTTCATTATATATAAAACCAATTTCCATTGTGACCTTGATATATGGGAGTATTTATTTCATTGAGATAATGTATATTTATTTGGGATTTCATTGATACTACACTATTTTGTTGAGTCAAAACATGTTTCAACTTTCACATTAATAATTTTTTTTGGAAATCCCACGTCACACAATCATAATCACTCTCTTTCATTTTCATGTTTGATGTATCCTTATCATAGTCAGGTATGTTGATTAATTTACATTATTTCATATTCTCTTTCTATCGTAACCATATTATGCATTGAATCAAAATAAAAAATCATAATCTTATTATTTATTGTTGTATTAGCAGAAATTGTAAACAGATTATATACTGTATACATTTCTCATGCATTGTAATCTCTTTAAACATAACTAGGTCATGCACTATAACCAAATTTTTCGTAACCTGATGGATCATTTTATTATAATTAGGATAAGTATAGTATCATTACTAAATTGTACTCATACATTGTAAATAGGTTAAGTACCGCATCATATCGACATCACAACCTCAGTAGATTCTGAATCGGAATCAAGTATCATAATCTCAATATCGTAACAAGGTAATGCATCATATTTCTATTATGTATTATATCCAAGCATTATAACTATGTTAATAATCATAACCATGTTATGCATCATATTATTATTATGTATTATATCTATGAATTGTATCCATGTTAAGAATCGTAACAATGTTTCAATTAGCAATTGATATGCATTGTTATCATGTTCAACGTAGAAAACTAGTTATATATTTTACTTATGAAATGGATTACACTCATATCATAACTTCAATAAAAATTTCATGAGTCTCATACTCATTGATTCATACTTAATACTTTCTAACTAAAAGCTGTCACTGAGATGGTTATTTACCAATCAAATAGATGTCATGTATTCTGTTTGGTTTTGAAAATTGTAATGTCAGTTGTCATAGTCCCACCGTTTTTTGGATAAATATTACCATTAGACAAAATATGACCGTTGGAACCAGAAGCATATAAATAGTATTCATTCAAATCAGAATATTCAACTATTCTTCCATAAAGATCTAGAGAGAGATGTTGTGACTTCTCTCTTCCTTTGTGCGATATCCTTGAAGATAAAAGAAGTGATCAGTTTTTTAGAGGTTCTTGTTACTCCATAAGTGTTTTGTTTCTACTTCATGTGACTGGTCATTGTAATAATGATTGAGGGTTTATGGGTATAGGAAGATGTGTAACTGATCATCATATCAAGGTCCTTCAATTTCTTGAAGGATAGAGGTGTTGATTACCTTATTAATCGAGGATTATGAGGGATAGAAGACATGAAACTAATCTTCATATCGAGGTCTTACCCGGGTGGTGGTAAGAGAAACATGTATCCTAGGTGAAAGGATACCCTTCTCTTTGGGAAAATATAATTATAATAACATTACATTTCTGGTTCTATTTATATTAGAAATAGAATTTTATTTGTTTCCTCTATTTATTCGTTTTCTTTTCAATTTTAATAATGTCAATTACGATTCTCATACTACTTATTTTATTAGTTGATTCTATACGATGTATGGTAGAATATTTTAAATTTACATTACTCCATTGATTTTATTATATTCAAATACTATTTTATTACATTTCTAATTGTATTACATCTTTCTTTATTCATCAGATCCAACACTGGTATGATTAATTGTACTATTTGATAATTTTATTTGTTTAATACTTCAAAAATTTAGTCTCTTCTTATGTGTTTAAATTCAATTTTTTTAAATGTTAAATCCAAACCCTCATGTATTGTGTCATATAATATACATTTACATCTATATTACGATAAAATTATTTGTATGAGAGGAAGTTTTAATTGTTTTGTATCACTTACATTGTTTATTTTGGATATATAATTTTATTTCTATTACATCAATCTTTACAAAAATGTGTGGATTCAAAAAGTATTGCTTTATTAGATGATAGGAATGAACATTGGATCAATTGAAAAAAAAATCCAACTAGACCACCTATTTATAATTAAAATGTTCACGAATTCGAGAGAGAACAAATCAAGTCATTTGTTATTAAAATGGGAGAGGAAAAAAATTTCATGATTATTGGAAGATATACAATCACTGACAAGGAAATAATACCTTCACCAATAAAGAGAAACAAGAATTCATCTCAATTACAAGGTATGGAATACTTTGTTATGTTCCATGACCAAGAATTTATATATATTAAGATATCATCTTATGAAGGAGCCAATTTTATCTTGAAAAAATTGGATGTCACACATTTTGGTACATTAATGTCATAGAATCAAGAACAACAATGCTTCAATCATATTACCATGGGATTCTTTTTTCTTATGGAGAACCAGTTTGCAAGGTACAACAGATTATTATGAAAATATTCAATAGTCTAGAATCTATTAGAAAGAAAGTTCTTGATGAAAAAGAACTTACAAACTAGATCATTGAAATTATTCAGAAAGAATGGGAATCAAGAAGAACAGTTATTGACGAAAACAAGAAAGTCACTCAAATCACACATGATGAGTTATTTGGAACTCTACTTAAGCATGAGACTAGAATGAAAAGAGACAATGATTTAAATAAGAAGATGAATGGTAATGGGAGTGTAGCTTTTTTACACTACCAATTCTAAGACACTAAAAGTATAAGAATATATAAAGCTAAGTAATTTGTTGTAATATCAGAATCAAGTGATAGTAATCACTCAGATATTGAGTTATCCAATCTTGCTCGAAGGATAAACAAGATTGTTGGAAGGAAAGACTTTCAATACAGATTAAAAGAGATATATAGAAAAGTAATGAATATCTCTGAGGTCACTTGCTATGAATGCAAAAGAGAAGGTCATATTAGACCAGATTGTCGGTTAATAAAAAATAAAGACAAAATGGATAAACATTCTGAAAGAAACAAGAAAAAAGTATTTTATAGAAAAAACAATGAATGTTTTCAAATAAAATGATACTTGGAGTGCATGTGGTGGTGATTCATTAGATGAATCCTCAAATTGAGAACCGTATGGTCATAGAAACATTGGACTCACAACCTGACTACCAATTGAAAAACATTGCTACATGTTAAGGTACACAATGCTGAATCTCTTATAAATATATATTCAAATGAAAATTACCATGATGAGAAACATTATTACTCATTGGATATTGAATCTTCCTTAGTAGAGTAAAATTTTCCTTTCTTTAAATATGTTTACCAATTTTCCAAATTACTTGAGAATGAAAATTCAAAACTCAAGAAAAATCATAATAACAAAATTCTAGAATATTTGTTCTTACAAAAGAAGTATCAAATCTGACAAAGGATATTGATCATAAGACTATTGATTTTGAAAATACTTCAATGTATATTAAGGAAGTATATTCTAAGATGGATAGACATTCTAAATTAATTGAAAAACTTGTTAAATGGAAAAACATTTCTGAGGCCAAAAACAATTCAAAAACAATTTCCAATGATAATGATAATTTAATCATTAGAGTAAAATATAAAATCATGTTTATTAAGAAACATTTATCAAAATTTACTAGTAGTAATGATAATTTGGATAATATGTACTCTCAAATTAATCCTTCAAAGAATACATATTTTTTGGGATACACTCACTCAAAACAAATTTTTAGAAATAACTATTTTATTCCACAAAGTGCTCTATTTTGTATGAAATGTCAATGTGGTGGTCAGTGGGAATGAATTTTCTCCCTTAATAAAAGTCAATTTTTTGGATTCCACAAAGCTCATTTTTCAAAACAAATTTACATTACAAAATTTCTTTTAAAAATATTTTTCGGATACAAACAAGTTTTTGTTCTAAAAAAATTGTTATTTTTTCAGGAAAACAAGTTGTGTACAAACAAAAAGAACATTTGGTACATGCATAGTGGTTATCTTGGACACATGACGGATAATAAATATTTCTTTGATATTATTATTGAAATGAAATGTTGAAGAGTTACCTTCTGAGATAATGATCAATTAAAGATAATTGCTATAGGTAATATTGTTCTTTTAGGAAAATGTTTTAATTTAAAATTTTTTATCTGTCAATGGATATAACTGAAATATCATTTGTATAAGTCAATTATGTGATTACGGTTACATTGTGAATTTTGGGAATGATAAAAGTCTAAATCACAATTATATGGATGAATTTATTTTTTTCCATAGGTATGAGAATGTTTACACAATTAACATCGAAGAACATAGGATCAAAGACTTACCATACTTAAGTGTAATGGATGACCAATCTTGGTTATGGAATAAATGGTTAGGATGCTAAAACCCATGAAATCTTTGTAAACATTCAATGAAAATATTTCTTATGGATATAAAGAATCATAGATTTGATTCTTCAAAGGTTTGTAATAAATGTCAATAAGGCAAGAAACATTAAACTAGAATTTAATCACTCAATGAAGTCTTTACTACTAATGCATTAAAGTTAGTTCACATGGATCTCTTTGGTCCTACGCAAATTGGAAGCATCGGAGACAAATAATATGTATTTGTTTTAGTTTATGACTATACGAGATTTACATGGGTATATTTTCTATCAATGAAATCTGAA
Organism: Viscum album; assembly: GCA_963277665.1. Taxonomy (NCBI): domain Eukaryota; kingdom Viridiplantae; phylum Streptophyta; class Magnoliopsida; order Santalales; family Viscaceae; genus Viscum; species Viscum album. Next base: position 1,843,420,469 of record OY728163.1, on the reverse strand, counting down.
GACTTTTTAAATTTCAAAACATTTAGATCCGAAGTTAAAAATGATAAAAACCTACCATTATTAAATATTCGTAGTGATCATGGTTAAGAATTTAAATATTTTGATTTTAAAACCTTTTGTAGTATGAAAGGTATTAATATCAATTTTTTAGCTCCAAGAACCACTTAGAAAAATGGTGTTGTTGAAAGAATAATTTGTATTCTTCATGAAATGACAAGTAAAATGTTTAGTGAATACTCAATTGCAAAAGCATTTCTGGGTTGAAGATGTTAGTACTGCTTGTTAAAAAATAAATTTTTTTTTAACTAGACCCTTTCTTAATAAAACACCTTATGAATTGTGGACTGGTCGAAAACAAAATGTTTCATACTTCAGAGTGTTTTGGATGTAAAGTATTCATATTGAATACAAAAGACAATTTACATAAATTTTCACCCTAATCTTTTGAAGGAATCATTCAATATTATTACATAATTTCTAGGGCTTATATGAATTTCAATAAAAACTCTTGAACTATTGAAGAAGCAGTGTGTGTAAATTTTGATAATTCTAACCCTTTTGTTTTTATACAATCCCTACCGACATCAACTGATGTATTTCCACAAACTTATTATCAACCAAGGATTTAAAACTCTTAGAATAAAAATGACACCCAAGAAAATGTTTCATAATTATTTACTCAAGAATATTTTCTATCATATGTCGATTAACAAGTTTTATAAATCCCAAATAATTTTTTTATTAAAATTCATCCCAGTGATAATATCATTGGAGATGTAAACCAACCTCTATTGACCATAAATTCCGTGAGAAATGAAATATAACATATAGATTCTCAATCAAAATTTGAACCTAAAATAAATGTGAGGCCTTTGGTGATAGGGACTGGATTAAAGCAATGAAAGATGAACTAAATGAATTTAAAAGGAATAAATTCTGGACTTTGGTTAAAATACCTAAAGAAACAAATTTAATTGGTGTAAACCGGTTTTCCTAAACAAATATGATGAAAATGGAGTCATTATAAGAAATAAATCAAGACTAGTTGCTAAAGGATATAATCAACAAGAGGGTATAGACTATGATGAATCCTATGCTATGATATATAGACTTAAATCTATTTGAATTATATTAGCCTTTGGAACATAATTTAATTTCAAAATGCTTCAAATGGATGTTAAATGTGATTTTATTAATTGTTTAGTTCAAGAATAAGTTTTTATTGATCAACCCATAGGTTTTGTAGATCCAATCCATCCTGATCATGTTTTTAAACATACCAATGCTTTGATGGCCTTAAACAAGCTCCCAGAGCATGGAATGATAGACTTACGAGTTCACATTTACAAAAAAAATGGTTAATTATATTTCTGACCCAAATATTTTTATAAAAAATGGAAAAAAATGTTTTGATTATCCAAATCTCTATTGATGACATCTTATTCAGATCAACTCGGTAATCTCATACTAATTCTATTGTGAGTATTATGAAATATGAGTTTGAAATGAGTATGATGGGTGAGATAACATTGTTTTAAGGTTATCAAAAATCTCAATAATGAGAAGGAACTAATGTATCCAAACATAATTATATCAAAGCTCTACTAAAAAGTAGGGATATGATAACACTAAAAGAATTAGCACTCCAATTAGTACCTCAAATACACTTGATCGTGATGATGTTGTTAAACCAGTAGATCAAACATCTTTTAGAGGTATGGTATGATGTTTGTTACACTTAACATATTGCCATCTAGACTTAATGTTTTCAGTATTCTTATGTGAAATATACCAATCTAATCCAAAATAATCTCATTTAAAAGATGTGAAATGTTTGTTTCTCTATTTAATGGGTACTATGGATTAAAGACTTTTCTATTCTTCTAGAAATGATATTGTTTTGAAATGTTTTTTCGATGCTGAAATTGGTGGTTGTAGAATGGACAGAAAGAGTACATCTGGAAAATGAAATTTCTTAGTATATTTTTTGTCTTCTTGGTCATGCAAGAAACAACACTCAGTATCACTCCCCACTAGAGATGAAAAATTTGTATTAGCTAGAACTTGTTGTGCTCAGGTGATGTGGATGCAAAAAACACTCACTAAACATGGCATGAGTTTCTCAAAAACCCATATACTATATGAAAACAAAAGTTCCATTTCTCTTAGTAGAAATCACACACATAACTCACGTGAAAAAAAACATATATATTAAGCATCACATTCTTAGTGATCACACAAAAAATAGATATTGTTTTACAATTTATCAGAATGCAATAATAGTGTGCTGACATTTTTAAAAAACCATTATCTTATGATAGAATTGAATACATCAAATCGTATCTAGAAATGATCATTGTAATGTAATAATTCACATATATTTCTTGTTTAATCTATCCCCTTAAAATGAGTTACTCCTTTTCAAAGGAAGAGTATACTTATGTTACTGGTTTTATTATTTATTCATTATGGTGTATAAGTTTTACACTTTTCAATTTTTGTTTTATAGTTTATCAGTTTCACTTTTGGTTTAATAGTTTATTGGTTTCAATTTTTGATTTAAAATTTATTGGTTTCACCATTATTTTAAAATAAATCGATTTAAATTTTTATTTTATAGCTAATCAGTTTCACTCTTTATGTTTTCTTTTTATTTTTATGATATATGTTTCGATATAAAAATTTTTCAGTACCAGATTCAGACCATCTGCACTGAAATATCAATATCAGTACAGGAATACATAATCATCAATGGGATTACTTTATCGGTACTAAATATCTATATCATTACTGGAATACCTAATCAGTATTGGGATTACATTAACTATACTAAAATATCAATATCTGTACCAGAATACCTAATCGGTAATGGTATTACATTATCAGTACAGAACTGACAATAACAGAATTCGGATATTCTTTAGTATTATACTATCAATTCTAAATATTTTGGTACTATCGTAATTGACCACATCAGTTTTAGATTAATTCTATTGATTACTTCGTTTTCATTAGAACAAAACATTGAAACCAAAATATCTATCATATTACACCAACAAGTATGATTTCAAAAACCATAATTTTGTTATTTTAATAGTTGTTTCTCATTTCTGTCAAAATGGTTCTACTATGAATATAATTTGTTTTTTAATGAAAACCTCAATAGTTAAAAATTATTATTGACTGTTAGATCACATAGATCTAAACCAGACCAACATTTTCCTCTAAGTAAAGCTATCCCACATTGATTTATTCTTTGTTTTCTCCAAAGGAAATCATATTTATAAATTGTTAGCAATGTTTTATTAGATCTAACTCCTAGTTTTTGTAATCAAAGATAATTTCCACTATTGTAATCAGAATATTTTTCAGAGTGCAAGTTAGTATTTCATTTCTGAATCTACTATTTATTCTCTAAAATAAATTCCTCCAAATCACTTCTCTTCAATGACATTCCTTGGTGAATGTTTGGTCTCCCTAGATTTTTATGACTATTTTGATTTTTATTTTAAAATAATTATTATTCTTCATGGTTTGGAATCATTTATTTGTTAAAAGACCTGGTTCCAATCATGATCAGGTTTATCATGATGATGTGCTACAATTTTATGAATTAGTAGTGATTTATAACGATCTTAATATCTCATTTATGATGTATGATAAGAAATATACAACCTCTTCATTGTAATCAGGTACATTTCAAGATGTTCCATTTTAGGGAGATGCATTATTTCCTTCTCATAAGTTACAGGAAGCTGATGGAACCTTTGATAGGTCTAAAGCTGAAGAAACACCTTTTGAGATTCATGATGACAAATGAAAAGTAATTCATTTATCAGGCGATAATAAAATCATATCCCTTTATATCCAAGGGTTTTTTGTGTTGAGAAAATGTGAGAAGGAAAATTTGATTGTTTCAAATGTGTATGTTCTTTTCTACTTGGTCAGCATGAGTAAGTTTAACCTTATGGGGTTTACTTTCCAAATCATTATGAAACTCAATTCTGGTTGAATAAAAACTCTACTGATCATGTTTCCATCGATTATCACTATGTTTTTGAAAGATTTTTTGGGTTTGTGTAATATCCCAATTAAATCAGATCTAAATTTCTTAAAAACCCTATATCAGTAAAGATACAGTAAGATGGCTCAAATTATTTTTCAATTCTGAAGAAAAACAATTTGGGAGAGATCTAGATGCTGATAAAGAAAAGTATGATGTTGAACGTAGTGGGAAACATTATAAGCCATCCAAATATTCTTATAACTAAATATTGACTGTTAAGGATATATCTCCAAAACCCTAAAATAAATAAAAGGATATATTAAATGACATTTCTAGTGAGTGGAGGGAGAAAAATCAATATGGGAAATAAAGGGATCCTTAGTTTGGATTGGATATGGATTAATCCTTGGTGTTAAGAGTCGAGCCCGAAGAAACATTGAAAAAAGATTATAGAAATAAGATATAGAAGAAAAGAACGGCTGATGCTATTGACATTGAAAATCTTCCTAGAATATCCCAGCAGCTGAAACCTAGAATTGAAAGATGGGAGCTATCTAGGGAATCTAAATTAGTTATAAAATTGAAAGGCACGGAGAAACAAGTTTCTAAACAACTAGATACACGGTCTCTTGATAAAGGATATGAAGAAGTGGAATAAAAAGAAGAAAAGGGTCCAGAGGAACATGATCAAGAAGAATAGAGACAGTTTGAAAATCAAGTTGAAGAAAAATAAGACACTAACAAGAGAAATCATACCATAGTGTCATCAGAAGTACCTTCTTTTTTTTATCCATCTCCAGATCCTCAACCCTTTAAGAGAGTATCTAAAAAGTTTTCCTCTAATAGATACATTCAGATTTATAATAATGATTAAGAAGAAAAAGAAAATGAGGAAGTAGTAGAAGTTGAAGAATCTGATAGAAACAAGAATCAACAAGCTCAAGTTATCGGTACTAGGACACATTTTGGTTATCTCCCACAATTAACTTAATATAATGATTATGAATGAACAATAGTTCTAAAAGGGGTTCAGTACATTGAACAATCCCTCTCAAAGGAAAGTTCATTATTTTTAAGGAATGTGATGCTGACTATAGTAAGGTTTGCAATAAGGTTGTTAAATGGTCTTATAATGTTGATAATAGTCTAAAAAATATTTTTTTCAAGCAAAATGATTTTCTACATCGAGTAACTATTCTTAGTTACATGTATCAAAAAAAATTTGATGATTTAAATGAAATTATTTATAATTTTCAAATACCTAGTACCTCTCAAGGATATGTCTCAGAAAACATTGTGACCGTAAAAGAAAATTTTCAAGATGAGAGTAATGAAATTTTTTCACTCTGAAATAGAGTTTTCACACTTGAGAAATCCTACAACCTCATACAAGATAATTAAATAATCATAAAATAAGACTTAGAGCTTGGTATGATATTAATCAGTATCATGAAGATCAGCTCCGGAAGTAAGAATATATAACGTCTTAACATGATGAAAAGCGGAAGGCTCAGAAAGTATCTCTTGAAAATATCAAGGAGGAAAGAAAATAATTCAAGAAGAATAAAAATTCCTTGTTTAATATTTTGGAAAAACAAAAGGTCAAAGAATGATCTTTTAACTCCTGTTATAATAATACTTTGTTTCATGTAGAAATTATCATTTCATACTCTATTTCTATAATTTTTTGCAGGAAATGAATACTCTCCCATATTCTTTTTTAAAATAACAAAGTGGTGGAATGACTTTATAAATAAATTTTTTATTATGAATATCATATTAATGTGGAGAAATATTTAAGAAAAGATAAGAGAATACGATCCCTTTTGTGTTGTTTAAACCAACAGTGGAATTAATCGTATTCACTAGAGTTATTAAACTCAGGGAGAGATTAGTCTTTATTGTTTGTTATCTCATTTGTTTTCTATTTTGTGTTATCCAAAAATGTGAATATTATTGATTCATAACATGTCTCAACATTCCCATTAATCATTTGTTTTGGAAACCAAAAAACACCGAATCGTAATCACTCTCTTTAATTTTTATATTTGATGTATCCTTATCATAGTTTTGTTTGTGGATTCATTTACATTGTTTCATATGTTATTTCAATCGCAACTAGATTATGTATTGAATAAAAATAATAAATACTAATAATATTATTTATTGCTTTGTTTGTAGAAATTTTAACTAAATTATATGTTACATACTTTTCACATGCATTGTAATCTCAGGAATTGTAACTAGGTCCTGCACTATAACCATATTTTTCGTAACCTAATTATGTATTGTATTATAATCACGATTATTATATAATCATAACTAAATTATAAACATAATTTTTAACTAGGTTATGTACCACATCATATCAATATCATAACCAAGATAGATTCTAAATCATAATCAAGTATTGTAGTCATGATATCGTAACCAAGTTATGAATCATATTGTTATTATGTATTGTATCTAAGAATCATAACGATGTTAATAATTTTAACCAGATTGTAAATCACATTATTATTATGTATTATGTACAAGAATCATAACCATATTAAGATTCATTACTAGGTTTTAATTTTCAATCGATATGCGTTGTAATCATGATTACCCTAAAAACATGTTATGTATTGTACTTATAAAATGCATTACACTAATATCTTAATATCAATACTGATTGCATGAGTTTCATACTCAATGATTCTTTATTACTACATTATAACTAAAACATTTTCACTGAGTTGGTTATTTGCTAATCAAAATGATGTCATGTATTCGGTTTAGTTTTGACTACTCAAATTCTAGGTTTCCTAGTCCCTCTGTGTTTTTTCAGAGAAATATGACTGTTAGAGAAAATATGACTGTTGGAATTGGAATCCTATTAATATGGGATCATTCAATTAAGAATATACAACATTTTTCTTATCAATATATAGAGAGAGATGTAAGGAATTCTCCCTTACTTTGTGTGATAGCCTTGAAGATACAAGAAGTAAACAAATTGTTCCATGTTCTTGTAATTCTATAAGTGACTTGTTTCTGTTTGATGTGACCGATCATTGTAATAACTATAGTGGGGTTCCAGGTACAGGAAGACGTGCTACTGATCATCATATCGAGGCCCTTCAATTTCTTGAAGGACATAGGTGATGATTACCTTCTTAATCAAGGATTTCCAGGGGTAGGAATACGTGAAATAGATCATTGTATCAAGGGCTTACCAAGGTGGTGGTAAGAGAGACCTATATCCTAGGTGAAAGGATCCCCTTCTCTTTAGGAAAAACTAATTGTAATAACTTTACATTTCTGATACTATTTATATTAGATATGGAATTTTATTGTTTACTTTTTCTATTCATATTATTTTCAATTGTAAATGTTTCAATTACGATTCCCTTACTACATGTTTTATTAATTGATTCTATACATTTTATGGTAGAATATTTTACATTTACCTTACTCTATTTATTGTATTATATTCAAATACTATTTAATTACATTACTAATAGTATTTCATATTTCATTATTCATCAGATCCAAGACTTTTATGTTTAATTGTACTAGTTAAGAATTGTATTATTTTAGGATTTCTTAAACTATGTCTCTTTTTTTGTGTTTAAATACAATGTTTTTAAATATACAATTCACCCTATTGTATTGTGTCATATAATATACATTTGAATCTATATTATGATCAATTATGTTTTACATGTGGAAAAACATATTTGGTCATGTCATTGTCATTTACAATAGGATTTCAATGATCTTCATATATTCATAGATATTAACAACTTTTCCTTCATCACCCCATGATTGTTTCATCTGGTTAGCCAATGGAGTCATCGTGTCCTTGATGTTATCCATTCCAATTCATCATAGAAAATCTTTGGAAAATTTATATTCCGCAATCAATGTTCCATTATTTTCTTCTATTACCTATAAACAAAAAAAACTTATGATCATCAATCATTGACATTTTGATCTCACTTTTCATGATTTGGTAAAACTGTCTGCAGTTTACTTCAACTAATCCATAAAACAATATGTCATGAATATATACTAAAACCATCATCCTTTGTTTACTTTCATTGCTGGCATGGATATTGTAATCAACTCCCCCAAGATAAAAACTGATCTCCTTCAAAAACTGATCGATCCATGAATACCATGATCATGGCACTTGATTCAACCCATATAGTGCCTTCTTCATCCAACACAAATTATTATGATATTCATGAATGAGAAAACCATCTTGTTTCTCAATGTTCACTTCTTCTTCTAAAACCCCATTCAGAAATACTGATTTGATGTCCACCTGTAAAACATTGAAGCTTCTTTGCACTACTATGGCCATGAATAATCTTATTGTCTCTAGCCTTTCTACTGTTGAAAATGTCTCATCAAAATCAATAACCTTTTTCTAGGAGTACCCTTTGCTCACTAGTTGTGCTTTTTTTTCAATTCATGGTTCTCTCCTTATTCATCCTTTTGAGAAAGAACCAATTAATCCTGATGAAATTCTTATATGTTGTCTTCTAAACAATATCCCTTGTTGGATTCTTTTAAATTTGATCCAGTTCGTTATTTATAGAGTAAACCCATTATCATCTCTAGCTACATCACCAAAACAATTATTCTCTACCTATATTATGTATGGTTTTTTTATATTCATTATCATCCTTATTTTTATTGTTGTTTTCTTATCACTAATTTGGATTTTATATCAATTTTAGTTCTTAGCATTAGTCTCTATATAGACAATGATTTATTTTCATCCTTCTCGTTGTCCAACTCTTCTTCTGAATCATCCTGTGGAACTGGAACATCCCCAGATTTTCTTATCTCTTCATCACTATCCTCCTGAGACTGATCTTCTATTTGATTAAGTTTTTTCTCATTATCCACTATAGTTACATATTATGATTCAACTATCTTTTCCAATCCACATATTAAAAAATATATATACTTTTATTTTATTTCATTATCTAAGAAATTTCCCTTCATTTCCATGGTATTCAAACTTCATCTGTTTCTCATTATTGAGAATGAAATACTTTCTTCAAAACATGTTAATGTGCTTCAGTGTTGTCTACATTCCATTACACATCTCATATGAAGTTTTTTCTTTTTTCTCACACAATAGGGTTCTTTTATATATGTATATAGATGTCCAGATAGCTTCATTCTGTAAGTTCTCAAGTATGTCATTTTTTATAAGCATTGTTCAATAACTTTATTTATGATCTAATTTCTCCTCTCAACCACTCAATTTTAACGAGGAGTTATTACTATTAAAACATGATTCCTTATCCAATGTTCCTCAACATAATCATTCACTTGGATATTTTTTAATTATATACAATTATCCACACTAAACGTCAAAATCTTTTTTCCCAGAATCCTTTCACAATTCCTCTGATAATATTTTATGATACCCAACACAACAAACTTGTGGTAAATGACAAATACCTATACTATATTACGTTAATCATTAATGTTAATAATGTAATATATTTTCCCATCATTATTTCCTGATGAAATAGGTCCTCACATATCAATTTTCACAAACTCATGTACTCTTGTTGACCTTTTATATTTTTCCTTATATGTGTTTTAAATGATCTTCCCTGCTAAAAAGCATCGCACGTATGAGTACGATCACGTGATAAAATTGGGAAGTCATGAGCTACATCACATTTCTCTAGATCATCCTAGGAAATTATGTTGAAGTTACCTAGATTCATATTCCATAACTTGTTTTCTTCATGCATGGACAGAAAGAAAATATATTCCTATCCACTAACAAGGTTGATATTTCCTTTCGTACGCTTTGCGTTAAAATATTTTATTCCATCATTTGGATGGATGAAACACAATTTCATTAAAAATATCATGAAATGTCATAAGTCATATAGTTCAGAAAAGTAGAGAAAATTGTGATTGATACCTTCAACAATTAAGAAAACATCATTTCTCATGTCTCTTCACCCAAACATGGATTTCCCTGAGCTAACAATTTTCAGGAATTCATCATTTCCAAATTTTATTGTACCTTCCTTATCATATCTGATTCTTATCCCCAGGTCTTTGTTCCATATCATATTATATGGTAATACACTATCAATTATCCATATCTGACTAAAATCTAATGATTTGAATACAATATCTATAGCCACTGCGTGTTCATATCTCTTATTTTTTACCAATGTTTTTTACTCCATACTAGATATAAATTGATGATCATTATCTTCCTTGGAGTATTATGGAACAGATTCATCTTCTGAGGCTGCAAATTGATTTTTCATTTTCATATCTATAGATGATACAATTAAATAATACTTGTGACTATATTTAGTCTACTTTAGTACATATCTCTACATAATTGCTTTACATAATATTTCCATGTGTCTGAATCACCCACACCAATAACAAGGACCATCAAATAATTTCCTGGAATATTGAGCACTGCATTTCTACCTATTTTGGTCTTATTTTTTTTATGCCTATTTTCTTTGGAAATATTTTTTTTAGTCTCCCAACATTCCTTAATAATAGAATCTAATGAGGGGTGAATTTATATGTGGAAATACTACACTAATGTTCCTCCCTTGGAATATATCATTCATTTGATTATGGTTTGTATCCAAATATATTGTTAACCTCAGATTGGGAGCTTGTGGTCAAAATTCAAACATTATTGATTTCTTTTTGTGATAAATCCACATACAAGTTGTAGCATTCTGATCAATTATTTTCCTCTCCTGTCACTCCTCTGTCTACATCACTAGAACTATTAATTTATATTTTCATTTTAATATTTCATGTGTGTACTTCTTTATTGGAATCAATATTTTCTCAATGTCTTTCAATTTTCTTTGCATACTGAAAACTTCATCATCAATCTCTTCGATTCGATTGATTTTATTTTTTCCTGATTTAGTCAAACTATCAATATATTTTTTCTATTATTCAATTTTCAGTTTTTACTCAACCATCATCATCATCATCATGTAAATATTTTTCAAGAGTAAACATAAAAACATGAAAGGATAGTCCCAAAATTCCCGGGACGAGAGGCCTAAGGTGGACAAAATTAGTAGATGCCAAGGGAATCCCCTCTAACTAGGCTGAATCCCTCTAGATTCCTCGTGATAATAGTATAAAAACAAAGGGATGCTACCTAGGGACATCAAGAGAGGCGAGATGGTTTGTTACTTTTTCACTGCGCACAATGTATGAACCATGCTAATGTTGACGGTGATTATTCCCATACACTACTTGATGATGTAATGCATAGACCATAGAATAGAGCTAGTGCCTTGAATAGAGTTGTGGAGGATATGGGAGTTAGTTTCAACTGCCAATTAGATGACCCCCATTTGACTACATAAGAGGAATCCATAAAACATCATCTTGGCCTCTGCCAACAGGAATGAACCATTACCTGGACGAGTAGAGAATACTATGATGTCTGACCATGAGGGGTTGCGCACCACCCCTTCTCCTTGAATAAGACATGGGTTGCATGACCCATCAAAATTGAGTTTGAGACCTCTGGTGGGTGGTGAACAACAAATCCAGTTACCTATAAAATTCTTTCTTCCCAAATAAGTGATATTATTATGAGCATGAAGCCTTTGATGGGTTGCCACCTCCATCCAGTTGCCAAAGGATATGACCATATCAAGACAGAGACACTTATTTTGATGAATGACTCCCTAGTTTGTGGATATATTCCCTTCATGTCTACCCATATTACTCACCTTCAAGATCAACTAGGTACAAAAATTAATAACCATGGTGCATTGTACTCAACCACCATTTCTAATATTTTTGGTATTGAAGACATTTGTTTTTCAATTTCTTCATTCAAATCAGACTTATCTTCTTCCTACTGATGCATATAAAGTTTTTTATCACGAACCACACTGTTTGAATAATTGTTTTTGCTCCCATAACATATATCTCTTCAAGAGAATCTTCAAATTCAACCAAAAGGTCAAATATTCCTTTTACTTCTCCCTCATCAAAGTCACTTTCTTCTTTTTGTTTTGAATTTCAAAAAACTTCCACTATATAATCTACTACATGATCCTTGAATTCATCTAACTCTTCTTCCTTAGATTCTCTTGAACATTCGTCTTATTTTTTAAATAATATTATTATTTTTGGAGAAATTTCTATCAGTAATTCTGATACATTTCACATTGGTTGAATACTTCTTCTGGGGAATATTATGATTTTCTTAATCATCTAATTCACACTTCTTAGGACAATATGCTGAAAAATGTCCCATATTTCTATATCTAAATAATTAAATTGGAAGTTTACCTTTGAAATTTCCACTTCCTCTATCGATTTTATGAGATAAACAACATGAAATCGTCCAAATTTTTCCCTCTTATCCATCTTCAATAGGGATCTTCTTCCTGGCCTTGAATGTCACTTATTTTGAAATCCCCTTTTCCATAGCATTGTTATCATCACTTTACATTTCATATGAAACAATACTACTATAAATGTTATCCAATTCTAGCTCTATTATATATATATCTTGAAATACAAAGACCGCCGTATTAAATCAAGGTGGAAGTTCTCTCAAAATTAACGTTACAATATTAATATCATCAATAATCTCTCTAAGATAGGAAATTTCATTCAGGAAAATATTCAACTTATTAAAGAATGTATTAATAGACTCATTAGGGTTCCTTTGGATCTCCACATAGTTTTTCCAAAAATCATGTAGCTTCGCTTCTCTAAAGTTTGAGTCACCCTTATATGTATTCATCAAATTTTCCCATATATCATGTGACAATATTCATGACATCATGTTTGTATATATTTTATTTTTTAGACATCATGAAAAATTATTGATACCTTTAGCCTCAGCTGCTAATTACCTTCTATCTGCTTCATATGAAGCTCCACTATCGATATTGGCTGATATTCCACGGATAGCTATTATAAAGATATCATATCTTACCGATCGAAAGAAGTGATGCATCAAATTATTCCATAATTGAAAAATGTTTCCATCAAATATCATAATCCCATTAGGTTTGAAAACATCTCTTTCTTCTTAAAAGAGAGAACCACTCACATTCCACCTTTCACTCTGATACTATTCATTATCTGAACTTGATAAAATACCCTGTCATGGGGGGTGAATCCATTTAAGACAGAATCAAACTACTACCCCTTATGATCTTGTTTCATTATTCAAAAAAAAACTCTTCTCTCTATTTCTCATAGAAATGTATTAACAGAATTTAAATAATTCATGGGATAGAGAAATCTTTACCTTGTTCACCCTCTCTAGGATACATCCATAGAGCATTCAACAGTAATGTTCTAATTTTACCAAATTCACAAAGGCTCACCTCCCAGAATGGGGGTTCGGGCTAGATCCCATCTGTACCCAGGATCACTTGTATTACAATGTTTTGGGTTACCTCATTAATTTCCCAATGGTCTCTTTCCATATATATTCGTTTGGATCACTACCGGTGGAATGGTTCTCTATATTTCACTAAATTTCCTCTCTACGCTCAAAAGGGATCTACTCACAGTTTATTGAATTGTTGGTCCCTTATTTATATTTAATTAATACGTCCTCATATATATATATAGATCCTCTATTGATTCCCCCCTTTCATCCACTGGTTAATACCACGTTACATCATATTTACTCAGCAATTCCGTTTGAACAACATTTTTTATGCTCACTACCTTCACGAAGCTCCACTTTTTTGATGCAAAACTAGCCTTCACAAAGCTCCATCATTTCAAAAATATTACATAATCTTTGAGAAGAAGACCAATTTTATGATGCTCAACTATCCTTCAGGATTCCCCTTTATGTTTTGAAGATTACTTGACCTTCAAAAATTTAATTACTTTCACAATGCTAAAGATATTCAGTTTTCTTTTGACGCCTTCATGAACTTATTCTACTGAAACTCCTTTCTCAATGCTCATAACATTCAGTAGGATTTTATAGAAATGATGAAATTATTCGCATTTAACCTTCAGAAAGCATCCTTTTCTGAAAACCCTTCATGAACCACCATTGATACTCAATATCCATAATATTTTCTTTAAGTCTTTCATCTTTTATGATGGGGTTTGTGGCCAATTTATTAGAGATTCCACTGATTCCAGAACCATATGGCCACATCGTCGCAATTTCATTATGATCCCTATTTTCCCCCAATATTCTCTCTTTTTTGTGATTCTCTATCGAAATTTTCCATTCATGACACTTATCACAATCATGAGGATATCCGGTAAACTCTTCGTATTGTCGCAATGCTCCACTCATAATGCCCCCAACATCACCATTGTTAATTATTGTCGTTGTCGTGTAGATCACCATCAACATTCATTGATCCTTTGAAAAAAACCATTTTCAAAACCCATATTTCTGAAACTCCCGACATTGACATATTTTAATGAGACCTTCAACAAAATTCAGTTTTCTTGATGCTACCAAAAATCTAAATTTTAGACCCTAAAAATTTGGAATCCACTGGGAAACGGCGTCCCTTTGTGCCAGAAATTTTTTTTACCACTTCTAGGGAATCAATTGCTTTTCCTTGGATACTTTTTAAAAATACCATTTCAAAAATCTCTTTGGATTTCTAAAAATTATTTAGAACCCCACTATTTCAACAAGCACAATCATTCCAAAAATACTCTAAAGTTACCTAGGGGGATTGTCTTCTAACAGAAGTTTTATTATAAGATATATAATGTGAATAAATATCATGATATTCATAAGATTATGCAAGTATGGTCTCATTTATTCAAGGTGATGTTAGAGTCTCTTTTGATTAAACCTACAATGTAGGGATCCTCTCTGTCTCTTGGGATAAAATGAGTTCATTTTCACCATGGGTGTTTCCACTATTATGAAGAACAAATACCATTAATATACTAACTTGTAATGATTTGGTTACTAATATCATAACATTTTATGAATATATTCTGAAATACATTCATGTATCTTATAATCAATTTATTTGAATCATATAGTCATCCCAATATCTTTGAATGGGTTAAGATGGGTATATTTAGACCATTTGTATTAGTAACCTAAGCGACGTCGTATATGATGGGTTATTTTCATTCTCCTGATTATAACATTATGTCAATGTGTTGACACTATCCAGATTCTTATGGGACATTGTCACTATACAATTTCCCAATAATCCCATTAACATTGTAGTTGATTCAGAGAGGGTATGATGATGTAATTACCTCATGTTTATTTAACCAAGGCCTTTCCAATATTACTTTAAATTTTGTATCATGTCAAAAAACTGTAAGTCATGAATTTTAATTGATGTCCCAAATTTGGGATCTAAAATTAATTTGGAATATATAATTCTGCTCACTCTTATCATAAACATAAAGTGTTATGTTTGGTAGATACAATTTGGCTTCATTACAACATCGTTAAAAAACAATCCAAACTAGAATAATGTTAATTACATCCCCATTTTCAATGAAATATATCCACATGTCAATGTCATCTAACTATACTAATGGATACAAGGGTTTTATGTGTCCATTTATACTAGTTTCTTTTTCATATTCTGTTAAAGAGATGACTACATGGAATTCAATGAGACCAATCTATCCTTGATACACATTAAGAGTGGTAGCCTCATCTTTTAATTCATGAGTTCTAAATAAGGACTCCATATGTGCTTATCTGACCGCTTTGGATAATTTTAGAGTATTTAGGATTGTAATATTAGTTGATAGCATAAGAAATTATTTCAAGATATCATATTTTTCATTCAAAGTTCCATACCTCTATGAGTGATGTTGTTCTTAGAAATATTACCTAGGGGATAATATTTCAGAAGTAGTTAGACCATGTGACTGAACAAATGATGACAAAACACCATTCACAAAAGTAATGGGTTGAACTGTTCCACAATATTAGGATTGTGTGATGGTTAATATCATCTTAATTAGTCCTCTAAATAAAATGTTCTCAAATTACTCTTAATATATGTCAGGTAATTTCCATGATTTTTTCAATGTTGATTGAGAAATTTATTCGGGATTATAGCAATGTATATGGATTGAATGAAGATGTTGTTGTTTTATTCATCTTATCCATAACTAATTATTCCCATGCCTCCTTAATTTTGGTTACCAATCCCTCTATATCCCCAATTAGATTATAGAAACTCAGGTTCATATATATACCCAACAAAATAAGGGTTCAATAAAAAAATTAAAAAATAAAACCAAATATTATTTTTTAATGTAATGGGCAATTCATTGGGTAGGGTATTTCCAATTTTATGGATTGGTTTGATGGTATCAACTTTATCAATACTGAAGGCATGCAATTAGAGATTGTAAATACTGACTTCAGAATTAGTTTGGGTTCAAATACCTATATTTTAATCTTGAAATATTCTATATCATGGACTTTAGATAACCATATATTGTAATAATGAAGTCTCGATTAATTTGGTCACACCACAGTTAAAGAGACAAGTGGCATAACTTTTTGTTTTAGCTACCCTTGATAATACGTTGATATATATAGAACCGTTTTCTAGTCATCCAGTCATTATATTTGTTTTACACACATATTATAACTTCTATTCATTCCCTATCTTCATTTGGAACAACAAAATAAGCACATGAGACATTTTTTGGTGTCCTTCCCAATTTCTCTTCTCCATATCCAACCATATTTTGGAGGATGTCAATGAAACCCAATAATCCTTGATTGGTCTGGCCAATAATCTTGGGAAAGTAGAAATATTGTGGATTATCATTAATACCAATCACATCAATCCTTTTAGGCTTTATAAATCTCAATAAATTGGGATCTATGGGTTTTATGAAGTTTTAAGGATCCTATATATCTCAAAGGAAAATGTTTTATTCATATTTTCCAAAATTGGTAAATGATTTTTATCCTTTTCCCATTATAAATGGTATTTTTTTCTTTTTAGGAGGATATACTGCAAGATATTGTGTGTGTTTCATAGGCGTAGCCAGAGTAGGAGCTGGATTGACAATAACAGTTGCGGTTTTCATAAAACTAATTTTATTCCAATTATATTTAAATGTTTATCGAGACATGGATTTAGTTTTCTAAACAGAGTCAACAAATACTTTCATGATACTCTAAATTTCATGGAATCCAACATGATATTTTATAGGAATTAGTGGAGTTTGAAACTCATCACTGTGGAACTCAATACAACGGCTCGAAAAATCCTCTTGGGGAAGATATAAGTTTAGGGTGTATGTCAAACCCTTCATCCTAAAAATGAAATGTAAGTATAAAAATTTATTATGTTGTTACTATTTTCAATAGGTTAGGATTAGAATTTTTCATATGGTATATATGAATTGATAAAGAATATTTTGGAAGAGGTGTTCCTGCAATCGTGTAAGATGGCTGTTAAACTAGAATGAAAGAAGAATTCAGGTCCCTCATGATTCTGTATGAAGTATATGAGGTTTAATTCTTCTTATATCTGAGAAGTTCCTATAATGTAACTACATCAAGATATGAAATTTACCATGTGATTTTATATATTTAATAATCCATTGAATGTTGGAATCCTATGATTCCCAATGTTTAGTGTGGGAATAATTTCATCTACTCGTTTAGGGTAAGGATTTTTTTCTTACAAAATTGGTGTACGGTGGCCTTCCATAGCTTCCAATCCGAAATTCAATGAGTCAATAGAGTTAATGAATTATATTGGGATTAATTGTTGAGATGTTACAAGAGTAGGTTTAGTGATGGGAAGATCCTAACATGGTTGGCCATCATGGGTTTATCATTGAATACTAGATTTTCTTTGACTATTTTAATTCACCAATCATAGCTTTGGTTGATATCCTAATAGTGGTATATCCTGAAATCCCACCACCATAAAATCCATGTAAATTGGTTTTCTAGAACACATATTGAGTAAGTGTGTCAAATATACATTCTTTAGCATGATGGGATCTTCATATTTAAGGATAACAATTGTAAGATAATGATGAGGCTCTTCCAAAAGAACATATATAGTGGTAATATTTCATTTGACTAATTCAATACTTAATTTCATTATAAAATTCATTTCTACCTTCTACTGAGAAATTTTTTCATCAATTGTAGGATGGACAACATCCATACGTAATGTGTGAGACACCATTCACCTTTTCATTATTCTAATCAAGTTGGTCAGGTTGAATCAGAATACCTGTGGGAGATGCCAATTTTTTATCATGTATTTGATTTCTAGTGAAAATGCCTTCCACATCCATTTCAGTTTTAACTATATTTCCAACTAAAACATCCTATACTAATTATTTTATAAAAGATTTATGTTTCTTATAATTTATTGGGCTTGTACTAATGATGTTTACTGAAACATAAATATTGGACAGATATACTGGTTACTTTCCCTCAAAGAATACAATGGGAAAATAATCATGGCATTTGGGATAAGTTACCAAGTTGATGGATTGATTTAGATTGTGACCTCTGAAGGCCTTCTTCTTTTCATTATAAGGTTCACATGGGGTTGGTTTATATAGGGTTATTTGAATTGAGTCTCTATAGAAGCTCATTTTTTGTGATCCTTGTGAGGGATATAGATCAAAATATGATTTAAACCTTGTGAAATCATATTTTTATGCACTAACTTATCATACAATGACTCATATTAATAGAGGAGGATGTTGGGGTAAACATTACCCCAGTAAAATGGATGGGGCTACCCATGATCTTTTACAGTAACTTTTTAGACTATATTTGATGATCTTGTAGCAAGCAGCTATGATAGAAATGTCTTTAATTCTATAGTTTGGGGTTCCTCTCGGAGTGATGTTACTATATCTATTATTTTTCCCTTATTTTTCTTATAGATTTTTATTTGAGATCGTATTGATTCGATGCATTCCATGAATGTGAAAGTATGTTTTCAGATGAAAATATTCTATTAGGTATTTTTTCCTAATAAAAATAGAATATTTCTCAAACTTCTCAGATGATTTATGTAGTTTTATTTCCATAGTACTCCCTCAATTATCCAAATGATTCTCATATTCTTTCATGGAAAATATTTTCATATCATACCATCTATTTTTGAAAATAATGATTCTAAAATTTGTCATGAAGAAATTATATTGCAGGATGTCATTTTTGGAAAATATGTTCTTAATATAGAGAAAGTTGAAATGAAATTTTACTTGTCCTCCCCATCCTCTAACATGGGCATTTGTTGGGAATTATTGATCAGCCAATAAATATTTTGAAAAGCACTAATGGATTCACATTAAAATTTATCACACCGCTTTCTCAATGGTTGGTATCATTTAACTGAAATGGATTCTAAAAAAAATTAGCAGTGAAATTATTATATTTCCATGACGTAATTTTATATTATTTATAAGGAAAGAGAATAATTTTAAATAGTCAATATTCGTCCATAAATTTATATGAATGAGATTGACGAATTCCTCTGACAATATCATTGCAATAATATATTGGGGAGTGTATTAGGGAAACACAATACCATTATATTGTCTATGGACAATTTCATCCTTGTGATTAATGTATTCTATTTTTCTTCTATGATATATTCTTTAACATGATCTGACTAAATAGGTCATTTCTAGGATGTCCTACTATAGAATGATGGTTAGGAATTAATATTTTCAATTTTTGTAGATGTTAATTGGTCTAATGGCTGCTCAAAGAATTACCATTTTAATGATCTATCTTATAGAAGAGAAATAATGTTGCATTTAAATGATAAGGAATGATGTTTATGATAAATCATCTTCTCATGTTATTCATGATACGAGGGATGTCTCATAGTTTATTCAAAAGGGTGTGAACTTTATTATAAAACAGAATATTACTGTATGGAGGACCTTCATAGAATACAACATTATTTAAATGAATACCATCATGGATTTCTGATCAACCATAGGGAGGAATCTTGCATCATATTCTTTGGGGAGGACCTTCATGGTGGGCTATTCCAATCGAGGGATTTATTTTCATTTTATCTTATATCCACATTTGGTTATTCTATATTATAAATCACTTGAAAAATTCTCATGATCTTTCTAACTATCACCATGATGGATTGCTTCATGATATTTAATCTATAGAGGATTTCAATAGATACTGGTAGAAGAATTTTTTGGAGGAAATTAATAACTATAACTATTTATTCATTAATCTAGTAATTATCTAACCAGATCTTGAGAGATCATTGATAATGATTCATGGGCCTCAAGAACACTAGTATTAAGAAGAAATGGAAGATGGGAATGCTTCTAAATTTAATGCATTCCATAGTGATATTTTATAGTTGATGCTCTATATCAGGTGTGTATAATCACATGTTGTGAATAGTTACTATCATATGTGGGATCTATACTGAGAAAATCCCACTCCACATTAAAAATAGTAGTGTGGGCCTGATTCTATTATCCTTTTATCAATTCAATTTTTTGAATTAAATTTTAGATGGAAGCATGAATATGTTCCTGATATTTAGTAGGTCTTGGAGTATGTTGATGAGCTAGAATAGTGGTGGAAGTAGAGATAAGTTTTTGATCCATAAATATTGTGGAATCCAATATATGTTGTTGGCTTTGAAGAATATTGTCAAGAATTTGTGCCTAATACTCCATTTTCTCTTAGAAATGCTACTAAACTGTTATATTTGGAAAGTGAATATACACCCATTTCTTGGTTGAAGTGGGGTTGTCTGCCTGCTATTGTCTCTGTGTAACCACTGGCATATGTGTATATGATTAATGTATATGGGAAGGAATGGGTTCTTGCTCCCCATTCAGTATTGGGATATATCGAAATGTTTCTCCCAGTATTTCTACCCAACACTTGACGGTATGGTGACTGCATGCAGGGGTTTTTTCCATGATCAAACATTGCAACAACAATATAATATAGTTATTATTTTGTTGAATAAAGGATATGTGGTTTCTAAAAGATGTTGATTATTTCCCTCCATTTGTGGGAATTCTTTAGTGATCATGAAAAGATTACCAGATCTATGATCTATGGGGTTTTATCCTCAGTGGGATGAGGGTTTGATACCATATGACTTTGGCGGTGAAAATTTCTAGTATGAGACTATATGGGGAGTACCCTTTCTAAGGTGAGTTTTTTGACAACCTCATGTTCCACCCCCCTAAGTTAAGGTAAGTAATTTATATAACATTATGCGGAGAGGCTTGAAAAAATTATTTGAAATAGAAATTGATTTTATATGATTTTTTTGCACCCCGCACCATTGGGAGGATGGTAGGTTTGTAGTAATTTAATACATGGATTTATATGAAACCTCTTATGTAGGGATAGTGTAATTCATGATATAATAATGAATCAATGTATTCACCGCAAAGAACTGAACGTTTTTATTTGGTTATGGTGTCCTCTTGATTTGATAGGATCAAATTAAATATGAAATTATATTCATAGTTTTGTCCAAATTTGCGTGATGTTATTGGATTAAAGGGTGTTCTAATGGATTTTTTCATGGAGAAACAATCCAAACAATAAACTCATACATGTAGAATAAAAAGTAAATAGAAGCAAATATTACATTAGGATTTTAATGAATCCATGATTAACCCCTTCCAATTTAAAATATGTATGGTATTTACATGTTAGGTACTAAATTGTGTTTTTTAATGATTGATTCACATTTGGATCACCATTTTTCATTCTCACCACTAGATGTGGTGGTTATTCACCTGTGGAATAATACCCAAATTATATTGAAATTTTATAATGGGGTTGATTAATGTAAACCAAAACCCAATATTTTTTCCCAATCCATTAAGGGAATTTGATATTCTTCCCTAAGAATGATTCCACTGGTTGTTTGGAAAATGACACATAGGAACTCACATTGGTTGATATTACGAGTGTTTGTTCTAATATCACCCTTTTGGGTGGATTTATTTCCAACTACATAATTCTATTATAAATTTAATACTTTTAGTGAATCCTTCCCAAAACCCAATATGTGATGGGTTTCTATTTATGTTTTAAAACAATTACTAATGTAAGAGGTTATGGCTATCTGTTTGTATCATAGGTTCTCCATCATGTTTTTGTTATTTATTTTTTGGGTTCTAGGCATTATGTTACTATAGTTTAAGTCGACATAGTTGGGATCTATATAATTTATCAACATAATCGGATATGATTATTGTTTTAAAATTATAATCAATCCTTTAATGGGGTTTCCTAGATATACTTATGAAATGTATTTAAACCCACATAGTGAGGTTCCACTTAATGGGACATGTTTTACCTTTACATATCATATGGAAATTTCATGGCCATAGGATTTAATTTCACATGACATGGACATCTAGAAAGAAAAATCTTATAAAATTATTTTGTGGGATAGTTACTTTAATGTTGAAAATACCTTAGAGGGATGTGGCCCTCATGGTGGGGGAATTATCTCCTGAGGAATATAGAATAATAAGGATGTTGTTAAGTTGAAGGTGTTGGTTTTAACAATGAGTAAGGAATATTAAAAATAACATCGATATAGGAATTAAATCCCACATAGATCAATGGTTGAGGATTAAATATCATGAGAATCCTTAAGATGCTTTATTGGGAATATGTCCCATTTTTTGAAATTCTCACAAGGAATATGCTTCTTTGATAAAGGGTTGATATGGTTATATCATACAACAATGGAGAAGTACAAATAATGAAATTTAATTCTTCTATTGATATGATAAACTTGTATCCCTGAGTCCATGAGATTCGTTCTCTATGTGTGAAATAAGCCACAGTAGAATATCAATAACATTGCATTAATTATTTCTATTAAGACTCAATCTTGAACTGAAATACCAAGGTAAAACTTCCTTCCACATTTAAATGTAAATGTGGAAGGGGGTATAGGAGGAATGAATCATAGGAATCATATAATAAAGTATTGGGGCGTACTCTATTAGGGATACCCATGCTGTAATATTCTCCCTTCTCACTAATGGCTGATGGTGGGGCTATTAAGGGCTACAAAAAAACCGTTGGTTTAATCGAATAGGGATACCCATGTATGAATTTCCAAATTTCCCAACGATGGAGAAGGGAGAGATAATGGAAGGGTATATAACAAGGGTGTTGGTGGATTATTACAAGATGGATCACCATATATGAATTTTCTCCCTGGCAGCTGATGCATGATGGAGTGGCTATGGCGAGCTAGCCTATAAGGAAGATTAGGGCATGCACCAAGAGGTACGACTGTATATTTATTGTCTTCCTACCTATTTCTAAACCCCTTATTTGTATTTTCAAATCAACTAATTTTAAAAAAAAATAATATGGTGTCACACATTTGACTTCATGGTTTATGAATAATACCAGATGTGGATGTCCCTTCTTGAACTGATAGCTTTCCCATCACTACCACAAGGATTGGGACCATGATTAACAAGTGAATTCATGACAGTGAACATCATTAGGACCCCCCATAATTGGGAGGTATATTGGGGAATTTATTTGTAAAGAAACTGAACCAAGTAACTTAAACCTGGTTCTTACATTATTACATTAGCACTAAATAAAATCAATTGCATCCCAAAGGTTCAAATATTTTACTACACTTAGAAAACCAGATACATATATTAATTTCACATTAAATTTGATAATACAAAATAAAACATTGTATTTTGTGTGAGGAAATAATTATTTCTTCTAGACAAACCCTACAAATAAATCATAATAAATATCTTAGTATCCATGTAAATAAAGAAATATAAAAAAAAATTAACACACATGTTTAGTAAGGGAATGCATATAAAATATGGAAAATAATCCCTGAATAACATGGTGAGAAATAAATGATAATTAAATAATTACATATAAATAAAAATACTAAGAAAAAGACATAACCATGGATATAAAAAAATTACAATTAATACCATGTACATAAATAACTGATTTTAAAATGTCAGAATCATTATTCTAGACATCTAAAATATATCTTTGTGGCCACATGACAAGACATCTGTACCACTAAGACCTCGTGTTAAGACATCTTATATAAATGTGAAAATCCTCTTCTAAATACTGAAGGTAGTTTGTCTCGTTAGTCATACTGATGTATTGAGAGGCTATGTAATTTTGATTCCCACACATCACATAATAATACCAATTCATTCCACATAGTAATAAATAACATTACATTGTAAACATGCCTTAAAAATAAACAATTTCCCATATTCCAAGAACTAACATATAGAATATTAATGATTTCCCCAATAAAACTGATCAAAGAACATGAATAAAAATTTTATTTATGGTTTCTAAATATAATTACCTCATCAGAGAATATGATTCCCCAAAGTATGTTGAAATAAATTAGAATACAATAAAATGATTATTGGAAAATTCATGCAGAATATACCCTATTCACTTTGACATCATTTATCTAAAAATGACATCATTATGAAGGAAAAATATTTTATTGAAAATAACCTAGTAAAAAATAATTTGAAATTGGATGAAAATATAAGTCAAGTTGTTGAGAGTATTTTTTCCACACTATATATGTTAATAAACATTAATTTCATGATACATTAAAAATGTTGGAAAGCATCTCATTTAGAAAAGGATAAGAAGATTACATTAAGACCATTTAATAAATATTAAAACATGTGCAAAAGATTGATAAACAATTCGTGAGTAGAATAAATATTATTTAAATAATATTATTAAAAATATGGATGTGGAAGGAAAAAATTTCCCTAGTTGGGACTTAAACACAAAAAGTCTTTATTAATTTTGAGACTGTGAAATAAAACATTACATCAATTCCCAATTCCATTATACATGTTCAAAACATTGGAATAATAATTATATATTTGTAGCACATCTATTCCTGAACCATAATGATATATATTTTACAATTTATTACTAAATTATATTCTTTTATCACCTGTATATTTACAATTTATTGTTAAATATCATTATTTCATGTAATAACTATTTTTTAAGTCATGTATATTTTGGATTAGTTGTTTCAATATTGACATTCTAATCAATGATAAATAACATCAAAAAAATTAATAATTATATAAAAATAATATATATATATATATAATTAGATATGTTTTTATCATAATCCATAAAAGTTAGAGACATAGAAATGTAGTATTTAGTTATTCATGTATATTTTGGTTTAGTAGTTTTATTATTTATACGCCTAAATGTTGTTTTTAATCATTGTTGGATGGAAAAAACTAAGGTAGATAATTAATCAATTTTAAAAATTAATTATTATTTTATTTAATTCATATATAATAATTAAATTTATCCTATATACTATCAACATAAAATAGATCTGAAAAATGAATCACATTGTTTCCTAGAGGTTGTAGTACACACAAATGCACGAGTTATGTTATTTTATCAAAAAACATGGAAGGTAAAAAGATACATATGATATTATCATTAAATATGTATAATTATTTAATAAATATCACACATAAACATTGAAATCATAAATGTTTTATACTATAAATTAAAGAAATGGAAAATGAATTGTATCCTAAAGTGGAGATGGTAAGCAGTACATTCTCATGAATGATACTTTCACTATAAATTTTATGATAATTATGGTAGATTATGGTGTTTTCATACTTGTAATATCATTTATGTATATATTTTATACATAATTAACTATATATTGATAGATAATAAAGATTTATATTAGGTATTAGATGAAATAAATTGAAAGAGTTTGGGTAAGATGATTACATATTCTTCGGGATACCTCTTTTAAATCTTCTCTTAAGGACTATAAGGATGGAATTTGGGGAGAAAAAAACATCTAAATTTTTTATTGGGGATTTATTTGATTGATCTCAGAAAGGTAAGGCAGATCTATATGGCTCAATGATTTGTAAGGAAGTGAAGGAAGGGGTGTCCATTTTTAATTGAGGTGAGAGGAACTTTTGAAATTTCTTAAATGATTAAATAATAATATAGTAATTATATAGAACAAATGCATCTAAAAGTCTGTGTAATAAAATCTATCACAGTATGGGGTTGGTGTACTATTAAACAATAAACATTTTAATTGGTTACTGATTAGTTTTAAATATTATATTATAGTTTAACCCCTCAGTTAATCTATTTTATCATTAACCATAGTAGCATATTTTTTACTCTTAAAAATTTTAATGTTATATATAAGTTATAAATTGACTCTTAAATGGATAGGTGATAGAATTTTAGAAAATATATTATTCCCCTTGTCCTCTATAGATATTTCATTGATATTAATGTAATTTATTATAATATTATTTTCATAAATTACCATTAATGTCTATTTTGAAACAATTCATTTAATATGACTTAAATGAAATGAAAAAAAAATTGGAATTTGAATATAATAATTTAAAACAAAAATAATATTTAATATTCACGAATAATTTTTTTTAAAACTATTGTTACTAAAATTATACCAATATTAATATTTTTATAACTTTTATATTATTTTTCCATTAATTGAATAAATATTGTTTTTTTGTAGTGTGATAGTTTAAAGTAATTATATGATCTCCACAAAAAATTTCCTCATGAATATATTTTCATAATTAAAACAATATTGTTATTATTAATTAATAAAAAGTTTTTATCCCATTTTTGAACACATATATGATTTTTCAAACTAAGAGAGTGACGTTTTGTAACATTCATAGAATTATATAATATATCTTTCATTTTCTAGGAAAAGTGTTAATTAAAAACTCTATGTTGATACTAAGGTTATAAATATATAATTATAGTCGTCTAATAACAATTATGATGATTAATTATGGCATTATAACTTAGTTGTAACCTAGATAATCCTGATTTACACTTTATTTGGGTGATAAATATTACGACATTTACTTTTCTGATTGACCAAAAAGGTGTCCGATTTCCCAAATTTGAACCACCTAATTATAAAAGTTTTTTTCATTTTTTCTATTTAAATAACTATAAGTTTATGAAATTAATTTTAAGATAATTATTTAATATTAAATCCAAAAAAATTAGAAAAAATATGGGTTTTTATTAAAAAATGTTGTTTTATGTAAAAAAATGTTATCATACAATATTAAATCATAAAATTGATTCAAATCAACCTAATTATAAAATATTAATATTAGAGAAATAATTTAGATTTCATATATTATTAATATACATTTTAACTTGGTAAATTCCTGAAATAAAAATACCATATTTGATAAAAACAATGATTTTCACAATTCACTGGAGAATCAATCTTTTTAGAAAAATAATAAGATTTCACCCAAAGATACTTTTGATATCTTCATTTTAAAATTGGTATTATTTTTATAAAATAAATTTTTTAGATGTTCTCTTTTTTAATTAAAATAATTTATCATAAAAATAAATAAAAAATTCGTATGAAAACTTATTTCTAAAACATAAAATAACTTGGCTGAAAATTGATTAATTATTTCATAATAATTGATCAATTATTTTTTTAATTATTAATATTACATATATTTTGTAATTTATTTAATTATTTTAATAACTTCTAAATTAATGGTTGGGTTATAATGAATATATTTAACTAAAAATATTGTTTTGTTCATTTAGTCTCAGTGTTGTGTCCCATATACACTATCTGACATATTTTTCTTTTAAAATGATGGTTTGTTACATTCTCCCCACTTTGATAAATAAATTACATCAAAGATATTTTAACTTGTGTTTAATAATAAATAGTTTTAAATTTAAAAATTACTTCTTGCAAACCCACATTGTAAAAATGATTAATATGTCGTCATCTTAAAAGAACGAAAATGGAAATATAATGTTCATTATAAAATAAGGTTTTAGAAATTGGCAACCTTATTGGGACATTGAAATATGGATATAGAACTGAAATATAATGTCCAAGGATTAATATAGAGTGATAGAGAACATCTTCATGATAATTTCATCCAACCCAATATAGTAAGTCTTTGATATGTTATTAGACCATTGATTTCCCAATATGAAAACTAAATAGATAACATATTTAATTCAAGGTCATTTTTCAAAAGTTGAGGTATTTATTTAAATTCCAAAAAAATATATTAGTGTAATAAATTAACATGTTCTCATTTCATTCCATAAGAACAATCTCATCCTTTGGTTGTGCTTTGATCATTTTCCACTACGTCTCTTATTCCAAGAAATGGATATTCAAGATTAATTTCCAGTGGTATTATTATAATTCCTAAATCACTAACATTTTCTTGTAACAAGTTATATGATTTGAATATCATTCCTTGAGTTGATAAATATTTACCAAAACCAAAATGGTTATCATAGAGTATCTAATATGATATATCATATATTAACCACCAAAAAATATTATCCAAAGCTAAAAATAGTTCATTCCATAAGTATTTATCCTTATAAAAACTACAGAATGTTACAGATAATGATCAAAACCAAATTATTTCAACAAACACTGATCCCTGGATAACAAAATGTAGATTCTATTGTGGAACTATAAATAAGTTAACACCTTGATCACATATACTAATAACATAAATAAATATTGAATTCATCAGTAATCCTTATATGTCTTAAATCCAAAAATGCAGAAAACCCCATCTTAAATTTTTTTCCATAAAATTAGGAGCCATTATAATTTTAACCAATACCACCCCATTGACTTTTTAAATGTAAATATTCTATTTATCCCAAAAAAACTCATCATCAAGAATATATTAATGGTTCTCTTTACATTTTTCATGATTTCTGATGAAATAGCATATTACCACTAAACATATTTCATGCTTATCAAAACCATTCACTATATACTTTTACACCCTTAAAAAATAATTTTAGTACCATGGTTTTAGGAATAGTGGTTTTTATAATTAGAATATAATTTATGAAATACGTATATAAAATAATTCTTGAATCCAAATACACAATTACATTATTCATTCCACATGGGATGTAGTAATAGAGTAAGATTAAATATGATCTCTTGCATATTTGGAGCTATATTACCCTTATTCTTGGGGAATTAATTTACATTGTGCCATGTATCCTTACAGTTGAATCATTGCACATTGGTAACTTTATTGATTCTCATGATATATTAATCCTAGTTTCCTTTCTCTGCAAAATTGTAGTAAACATTCATTCCTATTAGAAATGTATCAGATTGTTTCTTTGAAAAATTATCAAATGTGTGAAAATAATTCTTTCAATTCATTCCTTTTCAATTTTTCTCTACCATCCTTTTCTTCTCTTACTTTACATTATTTTCTTATGACATCATCGATTTTTTTCCCATTATTCATTGAGAGCAATTCTATTTTCTCATATGATAATAATTCTTGGGAGACTAGTTCCTTTTAAAATATTTTATTAAACCCACCAAATAAATGGTCAATATTTCTCTTTCGATTGTGTACTTAATTATCTACAATTCCTAACTAAGTTTTTAATAATAGCTTAAAGCATAGAAATAATTCAATTTTATTATTTCTCTTATATTGAGAAATTTTCCTTCCATATCCTCTAATTACTTACTAGGAAAATATTTTTCGAAGACTAGTATCTTAAAATCCATCATCTACATTTTGGTTATTTCTTCTTCATCCCGTGTGTTTTGAATTACTGAATATTATTGCTTGTATCCCCTAAGAAATAAAAAACTACTTAAAAAAAATTCTCCCTTTAATTACATACAAAAATGGGAGATCTCATATCTATGAAAAATATCCATTCATTAATGGTAAATGCAATGGTTGACTCGCTAAAATATATAGGTTATTGATTCATAAAGCATTCTAAAATTACTGCATCATATTATGGACTGAAAATATCCTCTATATAGGAAATATTATTTCTAATAACCTGATTTAGTAGTCCTATTATAGTTATAATTTCTTCATCCCAAACTTTGACTCCTACATAATCATCATTATATTTCCCAGAAGGTAAATACATACATGAGTTATAAGTGTGGGTACTATTTATATTTCTTTTTCTACATACCATTTCTAAAAAATTCCCTACACTAGATTAAATAATAACATTGTAAATCATAATATATAGTTTTTAAAATAGTAAAAAACATAACATAAATGAAAATATTTATGTACATATAATCAATAAATCATAATATTTTTTCATTGGGAATATTTTTTAGGTTCATCATAGGGATAATTTACCTAATCTATGTTTTCACAAATATTGTGCCAATGGTTTCAAATAAACTAGCACTAATACTAATTATAAATATACTAATCCTAGTATCCAAAATTATATGGTATCATTATTACATTATCACTGAATACGATAAATTTCTTTCCAATGTATTGAGTTGTTTATTACACTTGGAAAACTACATATATACTCATATTTCAGATTAAATTTTAATAAATTTAATAAAACAAGGTATCTTCCTTGAGTACTTAAATATTTTTGGAATAATACTGAAAATAAATTATAATACAGTTCTTGGTATCCTAGGGGATAAAATAGAAAGAAAAAGGGAGAGCTTAGATGCTCAGAAAGGGTATGCATACAGCCAATGTTATGTAAGGCATAAATAATATTGAATGAAATAAATGATAATTAAAAGTTTAAAAATAAATAATCACATGATATTAAAACATAACCCAGTATCTTAAAAAATATTCTAATTAATCACATAAACATCAATAACAGATTTCATTTAGTTGTAATGCATAATAATGGATATCTAAACTATACCATTAAGGCATCTTTCAAAGAAATGTGTAACATTAACGCCTTAATCAAATGCATCTTATAGAAATTTGTAAGTCCTTCGATATATACCCGAGTTATTTTATATAATTATTCTTACTTATGCATCATGTATTTTTTGTCCCCACACATCACATCATTGGACCAATGGATTTGATATATGAATAAATATGACAACATAATAAACATACCTTAAAAATAAAAAACTACCTGTATTCGAAGTACTATCATAGGTATTATCAATTTGTTCCCATGTAAAAATAATTATAAAAAATCCATGAAAATAAAATGTATCTATTCATAAGATGATAACATCAGTAATGTATAAGATTCAATAATGTATATTGATATGGATAAAAATAGATCAAACAGATATTTGGAAAATTTTTGAGCAATACACACTATTATCTTTGAAATCATTTTTTCCATAATATATTATAATGACTACCAGAAGGGGGTATTTATAAGTTAAAAAACATAAACTAATTAAAATACTATATCCCTTTATTATATTTTATCAGACTTAGTTATCATTTAATTATCAGAGTACTTATAAAGTACTTAATGTTCATCCAATTAAATCATAGTAAAAGAAATTCTAATAAAATAAAACTTTATTAAAAATGAACATCATCAAATTATAACATATAGAGCCAAGTAAAAATTAATTTAATAAATTTTATTATTAAAATAACATTACATTTATATAATTAATAAGTAAACGTTAACCTTATGCATAAAAAAATTCAATAATATTTACTTATAGTATCAATAGTTTTAACCAATCTATAAGGTACTGATTCCTTAAAGAATTAAGACCTTGATCACAATGATACTAAAAGCTCTAACTTCATATACTCATAATTCCTCAATTATTTGGATAATAATATTTTGTCTTCCTATCCTCAGAAACCTCTAATCCTAACTTATATAGTACATAGAATACAAATGAAAAATTTTATTAGAAATTTTAAATCCACACTCATATTCATTAGAAAAAAACTGTATAGAAATTTTAAAAATAGAAAGAAAAAATAGGTTATAGAAGAAAAAATTACTAAAGGGTTGGGTTCATGAAAGAATCATCTCCCAGATCCTCTATCGAACCTCTATTTATAGATTATCCTACAATAGTCATATTTTTCTGTGATTATCGGTGTTGGTTGTAAGAACCTTATATAAGCTCTATCTTGAAATCTCAATAAGCAGATATCCATCTAATTTTATTTCTATAGAAATATTACAATTATGTAACAAGTTTTCCATATTATTGACATAATTCTAACCATGTAATTATAAAATTTATTTGTATGGAACAAATTGTGATTAGTCTGATGAATCAAAATGGGATATTATGTTAGAACTAACCTGTCCTATCTGAGGGACTAAAATTAGCTGGTCTAATGGATATAAAATGTTCAGTCTGATGGACTTATCATAGTAAGTCTGATAGAATAGAATTTTTCAGTCTGATGGACTATAATTTTTCAATCTGATGGACTAGAAATTTTTAGTCCAATGTTTTAGACGTTAGTTATTTTGATGGACTAAATAATGTGTGGAATGTTTATAATTAGCAGTTCATAAAGATTTATATATCTGGTAAAATAAATAGTTTTCAACAAATAAATTTAAAAAATTTGGGAAATATATATTTGGAAAAATATTTTTTTAAATACTGTGTTGTGTTTTTCAAAAATATGGATATAATGAAAATAAATTAAAACATTCATCTCAATAATCATATATTTATAAACTTTATAATAATGAAAGAAAATATTTTTTTAAAATAACCATGAACTCTTTTAATGTAAGAAATTTTTTAAATATTTTTCATGATGGTTCAAATATTCTATCACACTATATAAGTAAAAAAATCCTTTCGTACTATTATAAAATGTTTAAAAATTAAATCATTTATAAAATGAAAGAATATTAAATTAAAAGCATTTAAAAAAATTAAACATGGTTAAAATTTACATAAGTTATTATAAATTTATAAAAATATTTTTTAAATTAAATTATGTAATATATGGATATGGAAGAAAAATACAACCTTCATGAGGACATAATCTCAAAATATCCATAATAATTATGAGATTGCAAAATAAACCATTAACTCGCATGTAGATTCCCTCATATGTGTTAAAAAATACTATATAATAAATATAAATTTATTATAAACATATTAAAAAACCATACTCTTATATAAAATTCCATTTATCATTTACTTATAATCTTTTATCACCTATTTATTAAAAACTCTTTATTAAAAAACACTACTTTAGGTAATAAATGTATTGTTTTTATGTTTTTGTTTTGGTTCCCTAGTTTTGGAATTTATAATATCTTCAATGTTCCCTCATATAAAAATATTTAACAAAGATATAAAAATAATATATGTTAATTATATATTTATTTAAGGTAATCTCTAAATTTTAGAGGTAGAAAAATGAAATGCACCCTTCATAGAGGCAGCAGGTCGCACGCACACATTAACATTATTTCGATTTTTTAAAGGATGTAATAATATAATATAGGTAATTATTAACATTTTTAAAATATTATTTATATGATTTAAATAATATATAATAATAAAATTTATCCCCATTATGACAGAAGTACAATATAAATGAAAAATGAATTACATCACTTCGTTGATGTGGTAGTTCACACATATGCATGAGTGGTATAATTGTTTCCCAACAGTTTTGAAGGTAAGAAGGTACATTTCATATTATAATTATAGAAGTATAATTATGTATTAATTATCCTATATCAATATTAAAACCATCATAATTCCTTTAAAAAATTATGGTAATTAAAAATTAATTGTATCTTTAGGTAGATATAGAAATCTATTTGTATGTACGAGTGATACATTGACATTATATTTGATGGGAAAGAAGGTGGATAATAAATTTTTTATAATATTAATAACATTTAAGTATATTTAGTATAATGATGTTATTATTTTTACATATATACCATATATTTATAAGACATTGAAGAAGATAAAAATTGAAACATGTCTGATAAGATAATTATCTATTCATCAAGATACCTCTTTTATATCTTCTTATAAGGACCTAATGGTTGGTCTTTTGTGGAGACCGGGAAATCAAAAATGTGTCCAGGTATTTTTAAAATCTATTTTTTAGGTAATTTCTAAGCTATAATACTCATAATAGTGTAATAAAGTGAAGGGGTGTCTTTTTAAAATTGATATGAGGGGCACTTTTAGTATTTCCAAAATTATTAAATTATAATTAAGTCATTATCTTTCCCAAATCCATAAAAAATGTAGTTATTAGAAGATATAATAGTATTTTGTCGAATTACCACCATCCAATAATAGTTTTATAGTTTTATGTGGTGTTTTAAACATTATCTTTTGCATTAACACATTTTACAACCAATTTTAGCGCTAACTACATTAACATATTTTTCACTCTTAAAGTGTTATAATTTTCTATATAAGGTAAATATATAATTATGAAGGGAAAATGGATGAAATTTTTGACCATATCTATTCACTATTGTCCTACTTCAATATTTTAATGATTTTTAAATAATTTACTAGAATCTTATTTTGATAAATTGAGATTAATGTCAATTTTGACCCAATTCATTTAATTTGACATAAAATACCTGAAGACAAACATGGAATATGAATATAAAATTTTAACCCAAATAATAATATGTCATATTAACTTATAAATTTCATTTAAAAATATAAATAAATAAAATTATATCACTTTTAATTTTTTTAATACCATTTATTTGATCATTCCATTAATCATATAAATACATTTTTAGTGTTGTGTAAGAATTTAAGGTAATTATATAATAGCTAAAAATTAAAAATAAATCACCAAATTTGATATAATTTTATAATTAATAGAATTACTTTTACTATTAATTCATTCCTAGATTATTCCATTATATGAACATAAAATGGTTATTTAAAACTAAGAGATTTAAATTTTGTAATATTGTTTGATTTAAAAATTTATAAGTCATCTTGGTGGAAAAATTTTCATTAACCAACATAATTAATAGACTAAGGTGATTAGTTTTGAATTTATTTAATCCAATAATAATTAGTATGAATAATTATTCCCTTATCAAATATTTCTATCGTAGATAAACCCAATTTACCCTTTACCGATGTCATAAGTTTTACCGTGGTTATTATTCATCGTGATATAAAATAAAAGGTAACTATTTAAGAAATTGTTATCTTATAAATATAAATTTATAATTAATATTATCTTATTCAATAACTATAATTTTGAAAAATTAATTTTGGAATATGTACATAAAATTCAATGAAACCACTATTTATAATAAATAATGCAATTTTTTAAAAAAAAAATTTATAAGAATTTTTTATACAATATTCAATATTAAAATTGATTAAAATGAAATTAATTAAATATTTAAAATTAATAGTGATAATTTAATATCAATTATAATTTAAAATAAAATGGAACTTTTAAATTTTTGAAAAAAAATGCAATTTTTTATAATTATCCGTATTTCTCAGGATTCACTAGAAAGTCGATATTTTTGGAAAATTACTCAAATTTCAGCCTAATATCATTTTAATATACATATTAGAAAAATTAAATTATTTATATTAAATAAATTTTATTGATTTTCCATAATTTAATTATAATAAATTATCACGAAAACCAATAAAATCATATTTGAAGAAAATTTACATCTAATGAGAAACATAACATTAATAAAAATTGAGTTCATATTTACTAATGACTATTAATGTTTTTTTATTTCGTATTTCCTCTATATATTTTTTATTTTTATTTAATTCTATTAATACCCTCTATTTTAACATCTATTTTATAATGGTAATGTTTCAACAATAATATTTTCTGTTTCCTTTAGGATCATTGATGCATGTTTTATACTCTATCAAACATAGTGTTGTTTTAAATCCTCAAGGATTTATATTATTTTAAATAGATAATACAAAATTTAATCAACGACACCCTTCTTTGACCCATACCTTAATCGTGTAAATCTTTTGTTTATTATGGAGGTCAAAATAATTAGATATCTATATATGAAACAAGGGTAAATGAGTGATCTACCATAAAAGAATGAAATGTTATGAAATAGATAGATTGGGGGAAGCTTCTACGAGGTGATACTATTTTGAATCGAAGAGTTTCACACAGACTAGTTTAGGGTGTATCCATGGAGCTTCAACAAGATAAATTTTAGATGAAGGTAAATAGACATCAACCAAGTGTTACATGGGTGCGGTGGTGAAGGCATATTCTTAGTGATACAAGGGAATGTTTATAAAGGCTTCTCTCATGTGATACATGGAGAGGTTATTCCGGTTTTTCCCAATTGATACATGGGTGAGGTTATGGAGGCTTCGCACATGTAATACATGGCAGAATTATAATATGGGTTACAATATTTGGAAGAAATATTTCCATAGGAAAAGCGGGTATCCTAAGATGGTTATGGATGAATGGAATAAAAGTGTGTGATTAAATAGTGGCCCCTCACACAATTTTTGTTCCTCATGATGGTTGATTCTGGTTTAGACCATTTGGGTAACTCAAAGACACATAATTTTGTTAATTCTCCCCTTATTTTAGTGTTTATGTAATATACATGAGGGTTTTGATTACTTGGGAAAGGAAATAGTGAGTGCATAGCTTCAAGAGAACACTTGTTCTTCTAGAATTTCCCAAATGAGGAGCACATGGGTCCTATTTAAAAAAATAAATTGAGACCCTAACTAAAGAGATCACCCCATGCATGTTATTCTCAATGGTTGAACATTCATGAGTGAGTAGATAAAAAAAGTTCCACAAAAAGGGTTTACTAGGGAACACATAAAGGACATATGGATCCTTCCATTTCATTTCTCAATGTACTTTTTCACTGTTTATTGGAGGTAATATTCATCAAATATTGTTTCATATATTTATGAGAAGGGGGAACCTATATACTGGTCATGACT
Organism: Viscum album; assembly: GCA_963277665.1. Classification (NCBI taxonomy): domain Eukaryota; kingdom Viridiplantae; phylum Streptophyta; class Magnoliopsida; order Santalales; family Viscaceae; genus Viscum; species Viscum album. The sequence goes on along the minus strand of OY728163.1, from coordinate 1,843,383,644 downwards.
AGGATTCTAGATTTTACCAAAATTAACCATCTAAAAGGGGTTTTTATGGAAATTGATTAATTTTCTGAGGTACAGAATGTCATGACCCATACCAGTGGGTCCCGTGTCATGACTCCCAAATCCCTCATCCAATAGGTCAGGAGCTGGTGAATTGCACTGAGTAGGTATATCATAAACATTTTTGGCATTGACTAAGTCACTTAACACACACACACATCTTTGAGCCCACAAATTCTAAATAGTAAAAATCACTAAGGAACCAAAATGAATGAATACAACTATACCCAACCAAAAGAGTACAATGGAAAGTAAAGTGTGGAAGGTGAACATGGAAAGAATACAATCCCACCAATTTACAAGGTATACAAACTACAATGTCCAAATTTATAGAAACAAGAGGTACTAGGACTCCTTCTCATAGACCCAAGAACACCCCAGCTTACAAGGAACATAGAAATATTAGTCTGGTCCTAGTCCACCCTAGACTCTATCAAAATCCAGATCATTTTCACATGACACAACACATGCAGGTAAAGCCCGTGCATGGGTGAGTATAACAATACTCAATAGGGGACCCTAAAAACCAAAAATCAATACAAAATTTAAAGGTAAATTTATCTTTACACAGTACTTCAACATAAATAATTCTACCCACATTCCTTAGTTACCTCCACCGCTTCTCACTCCTCAACAGAACCTTCAGTTCCAGCACTGTTCAATCCCGGCTCTGCACCGCCGGTTATGGCCATCCCCCCTCTCCATGGGTCCCTTGGTCTCTCTTCTAGTGATAGTTACTCGAGGGATATATTTTAAGGAGTCTATGTTTGGTTTGGACCCAGGAACCCCACTCCCTAGATTTATAGATATCGACCCATTTTCTAATTCAGCGTCATGGGCTAGCTCGCACTTGTCATAGGGGGCTCTTGCTTTGTCATAAAATGCAGCATTAGCTAGCATAAAATGGATGCTTGTGGCATGTTTTGGTGCTGAGAAACATTCTCTTACTTTCTTCAAGTGCATTGTGGATTCCTATGGTTTGCAAGAGATAGATCACATTTCGGTGATTCAGATAAGATCATTCTTCCGGATACTCACTTCAAAATTAGATTTTTTCTAGGCATGGTGAAAATCCCCTTGCATGTTTGCTGAGGGTGCTTCAATCTCTCTCTCTCCAGTCAATAGTAGTCAACATGGGGAATTAAATCCCATCTACAGCTAATTGCTTCATCCTTCTTCCTCTCCCTCTTCCCATCCATAACGATGCCTTCCTCAAGGCCATTGGAGACTCTCTCTGTGGTGTTTCTATAGGTGGATGAGTGCACTCGACATGGGGAGGAGACCCTTGTGGCCTGGATTTGCGTCGATCTGTACCTCTCTATTCTAATCATGTAGATTCTTTCTTTGAAGGTGCAGGATTCTGTCGATTGGACCGAGGACATTGTTTTCCCAGTGTTTCCTAGGTTCTTCTCACCTTTCATTCTTCAGGGTCATTTGCGGTAGAATTACAGGATACATTTCCATGGATTCCTCCATCATACTTCATATGGATCCAATCCTTTTGTTCCTACTTATCTTCCATTAGAGTTACCTAGCCCTACACCAATCCAATCAGCATCTTTAGATACCTTATTATCCCTAGGTTCCTCTTCTCCTCCCCTAGTAGGCAAGGATCGTGGTCCTCCCTCCTCTGGCATAGAGGCCCCTTCCAGCTTAGATATAGTTTCCTTCCACCTGAATAAAAATAGTTGGTTCCCATAGTTCCCCTCAATTATTCGACCACTCCTACATATATGATTATATATGGTGTCTTGGTAGACTTCTTTTTGAGGGATACTTCAGGTTTTTTTGTTGCTCATATCCTGCTCACTCCCATAACACCATCAACTCCTACCATTGATGATATCTTGGTCAAGGTGGATATGGATCAAGGGGTAGCCTATTAGTATGCATCACCAGTCATGTTGAACCAGTCACTTCTGGAGATGGGGCTCTAGATTTTTCGGGACCCCTGGTCTTTACTTATCGTGATGATGTCTTAGTCCCTTCTGATGATTGTTCCCTAGTGAAGTCTGGTCTTCTGGAGAGGTTGTCTCCAAATGATGGGAGCTGTAAATATCTGGAGCTCGACTCCAGAATCCCTCCTCGTTCCTCAAATCTTCCAGATTTGTGTCTCAAAGTGTGTATATGCAGGATGAAGAAGAAGATTCTGGGTATATAATGCCCTCTATACCTTTCAAAAGAAACCACAACACTTATGACCAATGTTAGGCATCTATCATTTCAATGATTTCTATTCTCATTTGGAACTCCCAAGGAGTCGAGGAAAGGGTGAAAATTGACTTGATTTCCTCAGAGTCTAATAGGTACATAGAAAATTTGATAGTGGTTCTTGAGCATAATAAGGACCCTAAAATAATTAACTAGTTCACCCATATTGTTAAAATTCACTCATCCATGAACATAGATCTGATCAACAAAAACATATGTATTTTCTGGAATAGTTTTGTGGAAGAGGATTTGATCCAAATTCGTGATCATCATATCACGACGAGTGTTTGAAGAGGAGGTGATACTCTGTTTGTTTCATCTATCAATGGAATTTGTGATTCTAAAAAGTGGGAAGCATTGTGGTCGAATCTCAACACAATTTACCTAGGTGATCAGCATTGGGCGGTGGTGGGGATTTCAAAATTATATCCCACCCCAAAGAGAGGATGTGGAAAGGTATTTTTATAAAGAGGGATATCTTGTCCTTCAATCATTTTATGGAAGCCAAATGGGATGTTGGATCTAGGCTATTTAGTAGATCCCTTTACCTTGTGTAACAAACATAAGGTAGCCAACTGATGATGGAAGAGGCAAGACCGTTTCTTTTCCTATGGCTATGCCCTTTCCAGGTTTCCAAATACAAAGGTTAAACACATGCCACATAGAATATCTAATAATTCTCCTCTCATTTTTTTGTGTAAGAGGGTGGTATCACATGAGAAGTTCATGCCCTATAGTATGTGGTCATGCAACCGGGGTTATTCCTAAGTGGTTTGGAATGTATGGGAAGACCCAACTAGAGGCCTTCCATGGTTGACCATTCATTTTAAGTTAAATCGGAATAAGAAAGATCTGTAGACATGGGATATGTCCATTCTTCCCATAGACCATGGTATGGATTCACTTCAATAGGATGTTGATCAGCTCGAGGAAAATCTAAAGGTGTCCAAGAATGACATATTCTTTGGAGAGATTTCATAGAAAAGGATCCTCTTGGAGATCATGGTTCTGTCATACTAACGTAATGCGAGGAAAGATCAAGGATCAAATGGAACAAGGAGGGGTACAAGAACACTGCTTTCTTCAATGCATTCATAAGGGAGTGGAGGAGTGTTACCAAACCAAACATGTCCGTAGAAGATGGTCCATTCACTGATGACAGAGAGGTGTTTGGGGGAATGGCTCTCTCGTAATTCAAGGATATTATTGCTGGTCCGAACATGAATATGTCCCAGGGGTATCCTGGTGGGTGTCTCATTCTAGGAGGAGATTCTGAACATTGTTTCTATTAAGGAAAATACAATGTTGGAAGGAAACCTTGATGAGGAGGATATTCGTGAGGCTATGTTGAACCAAGATCAATAGAGTGCAGAAAGGCCTGATGGGTTTCCTTCCTGTTTCTATAATGGTTATTGGGAGATTATGAAGACTGATATAATCCCCACCATCCATGATTTCTTTCGCAGGGTTACCCTCCCTCGGATTTCCACCACAATGACTCTTATACTCTTATTTAAGATCAAAGTTCCTCATTCCCTCCTCCATTATCATCCTTTCTTCTTGTGAAATTACCCATAAAAATTCATGGTGAGAATCATCAATAGGTAGTTTTCTAGGTTCATTCCTTGATGGTTCTATGTGGAGAAACATGACTTTGTGAAAGACTGCTCCATTTAGGGAGTTATGTGTATGGAATAGGGGATGTTGCACAACGTTAATACTAAATCTCACAGTTCCAATATGGCTCTCAAGATGTACACGAATAAGTTATTTGATAGGATGGTGCGGGGTTTTGTTAATAGGGTCCTTACCAAAATGGGATTCTCTCTATGGGCATGTGATCATATCATCAGTTGTGTTCGTTCAAATTGGATGCTCATTTTGTTTATGTTGCATACTCATGGTTTATTCAAGGATACTTGTGTTCTTCAACAAGGAAACCCCATGTCCCATTTTATCTTTATCCTTATGCATGATACTATTTGAAAGTCTGCCAAAAAAGGATGTTACAATGGGGAAATCATGCCATATCAAAATAAGTTAATACTCCCATCCAAATCACACTTGATGTTTTCCCACGACACAATAATTTTCATGAATTTAGGGAGGTGTTATTTCCAAGGGATTAATATGACTCTGAGGGATTACTTCTAATGGAGTGGACAGATCATCAAAAGGTATAAGAACAGCTTCTACATCTCAGATTCATGAAATCCCAATAGGGTTGTTGGTCTGGGAAATAGTTTGATCATGAGGCGTGGATATTTTACCATGGTGTACCACAACACCCCAGTTTTTTATGTATATTGAATATCATGTACTTTGATAATTTGGTGAAAACTATTACATGGTGAAATATTAATTGGAAAATTCACTTTTAATACTTTGGGGGATGTATCGCTCTTATCAACATAATCTTTTATGCAATCCCAGTGAATGATCTTGCCTCCACCCGTCTGCCTAAGGGAGTCGTAATTTATATTGATATAATCCTCACCCATTTCATCCAGGATACTATTTCTAATAGCAAGAGACATTGGGTGTAATGGGGAAATATGGAAGGGATCATCTGAGAGGTAGGTATCAATCTTAAAAGTCTAGAGGAAACTATATGCTTTATGCATGTGAACCTTGCGTGGGAAATTACTGAGGAATGAAGTCTCTGGGGGAATCTTATGTCCTAAAATCATAAGACCAATAATATATATCCATATCTTAATTGTTCAACCCTTAGTTACTCTGTTTGTAACATTATGTCAAAAATTCACCCCACTCATAATAGATCATCAGAGAAGGAAGAATTCTATACTGGTCTCAAAACTGGTTGGCCAATGCCGTCAATTATCTAGGGTGTCTGCCCCCCCCCCCCCGATCTCTTTCAAAGAGGGTATCCATTATCCATAATTTTATAGAACAACTTTTAATTATTCTATGCTACATGTTTTCAACTCCGTTATCATAATCTAAGAACAAGACTGGTGAGTTTTCACTCCATCGACCTCAGGGAATTTTAATTTGAAGGACCTCTTTAGGCTGTGCAAGTCCCAGGGGAAGTACGGTAGATTGATTTAAATGGATTGGTGCATCAATATTCCAACCAAAAATAGCATTCTCACCTAGATGATTCAACACAAATACCTACCCTCTAATGTTAAGGTTAGACATCTCGACATAAAAATTCCCTCCTACTGCCACTATTGTGTGAAGAGAAGGGAAGAGACCTTTGGATACATCTTCTTCTGAGGAGAATGGGAACACATGGTTTGGAGTTCTTTTTATGGATTCACATATTTCTCCTCTCATGTGGCCATCTGTTACATGTTCATGGAGTGTTTGTTCAAGAGTTCAATGGGTTCAGAGTGGAAAAAAGTGGTGTGATCTATCATCATCAACATGGAGTGCCGGTGACTATAGAAAACTAGGAATCGGGCCAGGCTCGAGGGGATATCCTCTATAGGATGGTCCATTTGGGAATAGAAATGTTTTGTCCTAATTAATATGATTTTCGATATCGGCAATAGGAAGGAGGATCCTACCCTTCAAACATCCTTTCTCTTCCCATTGTGGTCCAACAAAACTTCTCATGGGGAGATGGATTCATTGGATTTTCCCTAGGGATTGAATTATCCTAACCATAGATGGGTCTTGGATCCTAGATGAGATGTCTGGAGGTGGGGTCATATGAGATGGCAGAGAAAGTGTGGTATTGATTTTCACATCTCATTTTTGAAGTGGATGTTTATTTTGGGCAGAGGTTATTGTTGTTCTTTTATTTATTAACATTTACAAACAAAGGGGAATAAATATTTCCCAAGTGGAGATAGACTCAAGTATCATCCATGATTCCTTACGTGGAAAATGAACCATCACCTTGTCAATCTCTAATACCATATACCAATGGAATTCCCTCATGTGCAACAACATTATTTTCCCCCACACCTAGTGAGAGGTGAACAATATGAAAGACTACATGGCCTCTTTTGTGGTCCCTGACACTCCGGTTTGTTGACTTTATGATTTCTCTCCACTAAATTCCTTGGGTGTGAATCTGATCTGAGTTGATTCCCTTGGTTTTCACTATTTTCCCCACCTAGGCCATGGTTTCTCTCTCCCCTTGTATCCTCATTTTGAATAAAAATAGTAATTCCATGAATAATCACTTCACAATATATGTCTACTAAAAATATAGAAATAGAAACACATCCATATATACTTTAAACACATACATTTAGTCAAGAGGTTATTCCTAATGACCATATACCTGCACTAGGGATTTAGTTCGATGATTCCAAAAAGTACTCATCTGGGAAAACTAACTACACAAGTTTGATTACTCTGATGAAGTCTGTCTGAGAAGTAATGTTCATAAAAAAATTTCATGAGAGAGATAGATGCAATGATAGATCCAAAGATAGAACATACACAAACATTATTGGAGTACACACTCCTGAGTGGGAAAATATGACAATACACATATGAATATCACTGAAAGGGTGTTGCCTGATACCACAACTCAACCTGATTAGCCTACACTAATGGGGATCAATGTCATATATAATGACACACTATGATACCTGACTCTACCTAGGTTAAATAATTTATATATGATCTCACATCGGGCCTCTCGGCGGGATACCTGACTCAATCTCTGAAATCCTAGATAAAGGTAACATCCACTTATGGATGGAAATGATTCCTGACATTTAGGGGAATGAGAAAAATGGACACTAACCAAAAAGAAACATGTCCAAATAATAGTGTACATGAAGATCAAGACATGTACTGAAAGGTACACAACCAATAGAAGGGGACACACACTGTGTCCCACGACTCTGAGTTCATCTCAGGCAAAATAGCCTGAGTCTGGAGAACATGTCTTGTAAAACTATATATAAAAGGAATTTATGATGGATCAAACAATATGTCTAAGTATCATGGGTCCACTCCATGTATTATGGCTATGTGCTTGTACAAAGCTTAAACAACTGAGTCCCAAACCATGTTCTAGCACAAGGGGTGGTCCTCGTATCTGACCATGTCTGGCTGTGTGGTGGAGTACATTTCGTGTACTCCACCCCATGTTTGTGTATCTCCCGAGATACATGTTGTGTCTGTGTAAAGATTGACATGCCATGTGAAAATGGTGAAATGTTGTATATACTCATCTTGTCACCCTAAACTCCTGCCACCGCTGGGTGGGACCCACACGTCATGTCCTTCCGGGACCACGCGATGTTCTTTGCCATGTGTATTGGAGAAAACCTAGCCACCGACATCCCAAACCCCCATGGTTTGTTCTTTATAACACACATCGTGTTGATTGGTATTTTTCCAGAATGGTTCTTTATTCATTATGATTCCTTGGGATTTGACTGTTCATTGATATGACATTCCGATCGATGTGATACCCCAAGGTTGAGTTCTCCCCAATATCTCTAAGTTGACTTTGTTGTTTTTGGGCCTCCAAGTGGCCCTAAAAATTTATCTCAATCTACCCATATAAGGAATACTCCAAAGAACGATCCTCTTAGATCTAAGTTGATTCGTCGTTTGTCATCACAATCACACCTTCTCTTGGTCTTCGTGATGTTTGATCTTCGATTTGGGATTGTTGCATTACCAAAAAACGCAAGAATCCTTTATTTTTTCCCCATGAAGAACATGATGAACATGGGGTGGGGGAGAAAATTATAATAAAAGGATGAAAACAACACTTACATCATTCTTCACAACATTGATTCACTCCCACTACTAGGTTTATTGGAGAATCATAATGATATTCAAAGAATTTTCATTAAAATCAATTTCTTAATAGAACCCCCAAAAGAAATATAATTTAACACCATCATGTAAAAATTCATGTTCTACAGAACAACCTATTGGTGGGATGATTCTCATTCTTCATTTAAAAAATGAACGGGGAAAAAACAGAAACAAAATACAGTACCTCAATTCGATTGAAGGATGATCGCCTTGTCACGCTCATTGGTGACGTTCGTCGAACTCCAAGGTACATCGAACGATAGGTATTATGTCATCTACCAATGGTTCCTCCTCCACTACTCCAACATTTGTCACCAATTCTTAGGGTTATGAGGCTATCCCTGAGAATTTTCCATAAGTGGGTATTTACAGTGGAGGAATTATTACGTTGTGCCCAAAAAGAAATCAGAATAAAATAAAATATTAATTTATTTTATTTCCTTTAAAACGACCAAAAATCAACTTTCGCATATAACCCGTAGTGAATAATGTTGTGGATAGTCTAAACCAAAGTTTCTTCTTTGAACACAATAGTTCTCTAAGATTTTCAATCTGAGCTTCCATTCAGAAGTTATTCCACTTTTTTAGGAAAACTATTCTCACATACTACTTAAAGTTTAATTTATTTCGAATACTTATTCTAGTTACTCCGGGCCACGGAATTTCACACTACTGCAAAGCATGGTATCGAAATAATTCCATATATTATTTGAAAATGACATGGAAAATCTAAGACATTAAATTCTCCATACATTAGGGATTTTCATCCCAGAAAGCTCATGCCAAGGGGGATACTCAAAAATATGTGGGTACTACACATGAATCTGAGCATCCCACTCCCACATGTTCTCCTAATGATTCACTTCCCTCCACTAAACACACACTAGGGGAATCACTAACCCATGAAATATATTATCTTTTCAATCCTTGATATCCACTGGGTACTCTGTGAAGGTCGCTCTATCCTCGATGTCCAACGCGTTGTAGTCGAGGATGTGCGATGGGTCTTGTACGTACTTCTCCAACCACGACACAAAGAATACATCATATACCTAGTAAAACTACGTTGATAAATATAGGAGGTACACCCCCTCGCCAACACTACAGAGTATATAAAAAGGGCTGATGACCTCAGAGTCAAATTTACACACTATCAAAATATCCTCTATCGTAGTTGAGGTGAGACCTAATGGAAGACATTGTCCCCCTCCTAGAACTCCAGAGGTATAAATCGTATGTACTCATAAGATTGCTGCTATTTTTGTGCTGTTTTCACCCACTCCTGGATGACCTGCACCTTCTCAGTGGTATCTCACACCATCTATGGTCCCATCAGTGTTGAATATCCAGGGTCGGTCCAATAAGGTGTGACCAGATGGGTCGCCCGTATTGGGCCTTGAATGGTGACATGACAATGGTGGAGTGTTAGATGTTATTGTATGTAAACTCCACCAGTAGTTTGTGGTCCTCCCACCTATGATCAAATTCAAAGATACTGTCCCACAACATATCCCCCAGTATATGAATGGTCTTCTCCCTCTTACCATCGGTCTAGAGATGGAATGATATGATCAAGCACAGATGAGTCCCAAAAGCCTTATACAATACATTCCACAGCTGGTATGTGGAGAACGCATCTCAATCTAAGACTATCATCGAAGGGACACCATGAAGCCAAACTATCTCCTACACGTAGATGCATCCCAAGATCTGTACAGAACTCTGCTCCTTAATATCTTGGAAGTGGGCCGACATGGTGAGTCGGTCAATGATTGCCTAGGTGGAATCATGTCCCTTGGATATTTTTTTTATTCCCATCACAAAGTCCATAGATATTCCATCAAACATCCACTCTAGCACATCAAGGGTGTTAGCTAACTGTTTTGGAACCCAGTTCTCATCCTTCATCTATGGCATGTATGGCATTGAGATACGAACTCTAATATTGCCTCCATCATACCTATCCACTAGAATTGATGCCTGATATATTGGTACATTTTCACTACTCAAGGATGTACAGTCGATTGGGTTGTATGAAACTCCCTCAAAACCACCTCTCACAATTTCACAGGTACAACCATTATCCCTCTAAAAATGGTTACATGCTCCCCATATATTGAATATCCATTCAGAGCATGTCCTGTGGATAACTAAGAATGTAATGTCTCGCAGTTGACATCCCATAATGGGGCCACCCTATCTTGCTATAATATTGGAGGAGTAACAACCATTTACTGGATAATAGATGCATCATCTACATCCATGAAGGACAACTATTGCTAGGGAAACATCTCTGATGCCTCGCTCAGTAGCTACGAATCGATCTCCTACTAAGATAATCTGCCACAACATTACCCATAAAGGTAGTATAAGAAATCTAAAGGTCATAATCATGGAGGAACTCTACCCATCTCCATTTCCATTGATTCAGATCCTTCGATTAGAATATGAAACTAAGCATCTTGTGGTCACTGTAGATGGTAAATTGTTCACCATCAGGTAGTTTCTCCACATCATCAACGTGAAAACTACCGTAGAAAATTAAAGATCATTGGTTTCATTGTTATTATCATGCATCCATATATTGTTCAAACCATATTAAATCACTACCCACCTATTCTTCAAGGAATAGAAAAGATATACCCCTAATGTGTTACTGAAAACTACGTAATCAACACCCTCTTATGGAAATATCAAGATCGGTGTGCTCTTCATACTCTGCCTTAACTACTGGAAAGCCTGTTGGAACTTCTTTGTCCATGAGAAAGTTTTTTCTCTTCCTTTTCAAGGCTGTCATCAGTGTTGATATCTGGGAATAATCGAGGATAAATCCCCAGTAGTATCATGCCAAAACAAGGAAGCTCTATACCATTGTGACACTCTAGGTTGGATCCTATGCTAACACCTCCTCAAGCTTGGATGTGTCCACTGATACTCCATCTGTTGAGATATCTTTTCCTTGAAATTGGTCCCAGTGTATCTAGAACTGACAAATTGAGAGCATCCCATAACGTTGGTTCTCATAGAGTACGATTAGAACCATCTGTAGCTGTATCATATTCTCCTCCTCTAAATTCAAGTACAAAAGGATGTCATTGATGACAACCACTATGAACTAGCCTAATTATGTAAATAATACATGGTTTATAAGATCCATTAACACTGTGGGGTGTTCTTCACAATGAAAGGAATCACCAAGTACTCATTGTAACCATAACGACATCTAAAATTCAACATCTATGTATCCTCATCCAGTACTCATAACAAGTGGTAACCTGATCGATGGTCATCCTTCGAGAACCATTTCACCCATCTCAACTAACCGAACAGCTCAACGGTCCTTAGTATTAGATACATGTTTTTCACTATTACCTTATTTTGACACCGATAATCCATACACAACCTCAAACTGTCACCATCCTTCTTTGAAAACAAAACTAGGGATGCCTTAGGTGAGACACAGGATCATAATAATCCCTTACTCTGAAAATCCTCCAACTTCACCCATATCTCGTGAAGCTCTACGAATTCCATATGATATGTTGGTGAGGATATCTATTCCGTCTTGGGGTGTAAGTCGATGCAGAAGTTGATATTATGTTGGGGAGTTAATCCTAGAACATCTTCTAGAAATATGTCCTCGAACTCCACCACTACTCCTAGGAACTTAAAGCTCATGACATCTACTACTCTGAGTGTAAGACTAACCAACTCAAGATTGATCGGCTACACCCTTCTATGCATGAGACCATTCTATGCTTCTTGTATTTCCTTTTCCATAAGAAAGAAAACCTTTATTCATCACTATGGAAACACCAAACTCTTCTCCTGAAGTAGTCAATCTCGGCACAGATCAAAGATTAAAAATCCTTACCGAGAATGATGTTGTACGGTCTCGATGCTACCACCAAGAGGTTATAACTGAAACTCTCACCTCCTTGGGAAAGATAAAATTATCTGCAAAGATGCATGATCATGAATTCTCCTCCTGTAGGTGTCTCCAAATGCAATGGTGGAGTCAATGGATCTATTCGAATCTAAAGGTTTCTTAAAAGACAGGTAGCGAGAAAATAATGACTGGAACATGTGTCTATGAGTATGTAAGCTATGGTAGAGAAGATAAAGATCATACCTTGGATCATTCCTAGAGTCCCTGGGTTATACACATCAACTGCATGTAGTTTTACCCACCGCTATACCCTTGATCCTTCAATTTGGTGCAGACCTCATGGGGGTGGTTTTGGAAGTAGTTCAACGTGTATACACCACCTATAGCTCTCCCTGCTCCTCTATCATATCCACCTCTTAGAGGGTCTACCTACTCAATTTTCTTCCTCTTCCTCGGTGGTCCATCCACAGCCTCCCTTTCAATAGTCTGACAGATTGGATAGTCTCGAGTCAGATGCCATCTACTACTGCACGAGTAGCATCGCCTCTCCCTAGGATGAATAAATCCATCTTGAGACCCCTAGACTATCAATCCCATATCCTGGGTCCTCCTATGATGTATCCCACTTCATAAACAAGGTTTCTTTCATTAGCTCCCTACTACCTTGGTCCCTGTACATGTCTGCATGTTGCGGATTTCCACTGGTTGTATCTGCTCATCCAAGAAGTTCTTGACCACTAAAGCTCACTTCTACACTCCTGTGTATGTTGAAATTCATAGAAGCACTATACTTGCTCTGATGTTTCATCGTAGACCCCAATCAAAGGTCTGAGCTCTGAAGTACTGACCCCTGACCATATCAATCGATTAGTTGGAGAGTTTGGTGAACCTAGATGAAAAATCTTTCACCATAAAAATGCCCTAATGGAGCTAAATGACTTCCTGGATACACACTGCACTTATCGTAACTAGAGAGAACACCTCCCAAAATATTTTCTCGAACTCCATACACAAAATTTTCTCCTCATCGTGAGTATGTGTGATCATACTCCACCATCATCCTACTAATCATTAAATAAGACTTTCTCTTAGGATAACCATATCATCTATTATGGTCTATATTTGATGAAAAACACAAGTTACCACCTCAATCCAGTTCTTCGTCGCCTGAGGTTTGGGGTCGTCTTGAAACCTAAGGGGTCACTAACTCGGGAACTCTTGGAGCGCACTCAGCACATGTCCCTCATTCTTCGACACTACAGGTACCACGTGTTGCACCATTGGTGGTGTTATATTAGGTGTAACACATGGAGGTAACTACTGGGGAACTAGTCCCTATATTAAAGCCTTGTCACTTAGGGGATCATCCTCGAGATCGAGATGCTAAATACTAGTGGGTATGCATCGTGGAGGCATCCTGTAAGTAAACAAGATATAATAGGATCAAAGAATATATCTGGATACTTGAAACAAAGGACATGGAAAAAATAACCCATTCCTATATGATTCCTATACCGTTCTTTATATTTCCACCAAACTAGTGTTTTAATGTATAGAGTAGAAAATCATGTTATTAGAGTCGAAGTGTATGGATACGTTGGTGGCCCGCATCAACACTCAAGTCCCTCGCCTAAAATTCAAACTTAGAACACTTGGAGCTTGTCCCCAAACCAATCTCACAAACTCTTGGTCCTATGGTTGAATCGACCACCTCTGATACCACTATGTCACAACCCATCATAGTGGGTCTTGTTCCACAACTCCCAAATCCCAACATTAGTAGGTCAGGGGATGGTGACCATCACTTAGAAGGAATATAACTAACATGAGAGGCTTTTCCTAAGTAATTATACAGACACACACACACATCTCCAATACCACAAATGATGAAAATTAAAAAACCACAATGGAACCCAAATGAATCCATACAACTAAACCCAACCAATAGAGTACAACAGATGTAATGTGTGGAGGGTAAACTTTGGCATACTACAATCCCATCAAAAGAAAGAGTCTACAAATGACGAAGTCCAACCTGTAAGTAAAATGGAGAATTGGGAGTTCTCCTTGTAGCCATAGGAACACCTCGGACAAAAAGGATCCCAGAAAGCCTAGTCTAGTCCTTGACCTCCCATGACTCTAAAAAAATGCCGCTCATCTGCCCAAGACAAGACGAGTGTGGGTAAAGCCCGTGTAGGGGTGTGTATAATAATACCCCTGAAAACCTCAAAGAAAAACAAAATGTAATGTTACAGTCATATCTACTATGTATATGTCTAATAGACATAGAGAAAGAGAAACACATCTATCTATACTTTAAACCTAGACCCGTTGTCTAAAAGTTAGTCACAACGACTATGTACCTGCACTAGGGATAGAGTTCTACGATTCCACAATGTACTCGTATGGGAGAACTCACTCCATGAGTGTGATAGCTCTAATGGAGTCATTCCAAGAAGTATTATTCATTGGTAAGATCCATGGGAGAGATATATGCACTGATTGATATGAATAGAGAATAGATACAGTCATTTTAGTAGAACACACTCCTGAGTGGGAAAATATCACAATACACGGATGTGGATCACTACCAGGTCCTTGGGGGATCCCAAAACTCTCATGGATTCCCTTACTAAATAGAGTATCAACATCTTGTAAGATGAGTTGTGTCAATACATGAAACTACCTAGGGTCAATAATGGATAGAGGATATCACTCCATGCCTCTTTGAGAGATTCCTTACTCTGTCTTGGAATGTCCTACTGAATAGATCATACTCTTATTGATGGAAACAATACAATACCATTAGGAGAATGAGAAAAGGGGGAAATAATCCAAATGAAACCCCTCCAAGGAATGGTGGTCAAGAAGATCTAGCCATATATAGAATGGTACATGACGTGTAGAAGGGCACACATATCATGTTCCTTTACTATGGCTACTGCTCATGTTAAAAGACACCTGTTTGGAGAACATGTCAGGTAAAAACGTATATACACAATGTGTAGGAAGGATAACACACCATTTCTAAGCATCAGTGTTCCACTCTATGTATGTTGGCCATGTGCCCGTACACAGCTTTAACCCATTTGTCCGAGACTATGAAATAGTATACATGGTGGTCCACATATACGGCCAAGTCTGGCTATGTGTTGGATTACAAGTCATGTACTTCACCCCATGTACGTGTAGCTCTAGAGATACAGGCAGGGTCCACTTAAGGACCCACACACCATGTGAAAATTGTCACATCTTTTGTCTATGCTTCCTGTCACCCACAATTCCTATCGCTATTAGGTGTGGCTCGTACAATATGTTCTGCCGGAATCACATCGTGTCCTTAATCTGGTGTAGTGTAGAAATCCTTGATGTCACCATGCCAACAGTACAAGGTGTGTTCTTTTAGAACACACACTGTTTTGATCAATATTTTTCTTAAACAACACATTCTTCATTCTGTGCCCTAGGGAATCAAATGTTTTCCAATCCGGCCATCTGATCAATGTGAAAATCCATGGTTGTAGTTTCCCAGACGTCTTGAAGCCATCCCCATTGATTTTCGGCCTCCGATCGACCCCAAAAGCATATCTCGATCCACCCAATCGAAGAATGCTTCAATGAATGATCATCCTTGATCCAAGCCAATTTTTCATCTATCATCATCATTATACCTTAGACTAGTCACCCCGGTGTTAGATCTTAGATTTGGGATTGATTCATTTCAAAACAGATTCTCAATTATCCATTTTTCATCAACCCATAAACAATTTGAAGATCATGGGGGAGGGGAGGAAGAAAAAAATAAGAAAATGAGGAATTCACCACCTCCAAAATTCATCGCAGGGTCGATTCACTCCCATTAGTAAGTTTAATGGAGAATCAAAACAATATTCCAAAAAAAATATCATTGATACCAATTCCGGAATCCAAACCCCCAAAAGAAACAGAAATTAACACCCTTCCGCAAGAATGAACGACCCATGGATCTCTTTATTCATTAGTTGATCCACATTAATCATTTAAACACAATGAATGGAGGGAATTTTTTTTAACAAAAACATTACCTTGATTCGATTGAATGAAGATTTTTGCTTCACGCTCATTGGTGAGGTTCATCAAACTCCAATGTGCATCGATTGATAGCTCTGACATCATCTGCAATGGTTCCTCCTCCACTCCTCCAATGGCCGTTGAAAATTCATAGGGTTATGTGCATAACCCTCTCAATTTTCCCTAAGTGGATATTTATTGGGGATTAATTAGATCTTTTCATCCAATAAGAAATCAAAAAAATTTAATTTAAGTTTTTTTTAATTTTCATTAAAATATCTAAAAATTATCTACTGCAGCTGACCCATGCCGAACAGTGTCAGGCCCCACCAAATCCAAAGTTACTACATTGAACGCAATGGTGCACGCATAATTTTTATATTATCTTTAGTTCCAAAGTTAATTCAATTTTTCTGGAAAACTACACGCACATAATATTTAATGTTTAATTTATCTCATACATTTATTCCATGATCTCTGGGCCTTAGAATCGCACTATGTTGCAAATCCTGGCCTCAAAATAATTCCATATAATATTTAAAAATAATACATGGAAAATATGATACATTATGTAGAAGGTTTTTGAACTTTTAAAGATGAATGTTTGGGTTTTCAAAGAAATGTTTTCATGAATTCCCTCATTCCTTAGGATACCATCATGATATTATGATTTATAATAATGTGTTTTAATATTTTTTATATTATAATTTTTTTTTCATATGTGGAAATATTTTATTTATGTTATTATTTATATAGGGAAATTGGTATTAATTTTAATTGGTTATCCAATATATAATATACTAGAAGTTTTCCACCAATTTTATGTCCCATAATGATATTTTCTAGAAAAATATAAATTTAATAATCATTCCATAGGATCTAAGGAAGAGTTTAAACATTAAAAATTTCTAACATTCATCTTTGGACACATCATAAAAGAAAGAAAATTTTCTTGAATGAAAAATTGTTTTAATCATAAATTCTTATTTTTCTATAAAAAATATACTCGATCTAGAAGGTTACAATTATTTATCTAATTTATTTATTTTTTCTCAAAAATATTAAACCATTATGCCAATGGGAATGTAAAATTGTGATTTATGTTCTATTACGCTCATATTAATGGGTGTAAAATGATATGGATTATTATAGTTTGTATCAAAGAATGTTTTCGATATATTTACAGTTAAGGATAATGTTAATATACTCTCTAAAGAGGTTCTTATATGTGTTTATTTTATTATGAGATTGTTTTTTATGATTTCCATGAGGTGTCACATGAACATTACTTGTTTATAATGGTTTTACATACAGGATAAAGGGAAGATGATTTATAAATGAATCAATAATATAATAACCTTTCAAATCCGTAACCTACAATGATTAGAATAGAACTGATTTCGGTAGTGTTAATTTTTTTGACATATTCATTTAATGGTGGTACCAATAAAAGGAAAGAAACTAATATTTCCATAGAGGACCATGTATATAATTGAGAATTTAATAAAATATCACCCTCCATATTTCAATGGATCTTTAGACCCTGTAAAAGCAGATGTGTGAATAAAGTCTTTAAGTAATATATTCAATGTTATGGAATATATGGAAAATAAAAATTAAATTATTAATATTTATCATTTTATTGGTGATTCTAGTTGACAGTGTTATCCTATTAATAATACTAAAGAAAAATATGATATCTATGCAATAGAGTGGATGATATGTAAATATAATTTCCCTAAAAAGTATTTCCTAAAATTTATTCAGCATAAAATGGAACAGAAATTTATGAATTTGAATAATAGAAGAATACATGATGAACTCTTAGAAATAATATTTTAACATAATGGATAGAAATGTAAACATTAATATGATAGAAAATTAATGTAATTTATTTTTGATTTTATATAGGTTTGAAACCATTTTTTCAAATTATATTTTTACTCCCATGAATTTAAATATTTAGAGGAAATTGTTCGATGCACTAAATAATTTGAGATGGTGTTTTCAAACATTTGCATCACTCATGATAGAAAAAGTAAGAGATGTCTTATTAGTAAAAAATAGATATTATTTCAATAGAGAAATCTATAGGTAAACCCCTCAAATGATCCAAATTTAGTTAATATCACTTAAGGGAAAAATTAATAGGCAATAAATATGTTATTGATGTAGTAAGCCCAGTCATTTGGATGATGATTGAAATGGATATACTCTTTATAATACTAGTAATGGGAAAATATATAGGCTATTATTAGTAAGTAGATATAATTTAAGTGAGTTGGGATACTATGTTAATTAATGTTCAATTTTAGTAACATGAGTTTGGATTCATCGAGATCAGGATTAAAATGGTTGGTAAAATTATTTCACCATTACAATGGTACATGCAAGACCTGAAAATGATGTGTTCATAGGTATATAACTTATACATTAATATCATAATAATGAATTTATTAATTTATGACCCTCATATTATTTTATATTTAGAAACCATTAGATTAAAATGTGAATATCAAATTTATAAATAAATTCCAAACATTTCGTAAAAAGACCTAAGAGTAATATAATGGAAATAAGAATATATAGAAATATTGTAGTTATAACCAATCAAATAATTTTTCCTAAAAACAATAATATATTTTCCATTATAGTGTTTTATTTCATTATAGTTATAGATTAGATTTTATTTTAACATTATATGATATAATGATTAGAAAAAAAATTATTTCATAAAAGGAGATTTTTTATATAGAATAAAAAATCTAAACCTCTGATAAAAAATCAAGAATCTATTTAAATGATTGATGATGTAAGTGAAATTTATCTTCCACATATTATAGTGTAGAAATTAAGTGTTAAAATTATTCAATTTTTGTTATTAAATCAAAATATGGATGTATTTATTAGTGATTTTCCATGTTTTATTCATGATCATGAGGTTGAATTTACCATTGAACTAGTTCTAGATGATAAGTGTATTTTAAAACCACCTTATAAAATGACTCCAGTAGAACTTTTGAAATTTAAAACATAATAATAATAGATTATTGATCAGGGTTCTGTTAATCCATAAATTTTCAATTGAGGTTATCTTTTTCAATTTCATAGAAAGAAGTATAGTTCCATGATATTTTTCATTTTTTATGTATCACTATACAATTTCATTGTTAAGAATAGGTGTTTCTTCCTCTTATTGATAACTTGTTTTATCAACTCCAAGGCGCTCAGTAATTTTCAGTGATTGATCTCAATTCCAGGTATCCCCATCTTCATTTAAAAGTATAGTAAAATTGAGGGATGGTATTCGTTAATAGGTATATGCCTCATGAGTTTCTTTTTATTTATCTTGGGATGATTATTTCACCCATTTTATTTTTGTATTTTTTTAATAGAGTTGTCCATGACTAATTGAATAATTTTTTTGCAGTTTTCATTGATGATATTCTTGGTCACTCAGTAGTATTTTAGGAATATGATATATAAATAATCCCTATTATATATCATTTAAAGGGAAATATTTTTTTTTTGTAAATTCATTAAATAATATTTTTTTACAAAATATTTAATTTCATTTGAATTATGCTTTAAAATAATGAATGGATATTTATGTTTCTAAAACTAAATTGTTTAAAGAGTTAACAAGACCTATAAATGTTAGTAAGATTCGTGTTATTCATGTATAATAGGGTTAATACCAATGGGTTTTTTAAAACATTTCTTTTTTATACAAACCACTAATTAAGATAAATCAAAATGAGTAAAATTCATCTGGAAAATGTAATGTGATAAATATTTTCCTGAATTTAAAACATTATTTCTTAATATTTCTATTTGATCTATTCTAATAGGATATTGTTATTTTATTATTTATAGTAACTTTTATTTGAATGTATATGGTTGTTTCTTAATGGATGATAATAAGGTAATTTCATTTTATTCACCTCAATTAAAACTCTTTTTCGAGAATTACCTTAATCATTAACTTGAGTTTCCCATGGTGGTTTTTTACTTTATAAATTTGGATGGATATTTTTTATGAGACAAATTATGAAATATATACTAGAAGTAAATGTAAAAAATATAGATTGACTCAATAAATGTTGAACATGAGGAAAAGTATATGGTTAGAACTAAAAAATCGATTTCAATAATAACTCTTAGATGGGAAAATCAAACAAGGTCGTTAATACCTTATGTCAAAAATATAATGCATCATTGATGATGATTCATTTGAAGTATTGTCCATTTATCAATGGTTTAATTATTTTTTCCTATTATTATTCATATGGAATCATTCCCACTTTTTACTAATGTTTCATTTTTATCACCTTAGTTAGAATGAATTTAGCAAGGTAAAAAAGAAGATAATTAGTTTTAGGAAATGGTTGATTTGGTCAATATGGTTAATATTCATGAATCTAACATTGAAAACGTTAGGGAAATGAAATTTGGAAATAGATATTGTTTATTATGTGGTTTCCAATTGAAGAAGTAATTTCTTAGTGAATCTTACATCTCTATATTTTCTATTCATTCAAAAAAACTCTAAAATATATAGAAACCTTACATAGTATTCTTCGTGGGGTTGAATGAGAAAACATATTACAAGTTCTATGAAGAAATATTTGACTTGGAAAAAGGTTAAAGATTGGTGAAAATTACTAAAAGATATTCTTCATCCTTTTTTAGTTCTTAAATAAATATGGTGGAATGTATCCATGGTTTTTATGGTGGTACTACCAAAGTAATCATGAGGCAACAATGTAATATAATTTATTTTTCCACATTTCACTAAATCTACATATTTTTTTAAAATTCAATATATAATTTCCTTGGATAAACTATAGAAACATTATTATATTGGTATATTCATTTTTCATGTATCCAATCTCTATATTATATCTCATCATGATCCAATATTTACCTAAAATTTTTCAAAAGGACTTCAAAAGTCATTTACTAATAAATTAAATTTTATTACCTCTTTTCATCCTCAATTTGATAAATAGTCTGATTGAAACATTTAAACATTGGATGATATTATTTTGAATGAATCAATAGATTATATAGGTTTTTGGGATAAATAACATTCATTGGTTTAATTTTCATAAAATAATTGTAATCCTTATAGTATATTAACAACACCACTTAAGACATTATATAGACAGAGCACTCCATCATGTTAGGATGAAGTTTGAGAAGGAAGGTTTTTGGGACCAAAGTTAGTAGATGATATAGTACTGAAGGTAAATATTATACAATTCTATATTATGGTAGCTCATAATGCGTAGAAATTTTATGTTGAAAGCCAAAGGAATGATTACTTGTTTGAGGTATGAGATCATGTTTTTCATGAATTATCTCCCATGAAAAGTGTTATGATTTTTGGATAGAAATGAAAATTATTCCTATGATGTACTGATAAATATGATATTCTGGAATAATTTTTCATCATTTTCATATCATGGGGCCTTACCTCATCTTTTACATTAGATTAATGATGGTGTTCCTATTTTCATTAAAAATAATTATGTACATGGTGCATCTCATTATTTGATCCCTAATGTGGTATAGTTAGTACAAAAACATTCCTAAAAAGAAAACAAGGTTCATATTATTAATTAACGATAAATGGTATTATGAAATAATATGATTCACCAGGTAATATTTTTATGTAATAATTATATTATTGATAAAGTTACCTGGGAATCCAAATATCATCTGAGGGAAAATAATCCTGACTTATTTAAATAATAAATAAAACATCATGGATTCATTTTCATAATGGTGGAATAATGGAAAAAACTATATAAAAATATAAATAAGTAAATATCAAAATTTATATATATAATTTTTATGTATTTTGATTAATCATTATTTTGTAAATGACTTTAATTGATTTTTTATTCACAAAGGTAATCGTTATATTCAACATTATAATTTTTTCATGTACTAAATCAGTTTTATTTAAAGGTAAAATATCATTATAATGTAACTTTAAATTTTATAAAAAGGTAAATTATTTCTTTAAATAGTTTAAAAAATTATCTTTAGGTTAATTTTTTATATCCATTTGAGAAGATATATTTTTGGACAAATAATGACAATATTCTATTTTTATAAAAAATTTCATTTATTTTAAAATATTAAAAACATAAAATTATATTTTGGGGTTTTAAAATCATATTTTTACACTTTTAGTAAAAATAATTAAATTAACTACATAGTGGTAAACATTATTCTAGATTTTGTTATAAAATCATTTTTCTGCAAAAAAGATGGTTTTTCTAAAAATTATTTTCGATGAATTTATTATATTTACTATAAAATTAATTATTACCAATTATAAAAATTTAATATATTAAAATGGATTTCATATTTTAAAATATGATTTTGAAATTTTGTAATGAGTAAAATTTCACTTATGGTAATTTTGAATAGTAACCTCTGTAAAACATTTTCACTATATAATGGTTAAAAGAGGTTATGATTCAGTTAAAACTATAAGATAAGGCTTAAAAATATATTCCCACTTCTTCTCCCCATGTATTAGAGTTACCTTTATCCCCAAAATACTAACCTATGAATTATTAATATTTATGTTAGGGGTGTTTTTCCAAATAAGAGGTATAATTGTTAACTGAGTGATTAGTTTTATTTTATCCATACTCCTCCTGTAAATAATCCTTAACCTGGACGAAAAAAATTCAGTACCATCCATATATCAAAATTTTATTATGATTATGGAATTAACCTTTTTCATTTCTTTTACCATCCAATGGTAAATGAATTCGTCGCTCGTCCTTGGGGGTGGACTACCACCTGTACAAAGGGATGTTTTTCATTTTTCATCAAAAGATCATATAGATGTTTTAAATAAGGGATAAAATGAATATTTATGATATTTATAACATACTTTATATTCAATAAAGATAATATTTTACTTACCATCTTACCCTACCATCTATTTGAAAATCATAATGTCCCTTGTGTGTATGTGTGGACAACCACCTCAACAATGCGATGTGATTCATTCCTCATTTCAAACATACATAGATGGTCATATAAAAGGAACTAATGAATTAATATTAAATTCCTAAAATATTTATGATATTTAAAAATTAAAATTTTATATACTCACCAAATAATAGAAAAATGGGTATTTTTTTTACATAAATATGGACTACAATCTCTATGGAATTGTGTGATTAATTTTTCATTACTTGCTTAAATAGTCATTTTTAAAATTGTATTAAATTTATAAAAATTATAATTATAAAAAAAATTACTCGGGTTGTTGTGGAATCATTATTCTTTTGACCATGTTGAACACACTAATGTTGTTCTGAGGTTATAAATCAAACGACCCCAAAACATCCAAAGAGAACTTAACACTTTTTTTAACATGAAAACATCATATTAAGTGATTTAAATGGAATAATGATAAATTATTTAACGTGAATTTTTTCTAAGGAATTTAAAAACTAATTTAAATTTATTATTAATATGATACATAATGTATGATGTTATATATAACTTAAGTTAAAGGGATTTATTTTAAAAACTATTATATTCATGTTTTCCTTCCAACTCTTTTTTCTCCATGTCAATGTTTCTCTATAAATGGTTCAAGAATATTATTATTAATATTTCAAAAGAATTAGAAGTTTATTTTCAACAGTAGTTGAAATTTTTTTAAAGTATTAAAAAATTAATAATTTCATAATCATTCCAAATGGGTTTTTCTATCTTTTTAAAAAAGTTAAAAACAATGGTTTTTTCATATATGACTTAGCCACATTTTCCCACAATAATAACTATTTTTATCAATGTTTTTCTTCAATATTACATGTATTTTAATTGATTTCTATATTCCCACATTATGGGAATTTTTCTTTTTTAATAGTTTTTAAATAAAAAGGATAATTCTTCTTATGACTATGTGAAAATAGAAAATAGTTACTTTTTTTGTTTAAGAAAGTTTTTAAGGGTTTTATAATGAAAATGAGTAAGCTTAAAAAATTATTCATGATATGATACATGATAATTATATATGAAGATGATTGATACAGATATATCATAGGAATATGGGTGTGCCCGATATAGATATTCAATGCATTTGGATAATTATTAATACAAAATAAAATTGCAGCTAGACCAATACATCTATACCATACATTTGGAGAACTATTGGTATAACTATCCTATACCAATGGTTTAAAAAAAATATTGGTATAAGTAAATTAAAGATAACTTATACCAATGGTTATGCCAAAACTATTGGTATAAGTACTGTAGTGTGACAATACACTAATATTTTGTCAAAAACCATTTGTGTAAGTACCTTAGTGAGACACTATTCCAACTATTTTGGAAAAAACACTTTTATAGGTTTAATAAAGACAATACATACCAATGGATATAGGAATACCATTAGTATATATTACATGAAGTCACCCAATACCGAAAATTTATCCAAAACCAATGGTATAGGTGCATGATTTTTTTGAATTCTTTATTCAAATAGTATTGAACACCTCAATAATTGCATTAAATTTTATCATATTTTTATATATTAATAATTTTATGATCAAGGATTTAATTATTATTAGTTGTTAGGTTATGTAAATGTAATTTTGAGGTGTTGGGATCAAAACCATCCAATCCTTTTATTAAATTACATATATTATTGGTTTTGAAAATCATGGGCATAAGAATTTCATAGGTCATATACCGATGGTTTTGGAACCATTGGTATAGGTACATATAATAATGGTTTAGGAACCATTAGTACCTAAACTAATGTTTAATAAAAACTATTTTTTTAGTTATAATCCAATGGAGAATCACCCAGCATTCTTCCAAACCATTATTATGGGCTTTATTAACAGTATTGTAAGACATTGAATGGGGAAGTGAAAGTGATAACCGTACAATTTAATCCAAGTGATTTAAATAGGATTTAATTGATCAAAATATATTTAAACACGAATGAATACGGTTTTCTAATATGATTCTCCAACATACCTAAATTATGATTTCAAAATTGTTTATATGGAAAAAAATTGATTTCGTAAGTTAAATCAATTTTATGAACTTTTGAAAGTTAATGTTTTTTTAATGTGTGATTTTCATCAGTTCCGACATTCAACAAGATACTATCTTGTATTTTCTATTATAAATAATGGGTCATATTTTTTTCAATTAGAAATTATATATTTTTTAATATGTAAATGTTTTATTTATGGGATCACTGTTTTATTGAGGGAAAAAGTAAATTATTTTATGGGTTATAATATTTTTATTAGACTAATAGTATTATTTTATTTTTATATCAAATAAAGGGAATTGTTTTCTTTTAAAATTCAAAAATGTTTTTTAATGGATTTATGTATTATTAAGAAATATATAAATGAAAATTATTATATTTTGGACTCATCATAAAAAAAAATATCTCAAATGAAACAGGGATGCAATCTTAAAAATATGTTTTTAAGGAAAAATTGTAATCAAAATGGAGTTTCTAATATGATATGTAATATTTTTCCTATTTCTCTTAAACTCTAAATGAAAAGGATCATGGTAATATTAACATGTTAAATTCTTTCAATTAAACTCATATTTATGGGTTTTTAATGTAAAAAGTCATTATAGGAGGATTATCTCATGGTCAATTCCTTAAAAAAATTCATTTGAATTCTAAATATATGATCACAAAATAAATATGAATCAAGAACATGGAATATAAATATACATACCTAAATTGTAGTGTTCTTAATATCTATCAATTTCAATATAGTCTGTATGATAGTGATCAAAAAGTGATAGCTAATGGACTATAAAAACCAATAGTAGTACACAAGTCACTAGAATACTCATATGATATGAGAGGATCCATAAAAACTATAAGGATATTGATTAAAACATAACTAGTGAATAATAATTGTTAACCAACCATGAATAGTCATTTATTTAATGAAATACTGAATTAGAGACATCGCCCACAAGAGCATTGTATCCCTATATATACCTCCTTCATTCAATGAAGGAGTGTGAGTGCTAGATGCTAATAATTGGAAGCCATTATATATTAATCCAAATGTATGACCATAATTTTGTGATAATAATTGAAAATTTTAGTTATAATATCACACCAATAATCCAATAAAATGAATCATCATTGTGATTTATATCCAAACAAAACAAAGTAAAATACATTTAAATGGTCATGCGGTGAATATCCTAAACAACAGCCAATCATGTTATACAACATAGGAATTTATGTTCGCCTAAATATTTGGCACAATTTTATCCAATTAAATGCATCTTTTACATTTATTATCTTATGATATATATATATATATATATATCATATAAAATGATGGAACTAGTTATCGTATATTTCCAATATATATTTTCAGGTGATATCAAAAACATTTTTACACTATTTTTAGTGTTATGGTGTCGTGGTATCCATTTATATCTATAAAAAAATTCAAAAAAACTAAAAAGAAAATAATATTATGTTTTCTTATTATTTAATTAAAATTTTAATTTTTTTATCAAAGATATTACATTGAAGTTAAAAAATTTACTGAAATAATAATAACACTGAATCATTAAAAAATCTGAAACTTAAAAATAACATAAACTATATAAGAATTATTATATTATAATTGTTTATTAATGTAGATTCCTTTATTACCATCTTGTAAATGTTACTGAATGTGAATAATTACATTATTTATTTTATTACATATGAACGCCACCCATATTATAATGAAGTTGTTTATTTAATATTTTATAATAAATGTAATTTTTGAGTTAATAAAAAGAATATTTTATATATTTATGGAAATAATGGATGCAGATCACTAAAATATAGATATGAATATATCGAATTCCAACAGAATAAAAAAAATTAATCCCGAAGAAGATTTATATTAGGATGGGTGATGGGAATTTATGGATAATATTATTAAGAACCATAAAATTAAGCCTAAAAATAAAAGTACTTGTTTATAACATACCGAATAAAATATTCAATATTGTTTAACAAAAATGGAAGAAATTATTATTATATTCTCCCAAAATATCAGATTTCACCCAAAGAATATAAATATAAATGTGGATTTTTTTTAAATTTTTAATAGAATGTGAAAAAAGAACAAGAAAAAATAATTCACAATCCATTGGATGAAATAATTTTCTTTCAAAATATTTTTTAGAAATAAATTATATAGATTGAGGAGATGTTATTAGATTATTATTCACTGTTTAACATTCAATGATGTTATTTTATGAAAAAAAATAAAAAAAGGGAATTTGAATTTGAGAATGTTAGTAAGGATAATTTAAATTTAAAGAATAATTTTTTTTCACATTTTAAAATGAAAATATATATTTATATAATATATTTGAAGTATTAAGTCATGTTTTCATTTTATATAGATAATAATCATGTATCATTAGATGGTATTTTCTAAAAAAATATTAACAGAATGAAATAATAATAAATAATAATTCATCCAATAATGAATCTAAATTTGAAAATTTCGTATCTAAAAAAATAATTGATAACAAGTATAGTTATATTAAAACATTAGGCCTATGAGGTACTTTTTAGTTTAAATAATATGTTATTACAAAAAAACCTGTATATAACATGGAATGTTATTTTTTCCATGTAGATATGGAGAATCAAACGAGTATTGATTCATGTAAATGATACCACAACTATCATTTGACTACATATGGGTTTTATGATAATTATAGATAAATATGATAAATGTGACATTGTTCCGATGGAAACTAAGAATTTTTATTAGGTTTTTTTTAAATTCATAAATTTGAAAAATATTATTTATATTTATTTTAATTTTATTTTTATAAAATAAAAAAAATTATGATTGGTTGTTATATTTATTGTGTAGAACAATATTTTTTTTATTAAAAGGATCATCTTCCATGTGACTAATGAATAATTTTCATCACATTATGAGAGTTAATTTTATTCTTTATTATTTAACTTCTCCTAATGTATACATTCATTAAATAATATTACATTGTGTTATTTAAACATAGTTTTAACATATATAACTTGTTTTAAAGTAGTATTGGGGAATGTTTATAAGAGCACACTTATATAGTTGTTATGTTTTTATTAATAAAATAATAGTTTCTTAGAATTCACATTGTGATTAATAAAAAATCTATGTAAAAATAATTTAACTTGATTTACAACACATATAATTTTTTGGAACAAGATACATTTAATTGAAATTTAATGCTTTTTCTGAGTCAATTAGTATTTGAACGTGGAAATTTTAAAATTTATATTTAAAATGAATGTTTAATATTATAATTTTTCAAAATAATTTTAAACTCTGATGAACAAAATTTGACCACAAAAAATAAAATATTTATACATTAATAATAATATTTTTATTAATATGAAATTTCAAGGTCCAATATAGATAATTACATACATTACTGTTTTTTATAATGAATATTATCACTATTAATTTTTGGTTGCAACATATGAAACAATACACGTACCTAACATGTGGTTATAGGATTAGGACACCTCCCCCCCCAACCCATGGTTGACCTAGGTCTAATTACTCAATTTTGTTTCAATAGGGCCAAAGATATTATTTTAGGGACCAAAGGCCTTTTGGGCCCAGTGCCTCTAAAAGGGCCCCTCCAAGACCCATTTCCCTAAAATTTTGGAAACATTCATATTATAATACCTTTTGTTTCTTTGCCATAATATTACCTATTATAGTCCCACAAAAATACCAAATAAATTATCATTTTTTAACTAGGATCTGAAACCCATTTTCATGTATATGGACACCTATTACTTTCCACTGAACAGGTGGGTTGATCCCATAATATTGATTTTGATTATAATTATCGTTATTATTGTTAATATTACTGATTTCTTGTTTGAACTATCTGAACACTATTAATTAACAGACAATATAGAGATATATTGTAAAGAGCCAGAAATTTCAAGGAAATTTGTTTTCTTAAATTCATTGGAATTTTACGAGTCCGCAGTTTCTGGCAGCGCCTAATTCCGAGGCCGAGTGTCCTGAGAATCAATTTCTGAAGTTTTGTTCAGATACATTCAGTAAATGTACATGCGGCCTTTTCTATCTTTTTAACCGGTTCTCGGAGTTGAAATATGAGGACACCGATGAACTTGCAGCATCGATATTCGCTTAAGGGGACCTTTACCGTAGTTGCATTTTATGTGGGTTGAAAGTAATATTTTGGGGATTCGTAGAAAATTAAATAAAATTGTTTTATTGTACAATTTTATTTAAGAGGTGTTTATTCCCTCCAAAGGCGAGTTTGGGTGGGTCCCACACCCCACATAACCACCCATGAGAGGATTTAGTGTGGTGGGGCCCACATGAACCCAAACACTTTCACCTCCTCTCAACTCCCTTTAACTTATCTTAAGTTTGGACACCACCCATCATTTATTTTGGTGGAGTATCTTCATATACCATTTTATAAATTGAGCCAACTCATATAATTAATACATTCTTTAGTTAATATGGATGTTTGAATTAATTTTAATTACATGGCATTGTTATTATTTAGGGGAAGCCTTATTATAATATTTTCTAGGAAAATATTCTGTGGGGGAACCATTGGAGAATTACAGGAAAGCTTCTACCTTCCAACGAAGAACCGTCAAAGAACGTCAAAGCCAATATCGATCTTCATTCAATCTATAAGATGAGGAGCCACCCGCGAGGAACTTCGGCTATGCGTGTGTATTATACCTCATACCTTGGCATTGATTTTGGATGGCAGTTATTTAGTTGTTATCATCTAACACGGACAGCACGGGCCGAAAAAACACGGCCTGACGACCCTCCGTTAAATCTTTCTTATGTTGGTTCTGGGGGACGGAGGCCACAAGAAGGAAGGAACGGCGGTGATCGGAGGCCCCAGTGGCAAAGGTAGCCACGCGCTGGCTAGTTGGAGGAAAATCACGGCCTTAAACTGCCTGTCACCCGGGCAGAAGAACCGGCCGGATGTAGCCAGCTGGGTTGGTGAACCACGGAACCTGTAGGTGCGAGGTTGAGGAGGAACTTCCCTCATCCAGGGGCGGCCTACTGGATGAACCAGCCTGTCGTAGCCAGCCGAGCGGGAGATCTGTGGCACCACCTTGGCGCTGCGCTGCGATGAACCGCAGCCCGCTTCCATGGGCCCCTTTGGCGGGCGAACCGGCAGGCTGCCAGCCCGCCCGGTTGAAGAAGGCTACGACACCAAAAGGTGCCACATGGGAGAACATCACCCCGCCTGTGCGGGCCACTCACTCCAGAAAATCTGGCTATCTTCAGCCTGCGTCGGCCGACCAGGAAGGTGGGACGGCGCCGCTCGGTGCCACCGTTGCGTAGAACCAGGGGGCCGCGCCCCCCTCCTCCGGTTCCGCTCAGCCAGCTGGCCAAGCCACCGCCTGCAGCGGGCCGGGCCGCACCCCTCCGGGCTGGGCCAACCCCTTATCTGGGTCGGACCCGCTGAGCCAGGATGGGCTGACCCGCCAGCCCACCGGGCTTGACGGGTCGGGCCCGTTTCACTTAAATGCGAATAACTTCATGACAACGCGTTCGATCGACGCGCTGTCTACAGCACAGGGACCCTTGTGAAGAGGCGGTCCTTTTTCAATATTCTAAGTGAGTTTTGGACAACTTTGGAAAACTTCTGGGATTGGAACGAGCGTAATTCCAACCGGGCCACTGGAACGGAAAATCCAATAACTCTCAGACTGGCCATCCGATTGACGCGTTGTCTGTCGCGTTGGGTTCTTTTTGATGAGATGGAAATTCGGAATACATCATCTCTAGAATTAGTGATAGTTTATTTATCACCCCCTTTTCTCGAGGAGCAGACCCTCTCGTAATAGAGAATTCTGTTTGAGGGAAACCTAGAGCTAGTTGTGACTGTGATGACAACCATACTGGGATCCTCCGTCGGTTCGACAATGAGGTAAACCATGCTAGAATCCTTCATGGGTTCCACTACAATGACTTTCATGCTGGGATCCTCTGTGCATTCGACGATGATGAATTATGTACTAGGATCCTCATTGGGTTTGACAACGACGTCTACTGTACTAGGATCCTCCGTGGGTACGACGACGACGTCTACCGTACTGGAATCCGCTATGGGTCAATGGCGATGACTTCTATACTGGGATCCTACGTGGGGTCGACAGCGATGACTTATGTACTTGTATCCTGAGTGGGTCCGACAGAGTAGCTGGTCTTGTATCCTAAGTGGGTCTGACAGCTTAGCTAGTCTAGTATCCTATGTGGGTCCGATAACATAGATGAATTAGTGACTACATCTGATAATCTCTATCATTATACGAAAGATGTATACTTGTGTGAGATGATTCTTGTCTTTCAATCATTATCATCGATGTGATTGACTTACAATTTTATTTGGACTAGATTGTTCTTGGGATCGAGATATAGAGCCGAACTGTGGTTGATAATATAGGTATATTAATGGGTATATACCTAAGTAGAGTTGGTTGACACTACATGTTCTTGTCTTTGTTATGGGGTTTATCCTTCGTGGATACTGGTAGACCTTGGGGGGTCTCTGGGTCCCTACTGAGTATTGTATACTCACCCCTGTGCAGGCTATGTCTGCACAATGTTGTATTGGATGCAGATGAAGGACAACACTGATTGAGGTAGAGTCTGGTGGAGCTGGACGGTAGCCGAAGGTGGACCACTTTCTGAGACGTACACGGATCAGACAGAAAGACCTAAGGTGCTGAGGAGACCATCTGTACCCACCCTTCATGTGGGATTCCCGGAGAAGGACTCAGTGGTTTCTATTTTACTTTACTTTTGTTGTACTAGCTTTTCAGTTTTACTTTACTTTATAGTTGGGTGTTTATACTGGCCCATTTACTTTTCATCACTTACTTTTTTATTCAGTTTTATTTAGTGTTTACTTCCTGTTGTGTACTTTGTTGTGTTTGTTTACTTTTATAAAGGAAATTCCTTCCCAGCTTAGGAATTTATGGCCTTGGTGCTAGGCGCCAGCCCCTAGACTATGGAAGTAGGGGTAGGGGTAGTCACGGCACAGGCCCCGAGGACGGGTCGTGGAAAATTGGTATCAGAGAAGATGGTTCTACGACAGAACATAGTACTCTGATCATTCTTTTCTATGAAGCAATAGTGTTAAGAGTATTGAGAGTAGTTTTCAGTCCAGGGAGTCCAGTGCTGGTGCGGCCGCCGACGTATCGACACACCAGGTCCTTGATCTCTAAATTCCAACTTAGTGCAAGAAAACACTGATTGCATGTGTGTTTCCTTTGAAAATGTTTTCTTCATGATTACTTTAGTCAGTTCACCAGGTATACTGTTTAAACCGTGGTGCACCTATTCCTTTTTTGGATAGCCCCATGAAGGCATCCGGCTATGGTTCCAAGTTATGTATGAGATAGTAGCCCACTGAGCGACGAGGCCTCGGTGCAGGGCCCCATCACAGGGGAGGCACCAGCGGTACCAGTACCCACTAGGCCACCAATAGCAGCAGCCCTAGAAGCAAGGAGTTCAAGCCTCTTGAGTGTGTTTCACGAGTTCGAGCAACATATCTTTCCAAGGTTCTGTGGAGAGATGGATCCACAGGCAGCTAAGGACTGGCTGGAGGCTGTCGTCAATGTTTTCATATTGGCAGGGACACCAGCCGACCTCATGGTAATCCTTGCCGCGAGTCACCTGCATGCAGCGGCAGGCAGATGGTGGAGCCTGATGCTCTAGGTTCATGATGAGGCATCATTACAATGGATAGACTTCAAGAGTCTTTTCCACTCAGTGTTTGTTCCATCCACCCTTCGTGCGGAGCGGATTTAAGAGTTACATCATCTACAGTAGAGCAGCATGATAGTAGCTCATTACATAGCGAGGTTCACTGACCTCTCACGCTACTCCACGGATATGGTACGAGACTCGTTCTTCAGGGCCCAGACCTTCGAGCAGGGACTGAGGCACAAGATCCGGGCTTCGACGATTCCCCTCATCATCCCGGCGTAGGCGGGGGTGCTGGAGCGAGCCCTTCTAGTGGAGAGCTTTCTCGCTGAGCAGTCTCTAGCAGTGAGACCCCCCACAGGGTGAGACGTAGCGGAGTCTTCTATAGCTGGCAGTAGACAGTTGACGCATAGGTCCAAGCAGACCCGGCCATCAGGTGGGAGACCTCAGGATTCAGGTTCGGTTGTGCATGGCACACCAAATAGGGTCATCCTTACGAGGAGCAGGTAGTGCTATTCATGCGGCGGGTAGGGCCACATGGATCGTGACTACCCGACCCGCTATGCAGTCGAACAACAGTCAGTAGAGGTACCTCGGAGGCAGCGGTAGAGGTTTGACTATGGTGGTCCACCGGGAGCAGGCGGACGACACAGATGAGGTGGTCGAGCAGGTGGTGATGGATGACGTTTCGAGGCTCTACCACCACCACCACCAGGAGGTCCACCCCGACCACAGGTAGCTGGAAGACAGAGATGGGATTAGCTCCAGTCAGTCGAGTACTATGACCACAGCGCACCTGATATGATTCAAGGTACTATCTGTGTCTACTCCATCCTTGATGTAGTACTTATAGACATAGGTGAGAGTCATTCTTTTATTTCTGCTACCATTTTTCAGAGCTCGGAGATTCCAATGGATCCGTTGGCTCGATCCTTATGGCTAGAGACTCCTACGGGAGTAGACTCAACGATTACGCACTACTGCCGGTAGTGTGAGCTTACTCTAGGAAGAGAGATCTGCGGCTGGGATCTTCTTGTAGCGGCATTTATGCCTTATGACATCATCTTGGGTATGGACTCATCATCAACAGTCCATGCTTAGATTGATTGTATTAGGCACAAAGTGCGATGTGTCCGCAAGGATGGGACCAGGTTCATCTTCACCAGTGAGAAGGGAGCCTTTGCAGTGTAGGATGAACTTACATAGAGGAGAGGGAAGGTGATCACACTTCAGTTGGCTAGTCTCATACTCGGAGTAGTTGATGGGCAGAGTCTGATTTTTACTGTTGTGGTGGATCAGTAAGCGGATGTTTTTTCTAAAGATGTTCCAGGAATACCTCATCACAGCGAGGTAGACTTATACATTGACCTATACTCCGGGACAACCCTGATATCTACTCTAGCATATCGGATGGCTTCTGCTGAGCTTTTTGAGCAGCGGGTATAGCTGGAGGACTTATAGGGGAAGGGATTTATTCGACCTAGTGTTTTACCCTGGGATTCTCCGATTTGGTTTGCCAAGAAGGCAGATGGGAGCTTGCGACTGTGTGTTGACTACCATTTCCTGAATCAGGTGACCGTAAAGAACAAGTACCCACTCTCGAGGATTGAAGAACTCTTTAATCAGATCAAGGGATCATGATGGTTCTCAAAGATAGACCTCAGGTCATGCTATCACCAGCTCATAGTTCGAGACGAGGATGTGCAGAAGACGGCCTTCGTGTGTTGGTATGGCCACTAGGAGTTCTTGGTTATGCTCTTCGGTGCAACCAACACACCAGTAGTGTTCATGAGTCTCATCAACTGGATCATCCAGCCCTACCTCGTTCGATTTTTCGTAGTATTTATCGACGACATATAGATTTACTCGGCTACTGAGGAGGTTCACACCCACCATTTTCAAGTAGTACTAGACTCGTCATTTTGGAGGATAAAGTTGCAGTGGATCCAGCAAAGATCGAGGCTGTACTTGCTTGGGATCTGCCTAGGAGTGTGACTGAGGTGTGAAGTTTCCTAGGTTTGGCTGGGTACAATCGGAGATTTTTGCTAGACTTCTCCAAAGTTGCAGCAGCGCTTTCAGCATTCATGAAAAAGGGGAAACCCTTTGTGTGGTCAGAGAGATGCCAGAAGATCATTCAAGAGATGAGGCATAGATTGACTAGTACGCCAATCTTAAGTCTACTGGAGGAGGGCGTAGGGTATGTAGTTTACTGCGACGCATCAGGGACCAGAATCGGGTGTGTCCTGATGCAGGAGCAAGAAGTGATCGCGTATGGTTCACGGAAGTTGAGATAGAACGAGCAAAACTATGCTACCCATGACCTGGAGTTAGCAGTAGTTGTCTTCGCCTTGAAGATGTGGCAGCACTATCTGATGGGACAGTGCATTACAATATACTCTGACCACCAGAGTCTCAGGTACGTCTTCTCTTAGAAGGACCTTAACCTGAGACAATGATGTTGTCTCGAGTATCTCCAGGACAGTGACTTAGAGATAGACTATACTCCAGGGAAGGGGAACGTTGTAGCAGATATTCTCAGCAGAAGATCTGGAATTCAGCTACTAGGAGAGGTGACAGAGCAGCTGGATGTGTTGCAGATATCCTTTGTGGATATAGATGTAGAAGCCTTTCTTCAATCTCTCAGAGTCAGTACTCCACTTCGTTAGTGAGTTAGAGAGGCACATCATTGGGACGTTGACTGTGTGGCGCGACGTGCTCAGATATCCATAGGGAAAGCACCTGATGGATTTTCTGAAGGAGGGGATCATTTCATCCTCTTCAGGGGACGTACCATGGTACCAATTGCATTAATGGGGGGAGTGCTGAGGGAGTATCACACTTGTCCTCTAGAGGTACATCCAAGAGTGGCGAAGATGTATTAGGACCTCAAACGACAGCACTGGTGGCCAGGTATGAAGAAGGCTATAGTAGAGTTCATTTCACAATACCTCACTTGTCAGCATGTGAAGGCAGAGCACCAGGAACCAGAAGGCTTGGTATAACCATTAGAGGTCCCAAAGTAGAAGTGGGATGGGATATCCATGGATTTTGTGACAGGGCTTCCACATAAATCCAGAGGATATGACTCTTTCTGGGTGATTGTCGATCGACTCACCAAGTCCACTCACTTTCTACCATCAGAGAGATGGTCTCAGTGGAGAGCTTGGGATGCCTCTACATTTAGGAGATCACACGGCTTCATGGTTTGCCATCAACTATCGTCTCCGATCGAGATGTTCTTTTCACTTCCCGGCTATGGAAGGGATTACATGAGGCTTTTGGGACACTGCTTCACTTGAGAACTGCCTTCCATCCTCAGACGGATGGTCAGACTGAGAGGACCATTCATACTCTCGAGGACATGCTCTATGCATGTGTCCTCGACATTGGTCACAGATGGGAGGATCACATATCATTGGTGGAGTTTGGGTACAACAATAGCTACCACTCCACCATCGGGATGACACCTTACGATGCACTGTACGACCAACCTTGCAGATCATCTCTCTTCTTGACTGACCTCAGGGAGTCAGCACTTGTAGGACCAGAGATGGTGCAGGCTATGACGGAGAAGGTGCAAATCATCCAGGAGCGGATGAAGAGTGCACATAGTAGGAAGAAGTCCTATGCTAATAGGAGATGGAGACCACTGGAGTTCGAGGATGGCGACCACGTCTTCTTACGGGTCTCACCTCGACAAGGTCTATAAAGATTTGGTCAAGGCAGGAAGTTGTCTACATGATTCATTGGACTTTTCCAGGTCCTCAGCAGAGTAAATGAGGTGGCTTACCGCCAGGCCCTTCCACCTTAGCTGCATTGTATGCACGGCGTCTTCCACATATCTCAACTGTGGAGATACGTGCATGAGCCGAACAACATTATCAACCATAATGAGATTGACATAGTTGATGGGGTGACATTCACGGAAGTCCCAGTGGAGATCGAGGATCGATAGGATTCAGTCCTACATGGACGGTCGATTCCTCTGGTATGCATTCGCTGGAAGCACGGGAACCTCCAGGAGAGCACATCGGAGTGGGAGGCTCAAATGCATGCTCAGTACCGCCATTTGTTTCCCAAGTGTATTTTGTAGCTTTACATGGACGTAAAGCCCTATGGTTGGAGTAATATAAAGACCTGAAAATTTCAAGGAATTTTTTTTCATAAATTCATTGAAATTTTACGAGTCCGCAGTTTCTAACGGCGCCTGATTCGGAGGCCCGGTGTGTCTGGCATCAGTTTCTGAAGTTTTGTTCGGTTACATTCAAGAAAATTACGTGCGGGTTATTCTATATTTTGAATCGGTTCTCGGAATTGAAATCCGAGGACACCGATGAACTCACAACACTGGTATTTGCTTAAGTGGACCATTAACGCAGTTACGTTTTAGGCAGGTTGAAAGTTATATTTTAGGGTTTTGTAGCAAATTAAATAAAATTGTTGTATTGTACAATTTTATTCAAGATTTGGTTATTTCCTCCAAAGGGGAGTTGGGGTGGGTCCCACACCCCACATAACCTCCCATTAGAGGATTTAGTGTTGTGGGGCCCACACGAACCCTAACCCTTTCACCTCCTCTCAACTCCCTTTAACTCCTCTTATGTTTTGACACCACCCCTCGTTTATTTTGGTGGAGTCTCTTCATCTTCCTTTCCATCAATTGAGAAAAATCATATAATTAATGCCTTATTTAATTAATTTGGATGTTTGAATTAATTTTAATTACATGGAATTGTTATTATTTTGGGGAACCCTTTTTATAATATTTGCTTGGCAAATATTCTGTGGGGGAACCTTTGGAGAATTAGAGGAGAGCTTCAACCTTTCAATGAAGAACCGCCAAAGAACGTCAAAGCCAAATTTGATATTCACTCAAGCCTCAAGAGGAGGATCCACCCACATGGAACATTGGCTACGCTTCCTCCTTGGGTGCAACCCGACGTCCAAGGAATCGACATCCGTCTTCTACGAAGCCTGACCTCCCCGACGCTTGTCTTCCACTGCTCATCGATGTACAACGTTCACTAGATCGAGGTAGGGGGATTTTTGGAATATTTATTTATTTATGCGTGTGTATTATACCTCGTACCTTGATGTTGATTTAGGATGGTGTTGATTTAGTTGTTATCATCTAACACGGAGGGTGCGGGCCAAACAAACACGGCCTGACGACCCTCCTATAAATCTTTCTTATGTAGGTGTTGGGGGATGGAGGCCAGAGGATGGAAGGAGTGGCAAAGATCAAAGAGGCCGACAACAATGGTGGCCATGAACCGGCCTCTAGGAGGAAAACCGCGGCCCGCAAACACGGGCCCCTCAGGCTGAAGAACCGGCTGGCCGTTGCTGGCCAAGTTGGTGAACCGCGGGCCACTTCCACGGGCCGCTTCGGCGGGCGAACAGGCTGGCCGCCAGCCGACCGGGTTGAAGAAGACCATGGCACCCGAAGTTGTCATGTGGGAGAATAATGGACTTCCCATGAAGGCCGCTCGATCTTGAAAATACGGTCGTCCTCGGCAGACCGGGTAGGAGGGGCGGCGCCGCTCGGCGCCGTCGTTGCGAAGAACAGACCCCCCCCCCCCCGCTCAGCTCATCCAGCTGGCCAAGCTGCGTCCAGTCGCGCCCTACTGGGCTAGGCCAACCCCTCCACCGGGTTGGACCTGCTGATCCAGGATGCGCCGCCCCGCTAGCCCACCGGGCTTGACAGGCCGGGCCCATTTCGCTTAAATGCGGATAACATCATGACGGTGCGTCCGATCGACGCGCCGTATGTGGCACTGGGACCCTTGTGACGAGGCAGTCATTTTATGATAATCTAAGTGAGTTTTGGACATATTTAGAAAATTTTCGGGTTTGGAATGAACATAATTCTGACGAGGCCCCTAGAACAAAAAATCCAATAACTCCCAGACTGGGCATCTGATTGACGTGTCATCTATCACGTCGGGATCCTTTTGATGATACAGAACTTTGGGATACATCAACTCTAGACATCGTGATAGTTGATGTATCGACCCCTTTGCTCAAGTAGCAGACCCTCCTGGAATCGAGGGTGTTGTGTGCGGGTATCGTAGAGCTGGATGTGACTACGACAACTACCGTACTGGGATCCTCCGTGGGTTCGACGAAGACATATACCGTATTGGAATCCTCCATGGGTTCGACGGTGAGGACTTCCATCCTAGGATCCTCAATTGATTCGACGATGAAGACTTCTGTACTAGAATCCTCCATGGGATCAACGACGATGACTACCGTAATAGGATCCTATGTGGGTTCGACGACGACATGTACCATACTGAAATCCCCCATGGGTTCGATGTTGATGACTTCTATACTAGGATCCCTCATGGGTTCGACAATGATGACTTCTGTACTTATATCCTGAGTGGGTCCGAAATAGTATCTGGTCTTGTATCATGAGTTGGTCCGATAGTTTAGCTGGTCTAGTATCCTATGTGGTTCTGATAGAATAGATGAATCAATGACTACATATGATCATCTCTATCGTTATAGGAAAGTTGTATACCTATGTGAGCTGAGTCTTGACTTTAAATCATTATCATCAATGTGATTGACTTACGTTCCTGTGTGGACTGGGTTGTGCTTGAGCTCGATATTTGGTGCCGAACTATGGTTGATAAATTAGGTATATGTATGGGAATATACCTAAGTAGAGTGGTTTGACACTATGTGTTCATGTATTTCTTCTGTGGTTTATCCTTCATGGATTCTAGGAGATCTTCGGGAGTCTCGGGGTCCTTACTGAGTATCGTATACTCACCCCAGCATGGGCTATTCCTGCACTATGTTGTGTTGGATGTAGATGATGGATAGCACTGATCGAGGTAGACACTTGTGGATGTGGATGGTACCCGGAGGTGGACCACTTGATGAGACGTACATGGAGTAGACGGACGGACCCGAGGTGATGAGGAGACCATTTGTACCCACCCTTTAGGTGGGATTCTGAGAGGAAGACTCAGTGGTTTCTATTTTACATTACTATATTTGTACTAGCTTTTCACTTTTACTTTAATTTATAGTTGGGTTTGTATACTGGGCCACTTAATTTTCAACACTTACTTTTGTACTCAGTTTTACTTAGTGTTTACTTCCTGTTTTGTACTCGGTTGTGTTTTTTTCCTTTTATAAAGGCAATGCCTTACCACCTTAGGGATTTACGCCTTTGGTGATAGTCGCATGCCCCTGGCCCATGGAAGGTGGGATTTGGGTAGTCATGACACTGGCCCCGAGGATAGGTCATGACATATATAGAGGCTATTATGGTGAGCAATTCTTGGTTTTAGCTTGTTATAACGGTTGGAAACACATTTTTGTCATTTAATCTAACAGATTAATTTCTTCCATTTTTCACTTTAATGTCGTGGTGACATGTACACAAGAATTTAATACTACATATTTAAAATATATTTTTTTATTAATCAATTTTCATGGGAATGAATCAATTTACAATTTCTTGATGCATATTGAAGTTTTATTATTATTATTATAAATACTAATATTATTAAAAAAGATATTAATATCATTAAAATTTTTATTCCAATAATTTGAAAATCCCATGTATTAAGCATACTCGATCCTAATAATTTATCCATAAAAGTAAATATATGATATTATAAGAATGGATTAAAATATTGGTGATTATTTCACTATTGGAATCTGCATTCCCCAAAGACAATCCAGAATTTGGATTCATAGAGGAACACATATAACTAAATTCCAATATAAATTTCTATGAATGTTCGTGTTCCACTTCATTTTTCTCTCTATAAGATTATTTCACAGTAAAGTAAATTTATTTAGTATCTTGGAAGAATTATAACCAAAATAGAAGAATTATCCAAAGAACGGTTCTTAATGTTGTCCTCAAAATTTCTATTGTAATAGTTGGGTTTGTTTCAACCCAAAAGAACTCCAATCCAAAGTTGTATTATAATTAATAGCACGAATCATCACCCAAAGAATATCTTCATATAAAGATTTAATTATATTGTAAATATAAGAGAGTCACTTGAAAAAAAAATTGGTTCCAAAGGATCTTCCCCAACTCAAGGGTATTTATGCACAAGAAGTTTCAAATTTTCTATTAACCATAATCTAGTTTTTATTAGGTGGAATCAAATATACCATCTTCATAAAAAGAGCCTTGATATATTATATCAAGGGGGTTTGTAGATTAAATTTTTATCTGTAGGTAATTATACTTGTATACTTCTCAATTACCCAATGTAACTTTATACCCCCCATTTTAGCTTGGTTACAACACAAAACCTCTAGAGGTAATTATTGTTATGAATCATGGGTTATAATCCTTTTGAATCTATTGTATAAAAAAATAAGAAAAATAAATGTATGTTAGTAAATAAAAAGTGTGTATTGTTATTGTGTGGATAATTTAAACTAGACTGAAAATGAGTAATCTTCTTATCTAAATAAAATAATTTTAAATCTAAATATATATCACAACCCAACCAACTAGGTCCCCTAATATGTCATTGGTGAGAAAATTGTGGACCCCCAAGGCATCCACTAATAATTACAGTTCTAGGAACAATATCAAAGTAATCATATCACTAAAATGGGTGTCTTAATCCTAATACACCCTTATACACATACAAAAATCCATCACCATGTAACAATTTTTATGTATATTAAAACTAAAATCTATGTGGAGAAAAAAAAATAGATGTGACAAAAATTAGTAAAAACATAAATGTATAAAAAAATAATATAAAAGTAATGTGGGGAAAAATGCATTTCTATTAATATATAAAAGAGGTCCCAACATGAAAACAACTAAAAAGGGGAAATTTTAAGACATCATTGATCAAAATCTATGAGTTACCTCCAAAAATGGTTAGTTCTCAATGTACTTTTATTATCCACTAATATTAGTTTCACCCTAGACACTAATGATACTTATTTAATCTATATAGGAGATAACATGTGAAGGAAAAACCCATGTAGGTTTGAGTATAAACATACTTAATAGTATTACTTGAATATAAATAGGCAAGTAGTATAATAAAAAATTAACAAAACACTTAATACAATGAGGGAAAAGAAACCCAACATTAGTTGTTCTTATTCTTAAACTCATGACAAAAAGGAGATGATTTCCATTCTTCAATGCTATATAATAAATCAAAATCATTTTATATGTCCAATGGTCTTATCCTCAATGGTATGAACCACTCGATACCTAACAAGAACCATATTGTGGGGCCCAATCCATATTAAAATAGTTCATAGATGAAGGAGAAATATATAAAGTAGAATAATAAATCCCGAATGATTCTTTATGGATGGGTAGTGGAACTATGTAGATATAGAACTCATGCCTTCTATAGTGTGGGGAAGTATTAAATATACTTATATATAGGGCATTAGGGACCCATGCCCTAGTGGGTCTATGGAGTACAGATCATATAATCACATTGATAAAAAAACCTCAATCTCTACCATATGTTAAGAATATTTAGATTTATCTTAATGCTAATATCAACACACATTGGAATTCAGATCCTCTGACAATTACCACCATCATGTACTATTTGAAATTCTACTCAAAATAGGCTAATAACAAGCCCAAAGAAGGTTCCATGGAATTAGATATGTATGTTATAAAATCATTGTAATGTTTTATGTCATATAAAATAAGGAACATGCTGTGTGGGATCTCCCAAAGACAAAAGATTGGTCTTCCTTTGATACATAATTTTTCATCACTTGATGTCACAGCCATCTACACCTCACACACATCTCAAACAACTTGGTGGAAACACATGATTTATGGTCCACTCCAAATGAATTTTGATATTTAAATCACACTTAAACACTAGTATACACATTGAACTAATAAAAATACTCTTTCTCCCTATAGATTTCAATGTTTTTAATCATAATTTCTTAAAAAATCTTTCTACATCTAGAATCATGTCAACATCTATTGATATACCTGCAAATATCAATAATGTCTTTCCGAATCCACTAAAATAAAAAATAGAGGCTTCCAAACATCAATTAACTACCTCTAGTGTCTGGAAATCCTGATTTTGTTATCCCGATCATGAACTATTGGGCCTTTCATCACCAAAACAGGGTCTGGATCCCAAGAAAAAAACACGTGATCCTCCATTTCCTATTAATCCATTGGAAAATAGATAATATACTTTAATTCACACAATAATCATGATTATTGAGGTTTTATCAATACTTATATTCTTTGAAAATGTTGTATATCTGATCCCTTGGGATAAAAATAATGAAAATGAAGGACTGATATCGAATAGGAACAATAGAAAAGTGAGATTATCCTTGGTCATTGTGATCCTATTAAATTATCATAATTATGGTAATAAAA
Source organism: Viscum album (assembly GCA_963277665.1). NCBI lineage: Eukaryota > Viridiplantae > Streptophyta > Magnoliopsida > Santalales > Viscaceae > Viscum > Viscum album. Next base: position 1,843,340,494 of record OY728163.1, on the reverse strand, counting down.
TGTGTTGAAGAGTATGCACACACGGAAAATACATATTTTATTTCAAGAATGAAAATAAAATTCTTAGGTCAAGGAGAGAATTAATGTCAATTGATTAAATAGAAATTCAATCTATTCTCAACAACAAATAACACAAGTGAGTAAATAAAAAATATAATGAGACCTACTAAGAGAAAATATCAATATATGGTGAATAACATGTTTTCTAGATATTTCATTGATTGTTACATGGTATTATTCATTATTCCTAGGAATCCCTCAGTTTTTCATTTTCAATCCATGATCTTGAGTTGTCAATTCCAATGGTAGTTCTCATCCTCCAATTAAATATCCTAGGGTTATGTGGCGAACCCTAGGTATTTTCCATAACCTCTTATTTATAGTGGATGTACTGGGTTAAGGAATTCAATAAATTAAAATAATAAAAAATTTAATTTATTTATCATTCCCATCAATGACTACCATTAATAGAACATCCAATGTTGTCCAAACATATACCTCCCCAAAGGTAAACCACACATTCTAAAATTAACTATAGTCTCATATTTTCTATCTGAGGTTCTGATAAATGGGAAAACCATTAATTTAAAAAAGTATTCATTTGAATGCTTTAAAATATATAATATTATTAATATATTAATTATGGTATCCTACGACATCCAATACACTGTCAAAACCCTGGAAAAAATCCTGATATACTAAAAAAATATTTTCAATGTGTCAAATTTTTATAACCGAGGTTTTTAAATTATACAAATATTCAAGAGTTTTCACAAAAACATGTCCTAATATGCAAAAAAATAGCTTACACCGATCCAACACCTCTTTCTAATGCTCCATAGAGCTCTCCTACATGTTATTACATTATCAAAGAACTCAACCCAACATGATGGTCCAACTACACATGATCCCCTCCTATCAATCCAAATTTCCATTGAGTTCACTTAGAACATGAATCCATACTATATTTATAACTCACCACAATAAATAATGTACAATTATCATTTCATGAATCTCCTCAAGTTCAAGATAATGAATATTCCATGCACCCAGTCTTATTGTAGGTGTGGGGCCACGTAGTATGAATCCCCACAAATCTTAAAAAAATCATGAACAACCCAATGAAGCTCAGGGATAGCTTGTTTCCCTGTCCAAATCTATGCAATCCACTTCATGGGGATAATTTCAGAAAAACATGGTACATCCTCCCATAATAAAAAGTTATAGGATTTTTATCAATTTATGATTCCTATAAACTCTGTGCTATCTTCATTCACCAAAAAATTATATGAACATTCCCTATTGTTTCCAACACTATCTCTGGCCCATCAATTGATGTCTCACCAATCTCAATCCAGAATAATGGTGGCCTGTATAGTCCCTAATACAGTTCATTAAATAGATTCATTTCAATATATAATTGATAGGTGGTATTATTGGATATCTTGACCAATTTTTGGTGATATCCCCAGCTCCAACTAATAACTAAACCACAATCCCTAGTCATATATTTTATGACATATGTGGTTTTCATAGACTTTCCATCCATCTATGGATGAAATGATATTCTCATCAATAACCTTAGATTAAAATACTGCTAAAAACCACTCTCTAAATTTAACATTAAACATGCATATTGTTTAGAGGCATTCATCGCAGGTACTCCATAGAGTCATAAAAACGAATACAGGTACCAATGTCCCAAACCCTCAACATATCATTGTGCTCAAATGGAATGGAAGCATTATAACTTGGTATGTTGATTAAAAAACGTCTTATATAACATCCTAAGCTATTATTGTCCATGGAATTACCCAATTAAATCCATCATTATGAACACCCATATCCTTTTTCAGATCCCATGGAGTTGAAACATACATTTTGGAACATGTTGTTTAGCCTTTACCCCTATCATTAGAGGCATCAATACTCTAACATGACAACAATTATCCTCATTTTATAGCACCAAAACTACGCCAAATATCCTTTTCATCTTTTCCACACTAGGATGCACCACTAATGGAGTGTTATGAAACACCGTTATCACCTCCTCATGTAATGGTGCTAAAACTACCATCGATCACTATAAAATAATGGTGTCCTACCAACCTTAAAAAAATCCATCTAATGAATAAATTGAGGATATCATGTCTTGTAGATATTCACATTTTATTCCACACAACTGAGCTTAAATAAAAATATAATGGCATTGTGGAGTCACCAATATCAACTAAAGATACTATAAAAACCTCTCCTCCACCAGGGTCAGCTACTTTAAAAACAAATACTCTGATTCCACCTTTACCCAGAGAGAATGATATTTCCTACTTTGAGAATCTCATACCATGTTTCCTATCCCAGGATAAATGAAAATGACAAATTCATATCTCTGATGGAAGTACAACTAATGCCTTCATCTCATGTTGAGATATCTCATGGGAAATATGTACCAAATACACTTATGTTATGAGGAAATAATGAAACACTTATCCAAATGATAAATCCCAATGATTATCAAGCTTGAAACTACCACTGTCATTATACTTTTGGTTTTATAGTTCTTATCATGGGGTATCAAAATCATTTTCACATATTTAAGGACTACCTACCTCTGCAATAACCAATATTTGATCATAGATTTTGTAACACCCCGAGCTTCCACGATACGCTTCGCATTCAATAATGCAATAGCTTGCATTGTACGCAACTTCGAGTTATAAAACACCGCGACTAATCAAAGTAGCCGTAATGAATAGTAATAACAACTTTTTAAAATTATAGAAATTTTATATTTCAAAATGGACTTCATTTTTGTATTTGTAATATCGAAATTATCCTAAGTTGAATTTTTGTAACTTTCTGAGAACTTCCAATTTTTTTATGAATAGTGAAAAATACTTAAAACAACTTTTTTAATAAAAATAATTTATTGTGATAAATTATAATATTTAGTGGTTTTAAAGTATAATTAGAATATATTTTTACCATTTTATCCAATGGTGGTCATTAGAATTAATTTAACATTGATATTGGAGATAAACAATTGCCAATCTTTTGATATAAATTGTTTCTTAAAAACGCGTTATTTGTTGTGACAGCGGGAATTAATTATAAAATTAACTAATGCAACTTATATGTTTGGAATTTTGTAAAATAGACATCATTTTTGAATTTGGAATATCAATTATAGCTTAGGGTGAAATTTTGGCATTGTTCTGAAAAACTTCAATTTTTGATGAATAGTGAAACCACTAAGTGGTAGTTAAATAACTGATTTTTCGTTTAAATGAAATATTACCACTTCTGTGATTTGATTTTCAAAAATCCGACATACATGGTTGTCATTAAGAAGTAAAATGTGGTTCAATGAGATTAAAATAATTTTTTGGTGAATAGTAACTTTTAAGTTCTTAATCGCAATTAGAGGTAATTAGTGTAGTTTAAGGTAAAAACAATGTTTTAATAATATGATATGAGCTTGACACTTGTCCTACTCCTATTGGATGAGTCATGGCCGACCAATACAACCCATGGGTCAACTTGGGGACCCCATAGAGCCACTTTGGTTGGCAAATGACATTAATATATATTTATTTAATGTTAAAATTAAATTGACACAAACATGAGTTGTTTTACTAACACAGTTTTTAAGTGGGGTTGCACAAGTCCAAATTTTGACTATAAATATTCCTTAGAAATATAAAAAGATTTCCTACATCATAGTAGTTTTTTTATAATTTTTATACATTATATAAATTAAATTATTTATGACATAATTATGATGCAACGATGACCTCATTATTTAACGATTTAAATAAAATGAGAAGATAATGCAAAATCCAAGGCTTACACTTGTCCAAAGCCTATTGGATGAGGAGATTTCGAACCCTTATCACCTTATCCACGAATTATATAAGTTTTGGACCTCTAAAATCCGAAACTCATTTTATAATAAAGTGACTTTTCTTTACATTCCAAGAGTGCCCCTCCTCTCCCCTTATAAAAGGCCCCCACCTCTCCCACCTTATTCACACCATCAAGCCATTTGGCTCGCCCAACCTCTGCCCAAATACTCTCCCAACTTCCCACTATTACTCCTAGAAGCCTCACTTTGGGCAGAACTCTTCCCAAAGAAGCCTTTGGCTCGAATCAAAAAGAGTTACCCGATTTTGAGGTAATGTCTTCTCTAATGTTGTTTTGTTTTATTTTTCTTATCCAACCCCCTAAAATCTTTTTATTCATTTCTTTTGTAACAACACCAGTATCCTAAATATACTAGGATTTTTTTATAAGAAGGATTCGAGCTACACTTACACACACCTACATCTAATGGTTAAAGAACATACGGTTTCTGTGGATGGCGAATTTCTGCCTCACGAAACGATGATTGTTCAACACTCATATAACACCTTCAAAGGTGGCCATTAAGATGTCACTATATTTATATATGATATAAAATATGTTTATGTTTTACTTATGCTTCTGTATTTCTCATTTATGGCATACTTTATGATTTCCATTATGGGTAAAATGTGATAATTTCATTTTAGGAAGTGCGGACTACCGCCCCCTCAAAGTGATTTGAATCGTTAATGCCATATGTGGGATGTATAAAGGATGTATTAAATGGTATTATACACTATATTATACTGTAATTATATTATAAATTTATATCATTATGATTTCATTCCATTAAATATGAAATAGAAATGAAAGTAGCGTTCATGCGTACGTACGGCTTACCGTCTCCATGAACGGTGCATTTCATTTCTTACCTCTAAATGTTACGTGAAATTATGAATGAATGTATATACTGTATATATATGATATATATGATATCTAAATAATGAATATAATTCTGGATATATTGGATATTTCACCACATGAACAACTTGTAATTATAAGAAGTTTATTTTTGACTCAAGTACCAAAGATCGACAAAACGACCGTTATTAACTTAAATAATTAAATAATGTTCATAACATGGTAATAAGGGATATAAAAGGAATAATGAACATGAAAAAGGTTCTTAAGTAAATATAAATTAACTCTAGTTTATTATTCAGGAGGTTAAAGAACGGTCGAGTCAAGACAGGACGCAAGGTAAGGGAATTTCTTAACCCAATTTTCACTCTTTGGGTTAATCTCCTACTTTCAAATAATGTCATGATATTATTATGTCATATATTGTATTTGTACATTATTTATGTGTAATTATAGTGAATACACATTATATATGTACTTTATTTAAAAAATGATCTTTTTAAGGACTTCATCTCAATCCCCTTTCATTGAGGCATATTTGGTTTTATACAAAACTTTCTTTTATACGGTGTATAAACCCCTTTGACTTTTACGTTTATTCAAAAGGAATATTTTTTTATACGAATCATTTTACTAAACGAAAAAAGGGAATGTTTTCCTTTCTGTACTTATGCGGCGACAACGACTTCTCTGCCGCCGTGACCATTATTTGAGTTTCGGCTTCCTCTACAAGCCATCACTTTTTTTTGAAAAATAAATACAAAGTTTTAACTTGCTTTTATTTTGATATTGAAAATGGTTTTGAAAGCGTTTTTATATATCAATGTGTTGTATTGACAATATTGTGATTGAAATGAGGAAATTTTATGTTTCCTTTACGCATGTTTTATGTGATACGATTATGTTATGGTTAATGATATGTTTAAACCTATTCATATGAGGAATTCATTGGACTTAATAAGTGACGGGTGGAGCCCGCTATAGCTCCTCGATGCATCGGTAGGTCTCATGAGACAAACTAGTGTCTTGGCACGAGGCCTTGAAAAAATCTTATTTGTGGTCTTGGCACGAGGCCTTGACTACGTGGTTATGATAGTCTGGCATTATGCATTCCATCATTATGAAAGTGGTTATTGATATTGCATGTGATTATTCGACCAGTAGAATATCCATGTGAAGAAGTAAATGGCATTATCGCATTTTACTTTTGCCATATTATGTTGAAGGTCAAGTTTAAAAGGCTTTGGTTTTAGTTATAAATTGCCTTAAATGTTAATGTTTATTTATGAAAGATTCCGCTATATTGTTAACCTTACTGAGCATCTGAGCTCACCCCTTTCAATGTTTTAATATTTTTCCAGGATGTGAAGAAGTATTTTATGAATGACCTGCAGGGGTAGTCAGAAAGGGATATGATTGTGGACTATGAAGACCATGTTATTGTAGTTTGTTTACTTTTTGATGTAATGAAAGACTTATGAATGTATCTAGTGTTTCCAAGGCTACTAAACTAATCGGTCTTTCGAGACTTGATCTTTTGTGATCATGCCAATTTTACGAACTAATGCACCGACTCTGGGTAGCTAGGGTCGGGGCGTTACAGTTGGTATCAGAGGAAGTTTAGTACAAACCTTGTAAGATAGATTTAGATAAACTCTGATTAGAGCACGTAGACCTAAGATGAACTTTGAGGATTACTATAGAAGAACTTCCTAGAATTATGGTATTGTAGAGATTTTGTGAGTTTTCCGAGCAATACATCCCTGTCTGGATACGAGTAGGTAGAGGCGGCTCTGGCACAGATGTACCTAGGGGTAAAACCTGAAAACACCGCTTTGAGCTAGACTCGAACGGGAACTGGTGCACGGCAACGGGCCTTGCTGCACTCTTGGTTACGACACTCCCGGGGGATATGCTTAGGATAACTCTCATTTTCTTTACAAATCATTATGAAGGGTTTATGAGTATATACTTTCTCAAAGAAAACATTTTTATGATTATGGATTATATCCATAAATAGTTCAATTTATGTTAAGTGTTTTATAAGTATGGGATTATGTATTTTGATTCATAAACTGATCTAGTTTATGCAATTGTTTAGAAATGGCGCCTAGTGGAAGAAATGGAAACTCTATCAATGAACGCACTCCATATAGGGATTACCCTCCTGCTCAAGATAATTATAGTGGGGCTGGTGATGCAACTGGTGCCGATCAGCTAATCACCATACTGGGACAACTTACTCAGGTTATGAATAATAACCTTACTCGTATGGAGCACCCTGATCCGCAACGTGGAGGATCAATGCTAGACCGTTTCATGAGGAAACAACCACCAAAATTCAATGGGGGTACAAATCCGTTAGTAGCTGAGAAATGGATAAACTCCATAGAGAAAATATTCCATGCCTTGGGGAGTAGCGAAAGGGAGAAGGTTGTCATGGCAGTTTACCGCCTCAATGGAGATGCCGATCAGTGGTGGTCGCTGATTCAAAACACAAAGGAAGATGATGACGTATCAAATATGGAATGGAGGGAGTTCAAAGAGATTTTCTTAGAAAAATACTTTCCTCGCGACCATCGAGCAGATATGGAAAGGCAATTTCTGAGTTTGAGGCAGAAGGAGGATGAGAATGTCGCAAAGTATGAGGCTAACTTTACAAGGTTAGCGAGGCATGCTGCCGATTATATACGTAACCCAAGGAGTAAGATTGATCGTTTCTTTGATGGGTTAAAACCATTTCTCCGTCGAGCTTTAGTATCACAATCCTTCTCATCATACGAAGATATTGTCTCGTGTGCTATCAAGACAGAAAAGGAATTCTCTAAGTCTTATGAAAACAAAGTAAAGCAAGAGAAGAAGAGAACGGGGGAACAAGAGACAGATAAAGGGAAAAAGGGAAAGAAGGATTTTCTATTATGTGATAATTGTGGGAAGAATCACCCTGGTACGTGCCTAAAAGGAATGGGAGTTTGTTTTAAATGTGGAGAAAAGGGTCACCAGGCTCGTGATTACAAGGGAAAGAAAGAGGCTGTCAAAGTTGAATGCTACAATTTTAGGGAAATGGGGCATTATGCAAATGAATGTCCTAAGCGTCAAGGAAACTTACCTCAGAAAAGGCCAAGGGATCAAGGCCAATCTTATGCTGTGACTACAGTTGAAGCGGAATAATTAATGTATCGGTGCTTTTGGACTCAAGGATTATATTCTGGTTATAAGAATAATGTGATATATATAAAGATTGTACTGCAGTACTTTTTGATTAAGGTAATATGATTAAGGTAATAATATTTTTAGTATGTGACAATAAGAGAAACTTTTCTTTATTTGAGGAATCTGATGTTACAATTGATTTTGGAATTTAGAGACCTTTTAGAGAAAGTCTGGACGGAGGTATTTTGGATAACTATTAAGGTTGGAATGGATTAAGTTGAACCATGGATAGTATTGTTTAAGGTTAAAGAATTTATGAAGATTATTTTTGGAATATTATGATACTATAGTTTTAGGAAAAGGACAACCTGCAGGGTGGGGCATAACCCGTCGCGTCGGACAAAGCTGCAGGAATCGAACCCACAATCATAGTGCGACAGGCCTTTATTTCCTACCACTAGCCTACAGGAAGTCCCCAGTTATTACAAAATAATTTTACTAATCTAAATGGTATGTGTTAACATTTGGAACCTTATACAATTAGGATAAGTATAATATTTTTGAGTTCTATTATCTTTTTTAGTGAAAGATGAGTTGAAGGTTGAAACTCTAATTGTCAAGCATAAATATATATATACCTGTCTCTTATTCAAGGAATAAATTAATTCTTGAACTTTAGTAAAGGGATATTAAAACAAAAAAAATGTGTTATCCTAATACCTTATGTCTTGTTGAACTGATGATATTTTAAATCAACATAGATTGAAGGCTTTGAGGCCCTCAATTTGACAGTTGATTGTGATTGATGACCTCAATCACTCCATACAAATATTTACGTTTTCCTCCAATTATATGTCTCTAATTTCCACCAATGTTCTCCTAATCAAGATCATAATTGGGTGGTGACTTTTTCATTTCCCTTTCCCTCTTATTAAGGCTAAATTTTATTAATCTTATTTCCAATGTGGGTTTTACTCAAAGGTATTTTCTCTTTTCAACCTTTTACTTTCAAAGAAAAATTTAAAATTGCGAGGACTCAATTTATTGAAGGAGGGGAGTATGTAACACCCAGAGCTTCCACGATACGCTTCTCATTTAATAATCCAATAGCTTGCATTGTACGCAACTTCGAGTTCTAAAACACCTCGACTAATCAAAGTAGCCGTTATGAATAGTAATAACCACTTTTTAAAATTATAGAAATTTTATATTTCAAAATGGACTTCATTTTTGTATTCGTAATATCGAAGTTATCCTAAGTTGAATTTTTTGTAACTTTCTGAGAACATCCAATTTTTTTATGAATAGTGAAAAATACTTAAAACAACTTTTTTAATAAAAATAATTTATTGTGATAAATTATACTATTTAGTGGTTTTAAAGTATAATTAGAATATATTTTTACCATTTTATCCAATGGTGGTCATTAGAATTAATTTAACATTGAAATTGGACATAAACAATTGCCAATCTTTTGATATAAATTGTTTCTTAAAAACACTCTATTTGTTGTGACAGCGGGAATTAATTATAAAATTAACTAATGCAACTTATAAGTTTGGAATTTTGTAAAATAGACATCATTTTTGAATTTTGAATATCAATTATAGCTTAGGGTGAACTTTTGGCATTGTTCTGAAAAACTTCAATTTTTGATGAATAGTGAAACCACTAAGTGGTAGTTAAATAACTGATCTTTCGTTTAAATGAAATATTACCACTTCTGTGATTTGATTTTCAAAAATTGGACATAAATGGTTGTAATTAATAAGTAAAATGTGGTTCAATGAGATTAAAATAATTTTTGGTGAATAGTAACTTTTATGTTCTTAATCGCGATTAGAGGTAATTAGTGTAGTTTAAGGTCAAAACAATGTTTTAATAATATGATATGAGCTTGAAACTTGTCCTACTCCTATTAGATGAGTCATGGACGACCAAGACAACCCATGGGTCAACATGGAGACCCCATAGAGCCACTTTGGTTGGCAAATGACATTAATATATATTTATTTAATGTTAAAATTAAATTGACACAAACATGAGTTGTTTTACTAAAACAGTTTTTAAGTGGAGTTACACAAGTCCAAATTTTGACTATAAATATTCATTATAAATCTAAAAAGATTTCATAAATCATAGTAGTTTTTTTATAATTTTTAGACATTATATAAAGTAAATTATTTATGACATAATTATGATGCAACGATGACCTCATTATTTAACGATTTAAATAAAATGAGAAGATAATGCAAAATCCAAGGCTTACACTTGTCCAAAGCCTATTGGATGAGGAGATTTCGAACCCTTATCACTTTATACACGAATTATATAAGTTTGGGACCTCTAAAATCCGAAACTCATTTTATAATAAAGTGACTTTTCTTTACTTTCCAAGAGTGCCCCTCCTCTCCACTTATAAAAAGGCCCCCACCTCTCCCACCTTATTCACACCATAAAGCCATTTGGAACGCCCAACCTCTGCCCAAATACTCTCCCAACTTCCCCATATTACTCCTAGAAGCCTCACTTTGGGCATAACTCTTCCCAAGGAATCCTTTGGCTCGAATCAAAAAGAGTTACCCGATTTTGAGGTAATGTCTTCTCTAATGTTGTTTTGTTTTATTTTTCTTCTCCAACCCCCTAAACTCTTTTTATTAATTTCTTTTGTAACAACACCAGTATCCTCAATATACTATGATGTTGTTATAATAATTATTAGAGCTACATTTACACACACCTACATCTAATGGTTAAATAACATACGGTTTCTGTGGATGGCGAATTTCTGCCTCACGAAACGATGATTGTTCAACACTCATATAACACCTTCAAAGGTGGACATTAAGATGTCACTATATTTATATATGATATAAAATATGTTTATGTTTTAATTATGCTTCTGTATTTCTCATTTATGGCATACTTTATGATTACCATTATGGGTAAAATGCGATAATTTCATTTTAGGAAGTGCGGACTACTGCCCCCTCAAAGTGATTTGAATCGTTAATGCCATATGTGGGATGTATAAAGGATGGATTAAATGGCCTAATACACTATATTATACTGTAATTATATTATAAATTTATATCATTATGATTTCATTCCATTAAATACAAAATAGAAATGAAAGTACCGTTCATGCGTACGTACGGCTTACCGTCTCCATGAACGGTGCATTTCATTTCTTACCTCTAAATGTTACGTGAAATTATGAATGAATGTATATACTGTATATATATGATATATATGATATATACATCATGAATATAATTCTGGATATAATAGATATTTCACCACATGAACAACTTGTAATTATAAGAAGTTTATTTTTGACTCAAGTACCAAAGATCGACAAAACGACCGTTATTAACTTAAATAATTAAATAATGTTAATAACATGGTAATAAGGGATATAAAAGGAATAATTAACATGAAAAAGGTTATTAAGTAAATATAAATTAACTCTAGTTTATTATTCAGGAGGTTAAAGAACGGTCGAGTTAGGACAGGACGCAAGGTAAGGGAATTTCTTAACCCAATTTTCACTCTTTGGGTTAATCTCCTACTTTCAAATTATGTCATGATATTATTATGTCCTATATTGTATTTGTACATTATTTATGTGTACTTATAGTTAATACACATTATATATGTACTTTATTTAAAAAATGATCTTTTTAAGGACTTCGTCTCAATCCCCTTTCATTGACGCATATTTGGTTTTATACAAAACATTCTTTTATACGGTGTATAAACACCTTTGACTTTTACATTTATTCAAAAGGAATATTTTTTTATACTAAGCATTTTACTAAACGACAAAAAGGGAATGTTTTCCTTTCCGTACTTATGCGGCGACAACGACTTCTCCTCCGCCGTGACCATTATTTGAGTTTCGGCTTCCTCTACAAGCCATCACTTTTTTTTGAAAAATAAATATAAAGTTTTAACTTGCTTTTATTTTGGTATTGAAAATGGTTTTGAAAGCGTTTTTATTATATCAATGTGTTGTATTGACAATATTGTGATTGAAATGTGGAAATTTTATGTTTCCTTTATGCATGTTTTATGTGATACGATTATGTTATGGTTTATTATATGTTTAAACCTATTCATATGAGGAATGCATTGGACTTAATAAGTGACGGGTGGAGCCCGCTATAGCTCCTCGATGCATCGGTAGGTCTCACGAGACAAACTAGTGTCTTGGCACGAGGCCTTGACAAAATCTTATTTGTGGTCTTGGCACGAGGCCTTGACTCCGTGGTTATGATAGTCTGGCATTATGCATTCCATCATTATGAAAGTGGTTATTGATATTGCATATGATTATTCGACCAGTAGAATATCCATGTGAAGAAGTAAATGGCATTATCGCATTTTACTTTTTCCATATTATGTTGAAGGTCAAGTTTAAAAGGCTTTTGTTTTAGTTATACATTGCCTTAAATGTTAATGTTTATTTATGAAAGCTTCCGCTATATTGTTAACCTTACTGAGCATCTGAGCTCACCCCTTTCAATGTTTTAATATTTTTCCAGGATGTGAAGAAGTATTTTATGAATGACCTGCATGGGTAGTCAGAAAGGGATATGATTGTGGACTATGAAGACCATGTTATTGTAGTTTGTTTACTTTTTGATGTAATGAAAGACTTATGAATGTATCTAGTGTTTCCAAGGCTACTAAACTAATCGGTCTTTCGATACATGATCTTTTGTGATCATGCCAATGTTACGAACTAATGCACCGACTCTGGGTAGCTGGGGTCAGGGCGTTACAGATTTGGAGGAATTGATAAACACCATATATGTGACACCAGCCTCTAGAAGTAAAAACGTAGGAGAACGGTCCAATCTATACCTTAGATCCACAAACAAATTATAACACTTATTAGTCTAATAAAATTTATACTAGTTCCACATCAATGTAGTCCAAAGGTATAAAATCATAAAAAATTTCACCCAAATCCTTTTACACAAACAATTTAATATTAAGAAACTATTTCCCTATAAAACACACTTGGGTGGCTCCCATCTGAGAAATACATCAAACATCATCATGTTCAATGCTATAATATTTACAAAGATGATATTCATCAAGATTTGAACCAGCCAAATCCACCCATGACACATTATTAGCATATCGTACAATGAGTTCTCTTATATTTTATCTAAAAAGATCCTAAAATTTGTTTTATTATCCTCATCCGGTTTGTTATACATGAAAATGTATTATATAAATAAAACTATGATCTAATCCATGAAATGTTGGATGATCCCATTCAAATGGTCCATGAACAATAATTGCGAATTCATTATACCAAAGGCCATCATTAAGAACTAATAATTCACATACCAACATTGGAGTATTGTATTTATAATATTGTCCTCATAAACCATCAACTAATGGTTGTCAATCCTGATATCGGATGTTATGAACCATATAATTCCATTAAATATATTAAAGAGGTAATTTAATACTGGTATGGGAAATTTTTTCTTGATCATCGCCTGATTTAAGCAATTATAAACAACAAAAATAATCAAGGATGTGTCATCCTTTTTGACAAACATCTATAGAGTCACCTAGGGGAACACACTGTGTATGATGATACCTTTCACCAAAAGGTTTTCCAACTGAACCCTCAACTCCTGGAGCATATCAGGGGCCATCTAATGTTCTATAGACAATACTGGTTTTGTATCTTGGTATAATTAAAATAATAATTTAATCTATTATTGGGGAGGTAATCCAAGAATGTCCTTTGGAAAGATGTCTTAATACTCCTCCACTACTATATGGAACTGAAGCCTCATAGAGTTTAATACTCCAAGGGATGTACTAGAAAACTATTGTTAAATATAATGTATCCTCCTACATATGATCCCAGTATCCTATACCTAATATTGCATCTTTCCAATGAATTAATATCATGTCATGTCAACTCGTGTGTACTCAAACCTTCAATGGTAATAACTAACTAGTTATAAACACAAGACGACTATTATATACCATTAAAATCAACTATTAAATTAATTTCCACTAAAAAGATATCCAATGTGATGTTATAACCTCAATGTGTCATGTCACACTCCAAGAATAGATTTGAGATTATCAATACATTATATGTATGAGCTTATAATGTCATGTGTAGAGATAAAGGCTCCACTAAAATTTCTTGGTCTCTATAATGGAATGGTACAAGGAGGGAGTGGATTATGATTTTTTCTTATAAAACTATATAAATAGATGTTAAGTCAAATTTCATACCTCAGATCACATCGACGACCATAGGAGTCACAAACCACCAATGCATGAAGCTGCACATGACCTTGTCGGATAATTATCTATTCTTGGTACAGAGAACACAGTGGAAGCCGGAAAAAATATTTAAAATAAAATTTTAATATTGTGATCAAGTTCATAACATCCTCAAAAATATAAAAACATCCATATATAAACACATGGATACATCATGGATAATTTAATCTCAACATAAGTTGAGATAGTAACTCATTCGATCTGATGTTGTGTTCGACCTATGCTCATCACCAGTGACCATTTCTTGAAATCACCAATTTTTTCGAAAATATTGTCCACATTCTATGAAAAAGGAGTTTTGTAATGTCAATTTTCAAATTTTAGGTGATTTCATGGAAATTTGATAAAGCCTTTGATGTCCTGATGATCATTGTACCAACAATCCTTTGATCCATGAAGGATATCATAGATTGGTTGCTCAGATCATCAGATTCTATATTTAGAAAGTAGAAACAAGGAGAGAGAGGCTCTCAATAATTCAATTACAAATAATCTTTCTAAATCAGTGCCTATCCTCCTTATATAATGAGATATATATAATAACCAAAATTGGATTCTCATACCTTGAATACATATTGCCCACTAAATAACCATAAACGTCATGTTAGGACTAAATTACCATGTCACAAATAACATTTAAATCATTGTCACTTACCTATTATATGAAAAATATATCATGTTATAAAATGAAGCCACTAAGATGACTCAACACTCCAACTAATATTAATAGAACATTGAATATTAAAATAAAACTTATTCATATAATATTTTACATGTATTTACATTACTAATTATAAATACTTTTAATAAATAAAATTAAATAATAATAATTCCATTCTTTAATAATTTAATTTTTTTAATTTTTGGGAAACATATATTCTTATACATCCCTCAGACCCTATGGAGGTTCCCACCATGTCCTAAAATCCTAATAAGTAGAATAGGTAAGACATTAGAGTACTCTCATTCTGTTACCCTCTGGGTCCATATCTTGTTAGAAGTGAATAATATATCAGACCAAAAGTTGATTCTAGCAACCCATCAAAGTCCCTAAATATACATTTTATATTCATTAAAATGAAACCCATTCTTACAAACACATGTCATGTCATATAATTTCATTATGTAAAAATATATCATATTGAAAGGATTCAAATTTCATGTGATCATCATTTTATGATTTATTATTCATTGAACTAACTATATGTACATACATTATACTACCAAATCTATGGATTTAATGGCTATATACTTCCATCTTTTCCAACAAAGAATGAGATATCACATCCACTTAGAAGTGGAAAATTAAAAATAGATTATTCAATCAATGAAATACCACCAAGGATTCACCCAACTTAGTCCACCATGATAATATATCAATGCCATGGTTTTCATCATGAATCGTAGTAAATGATCAAATAGTATACACTAACAATAATCTCAAGACAAGAGACTGTTACACATGTTCATAGATATGAACAACCAGAGAAACTACCTACCAATGGTGTTCCTATTTGAGGGTTATTCCTCAATATCTCATCAACATGACATCACCAAGTTAAAAATTCATCTGTAAAAATATCAATGATTATAATACCCTAACTTTTGATGGTCACACATCATATGTTTCTTGTTATTATTATGTTTCTGGACTATATAAATTTGTTTAATATTACATTTATTGTATCTATAGGTGACCTTTATATCATAGGAGAAACTATAACATTTTTATATGATATGTTATCTATTTAAATTACTATATAAATATTGGATGTAGAAATATCAACACATTATGCTTGAAATAAATCATGAATAACTCATATTATACATTTTATGGTTATCAAAAATTATAATTCTTGTTGGGTTTAGGGCAGTCACATTAAAAACACTACCACTAAAACTAGAGCCAACAAAATTTGTATCACTATTGTCACTCACCTGAAAATATCATCATTATGCTATATTATGGATCTATTCGTTTGGAATTCCACGTCTCTATTTTTTGGTTCCTTTTCTTTTTTTAAACACTACATCCTTGAGTTAGACATGTCAACTGCTGATATAAACTACTAAATTATTATTTCTCACTTTATAAACAAGAAATATTGGCTAGTAGTAATACTAGAATTATCATAAATAATATTTTGATAAAAAATTACATAATAGGTTTTATTTCAATAACTGTAAAAAAACAGTTACATATTTTACACAACTTATTCAGATGCAATCGAATCCGCAACACACTCGATATTTATAAATATGGATGCAACTAACCTAAATGAGCTTCGCATTCCCATTACCTAGGCCTAACTACAATATTATATAAAAATTATCTAAATGTATTATAGGTTATATATCATAAAAAATTTGTAAATTTATATCCACGTACTAGGTAGATATCCCTTTTATTCTCTCATGAACAATTAGATTGTACTGACATTATCCCATGTAGTTTTCCAAGATGCCGACAATATTTTTCTAAAATAAATAATAAGTTTGTAATATCATATTTTTTATATAAAATTAAATATGTGATTTATCCATTACAGAGGAATATGGAATTGTACTCACCACATTAATCGACTCTTATGCCTCATATATGTCTTCTTCGAGAGATTCATTATATATTACAATGGTGAAAATTCCCTCTTCAATTATTCGAACCTTTGTTTTTAAGTACCTTGTTAGTATGTGTATTGTTGACCTGGTATAAGTATCCCATTAGATCAAACTTATTAGTATTATTCCCTAAAATGTAGGTTTCATCTTAAAAAACCATTAGAGTGTTTTTATAATTGAAGTCTTAACTAACTATAAGACTAATATTTTTTATATGTTATCAACATATTTTACATAGGTAATAGTGGAACTCCGATTAACCACTTGTAGGTATATGGAAAAAATAATTCCAAATAAATATTCAATGATCCTCTTGTTAATGTCAATCCCAGATTTTATTTTTGTAATTTTCACCCCTTATTGGAATTCTAATTATTCCACAACTATTTCTGGTTGTATCATATAAAAACATTATAATAATGATGATATTAACATCCAATTCCAAAAAATATAATCAAAGGACGTATATATGATAAGAAATATTTTAATGGATCGAGGTACATTGACATTGAATGACTAATTAAGACTTATTAGAACAACCCATGTATAGTCTATGTGATCTTTCTCTTAAATAATGTCATAGTATCAAGATTTGAATTATAAAAAATACTAATAACATGTACATTGATACATTGAATCCATTATATTTTTTTTTAACTTTTGAATCTTAATTGATTGACATATACTGATTACATGTTGGATTAATTATTTTCATTGAATAACATAACTCTAACCTCGGTGAATGTGAAACCACCTCGATGGTTTTGTACTTCCTATGTAGTATATATCTATAAATCATTCCTTTTCCACATGCTATATTGGATCGTATCCCTATGAAAGCTATTTGTGTGTCATGGGTATTAAATAAATCCAATATAATCGTTCTCCAATTATCTCAAATAGATATGTGCACCCTATTATTGAAATGTTAGTCTATTACTTTGATTATCACATTTCTATTGTAGGGATTTCTAGAATGTCCTATGAAATATCTAGGATAATTACAAAAGATTCACTTCGGGTTTTTCATGATGTAAGATTTATTAAATCTTTAATAAACAATTATCATCTAAACACATGTTATATCTATGGGTTTATATCATACTATAACTTTTATGATGTCCATATTCATTTATAGTAGGACTATACATATGGTATAACTCATCTATTTTTGAATGATGTCTTCAACACTTATGGAAGTATCTGTAATTTATATAAGATTTAATATTTATGCTCCTTTTACATACATCAAGGGTTTATGTATATAAGGAAACTTTCATTTATGTATAGTCCACAATACATTTTATTGATCAATTATTTCATGTCATACTCAATAATGATCCTCCTTACAAATATCATAATTTCTATGTGTATAAGAATATGGGATTTTTGGGAAAAAAAAATTTTATATTTCATTATATGTGTATGGTTGGTCAAGATATTCTTTATTATACAAGCCTAGAGAAACTCATATATTCTAACTATTCATATTTTATACCTAACTTTCACTTTACATATAACACTTTAAATAATTTTATGAAGTAGACTAGTTTACCTAAATCTTTTCTTTGAAATAGTTCTCGATCTCTAGTAGAACTAATTCCAAAATAATTATGGACAACATTTAATTTTAAATGATTCCATATCCAAAAACTAAATGATTAAAATTGTGGAAAATTTCTATTGTCATTAACTAAAAAGATTTAAAATACTATATTGGTTGTATACAATAAAACTACTTTAAATTTCACATGTCAATGAATTATCTTGCAAGAACTAGGTATGATTGAATAAAATATTTTATATTCATTGGCTCTCTCCAATGATTCAAACATTCGAGAACTATTTGTTGAGTATTATGCACCGTAAAAAATATTCATTCCAAAATGGAGCAATATCTCATTGTATCCAAGGGAAATAGAAGATAAATGTTTCAATAATACTTAAAAAATGTTCAATGAGAATTATTAAGCTTGGAAATAAAAAAATTTGAACTTCTTACCACAGAATTCAGAATCCCCCATTCTTATTTGATTGGAAAATTAACGTTACTTTTATTATACTTAATAGGTTATAGTATTTCAATGCAAAAATGAGATATTATTTTCATATTTAATAACAAAGAAGTAAAACATATACATTAATTTTAATTGATGGATATACTTGAAATAGAATTTACTACTTGCATCATCAATTCTGTTCATTTTATTTAATATTATATATAATTATCTCCTTACATGAGAAGAAAATACCCTCTAATATAACTACTCTCCATATTTCAATAATTGAATTTTTGATGTTTCCTTTGGTATCCATCTTTTCATTGGCATTTTCACCTTTTATTTTATTGCTCCCCACAAGAACTATTGAATTACCATTCTGTAATGTTCTTATTTGATTAGTAAAAAATACCATAAATGTAATGAATA
This sequence comes from Viscum album, assembly GCA_963277665.1. Lineage (NCBI taxonomy): Eukaryota > Viridiplantae > Streptophyta > Magnoliopsida > Santalales > Viscaceae > Viscum > Viscum album. The sequence continues at coordinate 1,843,321,199 of OY728163.1, read as the reverse complement.
ATTTTCCCCATAATGTTTGTTTTTTGATATTAATATAAACTAGAGTAAATATTTGACAATGATATTTGAAAATTATTTATTGATTGATCTTTATCTATCATTCAATTTACACATATTGTATGAATTCATACTCAAATTCATATATCGCTTCACTTTCTCCTGACTGACTTCCCAGAAATGGGACCACATGTGATATAATTTGTTTCCTCATGATGTATCCACAAATAGTTAGACATTGATGATATTATTCTAATGTTGACATCAAATTTGATATACATGATTCATCAATAACTAGCTTTCTCACTCTTGTTTCTTGAGGTGGATTAACTAGTAATGGGGACTCGTGCACATTGAATATCCCTTATTTTTTTAGTACACTATGTAAGATCCTATACTACCCATAGAAATTTATTTTGGATTGGATATATTCCTTTTCCAGTAGAAAGGTCATGGTATATTTTTAATTACATTCCATTCTTTATAAAAATAATCAATAGTAGATTACTAATTTTCACTTGATAACCAATTAGACATTATTGATAAATTCAATCATTAAATGTCACTCACTATATTATCGAACCCTAGTAGCTTTCACTATCGGATTTATAATAACTGACTGCACGTGTATTCTAGTGGAAAAGTTCTTGGAAATCTCTCTTCATAAACCACATTATGGCTAAATCACTACTTGGAAAGCTTCAATTAAGGTGTTTGTCTAGACAAAAATATTGACCCAAGGATAATGTTGAGTAACATCCCAACTTAAAAAATCTTATATGTGATTTACAAAATGATTTTCCTCTAAACATTCAAAAATGAATATATATATATATATATATATATATATATATCATTACATTCATCATTAATTATGTCAATCAATAAATCTAATAAGATCTCCCTAGTGGTATGAGGAACCATCACATTGGGCTAATGAGCTCCCCACACACTCGATTTTATTAAAATTCAAATGAGGGAAGACATTAAGATTTAATATTTCTTTGAGTTTTTTATTATTTATTGACGAAGTATTTCATTTTCTATATGATATGAACAAACAATATAATCACACTCACAACCCGACTATATTGAAAATAGAAAAAATCATCATATCATAATTTTACTTATTCTATGCATTTTAGGATTATAATTTTTGTTTATGTAAAGTTTCATATTCAAAATAATAATAAAAGATTCATAAATGAGATAAAAAATATTACATCTTGAGTGCTTGATATTGGTTGATATGTTTAAATTTAATGGATCAACCATAGCTCCAGGGTTATATTACCTATATCGTTTCTGACTAGTACTGTAGGTCAAGCCCTGATCCAATGTATCTACATCTGTCATGAACTTTTTCTAGTCTTATCATAATCTCCATCAAATAACATTCTCATTGTAATACCTAAATACTATCACACAATTGAGGGGGTCTTGGGAGGCCGAAATAAAAATATAATTACACTGATATATTGATGTGTATAACCAAATGCATATTAATCATTGAAAAGATGATGTGTAGACCCTCAAAATATATATAATTATTAAATGAATTTCACATAATATCTATAAATAGGTAAATAAATAAAACCCAGACTTTCCATTTCTTGTCCATGCTGAGGATAATCCATATCCAAATAACATGTGAAATAAAATCTAAATATGAGAAAAATCTATTTCAAGATAATTAATTTAACTGAAATAATTATTTTATATTTGTATCAAATAAAATATCGTTCTATCCCAATATTAAATATTTTGATTCCCATAAATTTTGCATATTTTGAATGAAAATTTAAAAAAATATTGCGCTTGTGGTTTCCAAAAAACAAGGGGTTTTAGACCTATATTTAACCCAAAATGTGCCACCCCACCCCAGCCCATTCTAAAATGGGAAGGACCCATATAGCCTGTATGGGTCAGGCAGGACTGCCCATGGGGCAGATGTGGGGTGGGGCAGACCCAAAAAATAGATCATTTAGAGTGTGGACCAATGCAGGTAGGTCTAGCATGGGTTGATCCTGCGTGGGGGTGGGCTTACCTGTGTTCCTAATTTAAGAAAATATATATTTTTAAAAAAATTCCTTCTTTAATATTTTTGTTTTTTAATAAAAAATATATATTTAAAACATGATATAAGAATTATAACAAACTTTATCATAATAATTCACCATTAATTCACATGTCAATATTAAATATGTTTATAATAATTTTTTTAATATGATATAATAATATTTATATTGTAATTATTCACCATATTCACAATATGTTTCATCTAACATCTCAAAAAATGTAACTCATCTCCCTTTCACATGGGTTCAATTCTAAAAGAGTTATTATAATCAAAATATTGTTTTGGGTCAGTTTAAGTTTAATTTGTTTTTTATTAATAAAATAGGAAAGGACCACAAGGGAATCCTAATAGCCTCATTTGAAACTGATTATTAAATGGAATCTAATCCTTCATTCTAGCCATTTACATCACCGCACAGCCAAAATTTTCATTTTTCACATCTCACTGACCACTCACCTACTTTGCATTGAAAATGATCACCACCCCATCTTTTTCACTGCATTCCACCATTAACCCACATAAAAATGTTCCATCACATCGCTTAAAACTCTAGATATCTTCAATCCATACATATCCAAATAACATAAATTGTGAATGATAAAAAAATAAAATATTTAAATTATTATAATCTGTATATATTTTTTAAAATTCGGGAACCCATGGGCAACTCAGAGGCTTATGCGTGGCAGGGTAGATTTGAATTTTTTTCACAATATATGCAGGATTTTTTGGATAAACCCATGCGAGCTCAAATATGTATGGGCTTGGACCTCCCCATCCTGACCCGCCTATTTCTAATTACTAGGGTAGGGTGGTCGGAGTGAATCCGTATTTCACAACAGGATACAGAGTCTCAAGAGCTGGGTGAAGGATAACTGTAGTGTGCAATTGGAGCTAGCCTGAGTCAAGGCCCAGAGTGATGGTGTATGAGGAGGGACATATTTAGGATTAGAAACACTGGATCTGGTTGAGGATGTTTAAAGATACTGAATAGAGACTAGGAGGGATGCATCATAGTAGGGGGAGGATGACAAAAAATTTGCGGCCAAAAGAGGTTACAAGCACATGGTTGCAGGAAGGGGGATCTAGTATGGTTTTGGGCTGGTGGGGTGTGGGAAGCCATGTGGGAGGATCAAGTTAAAAATAACACATATATATATATATAGAAAATTACTATTCCAATTTCAAGAATCTGACTGGAGATCAGGGTTTCACCAAAAATAGCATCATCGATGGATTAAAGTAAAAAAATAACATATATAAAAATATGTTCATCACATTTAAAATATGGAATCACTAAATATAGTCTCATTTAAATATTAATATAGAAACAAAATTTGCATCTCATCTCATATTGAACCACCATATATGATGTTCACACAATCACAATTCCCACTTCATGAATTTAATACAAACAAAACTTTTTTTGGCTGTAAATTTCATTACAAAGATGTATTTCCATTTTTTGACACAGGGAACCTTGTGATTGAAAAAATAGGGAGTTTACAATTTTATAGTTGTGATCTACATCATAACATCATCACCACCATAAACACCAACCATGTACCAACTAAGGGTCCCACATGAATAATTTAAGAACAAATTAGATAAAAAAATACCCCATTTGTATCGAAGCCACATTTGGTAACAACTAGTTTCCACATTATTTTTCTCAAAGGAACTAAACCTGAATCCCTATAGATCATCCATGAATGCTTCAAAAGCCTATAAAAATGTAGTTTGTTGAATTAATAGTGCTAAAAAATGATATAAAGCCTTCAATATCCCGCTAATCTCTATATCGACAATCTTATGATCCATGAAAGATAGCTCTAATAAGTTTCTCAGATTATATGAGGATCACTATATTAATAATGAAGGAGGAGAGAGAGATACACTTAACAATCACCTGATAAATAGTAATTATGAATGAGATCGTCTCATCATCATACTGTGAGGTATATATAATTATCAAAATCTATTCCCCGGCCCTAAAATATATATTACCCCATAAATAAAACATAAAAGACTTTTTATGAACATCTAACAATGTAATAAAAGTAATTGATATTTTTTTCACCGACCTATAATATAATAAATATTCAAATGATAAAATGAAGTCATTTAATCATCTCTTAATTCCCATAAATATTAAATGAACCTTAAATATTTATATAATTTTTGTTCATATAATTTTTTTTCCTTTATTTAAATTATTTAATTTAAATACGTTTAATAAATAAATTTAATTTCAATTATTATAAACTCAAAAAAATATGAATTTATTTATTCATGGTTGTCATATAATTTCAGAAATCACTCACACCAGGTTGTGGATTAGAAAATTTTATAAACTCTAATTCATTAAGATAGGGTTGAATCTTGATAATGCTTTGTTTTAACTACCTTATCACTAATCTTAATTGCAGTGAATACTAATAACAATAAAGAGTGGATTCTAGAAACCCATCCAGAAAACCAAAGAGACAAGGAATAGTCATAGAAACAACCACCACTATTATGAATACACATCATGTTATATAATATCTTTATCTTGGGATATCACAAAATGTAGGACACACATCTCATGTCATCAACCTATATTGATTTATTATTCAATGACCAAACTGAATGGACTTACCTTATTTTACTATGGTCATGGAATTAATAAAATAACTACAATGCTATTCAACTAGGATCAATATATAATTCGATTTCAAAAGTTACCAATTCTCTATTGATTATTCTGTCAATGTGAAACTTCCAACGATGAACACAATTAAAGAAAACTTATTATGACATCAATGCCACAATTTTCTTTTTGCATCATAGAGAATTATTAAATAGTATACAATGATAATAATATCATTTTAGAATACCATTACACATGTCTGCAGATAGGAACAACTGATGACAATTGAAATTGGTGGAGTTCTTACTGAATGGTCACTACCCAAGATCTCATCTACTCAATATCACCATGAGTGAACTTCATGAGAAGAAGTGCCAATTTTTAGGATCCCCAACACCCGATGGTCACACATCATATGTGTCTAGTGAGAATGGTGTTTATAGACCATAATTCATATGTTTTAGAATACTATAATGGTATCTCTAGGTTCTCACTACTTTCTAAGAATCTATATAACCTTTTTATATTACATGTAATCTATGTGGAATTCCACATAAATATTAGACCCATATATATCAACATGATTATGGTGAAAATATATCATGCATAACTCACTATATACATGTTATGGTAATCAAAATTTATTTTCCAATTTGGGTCTAGGGAACCCAATTTTATATCATCTATAACTAAAGCTTGACATAAAACCATATAAAATTCAAAACGGCCTCAATCATTCAATTAAAAGGAACTCATCCACCACAACTCAATACTACTTGCTTTAGGAAACCATGACTCACCAGCACAAATTTTAAAAGTCTCACTAGAGAATTAATTTCAGTGGGGGAAATTTTTCATTATAATTTTAGGTTCTAAGACACATCATACATTACTAATATAGGGATCCACTAACACCTCAATATTCTTTAATCATAACTAGATGTCAGAACAACCATATAACCAAGAGGCATCCTACCACAAATAAAATGTCAACAAATCACTTTTATCTAGTCCTATTTTACCCATAGGGTTACTAGAAATAAATAATATCAAAGGAGATTATCAAATATATCTAATATAGGGCCTCCACATCATGGATCTAGATGAAAAATCCCACCAGATCCCTATTTCTCTCAGAAATAGAATGGTTGTAATTGTACCCATACAATTTTGTGGGACTGAAAATGAAAAAAACTTCAACCACTGACATGATCCACTCTTTTATAGCATGATGGTATATCCCACCATAGATCCTCGAGCATTCATTGTCACTAGATATTTCATAACAAACTATGTCGAAACACATAATCGATTTAGAATTCTAGAATTATTAGCTACCCAACATGTCGTTGATCATCTACATAAACCACTAGAGGTATTTCAATAGGTTGTATATCATGGGGGAATAACATCCCAGTTATCTCTTGAAGGGTACTTCCCTAATATAGGTCTCTACCTAGAGTCCTCATCTTTCAATTGGTCATCACCATGACCCTATTCTAAATCCCAACTAAAAATCATTGTGGAGAATTCTTGAAAATCAACATGATGAACTATAGTTTAATAAGAATATCTTGGGGTATAATTAAATAATTACATGGAATCTAGTAGACCCAATCCAATATGTTGCATATACAATTTGTTTCACTTTAACTGATACCTCAGTATACCCAATCAAAATTCAGGTAGTCAGAGTATAACAGTATGGTTTCATGGTTTTCAACTCCCTCAATGTGTTCCCAAGCCTGTATTGTGAACATGATACACTTAAACATAATTTCCCTATATTCCCAAACCAATATCAAGATATGTCTAACTCCAAACACCAAACCTATAGAAAAAAATCCTTTGATACTACTTTATCATAAACTGACCCACTAGGGCCTCACATGGGTTAGAAATAAGATGACGGTGACAACCCATGGTCGTTAAAAATTGTCCAGGGGCTATAAAGTATATTTGAGTATGATTATCATGGAAATTGAAGGCCCTAGAATAATGTACCTTCACACACACACAATAAAACATCTCCATTAATAATGTACTAAAATTTTAAATTTGTATGATATATGGTGTAAAAATACAAGAGAAAACATCTAAAAATACCTCAATGAGATGAAAGGTAACACAATAATGAATTGGGGAAATACATGACCAACCTAAGATAAAGGAGGTCCCAGAATAATGACAACTGAATGTGGGGAAATATTAATGGGATAACATATCACAATAGTTGAATTACCAATAAACATGGTAAGTTCCTCTATGCACTCTTATACGCCACTAATTCAAAGTCCACCCGAGACACCACTGATATTCCTATCATTTTTACTGGACATGACACATGTCGGAACCTATCTTGCAGTTGTTAGTATAAACATACTTATTAATATTCATTTAAAACCATGAAAAATGATATAGAATAAAATAGTCTTATCAACACATATTTCAATGAAAAAAAAACATCATATATGATCATATTGAAACTCCGGTCAAAAACTAAAGGCATATAATTCTCCATAACCATACATGAAAGATAATTCTACCTATATCACTGATGTTCCAATCCCCAATATTAAGAAAAACATTCAACCATACAAGGACCATATTGGATGCCATGATTATTTCTATTTCACTCCATAACCATGGGATCACTATCTCTATTGGAAGATAAACTCCACACTAGATATTGAGGATATGGGAGTACCACTCTATAGATATAGGACACATTTTGTCAATAATATGTGGGAGTAATGACTCTACCTGAATATATTGTATAGTGGACCTATACCTAAGTGATTCAAGAAAGTATCATCCCCACTATATCTTTGATAATTAAAAAACAATTCTTATTCACTGTGAGACTTTAGAAGAAGAGTTCCACTCAAATCACCTTGCATCATACCATGGATTCCATGTAAATGGTCACTTTATCACCCAACATGAAATTCTAGAAAAAATGACCGACTCTAGGTAGCATATCCGAGTTCCAATGAAGAATATATGTAATTTAGATATTTATAAAAATGTGAATGATGTGTACAGCATGAAAGGTGTAAATTGGGATGATCTCATTATTTTGTTATATTCATACATAGAAACTAATTAGCTAGATAGGACCCTTAACAATGTATGTTCCTTTAGGGACTTGACATATCTGATCAATAAATGTATTGGTTGTATACTCCCCAAAAACTACACATTCAAATGGGTAGTATCACATGGTGAGTGGGACCATCCTTATAATGTGTGATACAAAAAATGAATATAATTCCTTTAAACTAAATGATTAAAAGAAACACTATGTGTCTTCCTATATATTACACTGTATATAATTGAGATTTCCCCAAAAACATCACCTTCCACCTAAATCTTCACCAATTACATGGGTCTCACAACAAAACACTCTGTTAACTCCCCTAATCCATTATAAATTGATTTTTAAGTACATAAATAATCAATTGCTAGCCTCTGGTGGTCTAAAATCCATATTTCATTCTTCTAATCAAGAATTGTGGTACCTCTCATCTCTAAAACATGACCCCAATCACTATAATAAAACATATTGGATCTAATTTTATCTCTAGATGCTTTCATATATATTTAATCCTTTTCCCATTCATATAAAAATTCTAGATATCATGGTTTGATCATGCTCATACTAGTACTAAAATATCAAGTCACTAAACCCATAAGAAAATGATGAAGAACAGAGAGAAAACAGATGGGAGTGAAACAATAGAAAAATGAGATTGTCAATGGGTTTTCCCATCACAACCAATCCTCATATTCATAGAAACTGAACGAATTGAAAAAATGAAAATAAAATGTATAATTTTGTTTAATATCTCAAATTAAATTATCGGGTTATCAAAATAAATAAATTAATGGAATTATTAAGATATTAATTTTGTGGCGAATAATAAAGAACACATGGAAATAAATTTATAAAATAAAGGGACCTTCCTATTGAATGTCTTGATCATTACTGGAGAACTGATTCTTTATAAATTTTATTGATGTTTTCAGTGTATTTTTTTATCTTCCCCTAAATCTCATCCCCTACATCTCCTAGATCAACCGTTTTTGATCTAAAATACCATGTTCATTAAAACCAATAGTTCTTATCCTAATCCTCCTCTCTTTTCACCAAATGATATACGGAAATCCCTTAATATTTCCTATAATATCACATTTTTAAAGGATATGATAGGTTTTTGAATTTAATAAATTAAAATAATAAATCATTTAATTCATTTAATTCATTTAACTAATCCAACAATGACAACACTCCATTGAATATCCAACACAAAATGACCTTATATATTGCATTTGGTGAACCAAATGTTCTAAAAACAATAATGGTATCACATTATCCATCTGATGTTTTAAGCAATTGAATGAGGATTATGTTTGAAAATATTTACATGAGTGCCTTGAAATATATAATATTACTAAAAAGTAATGATTGGGGTTCTATAATACCTAAATAATTATGATAAATTTGGTGGGAAAATCTAGATACACATAAACAAATATTTAAAGAATCAAATTATAAAAACTTGAGTTATTGAAACATTAATTATATTTTAAACAATTTCATTAGGAATGTGTTCGGTTTCACTTATTTTATTACATTTGTTTGATAATTTAGACCATGAAAGAATATTATAGATTTTTTATTGTAAATTTTGTCTTTCTTAAAAAAATTTAATGTATAATGTAAATTTTGTTTAACCTCAATAAATAATTCTATCATTGAAAATATGTGTCAAAAACGTTTTTCTGAGTATATGATGTTTTTCAATTTTTCTTTTTTCATTCTTAATTTTTCTAAAATGTATTGAATATAATTTCTATTTTTTCTATTGTTCATAATATGGAACACATCCATAATAGATGTGGAAATGGAATAAGTTTTTGTAGTTTAATAAAGGGAAATTTATTTTTAAGATATTGATGTTTTAGATTTTTTTGATGACTCTGATATAAAATTATACTCCAAAAATCAATATAATATCTAACAAAAAATAACTAATCCTACGTCCGTCTAGAATCACATGGTTGACAATGTAATTAAATTCCTATAGTCTAATGGTCCGTGATGAATAATTGAAGCTACCTCTAATTCTATTATGAGTAGTAATGAATTTATATCTTGGTTACAAAAATTCTTAACCAGACACTTTGTGACTGTTTCCAGGATTCCATCACTGAATTTATAAATAAGATGATATTTTTTAGTTGTTCCAATTATTCAATGACTATTTTCAAAGGGGATATTAAATATTATTTTTCATATTTAATGTATGATATTTATAGTAATGTTTCAAAACATATATAATGATCTTATGTGTTAGTTTATTTATAAAAATAAGAAATTTTTTATAATGAAATTTCTATCATGGAAAGAATGAATTAAACTCATTAAATTTATTTTAAAGATGAACATCATTGGTAGAATATGGTTTGATCATAGAGCTTGTACACCTGATATTAAGAGTTTTAGCATGTGGAAAACTTTGTATCCATATAGAATGAGGTAAGATATATTACATAAGGCTGAAAAAATTAAAATAATATTTTTATGTCAACAAAACTACTGAAAATCTATGGAAGAAAATTTTTATAAATGTTAAGGGAATAATAATTTGAATATTTACTTCAATGAAGTGATTTGATTAGTGCACAAATAGTTCAAAATAGAGAAGTTATGTAATATAGATTACTAAGTAAGAAAAAAAAGGTTACTAAACATAATCTAAGTATATTAACACTATAAAGTATTTCAAATATAGAGGAACATCATTTTTTATAAAAAGAGATAATTTGATAATTACAATATGGTCCAAATTCAATTAAAATTATTTAATTAGTTTTTTAGTTCATATTATGATTACACAATTATTAATACTATTACTAAATATTTTAATGTAGTTTTTAATTTCATTTAGGGTTTTTTTATTAATTTATTATTTAGTACTTATGTGCTAAATATAATTATTCTCTTTATTGCTACACTTAATTTGAATAGTCATTATATTAGTATCTTTCTATATATTAGGTGGATTAGTGATGGTTCAAATCTATTATGTGTTCTATATTTTTAATATTGATTATTAATGGCTTCTAGTAATAAATGGATGCATTTAAACATATTATTATAGATTTATTAATATTAATGATGTGAATAAGAATATATTAGTGAGGTTAAACATACTATGAATTCTAGTGTGTCATTTTGAAGTCCATTAGAATATATGAATAATCTTTTAATATAGTTTTTCATCATTAATAAATGATTTTTATTTAATATAGGATTTTATTTCTTTTCTCACATTTTTATTCACATACATAATATCATCTAACTTTTTTAGGATATTTTTGATTTACATTTGGTCTCTTCATTATATTCCACCAAAAGTATGAAATAAATGGAATAAATGAGACTTATCATTTCACATCCACTAAATTCAAAAATAAATAATTATTTTTAAAATTTGGTACCTTGGGTCATAATAGATATGAATTGGTCCTAATTGATTTATTTGATTTTTAATTAACCATGTACCCATTAGGGTGATACTATGATGAAATATACATAGAAGATCACTTAGTTATGAATCCTTTAGGATACTTCAAATAATGAATTAAATTAAATTTTCCTTATTTGGATACCTTTTGTCATCTATCATACAATTATTTTAATATTGTATTATATATAGATCATGCAAAATTACTATATTTGAGTTCATTTCTACCAAATGGATGGTCTCATCATAATATAGACCCTATTTTCCAACCCATATCATATCCAACAAATGATATTTATATCTATATATTGATCAATTAGGTTGATTTGTAAATATTTAAACCAACTTTTGTATTATTAGGTGTACAATTATGTCCTTCGGAAACAACTAAGAAATATTATTTTGATTTAGATCGAGGATATAATAATTAATATCATTAAAACATTTAGTATTTTGTATGGATTTTTTATAGGATGTTTGTTATTATTTATGTAATCCCTTATAAAAGTATCATTTCAAAATATAGGATATTTTTTTATTTGATTCAACGACCATTGAATAAGTGGTTTAAGATTTATTAGGACTTTTAAAAAAAAATTCATTGACATTGCATCATTTATCCTGGCGCTATCATATATCAAATGAATTCTTCTAAAGAAGGGGATCTTGAACAATCTATAATAGATTGTATATATTAATTAATTTATTCATATTATTAATTCTCATTTACATAATCATATAACATATCATGAATGAATTTTTAGAATGAAAATATCATTTTTTTACTAGGTCCACCATGAGGTCACATTATCAATAACTATATTCTAATATGTGTAATAAAATTATATTCTAGTATCACAACACTCACAAACTTTTCTTTGATTTTCATAACTCATGAATATTTAATGATTATTTTTATCGATTTTTTATATTAATTATCCATAAAAAGAATAATGTACTAATAGAAATACCATTAAATGGTCAATTAGGGTCATGAAATACCCTAAATTTTGGAAGGGCTATAAAATCACAATCCCTTAGGGTATCATATGGATCATGTAGGTTTTTTTATTCAAGAATTAAACCTACTATTGAGGTGACCAAATATTCTTGTGTATTGTACGTCTACATTTCTTATATATGTAGAAATTATTTCTACAATAGGCTTAAATTTATTGAGAGTTTTTTAGTCTTAAGATATCAATTATAATTATATACTCTGATAAAAAACTCCGTAAACCCATTTCACATAAACAACCAATAATATCTATATACAAACACAAATATGTTTTATTATTACATTATCAAATTTGTATTTGAATTGAATAAAAATATTTATTTCTTATAATGGTTCCATAAAAATTTAAGTCATGATATACATGTAAAATTGGTTAATAAATGATTATATTATAGTTAAATTATCTAATATATTCCTTCATCACTAACCAACATATGTCAAAGTGAAATTACTCCTATGGTGAATTTTAATAGAATTTTTATTTACCATATTGAATTTGATGTGATATATATATTGGAACCAATATATACTATATATAGTTATAAATATAATTATGGAATATATATATACATAAAATTTATCATCATTTTATCAATATTATGGAAGATTATGTGATTGAGTCTTTATTTCAATAAATATAATGTCTTATTATTTTTTTCTAATAAATGTATTCATATGTATGAAAAATATAGAAAAAATTCATGACACTATATTTCTAGGATTGGTGCTCAGCTATTCATGATGGTGTGGTAGAACAGAACATTACCATGATTAAGGAGATTATAATTTCTCATGTTAATAATTTGATATAAAAATAACATATATTTCATTAATTATAAAAATATAGATATTATTCATTAAAATTATACATTAATTGATATAAACCGAGGTGATAACATAGTTTGGATAATTTGAGTGACTTGAAAACACAAATTTTTTATAGTGGTAAAAGATTGTATTCCATTATATATAGTTATGTAAAATAATATTAACATATCACAAATCATATGATTAGAACACCAAAAATTTGTAATTCAATAAATAGTATAGTTTTTTAATATGACACTTTTTGAGATCAATTCCATATATTTGTCAAGATTTGCAACTGTTTCCGACGCTTTCGCCGGGGCGCGCGCATCCGTCTATGGGGAGGACGCGCTGCTTGTTACCCCGTATTCCCGCTTTCCAAAGGCGGGCGGCATCTATTCCTTGTTCAGGGATGTCTTCTCCTTGATTGAAACCGAGATGAGGGGATGTCGGTTCTTCCTTCCGTGGATTCCTCCTCGGAGCACATTACCTAGTCTGGGTCTCTCTCATAGATTTAAGACGGGTTTGTGAAGCTCATTCCCGGTGCCATATCTACATGGACGCCAGTTAATTATGCTGCTTCCATCAAGATGCTCCAAGGGGTCTTGTCAGGGTAACAACCTTCGGTGAGGAGAATGGCCACGTTGGGGCGTCGTCGGCATGTCTGTCTTTGGTCCCTCATCACAGGGCTTCTCGAGGGCGCGGAAGCCCGAGGCATCCCACATCGAACGCGGGGAATATGTACCATATGAGTTTTTCCTCAGCTTCCCATGTTTTACACGGGGTATGTCGCGAGTTTAACGTCTTGCGGAGACGGATCTGGTTGAAGGATCCCCAGGGGGGAACACCGATGTTGGGGCCAGCACGTGGGCGGCTTCCCAGGTTTCATGGAGTGGGATGGTGTGGCATGACCTCACCGGGATGTGGTGGCCCGGGTAAAGATCATGATGGATGGTGGAGTGAGACGTGGGGCTTACGTTCTGAGATGGCCCAAGAGACGGGATACAGTTTAACGTCATGCGGGATGCGATACAGTTTAACGTCATGCAGGACGGGGTACAGTTTAACGTCCTGCGAGACGGAATACAGTTTAACGTCATGCGGGACGGAATACAGTTTAACGTCATGCGGGACGAAGGGTTTGGGGCTTACGCTCTGAGGCGGCCCAAGGTGGTCGGGGAACCGACGTGGAGAGGTCGGGACGACCGGGTGGTGGGCTTGAACCTCGGGGAGGCTTCCTACGTACCGTGCATTAGCACATATCAAAGTCAACATAGTTCGCTGGGATGGGGCTTACGCACTGAGGCGGCCCTAGGTGGTCGGGGCTTACTCCAGGGTGGAGGCCCGGGTAAATATCAGGATGGATAGTGGAGTGAGACGTAGGGCTTACGTTTTGAGACGGCCCAAGAGACGGGATACAGTTTAACGTCATGCGGGACGCGATACAGTTTAACGTCATGCGGGACGGGGTACAGTTTAACATCATGCGGGACGGAATACAGTTTAATGTCATGTGGGATGGAATACAGTTTAATGTCATGATGGACGAAGGGTTTAGGGCTTATGCTCTGAGGTGGCCCAAGGTGGTCGGGGATCCGACATGGAGAGGTCGGGACGACTGGGTGGTGGTCTTGAACCTCGGGGAGGCTTCCTATGTACCGTATGTTAGCATGGATCAAAGTCCATGTAGTTTTCTGGGATGGGGCTTACGCTCTGAGGTGGCCCAAGGAGGTCGGGGAACTGACATGGAGAGGTTAGGACGACCGGGTGGTGGGATTGAACCTCGGGGAGGCTTCCTACGTAGCGTGCGTTAGCACGGATCAAAGTCCACGTAGTTCGCTGGGATGGGGATTACGCTCTGAGGCAGCCCATAAGAGGATTTCATGGTCGATGCGCACTCTAAGCCCACTTGAGTCATGCTCTGTGTGAGAAACAAGAGGCGGCAGGGACCAGACGATCACGTCGTGAAGGGTGCGTCCGTGAGAAGCGGAATGGGGCTTACGCGTTGAGCGGCCCAAAGAGGAAACAGGGGCTTACGCGTGGTTAGCGGCCCTTGGTGACAGGGCTTACTCCAGGGTGGAGGCCCGTGGTGCGACAAAGCACAGTGGGAAAAGGACTCCACTGGCCTTGGCAGGGGAGAAGTACGGAGATGCATGGGTGTAGTCATCCGTTGGGAGGCTAGGGGCTTACGATCTGAGGTAGACCTTCCCCCGCGGACAAACGCCGCTCCGACAAGGAGGATCTCATTCCATGTGAGGAAGAGTCCATTCCTATGGAGACGTGTGGGAGTAATGAATGTCTGAGTTGGGGGGACCCTGCGTGCGAAGCACAGGGTCAGACCACAGTTTAACGTCTTCTGTTAAAGATGAGGTGCTTAGCAGTTTAACGTCCTGCAGCTTGGATGAGGTGGGTTCGCTCCACACCCCTAGGGCTTACATGCCCAACACCCTCTACCCCTAGTGGAAGGGAAGCATCGGCAAGGCCATGGTGAAGGGGGGTGTAGGGCGAACCACCGGGGGGGTCCACGTTAGCGTGGCTATGCGAAGAAGCAATATCCTTTAGCGTGCCAATGCGGAGAAGCATAAGGCAAAGCAACACAATGGGAAACACGGCCCAAGGGACCTTGAGGTTACTTCGCACGAGCCTGGAAGGTCGTATGGGAAAAAAACGCATGGCGCACGCACCCAGCATGGGAGACATCAGGTGCCGGTGTAGGGGGAAACCAAGGGGCGTCAATGTGAGGGGTCTTGGGCTTTGCGCGCAAAAGGAAACGTTTGCGTGAAAAACTCCGGGATGGCGCGCAATTGGAGCAAGGGAATTGCGCGTGGAGGGGGAATTACGCGCAGGGTTTTGCGCACACGACAGGGCGTTGCGCGCATGAGACACGGATTGCGCGCAAAGCTGGAACCCTGAGGAGGGGGAAAATTCACTGAAGCCGGTGGAGTTGCGCGCAAAGGAGAACTCTGGGGCAAGTTTGCACGAAATGAGGGATTTACATGGAAGTAATCTTGCGCGCGTGGGGAGCCGAATTGTGTGAACGGGAGTCGCTTCGGATTCCTCAAACCCCAAACCGTTCGGGATCACCTTCTATTTATAGGCGACCTCAGGCACAGAATTCGGGTGGCGCACGAAATTCTTCACGCCGAGCACAGCCGGCGCGCAAAAAATCTCCGCGCAGAACCGGGGTGCGCAAATATTGCGCGCCTCATCGGCTCAATTCCGCGAAACCAGGTTATTTTACATGCACAGAACAATTTTTCTCACGGATCCTCCTTTATTTCACGCACCACATTCCGGGCCTCCGGATCGGGCCTCTGATTCCAAATATGACTTTGCTTCGTCATTTCGAAACTTCCTCCGGGAGTTACGGGCTTTTTTCGGGGTCAACAAATGCCCCCCCCCTTGGAATGAGATCGGCGAGAGGTCGCAACGATCGGATTCCAAGGGAAACGCTGAAGTGCTGAGTCTCCTGGTCAAGTTGCGCGCAAAGTTCCGATGGGGCGCGCAAATCCTCCAGACGCGCGCGGAATTTTCTTTCCGCGTGGCGTGGAACCCCGGCCTCGCCTATAAAAAGGGGCGCTGGGTCCCATATCCGTACTTTCTCTTTTTCCGCGCGATAAGCTTATCGCTCTCGTGCGCGAAATCACTCCCGTGGCTGCGCGTAATAACGCTCTGGCAGCGTGGAAATCCATCCTAAATTTGGCCGTGATTTCCCGCCTGTTCAGGATTTTCCGTGCTTCACGTGCCGATTGCGCGCTCATCTCCAGAATTTCGCGCAACTCATTCAGACTTTGCGTAGAACTCTCCGATTCTGCGCCCTGCATCCTGATCTCACCCAACTCCCGAAAGAGTCGAGATGACTGCAAACCGAGTTGATGAGGGGGAATCCGCTGCCCGTAGGACAGAAATGGCGGTAAACGAGGAGGTTTATGGCGCCAAGGTGATTTTATCCAACAACCTGACCTTGTTCAACCTGCTGACTCTGTCCCAGAAGACATATCCCTTGTCGGAAAACCTCCCTCTCTGGAATTTTGGCATCCTGGAGGAGTTTCCCATGCCGGGTTTCGAAGTGGACACGCCGCGGTCTTGGGTGACTCAGGAGGATGAACTTCCTCGGTACAACATCACCAACAACGGCCATCCTGCCAGGGAAACTAGACATATGGACATATATGACCTGAACTCGAGGACTAGGACCATTACCGGGGATGAGCCTATAGAAGAGGATTCTCCATCCCTCTACGCGAGCACTTTCCGTCAGAGCATCACAGATGACACAAAGGGTTGGCTGAAGGATTGGGACCTGTGGTCCGGGGGCAACTTCACCAGCGAATGGACCTGGGCGTTCTGGGTTCGCCATACCTGTGACCAGTTCAAGGACGAACTGCGGTATATCGGCCTGTTCGAGGCGGTATGGACATCGCAGTTCCACTTCCACCGCCAGCCTGATCTTGGACCGGAGCTATTCACCTGGTGGTCTCCTGACACCAACACGTTCCACCTTCATCATGGGGAAGTCGACATCAGTCTCTGGGACATTCACTGCATCGGAGGTATCCCATTGGAGGGTTACCAATATGACGAGTTCGTTCCACCAAAGAACACCTGGGGAGACAGGTCGCGGACACCTATGCTGACGTGGCACCTGCTGCAGCTGGCCAAGGAGAGGCTGGGGTCAAGGACTTCCTAAAGGACATTGCCTACAAGGGCTGTTTCAGCATGTTCCTTGAGAAGGATCCCGTCGTCAAGATGTCGGGATGGGGAAAACGGTGCCCAACCACGACTCAAAGGAGCAAGGACGGGTCATTCTGGAAGACCCTGGAGGCGGGGCGATACCAATCATGGGGCTACCACATCATTGAGGACCGAGACCCGAACGTCTGGTATGCCGGGTTCCTTGCCGCCTTCCTGAGCAGGTGGCTCCTGCCGGTGCGGGACGTGAGGATAAGCATACGTCCAGCGAATTTGGTGATGGAGAGCTCCATGGCCGCCAACAAACGGTTCAACTTGGGCGTCCCTATGCTGGCCAAGTTGTATACCATCTTAGGGCGTATCTCACGAGGGGGTCGCCTCGGAGAGTATGTGGTCCCTTCCAGATCTTCCATGGCTGGGTGGTGGCTCATCTCGGTGGGTATACTTTCCCAAATGTCGTCCGTCCTCTGGGCAACGGTCTGCGACCGTCCTTGCTAAACATCGCAGGGGTGGTGCTGATGACGCTCAATGAGGAGGATGTGAGGATCCGCATCGGCAACCATGCCAACTTCAACATCATCCATTTTCCCACCCCAGTCGGTCAGATGGTGGACAACGGGCGAGGCTCTCTGGAACAGCAGGAATACATACAGAGCATTCGGGGCGGGGTGCTCGTGGCTCGGATCGACGGGAAGGTGATCTGTGAGCCTTACGTGCCATCCCGATTCGCCAGGCAGTTCGGGTGCCTCCAACGAATGCCGAAGAAGGTATTCACGACTGTCTGGAAGGAGAAGAATCCATGCGTCCTATGCCATATGTGGTTGATGTTTACCACTTTCGGCTCTGGCGATGTCGTTACTCTTCCTCCCACCGGGGTCGATGTCGGCCTAGCAACCAAGTACGCAGAACACTGGACCATTTCGTACCCTGAGGGGCTATTACGCAAGCGCGTCCGGCAACTCGAGGTTACTCACGCGGAAACCGGGTGACGGGAAAGAAGGCACGGCACCGTCGGAAGGGGGGAACCAAGGGCACGTCAGGCAGCGAGGCCTGCGCAGGCCGGGGCTGCGGCAGCGGGGACCTCACATGGCGTTTCCATGTCCTCGTTACCCGCACGGGGGTCAAATGAGGCAGCCACGGAACTGCCCAGGAAGCAGATAAAATATCTGCTCGAACCTTCCCAAGATGCAATTCTCCCGGCACTGTGGTCGGCCAGGATGACCCTGCGGCAATCGCTGAGCATCGAAGCCATCTGGAAGAAGATAATGCAAAACGGGATCCAACTGCTAGAGGTCGGGCTCGTTCTAATTACCGAACAAGTAAACTTCCATCGGCTGCATGCTTATCTGACGACCATGGATGCTTACGCACGCCAACGGGGGCGGCATGCGGAGCCAACATTCCTAGTGAAAGTGATGCTCGGCCTGGCGCATGATCTGGAAGCGATGTCGTCGGGAGAAGGTGACAGTGACGAGGAGACGGAGGGGGAGGAGGAAACCGGAGAGGACGAAGGCAAGGGAGAAGAAAAAGAAGAGGAGCCCGAAGGTGAGGGGACGCAAGGGGCGACCTACCAAGGGAGTTTCCAAGAGAGTGGCAAGATTGACGACTCTGATCTCGACATAACCGAGATTCTCAAGGTTTGTTTGTGTCTTCATTATCTTTCCTCATTCATCCATTCTACTTTCCAACTTCTAACTCACTTCCCCATTCAACTCAGGAGCAGTTGAGCGTTGGACGGGCGTCCCCACCAGAGGAGGGAGGAGAGGAACCAGTGGGACATGATGGGGATCCGACACCCATCATTGAATTAACAAGTGCATAGGGGTCTCCCCTTACGGCGGCTCCGGCAACGGTCGACACACTGGGGACCGACGCTCTGGACTCATGTAAGTCTCACGCTTCACTACTGGTGCTTGGTGTCAAAAGATCCCGTCTGACCAGTGTATTCCTTTCACAGTGATCTCAACACTAGAGGTACGTCAGGCTGCGAAGCCCGGGCCATCCACGAGTGGACCAGTGGCGGACATACCACCTCATTCGGAACAAGCTCTCTGCACGGAGTCGTCCCCGACAATTGATGAACAGGGGGAAGTAGACATTAGTGGCGTTGTTCCTGAGATGAGTTCGGAAGCTGGTAGAAACGTCATTACCACTGGGGCAAGAGGAGAAGGTCACTCGGACTTCGAGGATTCTATTCCCCACGAAGGCGTCCCTGTGGTGGATCCTGCTGCCGATCTGCTGGCGGCCTTCCCCATATACCGACCCACTGACCCTGAGGAGATAGATGAATCAGACTTAGAGGCAGCCGAGGAGAGTCGGATGACACGGTGCAAAGGGTGTAAGTGTATCCAGTGCTTCCTCAGACAGCCCCAGTCGTATTGGCTGAGGTGGATGGGATCACTTCAGACATGGCTGCGCTTCCTGTGCGCCGGAGGGGCTGACGCTCAACGCCTTCATCTGACGTTCCATGATTACATGGCTGAGAATATATGCAAGAGCAGTCGGCGCACCGACATTTCCCAGTGCTGGGAAGGATCGGCGAGCGCTCAAGCGCTGCTGAGGGTGGAGCAGGAAGTCCGGCACCTCGAAGGGCAGACAGCAGATAAGGAGGCCTTCATCTCAACATGCTCTGAGCTTGTGGAGCAACTGACGGCCCAGCTGGATGATGCATAGGATCAACTGGTGGAGGCGAGTCACCAGATGACCATACTTCAAACCGAGCGGGAGCAGGCACAAGCTAGGGATGGCGAGCTGTGTTCTATGGTGGCCGACGAGGAGAGAGTCTTCAAAGAGCGAGAAGCGGTCCTGGAGGCTACCGGCCAAAGGGTAGCAGCGCTGGAAAGATCGCTTCAGCACGCTGATCCCTAAGGGCTTTGTTTTTTCCATCTCACGAACTTTCTTCTTGTACTGCTCATCGTCTCAATCCAATATGTGGCCAAATACATTCATTCGTACCCTTGGTTTAATGCTCTCCAACATAGTTTCGAAACAAATAACAACTCAACCCTATGCTCATGTGGGTCGTGCCCAACGCAAGAAGCAGAAGATGCTCGTACCATCATTTCGTTCAACTATGGGGCATTGACCAAGCTTCAGGAGTCCAAAATTGGGCCTGGACTTCTGAGGAGACCCCGGGCCGATTGATGTGTCGACTCCTCAATGTGCTCTAACACAGGAGCAGGGCGATGCTGGGGGCATTGAAATCCATCCGAACACAGGGGGGTGGAGAGGAAGGGTGAATCACGCTACCCAAATTAGGAACCTAATGGGGTGCAACCATGGAGGATAACTGTCAACTGTCGAGGAAACACAGAACCCATATCATGTTGGCCTGGAATGGGGGGATATAAATGAGGGATGACCGCTGACCATGTTCGCAACACGGGGCCTAACTCAAATATCGTCTGTCAGTTTTCCAGAACGTTGGCCCAGGACAATAGACAGACCATAGGTCTGTCATCCATACTATTAGGGGGTCCTTTCAAACATGACCATTCCTCAAGAACATTGGCCCAGGACAGCAGGCGGACCATAGGTCGAGCATCCATACTGTTAGGGGGTCCCTTCAAACATGACCAGTCCTCTGGAACGTTGGCCCATGAAAGTATTCGGACCATAGGTAGAGCATCAATACTGTTAGGGGGTCCCTTCAAACATGACCAGTCCTCTGGAACGTTGGCCCAGGACAGTAGGCGGACCATAGGTCGAGCATCCATATTGTTAGGAAGTCCCGTCAAACATGCAAGGAAATGAGGATCCGAATAAGGGTGGATGCAAAGAGTGGAAGGTGGAGTGGTGGTTTGTTCGAACAGAGTCCAACACTCCCGAAATTGCGCCACCATGATGAAGGCGCATTAGGCAGACATACCGACCTGATCACGGGTCGTCCCAATTTCCAGGCAGGACCTCTTTGGCGAGAGAACTGACGCTTTCCATTATTATCATGGGGAATCCTGAACCTGCTCGAGGTAGATGTCTTGATTACAAAACTCCCCGGGAATTTGGGCTGAGGGGCTGACAATAAGAAAGGATGGGGTTCAGTAGTCCCTGGGGCTGGACCCAAGATGAAATGTCTGCGCGGTCCTACGTATCTCATTAGGATGAGAATCAAGACACACGTAGTTCTTGAAACATAGTTTAACGTCATGCAGGACGAAATAAATTTTAACGTCATGTGGGACGAAATATAGTTTAACGTCATGCGGGACGGCTTAAAGTTTAACATCATGCAGGATGGAATATGGATCTTAGTTTTAGGTCTTAGAGCTCAGACCCTGAGGATCTTAGTTTTAGGTCTTAGACCTCGGACCAAGAGGATCTTAGTTTTAGGTCTTAGAACTTGGACCAAGAGGATCTTAGTTTTAGGTATTAGAACTCGGACCAAGAGGATCTTAGTTTTAGGTCTTAGAACTCGGACCAAGAGGTGGGCAAAGGGAGAAATGGACACATGGAAAGGCAGTTACAAAACCTGACTTGAATGAGGACCTAATCCCTACTTACCACGTGCTCTCTGGGGAAATGCTCGACTCGAGGGACCGAACACGAAGGTAGGCTGGACCCTCGGGGAAGTGCCACAGGCATTCCTACGTATCTCATAAGGATGAGAATCAAGCCATACGTAGTTCTGGAGGTGACATGGTAAGATACCAGTGCCAGGGAACAAAGGGGGAGTGCAGGCATGGACCTTGCACTAAAAGAAGCAGAATTTGATAAATCTTGTTTGTCCTTTAAGGTGAGTGTTTTTTTTGAAGTAACAGACCTAAAGTAGTAGGCCATGGTGTCGCCAAAAGCATCAAGCCGTGATAGGCGTTGACAAATGTCATGGCACAAGACCAATACCCAATGTGATGTCCTCTACAACGAGGTCGTCACAATGCGGTACCGTTTTTTCGTCTTTCGGCCAGGATGATAATGTCACAGTTTAGGGTCGTGTGATAGGACCAACGACACAGTTTAAGGTTGTATGGTTTATACCGGCACACAGTTTAAGGTCATATGGTTTTGACCAACACACAGTTTAAGGTCGTATGGTTTGGACCATGCGAGCGAGGAGCCTCGGGCCAAAGAGGCCTACGAGGGTTCAACAACCAGGAGGGGGACATGAGATGCTAGCTCCCAGCTATGTTGGTCCCAAAATGCAATGTCCGGGCGACTCCTCGTTTTCCATGGGGTTGAGGTTCAAGCTGTACGCAACCTATAAGGAAGAGACCCAAGAACATACTCTAGCGCTCAGATCACGAGATCCCCGAGAGACAACGTTACGCAGCTCGGTCTGTCTCATGTGTGGGGGTGTACTGAGGGTTAGTACAAGGAGTCTCGAGATTCCACCTTGACACCATGGGGCGGAACATGACATAAACCATGCCACCAACATTCAGGGCCTGGGGAAGCCGGTGTGACGACTGAGGACTACTGCTGACCATATTCACAACGCAGCATCCTGTCGTGTTAGCCATGGGGACAAACAAATGAGAATCAACTGCTGACCATGTTGGCAATGCGGGATTCGTATCGATTTGTTGTCTGAAACCCTCGGGGGCGTTGGCCCATGACGGTAGGAGAGCCCTTGGGCGTTGTATCTAGGCCGTTCTTGGGGGTCCCTCTGGGTTTGAAGGATGACGGGGGCCCAAATGAAGGGGAGCACGAATCTTGGCAAGTGGATGGAACTTTCCTAAGTCGAATCTGGAACTCCAAGTTCTAGACCAGAGTGCCTTGAGCACATCAGTAGACCACTGGAAGGGGTCATAGTGCTCAATCTGAGAGCATCCAAAAGATGGCGGATCCCCGGGAAAAAGAGGGGGCGTAATGCCAAACACCCTGGGAACCGGGAGATCATGGGATCTCCTAAAAGATGGGGCTGGACTTGACATCTAGGTGTTCAGGCGGTCCTATGTATCCCATAAGGATGGGAATCAAGCCACACATAGTTCTTGAAAGCATCTTCTAATTCCAATGGACATAGGAGGGATAAATCCTGAGGACAGGGTGTGCATGGTGCAGCTATTGCAGACCCGACGTGAATTGGGACATAATATCAAACCACACCACGCGATCATGTGGTCAAGGTCCCAAAGGCAAAATATGGATCTTAGTTTTAGGTCTTAGAACTCGGACCAAGAGGATCTTAGTTTTAGGTCTTAGAACTCGGACCATTAGGATCTTATTTTTAGGTCTTAGAACTCGGACCATGAGGATCTTAGTTTTAGGTCTTAGAACTCGGACCATGAGGATCTTAGTTTTAGGTCTTAGAACTCGGACCATGAGGATCTTAGTTTTAGGTCTTAGAACTCAGACCATGAGGATATTAGTTTTAGGTCTTAGAACTCAAACCATGAGGATCTTAGTTTTAGGTCATAAACTCGGACAATGAGGATCTTACATTTAGGTCTTAGAACTCGGACCATGAGGATCTTAGTTTTAGGTCTTAGAACTCGGACCATGAGGATCTTAGTTTTAGGTCTTATAACTCTGAACATGAGGATCTTAGTTTTAGGTCTTAGAACTCGGACCATGATGATCTTAGTTTTAGGTATTAGAACTCAGACCATGAGGATCTTAGTTTTAGGTCTTAGAACTCAGACCATGAGGATCTTAGTTTTAGGTCTTAGAACTCGGACCCTGAGGATCTTAGTTTTAGGTCTTAGAACTCGGACCATGGAGCCCAGATGTAGGGAAAAGTGTAGTTTAAGGTCTTTTTGGACCATACTGGTTAGGCAAAGTACTTCTTGAGGAACCTAGCGTTGGTGGGAGGAGTAATACGCTCGCCATCCATAGTTACCAGGGAATACGCGCCATTGGGATAGACCTTGTGGACAATAAAAGGTCCCTCCCACTTGGGCTCCAACTTGGGTGGTTTCCTGCCGGGAATCATTGGCGCTCTAAGAGCCAGCACCAAGTCACCTTGCAGGAAGGAGCGGAGGTGAACCTTCTTATCGAAAGCTCGAGCCATCCTGCTCTGATGCCTTTCCAAGTTATGTAAAGCGCGAAGCCTAATTCCGTCCAGTGCTTCCAATTCGGCTAGACAGATCTCGGAAACTCTGTCCGGCGCTTGCTGGTCGTAGATCGCCGTGCACAATGAGGACAGCTGGACTTTGATGGGAAGGACGGCCTCAGCTCTATATACCATGGTATACGGAGTCACCTGGGTGGAATTGTGAGTCGTCGTCCTATAAGCCCAGAGGGTGTTGGGGAGCTTGTCCAACCAAATTTTCTTATTCTGACCAACCATTTTTTGCAGAATGTTAGAGAGGGTTTTGTTAAATGCCTCAATCTGTCCATTCGCCTGCGCATGATAGCGGGAGGTGTGGTTAGAGAAAATGATGTACTTGGCGTACAATCTCTTCAGATCGGCCGCTCAGAAGTTCGTTCTGTTATCCATGAGGATAGCGTGAGGTATTCCAAACCGGTGAATGATATTTGAGCTCACGAAGTCAGCGATAGAACCAGCCTTGACTTCCCTGAGCGGGGCTGCCTCTACCCACTTTGAGAAGAAATCCGCGGTGGTTTAGATGAACCGGCACTGGCGGACCGTCGCCGGCGGGTAAGGCCCTATGAAATCCAACCCCCAGACTGCAAAGGGCCAAGAATACTTAGTAGTATGGAGAGGCTCTGGTGGCCGATGCATGAAGTTAGCATGAACTTGGAACGCGTGACACCTCATGGCGTACTCGATGCAGTCGTGGATCATGGAGGGCCAGAAGTATTCCTGCCTCCAAATCTGGAGGGACAACTTCGCCCCAACCTAGTGGGCGCCACAGGACCCAGCGTGAACTTACTACATGACCTATGGGATCTCCACTCCTTAAAGAAAATGGAGGAGAACACCGTCAAACCCACGCCTGTAAAGGAGCTGCTCACGGCTGGGATCGCTCTGAAGGGTGAACAGCGGTGCGCGGCGCCGGATTCATTCCCGCTCTGCTCAGTCCATCGAAATATTTCCGTGCCAGAGATATTCAACCAAGGGTATCCTCCAGTCAAGAACTATCTCGATCACACGCCTGAAGCCCCAGGGGGTCCTGACGCGGGGGCACCAGCGGTGACATGGTTCACTCGAGGGCCACGATCGCCCTTTGGGATAACAGGAGCAATGACTCTTCGGTGTGCCATGTAGATGATTAGGTCATCCTGTTCGGGCTCCGTGAGTGATGCGTCCAGGCTGGCCAAAGCATCTGCTCGACTGTTCTGCAACCGGGGAACGTGAACGACATCTAGTCGGGAGGGGAACTTAGCCATTAGATGGAGGTTTCATTCCAACAACGGCATGAGTTCCGGCTTCCTGACAGCGTAGTCACCATTAACCTGCTTGATGACTAGCTCAGAGTCCCCTTTTACATACAGGTGGGGTACGTTAACCTCTAGAGCCAACTCGAGGCCAGTGATGAGGGCATGATATTCTGCCTCATTGTTGGTGCAGCCTTCTGAAAACATGAAAGAATATGAAAGAACGTCTTGCTCCGGGGTGATGAAGACGATACCCAGGCCCACTCTGTTAAGCATAGGATCGTTGAGCCTTCTACCGGTAGGGCTTCGGGAGGTGACATCAAAGTGCATCTGCCAGCATGGGGTGGCGTGATCGACTGAGAAGATTGACCCATCAGGAAAGCCCAAATCCAGTGGCTGGTCTGCAGAGGTTGGGTGGGCAGCTAAGAAGTCTACCAACGCCTATCCTTTGACGGCCTTCTGAGGTATGAACCTAATGTCGAACTGCTGGAGGATCACCGCCCAACATGCCAATCGGCCAGTCAACATAGGCTGGCTTAGGATGTATTTCAATGGGTCTACCCGAGAGACCAGTTGTACCTCGTGGTGCTTCAAGTAGTGCCACAATTTTTGTACAGTGAATACGAGCGCCAGGCAGCTCTTCTTGATGGGAGAATATCTAATTTCCACGTCGACGAGCATGCGGCCGAGGTAGTAGAGGCTATTTTCTGTTCCCTAGTTGTTCTCATAGGTGATAAGGGTGCCGAGGGATCGCTCTAGGGCGGTCACGTAAAGGAGCAGTGGCTTTCCAGGAACGGGCGGCATCAGGACCGGAGGTTGAAGCAGATACTGCATGATCTTCTCAAAAGCGGTCTGACACCCTTCATCCCCCCCATAGGCAGCGCCTTTCTTCATGAGTTGAGAAATGGGATTACACTTGCTGGCCAGATTCGCAACGAATCGGCGTATATAGGCTAATTGTCCTTGGAGGCCTTGAAGCACCTGAATATTATTTGGGGGAGGCATCTGACTGATGGCCTTGATCTTCTCGGGGTCGATCTCGATACCTCCATACCTAACGATGAAGCCAAGAAACATTCCAGAGGTGACCCGGAAGGCACACTTCAACGGGTTCATCTTTAAGTGGCGAGAACGGAGCAAACCGAACACTTTCTCAAGGTCTTTGAGATGGTACCGACACTGATGAGATTTAACCACCAGGTCATCTACATAGCACTCCACCAGCATCCCGAGGATCGGCTTGAATATGCAGTGCATTGCCCGTTGATAGGTGGAACCTGTGTTCTTCAAGCCGAAGGGCATAACCTGATAGCAGAAAGTGCCCTAGGGGGCCCTGAAGGCAGTGAACTCTTCATCCTCGGGGGCTATTCGGATCTGGTTGTACCCAGAGTACCTATCCATGATGGAGAGGGCTTGGAACCCGGCCGTTGCGTCGATCAACAGCTCTGTCATGGGAAGGGGAATGTCATCCTTCAGATAGTGGTGATTAAGATCGCGGAAGTCGATTCAGACCCTGATCTGCCCGTTCTTCTTCATGACGGGCATAATATTGGATAGCCACATGGGGTACTGGACTTCCTTAACGAAGTTGGCCTTATTGAACTTATCAACTTCGGCCTCAACCATGGCACCATGAAAGGGGTTCATTTTTCTGGGAGGCTGCTTGAACCTGCGATGGTTTGCTGGGAGGCCAAGGCGGTGGACGGCTACCTGGGGATCTAGTCCCGACATCTCGTCATAACTCCAGGAAAACACATCACGGTGCTATGAGAGGAAATCTATGCACTGTTTCTGTTCCTTGGGAGGTATAGCGGCGCTGACCAATGTGGGTCTCGGGTCCTCCTCACTACCAAGGTTCACCTATACTAGCTCGTCGACCATGGTGGAAACTCCCTCCTCAAAAGCAGGAGGAGCATCTTCCATGTCTTCTTCTCCACTTGTGGAAGGATCTTCCACGAGGGGAGCTGTTTCGAGGCTGCTTGACCCTGATGGGGAGCTGGCACCGTCTTGGGTGGCAGAGGTCGTCACGACGGGAGACTCATGCACCGCAGAGACCATGGCGACGAAGGAGGTTGATCCAATCCCACCCGGCCTGCGGCCCAAGGGGCCACTCTTTACAACAAAAAAGCAGTGTTGACGCGTTGTCTTGAGCCGGTCGATCTCGGCTTGGCGAAACATACACGTATGACGAACTGTCGTTGCCATGAGCCCAACGTCCCGATATCGTACGGGGGTAGGAGGCTCGGGGATCACCTGGGCCTGGTTGGTGTGAGAGTACGAGGTGATTTCCCACTGTCTCTTAGACCCAGAAATATGCATTCCTCTGGTACCCTAAAAAACAAAGCACTCTCCCATGTCAGGAGTCGTGGCCTCCAACCGATAGATTGGGAAGACATATGCGTCATCCAAACCTGCCCAAGGATCACTCGCGATAGCGGTGGACTCAACCTCACCTGCCAGGATTTTCTTGTCCTTTCTCTTGTAACAGTCAGCTTCCAAGTAACGAGCTTCACAAGAGGCAAACGGAGATGCATCTCCTTGGAGCACACCCACTTAACCCTTAAGGGAGTATTTGAGGCAATGATGGTATGATGAGGGAACCATTGTGTGAAGATGGAGCCACGGCCAGCCCATCAATGCGTTGTAGGCAGTGTCTTGAGAGACAACCATGAATTCAGTATTGGAAATTAAGCTGCCGAACTGGGTCTTCAGACGAATCTTGCCGAGTGGAGTTTGCTCGGTCCTGTCATACCCCTAGATTCTGAGGCCGGAGGGAGTTAAATCATCCTCGGACAACCCCAGTTTTCGCAGTGTCCGAGTTAGGATCAAATTAATCCCAGAACCTGTGTTGACAAGAAAGTGACGGATTTCCACGCTATTGAACTGGCCGGTGATGTACATTGGGCGGATGTGACCCTGTATGGGATGGTCTTCATCTTCACCGGAGAATGAGATAACCGCCTGACATTTGGCGTCCTCAATCACCTCGGTGTGGAAGTATTTTGCGGTCGCTACCTCCATTTCAAACTGGATGGGGCTCCTTAGAGCCTCGGAGAGCGCCTCACGCATTTTGGATGATAGGAGAAGGGCCTCAAGGATGGAAAACATTTCCGAAATTCCGGCCAGATGCTTCAGGACATCATACTTTTGCGCCAAACGTGAGCTTCTACTTACAGAAGGTCGGTCTGCGATTGGGGGCATGGCGGGCCCTACTGGCGGGACCGGTGACTGACTAGTACTAGGCATGTCCCGCTGTTCACCAGCTAAAGCCCGGGAGGAGGCTGTCATGCTAGGATCAGAAGGTCGTAGTCGGCCAGTGGCAGGGCTGGTCTGGTTGCGACGCGGGCAAGGTGGTTCCGCCCGATCCAGCAACACAAACGGTGGTGGAAGCGAACCTGTTGTCACCGGGTGTGGGATCCGCGAGTGGTGCTCTCTATACCAGGCCTATTGCCTGGTCTCAGTAGCGTGCACGACCTGACTGGAGGTGACGACTACCGTGCCCCGGCGACTGATGTAGCCACGGCTCCATCGACGTTGGCGACGGCTGGGGACATTGGGGAGGTCCACCTGGCGCTCCTCATCGTCGGGAGCCAAAAAGGGATTTACCAACTCTACGGTGTTAACCGAAGAATACCCCGTGCTCTCGGGGAGGTCCACCTAGCGCTCCTCATGGTCGGGAGCCAAAATGGATTTACAAACTCTACGGTGTTAACCAAAGCGTACCCTGGGCTCTCACTCGAGGAGTCATCCACTACCGGACGGAGTCTCGAAGGGATCCCCATTTCCGGGGGCATGAAATCGCCAAGCGTGCGAGAAGATGACGGCAATAGCAGGGCGCATTCTTTCTTCTTGCGCCGCCGCCTGCTCTTCTGGGGAGAAGTAGGCTGGGACGACGATGCCAAAGTGGTGCTCGCAGACTCCGAGGGCTCTGGCTGATCCAGGCGGGCACAGATGATTCCATGGGCACGAGTGACCGTCCTGCAGGCCATC
The DNA here is from genome assembly GCA_963277665.1 of Viscum album. NCBI lineage: Eukaryota > Viridiplantae > Streptophyta > Magnoliopsida > Santalales > Viscaceae > Viscum > Viscum album. The sequence goes on along the minus strand of OY728163.1, from coordinate 1,843,291,230 downwards.
CAGTTATTATACTTCAGGGACCCCCGATCGGAAACCTGTTCCCACCCATCCCTGTTGTCACTACTACCATCTGATCCCACGAAGACACCTGCCACATGTGCCGGGGCTGGGCCCAACCTGACTATGTTGTTGTCAATATGGTCTTGGAGCCAGTCCTTGAACACATAGCATTGCTGGATGGTGTGTCCCAGGATCCGGTGATAAGGTAAGTAGTTAGGGTGAACTGGGAGACGCACCTCTTCTAGCTTCCGACACTCTGGAAGTTGCACGATCCTCTGCTCCAAGGCGCTACGGAAATAACCGGGGACATGGGCCTCGCCTAATGAATAAGCTTGATTCCTTCTGTCTAGAAAAGGGACTCTTGCGGGCTGACCATGGCCAGGGGCCGGATGAGTAGGCCGAGGAGGTGGAGCCGGATTACCTTGCCTAGGTGGTGGCGGTGCGTTACGCGGAGGAGCCTACCAATTTTGAGGTGGTCGCTGCTCGGACGGATGCTGTTGGGGTGGACCCCTATGAGCCTACTGAGCTGGCCTCACTGGCAGCAACTCTAGCTGTCTAGGGGCCTCTATCTGTGCCACAGCAGCGGGCTCGGCTGTGGCGGCTCTCCTTGCAGAGATTACAGGAGGCAGCGGGCGTGCCTGACTGGCCTGTTGCAGGGCTTCATCAAGGCGATGAGCCTTGTCCGAGAAGTCCCGGAACCCTCCAGGGTAATTCTGCATGATCAGAGAAGGAACCAAATCCGCCATGACGTTCCCTACACACATCGTTAGTAATTTCTCCTGAGTCAGTGGCATGTCAAGGGAGTACGTGAGCCCCTTCCACCGAGTGACGAAATCCGCAACTCGCTCGTCGGGCCTTTGCTTGCACCTGAAGAGGTCTGCAATGTTCGTCTTCCGGGTTGTGGAACTGAACTGGTAGAGAAATTTCCATCGAAGGTCCTCCCAGCTAGTCACAGATCCAACAGAAAGCTGGTTGTACCAGACGAATGCTGGTCATTCTAATGTTTGAACGAAGCATCAAATCATGGCATCCTCTTGCTACGTCGGAGTCCCTAACATAGGCCCACACCACATGTTGAAGTGGGACAAGTGTTGTGGAGGGTATTTGGTCCCGTTAAAGGGGGAAAATTGGGGTTCCCAAATCCCGGAGGGGCTGGCATGTCATCCACCCATGCGGGGTACGACTTTCCATCCGGTGGGATTGACACCTGCCAAGTTTCCAGGGCCTCCAAGCGAGCGATGAGTACTTCCATCAGATCATCCGGATGTGGATTCATGTCCTGACGAGGATCTATAACCAAAAGCGCATTGTCAGGCTCTTCGATACGATACTCGCGCTCAGCGGCTCGCGGGGAAGCTAGCGAAGCGACTCTCGGAGTAGCGGGAGGAAACCGAGTGGGGCCTCCCAGGTGGTATCACCTCTCGGGAGGGTTCGGCGAAACATATCATGCCCTCTTACCATGGGTTCTAGTGTCTCCCCTGTCGACGAACACGACATAGTCACGGTTGCCCGGGGGGATCTCAGCAAGGGGAAGATGCCCATGCCCCTGCTGTCCTGGTCTAAGGTTTCCGTAGTCAGGACACCGCTCTGCAATGCATTTGTCCAGGAGCTCATCAACCAACCCCTTTTGCTCGGCCAGCTATTGGCGCAGCGTGGCCTTCTCGGGATCTTCCTCTACCTTCTGCACTGAGGCAGCCGGGTCGGCGAGTCTAATAGGCCCGACGGGCTCTTTACCCGTGACGATGTTTCAGCCCAGCGCATGTGCCTCCATGGGTACAGGAAGACCTAGGAGTCTCCTCTTTTGGAGAGTAATCCTCCCAGATGGTTCTGGTAGCGGCCTGTCCTCAGGGGGTGAGTCCTCGTTGAGGGGCTCCACAATGTTTCCCTCATCTGAAAGGTCAGCCATGTTGACTGCCACTGCTCCTGGCGACGCTCCCTCAGGGCCGCCCAGTGGATCGTGTTGTCGGCGGATCACACAGAAGAGGAGAGCAGCTTACTACCCCCACCAGTGGATGTGCGTGTGGGGGGTGGCCTTCTCAATAACTCTGCAGAGTACTTGAAAACTCTGGAGGCATTGTTGCTGAAGGGCCTCGTGGTGGTCCAGCAACTCGGGGTGCCGGACTGCGGGGAATTCTGCTAGGTCGACCCGGCGGAACTGCTCACCAATCTCCTCGAGATGCGCTTGGTTATAGGGATAAGGCGCTAGCTAATGGAGGAGGCAGGATTGAGTCATCCGAAGAATCTGGCAGAAGCATTCAAACACTTTCAGGGTGAGTGACTCCGGCACATCAAAATCCGATTCTACGACCGACCAAAACTTCTTAGGGAAGTGGCCCACTGCAAGAATGGTCCATAAGCTCCACGGCTCCGGTTCGGGGTCCGGAACTTGCCGCACTTTCTCTTCCACCGAGGAAAGTCGGGGAATTGGCAATGGCACCGAGGCAGGCCGTTGGGGCAGTGGGCTGGCCGGCGAGGAATACGGCGAATATTCCGATTGGCTGCCGATCCCCGGGTCATCCTTCAGGGGTTACAGTGCCCTGGCTGCCACATCGCGATAGGATGGGCCAGAAAATGGGTCTCCTGTCACAACGTCGGTGCTTGCCGAGGGTGTATCGCCTCGCGATTATTCCAGCGGTCCCCAGAAAAGTTCGTCACCCTCCCCAACAGGGGCGGGAGGTGCTTCCGAGGAGGCCAGTGGAAACTGCGGGCTTGATCCCTGGCAGTACGTCAAGTCCTCGTCCTCCTGGATATACATTCGAAGGCTGGAGGGAATCATATGGATCTCGCACTCGAGGAGTATGATAATGACGCACCTCGTCCCCATCCCTACCCTCAACTTAAAGGGTTGGGGGGAGGTTCCGTCGTCGAGTCGTACTCAGCCTTAGAATCCGAGAAACGGAATGGAGTTATTTCCGTTCAGACTCCCCTGACATCCCTCCTACGGCGACGACACCCGGCCTTCCTGCCCCTGGGTAGCTCCTCAGGGTAAGGATGATTTCTATCATAGGGTCCCCCGGCCACAATAGAGCTGGGGTAGAGGGGACTGATGGTCGGGGTGCGAGAAGCACCAGGACAGATGTCAAAAGGGACATGGGTATGACCTCCATGTGAGTGAGCGATTAGATACACAACAGCTCCACGCTTGAGACCGACAGTAGGGGGACTGACCTCATACCCCATGCAGTGGGCGCTGGAAGAATTCATACCCGGAGCATAGCCATCACGAAGAAGCTTTCGGCTTCCCATATTGGTGGAATGGAATGACCCCTCATGGTGAGTGGCACTACCGCGGATTGGTCCGCAGTGGCCATTGCTAGTATCCGCGACCGGGAGAATCGACCCAACATTCCTACAGGGCGGTCGGGGTTTCGATCCCAATCGGGCACGCGACTTCCCCTGCTCAACATGCACAGGGATCTGGTAACAGGAGTCAGCAGTGGCTTGGGCCACAGTGGTTGCTAATGTTGGTGCCCCAGGACGAGCATTCTCTCCCGCTCGCGCCCGACGCTGGGGTCGAGTCAGATGGGCTGGACCAATGGTGCGGGCATGAAGATCGTCTGCTCCTTGTCTTGGGGAGTCGGGCAGTGGCGTCGACGCAGCCTGGCGGGGGTTCTTGCCGTTAACCCCTGGGATGGATCGCCGATCAGGTGGACCCGGACATCCCCCACCTCATTGGCGTAGGGGAGGGATGTGTCAAAGAGCTCCGGGGATAGGTTCCCGAAGCGGTTGAACGTCGGCGTGGGGAGCGGCGGCTCCCTACGCGGCCCTCGAGGGCGGCGATGGTGGTGAGGCGCGGCCGCCTCTAGATCCAAGCGGGCCATGCCCCTGGGGGGGATGACCCCTTCCTCGTCATACCTACGAACCAGGTTATTGATCACCCTCTGCTTGATGATTTCTGACAGGGAGAGGGGGCGCAAGCGCCCGGCTACGAGGGCGGTCGAAGTCGGAGAAACCGTGGAATAGGTGGGACCGCGCGGGGTAGCCACGTTGGTACTACCCTTGCCCCTGTGGCGGTGGGCAGGTGGCGATCGAGCTCCGAATGCAGTGATCTGATTTCTGGAAACAGGGAGATGAACCCATTAGTGTCAATAGGAAATGAGATCCACAACTAAGGCCCAACGTCATTCCGTCTTCCATGGTCGGTGAGAGGGATCCATGCTGATGACGTCATAGAACGGAGTAGTCAACGTCCTGACGGCCTCAAACCCCGGAGGGTTCATGTCCCGGTGAAGGTTACCCGGACCTGGTGACATGCTATTTTTCTGACACCCCAACGGCTACCATTCCCCGTGTTGAGGAGAAGAGCTTCACGTCGGGTTCACCATTTTTTGTGTGATCTGACGCCCCAACGGTTACCATTCCCCGTGTTGAGGAGAATATCTACACGTCGGGTTCACCATTTTTTGTGTGATCCGACGCCCCAATGGTAACCATTCCCCGTGTTGAGGATAAGATCTTCATGTCGGGTTCACCATTTTTTTATTTCCGACGCTTTCGCCAGGGTGCGCACATCCGTCTGTGGGGAGGACGCACTGCTTGTTACCCCGCATTCCTGCTTTCCAAAGGCGGGCTGCATCCGTTCCTTGTTCAGGGATGTCTTCTCTTTGATCGAAATTGGGATGATGGGATGTTGGTTCTTCCTTCCGTGGATTCATCCTCAGAGCTCATTACCTAGTCCGAGTCTCCCTCGTAGATTTAAGACGGGTTCGTGAAGCTCATTCCCCGTGCCATATCTACATGGATTCCAGTTAATTACGCTTCTTCCTTCAGGACACTCCAAGGGGACTTGTTGGGGCAGCAACATTTGCTGAGGAGAACGGTCACGTTGGGGCATCATCGGCATGCCTGTATTTGGTCCCTCATCACAGGTCTTCTCGAGGGCGCGAAAGCACGACGAATCCCACATTGAACGCGGGGAATATGTACCATATGAGGTTTTCCTCAGCTTCCCATTTTTTACATGGGGTATGTCATGAGTTTAACGTCTTGCAGAGACGGATCGGGTTGAAGGATCCCTAGGGGGAACACCGATGTTGGGGCCAGCACGTGGGCGGCTTCCCAGGTGTCATGGAGTGGGATGGGGTGGCATGACCTCACCGAGATGTGGCAGCCTGGGTAAAGATCAGGATGGATGGTGGACTAAGACGTGGGGCATACATTCTGAGATGGCCCAAGAGACAGGATCAAGTTAAACGTCATGTGTGATGTGATACAGTTTAACGTCATGCAGGACGGGGTACAGTTTAACGTCATGCGGGACAGAATACAGTTTAACGTCATGTGGGACAGAATACATTTTAACATCATGCAGGAGGAAGGGTTTGGGGATTATGCTCTAAGGCGGCCCAAGGTGGTCGGGGAACCGACGTGGAGAGGTCGGGATGACCGAGTGGTGGGCTTGAACCTCGGGGAGGCTTCCTACGTACTGTGCGTTAGCACGAATCAATGTCCACGTAGTTCGCTGGGATGGGGCTTACGCTCTGAGGTGGCACAAGGTGGTCGGGGATTACTCCAGGGTGGAGGCTCGGGTAAAGATCAGGATGGATGGTGGAGTGAGACGTGGGGCTTACGTTCTGAGACAGCCCAAGAGACGGGATACAGTTTAATGTCATGCGGGACGCGATACAGTTTAATGTCATGCGGGACGGGGTAAAGATTAACGTCATGCGGGACGTAATACAGCTCAACATCATGCGGGACGGAATACAGTTTGACGTCATGCGAGATGAAGGGTTTTGGGCTTACGCTCTGAGGTGGCCCAAGGTGCTCGGGGAACCGACATGGAGAGGTCGGGACGACCGGGTGGTGGGCTTGAACCTCAGGGAGGCTTCCTACGTACCATGCGTTATCATGGATCAAAGTCCAAGTAGTTCGCTGGGATGGGTCTTACGCTCTAAGGGGGCCCAAGGTGGTCGGGGAACCGACATAGAGAGGTCGGGATGACCGGGTGATGGGCTTGAACCTCGGGGAGGCATCCTACGTACCATGCGTTAGCACGGATCAAAGTCCACAGAGTTCGCTGGGATGGGGCTTAAGTTCTGAGGCGGCCCATAAGAGGATGTCATGGTCGATGCGCACTCTAATCCCACATGAGTCATGCTCGGTGTGAGAAACAAGAGACGACAGGGACTAGCCGATCACGTCGCGAAGGGTGCGTCCGTGAGAAGCGGAATGGGGCTTACGCGTTGAGCGGCCCAAAGAGGAAATAGGGGCTTTCGCGTGGTTAGCGGCCCTTGGTGTCGGGGCTTACTCCAGGGTGGAGGCCCGTGGTGTAACAAAGAACAGTGGGAAAAGGACTCCACTGGCCTTGGCAGGGGGAATGTACAGAGATGCATGGGTGCAGTCATCCGTTGGGTGGCTAGGGGCTTACGCTCTGAGGAAGCCCTTCCACCGCGGATAAACTCCGCTCCGACAAGGAGGATCTCATTCCATGTGAAGAAGAGTCCATTCCTGTGGAGACGAGTGGGCGTAATGAATATCCGAGATGGGGGGACCCTGCATGCGAAGCACAGGGTCGGACCATAGTTTAACGTCTTGTGTTAAGTATGAGGGTCATAGCATTTGAACGTCCTGCAGCTTGGACGAGGTGGGTTCGCTCCACACCCCTAGGGCTTACATCCCCAACGCCCTCTACCCCTTGTGGAAGGGAAGGCATCGGCAAGGTCATGGTGAAGGGGGGCCGCAGGGCGAACCACCGGGGGGTCCACGATAGCGTGGCTATGCGAAGAAGCAATAGCCGTTAGGGTGCCTATGCGGAGAAGAATAAGGCAAAGCAATGCAACGGGAAACACGGCCCAAGGGACCTTGAGGTTACTTCGCAGGAGCCTGGAAGGACATTCGGGAAAACAACGCATGGCGCACGTGCCCGGTAGTGGAGACATCAGGTGCCGGTGCAGGGGGCATCCAAGGGGCATCAAGGTGAGGGGTCCTGGGCTTTACGCGCAAAAGGAATGGTTTGCGTGCAAAACTCTGGGATGGCGCGCAATTGGAGAAAGGGAATTACGTGCGGAGAGGGAATTACGCGCAGGGTTTTGCGCGCACGGCAGGGCGTTGCGCGCACGAGACATGGATTGCGTGCAAAGATGGAACCCTGGGGAGGGGGAAAATTCACTGAAGCCGGTGGAGTTGCACGCAAAGGTGAACTCCAGGGCAAGGTTGCGCGAAATGAGGTATTTACATGGAATTCATCTTGTGAACAGGGGGATCCGAATTGCGTGCACGGGAGTCGCTTCGGATTCCTCAACCCCCAAACCGTTTAGGGTCACCTTATATTTATAGGCGACCTCCGGCGCGGAATCCGGGCAACGCACGAAATTCTTCACTCCGAGCGTATCTGGCGCGCAAAAAATCTCCGCGCAGAACCGGGGCGCGCAAAGATTGCGCGCCTCATCGGCTCAATTCCGCGAAACCCGGTGATTCTACGCGCATAGAACAATTTTTCACGCGGATCCTCCTTTATTTCACGCACCACATCCCGGGCCTCCGGATCGGGCCTCTGATTCCAAATATGACTTCGCTTCATCATTTTGAAACTTCATCCGGGAGTTACGGGCTTTTTTCGACGTCAACAGCGACATAATACATTTATAGCTATTTTGGTTCTTGTATAAAAATTTATATCTAGAAGTCCCATTTATAATCAATATTATTCTTGTTTAGGGATAACATTAGAAAATTATCAACGTGTTGTAAATATTTAGATAAGTAATACATATATAATAATACATCCATTTGTGATTGATTTTAATATAATTATTATCATTTGTACGTTGTGATATATAATTTAATAAACCCTCTATTGAGAGATAACTCCTTCTAGGTTCTATTTATATTATTTTTGAATTCTACCATTTTATGTTCTCATATATCTTATTTATCTTCCATTAAACACTATTTTATTATCAATGGTTCCATATTATTCTTTATTAGTTAACATTATAGACATATGAATATTTAAGAATTCATGATTATCTTATATATTACCAAATTCAATGAGGGTGATATCTTTTTTAATCATGGATGGAAATAATAATACCATTATATCCCATTTATAGGACATTAATTCTAATTCCTATCATTATCATATCAATGATAGAATTTTTTGGATAATGCATATAAATTTATTTATATATATTTGTTAACATTATAAAATATTACTGTAACATCCCAGGTAAATAATGAATAAGACATATTCATATTTATTAATATTTATGATTTAAATGTTATCTTTAATTTAAAAGGGATTCTATGTTAGATAGCATACCCAGTACGCAACAACGATTTTCTTTGAAATCTAACACTGTACACAATGATGGGTCAGACTGAAAAATAATAATATAATATTATTTCAAATGGTACTTAACGCCTAGTCATTGTAATGGAAAGAATGGAAACAACTAACTAAAATAAGATTATGCAAATTTGATAAATGTTTTTACATTTATACAATTAAAATTAGAGGCTTTGAATGTGAATGAATCTAATTTTAAGCATAAATATCGTAATATTCTTTAAAAGGAAAATTTTGCCGCCTTTTGATGGAGAATCCTCATTAAATCTAGTTTTTTTCAGTTTTATATGTTCTATTTGACAAAATAAAATTCTTCTTTAGAATTGGGATAACAATATTTACATTGTGTAATTTTTTTTATTTTTCTAAAAAAATCATTTTTTAATAAATAGTGAAAAATAATGTATTTTAATTCAAAACTGGATTTTAATATAATTTTTTATACTGTTATATTATATTTTTTATTGTTTTTAATGTTTAATTTGATTTTATTTTATCATTTAATACAATGTTGTTCATTTGAAGTAATATTTCTTTGAAACTGGACATAAACAAGAGCCAATCTTTTGATAGTTATTATTTCTTAAAAACATGATTTTGTTTGGACAATGAGAATTAATTTTAAATTAATTAAATCAACATCTATGTTATTAATTTGGTAAAATAGAAATTATTTTTTAATTTTGAAGATCATATATAGCTTAGGATGAATTATTGTGTATTTTTATGAAAACCTTCAATTTTTTATGAATAGTGAAAACACTTAGAAGTAGTTAAAAATGAATTCATCATTTAAATTAATTTTTACCGCTTCTGTGAATTCAATTTCAAAAATCTGACATACATGGTTGTTATTAGTAAGTAATATTTGGTTCAGTAAGATGAAAATAATTTTTGGTGAATTGTACCTTTTGACTTTTATTTACCGTTGATAAAGATAAATGGGGTAATTCAAAGTAAAAATAATATTATAATAGTATTAAATTACCCTAAAATGTGTCCAAATATTATTGTTTGATAAATTTCCAACAATGGGAATCCATGGGTCTATTTTGGAACCCCATAGATCCAATTATGAGTGATGATGACACTTTATATTAATTAATTCAAAGTAAAGACAAAAATGACAAAAACATATATCGTTTAGTAAATCAATTTTTTCATGGGGTTTTATAAGTTATATATTTGACAATAAATATTAATTTTAAATTTTACAAGATGCACTACATAATGTTATTTTTTATAATTTGTAGACATCATATAAATAAAATTATATTGAAGAAATAATGATGCGGTATTAACATTATTAATGAACAATTTAAATAAATAAGATTATATAAATACAAAAAATATCCAAAACCTATCCTATTCTAATTGGATGATTTTATTACAAACATAATTCATCCTATCTTCAATTTTAATGACTTCCCAATCTTTATAAACCAAAAATCATTATCTAATAAAATAATACATTCAGACTTTCCTAAACAGCGCCTCCTCCCCCTTATAAACATCAATCACCTCAAACCCATTTCTCACACCTCAAAAGCCCCTTGTCTCATCCAAAATCGACCTAAAAAATATTTCTACATCCCTATATTCCTCCTAGTTGCCTTAAATTATGTAGAAGGCACTTCATGTAAACCTTTTGTTTCAAATCAAAGAGAGATACCCGATTTAAATCTATTCTCTTATGTTCTTTTCTATTATTTTATTTCTACAACCCCATAAACTATTTTTATTACATTATTTTATAAAAAAACAGTATCAAATATTTACTAGGATGTTTTTTTGAGATGTATTTGATCTACACATACACACACCTCCGTCTAATTGGTAAAAAACATGTTGTTTCTTTGGACGACGAACTACTACCTCACGAAATGATGATTTTTCAGATATCTCCAACCACCTTTCATGGTGGCCATTTTTATGGAAGTATATTTATATGTGATATTTATTATGATTAAATTATCAATATTATTTTGTATTTTTATTTTATAACATACAATTATGGTTTCCAAAATGGGTAATCATGATAATTTCATTTGAGGAAGTGGGAACTACCGCCTCTAGAAGTTATATGAATCGTTCATTCCATTTGAGGAACATATAAAGGATGGTGTTTATATAAGTATATAGGTTGTTATATTGGAATTATTATAAACCTATGTATCATTAAGATTTCATTCCATTAAACTATGAAATATAAATGAAAGTAGCATCCATGCATACGTACATCTTACCGTCTCCATGAAAGGTTCATTTCATTTAATATCTCCAAATTTTATGTACTATTATAAATATATATAAATAATTGATATATATGATATACATGATATCTAAATCATTAATATAATTTGGGAGATAGTGGACTTTTCACCACAAGGAAAACATTTAATTATAAGAAGTTTATTTTTGACTGTAGTTCCAAATATCGACAAAACGATCGTTATTAACATAAATAATTCTGTAATTTTTATAACATTGTAATAAGTGATATAAAAGGAATAATAAAATTATAAAAGGTTATGAATCATGTAAGAATTATCTTTACTTTATTATTCTGCATATTAAATAATGATCAAGTCCAGTCGGTCATGAGGTAAGGAACTTCGTCTCAATCACCTTTCATTGTGGAATATTTTGTTTTATAAATGACTTTCTTGTATACTGTATATAAAAAACTTTGAATTTTAATTAAATTTAATGGGATTATTTTTTCTACATATAATTTTACTAAACGATAAAAGGAAATTTTTTATCATTTGCAGTGTCAGTGACCTCTCCACCGCCATAATCATTACGTGGATTCTCTATATGCCTCAACGGTTTTTTAATGAAAAGGGTAACCACTTATTCTATTTTTGGGTGTTTTGGTATTGAAAATTATTTTTGAAATGGATTAATTATTTAAATATTTTGAAATTATTTCATGTTATTGAAAATGATATATTATTAGAGAAATGTTTATATTTTCAATATTTTATGTTTTATGTTTTTTGGTACAAGTACATTTGACGGGAGGTTACGTGATTAACCAAATGATGGGTGGTGCTGTGATAAACCATGACAGGTGGTTACGTTATAACCTCCAATGCATTGTAAATGTAAGTTGGTTTTCTGTGTATTAAATTTATTTATATGTGTGGAAGTCTACCGTATGGTTATCCCATTTAAGTACATTTATGTCCCCAGTTACCTATATATGTTATGTGTGCTTTCTATGGGTTTTATGGTAATATTTTTGTTTTAAATGGGTAATAAATTATCCTTAATTCAGTGAAGAGTATTTACTACATCATTAAGGTGAAAATTATTAATTACGATATGGTATTCCTGGTTTACTTGTTGTTTTGAAAAACTAATAGTTTTCCTTATTTTTGTATCACTTACTGAGCTTTTAATTCTCATCCCATGTTTCTGAAATTTTTTCACAAGATATAAAGTGGAATATGATCATGGATGGGATCAAGGAAAAGACATGTTGTCTCAAACATATAACTAGACATGCATCTTTTTTTAAAATATTATTAATTTTATGAAAAAATGGATACTCAGTAGAAGTGTCTACATGTAATATTCAAGTAGTTATGTTTATGTTATGGCCTAATTCTCTAAAGTTGTAAACTAGGAATGAACATCAATGTGAATTATTAACTTAATTAATGATTATTTAATATTTATGGTCAAGGACTTATAGTTGGTATTAGAGGTTGGTTTAAGAAACAATAAGAGTTAGAATAATGTTAAATTAATTTCCATAAATTAATTTATTGTAATATTGAAATGATATATCATTTTCAAATTTCCATGGTGGTTCACCTATGACATTTCTGTTTTCAGAATGGTTTTCTGTAGATGAAACTTGATTGTTATGTGGGGAAGAATATAGAGGAGAATAACCTTCCAAATCGGCTACCAGAGATGGTAGGAATCAGAACTGAACAATTTGTTTTAGTGATGGCATAGTTGAATCATATTATAAATGGTGGTGGTATCTATGTATGAGATTTAGGAGATCAACCATAGAGGAACACGTTCGTAGTAGAGCATTTCATGAGGCAACGACCCCATCATTCAGAAGATCGGCATACCCTACACTACCAGAAGGGTGGATTAAAGAACTGGAAAATATTTTTGATGTCATGGTGTGTTAAAAAAAATCAAATGGTTAGTCTCATTGTTTACTGTTTTGAAGGTGAAGCTGATCTGTTCTGTTCGATGGTGATAAATATCGCAGATAGTGAGGAGATTCATTTTATTTATTGGGTTGAATTCAAAGGTTGGTTTCTTGAGAAATATTTTCCTTTGGTGGTTCATCATAGGATGGAAAAATAATTCTTGGAACTCAGGTAGGAGGTTGAATCAATGGCTACTTTTGAAGAAAAATTCACTCGAATGGAATGGTATGCTTCAAATTTCATCCGAGATCTTAATAGTAAGATAAATATATTTTACTCAAGCCTGAAGCCAGGATATCGAATAGAATTAGCCTCTCCTAATTTCAAAACTAATGAAAAACTTTTCAAATGTGTCGAGAAGGTAGAAATGGGGTTTCTTGATGATCTGGTGTTCCAAGAGAGTAAACAAAATAAGTAGACTAGTTGGAAAGAAAAGGTAAAGAATTCAACAAAGAATCCTTGAGGTAAGAAAAATAAATAGCAATCCAGTGAGAAGTGTAGTAAAAACATCTTGGTGAATGCTTATCAAGGTGTGGAATGTGATTCTAGTGTGGTAACACTTGTCATATTGCTATAACAATAATGAAAGATGATCAAGAAGACAATGAAAATCCAATAGTAAGATGTTTTAAGTGCAATAAAATGTGTCATTTTTAAAATTAGTGTCCAACGAAGAACTCAACTGATGGAAAGAAGCCAGAATAAATGAAGAAAGGGGTGGTGAAATCATTTGCAGTTACTTCAAAAGATGTTGGGCCATCAAATAAAGTAGTATTAAGTACACTGTTGGTTTGTTCAGATTATTCCAACGTGTTGTTTGATTTAGGGTCTACACATTTTTTTTTATTTATGAGAAATTTTCTAGTAAATTTGGAATTCAATCTCAAGATATAAATCCTGAAGCTATGGTAAAAACACTTGGATGAAATTTAGAGACATATAGAAAACATAAGAACCTTTTAATCCTTGTGTGTGTAAAGAATCTACAAAAAAACATTATATTTTTTCATCTAGTAGAGTTTTATGTTATTTTGGGTATGGATTGGATTATTTTTTATCATGTTGTGATTGACTGCAGAGATAATGATGTTTCTTTTCCAAAAAATACTTAGTTTGTGTACAAGAATGAATCATAAATTTTTATAACATATCTAGAAGTGGAGAAACTAGTAAAAGATTGAAATGATTGTTACCATGAAAATATTTTTGAAAAAAAAGGAACAAATAATATTAATGATGTGCCCGTGGTAAATGAGTATCTTGATATTTTTTCAGATGAGTTTCTAGGTTTTATACATGATCAGGATGTTGAATTTACTGTTGACATAGTTCCTGATGCTAAGAGAATTTCAAAACCACCTTATCGAATGACACTAACTGAACTGTTAGAGTTAAAAAATAAATTTCTTGTGTCATTAGATAATGGTTTCATTCGACCTAGTAAATCACAATGGGGTGCTCCTATCTTGCTTGCTAAAAAGAAAGATGGTTCAATGAGAAATTTCATTGATTATAGATAATTTAATAACATCACTGTTAAGAACATGTATCATTTTCCTCATATTGATGATTTGTTTGATTAGCTCCTAGGAGCACAATATTTTTTGAATATGTACTTGAGGTTGGGGTACTATCAGTTGAATGTAATGAAATCATACATTCCATTGACTATGTTTCATACTATATATGGCCATTATGAATATGTAGTTATGCCTTTTGTATTAACCAATGTGCCTACTGTATTCATGGAACTTATAAAGAGAACATCCCGTGATTTATTGGATAATATTGTAGTTGTGTTCATTAATGATATTTTGGTTTATTCTAAAAGTAAAAAGGAACATTAAAGTCATTTAAGGGTTGTCTTGAAAACCTTAAATGAAATTAAACTGTTTGGAATATTCAGCAGGTTTGACTTTTGGAAACAACAAATTTCATTCCTTGGTCACCTTGAATCAAAAAATGGAATTACTGTTGATCCTACTAAAGCAAAAGTGGTTTAAGAATGTTCAAGACCCACAAATAAAATTAAGAACTCTAGTTTTCTTGGTTTAGCATGTTATTACCAGAGGATTGATGAATATTGTTCATGGTTATCTAGTCCAATGACAACGTTAACTCAAAAAGTTATTAAGTTCATATGGAAAAAAGTAATGTGATGATTGTTTTCATGAATTGATTAGAAAATTTGTGAATGTTTCAGTTTTGGCATTACCTTCTAGAAATTGTTAGTTTGTTATCTATAGTGATGCTTCGTAGAAAGGACATGATTGTTTCCTTATGTAGAATGACCAGGTAGTTGCTTATGCTTCATGTCATTTGAAACCTCATGAGTTAAATTACCCTACACATGAATTGTAATTAGCTAATGTTTTATTTTCTTTAAAAATTAAGAGGCTTCATTTGTATGGAGTGAAATGTGAAATATATAATGACCAAAAAAGTTTGAATTATATATTCAATTAGAAATAATTAATCATTAGAGAGATGATATAGTTATAATTAATCAAGGATTATGATTGCATAATTCTTTACATTCCTGGATAAACAAATAAAGTGAGTGTTTCTTTATGCCAAAAATGTAATGCTTCATTAACCATGCGATGCTTGGAACGATATCCTTTGGTTTTTGATTTAATGAACATTGGAATAGAAGTTGTTGGTGCAAGAAAGTCCTCTATTTTGTTTTAGGTGTCAGTGAAATCATCTCTATCAAAAATAATTAAGTAAGCAGATAAGGAAGACAGTGAGTTGTAGAAAAAGGTAGAGTTGGTTCAGAATGGTATGTTTCCTGATATTAACATTGATAATGAGTGTGTTTTGATATTTATGAAGAGATTATGTGTGCCTTGTGATTCACAGTTGATGAAAAAGTTATTATGTGAGGCTCATAGTTCTCCATATCCAGTTCTTCCTAGAAGTACTATGATGTACATAAATCTTCGAGAGTATTACTGGTGGGATGGAAAGAAAAGAGATATTGTGGACATTACAGTGAAGTTTTTCACTTTTCAACAGGTTAAAGTATAGTGGCAGTTATCTAAAAGGATGCTTTAGTCTTTACCAGTGCCAAAGGGGAAATGGGAAAATATATCCCAGGACTACATTGTGGGATTACCAAAGACATCTGGAGGTAATAATACAATCTAGGTTATTGTTGATCGATTGATTAAATCTCCTCAATTCCTTCATATTAGAGATAATTTAACTCTAGATCTACTTTCTCGATTATATGTTAAAGATATAGTCATGTTACATGGAGTTCCACACTCCATTATATCTGATCGTGATCCTAGGATTACTTCTAACTTTTGGAAAGGTCGTCAGAAGTCATTGGGTACTGAATTAAATTTTTGTACAACATTTCGTCCACAATGACATGGGCAGTCAAAATGAAAAATTCATACCTTGGAGGATATGCTAAGTGATTTTTCACTAGTTTACCAAAGATTTTGGGACATACATCTTTCATTGTATGAATTTTTATACAATAACAGTTTTCATTCCATTATATAGATGGTTCCATTTGAGGCTTTATATGGAAAGCGTTGTCTATCTCTAGCTTTTTGGGATGAAGTTGGTGAAAGGAAACAGATGGGACCAGAATTGGTAGAAGAGATGGCTGAAAAAGTTCATTTTATTTATAAAGAACATGAGAACATCTCAGAGTAGGCATAAAAGATATCCAGATAACTAGAGATAGATCTATTTTTGAGGTTGGTGATCATGTGTTTCTCAAAGATTCTCTATGGAAAAGTGTGATGTGTTTTGGTAAGAAGGGAAAGGTGAGTATGAGGTTTATTGGACCAAATGAAATCCTGGATAATGTTGGATCATTTTCCTATATAGTGGCTTTACCTCCGTGTTTATCCCTTGTACGCAATATTTTTCATTCTTCAGTGTTGAGAAAGAATATTCCAGATCCATCTCATTTTTTGAGCCCAGAGGTAGTTCTGTTGGAAGAAAACCTCTCTTATGAGAAACAACCACTCTAGATTCTCGACCGAGGAGAGAAATTGTTGCAGAACAAGGTAATTCATCATATAAAAGTTCTTTGGAAAAACTATATGGTTGAATAGGTAACGTGGGAATCTGAAAATTCAATGAGGGATATATAACTCATTTATATGATAAGTTAATTAAATTCCAAGGATTCAATTCCCAAAATGGGGAAAGATGTAACATTCTGGGTAAATAAAGAATAATACATTTTCATATTTACTAATATTTTTTATTTTAATTTAAAATTTAATTTCAAAGGGATGATATGTTTGATAGCTTACCCGATACGCAACGATGGTTTCTTTGAAATCTTATGTTGCACAAAATTATGGGTCATACTGAAAAATAATAATATAATATTATTTTAAAAGGTAGTTAAATCCTAGATATTTTAATTGTGAGAATGAATAGAACTAACTATAGTATTATTATACATGTTTTCTAAATGTTTTTACATTTATCCCGTAAAATATAGATTCTTAAAAAGTGAATAAATCTAATTTTAAGCATAAATACTCTAATATTATTTAGAAGGCAGATTTACCGCCTTTTGATTGAGAACCCTCTTAAAATCTAATTTTTTCACATTTATATGTTCTATATGACAAAATATAATTCTTAATCAGAATTGGGATATCAAAATTTAATTCGGCTAATTTTTTAGTATTTTTTGGATAAAATTAATTTTTAATGAATTGTGAAAAATACTGTATTTGAATTCAAAATTTCCTTTTATTATATTTTTTTATATGGTTATATTATATTTTTTATTGGTTTTAAAGTGTAATAATATAATATATTTACCATTTAATCCAATTATGGTAATTAGAAGAAAGTTTTCTTTGAAATTGGGAATAAACAAGTGTCAATCTTTTGATAGTTATTATTTCGTAGAAAAATGATTTTTGTTTTGATAATGGGAATTAATTTTAAACTAATTTAATCAATATCAATGTTTCTAATTTCATAAAATAGAAATTATATTTTAATTGAGAATATAAAATATATCTTATTATTATTTTTTGTGTATTTTTCTGAAAACCATTAATTTTTTATGTATAGTGAAAATAATGTGTAGTAGTTTAAAAATGTCTTCTTCATTTAAATTAAATTTAACCACTTCGGTGAACATAATTTATTAAATAAAACATACATTTTTGTTATTAGTAAGTAAAATTTTATTTAATAAGATGAAAATCAATTTTTGTGAATATTACCTTTTGACTGTTATTTACTACAGTAAAGGTAAATAGGGTAATTCAGTGTAAAATTAATATTGTAATAATATTAAATTAATCTAACATGTGTTCTAATCTTATTGGATGATACATTTCTGACCATGGCCATCCTTGGGTAAATTTTGGTACCCCATGGAGCCTCTTAAGAGTGATAATGAGACTATGTATTAATTAATTCGAAGTAAAGACAAAAATGACATAAACATATATCATTTAGTAAATAATTTTTTTCAAGGGGTTTTATAAGTTATCTCTGTGAATATAAATATTAATTTTAAAGTTAACAAGATTTCTTACATCAAGGTGTTTTTTTATAATTTCTAGACATCCAATAAAGAAAATTATTTATGATACAATAATGATACAGTGTTTACCTTATTAATGAATGATTTACATAAATAAGATAATAATTAATAAAAAAATATTCAAAACCTATAAAATTATAATTGGATGATTTTATTTCAAACTTGAGTCATCTTATCTTCGTCTTTAATGAGTTTTGGAGCATTAGAAACCAAAAATCATTATATAATAAAATAATATTTTCAAACCTTATTAAAGAGCCCCTCCCCCCTTATAAAAATACATTACGTCTAACCCATTTCTAACACCTCTCAAGCCCATTGTCTCATCCAACCTCTACCTAAATAGTCTCCATGCATCCCTCTCTTCCTCCTAGAAGCCTTACTTTAGGCATAAAGCACTAAAAGTAATCATTTTGGTTGAAATCGAAGAGGGATACCCGATTTAATGGTGACACATTCTCTTATGTTCTTTTTTATTATTTTACGTATATAACCCCCAAAACTCTTTTTATTCCTTTATTTTATAACAAAAACAGTATCCAATATATACTAATTTGTTATTTTGAGAATTATTTTAACTACACTTACAAACACCTCCATCTAACTGGTAAAGAACATACTATTTCTATGGACGACAAACTACTACCTCATGAAACAATGATTGTTCAAATATATCCAACAACCTCTCATAGTGGATATTTTGATAGAACTATATTTATATGTGATATATATATTATGTTTATATTTTCTTTATACATCTTTATTATTATTTTATATCATACAATTATTGTTTCCATAATGGGTAAACACGATAATTTCATTCGAGGAAGTGTGAACTACCGCCCCCTCAAAGTGATATGACTCGTTTATTACATATGTGGAACATATAAAAGATGGTGTTTATAAAATTATATATATTGTTATATTGTAATTATGATATACCTATGTATCATTAAGATTTAATTCCATTAAATTATGAAATATAAATGAAAGTAGCGCTCATGCTTACAAACGGCTTACTGTCTCTATGAAAGGTGCATTTCATTTCTTATCTGGAAATGTTAGGTACTATTATTAATACATATATATGCTGAATATATATGATATATATGATATCTAAATCATTATTATAATTCTAGAGATAATGTAATTCTGAACACATGGAAAATATTTAATTATAATATGTTCCTTTTTGACTCAAGTACCAAATATCAATAAAATGATCGTTATTAACATAAATTAATTTTTTAATGTTTATCGAATTGTAATAAGTGATATAAAAAGAAAATTAAAATTGAAAAAGTTTCTGAAGAAAATATAAATTAACATTAGAATATTATTTAGGAGATTAAAGAATTAACAAGTCATGTTGGAAACGAGGTAAGGTACTTCGTCTCAATCTTCTTTCATTGAGGCATATTTTGTTTTATACATGATATTCATTTATACGGTATATAAACAACATTGACTTATAATTTCATTAAAATGGAATATTTTCTCGGTGAATCATTTAACAATATTAAAAAAGGAAAGTTTTTATTATTTCCAGCGGCAATGACCTCTCTACCACCATTATCTTTACTTTGATTCCTCTATAAGACAAAATATTTTTTTAATGAAAAAGGAAACACCTTATTCTCTTTTTGGGTGTTTTGGTATTTAAAATGATTACTAAAATGGATTGATTATTTCAATATCTCGTAATGATTTCTTATGATTTCAAATGGAATGTTATTAGTGAAATGTTTATATTTGCTATATTTTATGTGTTATGATTTTTTATACTTGGACATTTGATGGGTGATTATTCCAGAAACCAAATAACGGGTAGTGCCATGTTAAAACAGGATGGGTGGTTACGTTATAACCTCAAATTCATTGGGTATGGAAGTCAAAAGTATGGCTATTCCATTTAGTGATATGTGTGAGAGTCCACTATATATTTATTCCATTTAAGTACATTTATGACCCAGGTAACCTATATATGTTATTTGTTCTTTATATGGGTTTTATGGATATCTTTTGGTTAAAAATGGTTGAGCAATGATCTTGTATTAAATTAAGATAATTTACTACTTCTTGAAGGTTAAAAGTATTACTTATGATAAGGTATTTAGGGTTTACCTGTTTTTTTTTGAGAAACTAATCGTTTTCCATCTTTTTGTATCCCTTACTGAGCTTTTAATGCTCATCCCATGTTTTTGAAATTTTTTCAATGGAAATAATGTGGAATAGGGTCATGGATTAGATCAAAGTGAAGTCTTGCTTTCTATAACATTGAACAATACATGGCTCTTTTTTTCAAATAGTTTTTATTTTATGAAAAAAATGTATACTCAGTATAATTTTCTACATGTAATATTCATGTGGTTATGTTTATGTTATGACCTAAATCTCTAAAGATCTAAACCTGGAAAGATTCTCAATGTGAATTATTAGATTAATTCAATATTATGTAATGTATAAGGCCAGGGACTTATAATTATAGAATAGATAAAAACTACTATGAGATTATCCTGATCTGATTCTATAGTCATGAAATAATTATATCATTTTTTCTTTTAAATAGTGTCACTTGATTAATCCTTTCTATCATTTATATTTTATTATCTTTAACATGGCATAAAAACATATCTTTTATTATACCCACAAACATGAATGGTTTTTTAAACATTAGAAATAATTTATATAATTCCTATAAAGCATTAGGTTATATAGGGTACTGACCACTCAAAATTTCTAATAAATTTTAACCAAATCAGTATAATAAAAGTAAGACACTTTTATTATTATAATTAAACTAATTAAAATTCTTAATTCTAATCAGTAATGTTAAGGACTCGTATCATTTTATATGCCCTGTATTCTTTTATTAAGATATGATGAAATTTATTTAGATCCAAATTTACTAACATTTTGTATTTAATGTGTTTATATTTGGAAGAGTCAGGTTTTTAAGGTGTTTTTGCATAACTGATAGGATATTGTAGACTCTAAGAACTCAATAGGATCCAATTGAGAAGATATGAAGATAACTAGAGCAACTATATGTCTCTTCATACTAATGAGATTATAATGGTGAGACACTTGGAACCTAATAGCTATTAGGATTGTGGTAGCCACTTAGAATATAGATGTGTTCCACTAATATCTTGATGGGTTTCAAAGACACATTATTAATGATGGGAATCTTGGTAATTTTTCATCTTGGTTTTTCATTATTTTGCTATTTTTTATTGATTTCATATACATAATTTTCCAAATGTGCTATTTTCATTCATTATTCGGGTTTTCTATCAATTTTGAACTTTTAAAATTTTTAAAATTTGGATTCTCATTTTAATTTTGATCTTTTATATCACGGAGATTATAAATAAAATACTAAGTTAATAATTAAAAAAATCTATGTGGTAGATTAGATTTTGGAAAATTTTGATAATAATCTATTGTTGTAATTTTAGTTTTATAAATTTATATATATTTTATGATTTTTTAGTAATTGTTTACTATATTTTTCTAACATTATTTATTCATCCATGATAGTTGGCAATAATCAATTTCAATGATTTAATAACATTTATTTGAGTAATATTTTTAATTTGATAAATATAATTTTCATGATAAAGATAATAAGATACATGACGTGTTTAGTTTTTATTAATTTTATTATTTATAATTTTTTAAGGTATTAGACTTTCATATACCCTTTATTTGGGTTTTAAAATTGATAGTGGAGTGTATAAAAATTTTAGAGGAGTTTTGGAGGTGTATAGTTGATTTTTGTAATGTTATCAGATTAAAACATTAATTTTAATGATGTTATGGTGATTTTTGACATCATGGTGATGTTATGAGCAAATTAGATATGAAATTTTTTACAGTTGGGAGAGTCATGACGTATACTAACTATTTTTGTGAGTTTCCTCGGTATGGTGATTCAATATGTTTTAGTGGATGTAACACCCCATGATTCTAATTTGTATTTCCAATTAAACAAATAATTTTTGTTTGCAAACATTTTATTAGTTCCACACCTACCTAAACATGAAAATTTATTATTTTATTATTATAGGGTATTACTATAATAAATTAAAAACAAAAAATATAATTAAATGAAATATATTTTGTAAAATTAATAAAGGAGTGAAATGATAGGATAAAAAATTTAGATGGTTGAAACTTTCAGCATCACAATCTGACATAAAAATTATATATTGAAAGATAACTATTGAAGTAATAAAACATGTTAAATATATGATAAAAAAATTCAAATAAATTAGAGAATAGGATGTATGAGTTTAGAGATGTGTGTAATATTATATATCAAAATGGAATATAATAGCTATGTATAAGGTCATTTTTTATATTTTCATTTGACATATCGTCATTGAATATATGGTAGCTGGATATGCTTCTATCCAATTGGTATATTGAATCTATCTTATTGTTTATAATAAATTAAAAAATATATAATTCACATAGACAACCCTTAAAATAAATTAATAGATTATAAGAAATTAAAAATGTTTCATTATGAGAATATTTATTTTTTCATCACAAATATTATTATTTATATTAATATTAATAATTATTATATGTGATTAAAAATATATAATAAATATTCCAGAAGAAATGTATTTAAAAAATTGAATGCTTATAATATTAATAATTAATTTTAAGTAGAGGTGATTAATATCATTTAATTTTAAAATGAAAAATATTTGAAAAATATATTTTTCTTTGTTTTTTGAATCTTTATATTAAAATTTTTTATTTATTACTTATAAGGGTTGTATCTAAAAAAATTAAAACTTAATTTTTTAATAAAATATTTTCTAATTCATTTTATTTGTAATTGATATAAAATAAGTTGAAGAACACTTAATATTTAAAAAGTAATTTTTCTATAAAACATATGTTTTTATAAAATTTTTTACTTGTAAAAGATAAAAATAAAATATTTATAAATTGAATTATATTAAATGGATTCAAAAAAATTAGTAATCTTATAAATCTTCTTTATTAAAGAAACTTTCATTTCGTCAGAAAAATATGTTGCCATTGAAACAATTTTTTTGCCCATGAAGAAATAAATTGAGGTAAATTGATTTACTTAATGTGTAAAGACCCAAAATATATATAACTATATGTATAATTTTTTGGATTAGGGTATTAAAATAAATCTCCATCATTTTTACACATTATTTCCATTTTCCACATAAAATGATAACTATACACCTTCTAGAATGAGTATTTATAGAAATGCCACAGAAAAGTCACCTGTCAATGGACCCCTCATATATCCCTCACAATCCATAATTTTTACCTTTTTATATCGTTAATTCATTCCAAAATTAACTCTCATAACAAATTATTTCACATTTGGTATCCTTTTTTTCTAAAAAATATGCCAAAATCATTAATTCTAAAGGAACCTATTTTGAGGAGTGAATTCATCAATGTTGGTATCTATATATACATCACATTTTCAATTAAATAATCATATAAACACTTTTTAACTCTCATTAAGAAATATAATTATGCTATATTAACATCATTATTCTTATTTAAAAATGATATTACAGTAATATTTCTCAATAATCTGACTCATTCGTTAGAATAACATGTCATTGATTGGGCCGGTTAAACCACCCACATGAATGATACTATACCAACACAATCATTTTACTCATGGATGTGTATCAAAATATTGATAATTATAATATATTATAAAAATAGTAATTTATTTTATTTATATTATTATATAATTTTGACATAAAAATGAATTATTGTAATAAATTAAATTTTTTTATTGGTAAATTACATGAATCATGCTCATCATAAATTCTATTAGGATGAAAAATAATCATACCTTTCATCAAATGAAAATCCTATTAGATAACTATTGGAAGAATAATGATTTAAATTCCTTCACTAGCCAAGGAATGATTAAATATTTATAAAATATTGAAGATTAACATCTCCATTACAATAATTTTATGAAATTATAAAAATAAATAACATATCATGATGAAAATAAACAATAACTAATAAATATCTGTGTATAAAATTATTAAAATTTTATAATATAAATTTTGGAAAATATGATGTTGGTTTGAAAATATGTAAAAATAATGGTTATGTTTATTACTTAGGAGTTTACATTACTTTTATTGTATTTTAGAGTAAATGTAAAGGTTTCATTTACATTACACACTGAAATCGTGGTTGTTTATGAAAAAATTTCTATTTGGGGATGTTTTATGTTATTTATCACTAAAACACCTTATATTTCATTCAACTATTTAATTTTATGGGTTTAAAATGTCTCTTTACCATTCCACCTATCATTGTTTCACAACTCAATTTATTGGATTTGTGTTTTTCGATCTAAAATTATCATATCATTTCCATCAAGAATGTTTCTCATGGAATTCCATATTTTTCATATTATTTTATAGATTACCATATAAATAATTATTTTTTTATTATAGTAATATTATATTAAATTCTAATATATTTAAAAATTTGAAAAAGGAGTATTCTTTTAACATTTTTACAAGGCCACTTTTTTCAACCATTTTCTAAGGTTTTTCTTATGAATATTAAATATAATGTTTTCATAATTCATAAATGTATTCTATTCTGACTATTTATCTAAAAATATTTTTTAATTAATTCTTCCATTTAAAAAATATTTATAAAAAATAATTTATATTATATTTTTTCAATGAAATTTAAAAATTCTATTATGAATTGTTCTTCATCTATACTAATATCCTTTAATGTTTTAACCCTCCTCTAGGGATATCATCTAATGCTATCATCTATATTCATTGTTTGGATGGATTATGATCATGTATTGTGGAAGATTTTATGAAACCCATTTTCTCCTCATGAATTGTGTATAATATAGTTTCTTTACGAATGTGATCATATTCAATTGGAACAAATTTGTTTGGATTCTAATTATCAGAAAAATGGGATATGAATTATCATCCCCACCTTACATTAGTGAATATTAATATCTTATGATATTTCATTTATCGAAATGGGGAGTTAACCCAATCCACTATAATTTTGGTAATGGGGTAGAAATACTTTCTACTATAGTATATAATTCTATCCACTCTATGAGGATTGTATTTATAGAGGGTGTTGATATAAGAGATGATTTTTCAATCACATTTCTATGAAACGAAATATTATGTTATCATGAATCCATGTATTAGGGTTCCTGTTTTAGGATTCCTAAATTTCATCGATCATTTTACTTGATATTTTGACATCCCTTTCTTATGAATCAGTATTTTTATCCATGTTATTTTTGTTTTGATTTCATTATGTTATCGCCATGAATCCTAATTATTTTCTCATTATCATATATTAATCTAATGCTCAATTAATACCTAGGATTGATATCTCTTATGTTCACCCTATAATAGGAATCGAGGATCGCCTATTCTACATTTCAAATTCAATATGTAAGGAATAAGGGTATTTTTTTATGTCTTGAGAAGGGTATCTTGATTGAAATAATATTTGTGTGAGATATTGAATAATTATTGTAAAATATTATTATTATTTATCTAATTTCCAAATAAAGTAAACATATAAGATCATGGGTGTGATTTATTTTTAGATTTCATGAGAATTCATATAAAGTGGTATATGATGTATATTTAATTGGGTGGGTATATGTAATTCGGTATTAAATCATGGTTGTAACTCACTATAATTTTAGTATATATTTTCTTATAAAATAAATTATATGTTTTTAATAGCTTCTGATGCAAGAAATTCCAAACATAAGTGAATAAATATTTATTACTATAAACATTTAATAAATTACTGGATAGGTACATTATATTAACAAATAAATATAAAAGTAAAATATATGTGGTCTTATTCACATCGAAAATAAAACTGATTATAAAGAGGCTAATTTGAATAATTTGTTAAATCCTACATATTTGATGAATGTAATAATTTTCGAAATAGATAACAACATGTTGATAAAAAAATAAATTAATGATTCTTAAAATCCTCTAATAACATCATCATAATGTTTATATAATGATATGTAATAGTAATCTAATAATTCATTTCCAAATCGAAATGCTTTTTAAAAAAATTAATTATAAAATATATTTTTTATTTAGAAGAGAAATTTTTTTATTCAATGTATTATATTTATTGATATGTTTTTTTATACATCTAAAAATATTAAATAATATTCATACACTAATTCTTAATTTTACATAAATGAATATATTATCATTCAATGGGAAAATGAGCTATTTTTTTAGAAAATTGTTTTTATGAGTGTAATGAATTTTTATGATTATGTAACTTAAATTTACAAAAATTGATTTATGACTTTAGGGAACTTATTTACAACTTATTCTATAAAATAAATTTTCATTAATATAATTATTATTATATGTAATTCAATGATTATAAATTCTTTTTATTCTTTAGAAATAAATTTGTTCTAAAAATGATTTTATGCATTTGAGGCCCTTATGATAGAATAAATTTCCACTACCTCAAAAAATTATAATTGATAAAATGTATTTAATTTTATAATTTTTTTTTCTAATTTACCCCAAATTTAATTGTTGGGATATTTATGCAATGGTTGATTTTTGGGAGATTAGTAAAAATAATGTTTTTATGAAAACTAAAAATTTTATTTCATCGTTATGATGTTAGAATGAATTAAAAATATTAAGAAAACATTTATTAACTAAATATGTATTTTGGTATTAAAACAATGAATTTAAAAATATTAATTTAAATTTAAATACCTATGCATTAATATTTTATCCCTAACTTATATTTTATTCAAATAAAAAAATTGTATTCATTTACTTTAATGAGGTGGTTGTGTAACACTGATTGTTTTTTGAATTTTTCAAATGAGAAATAAACATGATGTTTTAAATAATAATAAAATATATTTGTAGAAATAATCCCCAATAAAATTTCATTGGCCAAGTTCATAAAATAATCAATATTTTAACCCTAAACACCCCACTCATCATGTATAAATAACATATGTCCTTTAATTTGGAAACAAACATCTCAATTAGTTTCTCTCATCCAGTAGTGGTCCAAATACCTTAAAACACACTTTTACATGTCCTAGATGTTCTATGATTTCCAAAATTATAATATATGAAGCTGTAAGGTGTTTAAAAAGGGTGTTTATCCTAATAGGGTGTATTTGTTTTAAATAAGTTATTTCAGGAATCCTTATTATTAAAACCCCTATAAATCATTTGTATCCACGTCAAAATAATAGAATTAGTATCATTATCATACTTAGATTTTATTATGTTAATGTACAAATTATTATACACCTCATTACCATCTAATGGAAAAAGAAATTGTCACCCAAGTGTATGTGCGATCCACTACCTCCTTGAAGTGATAAATTTAATTTTTCAACAATGTTTATCATGGATATTGAGATAGACGGATTTAATTAATATATAATTTATTTTTAATATTATTGTGAATCTATGAATATAAAATATTATTTACCTTCCTTTCCTTCTATTTATTGAAAAAAGAAATCAACGCATGTGTGTACGTGGGGACTAGCGCCTCCATAGAATGACATATCACATTTTTCACCATTCCATTAATTTATAATAATAATCATTTATATAATGTGTAAATTTTTTATTTATAAAACTATTATGATTTGGGGATGATTAAAATATAACCAATGTTCAAGGACATGAATCGATGAACCAAAATATGCATGGAATGTAGAATAACGGACACTAGAAAATTGACTTGAATAATAAATTTTTAATAGAATGGTAGTTATAAAATATAATATAATGATGTTAAATAAGTTAATTAATTATAATGTTATAGTATAAATTAATAATAAAAAATATTTTAACAAACTATAGGATATATTGGGGGTGAATAATGTAAGGACATGAGGTATGCGTTTAAATTAAAATCTATCTCTTTCTCGTGATTATTTAGGATTTAATTTATATGCCAAGAATTTTATATTAATTATCTCATAAACATAAAATAAATTATTCTACTATATTATTTTTGGGTTTTTCATTTATAAATTAAAATCCCCACCCCTCTGGTACAAGAAAATTCAAAAAAAAAATATAATAAAGGGAGACCTTATTTCTATATTTTATATAGAATCGTTCTCCTCTATATCCATGTTCACAAAAATTATTTTATAGATGTTAAAATCAAAATTTAGATTATTTTATATTAATTCTTCTTATTTTATTAAATTTATTTTAAAACATTTTACCGGAATTTTATTTCCATTTTCAGAATTGGCCATATTCTACATTTTTACAAATGTTTGAAAAGAATGTTTTTTCAACATTGAAATCATCAATGGAATTTCAAAACATTATTTTCATTCTACAACATATATTTTATTTTATAATGAAAATAATATTCACATTTTTATAATTTTTTTTTATTTCTTTAAAGTTATATCGTGAAATGTATATTTATTTTTTTCAAATATTATTTCTAATATTTTTAAAAAATTATTATTCAACAATTAAAAAATAATTTATTTATTGTTATGAATAAATCAGTATATTATGTTTTGATAAAATCAATTATATCTCTACCGATGGCTTAAGATAATGATCACTTGAGTATGTTTTCTAGAAACGCAAATCATTCCCACAAATGAATTAATCTAGTGATGAAATGATCAATGTTATTATGATACTTTGTGACACATATATATGGTGTTCATTATATGATGAGTTGGCCTGAAAATATATATCCCATAAATTCATTGGATAAACAGTAATATATAATTATATAATATTATAGGTAATTTTGAGTGAACCCTACACACTATGAGACTATAAGTACTTTTTTGTGTGAATACGGAGTGAACCCAATCCAATATGGGACTCCTTCCACCATGTGTTGATAGTATTTCGAGTGACCATGGACTAATGAATATATTTTTAATGCTTATGATTATGAAAACCCATTATTTAATATTTTTATACTTCTAATATACTCTCATGTCTCCGGATTTTTTTAATGATCGTTCCACACTCTTATATGAATGCCATGTTCTATGACTCAAGTTTTTTATATATGACTGATTATGTATGTTTATTATTTGTTATAATTACATATAATTAATTTATGTTAATTTTATTATAACTTATAATCTTACATTTATATCTTTTATTTTTACCCTTATTGAGAATTTAATCCCACCCTTTCTTATATTCTTATTTCCCAGGTTATTAAGAAAATAATTAGTTTTGATAAGTCTAGATGAATCCATGCTGTGAAGTATAATAGTGGAAAATCTTTAACATAGTTCAAAATTTTTTATTCTGTATCTAATATATAATGAAACTAAAAATTTACATTTCTCACTCTTGAATTATATTTAAATTTATTAAAATTTTATTTAAAATGATGTAATATGTTTATATCTTTTTATCGTGTCACTATAGTTGATATCAAAGTTAGGTTTAGTTATTTTTTTATAATGTTATGAATAATAATAGTGTAAAACATAAAAATCATATGATGAATGTGATAAATTATAATCCTAAAATATCATAGGATAAAATAATGGTGTGGGTATTTAGGATATCATTGGATTGATTTTTTTTGTAATATGATGTCTTACTAAGATTGTTTCCTAATGCTCACAGAAACCATTTATAGTAAATAAATTATGAGAACCATGATCTTATGAACAAAGGTATGATTTTTACAAATTCATGGACATTAAATGTATTATTTAAATATGGTTCAGCCTAATGTATTATATATTTATAATTTATTAAGGATATTATATCCCCAAATCAGTGATTAGATATTGAATTCTCCATGAGAAATACCAAGGGAATAATAATGACATATCATGTCTATAAATCCTCTGAAATAAAATTTTTTTGGGAATGTGCTCCTTGAAAATCATATTTTTCTCCATATAATATAATTCTATTTGATTTTGGGCATGGATTAGATATCCCTCCATAGAGACCAAATCAATAGTCGATGATGTGAAGTCGTATTTTATATCCTAAATTTACATATTGTCATCTATAGACGCAGGGATCAATTTGAACATACAATTAAATTTAAATATATCATATGGGTCTTAATACCTTCTCATTAAGCTTATATGGAAAAAATGTTTGGGTAGATACTCAACCTCAACTATATTCTTATTATTATAGCATGTGACTATGTATGTCTAGAATATTTTAATTGTCACCCATAAAATCATGTAGTTTAGCATTAAATTAAACTTATACCTAGTGTTTTTCTTATTTGAAATAATCCTCATAAAATATCCCTAATTGTGATAGTGGATTCATAGAAGACACACAAGAAGAATATAGAAATGAGATAAATACACCGTAGTGTATCATTGGGAGGTGAAACTATTTTTTATAAATAATGATAGAAAAATCCATATTTTCATAGATTACGAGGAATATGACTACTAATAAGAAATAAAATTATCCTCTACCAATTTTGATGAGTTTTTTGATCAACAACATGTATCTCTGGAAATTTCAATTATATTACATCAATATATATAGCATCATATAACAGTAAAAATGGAGGGTAAACCCAAGACATTCTTCTATATAAGTCATAAAAACTATTTATTTATAGTGTTGTCATTTAGACATACTGATTCCATTTTTATCATTATGGATCTGAAAATTTTATGGTATATAAATTACATTTAATAGTTTTTGGTAGTGTTTATATTTTATATTCCCATATATTCCATGATTATGGGAGAGTATATCAGTCTTTCAAAAACATTGTTGATATAACACCCAGATATTTAATGATACATTTATCTGTAAATATATTTTAGGTATTTGATATTTTATTACATACAACGCCAACTTTAAATAAACTACACTATACTATTGGAATATTATTATTAAATATGAATGTAATAAACTATCCATTGCATTGGAATATGTGAATAGATAAAATAAATCCTTAAAATTCATATTTTTATACAGGTATTATGTTTATTAATTGGTTATCAACTAGATAGAATATAATATAAATTCACATTAAAAAATAAAGAAATGTTTTTCTAGAAAATTGATTTTAAGAATGAAATTTTTAAACTAATAATACAAATTAATAATTATTGATTAATGATTTTAAATAAATTTATTGATTATAATTTCAATAAAATATTTTAATATACTTTTAGTGGTTTTTACTTGGAAATAATTTAAAATAAGTTCAATTTAATGATATAAATGAATTTTTCAAAAAACATTTTTAGTTGTGTAATGTGAAAATATTTTTAAAATTAATTACTTTTACGTATATAAATTTATCATTATAAAATATGTGGTTTATTTTAAATTATAGTAATTAAAATTATTTAATAATTTCATCATATTTCCCATCCATAATGATTTGATTTAATTTCTAAAATCGTATTTCCACAACATGGATTAAAAGGCTACGGTGAGGGGTTAACCTAAGATATATGGATTAACATAAAACAAGGAAATATATTTATTAATATTTTTTGATTATATATTAACCATTTACTTATTATTTTTAAATATTCGAATTTTGGAGCCACATAACTTGATTAATACATATATAATATTATAAAGTTTCTTGTATTTAAAAGAATCCCACTCACCACACCTCTAAAAGAGGCCCTTCCCTCATCTCATCTATTTACTACAAGAACCATTTATATTTTCATATATCTATGAAATTACTCTCCTATATCATTATCTATAACCCTGAGTTTTTTATATTCCCAAAACACCCTTCCAAGAAATTGTAAGGTGCTCGTGAAAGGAAAATACTTGAACAAGAGTTACATGTTCTTACTAATAAATTTCATTATTTTCATTCATAAACCTCATAATAATGTTATATAACTATAATAACATGATTTTATAAGTATATTAACTATATATATATTTTTTATGGTAATTATATATCTATTTTCTCTCTCCTTCCCATCCATTGGAAAAATCAAACCGTCGCTCATGTGTATGTGTGCACTACCACCTCCACAAAGAAATATGACACATTTTTCAATAATTTTTTAAATATTTGTTAATAAGTAAAAATTTAATGAATATATATGATATAGGTATAACTCTATAATGTGAATTAATGCATACCATTATTGTTTTCCATACATCAAAATATGAATGCATCACTCATGCGTACATGTGAACCACCACCTCAATGAAGTGATGTAGTTAATTTTTCATCACCAAAATAAATGAAGGTTTCTAAAAGTGACTATAATGAATACATATTATAATAATGAAATTATTATTATTTTGGATATAATGAAACCATTAAAAATTGTATGAACTATAACTATTTATCCTAAACATGCATGGATAAAATATTAGATTTCATATGAATGCTCGTTTTAATGAAAAATTGTTAATACAAGGAAAATTGGAAGTTATAAATGATTAATAACAAGTATATTATTAATTAATATGTTTCTATAATATGTTAATAAAAAATATATATTTATTATGTAGGATATTTTAATACATATGAAGCAAGGTGGGACTTTAGGTAAGGTTATTAGTTACAATCACATTTATTTTCATGATTTTATATTCAATATTTTAATTGAGGGAAATTATATGGAAAATTTATATTATAATCCATATATTTTTTTCTCCTATAGAAATTCCTATTTTTTCATGAAATGGTAATATTTTCCTATCTTTGTTACTACAAGTTATTAAGAAAATGTTTTTATGAAATCAAATGATATTTCCTCTTTTGGAATTTAAAATTTCCCTTTCCCATGTTCTTAAAATTTTGTTATAGAATATTCTATATATAAATTAAATTATTTAAAAATAATAAAATTTTTAGAAAAAATTATTTTATTTATTAACTATTAAAATTAATCTCTTAAAATGTTTTTCAAACAAGTTTTATCTGATTTTTTTACTAAATTGTTAAAAGACTATTCTCATTTAATGTGTATAGATTGAAAATAATTTAATACTCTCATGAATG
Organism: Viscum album; assembly: GCA_963277665.1. Taxonomy (NCBI): domain Eukaryota; kingdom Viridiplantae; phylum Streptophyta; class Magnoliopsida; order Santalales; family Viscaceae; genus Viscum; species Viscum album. The sequence continues at coordinate 1,843,258,157 of OY728163.1, read as the reverse complement.
TTAACATATTTTAATATTAATTTAAATTTTTCATAGTCATTTTCAAATATAATCATTATCTCAATATATATATATTTGTTTTTAAATTAACCAAAAGGGAAGGTTATTTATTTATTTTCAATGAAATGTTTAAATTCTCTTTAAAAGGTATTTATCATCTACATTGAAATAATTTATGTATTTTTATGATTCAATGGGGATACATTCATATAATTTTATCCACATTATTTCTCTAGATATTGTATATTCATGTTGATTAAAGGATGGTTATATAATACATGTTTATTTTTCAATGGTTAGGCTATGATGAAATAATAAAATGTTTCTGGAACATGATACCATCCATGGGTTATGATATGATGAAATAATGAATTATTTTATGAATTTATGGCACAAATATTTATGATTTCATTGCATTATTTATGTTACTACAATTATATCGCTCTCAAATTCATTAGGTAAATATTGATATATCATGAGATAATATGGCCTAGAATGGGGAGTGAACTCGGTCCAGTAGGGGTATTAATCCAAAATGAATGTCTTGGGAGAGAACCTCAGTTAATAAATTGATTGAAAAGGGAGTGAACCAAATCTATTATGATTGATTTCGAAGTGGGACTTGATGGAGGAAATTATTTTATTTGCTGATGTGTATGAAAAAACCCAATTTCTAATTCTTATGATATGATATCATAGAACATTATTAATGATTCAAGATTCTACATTATTATGCCTTATGAAATTTTTTCGGAAATATAAATATTTAATGATCCATGATTGATGATATTGGACTGATTTGGTATGAATTTCAACAGTTAAGATCATGTTATCATACCATTATCTATAACATATATTCACTTATGATGATTTATTGATATCCAAAATGATTACTCTTATAGAGCATCTGACCTCATTCATTCATAGGTTTATTTTAAAAAATTTATGAAGAAAATTTTTAAGTATGGTATATATAATAATTGTACTATTTGATATGAAATTTTTGGGTTATTTTGAAGATCTTTTATACATTAAGAGAATTATGTATCCATTCCAGAAATAAATAAATCCTTTATAGTTCTTAGGTATGTACTATTATGAGTTGAGTTTAATATTAATATATATTGATTTAATATTTTTTTATGTGACGATTGGTTCATGTTAGCTAATATCAGTGTACAATATAGTTATTTATAGAGATTAGGATTATAAAATATTAGTGAAAAAGATGGGAATATTTCTATGTCTAGGAGAACATACATATTATTTTTTAAAACGGAGATTATATTGTTTCCTACGAATGTTATCTATACTTATATACTATAGAGTGGATGAGGTTATAGAACATATGAACCTAGGGGTAAACAACATGAAATAAGTAAGTTGATTTCTCACTCAATCATCACATGGTTCATATTGAGTGGGAGTAGGACTATATATCTAGATAGTCATATCCAAGAGATATGCTTCAGTTAGATAACATTCATAGTATAAAACATTTTAAATAATGAGAGGATAGAATATATGACGACTCATGATAATATATAATGATATTAAATGGACATAATATTTCATGGTTGAAATAATGTGTCGAAATTTATGAAATAATAAGAATTATTTTCATAATCATAATATTGTTTAATTTAATTTTTTTTGATACTCACACTATGTGACTTTATTTTAGTTAATGGTTGAAAATATGAAGAATCATGAGAACAATGAATTTAAAATATAATATAATTACTAATTAAATGATAGATCAATTGAAAATGGAGTTGTAATGTCAAACCTGTTGATTATTCATAACTATCTATCTCAATATTAATATTAACAACCTGCCCTGCACTGAATTTTAGAATGAAACAAATAAGAGAAAAATGAAATTATTGGAATTTGAAGTGATAAATCCCTTTTAAGGAAGAATATTTATCTTTATTCATGTCAATAATGTGTGATAAATCACACACGGAGATGTCTTTAAAAAAATAGAATATATTTTATGTGTGGAAAAGAAGGGTATAGAGTTATTAATTATAGAGGAAAAAGTATAAAGATCAACATGTGAGAAATGAGTTCATCCTATGGTACCAAAAATATTTCAATTTTTCTATGTGGGTAACTTTGGGATTATATTAGTTAATACTATAATCGTAGTATGAACACCTAGACCTAGTAAGAGTTAGTGTTATTTCAATTTCTTAAAGTGTATCATGATTTTTAAGGCACATTTATCCTCTAATCTATAGTATTGGATGTAATATTATGGATTTTATGAATGTATCCCATTAAAATATTATTATTATTCCATTAGTGAAATTTAATTTAATTTGGATCATTTATTATATCTATTTATAATGATACCATATCAATTTAAAAGGTAGGGTAGTCAAATTTTATATTTCAAATAAAATTATGATCTTATTTTGTTGTAAGGATAAATATGAACCAAATATGGGAATTAATTCCATTTAATGGGTCTTAAAACCTATTCAATAAGGATATTAATCTCAAATTGTTTGGGAAAAACAGAAAATTAAACATATTCATATTGTTCGAAAATGTGTTGATGTATTTATGGAGGTCCTAATCAGTCTTCCCCTGAATCATATTGCAGAGATTTAATTATAACTTATTCTTGGTGTATTTCTTATTTCATAGAATCTATATATAATGGCATCAATTATTATTTATAAATTAGATAAGTAACACTAAGAGAACCTAGATAAATGATTTATACACAATAGTGTTTCATAATATGGAGAACCTATTATTTTGGTAATAATTAATATAGATCATCACATCCTTTTCATTGATTACTGAGAATATAACAATATCACTATAAAAAATAGGTGTTATGTACCCCGTATTTATGAATTATTTGATAAAAAATACCATGATCGATAATTTTCCCTGATTTACTATCATCATGGATATCATCAGTTGTGGTTCCTAAATGAGGAAATACCCAATAAAAACTTCTATATGTGGTATGGTCGTTATGAATTTATAGTAATTCCATTTTTAATTACTAATTGGTCTTATATATCAATGGATTTAATGAATAAATTAATTATATATTCCATCAACCATTCTTTTTTTGTCTTTCTAGATTATATTATTATATATTCCATGACCAGTAAAAAATATATATAATTTTAGGATAGTGTTTAATACCCTTACGATGGATGAGTTATGTTCCAAATTTTGATATTTTGTATTAAGTATAAGGTAATTTTAATTTATGGGGAATATAATCTCATGTGATGATATATCAAAATATCCTTCAAAGATTAAATTTTTTGATCAATGGCCCAACCCAACCATGGTAATAAATTTCCATTTTTTCCTTTGGTTGGATAGATTACAACAATGTTTTTTGAAATATTTTCCATGATTAACTAATAAAATGACCAATTGTATATAGAGAGGATCGAAATTATATTATACATATAAATGTGAGGTCAATTTCAATGAGTTGGAGCGAAGGTTGGTCAATGCACCAATGCTAACACTACCTTATAGTGAAGAAGGTTGTAGTAAATCTGACTATGTTAGCCTGATTTTAGTGTTTGATTTATTACATTGGAATAAACATCATGTAATAAAATCCAGAAGGAATGAATATATAAGTTTTCTTGATTAACATGGTATATACACGATTCCCATTTTACATTTGATAACATAACATAATTTTTATATATTTATATATATTAAGAATATAATCAGTCTTTCTAAGATAACATTTTATATCATTCTTAGTACAATTTCAGGATTTCAAGGAAATTAAAAAAATAAGGGTGATCTCAAAATATTTTTAAGGGTTAAATAATGAAAAATCTATCATGAATAAATTATCATAATCATATAAAGGTAAATAAATAAGCACACAATCCATTTAAATAATTTAACTACCATAATCAATATAGAGAAGTAAATGAATGGAAATATATTCCATTTAATCAATAAAATGATAATAAGAATGCATGCAGAGGTAATATTATTATTAAAATATCATTCATAAAAATTAATAAAATATATTAATGAAGGAAATGGAAAATTATTGGACGTTATGATATCAAGAATCAGCATGACTTCACTCCAAGATCCTTTTCAATACTATTCAAAACTGATCGGTAGGAACATAATTGAAACATATTTAACAAATGTTATCCAACATATTTATCTCATGAAACTAAAAATTCATTATAGGGATACCTATAACTGGGTCCCACCAATTATCTACATGTCCAAATAATGAATTAAATATTAAATAATGAATTTATTCATTAACAATATTGCATACTCATAAATATCTATACTGAATAATGAATATGAATTATCAAAATTTTCCCCTATTATTCAAATAACATTCAAAGTAAAAAAATTATTTAAATGAGATATCGTTACAAAACATTCGTTTCGGTGGTAAATACTATGGTTATTTATGGGAAACCTAATGTCCAATGATCACAGGAAAGTGTATATTTCAATGTAAAGATAATGACTAAAAAAGTAAATCATGAAAGAGAATTCCAATACTTTCATTATTCAAAATTATCATAAACCACCTAGGGGTAGAATAAGGATTTTATCAAAAAATGAGTATATATTAAATAAAGGGTTATTTCCTTAATGAATAGAAATTTCATAAAATGATCTTTAAAAAAATAATTGAATAAAATATCCTTTTACCTTTGGAAATCAATTACTAAAACTAAAAATATCTAGAATATAATAAAAAAACTGTTTTCTAAATAATTATTTAAACTAGTAACAGAAGAATAAATTAAATAATATGTCATGATGGCATGAAATTTTTTATATTCTATATAAGTTAAAAAAATTCCTTTAAAACTATTATAAAAAGAGTATAAATCACTTAATATAGAAAATGATAAGAATCTTAATTTAAATGAATTTTTAAGAAATAAAAACATAGGAATGATTTAATAAATAAATCATTTAAAAATGCTGAAACATTTTTGAATACATTTTCTGAAAACAATGATTTGGAAGAAAAAATATTTTTAACTGAAGAGTAAAATAGAATCAAATTTTCATTAAAACAATTTATCAATAATTTTATGTAAAAAATATTTGATAAATTGTTAATATTACTTTAAAATATCTTGAATATATATAGGATTAAAAAAATAAATGGGTTTTATTATCCAGTGATCAAATAATTTCCTTCAATGTAAATTAAAGCATAAATAATCACAATTAAAATCATATTATGAAATATTCATTTATAAAGATCATAATATTGGCATAAGAATATATCGTTGAATCTATTATGTGAATAAAATTTAGATAAATAGAAAAAAATTATAATTAATCATTTTATATTTAGAATTCACTGAACAAATAATCTATGAATATCAAATAAAATGGATTATTAATATACCCTAATGAAAAGAAATTGAGTTTTGAAATTCATTACCACTTTGTAATTTTCAATTGAAGTCCACTTGGATGAAATAATTTAAAATAAAAATCAAATTACCATGAATTATTATGTATTAGTGAAATTACATTTAAAATGGGAAATAATATACACTATATAAAAGAAATAAGGCGCATAATATTACAATATTCTAAAATAAAGGAATATTGAGACAAAATCACAAACCTAAAACTTCATTTTGGTTGAAGATGATTTAACTTCATATATATTGGTTTAAAAAAATGATTAGATTATAAAATAACTATTTTAATATTTATAAAATCATATATGCTCCAATTATAACATCTTATAACACATTCGTTAATAATCCTTCATTATTTTAATTGATTCATGTGTAAATTTACCTATTTTATCATGAAAACATTGTCATGAAAGATCATGTTATTTTTAATATTACATTTTTACACCATATACATAATTATATTAGTCTTATTAATACTATTTTCATCTGTAGTTATATTCTTTTAATCATTATTGAAATTTGATCATAGACAGTGGACCACATATCTTTATGAAGATAGTGGGTCGTACGTACACACAAGGGATGTTATCATTTATTTAATATGTGAAATGTTAAAGAAGTTGGTGATAATTTGTTTCAGATTATAAATATAATTTCATATATATCACGTATATCCATTAAATTTATCCTTATTACTTTCTATGTAAATTGTAACTGGAAAACAAACCACATCACTTCGGGAGGTAGTATTCAGTCATACACATGAGTTATGTTATCTTATTTTAAACAGAATGGAACTTAACATGGTATATTTGATAATAAAATTCAAAAAATATTATATTATAATAAATATCATAAAAATAAAATAATTTTATTATTATATCTCTAATTGAAAGGTGGTGATGCAAAATGAATTACATTTGTGAGGAAGGTGGTAGTGCACTATACAAATGATCGACGATCCCATTTTCAATTTGATGGAGGAGTAGATGGATAAATATTTTTTCATAAAGATAATAACATCATAGTATATAAGATATAATGGTTTTATTATATTTTTAGTTTGAGGAAATAATTTTATGTTGAAAAATGATAAATAAAAAAGAATGATCTTTGTTAATAAGATTACCTTCTCTTAAAGAAACCTTATTTGGATATACTTTTAAGGACCATAGGGTTTGTTTATAGGAATTAATTTTATTCTAGAATGTGGATATTAATTTTCTAGAAGTATTTTGGTAGGTTTTATTTTATTAATAATTCATAATAAATTTTTATAATTTAATGGAGTGAGTTCAATTTTATATGTGGGAAAAGTGGACCTTATTTAAAATTACATTGAAATTTCAAAAACGAAAAAATGATAAACTAATTAACATTAAAGATGATTTCAATTGACATAATATTACTATTTAGCTTATATAATTCCAAAATAATGTAATAAAATATAATTTTCACAAGTTTTTAGGTTCTTTTAGTCATTATCTTTTTTTTAAAACCCAGTAAAATAGTTTTTTCTTTACCTGTGACAAATAATTTAAATTTATTTTAATTATCATATGAATAAGAAATTATTTTGAACATATTAGATAATAAAATTTATTATTATTATAAATATTGAATTTATTTTATGAAATTCAATTCACATGATTGGCATTATCCAATTTGGAATTATACTCAGAGTCACAATAAAAAAGTTGGTTTTCAACGGGAGATTTCTACTATGTATTGCTTGTTTAACATAAAAATTAAATATTATAATGATTAAAAATAATGAAATTTTTAAAATTGTTATATAATTGAAAAAAAAATCTTTAGAACCAATTTATAATGTAATTTAATTTTGTTAATGTTTTAAATGAATATCCAGTTTTAAAAAAATTAGCATTCTTCAAAATTAAAAAAAATATTAATCATTTCATAAATATTTCAAATATTAACCATAAGATAATTTATAATTGAATATTTAAAAAATTATGTACAATTCATAAAATAATATATTTATGCGGTTAAATTTAATTTCAAATTGTGTGCACAAATCATAACTAAACTGGATTTTAGAAGAAACAAATCTTCTTAAAAACATGTTTATTTTTTATTTTAAATGGTTATTATTTTATTTATAATCAATAAGAAATAATAATTTACCTAATATTTCTATTAAAATTCATCTCCTAAAATTTAATGGCTTGATTATGTTGGTATATTATATTACCGTTCATTTAGACTCGAAGTGGCTTCTTCTATAAGCAATCAAATAGATTAAATTTAACAAAATAAATTCTGTTGGATGTTTAAGATCAGTGTAGCATGCCACATATGCTATAAAATTATATGATATTTGTTTTATAATTTTAAGGTGTAACATTATCGCCACCATAAAAAAATTACCTCATTATATTTTGTTCTTTTAATGATAAGGATTTTCCATGTATTATTTTTTGATATCATAAACATTAATTTCGAGACAAGGCGTTGAGATAGTGTGTGATTCTGTGGCCTAGTGCGCCAGGAATAAATGTTTTCAATATATTAAATATATTAAATAGAATACGGACATAGTTTTTGTAAAAAGTGGAAGATCATCTAAATGGTTTCCCATGCCAAAAATCTATGGGGACCATTGAAATCACAACGTGGGGATTTACCCTAGGCATGATTTAAAATTATATGGTGTGGGTCATTTTTGGAAAATTAATCACGGGAGTATAAATGAATATAATAATAAAAATAAAATTTTAAATTATTTTTTTTCAACATTACAGTTTATTCATATTTAAATAGACGATTATTGGAAAATCCCATGGATAGCCTCATAACTCTGGAGACACCAGAGGACCATTGAAGAGAGATCTATAGAATCATCTGAGGTGAATGTTGGATGGTCATGGATCGATAATAGATGCACATATGTTTTGAATAATATGTCCAATGAATGAAATGCAACTTCTTTCTTTGGTAAAAATGAATCCAAATCGAGATAGGGCTTGTGTTTTAATTAGGTTAATCACCATTATTTATTTCTATGATGAAAATGAATCAACCGACAAACAGATTGATTAAGAAATGACGAATATTATGAGAAGAGATTATATTTTTAGTGTTTTGATGAGAGTTAACCATTGTGATTTTTTATTTATTAAATTATCATTCTATTGGAGAAAAATATAGATTGAAACTAACATTGATTATGTGTCATGACCCGCCTTCACCAAAAAAGAAGGAAAGGGTCAGCAGATTTCCAGGCCCTTCCTTCTTTAAGTTGAAGAAGAGATAATGACCCCCGAAACCCGCCTTTAATAGGTCTCGGAGTGGCGACTAGCACCAAGGGTATAGAAAATTCTCGCAAATGGAAGGCATTACCCTTTTTATTTTATAGGATCGAAAGATAAGGAGAAGAAAACCCAACAACACCAAGGTAGAAATAAAAGTAAAGCCAAAAGTAAACCATTCCCACATGCATGTTTCAAAAGTGAAAGCCACAAAGTGCAAAAAGGTGACTACAAGGTAAGTACCAAAAAGAAAAAGAGAAACAACTGCAACTGCTCCAAAAGTCCGAGCTAGTAATGTCCTGCATGATCCCCGAAGTCCTCCTGGAAACCTGAAAGCAGTTTTATATACGTAGGGTGAGTATACAAGTATACTCAGTAGGGAAAACCAAGACTCTCGTGCACAAGTGGGGGAACGTACTAAAGTCCCGTGAGAAAAGAGTAAACCAAACACCTAACAAGGCAAACTATCCATCCCAGGCCTCACCAAGGCTCACTCCCCAAATAACGCAAGTCAAGTAATATATATAATAAGAGCACATCTATGTTTGGGTACCCCGCGCCACTTTCCCACTGGTTATTGAGACATCCTACGCATCGGACCAATCCCGCCATTCTTACTACAGTCCCACTGCCACACCCGCCCGCACACACCTGGGCCACAACCACACGCAGTCCCACTGCCGAAATCCCGCCCGCACACACCTGGGCCTAAACCACACGTAGTCCCACTGCCGAATCCCGCCCGCACACACCTGGGCCACAACTGTCACATGTAACCATGCCTGAAAACACCTAGGCCAGAACAACCACCGCCACGCCCGAAGACACCTGGGCTAAAGGATCCACTTCCACGCCCGAAGACACCTGGGCCTCATCCCGAAGACAGTTGGGAAACCACCTGCCGCACACACCTGGCCAACCACCACAACGCCCCTCCCGATGGTTCTTGGGCTAATAATGGACATCAGGCCATCACAGCCTACCCAAAGGTACTTGGGCTATCCGGGAAAGGGAGAAGAAAAGGAGCTAATAACCAGCCACTAAGGATAGTGTTGGGAAAAACACCCTTCCCCCATAAATGGGGGTGTTCAGCACTGAGTGCTCAACTTGGGTGGGGCACGAATAAGAAACACAAAGCTACAAGTATAGATATAGGTAACAAACACTCACCCAAAGCTTAGGTTTTCCTATCCAACCTACAGAACACAACACCACTGCATCCGAGTCATAGTTCACGACCCTTGCCCACAAAAAAAACCATTTGTCCCATTCTTGTTTCACGTTCAGTTAAAATGTTCAATTAATTTTAAGCACTACTGGGAAACTACCATAATCATAACCAAGGAAAGCGTCAAAAGCATGGATCAACCAAAACACTCACACCCGGTTCTGTCAACAGAGGATCTCTCCCCAATTTGTGATATGAACAAGTAACCACTCGGATTTAAAACTCACAACCACCGAATCCATACCAACAGGAGATCCCATCCCCCAAATTCACACAACCACCGAGAGTATAAAATAACAGGGGATCCCATCCCCTCCCACATTTCCAGCAATCGTCCCAAAAGGAAAACAACCAAATACCACTACCAACACAAGTCAGGGATTTTAAGATTTAAATGACTTAACACACTCCATGATTTCAAATTCCATGTGTTCTAACCGGGAGTTATCACAGAAGGGTTGATCCTGGTGCTTTCAACTTATCCAGCTGGGCATACGTGATTAACCAATTTCACAGCAGGAGTTCACAATTTCAGAAACCCATTTAAAACATCACGAGGGGATTCATCAGTGCACATACAACGACCACCAACGGCCTCAATTTTCAGAAAACATAAACCAGCACAACTAAAAAGTATGATCACAAGATAAATCATAAACAACAATCACAACCCCTTCCCCTTCTTTCTTTAGAACTTCGTTTATTATCTTCATTAAGGTTCGGTTCAACCAATTCCATAGGAACAAAATAACGCCCACCCCGCATGATACACAAAAGTGAGAGACGAGAGAAATCCCCTACCTTTTGATAGATGATCGATGTTTAGGCCGGGGGCGCGGAACTTTACAGATAACGATGCGGCGGGCCCGATGCACCAGAAGAACCACGATCGAGGAAGGGGGGAAACCACGGCCTAGCCCTTAATTTATAAGAGTCGGGGACGGTTGAGGTGAAAACGCGAAACCGCGCAAGACGTGGGAGTCGTGGGTTGACCACGCGGCTTGACTCATCATTAAAGGTGATGGGTGTTTTAAACCGACTCATGAGTCGATTCAGTATATAATTAAAACTTTCGTGCACGTTTCGGGTCTTTAAGACATTTTCTTTTCTTTTAAACGAGGCAGAATAGGGTTTAAAACCCTATTTGCGAAAAAGGAGCGTTACTGGAACAACTTGGCAAGGCCGGGTGACGTCGGCCGGTTCCCCCGATCGGTCACACCGATCAGTCCCACCGATCGTTCGCACCGATCGGTCGCACCGATTGGTCTCACCAATGGGTCGCACCGATCGGCACCCCTTAAGGATCCGGATTTTGGCAAAGGAAGGGACCAAGGGGGGGTCTGGGTCATCACATCAGATGCCTCTTAAACGATTCTCGTCCTCGAGAATCACAACAAACCAGAAGGAAAGAGCGGGTCCGAACAACCATCTTCGAAATATACCTCTTAGGAGTGAACCTCTGCTAACTAAAAACACTCCCCTGTCAAGAACCAAGCAACATACCACGCCAAACCGCCCAGTCATGTGGGTTTGGGGAGTTTCTCTCCCCCATGTCAAGATATTATCCGCTTTGGGTGGCACTGATTCCCCTGCATGGGTTTAATCACATCCACCTTAATGCGTCTTGATTAGGGGTCGGGTTCCCTCTTCCCTTTAGCCGGGGCTTTTCACACACAACAGAGGAAATAAACCAGTATATTTCATAGCCAAAAGTCAAACGTTCTACCACAACAGGTAAAAAAAAGGATCAAAGATCAAAACAACCCGGGGTATTGGGCACGCATCTGTGCTTCCCTCTCCCACGTACTCTCTTCGAGCCCGCCATGTCTCCACAACACACGAACCAAGGGAATGGCTCGCCCACGAAGCACCTTCTCCTTGCGATCCTCGATCATCACTGGTTTTTCCACAAAGGTTACGTCGTCCTCGATGTCCAGTTCACCCCAATCAAGGACGTGTGAATCATCGTGCAGATAAAGACGGAGCTGGGATACATGAAAGACATCATGTATCCTTAGCAGCGGCGGAGGTAACGCTAGCTGATAAGCCACTTCGCCGCCCCGCCGCAACACTTCGAAGGGTCCGACGAATCTGGGGAAAAGCTTACCCCCCTTGCCGAACCTCCGTTGCCCACGCCGCGGGGAGACCTTCAAGAACACGTGGTCTCCAACCTCAAACTCCAAGGGCCTTCTCCTGGTATCATCATACGACTTCTTTCGGTCCTGGGCCGCCTTCATCCTTTCCCGTATGAGCTGAATTTTCTCTATCGTGTTCTGCACCACCTCCGGGCCAAGGATGCATGCCTCTCCTACTTCGGTCCAACACACAGGTGAACGACATGGCCTCCCGTACAAAGCCTCAAAAGGGGTCATACCGATGGTAGAGTGGTAGATATTATTGTAGGAAAACTCTACTAGAGGCAAGTATCGCACCCATGACTCTCCTGAGTCCAGAACACATGCCCGTAGCATATCCTCCAAGGTCTGGATGGTTCGCTCCGTTTTTCCATCTGTCTGGGGATGGAAAGCAGTGCTAAGGCGTAACTGGGTGCCAAACGCATGCTGCAATCCTCTCCAGATTCGCGAGGTAAACCGTGTATCCCTATCCGAGACTATAGACCTCGGAACTCCATGCAACCGCACCACGTCATTCACGTACTTTTGTGCCATAGCATCTACAGTACTTGACTCCCTGATTGCCAAAAAGTGAGCCGATTTGGTCAACCTGTCCACCACCACCCAGATGGCGTCGCACCCTCCGTGGACCTTGGGTAGTCCCGTGACGAAATCCATTAAGATGTCGTCCCACTTCCACTCGGGAACAGCTAATGGCTGCAATAGGCCGCCTGGAACCCGGTGTTCAGCCTTCACTTGCTGACATACTAAGAATTTAGCCACAAATTCTGCCACCGCTTTCTTAACTCCGGGCCACCAGAACTACCTTTTCATCCCCTGGTACATCTTGGTAACTCTTGGGTGCACCGCTAGGGGTGAGTTGTGGAACTCACTGAGAACCTTTCCACGCATCACTCTTGGAACAAACAACCTTTTCTGGAAAAGCATCCGGTGCTGACCGTCCTCTGTCCATTCTCTAGGAGCATCGCCCTGGTCAACCCGATCACGCATCACTTCACACTCGGGGTCTCCCCACTGAGACTCCTCCACTTGTCGAAACAGAGATGACTACACTATCATCTGATATAGGCAGCCTCTGCCACTATCCATCTTCGCATCCAGGTGTAAGGCAGCCAATTCCTCCATTTCCTTCCAGGAATTTGCCGACTCTCGGACCGCATCCTTCTGTGTCCTCCTGCTCAAGGTATCGGCCACCACATTTCCCTTTCCCTCAGTATAAGAGATTTCAAAGTCGTAGTCCTGGAGGAACTCCACCCATCTCCGTTGTCGCAAGTTCAAGTCCCGCTGGGAGAAGATATACTTTAAGCTTTTGTGATCTATGAAGACCCCAAAGCATTCCCCGATGAGGTAGTGCCGCCATAACTTTAGCGCAAAAACGACCGCTGCAAGCTCTAGGTCATGGGTGGCATAGTTACGCTCATGGGGGCGTAGCTGCCTGGACCCGTAAGAGATCACCCCTTGTTTCTGCATCAACACGCATCCCAGGCCCTATACTGAAACATCACAAAATACCTCATAGGCCATCCCTTCTTCTGGTAATCTCAACACTAGGGCACTAACCAGCTTTTCTTTTAGGTAGCTGAAGGACGACTCGCATTGCTCGCTCCACACGAAAACCTGGTCCTTCTTGGTCAAATCCGTCAAAGGGGCTGCTACTCGGGAGAAGTTGGGTACGAATCTCCGGTAGTAACCTGGAAGTCCGAGGAAACTCCGGACTTCTGCAACATTCTTGGGTGCTGCCCAAGAAACAACTTCCTCAACCTTTGATGGGTCGACTGCTACCCCCTGCTCAGACACTACATGCCCGAGGAAGTGCACTTCTCGTGTCCAGAACTTGCACTTTGACAACTTCCCGTAGAGTTGGTGCTGTCGGAGGACATCCAAAACTATCCTCAGGTGCTCTGCATGGTCCTCTTCTGACCTTGAATAGATCAGGATATCGTCGATGAATACCACCACAAACCGATCCAGATACTCCCGAATGATGGAGTTCATAAGCCCCATGAACACGGTCAGGGAGCTCGTAACACCAAAGGGCATGACCACGAACTCGAAGTGCCCATACCTTCACCTGAACGTCGTCTTCGGGACGTCGCTATCCTTTACCATCAGCTGGTGGTATCCGGACCGCAGGTCGATCTTCGAGAACCATCCTGCCCCTTTCAGCTGGTCAAAAAGATCATCTATCCTTGGGAGAGGGTAGCGATTCTTGATCGTCACCTGATTCAACCTCCTGTAGTCGATGCACAACCTGAGGCCACCATCCGCCTTCCTTGTGAACAAGACCGGATCACCCCACGGTGACGCACTTGGACGAACATAACCCCTCTTCATCAGATCTTCAATCTGTATTCGCAACTCCCGTAGCTCCGAAGGTGCCATCCGGTAAGGAGCCATCGAGATTGGTCGAGAGCCGGGCTGCAGGTCTATCCCGAACTCGATATCACGTCGAGGGGGTAGAGTCGTCACCTCCTTAAGAAAGACGTCCATAAACTCATGGACGATCTCTGGTACTTCCACCATTTCCGCATCTACTGATTCTACCGTCAGTTCGGTCAACAAGGAGAGGAGAGGTTCCTCCCTCCTGTTTCCCTTCGGACATCTCCGCTCGCCGGTGAAGGTAACATGCTGGCCGTCCAAACCGGAGAACACCACCCTTCATTGGAAACAGTCGATGAAGGAGCACACAGAAAATAGCCAGTCGATGCCTAGGATGACATCGTATGGCTGAACCTGTAGCAGAAGGAGATCCCTAACCGACTGATGTGGCCCTAACATCAGTCTACATCCCCGACAAACGAACAGCAAGTCGGTCTGACCTCCAACTGGTGTGCTCAACACCAGGGGCACTGGAATTCTCTCGGCATCTAGACCCAAGGCACGGGCTAGACTGGGTTCAACAAAGGAGTGCGAAGCTCCGGTATCGAACAAAGCATAAGCAAGAGTGCTAAACACATTGATCGTACCTCGAACAACCTCTGGCCCTGTTGGAACTGTTGCCTCTGCGGTGTGTAACTGTCCACGCCCAGCTCCCCTACCCCTCGGTTGTCGGCCACCTCCCCGACCACGCCCTGGTCGAGGTCCCTGGGGAGCGCCCTGAGGTCGGCCTCCTCCTCCTATGTCTACCTGCGGAGGAGCGGGAGCTCGCTGTCCCTGCTGCTACTGCCGGAAGGGTCTGGCTGGAAACTGCTGTTGCAGCGGATGCTGGGGATGACTGCCACTGCTATACTGCACCCGATTGGGGCACTGAATCCGAAGATGTCCAGGGCTCCCGCAGATGAAGCACCGTGGTCCCGAGCCTGAAGGGAAAGAACGTGGGCCAGGGGATCAAAACTGAAACTGCTGCGGTCTGCTCCCTGTGGGTCGGAACCTGGAGGGTCCCGATGCTGGAGGCCTGGTGCTGACGGCCTTCCCCTTCGATGGTCCCAGCTGGATCCCTTCTCGTGACACTCCGCCCAGAACATGCATCATTTCCACTACTTCGGCCTTCTTCTGGACCTCTAAGTATGTCGGAAGGGTAAAGGGGGTAACAACATACTGGAGGGAGGGTCGGAGCGCCTCCTCCAAACGTCTTGCCCGAGACTCCTCATCGGGAAAGAGGTCCGGAGCAAAACGTAGGAGGTCCTTGAACTTGATTCCAAGTTCCCTCACGGACATGCTCCCCTGCTGGAGGGAGAGTAGCTCCTGCCTCTTCTCCGCCTTCATTGTCGAGGAGAGGAACTCCGCCCGGAACTCCTTCTCGAAATCCGCCCAAGCAACCTCAGACTCTTTCTTATTCCCCAGGTGAAGCATCCACCACTGACGTGCTGCTCCTCGCATCTGGCTAACAGCTAGAGGAACCCAGTACTCGGTCGCGGCCCGAATCAGGCCGAAGGCTATAACTAGCTCCTCTAGCCAGCCTTCCATCTTCATATCGGAGGTGCTGCCCTCATACTTCTCGAGGGCCTGTCGCTGGAAGGCTCGAAGAGTCTTCTGCCACTGGTCGTCCTCTTCCTCTCGATCAGCTCTCTGCCGATTGGCCAAAGTAGTCTCAGGGGTCTCGATCTTCTGTACCACACGTGGTCGCCTTCTAGGTGCCATAGCTGCAAGGTAAACAAGGAATGCCTAAGCCCAAGTAGTGCAGAATATCGTTCTTAAAACTTCTTAAGATTTAATTTATTCTTAATTCCCAAGACATCCCAGAAACACAAGAACACAAGTCATTATGATGCATATAACTTTCCTAGGGTCTCTTCCCTGCAATCAGTGTGGACTCACATGGTCGTTCAGTAGGTCCAGAGTCCTTGCATCGGATCACGGGGGGGCCCTAAAATCTCGTGTCCTAGTCGGTCTTCCCTGGCCTAATTCACGCTCCAAGGTCACCCAACACCATTGCCTTACCATCCCATGCAATCCTCACTGTGTCTAACTCCAGACTCCGTCCTATCTCTCAACCATCAGCTCTGATACCATTCTGTCACGACCCGCCTTCACCAAAAAGGAGGTAAGGGTCAGCAGATTGCCAGGCCCTTCCTTCTTTAAGTTGAAGAAGAGATAATGACCCCCGAAACCCTCCTTCAATAGGTCCCGGAGTGGCGACTAGCACCAAGGGTATAGAAAATTCTCGCAAATGGAAGGCATTACCCTTTTTATTTTATAGGATCGAAAGATAAGGAGAAGAAAACCCAACAACACCAAGGTAGAAAGAAAAGTAAAGCCAAAAGTAAACCATTCCCACATGCATGTTTCAAAAGTGAAATCCACAAAGTGAAAAAAGGTGACTACAAGGTAAGTACCAAAAAGAAAAAGAGAAATAACTGTAACTGCTCCAAATGTCCGAGCTAGTAAGGTCCTGCGTGATCCCCGAAGTCCTCCTGGAAACCTGAAAGTAGTTTTATATACGTAGGGTGAGTATACAAGTATACTCATTAGGGAAAACCAAGACTCCCGTGCACAAGTGGGGGAACGTACTAAAGTCTCGTGAGAAAAGAGTAAACCAAACACCTAACAAGGCAAACTATCCATCCCAGGCCTCACCAAGGCTCACTCCCCAAATAACGCAAGTCAAGTAATATATATAATAAGAGCACATCGATGTTTGGGTACCCCGTGCCACTTTCCCACTGGTTATTGAGACATCCTACGCATCGGACCAATCCTGCCACTCTTACTGCAGTCCCACTGCCACATCCGCCCGCACACACCTGGGCCACAACCACATGCAGTCCCACTGCCGAAATCCCGCCCGCACACACCTGGGCCTCAACCACACGCAGTCCCACTGCCGAATCCCGCCCGCACACACCTGGGCCACAACTGTCACATGTAACCATACCTGCAAACACCTAGGCCAGAACAACCACCGCCACGCCCGAAGACACCTAGCCTAAAGGATCCACTGCCACGCCCGAAGACACCTAGGACTCATCCCGAAGACACTTGGGAAACCACCTGCCGCACACACCTGGCCAACCACCACAAATCTCCGCCCGATGGTTCTTGGGATAATAATGGACTTCAGGCCATCACAGCCTGCCCGAAGGTACTTGGGGTATCCGGGAAAGGGAGCAGAAAAGGAGCTAATAACCAGCCACTAAGGATAGTGTTGGGAAAAACACCCTTCCCCCATAAATGGGGGTGTTCGGCACTGAGTGCTCAACTTGGGTGGGGCACGAATAAGAAACACCAAGGTACAAGTATAGAAATAGGTAACAAACACTCACCCAAAGCTTAGGTTTTCCTAGCCAACCTACAGAACACAACACCACTGCATCCGAGTCATAGTTCACGACCCTTGCCCACAAAAAAAAACCATTTGTCCCATTCTTGTTTCACGTTCAGTTAAAATGTTCAATTAATTTTAAGCACTACTGGGCAACTACCATAAGCATAACCAAGGAAAGCGTCAAAAGCATGGATCAACCAAAACACTCACACCCGGTTCTGTCAACAGAGGATCTCTCCCCAATTTGTGATATGAACGAGTAACCACTCGGATTTAAAACTCACAACCACCGAATCCATACCAACAGGAGATCCCATCCCCCAAATTCACACAACCACCGAGAGTATAAAAGAACAGGGGATCCCATCCCCTCCCACATTTCCAGCAATCGGCCCGAAAGGAAAACAACCAACTACCACTACCAACACAAGTCATGGATTTTCTGATTTAAACGACTTAACACACTCCATGATTTCAAATTCCGTGTGTTCTAACCGGGAGTTATCACAGAAGGGTTGATCCTGGTGCTTTCAACTTATCCAGTCGGGCATACATGATTAACCAATTTCACTACAGGAGTTCACAATTTCAGTAACCCATTTAAAACATCGCGAGGGGATTCATCAGTGCACATACAACGACCACCAACGGCCTCAATTTTCAGAAAACATAAACCAGCACAACTAAAAAGGATGATCACAAGATAAAGC
Source organism: Viscum album (assembly GCA_963277665.1). Taxonomy (NCBI): domain Eukaryota; kingdom Viridiplantae; phylum Streptophyta; class Magnoliopsida; order Santalales; family Viscaceae; genus Viscum; species Viscum album. The sequence continues at coordinate 1,843,239,679 of OY728163.1, read as the reverse complement.
ATAAACAACGATCACAACCCCTTCCCCTTCTTTCTTTAGAACTTCGTTTATTATCTTCATTAAGGTTCGGTTCAACCAATTCCCTAGGGAAAAAATAACGCCCACCCCGCATGATACACAAAAGTGAGAGACGAGAGAAATCCCCTACCTGTTGATAGATGATCGATGTTTAGGCCGGGGGCGCGGAACTTTACGGATAACGATGCGGCGGGCCCGATGCACCAGAAGAGCCATGATCGAGGAAGGGGGGAAACCACGGCCTAACCCTTAATTTATAAGATCCGGGGACGGTTGAGGTGAAAACGCGAAACCGCGCAAGACGTGGGAGTCGTGGGATGACCACGTGGCTTGACTCATCATTAAAGGTGCTGGGTGGTTTAAACCGACTCATGAGTCGATTCAGTATCTAATTAAAACTTTCGTGCGTGTTTCGGGTCTTTAAGACATTTTCTTTTCTTTTAAACGAGGCAGAATAGGGTTTAAAACCCTATTTGCGAAAAAGGAGCGTTACTAGAACAACTTGGCAAGGCCGGGTGACGTCGGCCGGTTCTGCCGATCGGTCACACTGATCCGTCCCACCGATCGGTCGCACCGATCGGTCCCACCGATCGGTCTCACCGATCGGCACCCCTTAAGGATCCGGATTTTGGCAAAGGAAGGGACCAAGCGGGGGTCTGGGTCATCACATTATGTTTCATTACTATCTTTGGTTTTGGTTTTTTTCTCACCTAATTAATCATTCAACGTAGGAATTCTTCATTTGGACTTGAATCGAAACATCCCAATCAATCAATCATTGCGAACATGATTCTTGGATCAAGGATCTGATATCTATAATCTGGGATCAGCGCGACACGACAGAGGATTGATGAAGGGGATGAAGCGATTTAGACGATGATGGATCCCTAAATTCATGTTCTTCGATGCATAACAATGAACAAACATTTGATCCATTTTGTGAGTCGATCTGATGGTGAAACATATTTTCCAAATATTTTATTGAATGCATGATCACATATCATTTTTTTCATTGTAGATCGATCATTAGATCAAAGGTTGGAGGCATCAGATAAAACATACAAAGGATATGGGATTCTGGAAAATCTTATTCCACATAGTGTGTAATCCGGGATTACACGACATGTGGGTACACCTTGGAAGTAGCTAGGGTTTTGGTAATGAATAATGTATCAGATGAAGTGTTTCTAGGTCTAAATAGTGTGTGGTATCACCAAGGTGACCTTGATGTGTACATTATATGTATACATGCATTGGGTGAAATACATGGCCATCTTACACGAAGTGTACTCCCCACATGAGATGGGTTGTACTAAGGTCATAGGCTAATCCATGAACTAGTACACATACATGTGATCAAAGAATGAAGCCATGTACTGATACATGGGTAGACTACATCAACATTCAAAATTCCATGTAGTACTACATGAAGCAATTTAAAGGACACTGGACATTTACATTGTTAGAACCTAGGATTAATGGACACAACGTGTAACCCTTCTACACATTGTGTACTCTTTCTTATATGAATTGTATCTCTTGTCCTATGTATCTTTTTAATGTTTTTTAAGGTTCTCTAACCTTAACCTTTCTCTAAAGGTAAGTATGAATCATTTCATACATCTAGGACTTCAACCCCTATAACATGACATCCTAGAGTGATATACTCTATTCATATTCATTCACTTGGTATCGTACTGTGAATCGACATGACCAATCCTACCAGGCATCAATACCCTACTTAATAGGTTAATCTAGATTAAGTTGTTACTATCACCCCATGGACTTGGCTATGATCCTCATCTAGGAATCATATTATCTTCTGATATATCTAGATATGTTTCTCTTGACAAGACCTGATGGGTAGTACCTCTTATAAATACATAATTAGTGGTATCAGGCTCAAAGTGGTGTTATCTTGAATGAGTGGTTCCTGTAATCTTCATCCTATAATCCTAGGATTGGTGTACAATCGATGTGTATTACTACTAGACTTCGTTTCATTATTGAATAGATTTGGATTTTCATGTTATATGTGTTGTAGACATATACATGTGTACAGATGACTATATTTACTTTTTCATAACAATTATGGCTTCAGGTTATCATATTGATTATTTTTAGACACACCTCTGCATGGGATTTCCAAAAACATGTATTGTATTGTGCAAAAAAATAACATTTTTACAAAGTCCTAGGCGGACAAGGACATTATTGTGCTTAGTGAGGCTGAACACACTAAGGTGTGTTCCTCCAAATTTCAAATAGAAGTCTCAGTACCTTTACTTACTGGTTAGACTTGTGTTATAGACTCATTGTAGTGGGACTAAATTTATCTATGTTTACTTTCTCTAACTCACATCTTACTCTAGTTGTGGGATATAGATTTATGGATGCATTGCTTTTTCAGTTGATTTTTTGTTTCATCATTTTGTGGTCAGAGAGATTTGTGCATGTGTATAGGTACATAGAAACTTCCTCCCATGTGAGTGATAAGAATTTTTTGTTCTAGTCACCATCCCTTGTCCTATTAGATGCGATTTTGGGGGAGTCATGACTTGGCCACAGTAGGAGAGGCCATGATAGGTTTTCGTTAGAGGTGGCCAGTTCTACCTTTGGATTTGGAGTCTATGATATTTGTGTTGGGAAACAGTGTTATGTGTTTCATGTTCAATTCTCATATGAGGGAATATATTTCTGCTGTGACAAAAACATATCCATGAACTAGGACTCTAATAACATTTTTCTGAACTCGGTACATGAGAAAAAAAGTAATTGGGAAAACAATTATAATTGAATCATATAGTAATGGGTTGTGGTGTCCATGTCCTTCTTGGGTCAGATCTCAGAATATATTCATTGACCATGGAATATTTTGTTTAATTTTGGGATGTCTCATTGATGTACACCTACTATGTTTTAGCATGAAGATCACATGGATGATATACTTAGTTAAGAGAATTGATATAGGGACCAGGTCCCGAGTGGTTACCCCCATGTGGTGCACCATCCATAAAAACTGCTGTAGAGAAATATGTGGACCTAAAATACCATCGGATGATATTTAAATGATGATAAAAATAATTGAGTTCTATAGACAAATACCCCTCAGGTTATGAGGAGATCCTGACCCATAGGTGGATGAGGACTGGATTGAGGTGGTGGGCTGAGTTTTCTGTCAGGTTAAGACACCATCAGATCAAATAGTTGTCTTGGCAGTGAGTCTTCTTCTTAGTTTAGCCCGGTGATGGTGGGGTTTATTTACCATATCTTATGATGAGGTTACTCATTCATGGAATATATTTTAGGGTCTCTTTAAAGAGGATTTCCCATTATATATGATTATGCCTATATATATCAAGGAATTTATGAATGTATATTAGAAAAACATGATTGTAGATTAGTATTCATCAATATTTACCAACATTTTTAGGTACTAAATTGATATGGTTCATGTTCAGTTCTCTTGAGATTAGTCCTTTGAGTGAGATTTTCCTAGATACATCAGATCCATCAATATCACTCTATATATTCCTACTTATTCAAGGGTTATAGAATAAGCTTTGGTGGTTTAATGTTTCTTGTCTAAAAAGATAAAACCAATGGTTTTTAGCAATGGGAAAGTAGGAGATGATACCGCGGCAGTAGAGAGCCGATGTTTGTTTCAGAGACCTATATATGGGAAAAATTTAAAGTAGATTCAGGATAAAGGATCTTAATTTTAGGTCTCAACAGGTGGGTCTAGTAATCCCTGATAGACATTGTACTACAAATGTGACCACCAAGGATATCTCTCCTGATATTTTCCAACCCACCGTAAAGTTGATATAAAAACCGTAGATGAGCCACCAATAAAGAGACAATAGTAGGAGAATGAATGTTCATTGTTCTGAAGACATTGAATAAGAGTTATGAGAATCATATAATGTGTTCAATGTTTCAACATGTTACAACTACCACCCCTAGGTGGTCCACACTAGGCTCAAGGAGTTGGAGGGTAGGGGTCAGGATAGCTGTTGGAGATTGTGGCTTTCAACACAGGGTCTCCAAGAATTAATCAATGTGTAATTTATGTATTTTTACCTTATTTTCAGTACTAATAGACACAGGTTCTAGTCATTTCATTCTCTCTATATATTGTTTGAGACATAGAGATTTTGGTTGAACTAATGAATCAAAACTTATGCTTGGAGACACCTACAGGAGAAGACTTAGTGATCACACAGTTATTCATATAGTGTGCTCCAACTCCTAGAGGAAAGAGTTTTCAATGGAACCTCTTCGTAGTGGAATTGAGGGTTTATGACGTAATTATTAGTATGGATTGTTTGTCTATATTCCCTGATCATGTTGACTGTTTTATGTTGCGGGTGAGGTGTGTTTGCGGTGATAGAACCTGGTTAACTTATTTTTATGAAATAGAAACCTAGGAAGCCCGTTATAGACTCATTCAAAGAAGGGTGTATCAGATTAATTGTCAATTTGTTTCCTAACTCTTGGAATAATTTATTTTTTTGTGTTTCTAGTTTCCTTCATTAGTGGTGGTGTACGAGGGGGTCTTCCTTAATAATGTTCTAGGTTTAACTCTCTGTAGAAAGTTATACATATTAATTTATCTATATCAGGAGAAAACACTAATATATTCACTATAATATTAGATGGCTCTATAGATCTTCAAGAGATATGGGATAAGTTGGAAGACATATAGAGGAAGAGCATCTTGAGACCTGGTGTTTCACCTTAGGTAGCCCCAGTTCAGTTTTCCAAGATGACATAAATGAGAATGAGTGTGTGTTTAGACTATTGATTAATAAGTTAGGAGACCATCAAGAAAACGTATCCACTACCAAGGATCTATGAAATCTTTGATCTATTGAGAGGGGAATGTTGGTTCTCAATGATAAAAATCAGATTAGGCTATCAATAGAAGTGAGTACAAGATGATCATACACTAAAGATGACATTCAGATGTCTCTACAGCCACTATGAGTACTTGGTGATTCCCATTTTGATGATAAACGTTTTGATAGTGTCCATGGGACTCAAGAACTGGATCTTTCATCATTACATAGACTAGTTTGTGGTAGTCTTCATCGAAGATAACCTTGTGTACTCGACATACAAGGAGGATCATGTGAGACATGTAAGGATAGATTTGTACATACCGTGAGAGAACAAACTATGAAAAAAGATATCAAGGTTCCCATTCTATATTTAGGTGGTCCACAAACTAGGACATCATGATTATGCAGATGGAGGGGTAATGGACCCGTCCAAGGTTGAGGCTGTGTTAGATTGAAATCCACCTAATATCATGACAGAGGTGAGGAGGTTGCTTGGTTTGGTAGGCTATTATTAGATATTCACAACTGATTTCATCAAAATTTCCGCACACATGATAGTTTTGAATTGAAATGGGAAGTGTTTTACATGTATAGAAATGTGAGAACATTCTTTTTAATAGTTACAAAAGAGTTTGATAAGTGCTATAGTCTTGAGATTGCTGAAGTTGGGTTTCGAGTACATAGTTTTCTATGATGCATTAGGAATTGGGCTTGGTTGTGTTCTGATGTAGAGGCATGTGGTGATTTACCTTGTCTCACATCATTTGAGACCACTTGAGCATAACTACATGACCCATGATCTTGAGTTAGAAGTAGTAGTCTTCTGTTTAATGATTTGGTGGAACTACCAGATGTCCAAACATTTTATCATCTACATCGATGAAAATATCCTCAGGTATATATTCTCATTCAAAGATCAAAACATAAGGTAGAGGTGATGGTTAGATATCCTTCAGGGTTATGTCTCTGAATTAGTCTATACTACTAGGAAGGGGAATGTGGTAATAGATTCTCTTAGTAGGATATTTTGTTCGTAGTTTCTGTGTGAGGTGTGAGATCCATTGGCCTCATTGCAGTTATCCTCTGTAGATAGATATGGAGTATCTTACCTCTAGTAGATGGTTATAACCCCTCCACTCTTACATAGATTCATGGAGGAACAACATGGGGTTTCTGACTATGAGACCATACATGCTATGATATCCATTGGGAGTTCTCTTGAAGGATAATCAAATGGTGGGGAGCATGTCACTCTTTTTAGGGGACACACAGTTTTACTACTGACATCATAGGAGGAGATTCTGAGAGAGTTTCAAACATGAACATTGGTGAAACATACAAGTGTGGAAAAGATGTACCAATCCCTATGATACCATATTATGTGGTTTTGGAGGAATAATGGAGTTGTGGAGTTTTCCTCCCTATGATCTACTTATCGGTAAGAGATGGATGAGCACCTTGTTCTAATGGGATTATCGCAATCCATTGAGGTTCCATAATTGAAGTTATATGGGATATATATGGAAATTGTGATGGGATTACCAAATAAATCCAAGGGACACAATTCCATATGAGTGATCGTAGAATAACTCACCAATCAACACACTTCTTAGCTATGTAAGAATATTGTTTAGTAGAGAGATTGGGATGCCTCTAAATTTAGGAGATAATCTGACTCCACAGAGTTCCATCAAAATTTATTTCTGATCATGATTCTCATTTTACATCCCAATTGTGGAAGGGATTATAATAGGAATTCAGGACCCATTTTTGATTGAGCTCAATGTATCACTAAGAAACTTATAGCCAGAGTGATCAAAAAAATCATGTTCTTGAGGACATGCTACGACATATCATATATGATTTTGGTCATTTTTTGGTGGATCACCTACCACTGATGGAATTTTCGTACAATAACAGCTACCATAAAACCATTGGTATGGAACTATTCTAGGCTTTATGTGGGTGAACATAATGGTTACCAATTTTTTGGATGGACCTAGGAGTGTCGGCACTCATGGGTATAGAGTTAGTGAAAGGTATAACCAATAAGGTATATATCATCCAAGATTGGATGATGACCACATAGATCCATCATAAGTCTTATGTAGATAGGCGATGAAGGTTCTTTAGAGTTCGAGGAAAGAGACTATGTGTTCCAATGGTTTCCACCTCGATGAGGATTACATTGATTTAGATAAGGAAACATGAAATATCTGAGGCTCATAAGTCATTTCCATATTCTGTGTGGAATTGGTGAGATGGCATTCTACTTGGCTCTACCACCATAGTTAAACCGGGTACATGACATTTGTAGAGACCCAAACCCAAAATCATGACCCAATGTCTTCTATCAATTACATTATCTTGATTACTAGGAATCATCCCCTAATGGACTTATCCATTTAGTATCCTTGACAAACCAGATATATAAATGATTATTTTATTATAAATGACTACACTAATTACAATATAATTTTTTATTATTTATAAATAAAAATATATTAGGACAATATTAATTCATATATTAAATACCTAAATATATTTCATAGTACTCTTCTTTGATTAATGGACAAATAACCATAATATGGGTGTGCTCAAATTCTTAGTCAGGGAAAATATAGTAGAAGCAATAATGAATCAATAAGAATAGTAAAATTGTAATGAAAATAACATAACACACATACCATGAAATCTATATACTAAATGGATGTATATAAAAAATATGGAAAGGTAATAAATTTAAATATATTCTATTTAATTATCTTTTTAAGTAAAAATCACTATGGTAATGTATGAAACTAAAACACATCCCATTTAATCAATGAACTGAATTGAACTATATCCATAAATAAGATAGAAGAAAATCTACCGTATGAAATAAAAATAATACTAGTATAATGGAAATTATTAATTATTGGAATTCATGTTTGAGGTACATGAAAACCTATTATCATCAATACATTTGACTAGACAGTTTAAAACTAAGGGTATAAACCCATTTTCACAACTATTTGTATCACGAGAACCTACCGATACATCGAGGATCTAAATAAAGTCCAAGCTCTACTCATCATTTCCAATATAAAACATTCCTTGTATAGAATATTCAAAATAACTAGTATGCCTTATTAAATAACCCCAATGAATGATAAATATATATTTTATCAACATTTCACCAGTTATTCAAATAAAATTTAATGTAAACACCATATGAAAAATGGTATATAGTTTAGGAAATAATAATATTGATAGAATGAAAATATGGATATTCATGAAAATTTCTAATTTAAAATTATTATAATAAATTTATTTATTAATATAACTTTACGAATCCCAAAATAAAGTGTAATTGCAATGATAATCATTAAGAATATGCTTTAGGGAATTAATCATCAAAAATCCCAAAGTGTCTCATACCACGTGAAAATTTTAATTAATAATACACATGAAGGATAGTTTTTATTAATATGATGAAAAAGGATTCATGATATAATTTATTAAAGGATAAGTAGATACACTAAACAAAAGAAGTAAGTAGTGTATATAGTGTTTCCCTTATGCAAAGAAAAGTAAGACAAGAATCTCTTATATATGAATCGAATGACCCAAAAGTATTAATAATCAATCAAAAAATCTAAATACAATTAAGGTAATATAATTCATGATATTAAATGTCAATTTGAAATTGTGTACAATATATATAAGAAATATGGTGTACAATAATAAAGTATGTCTCAAGGATAGAAAGTGATACAACAGTCCCTTACCTTAAAATTATATGTAGTGTGTGGTTTTATCTTCCTATACAATTGGTTTAAACATGTTACTAAAATATAATATAAACATATTAATATTTATGACATCACATATTATCCCCTTATAATACCATATTACCCATTTGTTTATAATGTTTCATTATTTAAACTATTTTGGGTGTTAATTTCCTAGTTTGTTGAGTATGTTCTAATATGTTATTTGTATTTATTATTAAATATATCATAGTTTAATCATATCCATAATTTAATACATGATATAAATATCATATATATCTCGTATATATTTATTTATATTAATATATAATATTTGGATATTATAAATGAAGTGCACCATTCATGGAGACGGTAGGTCGTGCGTACACATGAACACAACATTCATTTGTTTATCATTTTAAAATAACAAAAGATAAATGATGAAAATATATTATAATTATAGTATAATATCTATGTTATATATTTTATATAGGTTTATTAAAAACATTATTTATAAGTTCCATGTATGGCATGAAAGAGTCATATCGCTTTGAGTGGTTTGTAGCCCACACTTTCTCAAATAAAGTTATCGTATTTACACATGATAAGAAGCATAAAGGTATATTATAAAAAAATACAGAATAAAAAATAAATTATAAATATAATATATAATACCTATATAAACATTTTTTCCCTCATAATGGCCACCATGAGTTGCAGTAAGCAAAAAATTAACAATCATCGTTTCACGCGATAATAATTCACCGTACACAGAAATAGTTTGTTTGTTACCAATTATATGGAGGTGTGTGTAAGTGCAGGTCAGAAACATAAAATAAAAACAACATAGTATACTTAGTATTCAGTTTTTGTTTTGTAATAATATAATAATAATATTATAGGGAGTGGATAATAGAAAAGAAACTAAAAATCTGGAGAGAAGATGTTACCTCGTAATTGGGTACCTTCTTTTGGATTGAACCAAAAGGATTCCTTGGAAATATTTATGCCCATAGAGGAGATCCTAGGTTGGGGGGATGTATTTTGGTAGAATATATGGGTATATATTGGCCGAGCCTAAGAGGTTTTAGAGGTATTATGAAGTGGGATAGGTGGTGACCTTTTCTAAGGAAGGAAAAGGACTCACTTGGAATTTTTTGAAACAAGTTTGGTATACTATTATTATTACCTATTAAGAAGTAATAAAAACATAAAACTCCATAATGGATGGTAAATGGCTTAAATATTTCTATGAAATTGGTTTTGGAAATGTTTTTAGGCCATTTGGGCCCATAATATTATGGTATAGTGCCTAATTAAGATTAATTTGACTTTAATCAATGTGATTAATTTAAATCAATTTATCTAATAATTTTTTAAAAAAATTAAATTTAGTATTATTAGGTTATAAAAATAATCCTGAATGAAGTTGTATATTTATGGTTTTATAAATTCAATTAAAAAACGGAAAAATTATGATTAATTCTAATCTCACTGACTGGAAAATTAACTGATTCTATTAGAAAAAAGATCACAGGATTGTTTTATTTTTATATTCAATTTCAATGTTAAAATGATTATAATAAAATAATTTTTATTTATATATTTATAATTTATATGATATTACTTTATAAAAAATTTGAAATATAATTTTACATATATAATTATTTAAAATAAAAGATAGTTTTTAAATAAAATGTACTATTTTACACTATTAATCAAAAAATGAAGTTTCTCCTAAAAATTTAAAAAATTAACCCTAATATATTTTTGAAATTATTTTTTTATTTTTAAAGATTATTTTATCAAATTAAATTTTTATTATTGTAAAAATTAATATTTAAAATAGGTTTTCCACCAAATGGTGATAAAATTACCCTTATAAAAATATAGGTTTTGTGTGTGAAATAAACTTGGTTCTAATATTATTCATATCAACCCTAATGAATTAATATAAAAAATATTTGATTGAATATATAACATATATATTTCATTAAAATCATTCAATAATTTTAATTAGTTATGTTTATTAAGGTAACCTTTTTTTGGAGGCATAAATATAATAACATTCCATTTTATATCCAATTGGTTCTTATTTTTGTTTCCAATTACTTTTTGACCAATGAATTAATTTTATATTGGTGTTAACCATATTTTTAATAATATAGTTATTACTATTAATAATAACTAATTTAATGGTATTTTTATATCATATTATATTAAATAATAATATTTTAATAATGCATGGTTATTTGGTGAAACATGATATTTCATATAGTGAAAGCTATTGAGGGAGGTCACTCTTACATGTGACAAACCTTATTGGGGATGGTTTCTATTGCATGTAACAGAAGATATTTCAGTGTTTCATGAATTAAAAGAAATGTCATGTCTTGAATTTATTTAAAATATTAAATATATAGTAGAGTCTTGAGATATTATATTCACTTACACATTTGGTGTTTCATTTCATACATGATATTGAGTAAAAAGATGTCCTTTATAATTTTGCAGTGTAATAATGTCTTCTACTTATCGTAGCTGAGGATGTACATGCATGACACATCACCCAATAATAACTAGGGAGAGATAGACATTGGGGATGGAAAGACCTTTGCTGAGTACCAAATGAAGATCGAGGATCGGAAGAAGATGATCCTTCATGGGTGATCAATTTAATTGGTTTGGGTCCAGTGGTGGTATGTGAATCTTCAAGAGAGAACATGGGAATGGGGGGCTCAGATTCATTCCTAGTACCCTCAACTTTTTGAGTATCCATTACTTTAACTTTTCTCATCATAAACCCCGTGTATGAGAGAATTAAATGACTCAAATTTTCAATGTATTATTTTTGGATATTAAATAGATTAATTTTGAGACTATTAGATGATATGGTATGCAATTCAGAGGTCTTATATTTCCAAAATAAATTTTTAAATTATAATAAATATATTAAATATAATGCATGGATGGTTTTCCTAGAAAAGTGGAATATATTTTAAAAGTGTTCCTGAATTATAAATGTAAGGTCACTGTTGAACTCATAATGTGGGGTTTACCATATGCACGAATTAACATTAGTCGGCATGGGTTGTCTTTTGAAATGTAATCATGAGTGTATAAATGAATAAAATAATTATAATAAATTATTTTACTTAGTTATTACAAATGTAGTGGTTTACTCATATTTTAATAAATGATTATAGTGAAATCCTAGGGTTAGTAACAAAAACCTGGAGATCTTGGAGGACCGTTTGAGAGTGTTCTAGAGAATCATCTCAAATAAACAAAAGTGGACCATTGATCGATGATGGATGCACATTTATTTTGATGTATCTCACTAATGAATGGAAAAAAACATCATTATTCATAAAAAAATGATTCAAATATAGGTAGGTAATTTTTTTTAATCCTATTATTCCCAATTCATTATTTCTAGGAAAAACATGAATGAATCATCGAACTAATTGATTCACAGACCATGCGTACTTTGGGATGAGATTATATTTGAAGGTTCTTTATGGGAGATTTATATTTTTTATTATTTTTTATTAAATTTTCATTTTTATAGAGATATATTGACATTTACACAAACATAGATCTAGCTTCATTCCTCTCTTTGGTTCTTGTGCATTTCTCCATCAATTCGACATTCGTCATGAGTGTTCTTCATTTGGTAGGGGACTTGATTTATTCAGATCAATAGATTGTTTTGAACCACATTATTGATGTAATGATCTGATATCACATATCGAGGATCAAAATGACATGACAATGTCGTGATGATGGAGACATGGTGATTCATATGGGAGTTGATACCTGAATTCAAGTTATTCGACACAAAATAATGAATGGAAATTTGATCCATTTTATTTGTTGAAATGATGATGAAACACATTTTTTCAAATATGGAACAACCTGGTTAAGATTAGATCTTAATTTTAATGTATGATCGATCACTTAATCTAATGTTGGAGGAACTAGATCAAATAAACATTTCATCTTGGATTTAAGAAAATCATGATCCACATGGCGTGTAATCGAGGATTACATGGCTTCAGTGACCCCCATGGTGTAGAAGAGGGTATTGGGTATGAATAAGGTATAAAATGGTGTGTGTATAGGTCTATGAGGTTTGTGGTCCCACCCGGGTGACCATAATATGTACATAAGAAATACATGGACATAGGGTGGATGACATGGTGTGTACTCCCCCACACAACATTGGTTATACCAAGTACAAGGGCTAAGCCAAGTATTGATATATAGACCTTGATACATGTGATTAATATGTGTACTGAAACATGAGTTGATTGCATGAACAGTCTACATGTAGTGTAGTACTACACATACATAGTTTAAATGACATGGTCCATTTACAGGGGTAGAACTTGGGGTCAAAGGACATTGTGTGTAATGATTCTAAATTCTGTATAATCATTCTTCGATGGATTAGATCTCTTGTAAATTTTATCATGGACTTGTTGAATAATGGGGTTTTCCCCTTATCATTTCCTTAAAGGTAGGTATTAATTTTTTCTTAGTCATAGTACTATGACTGTTTCAGTAGTACCTCCTGGATAGATTTACCAGAATCACTCTGAGAGGCTCGAAGTGAGATACTCTATTCATATTTGTTCCCTAGGTAGTGTATGGGGTATCAGCATAACCAATCCAACGAAGTGACGATCTTCTATTTAGAATTTTAATATAGATTCAGTTATTAGTATCACCCAATGGTATAAGATGTGATCCTAATCTTTGAATCGTATTCTCTTTGGATATATCAGTGTATCTTTCTCTTGAAGTGACCCAATGAGAAGTACCTCTAAAACATACTTCATCAGTGATATCGGACTTAGTATTTTGTTCTCCTAGTTGATTAATTCATGGAGTCTTCGATCTAAATCCTGGTATTTTTCTACTATGGTTGTGGATTACTTTTATAAAATGTGTATTTATTGAGTATATCATGATATTATTTCTATATGTTACGTAGACATATTCATATGTAGAGCTAACTGTATTTTCATTGTTAATTGCCTTTTATTTTCATAGTGTCCTACTGAGTATTGTTATACACACCCCTACATGGGCCATTCCCACATTTCTTTGGCCATGCGTAGATGATTATCATTTTGATGGAGTTCTAGGTGGACCAGGACCAAACAATACAAAGTGAGACAAGATAGACTGAGCTGTGATCCCACATATTTTAGAATGCAGTCCCAGTACCATTAAATTCTGGTTGGACCTTTGTTACAAACTCTTTTTGGTGGGCCTATATTTGTCCCCATTTACTCTCATCACTTACTATCATAATATAATTGTGGGATATAGATGTATTCATGAATGGGTTTTTAGTTGTTTTTACAATTCATCATTTTTTGGGATTATAGAAGTGTGTGTGGGTAAAGGTACTTAGGTAATTCCTCCTATGTAATTGATATGCCTACACGGTGCTAGTCACCAGCCCCAAGTCTATTAGAGGAATGCTTTGGGGAGTTTTAGTATGGGCCTCACTAGGAAGGGTCATGACATATCTTGCACTCAAAAATCAAGGGTTTGATATTTGAATATTATTTTGTTGAAAAAAAAATTATGAATTTTTAATAAGAAATCCTACAAATAAGAGATAATATGAATTAAATAGGTCCTATGGAATAACACATAAATAGGTTTTCTTGTTGTATAATTTTGGTGTAAGGTGAAGTTATGGGAATAGAAGAAATGTGTAAAAAATTATATATAATTATATAGGTCATTGATCATAAGAAAATGAATGATCAATGGAATGTGAAGGACCACAAAACCGTAAATATGTAATGAATTTAAAGAACATTATATTCATTATATATGAAGCTAATATGACATAATTATTGTTTCAAGATCTATTTCCTAAAGATAAGGAATTATTTTAGCATTTTGGTCTATAAGGAAATATACATACTCGATACATTGGTATTTCAAAATCACAATTTCATCCATTGATGTGCTTTGATCAATTTCAACTTCATCTCATAATCCCTGAACTGAATATCTAAAAATGAATATTTATGCCTGCAGCACTAAAATTAAATTTTAATCGATTATATGAGACAAAATATAGTGACAAGAGTAACACACCAAACTTTTGTGAAATATTTTTCTTCAAATTAATTTAATATTTTTGGAATTTTGTGTTACACGCAACACCGAGTTTAAATGTAACATAAAATATTATTAAAATATTATTATTTAATATAATTCAGTTCTAATTTACATTGGAATTGTTGGTATGAATAAGATTAAATGATATTTAAAAATATTTTTTTTTTATAATTTATATAAAATGAGTTCATTGGTGAACAATAAATTATAAATAAACCAAAAAACTATATGAAAATAATGGAAATCTTCTTCTAAAAAAATATTTTTAATAAAACAATAGTGTCTTACATAATTAAATTTGGAAAAACTAATATTACTGAATTATTTTAATAAAATATAAATATTATATTGAAAATAAAAGTTTTAACATCCCTATTATGTGTTTTCTATAAAAGAGATATTAAAAAAATCATATTTTAATGTTAAAATTGTGTTTTTCTAAAAAGAAGTTTTGTCACCTTTAGTAAACATATTTTAAAAATAATTTATGACACATTATAAAAAATAATTTTAAAAATATATTTATTTTTTGAAATAATCATTTCAAAATTATATTAGGATTAATTTTTTAGAAATTTTTTTCTGAAGTTAAAATGTTTCAATGAATACTGAAGGAAACAAGTTTTTATTAAGAAGTTTCATTTTTCTTGATGATCTTAAAAAAATCCCAACATTTATAAGATAGTTTTAAAAGAAATAATTTCATTTATATATATATTAATATATTTCTTTCATTCGTATCTTCTAAATATTAGATTTTGATATAAAAACATTTTATACATTTCAACATTTTCTCTTTGAAACCCAGCTTTCTCACCACATCAGTGGGATTAATTTTAAAATAAATATTTCCACTTATGTGAACTGAATTTATAAAGATAGATTACATATTTGAAATAAAAATAATTTATATTTTCAAATAATATATTATTAATTTTTCCCATTTATTTAATAACAAAATAATTAAAAAAGTATTTACCTAGATTTAGGTGAAAATGGGTTTACGAGAGGTTAAACTAAAATGATAAGGGTTTAAAATTATGTAAAACATATACATTACCAAATATATTGTAATATAATGACCCTATAATATCCAATTTTCTAGAATTACTCCTTTTTCCCTTTTCAAATGTGAAAAAAGAGTACATATTTTTGTTTTTAAAATTTCATGTGTTCCACTAACCTTACTAATAAAAGGCCACCAACTATCTTCTACACTTCACACATCTAAAAACAATTTCTTACACAAACCCATAACAAAATTAGATCATTACCTTACCCTTCACAACTAAGAATCCATATTTTTTCATGAATCTGATATAATAATCCTTTTGGTGTAAACCAAAAGCAACAATTTAAAGAAGAGTTAACGTCCCTAACCAAGTGTTATATTTTATTTGATCGTTATCCTCCTTAAATAATTATTAAAACATGATTATTAAATAACAAAATTATATTAAATATTATTATAAGTTATTATGTTAATGTAATAATCTATATCCTTATCATACTCCATTAAATTCGTTTCGAAATCACCAATCATTTGTACGAAGGACTACCACCTAAGAAACTGATGTTATTTAGTTTTGATCACAAACTCTCAGAGATATATATAATGATAGAATAATTGTTTATATATGAAATTTCTGGATATTATTATTATATTTTAATCAATATTTCATATTTCCTTTCTTACCTTCTGTTCCATGGGAATATAATAATTTCATTTGTGTTTACGGCAAACTACCAACTCACGAAGCGATCTGATTCATTAACTCTTTCCATGGAAGGTTTTAATGATGTTTTGAATGAAAATATGTGATATAAATTAAAAAAAAATTATGATGTATTTTTTATATATTATTTTTCTTTCTTTATTTATTTATTTTACTAAAATAGATGAAGAATTAATGTGTACGTATAGTCTATAGTCTCCATGAATGGTGTTTTTTATTTTATATCTCAATGATTTATGGATCATTATAAATACATGTATACTGACTATATAAGATATTTATATCATGTTTAATATGTTTGATACTATTTAACCATCATCAATGTTTGTGAACAAAAAAAAAATTCAAAACATTCACAAAATAAAAAACGTATATTGCTCAAAATATGTCATTAACATGGAATTGTTAATAAAAAATTAATAAAACGCAATGAGTAAATTATATATGGTATGATGGAATAATTTTTTATATATAACACTTCATGATATTATTATTCTTTTTAAGTCTATATTTCATATTTTTTTTCTTACATTCTGATCCATGGGAATATGATATTGTCTTTCGTGTTTTCATTGGACTACCACCTCATGATGTAATGTGATTCATTCTCTATTTCTGTGGAAGGTTTTTATGAAGGTTTTAATGAAAATAAGTGATAAAAATTAAAGAAAAATTATTATGTATTTGTAATATATTATTTATCTTGACTCATTTATTAATTTTACTAAAATAGATTAACCATTCATGCGTACGTACAGCCTACAGTCTCCAAGAATGGTGTTTTTTATTTTATATCTCAAAGATTTATGGACCATTATAAATACATGTATACTGAATATATAAGTTATTTATAACCTGTATAATATTTTTTATATTATTTAACCATTATCAAATTATGTGTATCAAAAATTAAAATTCAAAACATACACAAAATACAAAACAGATATTTCCCAATATATGACATTAACATGGAATTGTTAATAAACAATTAATAAACCGCAATGAGAAAATAATATATAGTATGATATATATATATATGGTAATTTAATATATTTATAATACACTTATGATTATTATAATTGAGGTTCAAACATGTAAAAATGAAATCCAGACATTTTGTATGGGATTTTTGCATCGGTTATTACTTCGATATGACAAATTCCATATTCACCACATATTTATTTTTGGAGGTGTATATACTCCCCATGAATGTATTTCATGATTATTATCTTGAAAAGTATTAGGATATAAATATCCATTTGATCATATCTCTTTCATCGATTACATGATTCACTTGTTACCCAAGAGGTAGGGAAATTGTTTTCTCAATTTTACTTATTTGAGACATATTTTATGTTATGCACTTGTCTTATTTTATTAGGTTTCTAAATAGGCCCATTGAAAAATAATATAATTATTTAAATTATCCTCATTATATTATATTTTTCACTTAATATTAATATTTCATTGGGATTACGATTCAATGTTATAAATGTTATCATGGTTTTTTATTACAATCTTATCATTTATCAGTATTGCTCTTGATTGTGCTTCCAATGATGAAATAATTGGATAAATCTCTTAGAAACTCATGTTTAGGGACAATAAATGTTTTCTTTTAAGTATCTTCACATAAATTACCCAAATTATCAGAATAATATTTTTATGAAAAATTATCTTTATTTCTTACTTCGGTAGAATATATTTTTCAACCCAAAATCATATTAATTAAAAATGTTCTTAAATAATCCATATAATTGATAAAAAATTCTATTTACCATTTTTTTCAATTTTAATAAATGTTTTTAATGGAATCTTAATGTCATTTTCTAACAAATTCTTGTTTTTATTTTATCATAAATGTGAATGAAATAATTGTTTTAACTTGAACGACATTAATTAAATTTTAACCCAAATGAAAATTATTTTATTTTAAGGTTCTTATATATTATTTAATGGTTTTTTTCAGTGAATATATTTTTGAAAATGTAATATTTTTTAATTTTTTAAAGATCCAAATTGATATTTTCCTCATGAAATGTTTTCAATTATTTTTAAATAATTATTTATAAGATTAAAATATAATTTTAAATGAAATTAATTTAATTTCATTATGTTTTTTAGTTAAAAAATGAATTTTACATGAATTTTTGTTTTACTTAATAAATTATAAAAGTTTTTTTCCAATATAATATTCTATCTAAAACAATATCATGTGATGTTTGTTTTGATTTAATGGGGATGTGATATAAGGATTCCATTATTATTATTTACCTAAATGGTTTATGTTTATGATTAAAAGATATTTATTAAACCCATTTTGCTTCCATGAGTTATACAAAGATATTATTATTATTATAAACACCAATTTTTTCTTTGGGTTAGGAATTGAGGAAATAACGAAATGATTATGAAACATGATTTTATTCTTTAGGTTAAGTAATGATGAAATGTTTATAAAACCCATTTCATTTCATTGGTATTTATATGTTTAATGTTTCATGTAATTGTGGATCACATATGTATGATTTTAATTATGTAATGGGAAAGATGTAAATTTCTATTCAATTCATTGTTTAAATAATTATTTCTCACAAGATAACAGTGGGATTCATGTTGATGGGTATGGTCCACTATGAGAAATAGGTGAGTCCTAATCCTTTATTTGAAATAGGTGCATCATAATCCCCAATGGGAAAGAGTTGATAAGTATGAATCTAATATATTTATGTTCTTGCTATTCAACCTTTAAATATGAAATAATAATCTATATCAATGATGGTTCCAATATTTTATGACATTATATTAAGGTTCATGATTGGATTATGATTATTTTTCCATCTTATGGTCCATATTTTTGAAAATGAAATTGTTTTATGCATGTAATCATTTTAATATATAGGAATGGTTTTATATAAAAATTATAAGTAATGTTAATGATAAAATTAATTTATGATTTTATTATGATTTTATATAATCATATATTGATATATCCAAGGATTACCCATACAGAGCATCTAATATCACCCTTTCTTATGTTTCCTTCTATATGTTATAAAAAATGTATTTGTAGGGTATGCCTAAGAGGAGAACTGTGTGAGATGATCTTTGTGCTAGATTTTGAATATCATTAAAAAATTAATATTATATTTCTTGTATCCAAATACACTAAACTATTATGGTACTCAGGAATTTTTTTATAAAATACATTAAAATTTTCATCTAATAAGAAGTGATATTTATGTATGTAAAGTTTGAGTATCTATAGTTGGTATTAGAGAAATGAATTACAAAAACTTTTTGAACTAGCATATAAATACTTTAAAGAGATCCCCATGAATATTTATAATGACATTCCTAGTCATGTATCTATGTATAATTCCAAGGATGATTCAAAGTATAAGAAAATGTACTGGAATTTTCATAACGAATATAGAAAGTGGTTTCCAATAAATTACATCCTTGTATGGATACTACATGTTTAATTGGATCTGTAGTAAAGGTACCTAGGGGTAGTAATATTAAAAATGATGTATTGATTTGTATTTGAACTTCTCCTAATACATGAAAACAAGCGTTTTTTAAAAACAATTTTGATTCTCCTTAGGAATAATATATGGGAATTCACAAAATATTTATGAAACCTCATGACTTATTTAAATAATGATAATGAATGTCATAAGAAAAAACCTCCAGTTTCATCTATTAAAAATAGGGTGGTATGATTTAGATATCTGTTAAGTGATTTTTATTGATTATATGGTTCTCCACAAAGATTATTATTGATCAAACTAATATTTTTTGTTTTAGTTAGTGGTAGGGATTAGAATTAATTGGAAAAATATTGACTATGATATATAATGTGTTCATGATAAACCAAATGGGAAGAAAACTAGAGTAAATAATATTATAGTTATTATTAATCATTTATGATGATATGTGATTAAAAACTTTCAACATAACCAACTCTCAAACTCACCAAAGAATAGAATCATAGAGTTTGGTGAGAGTTTGTGGGGTGGAGACCATATAAGAATGAAAATTAAATTCAAAATATAACATTAATTTTGGAAGAATCATACCAGTGTATGTATTAGATCAATTTGAAGTGAATTGATTATAGAAAAAGACTAAAAACGAGTAGTTGTAGAGGAAAAATTTAAATTCCAGTTAATGTAATGTATGAGAATAATGGCCTCCCTATGAAATCGTTGATGGATGAAAGTTTCAAATATATAAATTAAGATAATTATTCAAATATATTACCTATTTGGAATGATCATGATGAGAATTAACAAGTTTTTATGATTAATGGTTATATTTCAGACGATATGAAATGAATGGTTCATTGTAATATTATTTTTAATGTTAAAAATGAGAAGCATGATAAATTTTAGGTTAATGAATGTTTAGACATGGTTTATATTACATATTGTAGGAAAAAAAATTTAATGAAAATGGTGATGAATTCAATTAATGTGTTTGATAAGGAAGTGGTATGATTGAAGTGTTTATCTATTAGAATTAAATAATTATGTTTAAAGAATCATACAATATATTGGAAATCTTCATTATAAGTTTTTTGTTAATGATGTTCAAAAATAAGTTGAATGATTATAATGGCTTAGAAAATATATTTAATTGTAATGTTATATTTTTATTAATGTAATAAAATACTTAATATGTTCCTAGAGTGGGGAAAATAGTGTTTAGATTGGATAACAAGATGACATATATGAATAAAGTAAATTTGATCGTATCGATGACCATAGAAATAATTAATCATTTTTTGACAAAGAGTATTATGTTTTACTTTATAGACTATACAATTTTATGTTATTTATAGATTATATTCATTAATATTTGGTTTAATTCATGTATTAAGTAAGTATGTATGTTTTCATTAAAGTTTAATGGTGATTTTAGGTATTTCTATGATTTAAGTGAATATATGAATAGGGCATTCACATATTAGTTATGTTCCAATCATGAGATAATTTATGATATTTTGTGGATTAATTATACTAAATTTAGAGACCTTTATTATAAATCGTGAAATTTGGATGTTTTATATGGTTAAAAATTTATGGAATGGTTTATGTGGAATTTTAGATAATGGTTTAGATATTAATTTATTATTTCACCATATAATGATTTATTAATAACATGTTATAACAATTTTTTTATAATGAATATAGATATAAGAAATGGTTTATAATTAATTTATAGATATTATTTAGTTCTTTATACAAGAAAAATTTATTACTTAGTGTAAGTGATGAAGTAGAAATTGATAAAGGTACCTCCTAAGGGTGATATTTTTCATATAAAATTGAAATAAATAAATTAATTATATCTTCTCTTAAAAATTAAGCAACATTTAGAATTGGTTATTCAATGAAATGGTGTCCTATTATAATCTTATTTAGATTATATCAATGACCTTTTCACACCACTTGGGTTTATAGATATGTGTTCGGTCACATTATCCTTAACATGTTTTATCTAACTCTCCGCTAATGTTTCATTGTTAGTTTTCCCTCCCATGACTATGTTTTCACATCCCATATTTTTTATCCTAATTGGAAACCTAGAATTTTATATTCTATATTACGTTAACAAATTAATTTATCTCATTTCAAGAAGATATTTGATTGAACTGTTTTATGATGTGGGTTTCCCATAGTGGGATTTTAAAATTAGAAACCTTTTCTTACCAAGAACGAGTTCAAATTATGTGGATGAAGTTTATTTTAAGGGGTTATAATGTAAGTCCCCATGATTTTGTGAAATATTTTTTTAAATGATTTTAATAATTTAAATAATTATTACACACATCACCCAGTTTAAATGAAACGTGACATACTATTAAAAAATCTATTTAATATGATATTTATATGCAGCCAATTGGAATAGATGAAATGAATATGATTAACTCTATTATGAAATTATATGGTTTATAAAATGATATTAATTAATTATTTTGTGACAAATTAATTATAAATGAAAAAAAATTATATATGAAAATAATGGAAATCTTTTACAAGAAAACAATTTTTATAAAAATAAACACATTTTACCTCAATATATTAAAAATCCAATTTTGGTGCAAGATTATAATTTAAATAATATATTATATATTCAATAAAATTTTTAGTAATAATATTATATTTTTTCAAGACAAGACATCAGAATAAATCAAATTTATTCTTAAAAACTGTATTTTTCTAAAGAGTCATTTTATTAACTTTTGTGCAGTTAATTTAATCCTAATTTTTAAATATTTTATATTATTAATTAGAAATATTATGTTTACATTTTAAATCAACATCTAAAAAATATCTAATTTTTATTTTTTGATCACTTTTTTTAGATGATAAGTTTTTCTATGAATAGTGAAAATACTATCATTTATTCAGAATGTTCATTTTTTAAAAGATTTTAGCTCATTAAAATTATTTTAATGAAATTTAAAGAGTGAAATAAGTTTATTTATGTATCTATTAATACAATTTAGGTCATTAGAATAAATTTCATAATGAATTTTGATAAAAATAAGTTTCATACCTTTGAATATTTTTTCTTTGAAAACCATCATTCTCATTGTATCTATGAGATTTAATTAAAATTAAAATTTTATTACTAAATGAATGAAAATTATAAAAGAGGATTAAATATTTTTAACAATATTATTATAATTTATCATATAATATTAATTTAATTTTCATCCAAAATAATTTTTGATAATTGTAAATCATTATTAATGTAGTTAAAGTAAAAAAAATTGGTTTAGTGGGGGTTAACCCTATAAGAAAAGGGTTAAAAATTATCCAAAAACTATAAAACAGCCATATTTCAACCCTACTTCAACCTTATATATTATTTCTTAAATTATGTCCAATTTTTATCTCTTTTAATGTAAATAAATGTTGGTACACATTTTTCATTTCAAAAATTACAATTGTGCCACTCACCTTACTAATAAAAGGCCACCACCATTACTCTCACATTCACAATTAAAAAACCCATTAATTTGGAAAATAAATATCCACATTAATTTTTCTAATTCCATAATATAATCTAATTGACCTTATTTTTTTTAAGAATCCAACCTAAGAGGCTTTTCGGAGCAACCCAAAAGAAGTTCTCTGAAAAAAGATAACATCCAAAACTGAGTGTTTAAATTTATTTCATCCTAAAACTCCATAAATTATAAATAAATCATTAATATATAATAAAAAAGTATATTAAATTTTATAATATTCTTTTATGTTAATTTAAAAACCACAATCCTTCTCTTCTTCTATCAAATGGCTTACGAAATCATCACTGTTTTACTTGGTGAACTATAGCTTGGAAAACTAATTTTATTTTTTTCCGTCACCACCTCTCAAGAATTGATACATTGATAGATATATTTTTTATATTTGATATTAATTATATTATTAACCTTCATATATTTTATTCCATTAATTATGATAATGTCTTTCATGTGTACGGCGGGCTACTGCCTCGTGAAATGAAGTGATTTGTTCATGCATTTCATGGGTGGTAATAATAATGTATTTAATGAAAATATGTAATATATATGAGATAAAAAAATAATATTTAATTTTAATATATTATTTATATTTCATTATTTATTTCCATCTATAAAATAGAAATAACGTTCATGCTTATGTATGACCAACTATATATTTGAACAGAGTATTTCATTTTTTATCTCTAACATTTATGGATCATTAAATTTAAATTTATAATAAATATATTATATATATATATGTGTTTAAATTATATGTATTTTTGATCAATGATCAAGGTAATTGAACTACAAATTAAAAATCAAAACATAAATGAAAAACAAAGCTGTTATTTCCCAAAACATGAGTTTAACATGGAGTTATTAAAAAACGTGTAGTAAAAGGTCATTCATAAATAATATATGGTTTGATATATATATGTTGTAATAAATAATAGTTAAAATAATATTATTTTTCTTATATCAGATAATTGAACTTGTATGAAGGAATTCGGTACTTATGGTAAGGGATTTCAGTCTCACTTTTTTACTTCTTTGAGATGCATGCCATATTCACCACTTATTTATTTAATGAGGTGTATATACTAGAAATGAATGTATTTTATGATTAAAACCATGAAAATTACTATGATTAATTTATCCATTTTTGGTAATATCTTTAATGGTGGTTACATTTCAAAAGTTACCAAAGAAGTGTGTGATTTTTTTTCAATTTTCCTTCTTTGAGACACATGTTATGATATGTACTTATCTTATTTTATGTGATGTATATAAATACCATTTTACATGTAATATGTTGAATATATTAATTCTCATTATATTGTATGTCTCATTTATATTTTCTATTTCATGTGGATTAATATTAAATGTTAGAAAAATGGTAAGAGTTTTTTATAACAGAATCATCATTTATCAGGTTTAGTTAATATTATGCTTCCAATAATGAAATCATATGGAAAATCTCTAAATAAAATATTATATTGTATTATACTATGGTTTTATATATTAAAAATGTTTTTACATCATCTTACAATCATTATGTACTCATTATTCCAAAAAAAATATCTGAGAAAATTTATATTTTATCTCTCTTCTATTGAAAACTTTCTTCCTTCCAAAATCGTGTTTATGTGAATGTTTTGATTTTTTTTAAATACTAAAATTATTTTTTGAAGAAATTTTAACATATGATTTACCTATTTAAAAAATTGAATGTAATTTTCAAGGTTTTTTCCAATATATGCCCAATTTTGTTTTACCAAAAACTTGAATGGAATCCTGGTTTTAATATATACAATGTTTATTAAATTTCCACCCTAATAGAAATTATTTATTTAATGTTACATTATATGTTTTCAAGATTATTTTCAATGAAAATTATTTTGAATTTTATTTTTGTTGAAGATTTTTTTTTTCAATTAAGAAATAATATTTTCCTCAATAATTGTTTTAAATGATGTCTAAAGATTCCATAAGAAGATTCAAATTTTATTTTCAATGAAAATAATTTCCGAACTGTTTTATGGGTTTGTAGTTTTAAAAACTATGATTCATTGAAATTTTATTTTATTCAATAAAATTTTCATGTACATTTTCAAAATCATTTTTCATCTAAGATTAAATCCTTTGGTGTCACTATTTTTTACTAGGGATATGATAAAATAATGAAATTATTATTCATTACTATAATGTTTTTTGTTTATGATGATAAGATGTTTATGAAACCCTATTATCTTCAATGGGTTATAACATAATAAATTTTTTTGAATCCTGTTACTTCTTTTAAATTGTTATGATTTATGATATGATTATAAAACATATTTTTTCTCTATAGGTTATGCTATTATTAAAGACTTAGTATACCCATTTAATTTATAGGTTTTGATATGATGATTGTTTTCTAATGTTGTGGAACACATATATGTAATTTTCATTATGTGTCACATGGGTCCTAAATCTACATCCAATGAATTGGGTGAAGCTTTCAATATAATGAGATGATAATGACAATCATGTAGATGGGATATATTCCCTATAGGAAATAGGTGTGTTTGGATTCTCTATGGATAATATGTCCATTCATATCCAAAATGAAGAAAATATTATAATTACTAATCCACTATAGTTAAGTAGAGGTACTAAACCCTTATCGTTTTTTGGGTGTGGGTTCAAGCACCGCATCCTTGCAGAATATGATGGGTTGTCACCTAGTATGCAGGTTTCCCTTTTTTAAAACTATATTATTATTATTTCAATAATTTTCACAAAATTATATGAAACATATTTATTTTGACATCAAAGATAACACCATAAATTTTACCAATTAATTTTAGTCATCTATCCAAAAAGTAGAGGAATTATTACTCAAATAACTCTTTCATGTACTAAACCCATTAGTTATATTCTCAATATGTTTTCAAAATGATATCATCAATATTTTTAAATTCCTATAGTTTTTTTTTTCTAAAAGAGTGTTTAATACATTGAACTTATGATTAACCTTAAACTCATAAAACCATGATGGTATCCATTTCATTAATGTTAATTTTTACATATATTCTCCTAAAATACAACCCAATCTTTTGATATTTCATGATTATTGTAACTATAATATAGTTAATTAAAGTGATTTTACAATTTAATTCCATCATCCTAATACATAATCAAATATTCCATTTTATTATAACATAAGGCCTTATTTGGTCTTTGGGTTAACATGTATATTCAGTAATTGACTCAGATAAGTCATTAGATCCCTAAATTTAAGATAATCATCTATAAATGGATCCTTTGGATGAAATTTATTTCCTTCCATCACAATTTTCATGTTTCCTTATCAATTAATTTCTTAATTCCCTTCTTTTTAAAAAGTAAAACATTTTACCATTCCTTTAAGAAACCTTCATGGGTGTATCTTTTCAGATTTATGACATAATAGAAATTAAAGCCTTCTTTCCTACATGGTCTCCAGCACTCGATCTCTTACAGAAATTTAGCATCCTCTTCTTTCATTTGATAAAGAGTTAGTTTAGATATAACTTGTTAGTCATTTTTCAAGATAACCAGTTTGGAATAATCAGAATATGTTTCACTCCTATCGTCATCACATTAAGATTCTCATATTAACTACATTTTCTGTAATATTCAATGCTAAAAAAATCATTCTTGTTCTAACTAATGACTAAAACAAAAAAGTATATTGTGATCAATAATAATCATAGAGGGAAAACCATATAATCATTATAGGATGCCTAAATTTTGAAACATTATTTTAAATCTAATGAATATTCACTACATTTTCCATAATATTCAATGGTAACATAATTAATTCATATTCAAACTAATGACTAAACCAAAAATCATATTGTGATCAATAATAATCATAGTGGTAAAACCATAAAATCATTATAGGATGTCAAAATTATGAAACCTTATTTTCAATCTAAGGCTCATTAGGTTTAACCAGAAAGCATTGTTAGAGGCAAGCCTATAACCATTTATTAAAGAAAATAAACACCCAGAAATCAAGTACAACAAAATGGAAGGACAGTTACAGATCATAGTAGTCAGACCCATCACCAGACCAATGATAGAGCGCATCCTCCATGGTCGCCGATTCCCACTCTGAGCTGTCGTGGTGCCTCAAAATCATAACGTACTCCCTTCTGAGATTTAACTTTTCTAAAGAGAGAAATTCCTTAGAAGACTGCATAGCCCAGCCTTCCCTCCCAACTGAAGACCTGGTGGTCATTGACTTTGGCAAATGAGAATAATCCCTCCTCGGCCTTCTTCACGGCGGGGTTATCATCTCTTCCACAATCCCTTTCACCTTTCCTTTCTCGCCTTAGACAACATCGTTGTATGATTTCCGGATCATGACACATCCATTTTCATTGTCACTGTCAAGACAATCTCTCTATTTCCCAAGAATGAACATTTCATGGTAATCCTCCTCCACACCTCATTCCAGATGGGATTGACTATTCTGGTCAAGCATTCCAAGACACTATGAATGAACAACAGGCTCACAGCCAGCGTTCATCCCCATCTTCACAGCACCATCCTCAGCAACAGCCTCTAGAGCAATAGTGCCTTCTTCATTGACATTCTCATTCCCTTGAAATTATGCACCATAAACAACTGATCCTACAGTACCGGGGCCCTCTGGGACTTTCCCATCCACAAACACAACTTCATTTCAGTCCATGAAAACCATATCCAAGCCAACACTCCTGTTACTCAGCTCCATACCGGCCACAAAATTCAAAGGTTGCAGCCCAGTTGAGGTATGCACCTGCACAGCACTCTCAACAGCATCCTTCTTCCTAGTAGAGAACACCTTCTCTACCCCTTCCTCCACCGCACCTACATTTCCATTTACCACCCCCTGGAAGACATCACCCTCCATCTCCTTTGGCATGGTCTGATGTGCCATATTTTCAGCATAGTTTCAGCTCATCATTCGACCAGCAGTATGAAAACTCCTGATCATCGCCTCCTGATCACCTCCTGAGTCTGTAGCATCTGGTTCGTCTGGAGGATTCCCATCCAAAAACACAAGTCCATCTCGGTTCAACTCCAACACACCCCTATCCAAGCCAGCAAACCGGTTACTCAGATCCAAACCAGACACCTACTTCAAATACTGTAGCTCAATTGAGTTTTGCACCTGCAGACCACTCCCAATAGCATTATTCTTCCCATTAGAGGTCACCTTCTCTGCCCCTTCCTCCACATCACCTGCAGTTCCAACAACGACATCCTGCAATATAGCACCCTCTATCTCTTATGGAATGGCCTCATGCACCATATCTTCAGCATGATTGCAGCTCAATATTCGACCATCATTAGGAGGACTATGTGCCTCCTGATCACCCACTGCAATGACCAAATGTTCCTCAGAAATAGTCAGTTGCAACTGACAAGCACTGCCCTCAACCATAGACCTGGACTTAATTCCAAGGTCACTCCTCAGTCTATCAAACACTTTCATTTCTGATGGGTTCAAGGACTGCACCATCTTCATCCCACCTACAACTCCCGGCACCACATCAGGAAGAACTTTACTTATCTCCCTCCCAGTGTGGAAAATAGGTTTCATTCCAACCAAATCACCTTCAGTGAATGGAGAATTCATTCGATCACTTTTCCCAAAAGCACCAAGATGGCTACAGGAAACAAAATCCATAGGGCTATCCTTCACACCCTGGTGAATTAACCTCGCATCATCATGCCCCCCATGGCCTTTCCCATTCTGTCCATCCATCCCTTGTAGTTTACCATCCAACCCTTCCCTTCAGCAAACATCCTCTAAATGCCCAAACTGTCTACACTTCCCACAGAACTTCATCCATGACTCATAAAAAACCTCTTGCATCCACCTAAATTCCTTCTCATCAGTAATCCATACACAATGAACAAGAGGTCTCAAAGTGTCAACCTCAACACATATGCGTCGACAAATCGGGTGAGATACCGACTCAGTCCATTGATCAGAACAAAGAAAACGTCCAATCATATTTCCAATTGCATAAAGAATCGAAGGGTTTTGAAAAGAAAGGGGTAGACCAGGGAGTCTTACCCATGTGGAAATCTACAAGGGGTCACACCACATATGGAATTCAAATCCCCATCGAAAAAAATAGAAGGTAGAATCGTTGCACCTTCTAGGAGCCCTGGACCAAGAAATAATCAAGTCATCCTCTGATCCAAACCGAACCATAATATGCCTTCGATCAAGTATCCCAACAACTGGCCGCTCATGTAGCTCCCAGAAATCTAAGATGAACTGAGAAAATTCTTCCACCAAGGAGCATTTGGGACCAAATGGAGCCACCAGAGTGAACTTGCACAGGTCCTCAGCACCATTTAACTACATCGGCAGCAATGATAACTGTGGCGCCTCTCGGAAAAGAACTGTAACTTTTGGAGAGATGGATATTTTAGGAAAGGGGGGATAGGGATCCCTCCCATGGGACAAAAAACGCAAACATCCCCCCTCCAGCAGGGAGGGGGAGCAGATCCCACGGGCATGGGTTAGGTCATCGGGAGGAGGAAGACTCGGGAGGAGGCGCGTCCTAAGTCTTTTTCCTCCTTAGGTTTAACTGAGGTCATTCATTGTCATAATTTATTAAAATCCCTTATAATAGTCTTTAATAAAAATATGAGCTATCTAATTCATATCCACAAGAGTGTCAAACCAGGTGTGCTGTAAAGTCTATTTTCATGCACAAGGTGTCGATAATGTCCATCCAAGTGCAACATTTTTGGATCTATTAGCCCTAGGTACATCTATTCCAGAACTACATCAAACATATAATATCCATAGGTATATGTATTTCAAGGAAATAGAATATAATATATTCATCAATAAAAAATTATGATCTTCATCTATGATTATATTGAAAATATATCATAGGGTTATGTTCACTAATCAATTTTTTCTTTTTTATATTTCCTAAAGATTAAAAAAAATTCCTTTGATACCAACTGTAGAAACCCCATCCTGAAAAGATGAGAGATGTTTTCATCTTTATTTCATTTGAATAAGATGAAAGGAATGACAACCCAAAAGGATCAAAAGGTTTAGTTGGCTTGGTAAATTAGATACTTACATGATTACCATATTACAATTGAAAATCTAAATTAAATTATTTTTTCAAAATATCATTATTAACTCTAGTATATCCTTTTATACCATTATTAGAACATTTCCAAGATTCCATGGAAAGGGAAAAAAATAAGGGGGATCTAAAATGATATTTAATGTTTAAGAACAATATAATCTACCATGAATCAATAATCATAATACTGTAATGGTAAATAACAAAACACTGATGTAATTTTAATAATTTCACTAAAATAATCAATTTGGAAAGGTGAATAAATAAAACAAAATTCCATTTAATTGATAAAATATGAATAAAAATGCATCCATGGATAATATAATTTGAAAATATATTATATTATAACAACAAAATTATTAATGAATGAATTTATTATTTAAGGGTTCTCATGATCTTAGGAATCATGATACATATACTATTAAGACATTTCTCAATACATTTTCAAACTAATGGGTAGGTATACACCCTATACCCATTTAACTAAGGCCTGCAAGATGGTTTATCTCATTGGAATACTTATAAATAAAGAGGCCATATATTAATAGGATCCACCTGTATATATTCTTTTAAATAATTTCCCATGTAATTATTATTAGATTTAATTCATCATCAATTTTCCATATCTTTAAATATCATTATTGAATAACGAATACATATTATTAATATTTCACCAATCATTCAAATAAAATTTAATGTAAAACACTTTATGCATAAAATAAATATTTTTAATGTAATAATAATGTATATGATAAATTAATTTGCATATTAAGGGGAAATTTATTTCCCAATTATTATAGGATAGTTTATATTTGAAGGTAAATTCAATGCCTATAAAAAAGACTAAGGAAACTGAATTTTTATAAGTTCTTTGGCCAAAATGATCATAAACAATCCTTGGAAGAATTAGGATGGTATCAATGAATGATATCCTTCAGGGAGTATATTTAAAAAACAGTTTTGTTGTTATTTCCAAGTAGAAATACCATAAAAATATCGTCAAAAATGTTATATGGAAAATATACTTTTTCCTTTGAAAAACATTTTTTAAAACAAAAAAATTTGAGAAAACAAGGAAAATATTTCATTCAAAAGAATAATGGTATAAAATTCTAATGGATGCTTCAATGAAATTAGTTATAATGATCGAATGAAATTACATATTTGTTATATGCATTAAAAAATATTCACATCACACTTTTATAAAAAGTCTAAAAAGATCCTCGTTTAGAAAGAGAAAAGAAAAATACATTCATAAAATTTCGTAAAAATTAAAACGTGGTTAAAATTTTCATTCATAAATCCGTTTGATAATGTTATAAAAAATTAAAACATTTTCTGAAAACATGGATTTGGAATAAAATTGATTTTCCATAGAATAGGGAAATATAGTCATATTTTCCAAATGAAAATTAACAATAATTTTAATTATAAAAGAGTGGGAAATAATGTACTATTACATGGAAACATCATAAATAACCAGGGGAGAGGAAAATGAATTTCGTTTATATAAAATTATGAAACAATTTATTTTAATGGAATTTCAAGCATAAATAATCCCAACTAAAATGAGATTGTGAAATAAACCCTTACAATGATTGAAACATCAATGTGATAATTAATCAATGAATATGGGATCTGTAACAAATTTATATAAAAATAAAATAATGGGAAATAAAATATTTATTATTTAAAATTTATTACACACCTAATCTAATAATATAAAATACAATGAAGATGTAATATACCCTAATGAAAATAAATTGAGTTATGAAATTGTTTACCACTTGGTAATTTTGAAATCAAACAACCTTGGATAAGATAATTATAATTGAAACTAAAAATTACATTAAATAACAATTATTCATTATATTACATTTAAAATGGGGTACTATATACACCATATAAATTAAATTAGGTGTATAACAATGTGATATGCCTTAATGAAGGAAAATTGAGATGAAATCCATTACCCTGTGATTCTTTTTTGTATAACATTACTAAAACTATTATATATAGTTTTTAAACATTTATTAAATAATAAATGATCCATATTTATATTTATAATGTCATATATTATCCTTTTCTAACATCTTATCAACTGTTCATTAATAATATTTCATAGTTTTCATTGTTTTGGAAGTTCGTTATATTGTTTTCTCATACATGTTTTTTGATGAAAGCTATAGGTCTTGTACATGTTGTATATCTACATAATAGAAATAATTATATTAAGTTTATCAACATAATTTTTTTCATTATAATTTTTTTATTATCATTATTGAAATTTGTACAAGTAGGATGGATCACCTCACTCTTTTGAGATGGTAGGTTATATGTATGGATGAGTGATATTATCAATTACTAAATGGGAGAATGGGTTAGGATGTTGGTGATATAATAGTTTTTTAGAATTAATTTCATGTCCTTTATATAAAAAAATATTAATTAAAATAATCCTAATTAATTTTTATGTAAAACGTAAGTGAAAAATGAATCACATTGCTTCTCAAGGTGGTAGTTGAAATACACAGAAGCGACGCAACATATTCTTAATAGAATTTAACATATGAAAGTATATGTGATTTAAAAGTTCAAGAAGTATTAAAATATCATTAATTTAATATAAATGTGTTAATTAAATTATTATATTCTTAATTGAATGATGGTGTCGGAAAATGAATTATGTTAATTTGTGAGGTGGCAGTCTGTTGTACACATGATTAGTGGTTTAATTTATCATTTGATGGAGAATTATATGGATAAATATTATTACATAAATATAATTACATAAAATTATAATTAAGACACTGGTATTGTTATATTTAATTTATTAATACATATTTTAATAAGGAAAAATAAGAATGAAAATGAAATAGCTACGTTATTATGATTACCTTCCCTTTGATAATCATTCTTTTAATATCCCCTTAAAACCCCTTAGGCCTATCATTTGGGATAATCACACCTCCAAAATTTTGATATGGATGTTTGAGAGGGAATATTTTAGGCTTTAGTCAAGATAAACAGATTAAGATGTTTAGATATGTAAAGTGAGTGAGTTAACTTTTATAATTGGGGAAGGAGACCTTCATGGAAATTATATGGAAATTTCCCAAAAGAATCCAAAATGATATAGTAATAACCTAGAAATAATCCTCTAAACAACCTTATATTACAATGTTGGATTTTGTGGGTTGAAATAATTATAGATAATAATATTTTTACAAGTTGGAAGGTCATTTTAACCCTTATCATTTTAGTTTTACCTCATATAAAACCCTGTTTACCTTAATTGTGGTATGTAATATTTATTTTTTTACTATTCCTAATAAAATATTTATGATGGAATTATTATATAACATAAAATATTATAATTTTTAATATTTAATTCATTTCCCTAAATGAAATAAATAAAATTGGAAGAATATAAATTTGAATTATACTCTTTGTCATGAAAAAAAAGGTTTTCGTAGAGAAACTTCTCATAATTTTATGAGATTTTAATATAAAACTTCAACATGAAATTTATTACAATGACATAAAATAGTATAATTTTAATATAATTTAACTAAATTTATTTCAAACTATTTTAGAATGTAATTTTACCATCTGTATTATTTGAATAAAAATTAGTTTTTCAATAGAAAAAATTATTTTTAACTATTCATAAAAAAATAATCATTTCAAAAAAATACAAAAAAGTAAACCGAATATAATTTATTATGATGACTTAAAAAATTAATTTAATTTTATTATATAAATTTCTTAAAATTGGAAAATAATATTTTTAAATTATGCACTCAAATCAAAACTAGACCATATTTTGGAAAAAGAATAGAGTTTTTAAAAAAATATTTCATTATCATTTAAATGGTTATTATATTAGTTTTAATCAATATATAAAAATAATATTAATTATATAATTAGTAATATTCATACGGACTAATTTAATAAATATTTTACAATTTTGTACTATAATATGGTTTATTTAGACTTGAGGTTGTGTATTCTGCAAGCAATCAAAGATAATAAATGTAATGAAATATATTTTATGGGTTGTTTAAGACCAATGTTGAAACCAAATATGAAATAGAATAAAATGTTCTTTTGGCATAATTTAGGACTATTAAAAAGCATTTTTTATTTATAGTAATGCATTGAAAAAATAATTTGATGTATAATTATGCAGAATGATATGGAGATTTTTTATACCTCATGCCAATTCAAAATTCATGTGAAAAAATTTATAATCATGACATAATGAAGGTAGTGGTAAATTTTAATATTAAAAATATGGATCCATTATCATTATGTTTAACAGTGAGATACATATACTAGTTATAAAAAATTTAATAATATATTTACATTGAATGATTTAAATTTACATTGATTGAATGTTTAAAGTGGATTAATGATTTTTACTTCTCAATAAATTACCAACATATAAAGGTGAAAATGGAAGATTATTCACCATGTTGAAAAAGATTATAGTTTATTCTTGATGGGAGTTGGAATATATCTAATAATTCTATATTTTTAGATGATATATATGAAAATAATGATAAAACGTGGCATCTCATATCTCTATCAATTTATTGTTCAACCATCGATCCATGTGAGAATTAAGGTGGTACAAAAGAAAGACATTGAAATACAACACAAGGTGAGGAATGTTCTTGAATTAAAACATGATTGTGATGGATTGATAGGGATCTATAACCATGTATTTTCTATGTAAAAAACATATTTGAAGGTATTTTTATTGGATAAAATCCATAGTTTAACATTCTATATTTATCCTAGAAGTATCAAGATATATGGATATCTAAATCAATCATTTTAGATGGAAAACTAGACATTTGATATTCAAACGTATTCTTCATGATTCCAAGTACCTAAAAATTTTATGAATATTAGATAGATATTTCATGGGATGATACATCCATTACCCTTACCCAAATTCAATTGGGATAACCCCACCTTGTATTTTATCATCGGGCTCCCAAAAACCTATAATGTACATAATTCTATTTGTTTTGTAATCAATATCCTAATAAAGTCATTTTGTTTTATCACAGCGGAATAATAGTAAACAATTGATCAAAATGATATGATATATAATAAGTGTTAGGTATGTAAAGAGTACCACAATATATTATATGTGGTCGGGATCTGATGATTACCTTAATATTTGAGAGAATCCTTTGAGAATCATTGAAAACATGGTTCAATTTAAGAACAAAATATAATCCTTATAAAGATTATTAATCTTAGGGGACCATTAAAATATTACAATAAAGTTTTAATGTATTTTCTAGGGACATTACAGGTAGATGGTGAAACCACCTTTCTCTAACCATGATTTATTGGAAAATTAATTTTCCCTCAATAATTCAAATGTCCACTTTTGATGGTTTCTGTGCAAGGTAGTGAAGAAGCATATTTTTAGGGGTTGAAGTGGGTGAATTAATGTCATTAGGACAAACCATTCTTAAGAAAATTAATCTAAAGATAGAGCTCTTCACTAGTACATTAGGCTAGATCATAGTTAACAAAGAATGTACTGATAAAGGTCATTGAGATATTGAATTTTTATTGGTGAAGTGGTACTTCAGGGAATATCTTCCTTGAAAAATGGTTTAATATTTGTAATGAAAGAAAGTGCGAGTCCAATATATATCAGTCTATTTGAAATTATTCATCATATAGGGATGGCTTCTTTTCACATGAAGCTTCCACCAAAACTCTCTCACGTTATTAATGTGTTCTATGTTTATATTCCTATGTAATTATTTACCAAATCCTTCCTATGTAATTAAATCTAATGTTGTACCACTAGAGCATGACCTATCTTCTAAGGAATAACCAATTGATTTTCTCAATCAAAAGGAGAAACTACTGTGGATCAATATGACACATATAATCAATTCTATAAGGTGAGACCAATGATTTTAGTAACCAACATAGGATCCTAGAGACATGATGAAGAAGATGTTTCCTTAGTTATTTTTTTTGGATTGATGTAATTTTGAGGAGAAATTATTCATAGGAGTGTTAGAATGTACCAAAAAAATATTTTGTGAAATATTTCCCATTAAATAAGTTTATATGTGTTTTATATATTTCTTTACATGCAACACCATGTTTTATAAACATCAATATATTATTAGAATATTATTGATGAATTATATTGTTATTAACTTGTTGTTGGACTAGTGGGTATGAATAGTAATATTCAAATTATAAAATAGAAATTTGTACCAATGTATAAAATTAATTAATTGGTAATCAATTTTTTTCAAATGAAAATTTAGGAATTTCAATGTTAAAAATAGATGATATTAGGAAAAAAATTATTTTTGCAATGTGTTTTTATCTTGTTAAATTAAATTGTCCACTATTTATGAATTATTTTAATTATATTTTTGGATATTATATTCTAAATTTTTTTAAAATTCATCTCGTTATTTTTACAATGAAATTAATTATGAAAAAGAAAAGTTTAGGCATAAAAATATATTTTCCTAAAAATTGTTTTCATTGAGTTTATCATAGTTATTTAAAAATTAATTTATACTAACTATAGAAAATAATAATAGTAAAATGAATTCCATATATGGAATCATTATAATAAATGTTATTTAATATGGTTAAGTTATTTTTTCTATAATGAATAGTTTCCATGGTTTAAATCTTGTTATTTTAGAAGGTTAATGTGTTTGAATATTTATAGTGGGAGATATTAAGGATTTTTCATAAATATATTGATTTTTTTATCAAGTCTCAAAATAGGCTAAAACTTCATTTTTCTTGAAATAAAAAATTATTATGATAAGTGTCTATTTTTCATAAAAATATATGGAATATCATTGTTTATTATGTTGGAGTCACCGAAGTGGTTTAGTTATTTTTGAGGAAAATGTTTTGTAGAATAATTGGGTAAAACCAAAATAATCATATGATTAACAAAACGTGTAATATAATGACCAAATATTGTCATAATTTTAACCTAGTATTTTATAGGATAAAATGATGGTGTCACAATTTCTGACATGTTTGGATTGACTTTCATTATCAAATGATTATATAATATGGATATTATTTTCAAAAAATATTAGTAAATATTTTGGTTTAATTCAATGGATAGGACTAGGGGAAATCATGTTAAAAAGGAGTTTAATTGATTAATTAATGAGACAACCATTGAGAAACAAAAAATGGATAAGATTTTGACTGCAATACCTTAAAGCTATGCTCACTCTGCTCTCCAAATATGAAAACAATAACATAAATAAGGTTAAACTCCCAAAACCCCCAAATATGGAAGAACACACTATTAAGTTTTGTTTGTGACATTGTTCATCATCTATTAAGGGGTATTCTGATGAAATATTATTAAAAATTTATCAAAACAATAGTAAATAAATTTTTTGTTGTCTAATGATTAGATAATGGAAAAGGTTTTAATATATGTTTTTAGCTTTTATGGTGAATATGATCAACAATGGACTCTTATAAAGAATTTTAATTGGGGTGATGAAATAAATTCCATGGAATGAGAAGAGTTTTAGAAGATATTTTTCAATAATAAATTTCCTCTAATAATTTTCAATAAAATTGATTAATAATTTATTTATATAAAGAAAAATCATGATGAATACATTTTTACCCATGAAGAAAAATGTATAAGATTTGAAATGTATTATTATGGTTCTATTATGTGAACCAAAATACAAAATTATAGTGACATAAAACCATTTTTTTGAATGGAGTTTGATATAAGGAACATTGGTAGATATAATGAAATTGTTTGATGTGCTTTCATAACTGAAAGGTAAATTAGAGAATATCATCATTCTCTTAGTTTTTGGGAAAAAATTGGATAATTGAGTTTCTTGGAAACTCTATTATTAAAACCCATGGAGGAAAGAAAATTCATCCTTTTAAATTACATATATGAAGGAATAATCATGGATGGAGTTTTCTCATAGGAAAATAAAAATTCTTCATATGTGGAACAAAAGGATAACAAGTACATTAATACCTAAGAGATATGAATATTTCAATCAATGAAATGGATAAAAAGAAAGATAAACCAAATGCATCACAAACACTCTAATGCATTAATGATATAAAGTACATACATTATGTTAACTAGTGTACCAATCAAAGTGTTAATAAGGACTCTGGATGTCAATTGTTTTAAAAAACCAATAGCTAAAAAGAAAATAAAATGAAATCAAAACTACAGAAGTGGGACATAAAACTGGATTAGATAATGGTACTGTAATGACCCATCAATTCTCATTGGCTTGAGAGCCTAATGAGTCATTTCTTGGCCTTAAGTGACTTTTCCAAGGTGTCAAAGGCTAGCAATAAATGTCGTAGGGTTTCAATACACATGGGGGATGATTTACCCTTTCAATGAAAACAACCAACAAACAATGTAAACTAGATAAACATATCCAAGAAACCACTATATGATTCTTGATATTAAACCAAAACAACTGAACCATTATTTTCATAATAACCCAACCAAGTGAAACAATAGAATACAAAACTAGGTCAGAGTAAATAGTGGAAAGAAAACTACAAGGCATCAAGACCACAACCCAACTCCATGCTCCACAATCTCCAAGCTCCAACATCACAAACTAGACCAAGAGTGACGAAGTAGTGCTATAAAAGTGTGACACTTTACCTTTTCCAACATCCCAGTATATGACATCTACAAAAGCACCATCATTCCAAAGTAGGGGGTGAGTAATGAAACTTAATAGGTTTTCCCCAATGACTTATCAACCCATGCCTCTAGGATTAAACATGTCATCACATTTATATAAAAAAATTATATAAAAACATTCCACAAATGTTCACAATTAACATGTTCTATGTTAAATCCATTTTCCAACAAAACCATCTTTCTCAAGAAAATCAACCAAGATAAGTTCCCAATCAAAATCAAATTTCAATTTTTGGCATAACCATTTCATTTCACAAATCCACGCAACCAACCATTTGGCAACCCGTGAAATCAACTATGCATGCATCATTATGACAGTTCCATACTCGTGAGTGGTATCTCATCGATCTACCAAGAAGTAACAAGTTAATTATTCCCCATGTGCCATTACACTTTTGGCACTGATCACAAGGTCATATTTCAACCAAACCTCGTAAATGAAATATGAACACACACACCAAGTATGCCCAACACCACACCATTTCAACAATGCCAAAACCATTTCAATAAAAAAGCCCTTTTATTGAAAACCATTATCCCACTAACCATATTCCAAATCCAACAAATCTATATTTTAAAATCACCAATTTAAAATATGGAAACCAAAACACTTTGCACAAACCATGCTTTCAATTTCCGCAATTCCATCAAAACCCATAAATCATCATTAAAGAAGATTTATAACATGCTTTGCACCAAATTTCACAATCAAAACCAAGAAATTAAATCAATTGGAACTAAGACTAGATGTTATAAGAAATAGGAATGGAGAGTGAAGCAACCTACCTCAACAAATTGGGCGAAACCAACCAACGGACAAAGAATGCAAACAAAACCGAGCCGATTCTCCAAAAACCCACCTTAGATCTTTTACCCTAACACAACCAAGACCAAATCTTGTCATATTTGGCATCCACGCCATTAGATCAACCCATAATGGTAGTAGATCTAAGAAAACAAGAGAAGAGGAGAAGTAGATCTATGTAGATCTAAGAAACCGATAAAAAACGATCACATACCTTAATAATCTGGCTTCCATTTTCCTAGAGAAGCCTTCTGATCACCTCCGAAACATTTAGGGGAAGTCTTACAACCTTCAAGGGAAATTAATCCTGAGTTAAGGCCACTAAAGAGCTTTAATGATCCAATTAGACGCAAAAAAAATTAGATCCACAATTTTAGGATCTAATTTTAAGTGACCGCACGGTTAGTCTGCACAGTTTGACAAACCGTAAGCTAACTGTGTGTTAGCTTCTTCCTCGACCATCCTTCACGCATGACCTCATCGAACGGTTTCCCATAACCATGTGTTGACCGTGCAGAAGCCACTGCCTCCCTAGTCAGCCACGCACAGTTTGGATGCACAGTTTAGACTAACCTTGCACCACCAATGTGCCTTCCCTTTTTCTTCAAACGTAAATCCATGAGCTACCGAATCTCCCAAATGTCACCCTTAAACATTAAAACCAAGAAAAGAATCAATTAAGGGTTACATACCAGAAACCGGGGGCACTACATTCTCCCCACCATTGGCATGTCCATCCCTGGAATGTAGAAAACCATTGCTTGACTAAAAGAGTTTTGTCCATTGCTCCTTCATTTCATTCACGTGTTCCCAAGTCACTTCTTGAATCTGACCATGTTGCCACAAAACCCGCACTAGAATGATTATTTTTTCATGAAAGACTTTATCCTTCCTATCCACAATATGCACTGGGATGTGTACAAATGAAGCATCCAGCTCTAGGTTAACCTGATCCCATCTAAACACATGGTCAGGATCGGGAAGATACTTCTTCAACTGAGATACATGGAACAAATTATGCACTTCACTGAACTGTGGTGGTAATTCCAACCAATACGCCAACTCTCCAACCTGTTCTAGTATCACAAACGGGCATATATATCGAGGATATAACTTTCCTTGCTTCCCAAAATGGCAATGTCTAAGTCTTGGAGAGATCCTCAAGAAGACATGATCACCCACAACGAACACCAATGGTCTTCAATGGTGATCTGCATTAGATTTATGAAAACACTGAGCCATCTCCATCCTATTTCAAATCAACTGAATCTTCTCCTTTGTTTCTTGGACAAGGCTTGGCCCAACTAGTGAATTTTCACTCGTTTCCACCCAGCATAGTGGAGAACGACAAGGACGCCCATACAATGCTTCAAACGGAGCCATGTGTATCGAGGCCTGATAACTTCTATTGTATGAGAACTCCACTATGTGTATATGCTCTTCCCATGAGCCACAAAAATCCATTACACAAGCCCGCTAAATGTATTCCTACATTTTTGTCCTCTGCTCAGATTGCCCATCCGTCTGAGGATGATACGCCGTGCTCCTACTCAACTGAGTTTCAAGGGCATGCTGTAAGGATTTCCATAAACGACATGTGAACCTCAGATCTCTATCTGAGACGATAGAAACCGGTACACAATGTCTCTTTACCACTTCCCATATATTTATTTTTGAATGATCTTCCACCGTATGAGTTTCACGAATAGGGATAAAATAGGCCGAGTTGGTTAGAATATCCATTATCACACAAATGGCATCTTGTTTCCGTACTGTTCTTGGAATACCTATAACAAAATCCATTTCTATCTGATCCTATTTCCCCACAGGGATAGGTAATTATTGTAACATATCGGATGGTCTCTGATTCTCTGTTTTAACCTGCTGTCAAGTTAAGCACTGTGAGACGTACGCGTCCACCTTCCTTTTCATGCCGCTCCACCAAAACTGTGTCTTTAACGCCTTATACATATTTTCTGTACCCAGATGTACAGCCCATCTAGAATGGTGGTAATCATGAAGGATTTGTTCCTGATCAGTTAAAGGTACAACCATCCGATATTGAAACCACAAAACTGAACTCCCATCTAGCTTACATCCCTCAATGGACTCCCCACCATTGAGTTTTGAACTCATTGTAACACAGTCTAGGTCGGATGCTTGTGCCTCCTTTACTATCTCCACCAAATCAAGGACAAGCGCAATTGGAAAGAAAACTGCAACATCCCACCGATCTTCACATTCCACATGCATATCGACTAAGACCGACATCAACTGCCATTTTTCTGAAGTTTCTTTTCCCATCTGAGCATACGACTTCCTGCGTAATGCAACAACCACCTAATTTCCCTTACCTAGTGTATGCATTAAGTCAAAATCAAACATTTGAAGATACTCCATCCATATCCTATGCCTCATATTCAAATATCACTATGAGAAAATGTGTTTCAAACATTTTTGATCTATAAACACAATGAACTTATCACCAAAGAGATAATGACGCCAAGTCTTCAAGGCATGGACAACTGCAGCTAACTCCAAATCATGTGTTGGGTAATTCTTCTCATGGACCCTCAACTGACTTGAACATTAAGAAACAACATGGTATCCTTGCATGATAACACATCCAAAATCCATTCCCGAATAATCACAATACACCACCTACCCCTATCCTAATCTAGGAAAGACCAATATGGGTGCTAATGTAAGGTGAAGTTTCAACTCTTGAAAAGATTTCTGACAATCCTCAGTCCATTGAAATGCAAATTTTTTCTTTTTCAATGATTTTATAGGCGAAGATAGTTGTGAGAAGTCACACACAAAGCATCGGTAATAACCATCTACATAAAGAAAAATTAGTATTTCAAAGACAATCTTTAGATGTTTCCATGAAAGAACAACTTCTATCTTTTCTGGATCTACTGAAACTCCTTTCATATAAATGAAATGGCCAGAAAACGTACCTCTTGTATCCAAAAATCTCACTATGATAATTTTCCATACAGCTGATGTTCTCGCAGGATTTCCAACACTATCTCCAAGTGTTTCTAATGCTCAGCCCTTATTCTTGAATACACCAATATATCATCCACAAACACCACAACAAAATAATCTAGATATCGCTGAAATATCTGATTCATCGATGCCATAACGACTGATGGTGCATTCGTAAGACCAAAAGGCGTGACTAAAAATTTGTAGTGGCCATATCTGCTTCTAAAGGTTGTCTTCGGAATATCCTTCTTCTGAACTCGCAACTGGTGATATCCTGACTGCAAGTCAATCTTGGAGAACAACTAATCTCCCCTCAATTGATGAAATAGGTCATCAATGTGTGGAATTGTATATCTATTCTTTATCGTAACTTGGTAAAGCTTAAGATAATCAGCAAATAGCTGAAGAGTTCTATCTGCCTTCCTAACAAATAACACCGGTGATTTCCATGGATAAGTACATGGGCGAA
Organism: Viscum album; assembly: GCA_963277665.1. Classification (NCBI taxonomy): domain Eukaryota; kingdom Viridiplantae; phylum Streptophyta; class Magnoliopsida; order Santalales; family Viscaceae; genus Viscum; species Viscum album. The sequence goes on along the minus strand of OY728163.1, from coordinate 1,843,196,002 downwards.
TGAAACCCTTGCTCTCCAGCTCCTCTAACTGCACTTTCAATTACCTGCAACTCCGTTGGTTCCATCCTATAAGACAGAATGGAAATAGGACTGGTCCCCGAAAGGAGATCAATCGTATACTCCTCTTCCCATAGAGGTGGTAACCCTAAGAGGTTATCAGGAAAGACATCTGGAAATTGATCGATGACTAATGGAAAACTACTATTCGCGATATCATCCATTGATTACAAGTTTAACGTAGAAAAATAGTAATATATTTTTTCCACTACTGGTGCCAACAAGCCCATTGCACCTACCTTCACCAATCTTTCTTCCCTAAAGAGATGCTCGACACCATCCTCAGTCGTGAAACTGACTATTCTGCTATAACAGTCGATGTGAGCCCTAAACTCTGTCAACCAATCCATACCCAAGATTATATCATAGACATCCATCTCAAGCACAGAGAAATCCAATTTCAGCTCAGCTCCATCAAGAGTTATAGAACCTTCTCTACACACGAAGGATCTACATTCTCTTTCACTGAGAGGTGTTTGAAGTTTAATCATAGAAGGCATCATTTCAAGTTTTAAGTTTAGCAAATCAGCAATATGAGAAGAAATAAAAGAATTTGATGCACCAGTATCGAACAACACTTGAATGAGAGTATAATTCAAAAGAATTGTAGCTCAAACCATAGATGGTCCAGACTGGTCATCCATAGTCATCTGTTCTGCTCCATACAATTGCTTTATTGCATCACTTTGATCCTTATTGCCTTGTTGAGATTATCATGCCTGAGGCGTCATGGTATTCCTGGAATCACCATAACTAGATCTGTTCTACTGGTGAGACTGATTTTTCTGTCCTCGCCCTGTCGAAGCATAAGATGCTTGTGACACCTGGGAAGTGTTATGCACACCTGACCTCGGAGCACTGTGACAATATTGCTGAAGAGGCCCCAACCTGTTGCAATTGTGACATGATTTCGATGGTTCTATACATTCTCATTTCATGTGGTCAATTGCACCACATTGAAAACACCCAGCTTTCATCGTGGTACGTGGAGGAAGATTCATTGATCCAGCCGTTTGATTCTGATTTGCACTCCCACCTTGGAAATAGGTGTCACTCTTCCACTTGTTCACTACATTAGAGTTCCCACCTATTCCCATGGGTATCATCATACTTCCCCCTCCCATAACTCATAAGATGTCCCTTTCTGCTATTGTTGCTCTGTTTACCATCTCCATATAATCCGTAATACAGGGCACAACTATCTACAAGAGAATATCCTGTTGCAATCGATATTAAAAGATGTGTGCCTTCAGCAAAGCACTTGCAGCAACCTCTAGTGAAAAGAATACTAAATTCATGAATTTAGCTGCATACTCTGTGATAGAGAGGTTTTCCTACTTCATAATGAAAAATTCAGTTGTCCTCTTGATCTTGAACGTGTGAGGATAGAATTGTTTATTGAACAACTCCTCAAATTCCTCCCAGCCCAGGCCTTGATCCACCTTAGCTTGCACTAGCAGCTCCCACCACTATCGTGTAAGATCCTCAAGAATATACGTCACCAACTTTACTTTCAGTTCTACTTGTGTGCTGATGAAATCGAAGATACAATTCATCCTACTTAGCCACACCTCCACCTTTTCTAGTTCAGAATCACCCCGAAAGAGGGGTGGATTCTTCTTCTGGAATTGTAAATAATGGTCTACATGCCTTGACTCATTCCTCTGATTCCCCGTGTACATCGCTTGGAATGCTTGAACTATACTCTGGATTAGCTGATGTTTCACCTGTGGCTCAGGTGCAACCACATTCTCCGTAGCCTCTTCCATTTGGTTTCTAAGACGCCTAACGGGTTCCATTTTCTATACAAACGATGCACGCCATTAGTCTCACTTCTTAGAAACTAAAGGATTAGTATTTAAATTTCTATTACATCACTATCACAACATTATTTTCCAACCATTTCTAAAACAGATCTTTTATTTTCTTTTGAAAATAAATCTATTTTAAAAATATGTCAACCATTTTCTTTTCAAAATCTTTAATTTGAAAATGTGGATAAAATTTTCAGAAATCACACTTTTGCATCAAACTATAATCCATTTCTCAAAATGATTTATGAAATCCTAGTGGGAAGTTATTCCACTCCAATGCATTTCATGTTCATCTCATTGGCTAAACCCATGACAACGAGATTTTCAACATTCTAGAAGTGTATCAAAAACACTTATGTACCCAACACCCTAGTAACTTGAAGTTCAGCATAAACGGGTTAGCTATGTCCTTTTATGATATACATTTCAAGTTCCGACAATCCTAATCTGATTTAAGATAACCAACCAAGGAATAGCCAAGAAGGAATTTCAACTCCAAGACCAGGAACATCGATGACCACTTGTTAGGCAAGGACCAAATAAGATGATACCATTTTTAATGACCTGCCAATTCTCATTGGCTTGAGAGCTCAACGAGTCATTACATTTCCTTAACAGACATCCCCAAGGCACCAAATGCTGGCAATAAATGCCGAAGGGTTTCAAAACACATGGTGTATGATTTACCCTTTCAATGAAAACAATAAAAAAATGTAAACTAGATAAACATCTCCAAGAAACAACTATATGATGCATGATTTTAAACTGAAACAACTGAACCATTATTTTCATAATAACCCAACCAAGTGAAACAACGGAATACAAAACCAGGTCATAGTAAATAGTGTAAAGACAACTACAAGACTTCAAGATGACAACCCAACTCCATGCTCCACAAGCTTCAAGCTCCAACATCACGAACCATCCCAAGAGTCACGAAGTAGTGATATAAACGTGTGACACATTACCTTTTCCAACATCCCGATATATGACATCTGCAAAAGCACCATCATACCAAAGCAAGGGGTGAGTAATGAAACTCAGTCGGTTCTCCCCGATGAATTCTCAACCCATGCCTCTAGGATAAAACATGTCAACACATTTATATAAAACAATTTATATTAAAATATTCCAAAACAGGTCAAAATTAACAAGTTCTATGTTAAAACCATTTTCCAACAAAACCATACTCTCAAGATAAGAAACCAAGAAAAGTTCCCAATCAAATTCACATTTCAATTTTTGGCATAACCATTTCATTTCACAAATCCACACAACCAACAATTTCACAACCCATGAAATCAACTATGCATGCATCATTATGACAGTTCCATACTCATGAGCGGTCTCTCGTCGATCTACCAAGTAGTCACAAGGTAATTATTCCCCATGTGCCATTACACTTTTGGCACCGAGAACAAGGTCGTATTTCAACCAAGCCTCATAAATGAAATATGATCACACACACCAAGTATGCCCAAAACAACGCCATTTTAAACATGCGAACACCATTTCAATAAAACAACCCTTTTATTGAAAACCTTTTTCCTGCAACCCATTTTCCAAATCCAGTAAATATGTATTTTAAAATAACCATTTTAAAATCAAGAAACCAAAACACATTGCACAAACCATTTTGTCAATTTCCAAAATTCAATCAAAATCCATAAATTATCATTAAATAAGATTTATAACATGATTTACACCAAATTTCACAATCAAAACCTAGAAATTAAATCAATTTGAACTAATCCTTCAAGATATAAGAAAGGGGAATTGAGAGTGAAGCCACCTACCTCAAAAAATTGGGCAAAACCAACCAACAGATGAAGAACGCCAACAAAACCGAGCCGATTCTCCAAAAAAACTCTCCTTAGATATCTTCTCCTAACACAAAAAAGACCTAATCTTTTCATATTTGGAATCCACACCCTTATATCTACCCATAATAAGCGTTGATCTAAGAAAATGAGAGAATCAGAGAAGTAGATCTAAGTAGATCTATGAGACCGATCAGGAACGATCACATAGCTTAAGAATCCGGCTTCGATTCGCCAAGAGAAGCCTTCAGATCACCTCTGGAATGCTTGGGATAAGTCTTCCAACCTTCAAAGGAGAGTAATTCTGAGTTTGAGCTACTAAGGAGCTTTAATGGGGAAAATAGATTCAAAATGAATTAGATCCACAATTTTAGGATATAATTTTATGTGACCGCACTGTTAGCCCGCACGGTTTGACAAACCGTGGGCTAACTGTGCGTTAGCTTCTGCCTCGTCCATACATCACGCATGACCTCATCACATGGTTTCCCTTAACCATGAACCGACCATGTTAAATCCACTACCTCCCCAGTCATCCACGCATAGTTTGACAACACGGTTTAGACTAATCGTGTGCCACCTGTGCGCCTTCCCTTTTTCTTCAAACATCAATCCATGATCTACCAAATCTCCCAAATGTCACCCTTAACCTTTAAAACCAAGAAAAGCATCAAGTAAGGGTTACATATCAAAATCTACTGTTATACCAGGTACACTCCATTTACACTAATGAAAGGAAAATAACTTATTTTTTTCTGTCCTACTCACTCCAAAATTTCTAGAAATTTTTTAATAGTATAAATAATGATACATAATGATTAGATTTTTAATTATAAATAAAATATTTTTGTCATGCGATGATGGAATCCTAATCTTATAAATCTTACCTTATATATTTTTATTGGAATATTCATACTATAAATCTTTTTACTCTCCCTTTAATCTTGTTTGATGTGATTTTTTTCATGCATTGCATCTCTATATACAGTGAAAAGATTAACTATTTGTATAAGGAAATCATGTTTCATATCACAAATCATCTCAAAATATTTAATAGTTACAATGGATATAATAAACCCCTTATAAGTTTTACATACCATTTATGAGTATTGTTACCAAATAATGAGGTATATTTTTCTAGTTTCATTAGAGAAAAACTCAATATTTATGACATTTTAATTATTTTAGAATAACTTAATTTCTTTTTAAAAGTGTTTCTATTGATTTTCCAAGATTGTGTGGTTGAGTTTTCAAAAGAACACATACCTGGTGTTATATCAATATCAAAGAATCCTTATAGAACACCCCAAATGGATTAACATAATTTAAGGTAAATCAAATAGAATATGGATAAGAATTTTAAATTCCCATGTGATTCAACATTATAAAGAACCGACCTAGGTTGTCCTGACACATCACCTGACCTAGACTACATTTTATCTTGATGTTCATTCATAATCCCCATGAGTTGTAAACTAGTGTGTATAAATCAAGGATGCACCCTAGGAATAAAATTACAGAAAATCAGAGAAAAGAGATTAAGGATTGTCTTCTTATAATCAAGAACGAACCATCCAATCATTGGGTGTCTGAAATATAAAATATTCCAAAAATAATCGATAATAAAAAATGATTCATATTCAATACAACTAATAAAACTCATATATAAAAACATAAATAAATAATCGAATACAAATACACGTTAGTAAAGGATGAATTAAAATTTATATAGATAAAATGAGGGACTTCTTGGCCAATGAAAAAAACTGAAATAAAAAAAATCATGAACTAAACTACCTAAGTACCTCCCTAAAACCTATGGCTTCCCCCATAACCCAACTCAACCATCATCCTAAGTAATAGATATTCAAAATAATATAAATACTAGAAACCATATAAAAAATAATAACCATATAAACTATAATGATTGTGTATGTATGGTGTGAGCTAAGAAGCCATATATCTTCCTTAGGATTCTATAGAATTCTATTCATTTGTCAATTTATAAATTTTATATTGAAAGAAAATAGAATATAATGTTTTTTATTTTCATTTTAATTAAGAAGTTGTGTATATACAGATAATATTTTACATTATAATGAATACAACCTTTCTATTTATTGAAAACCAAAACCATTATTGAAAACTAAAACATGAACCATTTATTTTTTTAAACACAATTAAACGCCCACATGAATCATTTTAAAAACATGGTTGAGAACTTGGATATAAACCAACCAACATTCCATTATTAGAAAATACCTGTAAAAAACATTTGAAATTTTATTTCAAAACACAACAAACTATAATTTAAATAATATCAATAATGAAAGGAACCATAATATAAATGATCAATATGAAAAAAAACAATAAGAAAAAAATATTGCCATTATCCTATCATGAACAATGGGATACATGGAATCATAAAATGTAAATCCTCAAAAAATAAACATCAATTAAGAAAAAAAGTGTTATGGTGAACTCCCTAGGATTATTGAGATAAGATCTAAGACATTAGAAAATAACATATACCAATAACCTATATACGTTGTATCTTACCATAACACAAGCCACCAGATAAGACTACACCAACATTGTCAGGATGTAACCCCCTCAAAAATCCTTATATCACTCAAAGTGGGACCCCAGAAGAGTGTTTACCAACTAGGATATAAAAAATCATTATCTTCAACATAGACACAAATTGTACCATAAAATAAAAACTATGGAGTTGAGAAAGAAATAATGGTTATTAAAAAAATTAACACATGGAATGCCACATGACTCACCTCCAACACCATTAAATAGAATATCGCATTTTGAACATTTTATATCCATTATATAATTTCCATTAATAAAAAAACTGTAGGAGAAATAAATGATGGTCTCACAAGTAATAAACCATCAACATTTTAAAGAGTCAAATGGGCCTTCACATGGAAATATATATAAGATACTGAGTTCGTTCATCTTCTTTAAAATACCATAATTCAATTCATATTGGTATCATTGAAATAAACACAAATTATAAAAACATTATAAAATTTTAAAATCCCTCCACAAGAAATCCAAAATTACTCCAAATTCTTATAATTATAATAATTGTTTTTAAAATAATCCATAAACATTTCCAAAATTGGTTTGGGAAGATGAAAATTTTATTTCAATGATTTATTTGAAATTCACCAATAAACCCTTTATACCAAGATATAAAATTCATGGACACCGTGTTGAATTTCATTAATAGAATAATACATAGTTAGGAACTAAATAAAAACTCAAATTGAAAAGCTGAAGAACCTCATAAATTTCATTATAAAATAAAATCATCGAATCACTTATCATATTTCAATAAAAATTTAGTCACAATGTGTCACCTTCCACTAAGAAAAATGAAACAAGAAAGGGAAAACCTTTTATGATTATTAAATAAGAAAACACCTAGTTTATAAGATACCTAAAACCCTAATCCACTATGGTAATTGATGTGATACGTATCATGAAAAAATTACCAAAAAAATTAACTTGAGTAAAATGCAGTTGTTGTGATACTCGAATTTGTCTCCAGATAAGATAGTGGAATTAATGTGTTATAGTTTTTATTGGTGGTATTAGTGTGTGAAAAGAGTATAAGGGATTGATGTAGATCAGTTTTTAATTATATTTTTGATGAATTATTATAACCATTGATATCCACTTACCTACTCTAATAAGTCATTATTCAAATATTTACTCTCATTTTTTTGTCTAATCAAATGAAATATCACTCAATTACCCTCTCTTGAAAATTTATAACTAGAAGGATTCAATGATCACTAGAACCTCCAATCTCCCTTATCCTGGTAATTAGAGATCTCAAATTACACTTAACTCAACACACTGATCATTTCCACATGAAATGGAGTGGAAAAAAGTTTTCTATGCCTATGATCCCTTTAATATGGGAAGATAAAATCCATGTATAGGAAATATGATTTCTAAATTTTCTGTACACATGAGACAAATATATTTTAAATTAGAATTTATTTAATATTTTAAATGTATAGTTAATTAAATAAGGGATAGGAAGAGTCTACTTGGCATAACCACTGTAGTATTACTGTGAAATAACCTAAATTATTACAAAAAATAAAAATCATAAAAATCATAAAGTAGTAGAAATAAGCGATATATGAAAACAATCTCTAGAGAGGGATCACTTTTTTAGCACATTGAATAGTTATTTATTTATATAACAATTCATAGACATAAATGTTAATCTATAATATTATCATTCTACTCATCATATATTTTTTATAACATTTTCAGGTGACTATTGGAACGTAACACCTTTTCAGTTTCCAGCCTCAGTGATATTTAGATCCTTTTTATGTATCCATATGGATGACTGTTATGGTCAATAAATAGATATGATAATATTCTAAAACTAATTCTATATCCCCCCAAGATGAAGCTTCATATAATATTGTGGAAATGTTATTCAATACATCACACAACAATGAATTCCCTCTTATTATTGATGGAAGAATGCGATGTAAATATTTTACTCTGGATCTATATTCCTGTGGATTGATAAAGGGATGAACATTATATGTGCAATTATGTTAGTCTAATTGGCCATCAAAAAATGAATTAGTTTCATAGAATTCAATCCTTCAATCAGAAACAATGATTTAAAAATTAATAAAAAATATTTAATATAATTAAAATTTGTATTGTTGAGAGGCTGACTATTTATAATCAACATGAAAATCAAGTATGTTATAAAAAATTAAGTTGGTGAAGGTGGTTGATATATTTAATCAATGTTCAAGTTGTATTTCAATGATATCCTTGGTCTTATGGTGCTAAGAATACAATTTGAGGAAATCATCATTGATTCTTAATTGGTCCATGTTAGATATGAATTAGTGATCAGATGTACCTTATATGGTGTCTTCAAATTGTCTATAGTTCATCATCCAAACCCTCCAATAATTTAGGGGATACTCTTAGTCTTTACATCAATAATAATGTATGTATTACTTTCTAAAGCAATATTTAGTGACTTAGGGTCAAACAAGGTCTCTACTATCTTCAAATCGCATAGGAAATTGTTTGATGGGGTGGAAACTCAAGGGGGGGGGAGAGTTCCTTCTTAAAATTTCTTTTAAAAAATTTATGATAAAAATAACTAATTTTGAAACTACATAGTTAATTATATATTTAGAGATATAAATGTTCAATTGGTAAACATGTTTCTCAATGGTTGATTAGTCCTAAGTTGAATCAGTGTTAAATAATTATCTAACTTTTCTAAATGGTTTACTTAATTAAACCCATTTACACACCAACCAAAACTAACAATAATATTAAATATAAAACAGTTTTCTATTTAGAAGTTATAAGAATCAAAAAAAAAAGAAATACAGTGTATTTAAAAAGAAGTTATACAATAGAGTTAAATAAGAGGTTCAGGTTCAAACTGAGATTTAATCTTCTCCACATGATGATCACCTACCACCAATCAATTAATATTACCACTAAATAGATACACAACATGTATCAGGATTAAAAATAGTTTTCACAAACTATCAAGAGACCACACCCTCTACCAAAATTCTTTGTGGAAAAAAAGACAACCAGGTCACTCACAGCCTCTTCCATGGTTACACGTGGGAAACAGAGTGTATGTAATGTTTTGTGTGAGAATTTTTAGTGTCCTCAAGTTTAATAACAGGAGACAATGTGGGTACTAGACCAACAAAAACTTCCTAGAAATTTATTATAAGAAACACAATAGAGATAATGTCATAAATATTGACTTTATAAGGCTCTATGTGTTTACAGTCCAGCTCTTGACTCCTTGGAGTGAAGAAATTGCAGTTCAAATATTTCTCTGGAATTTGTCTCCAAATTGATTGTCACATCTCTAGGTTCTAGATTCAATGAACTAAGGTGTCCTGCTTCTTGGTTTGAAAGATATTGAATGAATCATAGAAGACAGTCTTGAATTTTTTCCCTGAAAATGATCTTCGTGATGATCTTGGTTTCACAGTGTAAATGCTGGTGTATTCTCTTTGTTCATATGATCTATCTTATATTGTTCATCCTCGTACATACTTCATATTTTAATTTATATTTGATGTTTGACATTATTAATAAGAAAACCATGTTCGATATTTATCATACCTCATTTAATCTCTAGATACAGTCTCTTGATATCTCTACAATCAGCTTTAATTAATTTCAGAAACATTAAATTTACCAAATATGACAATTAGAATATTCTTAATAAAATAAAAATTATGGAGTAGAAGAGTTGGTATAGGTAGACTGGTAGTGGTAGCCTTCTCAATGGTAGTCTTCATCGGTAGGCTTCATCGGTATCCTTCATCGGTAGGCTTTATTAGTAGGATTCATCTGTAGCCTTCATCAGTAGGCTTTATCGGTAGGCTTCATCAGTATGTTTTATCAGTAGCCATCATTGGTATGCTTTATCGGTATCCTTGTAGTAGTAACCATTAGTGGTAACATTACAATAGTAGCCTTTGAGCGGTAGACTCATATTGGTGATATCGCTGTGATAACTTAACAGTGAGGTTCCTCAGCGGTATCCTCTATCGGTAACCACTATTAGTAACCTTTATTCGTAACCTCTATCGGAAACCTCTATCGGTAACCTTCCAGCAGTAACCTCTATCGGTAACCTTTACTTAGAGAAAATTTTCACATTAAACATAATCGAGAGAGTTGTGAGATTAAAATTAAATAGTTATTAACTGATAGAAACTATGAATATTAATGAAAAATGATTATCATATAAAAGAAACATGATTTGGGATTATCAAAACAGGTGAGACCAACAATCTACCCCTTTTTGTAATAAAAAATTATGTTAGTGATATTGATATTTATGAATTTTTTAATCAGGGTTGAGCATATTTTCCCATCTCTTCAGAGTTGTTAGTATACATATATTACGTATCTAGAGTTAAAATAACATAAAATTGAACCATGTTTATTGTTGAAAATATATCAGAGCATATATTCAGGGGCTCCAGTCGTAAAACATCCCCCCCTTTGTGATTAGAAATAAGAATATAAGATAAAAAGGACACAAAAGAAGATTTTTGTATTAGTGAAAGAAGAGTAAAATATAAAAAAATTACAAAGATCCATATCAACTTAGACATCCCACTTTTAGTCCACATCATAGATATCCAATCGAGATTTTTATTTGAGAGCTGAGGACATAGGTTCAGAATATGGAGGTGTTGCCCTTGGTATGGGAATGAGCAAGGTAGTGGGATATAGTATGTAATAATTGGTAGATCGATAATGAGTAGATCTCTATGGAATCGTAGGAGTGAAGCTTATGATGGAATATGCAGGAGTCATCAAATTGGTAGCACTCGTAGATCCTGATGCTATTGAAGATGATGGTATCGTTGGAGAAACAGTAATGGGAGTGAAATCAACATGGAGAAAGGGAAAAAAGAGATTCCTGAAATCCCTAATGTTGTTGCCTCCATTTTTCATATCTGAAATCAAATCATCCTTATTATCCATAAATTTTTCCAATGTAGGAGTCAAATCTATAAGCCTTCTTACTTGATCCTTAAAAACCGGAGTGACAAGTGGGATCTCATGTTCTCCAAAAACATCTTGATGTGACCATCCATATGATGCATAGTGTAAACACTTTTATAATAGGAATCAAACTACTCTGTGAGGGACTTATGTTCTTGGGAATCATCCCTCAATTAATATCCTATAAGCTTATAAATGACTATGGTAGTGGAAATGACATGAGTCATAGAATGAGGGTCTGAGTTACATGCACCAGAGAATTTCTCCAATTATTCTCTAATCACTGATCTAAAAACTTCTAGGTCAATAAAAGGAGAGGCTTATGAGGAGGAAGATGCATATAAGGGTGCCATTCTAAAAGCTATTGTTTCATTAAAAGGCATGGGAAGTCCACTGATCAATCTCTTCACATCATTATCATGACCACTCACATGTGTCTCCATATACTTATTAATTTCCTCAAACACAGTGACCATATGCTGAACAACACTCTCAAAAAACAAAATCACTATTTCCACATGAGATCTTGAAGCTATATATGAGTTTAAACTCAAAATAGACTATTTCACAGACTCCATATATTCTTCCAAGGTTTTGGAATGATTCTAGGATTCTTTAACTTCATGTATCAAGTTGGAGTGAAAGGTATAGAATTTTCTTTCCAATGAAGATGGTACAAGATCATGATTGAGAACCACAATTCTCTATATCCAAAAGGATCACTCAAAAATGTGTCCTTTCTAATCTGATTTTAATTACTCTAAGTCATCCTTCTTCACATAATCTTGAGGTAGATGTACCAATGGTTTCACTATAGTGGTCTCTGAAATATAATGAATTGGAGGGCTTCTTTTAGGCTTTTCATCTTTAGAGTCTTCACAGTCTAAGACCAAAACAATGAATCCAGGTTTTTATAACCGGTCATCTATCTCATGTCAAACCAAAACTAAAACTATGGAAATGGGTTCCTCCACTTTACAGTATCCTCTTGGCCAAATACATTCACTTCTGCCATTCCACCTTGATCAAATTCATCAATAGGAGAGTCCACTGAAATTCCTTCAACATAATCTTCAACCATAGCCATAGGAATTTTACCTCCAACCGATTCAACATCCTCTTCCTCTTCAAACTCTACTAATTCTATATTTCGAATAAAAGACTAAGACTTGGGCATTCCTCTTCAAATTCATCAATAGCTGTCTCAAATTCATCATGGCCAGATTCAACTTCATCATCCTCCTCTGAGGTCTCTCCAATAATAATGTTTCATATGAAATTCTCTTCTCCTTCTTCTTCACTGGTTTCCTCATAATCACTCTCGATTAGGAATGTATCTCTTCTGGGTAATCTTTTTGGTGGACTAGGCTCTCCAAAACATACAGTACCAATATGTGGGCTATGTGGAATGTCAGGATCACACCATTCATCAACAGGAGAATCCTCTCTCTCTTTCCCAACAACAACTTCCTATTCTTCATCTGAGTACACAGGGTCCACTTTATTAGGCTTTAAACCTAGATCTCATTTATTAATTGGTCTAGTAGGACTAGTAATAGGATTGAATTCATCATATAGTTTAGCCTCATCACTAACCCACTCCCTTTTCCAAGGGTTCCAGTTTATCTTCATATACATTCAAATTATTTTGGTAATGCAGAAGTTGTCCCTTACAACTATGATTTCTTCCTTATTTTCAAGAACTCGTTTCACTTTTAACATTATGGATATCAACTTCGAATAAATCAAAGCCTTGGACATGGAAATAGGCTTTTCTCATATCCTCTACCTGAACTATTATCAACTTGTAAAGATTTATCATTTGTCTATGATTCAATATATACAACAATAATATGTCTTGATACTTAAAAGATGAAAAGTCCCCTCTCCTGGGTCTCAAGACATGTTTAAAAAATTTAAATAGTAATATGTTTTCCCCATCTATCTCAGTAGCAATCCCATTCCTAGGGATTACACTCCCTGTCAGTTCGACCAGATACACTTCATAGTAGAAGTACTCACAGGTGACATGCATCTCTCAATAGTAATAATCTAATATGACTTCATGTGGAACACTTAAGCATTCATCCCATTAAACATAAGAGAAGCTCACACTTACTATGTTTTCCTTAGATATCATTCTGTTATCATCCTCAAACTGTTCAAACTTTAGAAACTCCTGAAATGCATTTAACATCTTTGGATAAAAAGGTCCATTGTTTTTTGTAGAACATTCTACCCAATCCTGAGTGTCGAGTGTCTTCAGCACCAGAGACTCTCTCGATATCATCCATTCCGAACATAATTCATTTTCGAACATGATTTCCCTCTTTGACAAATGACGATTAATCACCTTCACTACAACCTTTCTTCCACTACTAGACCCAGTTCGAGGTTTCTTAGGGTTTGTTGAATCTCCATCATCACCAATCATCGGTATCTTTAGTCTTCTCATTGTGATATGATGGAATTCGAGGGTTTTAGTTGAATTATGGGTTCACTAATTTAGGATCAAGTGGTTTGGGAGAGGATTAATGTGGATTGAAATGGTGCTGATAATTTGTTTTTTATCATTTAGGTATCAAAAAACAAATTGAGTAAAAGAAATAAATAAGATTAAAACGTTTATGATTCTGGTAGAAAAACACTATGTCCCAGACCTAAGTAAGGTAGACTATCGATAAGGTCCCAACGATGATGTCATAATGGTGAGGTCCTAACGGTGTGGTGCAACAGTGATGTGTCCGAATAGAGAGGTCCAACACTAAGGTTTCCTAATGGTGAGGTGTCCTAATGGTGAGGTCCAACGGTGATGTTTCCTAACAATGAGGTCCAATGGAGAGGTGTCCTAATGGTGAGGTGTCCAAACCTAACAAATTTTCCTACATAACTTAAGTTTAATATAATTTAACATCTAAAAAGTCAATGTATTTGTGAATATATCAGCCAATTGATGTTCAGTGCCAATGAATTAAAGAGTGATATCACCTCTTTGATAATGATCTCAAAAGAAGTGATGTCTTACATCAATGTGCTTTGTCCTATCATGAGATACTGGATTTCTCGAGATGCTAATAACACTTGTGTTATCACAATTTATAGAGACATGATTGAATTGATTTCCATAGTCTAGTAAGGTGTGTTTCATCCATATAATTTGATCACAAAAAATACGAGTAGCTATATATTTAGCTTTGGCAGCGGATAATGGAACATAATTTTGTTTCATACAACACCATGTTACTAGTGACTTGCTTAAAATGTGTCATGTTCCATAGGTGATCTTTATGTAAGGCCCTAGCCTTAAACATTACATAATAATGAGTTAAATAAAGAATTGAAATTGAGGATCTTTTCAGTTTTAGATATTTACAGAATTAGTTCATAACATATAAAATAACTTCAATATTACTTATAGAAACATCTACTCAGTATCAATTTTCTTCATAAAATATAAATTCTTCAAAAAATAAACATGTATACTTCTATGTTTTAGGTAGAATGACTTTTCTATGATCCCATCCTTGACACTATATATCTTTATGTCCTGTGTAAAACATTTCAAAAACATGGGATGAGCATAAAAATCTTAGTAAGTGTTATCAAATAATGAAAGAAAACAATAGTCCATGAATAAATACAAATCAATGAAATCATAATTTTCAAAATTAAAACACAATATCTTTAACATACCTCTCAAAATAATAATATTTATGAATAAAACAAATAAATCATAAATCATAAAGGTAACATGTGGAATCCATATCATACATACATTGTAGCTATCACAACTACATATAGAGTTACAATTGGATTACCCATAACAATATATTCCTTAAATCTCTTAGGAGAAACATTAACGTTTACCTTCGTTACTTTACCCAATGAATCAGAGAGCTATCTCAGGCTCACCCTCCATAGTTTTATCACAAAACCACCCATATACATGAACTATTATAAATAACCATTACATATTCTTAACACATAAAACAATAATAAAGAAAAGATAATATTTCCACATTGAAATCACAATAAATATTTTCAAGATATTGACATTATCAATGCTTTATTATACCATTTTTAAACCCATTTAAAACATTTAATAAATAGATTTTTGATTCAAAGTTTCCCATACCAGTTTAATGATTTTAAAGGAATTAAAATTTTTATCAATTAATGTCCATATAAATAAATCCTTCAAACAATATTGAAAACATAGTCATTATTGAGAAATATTTAGAAAAATAAATCTTTAAAACATTTAAAATAATGTTTTAGTTATAGAGTCCATTACTACATGAGAAACTTATTGAATAAAAATAATTAATGAATAAAATTAAAGAATTCTTATAATATCTTGAGAATAACAATATTCATGATATAGTATGTCAAAGAGAAGTATATACACTATAATAAAGTGAATTGGTGTATAATAACAAATACATCTCAATGGAATGTAACTTGAGACAATGTCCCTTACAAAGATTGTATCTTTCGATTAAGGATAAATCAATGACATAATTATGTATGAAAAATATAAATACGCACAATATGAGTGAATATTAAGTGAAAAACAATCATAGGTAATTCTCACATATTTATAGAATGACACACTCAATAAGTAGAAATTTAATCCAAAGAATTGAAATGGGGTTTAGATGTTCTCTTATAGAAATTCAACCGCTAACGACGTCACATAAAAATTCCGAAAATAAGTTGATGAGAGGGAAAAGGGTCTATCATCAGTTGGACATAAAATTTACAATATTAAAGATATATAAGTACATATCTCAACATTTGATAATTTAAATTTAAAGACATAACATAAAATAATTATTTTTCTAAAATAGGAGAGTGAAAGGTTCTTTCACCAATTTGGTAACGTATGAAACATACGCCACCTTAAAGAAGGATCATAAAATGATGATGTAATTAACCATAAATTAAATTATATTAAAAAAATTATAAAATCATGGGCAGTACGTACACCACCAAAATGGAAATTGTGGTAAAATAGCTTGAATCTCACGGGAATAAAAAGTGAAATGAAAACCCCTAACATTGTGTTCAAATTGTCTTTTTCATTATTTATCCTCATTAATAATAAACATAATTTAATTATAATTAATTCAGAACATTTTACAATGTTATTATTTATTTTATATCACTTATTACATTTCTCTAATAATCAAATAATTATTCAAGTTCATATCTTCTTTTTTGTCGATGTTCAGTATTTGAGTCAAAAATGAACTTGTTATAATTACAATGTGCCCATGTGGTCAAAATCCCATTATGTCCCGAATGATATTCATTATTTAAATATCATATATCTCATATATATCTTTTATATATGTATTGATAATATTTATATCATTTGGATATAAGAAATGAAATGCACTGTTCCTGGAGACGCTAATCCATACATACGCATGAACGCAACTTTCATTTCATTTTACTTATTTTTAATGGAATGAAAACCACATTATACATAGGTATATTATTATTAAAGTATAATATGTTATTTTATATATGTTACATATGTTCATTAACACCATCCTTTATAGGTTCCGTGTAAGCTATTAATGATTCATGTCACTTTGAGGGGGTGGTAGTTCACACTTCCTCAAATGAAATTATTGTATATACCCATTATGGAAACCATAAAGGTATCATATAAATTAAAAATACAGAATAATTGACACAATATAAATATAATATATATAACATATAAATACAGTTCCATCATAATGGCCACCATGAGAGGTTGTAGGAGAAGATTGAACAATCGTCGTTTCGTCAGGCATTAGTTCATCGTCCAAAGAAACAGTATGTTTTAAATCCATTATATGGAGGCGTGTGTAACTGTAGTTCGAATATATCTCATAAAAAACCTATTATATTTTTGATACTTTTTTTTTGTAAACAAATAATAAGAAGAGCATAGGGATTGAAGAAGTAAAATAATAGAAGAGAACTAGAGAGAAGATGTTACCTTTAAATCGGGTAACTCCCTTTGGTTTGAACCCTAAGGAATTCTTGAAGTTCCTTATGACTAAGGTAAGGCTTATTAGAGGAATAAAGGGATGTTGGGATCTTATTTGAGAAGATATTATATGAGACAAGGGTCTTTAGAGGTGTGAGTAATAGGTTATATGTGGTGTCCTCTTATAAGAGGGAGGAAGGGATCTTTTGGAATTTTTGGAATTTTTATTTTATTACTAACTGGTTTTCAATTTAAAAATGTCCAAAACTCATTAAATACTATGGTAAGGTGAGTATATGTAAAAATAAAATCATAAAATAATAATTTAACATAATTTGGATCTTTTTTTGATCCTTATCTTTTTTAATTAACCATTTGTTAACTTATTTAACTTTCCCCATGTCTTCTTGTATATTCATACTATATGGTTAATATATTTACTATAAAATTCCAAGAGACCCAAAATGGTTCACTAATGAAATTTTAAACATAATATATGTTATTTGGAAGAATTTTATATTTTTAGGACCATTTCATCATTTTATAAAATATTAATTTATTTAATAATTCATTTATGTCAATTTTTAAACTCTTCATATCATGACTTCCCAAAAATTCTAATACAACATCATTATTTTGAAAAAAAATTATTAATTCCAAGATAAGGAGTCATCCTCATCTATATGATTATTTTATTGAATAAAAATATTCTAAACAAAATTTATTTTAATATTTATAATCTAATTAAATTAAAACATTCATTAATGAGGTAATCATTACATCAACATTATGTCATAAATAAATTTATTTATATGATGTCTAAAAATTGTTAATAAAATACCATGATTTAGGAAACATTTTTATATTTATAATGAATATTTATAGTCAAATATATCAATTAGATAACTCCACATTAAAATTTCATAGCAAAACAATACTTGTTTATGATATTTTTATTTTTACTTCAAATAAAAAGTAATTAATGTCATTATCTTGCACAAAAAGGTTACAAAGGCCAAAATTCTAACCTAAGGATTTAATTGGTCGGACATGACTCATCTAATAAGGTTAGTACAAGTGTTATGGTAATTTTATATTATTATAATATTATTTTTACATTGAATTTCCCTATTTATCTTTAACTGCGGTAAATAAAAATCAGAAGATGCTATTCACCAAATATTATTTTCATTCTATTGTTCCAAATTTTACTTAATAATGACAAAAATGTATCCCAGATTTGGGAAATTCAATTAATAGAAGTGGTAAAAATTTATTTCAATGAAAAGGTCGGTTTTTTAACTTCTATGCAGTGTTTTCACTATTCATAAAAAATTGTACATTTTCAAAAAAAAAACCAAAACTTCACCCAAAGATAATTTTGATATTTTGAATTCAACGATGGTGTATATTTTACAAAATTTGTAACATAAATGTTTTATTAATTAATTTAAAATTAACTTCTGTTTTCAAAAACAAAAAACATGTTTTTAACAAATAATAACTATCAAAAGATTGACACTTGTTTATGTCCAATTTTAATGTGAAATTACTTCGGATGACCTACATTACATTAAATTACCAAAATATAATCCAATTAAACTTTAAAACCATTTAAAAATATAATCTATCCATATAAATAAATTAGTTGAAAATACAGTTTTGACATAAAATGCAGTATTTTTTACTATTTATTAAAAAATTAAACATTATATAAAAATACAAATATTTCATTTAAATAAATTTTTATTTCCCAATTATAAAGAATAATATTATTGTTTTCAAATGTAATATATAAATTTTACAAAAACTAGATTTAAATTAGGGTTTCCATCAAAAGGTGGTAAATCAACCATCTAAAGAATATTAGAGTATTTCAGATATAAAATCAGATTCATTATAATTTTAAGACTTTAAGAATTATTGGATAAAAGTAAAAAATATTAAAAAACATTTTTAATCATATTTTAGTTAGTTATGTTTATTCCTACCGATACAATGGCTAGTCATTAACTACCATTTAAAATATTAATAATATTATATTATTTTCCAGTATTACTCATAGTTGTGTGCAACGTATGATTTCCAGGTAACCCATTTTTTGTGTTGACTACATTATCAGACATAGAATCCCCTTTAAAATAAAGTTATTATTCAATTCACAAATATTAAAAAAATTGAAAATTTTATAATCGTTATTTACTTGGGATGTTACACTATCTATCTAACTTGCAACCAGTAAAGTCAACAATGGAATAACATATCAAATAAAATGGTGGTAATGTTGGATAAAATATTCCTAAGTTGATAGTATATATGAGATATTTATAAATAATTTTAACAACAGTTAAATGAGATTCATTGGGATTGTCTTGAAAACGATCACACATTCATACATTGAACATTATATCATGTCAACTTGTAGAAATATAAATCAGACTCCCAATCATACCTCTATAATTATTTTGATCCACTGGTTTACTAGTTTCATCATCATCCAACTTAGAATTTGTACTCATAGGTGTATCACTACTTTTATTACCATCTAAATGAAAATGTTTCAAAATATACTTATTATATTTACATTGATTATAAACAATACCATTTATATTTTGAAAATTTCTAAATCAAATGAAAAAATTAATGATCCCTCATTAAACTCATTTCAAATTAATCATGCATCATCTTCGAAAAAAAAATTATATAAATAATTTTTAAAGGATCAAAAAAATATATCATCTTCATAAATTTGTACTATTAAAACATCTTTGGAAATCCATTCAATAAAAAGAGTTGGATCAATTATTCGTTTAGTAAAAACTATTGAAATTTGTAACGAACTAAGTCTATCAAACCAAGCTCTAGGAGCTCGTTTTAGACCATATAAGGCTTTAGAATGTATAAAAACATTAATTATAAAAGGGGATTTATAATGCTAGGTGTTTTTCAACAAACACATCCCCAACTATATAACCATTTCTAAATTCACTTTTGACATAAATTTTATAAAGTATGAAATTTAGATGAGCTGCATAAAAACAGTATCCTAATGTCTTATAGTTTGGCTATATATGAAAATGATTCCTCATATATTATTACTTCTTAACTATATCCTTGTGGAACTAATATTGCCTTGTTTCTCACTATATTTTTAGACTCATCAACTTTCTTTCTAAACACCCATTCAGTGCATATGGTCAACGCGTCCTTAGGTATTTCTACTAATTCACAAACATTGATTCATTCAAACTGATTTAATTCATTATGCATAAATATCACTCAAAATTCATCATTGATAGAATCATTAATATTATTGGATTCAAGCTGGGAAAGAATAAACTGATGTTGAAAATGGTTTCTCAGAGAAGGTCTAATTGGTGTCCCTCTATTTATATTTATAATACAACATCTAAAATATTATTCTTGAGAGTTATAATACATATAGAAAGAGTTGGACTAGACTCCTCATGGTTGTATATTGGTTCAGATTCAACATGCTTAGATTCTGGAAGTTTTCTATAACTAGTTGTTTTCATTGGGGGTTCACTATCTTTATCATTAAGGTCTAGAATTGACATATCTTCCTCATGATATTCAAGAGAGGTTTTAGGTTCATGTGGATCAGTCTCATCAATTTTTTTCTAAATTTTTTCTTGCACACATTTGGTTATATGATTGAATATTCTATAGGCTTTAATAGAGATTGAGTAACCTAGAAAAATTCCTTCATCACTTTTAGATGAAAATTTGTCTAGAGTATCCCAAATGTTAAGGATAAAGAAATTGTAACCATTAACTCTAAAGTAATTAACTTTAGGTTTTCTATTATTCTATATCTCATAAGTGGTATTATTAAGAACAAGCTTAATTAAGACACTATTGATGATGTACCAAGCTGTATTAACTATTTCAGACCAAAAATAAATAGGTTGGTTATACTAATTAATCATTGTACAAGAAATATCTTGATGTTTCCTATTTCATCTTTCTACAAATCCATTTTTTAGGTGTTCTATGAGAAGAGAAATTCTGATTATATACATTATGTGAGAAAAAATATCCAAAATCATGATTTTCAAACTCTTGACCATGACCACTTCTCAATGTATTAATTCTAGGTCCACTAATATTTTCATCAAACATGGAATATTTAATGAAGTAATGACATCCTTCACTTTTGTGAGCAATAAAGTATACCCAGGTGTAATTAGAAAATTAATCTACTAGAACATAGACATAGAGCTTCACAATTAAATGTGAAACTCTTGATTGTCTAAACAAATCCATGTGAACCAACTCAGGTAGTTTAGAAGTTGGAACTTCTTTCTTTGGGTTGAAATAAACATTATTTTGTTTTCCATTCTAATAATGATTACAAACATTTTTGAGTGGTAATTCCAATCTAGGTAAGTCTCTACATAACCTTTACTAGCCAGATTACTATGTTATTGAACATTATAGTGTCTTAATCTTCTATTCCATAACCATGATTCCTTATGACATGAATTTAAACAATAAACATTTTTATTATCTACAGAGATTAAATCACCACCATATACATTTTCATTTTCAAGAGTAGTGAATATTAAATAATTATTATAATTAAATACATTTCAGGCATCATTTCTAAAATTAACATTAATACCATCATCACCATTCTTAGAGATACTTTGTAGATTGTAATTTCACACATCAATAAAAAGTAATTTTGAAATCAATATAGTATTAGGGCTACAAATTTTTCCGATGCTGATGATCTTCCCTTTAATATTATCACCAAATCTATCATATCCAACATCAGACTTAATATGTCTATTAAAGAATGAATAGTCTCTCGTAATATGTCATGAATACCCACTGTCCAAATACTATAGGGTTTTACATGAGAACATTAGGCAATTTTCCTACAAAATAGATTTAGCATATGTTAACTTTGGTTCCTATATTTTCTTGGGACTAGAGAGGATATCAATTATATCATAGGGAATGTATATTTGTCTTATTAATTTCTATAATCAAAATATATTGTGACATGAACAATATGTTAGGTCCTTTAGAATTTTTTTTCAAAAGACGGTCTATAACATGAACTAGTATTCAGCTACTCAGATTTTGGAACAAATTTGTTATTAATAATCCTTGTCTATCCGAGTTGATATCCTAAACCATTTGTGTGTTTTGGAGAAATTTGTTTCCCTAGAAACTGGGTCAATGTATCTCTACTGGTAGTAAAATTCTCAAGATAACTTTTTAATAAATCATTTGCTAAATTTATTTCAGTATTTTATTTAATAGCTGATAAAATACATCTTCTTCAATATCCAATCCAGACATATAATTGGTATATAATGCATGTTGTAATTTCAATAATTTATATTTATATTTGAGTTCATTAATAATATCCTAAAGCATTCCAAAATATTCAAATAATTTATACATAGTCATATTTTCATCCTTATTTGATTCAATCTCACTCCCATATTAGTAAGCATTATGAGTTGGAGAATTTAGTATTACCATAGATGTTTTTGTCATGAAACACATGTTTGCACTTTTTAGTATCAGAAGTGTTCGATCCACTGGAGTTGTCTTCTGAAGAACTCAATTTATATTTCATACCCTTTTTATATCCCTTTCCCTTGCCTCTATATTTCTTCTTAATCTACATCTTGGTTTAATCATCCTTCACATGTCCTTTTTATTTACACTCATTACAGACTATCTCATTTGTGTTTTCATTCCATTTTTTGTGATTTTTCCAATGTCCTTTACTATCACAACTTCTTTTATAATTTGACTTTATAAACAAATTATTATTTTGGTAGATATTATTTGATCCTCTAGAATGATCAGTTATCTTATCATCACTATCAGAGTCGGAATCTACAATGCTGGAACTATCTACAGATATTTAAACAATTTCATTGTATTTTCTCTTTGAGGTTGTAGTCTTGAATGCTACAGATTTATTTCATGTTTCTTCATATGCTTCTTGATTCACGACACGCTCTCCCTCATATATCATGAGTTTTCCAATAGTTCATTCACTGGTTGCATTCTTATGAAATAGGATTCTGGGATGGAAATAGATGTTCCTCTCCATCTTTTAGGTAGGGAACAAAGAAATCTCATAATATGATCCTTTTTATCTACTGGTTTCCCAACCAGACCCATGGAATATAATATTTTATTGGAACTAAGATAAATTTTAGGGATAGTTTTATCCAGATTCATTTTAAAATTTTCATTTTTAATGGTATAGGTATTTAATATCATTTATTAAACATTGGTTGTTACCTCATGGTAAACAGCCAGAGTATCCAAAATTTCATATGAAGTTTTCAAGAAGATATTGTACTTAATGTCTGATCACCTAGAGTATGGTATAATGAATTCATTTCTTTATAGTTATTATTATATGTAGCTTTAGTCAACTGAGACCATTTTTCTCTAGAAGTTGTAGGTAATGTATGTTGTTCTTCAATTGTGTCCCAGATTTCAGGACCCATGCTCTCTAGATACATTTTCATTTTCATTTTCCAATGAGGATAGTTAGTACAATAAAAGAAATTTGTCATGTTAGTAGGTGCACACTCAACTCGGTTATCCTTGGTTAATTTGAATTTAATGAACTAAAAATATAGATATGAGAAAAAATTTAAGATTTTTATGATACAACTAAAATCACAGTTGAAAATAATATAAAAATATTGAAAAACTGTTCTGATGGTAGAAATAAAATCTATCCTCTGATAAAAAATGTTTGTTTGGGTGGAAACTCAAGAGGTGGGTGGGTGAATTGAGTTCCTAGTTAAAATTCATATTAAAAACATTATGATAAAAATCTACTAATTTTAAACAACCAAGTTAATTAAGGTAGTAGATATTTAAATGTTCAATTAGTCAACGACTTTCTCAATGGTTGATTAGTCCTCTATTGAATTAGTGTAAAACACATACCCAACATTTGAAACAGGTTTAATGAATTAAACACATATATACACTAACTAATACTAACTATCAGAGTGAATAAAAAATAGTTTTCTATATTGAAGTTATAAGAGGTGTAAAATAGAATAAAACAGTATTAAAAAAGAAGGTATATAGAAGATTTAAAAAAGTGGTTCAGGCTCAAGATGAGATATAATCCTTCCCACATGGTGATCACCTAACAAGAAGAAGTTTATATTTACAATAAAATTGATACACAACCTTTATCGTTACTTACAACAGTTCTCACAAATTATCTAGGGATCACACACTCTACCATAGATTTTCATGGGAAAAAAACAACCAGGTCATTCACAGCCTGTTCAACTATTACACATGGGAATCAAAGTGTATGTAATGTTTAGTCTGAGTATTTTTAGTATCCTCTAGTTCAAGAACAGGAGATAGTGAGTGTAACAGAAAAACAAAAACTGCTCAGAAATGTAATATAAGAAAAACAATAGAGCTACTATTATAAAGATTGAGTTTAGAAGTCTCTATGTTTTTTCAGTTCATCTCTTGACTCCATGGTGTGAATAAATAGTAGTTCAAGTCTAACTCAAGATGTTGTATCCAAAACAGACTGTCGAAACTCTAGATTCTAACTTCCTGGAAATAAGGTGTTCTACTTCATGGATTGAAAGAGATTTGATGAAGCACAGAAGATAGTCTTTAAATTTTTATCCCAAAATGATCTTTGTGAAGGTCTTGGGTTCAAAGTGTAAATTCTAGTGTATTCTCTTGGTTCTTCATATCTAGTTTCTAATGTTCCTCACTCACACTTACTTGGTCTTTTATTTTATATTTGAGGTCCGACAATAGGAATATGAATACCATGGGCAGTCTTCCTCGTGCCTCGTACTATCTCTAGATACAGTCTCTTGGTATGTCTAGAATCAACAATAATTAATGTCAGAAGAATTAAATTTAAAATATATGATTATTAGAATAATATTAATAAATTGAAAAAGTATGGAGTAGAAAAGTGGGTGTTGGTACACTAGTAGTGGTAGCCTTATCAATTGTAGGCTTCGTTGGTAAGCTTCTTCGGTAGGATTCATTTGTAGGCTTCATCGGTAGGCTTCATCAGTAGGCTTCATTGGTAGCCTTCATTGATAGGCTTTATCAGAAGGCATTATCGGTAGCCTTCATCAGTATGCTTTATAAGTACACATCATTGGTAGGCTTTATCAGTAGTCTTCATCAGTATCTTTACTATAGTAACCATTAGTTTTAACTTTACTACAATATCCATTGAGCAGTGGACTCATAACATTGATCTTGTATTGATAACTCAGTAGTGAGGTTCCTCAGTGGAAACCTCAATATGTAACCTCCATTAGTAACCTTCCATCAATAACCATCTAGTGGTAACCTTTGTCAGTAACCTCAATCTGTAACCATTACTTAGATAAATTTTGCACTATAAACATAATCGAGAGAGTAGTGAGGTTAGAAACACATAGTTATTACCTGATAGAAACTATAAATAATAATGAAACCTAAATATCATATAAAATAAACATGATTTGGGATTATCAAAATAGTTGAGTACAAGAGAAACAAAATACAATAAATAATTAATATTATTTTTTGGGTAATTCATATTTTACCTCATGTGAGCTTTATTATATGGAATTCATGGGCATTAGGATTTCAGTTCACCATTCTTAGTGATCATGAATCTACTCCTTCTATATCTATAAAACACACTCTTAAGAACACTTATTTTTGGCTTTAACAGAACATGCAAAGTGTAGTCTACAAAGGAGAGGTAAAAAGATGGACTTTATTAGATCTCCCAAAATGTTCTGATAATGACACTATTTAAATTTTATAAAAACAGAGTTGATATAGGTGTTCAGTAAAATTTCTTTTTTTTTTATCCCTGATTAAAGTACACTTTATCAATGCATTTTTTAGTGTTGTTAAAGGGGGAATTTTTTTTGTCATCTCCCCCAGTTAGTGCTCTATCCCACCTTTATTATTAATTTTCACACACTCATGTTCCCCCTTTAATAGAAAATCCCCCCACACTTTAGCAACACTTTAATAAATTCCATCCCTCCTACGTGCTCTTAGATTCTAACCTTAGACATCCCCTTTAAGATTTGAATAACTTTACCACATCATCATCATGAATAATTATATCATTTTTTTTGATATTTATATATATATTTATATATTTATTTTTATTTTTACATTCATATTGTATATTAATATATTTTTTAATTTTTTTCATACATTTATAAAATATATGTTTATCTGTGTGATATATATACAAATAAATTTTTTTAATTTTATTATATACCGATATTCATTTACATATACTATAATAAAAAATATATTTATTTAATACATAAATATATGTATTTATAAAAATTATATATATTTTTATAGGTATATATATGTGTGTTCATATATTTTTATAAATTAGAAAAATGGTTAGATATTGTTTTACATACATTTTTTCAATATGTCCATATATATATAAAAAATTAATTGTATATGTATATATATACATATAAAAGAATTTTTATATGGTACATAAAGTTGATACTTTTTACTTTTAATAAATTTAATATTAAGTTTTAATTTTATCTATTTTTGCATACATTTTTATATAAAAATTTTGATATATATTTTTATACAAGAGATTTATTATATGTAAATATAATAAAATATGCATATATTTAATTATAAAAAACTAATTTCTGAAAAATCGAAAATTTCAAAACCATAATATCAAAATGAATATAATCCCTGGGAAGAAATTCATTCCCCATTAGAAATATGAAAAAATACCCCTTAAACGTGGTTGAAATTCTATCTAATGGTAAAATATTGAGATACCCTAACTAAAAACACAATTTTAGAGGTTGTTAAGGCATTAGTGTATTCAAAAAATGTGACCAAGGGTCCCCCTCTGTTAAAAGTACATAGAGGACATCGTGCGATTCAATTGAATATATGGTAGAGCTCAAACAGACACCCATATCAAAATTTATGGTTATTTGAAATTCGATCCACATTCTCAACATATATTAGAGAATTAATTATTATTATTATTTTGAGTTTTTCATTTTAAAAATAGTTACTAAATGACTGTTACGTGATAATAATTAGAAAATTATTACTTAATATTACTTTTTTAATAATTTTATGATCCATTTTTCTTTAAATTTCTTATATATTACCTTCAAATTCCTATTTAGCCTTATCTAAAACATATTTAAATATATATATTATATGTATAGTTATATTTATATTTATATATTATTTTTAAAAAATTATAAAAAGTTTTATGAAAAATATCCTTTTTCAATGCTTGTAAAAAAGTGATGATATATGCCCCTGCTTTATTAGTGTTTTTTATCTAGCACTGATATAGGCCCCTCCCCATTATCAGACCTTTTTTAGTAGCAATGATAAAATGTTCCCCTTTATCAGTGCTTTTGTATTAGCATTGTGAAAGGGGGCCTTTATGAGTTTTTTTTACAATAACTGATAAATAGTTCCTTTATGAGTGCTTTTTTAGCACTGATAAAGAACCCCCCTATTATCATCACTTTTTTATAGCACTAATAATTCCCCCCTCTATTAGTTATTTTTCTACTATTGATAAAGGGTACCTTTATCATCACTTTAATCTAGTTCAACAAAATCATAACACTCTTAATAGAAGAAGCTATAGTAGTGTCTGAAATATTGTCTTACCAATACCCTCTTGGTATTATACTCTACGAGAAAACTCATGAACATAATAGGGCACTGCATCTTCAGTGCATTGGTGATGTTTTTTCTTGAGGAAGTCAACACAACATGAACCATTTTTTATTTAAATGGATAGAACTCGGTAAGGATTCAATGTATTTGGTTAGTCAGGCTCCTGATTCTAGATAGGCTAGAGTGGCCCGATGACTGATCCACATAACATATTCTTCTTAGAATTTGGGTCCTCATGTGATAGTGGAACTCATCATCTACCCATTTTATGACAACTACCTTTATCAGTGCAATGATTTTCTCCTCTGGTGAGAATCGATCGACATCCAATAATGGCATAAAATGATTATATTTCTTATTTATCCATGGATCGATCCCATTGGTTGTTCTATAAATTTGGTTCCATGGATTGCAATGGAAAACCTTATTCCCTTAATGGTGTGAGATTCAGTAGTGATTAATCGCGGTGACCATTAGTATATTTACTAGGGTTTTTCACTTCGGTAGTCAGTAATTTAGGTTCACCTTCTTCATTCTGGATCATGGTTCACTCTCATTCTTGATTAGTAGTATTCTTCAACAATGATGAGGATTCATTTGCGTCAATATTTGTGGATGTATCTCCATACTTGTTTTTAGTTCATTCATAGTTTCTTTGGTAAGTGACCTTGAAAATGTGGTATTTTTCAGGTATCTTGTGTTCACTTATGAAGGAATATAGATTATACTGATTTCCCAATATATTTAAGATGTGATCCTAAAAAACATGTCGTAACATGATGGTGGGTTTTTTCTCATAAATTCATTTTCCTTTTCAATAATTCTTTTGCACGGTTAGTTCAAATTTATATACGTAGGGACTTGGGAAGTGAATGTGAGATTGTACTATGGTCACTTTTTTCAATTTAAATTATAAAAAAATATCAAGAATGGTACATGTGAGATTTGATGGATGATTACTTTTTCATGTAATAGTGTGTCTATTTAGACAGTTTGACCCATTTTAACTTTTCTAACTCTTCAAAATATGAAAATAATATTTTTCCAATAAATATATGTTTCAGTTTAATAAATTAATTTCAAAATTTTATTTAAATCATAAATTAATGAAATAATTAATACCAAAATGTAAATCACCTTAAGATTTTAATTATTGAATCATATAATTATAATTTCAAATTTCAAAATTCATGTTTGAAAACATAATATACATAAAAATTAATAAATCATTTCCAAGAGTATTTAATATATTTTAGAATTTGTAAGTCTATATTTCTATGGATGAAAAAATTGAAGGTTTTCCTATGAATTTTATAATTTATTGGAGTAATTTTATATAATTAAAGGATAAAAAACATATTTCAGACTCACATAACTCCAAAAATCGTGATCTATTTCACTCCGGGACAATATTTTCATTGACTTCTAAATAATATGTTTTTTATTCAATACATATAATACACACATATAATTTATAGATATAAAATAATTCATTACCTATATTATCATGACCTATATTACTCTTTCACACACTGTTTAACTTCCATTTATATTATAATTCTTGTTACGTGAGTGAATCTGATAGCTATAAAAGGAATTAAAATTTTAATAAATAGAATCTCCATATATCCATTATTCTAAATCATCCTAAACCAAGGATAGTTTTTATACATAATTAATACATCTTAAATGAAATTTTTATAAGACAATTTTCCCAATCTTGGTTTCAAAATTTAACTCACCTAAATGAATTCATTTATGACAAATGATCACTTAATTTATCTTTTTTAACATTTTTCCCCTACCAAGTATGTGTATAAACTATTTAAGTGGAACTTATTTGAATATATATAGAAGGATTAAAATCACACACTATGTACCAATGTCTCAAAAATTCATTGTTAGATCCAAATTTACACTTTAATCATTTTTAAAATGACTTCAAATCAATTTCATATAGGCAAGATCCCTGAGGTGTTATTCAATCAAAAACATCAGGTCACCCAAGATTTAGTTTGAAATTATATTATTCACATGACATAATTTTTATTCTACAATGATATTCTATTTTCCACTATCAATTACAAGTATTCTAACAAAATTTATACAAGAACAGTGATTAGGTTCAGTTAGTAATCATTTATATACAGTAATCAAGAATCACTATAATCCCCATAAAAATCATGGTTTTTTTGGTTGAATTACATTGATGTTAAATTTTCCTGTCATATTATTTTTTCCCTTTTTTCATTTACACTCTAAAAATTATAAGAAAAAATAGTTATAAACTATACAAAGATTCCTAAAAATTGTAATTTTTTTATAATACATAATAGAAAAGGGGTATTTAAATCCTAAAACTACTTTTATCCCTACCCCACACTTATTTTACACTCCATTTTAGGTTTGTGAAGAATTAAATTTTTCTGAAAATTTAAAATTGAATAAAAATTGACTTTATAATCAAATATAGAGGAAATAGGCAAACTGTAATCCAACATTTTATGGAAACATAGCGAATTTTGGACACCTACATAGGCCCATCATAAGGATCTTCATAAAAAAATTTACATTCTATAACTTCAACATGAAGGGGATCTCTAATTTAGAAATGATGATTTGAAAATCACTTGATGTAAAAAGGTTGGTTATTGTAAAAGGTCTAGAAATCATTGAATGATTTTTACGATGCATCTGCTTCCTTCATAAAGATTTCAATGACACATTTTCTATTTATTGAATTTATAACATTAGGTTGTGTATATAATAGATATATTTAGAATTTTCCTTACATAATATGGTATTATTATATGCTTCTGGGCTTAGTTTCTCATACTCCAGCTTCTGTAACATCAAATTCTCCCCAATCATTCAATGTTTTAGGTCAAATTTTGGGCAGACCAGCCCATTTTATTATCTAGATCAATAAATAAATATTTTTTATTATATCCTCTATAGGTATGAAAAAGGTGTTATTAGTATATTCAATTCCATGATATGAATACATTTCAACATTATAATAACGTTTTTCAATGATAAAATATTTCATATTAAAATAATTTTCAAAAAAAATTTCATTAGAATCATTAGATTCTAAAATTTGTATCAATATAATTCGTGCATAAAAACTCATATATCTTCTACAAAAAATCATGGAATTTAAAAATGGTTCATAATTAAATATTTTTTTATTTATGTGGTTATGTAGTTTTATCAATTATGTTAAAATCCACTATCTCCTCACCAAAGGTTATGAAAATTGTTCCATCATTAAGGTTTATTATTATTTAGGTAGTCTTGAGAAATTCCATACTTAATTTGAAAGAAGACTGATTATTAACTTTTTTCCTCCATGTTGTGAATGTATAAATTTGAATGGAATTAAAAGCAATTCAAACTCACCATAAATCATCTAAAATTCTTACTATGTTGGAAATGGCTTAGTTGGTATGTTTTACAAGAACTCAGGTGGTTTCGAGTTTTTATATCTACATAGATGAGTAAACTAAATATAGTTTAACATTAATATATGAAATTAAATAACATAATCCACCAGTGAGTATTCTTGATCTTTTATAGGTTGATAGGTTATATATGTTTTATAATTCTGTCAATGAAATGCTGGTGGATGAATTTTTTGTGGAACCTTGTTGAAAGTGTTTCCTCTTTTTTTTTATTTGCGCTCTATTTGAAATTTTATATTACTATTTGATTCCTTGTAAATGTGTTGGTTTTTTATGGTAAGGTATTTATTATATGGATTTCTATATTATTGTACATTAGGAAAACCATCATTAAAGAGATCCAGAGAGAAATTGTATTGGAGGACAAGAGGTGGTTTGGTTTCTGAAATATCCTACACATTATTCATAGTTATATTTTTCAATAAAAGCAAAGTTAATTATTATTTTTTTAACCAATAGAGTTATAATCATTCACCTCATGTTCTTCTCTTATGGTAGTTCCCAAAAAATGTTATTTAGAATTATAGGTGACCCTTTCAATTAGGTCTCTAAAATCAATAAGTTATTTTTTTTCTTTCTCCTACCAAGGAATTATTCAAATGTTTCAAATTTTTATTAATCAATATATGGTAAAATAAATCTAAGAAATGATTTTATACATAGGTTTGGAATGAAAAGGTGTTTTTTAATCCTTTTAATTTCTACCAATAATCATAACTGGTCTCTCCCAATATTTTTTGATTGAATGCATATCTTTCTTTATCTATACAGTCTTTAATGCATCAAAATATATCCGTTGGAAGGCGTAGTTGTGATCATCTGAGGTGGTGATATCTCTATAATAGATGTTAAAGAGACAGCACATGTAAAATTATTCAGGAAATTAAGGAAATATCGTCTAACGGATTTCTGTCTTTCTATCAACTCTTGGTTTAAATATGTAACAAATTTATATTAATTTATATAGATTCTTATTTGGGCCTTCTACTAATTGACCATAGACATAGGCATGCGACTTATAATTATAGTGTAAATCTCCAAATCCTATTAATTATTTATTTGTAGATTGTAGTTTTTTTATTGAAATTAGCTTCATACATTTTTCTCAATGTTCAGTACATTTTAGACAAATTATATTATATGTTTTAATTCCTAAGGTAAAACTGGTGGATGTAGAAGAATGAGATAAAGAATCAATCAATGGAATATTGACCAACTCCTTTTCTACTTCCTCTACGATCCCCAATGTTCTATTTCTCTCTATGATGGTTTACTCACATTCAATGTCAAAACTAATGTGGTTAGATGAATTTGATATATATATTTGTTAAAATAATTTTTACACCTATATACATAAAAAACACTAGCCTCCATTGTAATAGTTCTAGGTTTGATGAGATTCTTATCACAGGGCAATCAAAATAATAAATTTAGTTCCCAACAAAAATATAGTTGTAGTGGGACTTGATGTTTTATCCCGAGAGGATAGTGTTATCAATGTGTTCTACTTTGTTTGGGTGGATTCAATGTGTGAAAATAGTTTATTAGGTTGAAGTGGATGGCATTCTAAATAATTTTTAGAATATGTTTTCTATCCATGTATATACACCTACCTACAATATTAAATTATTAATCTGATTTTAACACTACTAATTTCTAACTAATAAAATGAAATCCCACCATATACCCACTCATATATATTTTTTATTTAACAATAGGGAAGAAATGATCATTAAAACTTCCAATATCCCTTTTCCCAGCAATTAAAGATATCAAATTACCCTTAATTTAATATACTTCTCACGATCTCAAGAAACTGATATCACGTAATTGGTTTAAGCATTCTATATCATGAATATTGGAAATCAAATTCAATGTTAAATAAATAATAAATATTCTAATTTTAATAAAAATAAATGTCATCTATAGATTAGATCATAAGGTATTAAATATTTTAAATTTATAATTCATTAGAAATGGGATATGGAGAGTCTCCCTAGCTTAACAACTAATGGATTAGTGTGTCATTATAATATTTTTTAAAATATAAATGATGTAATGAAAAAAAATCAGCATCATGAAGATATTATGGAAATTATCTTATGAGAGAGAGATCTATATTTTAGTATTGTTAATAGTGATTTGTATATATCAGGTATTATTATATGTCCTTAACATGATTTGAAATTATCCACATGAGTAAAAAATATTTTCCTCATTTACTTCGGGTGACAGTGGGAATGTTCAGAAGTTTATTCATCAATCCACAATGTATTTTGGATCCTT
Source organism: Viscum album (assembly GCA_963277665.1). NCBI lineage: Eukaryota > Viridiplantae > Streptophyta > Magnoliopsida > Santalales > Viscaceae > Viscum > Viscum album. The sequence continues at coordinate 1,843,162,287 of OY728163.1, read as the reverse complement.
AAAAGGATTAATTTTGAGGGTTACAACTCTTTTTTCTTAGCATTTAGAATCATCCCAAACTGATTTTTGATCTTACCAAGATCATGCTCCATACTATTTGGAAGCATAGTTATTTATTACATTAAAAATTCATATAAATAATCTTATATTATAAGAAAGAATATGGTTATTGTATTGGACATCATATCTAGATTCAGTGAATTGAAAAATGAACGACCAAGCTTAGGCCTAATATGTCACATAAATTGGAACGTAGAATCATAACATGGTTTTTATGAATTCATAACTGAAAACATAGTCAATATGTGAAAAACTAATCCATATGATTAAATTATATATGTAGTGGTACTGTGGAGAGGCTTCAAAGAGTTGTAATCAGAATGGAAATGAATCATGTTAGCTCATATGAGGTTGGGTATGGTGCTTAAAATATCCTTTAAATGATTTCACTATATTGCATAAACTTTCCGAGTTCTTTAATGTTGGGAATCCAATTTGAAGAAATTGTCATTGAATTTTTTTAGTTTTCATGAAAAATATTAATTGATAATGCATAATGTACAATTATTTTAGATTGATATCATATATGGTTCATCAACCCCACCTTTTTGATTTATGTCTTCTTCAAGGACAAGTTTCTCCCTCCAGTGATAATCAGTTGGATTCCATAATTGGACATAAAATATTTGATTTTTCTTCATCAGTTAGCTAATCTCATATGTTCTTCACGTATTATTGTTGAAGGAAATATTGTATTATCCATTCATCCCTTGGTACTGTGAAATTTGTTAGGTATTTAACTCTGTGACCTATGGATGAATTCTTTGGGCATTGACCTTTGAAAATATGTGATTCTAGTTCACCTTCTTCGGGGTGTTTTTTCAATAACTCTCAGCCTCGATTAATGGTCTTCTATCCTAACACTATGATATCGTTTACTTCAATGGTTCCCAATTAATCTAGGGGATTTTGGTCAGTTCCTTCATGTAATCTTTGTGAAGCTAACCTAAAAATTTGTTAGGATCTAGTTAACATGAACTCACCTGGGAAGTGATTCGTGGTATATTGATTTTCCATTGTGGTAACTTTAGCATGTTAATATGACATAACATTCAATCACATGCTGAATGTTTCTTTAAATTTTCATATATATTTACATTAAATTAACACATGTAGACATTTTTTATGTGACTTAGAGAATTAAATGTGGTAACTTTTATTTAACGTACATGATCAATTAAATTATTTCAAGTGTGGCATGTTTGAGATTAGTCATGAAATCACATTATGAAGTTACCATGACTAATGCATGCTCGTGCGTTGTTGGGAATGTGCGACAAACTAAAATTCATACCGCCTTACTACTTAGGACAGTGGCAAGAAGGGGTCGAACCACAGGGAGGCCTTTTTTGTGTTTGGTGCTAAAAAATGACTAAACAAAAAAACACACATGCAAATATCGAGCAAAGAAAAATGGTGATGGTGAAGTGAAGTGAATGAGATTTAGTGTGTGTAGAAGTGAGGGAGAGCTAGTGAGTGCAAGGGAGTAGACAGAGCAGAGCAGCAAGAGGAATTGTGATGCAAACAACAAATATATGATTAAGTGGGAAGTCCACTGGACGATTTGATATTGTTTAACCTTATACATGCACTGCGGTTTAAGAAAAACATGGATCTGACTAAGAGTAACCGGCCATAGATGTCGTTTGGTCAGCTTGTGATGTAATATCTCTTACAGTCCCTCGACTGTAAGAGTCATTCCATCCAATGGTGAAATCAAGTCAGTAGTCACCGAGATCAACTTTTCAGTTGAGTTCGGTGTTTCTCTCTCTTTCAAGAGTAATTCACTTGTCAGTAAATTACTCAGATTGAAACAGTTTCAATTAAAGTGAAAACATGATTGGTTTTCACTCGATCATGTTGTTTCGAAAATAAGGTTGTCTGTAATTACTGAGAGAGACAATCCAGAGCAAGAATGCAGTGCATGAATGAGATTGAACAAATCTAATCAACCAGCTTATTCCCCCCAGAGTGAATTAGCCGGACATCGTGGTTGGTTTTAATGCAATAGTGAAATAAGAATCAATGTAGTTAATGTTAAATTCAATTACAAAAAAACAGAGCACAAGTCAAATAAGAATGTTTGTCTCCCTGCTCGAGGTCTCAGAAACAATAACTCCTGCTGCTTGATGGTGGATGCAATGTTGGAACTCCGCTCGATGTCCCGCCCTGGGAATCGAGGTGTGAAATGCACTGGTCTCGTACTCCAATCACTCCAAGGGAGATGGTGTAAGTTTTTTTCCTGCTCCGCTCCCTCGGTCTGGATCAAAGTCCTGCTGCTTCTCTCTCCCGATGGAAGTCTGTCCCCCCACATTTTTTTCACTCATGCTTAGCTCTGTTGATCTCTTCCTCTCCCGCCTCTTGTGCATTCATCACCCAACCGAAGACTCTGGAATCTCCCCTGAAGTGTTCCCAAGCCTCCACGTGGCTCCTTCACTATGCTTCTCCTCCCGCGCTTGTCACGGGAGTTGTTGATCCTAACTGAATGAAAAATAATGCGCGCACGGTGAGCCAATTTCTTCCCTGGACACCTGATCCATGTGGCGTGCTTTTATGTGCACGTCATGATGTTTTTAGTGAATTCCAACTCAATGCATCCCACTGCCTGCCACGAAACAAAAAAATACACACGTTAATCAAATTATGTAAATATACATATATAACTTCTTAAAAGTATTTATTAATGTATATATATGTATATTAAATAAAAATACTTATAAGAATATATATTTTATAAAACCTAATACTATTATTAATACAATAACTATTTTATTTAATTACCAACAACTATTATTATATATAAAATTAGTATTATATATATATGATTATATACCAATTATTATTATATTGTATATGATATATAATATATAAAATAATGTACATAATTATATATTATTAAAGGTATACTAATTGTATTTTATTATGTATATTAATATTATTATCTATTATATTAGATTAATATATATATTATTTTTATATACATAAAGCATATATTCTATTATTATCAAACCTATTATTGATATTATATAATATATGAAATATATATATTTTATAATATATTAGTTTATATTATATGTTATTTTAAAATAAAATGAAAATTAAACGAATCAAAATAAAAATGTAAAGGGGGAGGAAGGAATCGGGTCTGGCGAGGATGAGAGGGGGCATGGGGCTCGTGCGGCACGACTTTAGCAGGGGAGAAGGCGAAGTGTGGCGGGTGGCGTAGAATAGGAGGTGGAAGGAAAGGCCGGCGAGGGGTAAGCAGGGGGTTCGTGCAGCATTCCCAGAGCTACTGTGCACTGGAGCAGTGGATGGGTGATGTGTTTTAGGTGATGTGGGTGTGGCGGATGGTGGTTGTGGTGAAAACGGGGAATGTCAATTTGGCTGCGACTAACGGTGAGGTCCGAGCAGTAGGGGGAAGTGACACCGACGGGTTTGCGGCGTGGAGAAGAGAGGCAGCGAATCGGGGTTCAATGTGTGCGGTTGTTCTAACAGTAGGAGAAGATGCGAGTTAGGGTTCCAAGTGAGTGCTGAGGCGATGTTGTGCAGTGCGGGTGATTTGGGATGCTAATTTTCTTGTCACTGATTTGAATATGTTCTTCGTGCGCATTGATTTTGTTTCTATGATTATTTTCTTTTTTTTAATCTTCTGTTGTTGTGGATTTTCTATGGTTGTTGTTGGGTGAATTTGGCTATTGCGGTGTATTTGATTTGTTGTGATGTTGTGTGGGTGTGTGGATCCGAGTCGGGGAGATGAGAAGAGGGGTGGAAGGGAAGTGAATATAGAAGTAGAGGAGTGGAACACCGAGGTTTGAGAATGGGGAATTAAAGGTGAGGGTGAGAGGTAGGGTAACAGTGAGATGCAACAGAAATGGTCTAACGGTGAGGTTGAGAAAAATAGGGTAATAGTGAGGTTGTAAAGGGGATAACAGTAGGAGTGGTAACGGTGATGATGGAAAATAAGGTAATAGTGAGGTATAAAATAAAATAGTGAGAAAGTAACAGTGAGGTGACATGAAATGGTGAGGAAATGTAACTGTGAGGTGGATATAACAATGAGGAAGAAAAAAAAAGTATAACAGTGAGGTGGAGGCAATAGTGAGGTAATAAAATAAAATAGCGAGAAATTAACAGTGAGGTTGGATGGATAACAATGGACTTACCCTAACGGTGAAAAAAAATGGAAACGGTGAGGTGTGTAAGGAGGCGTCGTGGAAAGGTAACAGGGAGACAGTCACTATTGAGGACGAGACCATGCGGCCGCAACACCTGCGAATGTACATAACAATGAAAATTAAATAAATAAAATAATTTAATGAAACTATGAAAACAAATAAATCAATTAATAAATTAAACTAAATATAATGGTGTTTAAAACTAAAAACAAAAAAGTTAAATAATAAATAAAAATACTTTATTTAAAAGAATGGATTAATTCGGGTTTAAAAATAAACAAACTTAATTAAAGAATAAATTAAACTATATTCAGTAACTTAATTAAATTATTTAATCAGTTAATTATAGAATTAATGAATTAAAGAATAAAAATATTAAAAGAATAAAATTAAATTGTTGAAACTAATTAAATTATTAAAAGATTAAAAACAAAATGAGTTGTTTTTTCACAATTTGAAGAATAAAGCATTAATTAATTTAATAAATGAATTGTTAAACTAACTAGAATGAAAAATTATAAAAATAAAAGAAAAAATAAATAAAAGTCTAATACAGAAGACTAATTTAATTTAAGAATTATTTAAAATTACACTAATGCACATTAAAACACATATTTTAAACTAAAATTGATTTTTTTACACAGAAAAGTACAAAAACACAACAATTATCAATTATTTACTAAAAATATTCATTTTGGTATAAAAAAGTCAATAAAAATAAAAAAAGATGTGGCAAAGAGTGTTAAAACATGCCACATCAAACTCCCCCACACATAAATCTTTGTTTTTCCTCAAATAAGTACATGTCATTGAATTTAAAACAAAACTATGATATGTAAATTTCAACTCAAAAATTGCATGATTGAACTTAAAAATCATGATGGACATGACCAAACAACGAGTCAGGTTTTTCAAAGGTGTTCAAAAATGTTTTCATGTTTATCTTCAAAAGCCCACTAGATTTCAAGGGCTTCACAAACTTATACACTGTCAAGTATGTCATGCCTCCTATATGTATTCATTAACTGTCCTACTTCACCATCGAATTCATGTACTGATTCAAGGAGTGTTGACAGGTTAGATGAAGTGGAACTCAAAACCTAACCAAGTGAACCTTTCATTCTCACATTCCTCCAGGTTCCAAGAAATTAAAGTCCATTAAATTGATCACTTAATTGATTCAACTCAAATTCAAATTAACCAAGTCAATTTCTCCCTTCTTCATCTGGGTTCAAAATTCCCCTCACATTAAATAGTTCATTTTTGGCAAGTGCACTTTATTTTAGTTTTTTTCCCAGCCATATTCCATGTGAAGAGAACTATGCATAGCACTTATTAAGATTGAAATTGGCTTTATTTATTCACAGAAATGAACCCAATGCACCTTTTCTCTGATACTCGCCGTGGGATCCCATTTGCCAATTTTACTCCAGTTACAAAGGACAAAATCAATAATCATTCGAATTGACTTCCTAAAGTGATTGAATATTATTTCAAAAAAATGTGAGTCACCTGGGTTCCGATGAGAACTTCAAGTTATCCTAAGCCATGATCCTCACTCCACCAAACCTATCCTATCGTAATCTCATCCTCAGTTCTTAAACAGACAGATCCATAGAGAAGTGAACAATTGCACTCAACAATCTTTCATACTTAACAGTTTCTGACTCAGTGCCACTCTCAACATCCATAAAAAATCTATCCACTAAACAATAAAAAATTGATGTACCAGTGAACCTCCAATGACCATAAATTGATGGAAAATTTCGAAAAATTTTGGAGGAATTTTGAACCATTTTTGAACCATTTTCTTTTGAAAAAATTTAACCATTTTTTAAACAAACTCAGTTTCAAGAATGGGGAATTCAACATGACACTAGAATGACCCCTCTCCCACACACATAAAACCCAAAATTGTCCCCAATGTTGCCTTTGAAGGCGGGAGATAGTGGAAGTTCAAAATTGATGAACAGTTCATCTGAAGAAAGATATGGGGGGGGTAGAAATGAAGTTCAAAAATTGTCTTTTCCATACAAAAAGAAAAATAAAAAGAAAAACAAAAAAAAAAGAAAAACAGAAAAGACCAACCCCACCAGCCTCACCAGCAACCAAGTGAATTTTTATTCCTAAATTGTTCATGCTTTTAAATTTTTATAGATCAGACAAAATATTTTATCAATGTACTTCAAATAATAGCATGATTATTAATAGTAGCATGTTTTTATCAGCAACATCTTAATGAAATTGAAATAAATGGGTGAAAGCATGTTTTACAAATCAGCTCAAAAAAATTTCACTTCTCTAGATACTAGAAGCTAACACCCAAGAAACAAAACATAGTCATTACTCACAGATCGGTAGGAAGTCCCCCAAACTTAGTTCATAGTGACAAGTAAACAAGTAATTGAAAGTGAAAAAGGCAGAACAACACTTCCCTGAATTATTGGACCTTAAGAAGTGTCTTTCATCAACAGATCCTCATAAGCATCATTGGGATGTTATTCCTCTTCAAAACCTGCAAGTTCAAATAAGTAGAATAAAATTTCAGATTTTAAAGTTCAAGATAAATTACCCAAGAGAGTGAGTAGGGAGAAATGTTATCCATATGATGCAGTGGATTTCTCCCTTGGGTTTTCTAGGCCAAGTTTCTTGCAGCACCAACTCTATCTAAACAACATCAGATTATGAAGTACCATCAGCAGTTAAGCAATTGAACCGAAGAACAAGCAGCAGGATTTACTTTATTGAAAAACATAAAATAAAAAGAGAAACTACAAGCAACCATGGCTTAGTTCCCATGCAACACTGAGTTTATAGCCCTCAGTTAGACTTGAATCAGATTATTCTTCCAACAGAGATATGACAGCCAAGCCCTTTGTATTCCCTTCAAAGAAGTGCTTTATTCTTTGACGATTGACTAATAAAGGTCTATTCTCATCTCCAACCAGCTCAATAGCTCCATTAACCAAGACTCTAACAATGGTAAAGGGTCCTGACCACTTGGACTTCAACTTCCTAGGAAACAGCTTCAATCTTGAATTGAAAAGTAGGAACCTCTCACCATCCATGAAATTCTTATTTTGAATGATTGAGTCATGAAAAGCCTTTGTTCTTTCTTTCTAAATTTCATCATTCTCATATGACTCTCTTCGGATATCATCCAGATCACTTAGCTCTAGTAGTCTCCTCTCTCGAGCAGATTTAAAATCAATGTTATGTGCCTTCATTGCCCAATAAGATCTCTGCTATAACTCAATATGCAGATGGCATGTTTTCCCAAAGAGTAGCCTATATGGAGAAATCCGTATAAGAGTCTTATAAGAAGTTCTGTAGGCCCAAAGTGCCTCATCCAATTTCCTTGACAAGTCTTTCCTGGAACTAGACACTTTTTTCTCTAAAATTTGTTTGAGCTCTCTGTTTGAAACTTCTGTTTTCCCACTAGACTGTGGGTGGTAAGTAGTGCCTATCCTATGAGAGCACCCATACTTCTCCATCAATACTTTGAACATATAATTATTGAAGTGAGTTCCATTATTAGTTATAAAATCTGGAGGCACACCAAATATGGAAAAGATGTTTTTCTTAATGAATTTACCAACACTAACAGCTGAGTTATGAGGCAGAGCTACTGCCTCAACCCTCTTGGACACGTAGTCCACAGCAACCAAAATGTACTCATTCCCATAAGAGGATGGAAATGGTCCCATGAAGTCCAAGCCCCACACATCAAAGATTTCAACCTCCCGGATACCTTTTTGGGGTAGTTCCTGCCTTCTTCCAACATTTCCCAACATTTGACATTTCTTACAGCCAATAACCAAACTCCTAGCATCTTTAAGCAGTGTTGGCCAGTAGAAACGAGCCTGGAGGAACTTCTGAGCCATCCTTTCTCCTCCATGGTGGCCACCCCAAGGTGATGAATGGAAGCTCTCAGGTATGGGTAAAATCTCATCCTCAACCACACATATTCTTAGAATCCCATCAGAACATCTCCTAAAGAGAAGAGGGTCATCCGAAAAATAATATTTCAGTTCAGATATAAACCGCTTCCTTTGGTTGTGTGAGAGATCCTTGGGGATGACTCCAGCTGCCAGAAAGTTGGAATAGTCTACAAACCAAGAAGACTGGTGCACAAAAGCTGCAAATAGTTGTTGATCAGGGAAAGAGGTGTTGACCTCTTCTGGTTCCTTACTTGGGGAATTGGTCAATCTGGACAAGTGATCTGCAACTACATTCTCATCCCCTTTCTTATCCTTAATCACTAAATCAAACTCCTGTAGTTTCACGGTCCACCTCATGAGTCTAGGATTTGATTCCTTTTTAGCCAGCAAGTACTTAAGGGCTGAATGATCTGTGAAAACTATGATCCTTGATCCTATTAAGTACTGCCTGAAATTTTCCAAAGAAAACATCACACCAGCCAGCTCCTTTTCAGTGGTAGAATAATTCTTTTGGGCCTCATCTAGCAGCTTGCTTGCATAGTAAATAACGTGAAGATTCCTATCCTTCCTCTGCCCTAACACAACTCCTACTGTGAAGTCACTAGCATCACACATAACCTCAAAAGGAAGCTGCCAGTCAGGAGTAGTGATTATAGGTGAAGTAGTCAACTTCTCCTTGAGCAGATTAAAGGCCTGTAGACATGTATCATCGAAGAAAAAGGGTGTGTCCTTAACCGACAGGGAGCACAGGGGTCTGGTAATCATAGAAAAGTCCTTAATAAACCTCATGTAGAACCCATCATGAACCAAAAAACTTCTAATTCCTTTTACATTTTTAGGTGGGGGAAACTTTTGAATGACCTCAATTTTAGCATTATGGTCCTCTGGCCCCTTCTTAGAAACCTTGTGTCCCAAAACTATTCCTTCAGTTTCCATGAATTGGCACTTTTCCAAGTTTAAGACTAAGTTGGTCTCTTGGAATCTTTCTAACACTAATTATAGGTTTCTCAGACAGTTCTCAATGTTATCTCCCACAACAACAAAATCATCCATGAATACTTCAATAATCCTCTCTACCATGTCTAAAAAAATTGCCATCATACATATCCGAAAAGTGGCAGGATCACCACACAAGCCAAAGGGCATCCACCGGTAGGAAAATTTCCCAAATGGACAGGTGAAGATGGTTTTCTCTTGGTCCTCAGGTGCAATGGAAATCTCGTTGTAACCTGAATAACCATTAGGAAAGCAGAAAAATTCATTGCATGCAAACCTCTCTAACATTTGATCCAAAAATGTCATGAGGAAGTGATCCTTTCTTGTGGCAGCATTCAACTTCCTGTAGTCTATAAAGAATCTCCATTTATTCACTGCCCTTTTCTAGATTTTCTCATTCTTTTCATTAGTGACCTCTATTACTCCGCTCTTTTTGGGAACCACCTAGACAGGACTGACCCAGGGGATATCAGAAATAGGAAAAAATATTCCATCATCCAGCAACCTAATCACTTCTTCTCTCACAACATCTTTCATGTTGGTGTTGAGTCTTCTTTGAGCATCCACTCCAGTCTTACACTCAGGTTCCATTGGAATTTTATGCATACAAAAGGCTGGAATTATCCCTTTGATGTCAGCAATTGACCAGCCTATGATTGACTTGTCTTTCCTCAAAACAGTAAGCAGATTCTTCTCTCGACTCACCTCTAGATTGGATGAAATGATCACAGGTATGGTATAATTTTCTCCTAAAAAGGATTATTTCAGATGGGAAGGGAGAGTCTTGAGTTCAAGGGTGGGTGGTGACTGGCTTGAGGGAAGACACTTGGGCCTGGGTGGCCCAAGGTCTTCATGTTTCCTATTAAAGAAGGCAGTAGAGAAGGCTTTTTCCTCAGTATAAGAGCTTCCAAAAGATGTCTCCTCAAACTCAGACTCCTCTCTTGGAGTAAGAATGTGCTCTAAAACAAACTCATCTATGTTCTCCAAGAATTCACCCTTATACTCATCAAAAAATTCTCTCTCATTACTTGAGTTGATCCCCATGAAAGAGGAAGCAGGGATTTCAGGTTCACTAATGACTTTAACTATCATTCTCAGAAACTATTCTTCCTCCTGATCAACACTAATCTCAGCAACTAACATCTCATATTTTGGGAAGATTGGGTGGGTGGGATGTTGTATTTTCTTAAACACATTGAATTCTTCTTTCTGTTCACCCAAATTGAAAATCAGTTTCCCCTTAGACACATCTATCACAACTCCCCCTGTGGACAAGAAGGGCCTACCAAGAATGATAGGAACCTCCTGGTCACAATCCATGTCAAGGATAAGAAGGTCAGAAGGAAAAAGGAGTTTTCCTACTCCCACTAACAGATCATCGACCCTACCCACTGGATGAGTAATAAACCTATAAACAAGTTGTAACACAATAGTGGTGGGATGGGGAACTCCTAATCTAAGGTGATGGAAAAGTGATAGTGGAATCAGATTAATACTAGGACCCAGATCACAAAAAAAATTGAACTTACCACATCTATCCCCAAATGTGCAAGGGATGACAGAACTTTCAAGGTCTTGAATCTTAGGAGGTATCCAATTCTGCAAGACTGCACTACACTCCTCTGTTAAGATATAGGTGGAAAATTCTTCCAAAGTCTTTTTGTTTGAACAAATTTTCTTGAGTGATTTCAAATATTATGGGCTTTGTATCAATGCTTCCAAGAATGGAATATCAATGATCAGATTTTTAACCACTTTCAAAAATTTCAATAGTTCAGAATCTTGAATTGGTTTCTTAATTCTTTATGGGAAAAGGATTTTAGGGGCAAAATTCCCCACAATTGGAGGCATCTCTACAGCTTATTCTTCAACAATTTTCTTCCCTTTATTATCTTTGTTTTTCAAGCCATTTTCTTTGAGTTTTTGAGTTCGAACAGTAGGGACTGGAGGAATTCCAGTGGTGTTGTCCAGTTTTCCAGATTCAGGTTCTTTCAAATTTGAGTTTTCAGTTTCATCCAGTTTCATTTTCAGAATTTTGGGGTTCTTTCCTAGGCTCTTGGTGAGTTTTGAGACCACTTCTTATGGTCACAGCCATGGAATTTTCCCAAGGATTAGCTTTAGTGGTGCTTGGTAGCCTACCCTTTTCTCTATTACTAGCATCCCTAGCCAACTACCCCATTTGAATTTCTAGGTTCTTCATTCTAGTATCCAGTTGATCTTTATCAAAATCATTTTTGATCTTCTGTTCATCAAACCACCCTATCAACTGATGGAACATATCTCTCACCTCATCTTTTGAGTTGGATGAGTCATCCTTTGGTTGGGATTGGGGTTGGAATTTCGGCCTAGGAGGCTGTTGGAATCCAGGAGGACCAGATCATCGGAGGACTCCCTACTCCCTCCATTACTGAGTCAGATGGTTCATATACCCCTGATTGTAGGTGTTGGAAAAAGGATCATCCCTAGGATGCATCCGAGGTCCACAACCGGCAAAACTGACACTCTCATGAGGCTGGATAAGAATATCAATGTTTGGACAACAGGTTTGAGAGTAGCCATACATGCCACAGTGGTGACACTTCTCCTTAAGGATTTGATGTGGGTTCTCATTAAAGAACCCAACAGCTTTGGATTCATCTTGAGGAGAAGGGGCGATTTACTTTCTAACAATGGTTCCCCTCCTAGAGCATTTGTGTTGGGAGTTCTGAGCTAATGTGTTAAAGATCTGTTTGAGCTCCTCAGCAGTCCTATCACTAAAATCTCCTCCAGAAGACTGATCCACCAAGGTTTGGTTGTAATGGGTGAGACTATTGTAGAAGGCTTCCATGAGGAATGGAGGTGTACATTAATGGTTTGGACACTGCCCAAGTAACCCTCTTAACCTATCCCAGGCTTCATGAAATAGTTCTCCTTAATCCTGAAGGAATCCAGTGATTTTTTGTCTGATTTCAGATATCAACCTCCTAGGATAGAATTGCATAGTAAAGGCATTGTACACTTGGTCCAAGGTGACAAAGATCGCGTCCTCTAACTATTGGAACCAAGACCTAGCATTGTCATTGGGGCAGAAGGGGAAAACTCTCAGGTTTAGTTCTTCATCAGTGAGACCCCTAAGTGGAAGCTGCTGGACACTACAATAGAAGTATCTAATGAAGTCAAGAGAGTCTTCACTAGGCATTCCATTGAATGTAGGCAGTTGACTAAGCAAGGATTGCTTGATCTCATAATTCCTAGACCAAGGATAGAGTCTAATGCACGAAGGATTGCTAGACACTGAAGGTAACAAGAACTCTCTCAAACTATGCCTCTCAGCTATCTTATTCCCAGGTCGGTTCATCATTCAATGTTGGTTCACATTCTCAGGAAGTTGATTATTCATGTTTTCATTTCTGTTTTCTTCCATTTTAAACTTTTCATTGTTCTTTTTCACTTATTTTAGGTGCTTATCAATCTCAGGGTTACGAGGTACTAAGTGCTCAGACCTAGACCTGGTTTTCATGTAGCAGGTTCACAATTTTTTTTTGAATTTTTATTTTCTATTTTCAGTTTTTTTAGTCATTTTTTTTATGAATTTTTTGATTTTTTTCTAGGTGAATTTTTGTTTGGTTTATTTTTGCGCACCTAGCCTCCCCAGAAACGTCGCCAAAATTTGCACGCTCACGCGTTGTTGGGCATGGGCGACAAACTAAAATTTATACCTACTTACTACTTATAATAGTGGAAAGACAGGGTCGAACCACAGGGAGGCCTGTTGTTGTATTTGGTTCTAAAAAAAAGACCAAACAAAAAAAACACATGCAAATATCGAGCAAAGACAAATGGTGGTGGTGAAGTGAAGTGAGTGAGATTTAGTGTGTTTTGAAGTGAGGGAGAGCTAGTGATGTCAAGGGAGTAGACAGTGCAAAGCAGCAAGAGGAATTATGATGCAAACAACCAATAGATGAGTAAGGGGGAAGTCCACTAGCCGATTTGACGTTGTTTAACCTTATTCATGCACTACGATTTAAGAAGAACATGGATCTGACTAAGAGTAACTGGTCAGAGTTGTCGTCTGGTCAGCTTGTGATGTAATATCTCTTACAGTCCCTCGACTGTAGGAGTCATTCCATCCAATGTTGATATCAAGTCAGTAGTCACCGAGCTCAACTTGTCAGTTGAGTTCGGTGTGTCTCTCTCTTTCAAGAGTAATTCACTTGTAAGTGAATTACTCAGATTGAAACAGTTTTAATTAAAGTGCAAACAAGATAGATTTTCACTCGATCCTGTTGTTTTGAAAATAAGCTCATCTGTACTTAGTGAGAGAGACAATCCAGAGCAAGGATGAAGAGCATGAATGAGATTAAACAGATCGAATCAACCTGCTTATTCCCCCCAAAGGGAATTAGCCGGACATCGTGGTTGGTTATAATGAAATAGTGAAATAAGAATCAATGTAGTTCATGTTAAATTCAATTGCATAATAACAGAGCACAAGTCAAATAAGAATGTTCGTCTCCCTACTCGAGCCCTCGGAAACTCTAACTCCTACCGCTTGTTTGTGGATACGATGTTGGAACTCTGCTCGATATCCAACCCTAGGAATCGAGGTGTGAAATGCATTGGTCTCGTACTGAAATCTCTCCAAGGGAGATGGTGTATGTTTTTTTCCTGCTCCACTCCCCCGGTCTAGATCAAAGTCCGGCTGCTTCTCTCTCCCGATGGAAGTGTGTCCCCCCAACTTTTTTTCGCTCCTGCTTAGCTCTATTGATCTCTACCTCTCCCGCATCTCGTGCATTTATCACCCAACCAAAGCCTCTGGAATCTCCCCTGATGTGTTCCCCAGCCTCCAAGTGGATCCTTCACTGTGCTGCTCCTCCCGTGCTTGTCACTGGATCAGTTGCTCCGAACTGAATGAAAAATAATGCGCGTGCGGTGAGCTAATTTCTTCCCTGGACACCTGATCCACGTGGCGTGATTTTATGTGCACGTCATGATGTTTTTAGTGAATTCCCACTCAATGCATCCCACCCCCTCCACGAAACAACAAAACACACATGTGAGTCAGATTATGTAAATATACATATATAACTACTTAAAAGTACTTATTGATGTATATATATGTATACGAAATAAAAATACTTATAAGAATATATATTTTATAAAACCTAATACTATTATTAATACAATAACTATTTTATTTAATTAACAACAACTATTAATATATAAGAAATTAGTATTATATATATAAGATTATATTAAAATTATTATTATATTGTATATGATATATAATATATAAAATAATGTACATTATTATATATTATTAAAGGTATACTAATTGTATTTTATTATGTATATCAATATTATTATCTCTTATATTAGTTTAATACGTATATTATTATGATATACAAAAAGCATATATTCTATTATTATCAAACCTATTATTGATAGTATATAATCCATGAAATATATATATTTTATAATATATTATTTTATATTATATGTTATTGTAAAATACAATGGAAAATAAAAGAAAGAAAATAAAAATTTAAAGGGGGAGGAAAGAATCGGGTCTGGCGAGGATGAGAGGGGGCACAGGGCTCGTGCGGCGCGGCTTCAGTAGGGGAGAAGGAGAAGTGTGGCGGGTGTCGGGGAATAGGAGGTGGAAGTAAAGGCCAACGAGGGGTAAGCAGGGGGTTCGTGCGGCTTTCCCAGAGCTGCTGTGCACTGGAGCAGTGGATGGGTGATGTGGTTTAGGCGAAGTAGGTGCGGCAGACGGTGGTTGTGGGGGAAAAGGGGCTCCTTGATTTTGTTGTTGATTTGAATATATTCCCGGGGCGCCCTGATTTTGTTGTTGTGATTTTTTTTTTTAATCTGATGTTGTTGTGGATTTTCTATGGTTTTTGTTGGGTGAATTTGGATGATTCGGTGAATTTGAATTGCTGTGTGGATCCGAGGCAGGGACATGAGCAGAGGGGTGGAAGGGAAGTGAATGTAGGAGCAGAGGAGTGGAATGGTGAGGTTTTAGAATGGGGCAGTAACGGTGAGGATTAGAGGTAGGGTAACGGTGAGATGCAGCATAAATGGTCTAACGGCGAGGTTGAGAAAAATATGGTAATGGTGAGCTTATAAAGGGGTTAATAGTAGGAGTGGTAATGGTGAGGATGGAAAATAAGGTAACAGTGAGGTAAAAAATAAAATAGTGATAAAGTAACAGGGAGGTGAGATGAAACAGTGAGGAAATGTAACTGTGAGGTTGATATAGCAGTGAGGACGAAATAAAAAGTATAACAGTGAGGTGGAGACAACAGTGAGGTAATAAAAATAAAATAGTGAGAAATTAACAGTGAGATTGGATGGATAAAAATGTACTTAGCCTAACAGTGAGAAAAAATGAAAACGGTGGGGTGTGCAAGTAGGCGCTGTGGAAAGGTAACAGTGAGACAGTCACTGTTAAGGATGGGACCGTGTGGCCGCAACACCTGCGAACGTACATAACAAAGAAAATTAAATAAATAAAATAATTTAATGAAACTAAAAATACAAATAAATCAATTAATATATTAAATTAAATAGAATGGAGTTAAAAACTAAAAACGAAAAAGTTAAATAATAAATTAAAAAAAACTTTATTTAAAAGAATGAATTAATTCGGGTTTAAAAATAAAAAAACTTAATTAAAGAACAAATTAAACTATTTTTAGTAACGTGCTTAAATTTTATAACCTGTTAATTATAGAATTAGTTAAATTAAAGAATAAAAATATTAAATGAATAAAATTAAATTGTTAAAACTAATTAAATTATTAAAATATTAAAAACAAAAAGAGTTATTTATTCACAATTTAAAGAGTAAATCCTTAATTAATTTAATAAATGAATTAATAAACTATTTAGAATGAAAAATTATAAAAATAAAAGAAAAAATAAATAAAAGTCTGATACAGAAGACTATGTTAATTTAAGAATTATTTTAAATGACACTAATGCACATTAAAACACATGTTTTAAACTAAAATTGATTATTTTACACAGAAAAGTACAAAAACACAACAATTATCAATCATTTACTAAAAATAATCATTTTGGTATAAAAAAGTCAATAAAAAATGTAAAAAGGATCTGGAAAAGAGTGTTGAAACAGTGCCACATCAACTGAAATGTGGTCACATTAACCCTATAAAATCATCGTAGAATATAAACAACAAAAAAATTACAAAAATTTTAATATAATTATAATATTGATTTATTGATTTTACTTATTTAAAAATTTAAGAAAGAATAAAAACATTGAAAAACCCCATTAATAATTTAATTCTTGAATCATAAAATTATAATTTAAAATTTCAAATTCAGCTTTGGATTCTTAATTTTTATTAAAAAATTAATAAATAATTTGATCCTAGTATTCATGAAATGTTATTATTTAATTAATAATGTTATAAAGATCACAAAAGTGAAGGATTACCAGGGATTTCATTAATTAATTGGGATAATTTCAAGGAATTAAATAAAAAATATTTTATCAGTCCAACTCAAATCATGTAGAATTCTATGGTATCTAACAAGAAGATTTAATATGAGAGACTAAAAGTGAGAGGGAGGTAGAAGTTAGAGGAAGAAAAATTGATGAATTTACATTAAAAAATAGTTGACATTTGATGAAAATGATCCATGAATTGAAATATGATATTTTTAGAGCTCCCCAAGAATTAGTACAATGGGTAACCGAGTATTAAAGGAGGAATGATGTAAAAATTAAGAGGTTAAATAATTTATTTTTATTTTTAATGAAAATTAGGTAACTCGCATGGTTTGTTAAACTGTGAACCAATCATGTTGGTGGGACTACTTATGACTTGGGAACCATAATGGTGTGACTACATAGTCTTCCAAACCATAAAAAACAATGTGAAACCTTACTATTAATGTTATAACACCCCATACACAATTGTCGCATGGTTTCTCATAACCATAAACAAGTTGTGTTCCATAAAAACCTTTCATAAGGGTACATATATAGTTTTTATTGGAATATTCTTCATTTGAAATAAAACATCAATTTTCATGGTAGACTACCCAAGCTAGAATAAAATGTTTTGAAAATCCACTATGTAATGATAATTATCTAGTTTCCTCTAAACCACGCATAGTGTGCAATAGAAGAAAAATTCCACAATTATAATATTGTAAACCCAAATTCTCATATGATTAAAATTTTCCTAAATATGATTATATAATGCAGAACAATAATCAATTATAATAAAATGGTGTTACAATATCCCATCAATTCCACTTTCATCCCCAAAAATGTCCCTCGTAAAAGTATAAGGTAATTTAGGATCATAAACTATAACAATAATATAAGAGTTTGTTAGGATGGAAAAATTGTCTATATGGTCCAATAAAAACAAACAACACAACGTAATATTTCATCAAACCCAAACACTTGGTATCATAAAAAATAACCAAAAATGTCTCCCATTACCACCAACCATATTCTATCATACCGAAATTTTCCCTAGATAGATGTAGATCCATTATAAGTCACCCTACTAATTATAATCCTTATAAATTGGATGATGAATAATGAAAAAATTAAATAATGAGACAAATAAGACTCAGAATCATCATTTAAAACTAAAATAATTAGGTAATACTTCACTAAACCTTCAAAAAATAAATAAAATGTAAAACCATAACTAACCTGAAAAAAGTGAAACATGTCCCTAATGTTAGGTTAATATGTACAAGAAATGGGAATCCTATGACCCTATAAGAATTCCATGAACTCCTATAGATCCCAATACATTTCAATCCCCAAACTAGATAGTTAATAATCTAAAATGGTGTATTACATGGACTTGTCAAATAAAAAGAAACCCATGGGTTTTCCTATGTCTCTCCAACAATATTCCAACCACATTATAAAACCAACACCACCAACCTAAACCATGAGAATCTATATTAAACCAACCATGTATATGAATAACAATAAAATGATCATCATTCCAAAATAAATGATAAAAGAGACACCTGAATATAAATCTAATGAGAACATAAATTTTCTGATGAAATCTGAAACCCAAAAGGAAACCACTAATCAAATTATAATGTCAAAACAAATTAAATGGAAGACATATTTAAAAAAATACAAATCACCAATCTTATTGATATAGACCATGTGGCTTAGACAAGGTAAATGTTTAGGAATAAGGATAAGAAACAACACCAATGTGGTCTTGTTCTAAGGGTAGAGAATTTATTATCTCCTCTTCCACAATCTGGTTTAGGGTAGATTCAAATAACAGAAAGGATTAAGAAAACAATAATATTTAATTCTACTATAAATTTTAAATATCATTACCAAGAGACCTTTTTATTGGCATGAACTAAATAACATAATACATGATCCAACAAAATTCATGTTTCATATTTCAAAAAAAACTATTACCGACTATGGGATAAAAACTAAAAACATAAAAAATTCAAAAAAAGACAACAATAACACATCTAAAAGTATTATTTCATTAAATTCTCCATTTTATATTAAATAATTTGAAAACCAATTTTTATCAAGTCATACACTTGAAAAAATAATTCACATTTTAAATATAAAAACCCTTTTAAACAATTTAACATCAAATTAAAATATAACTAAGTAATTTAACTAATTTTAAATATTTCAAACTATCTCCAAAGAAAATTATTTTTATTGAAAACACTAACATAAAACATCATTATATTTTTTTTAAAATTTTATAATGAAAAAACACATTATAACACATTTCATGTCAAAAAAATTATTCTTTTCACTATAAATCATCAAAACCAATTTCAAAATCAGATTATATGAGAAAATTAACCATTTCCACACAAAAACAATATTTTAAATACTTATCATAAATAAAAAATAAAACCATATATGAAAAATCCATTTTAAAACCATTAAATTAATATTAATACATCATTTTTACATTAAACAAAATTTGTTTCAAAAACCTAAAAACATCATTGAAAACCTCTTTTATCCATCACTATCAATGTGAAACATTGATAAATATTATTCATGAACATGAGGGATAAGAAAGAGGGATAGATATCTATGTATGGTTTTGATAAATTATTCTTATTTTATATAAATTGTGTGGTATCCTATAGGAATATTACTAAATCAAATTATTGGGCTCTGCATGTGTTGAAAAATTATATAGATTATCCATGAAAATCATGTTAAACTTTAATTTACACATGAAATGAAAAAATAACCCATAAAAGAACTTATAAAATTCATTGGGTATCTATAAATCATCTTCTCATACCAAAATATATCAACTAGTTAAAAATGTAATCAAAATAAATGTCATAAACTCCATTACCCATGGTAACTTGAGTTGCCAAATTAGAAGAGATCACAATTCTCTCCCCATCCCTACCATATACGTTTTTGATATCACTATTTGGAAACTATGAAAAAACATCCCCAAATAAAAAATAAGATCATTCTCATGAGCATAATACCTTACTATAAAACCAGGATTTAAGACTTTTTTTCAAAACATGAACTCCTTACGTCATAAACTTAGTCACCTTAACTTATGGCTCTCCTGTTTTACTTTAGCTTCCTTCCGAATATACCACTAGCTATTAAAAACCGAGTAAGGTACACTACACATTCATATGGTTATTTTCCATATTCCCAATTTTAATAATTTGGGTTGTTCTATGTTGTAGGTTATCATACGATGGTTTATTACAAATGTTATCAAATATAATAACCAATCTAAAGTGATGTGGAATTGCCTAGATTTTTAAGAACCTTCGATTTAATTTGATGAAAAATAAGGTATAATCGTAGACCCATAGGTTTTAATTACTAGGTTCTTGTCTTGAAGAGATAAATTCATGAAAACTAGGGGTGTATCATCTTGTTCGTTAATATGAAATTTGGATCGAGTTTTTTTCATTGACATTATGAAAATTTAAAAATCCTGATCCAAAAAAAATTAATATTACCCATATTTAGGAATTGATCAATCAATTTTGAGGCGTTTTTTACCTCTCCGTTATGAAACATAAATCATTATATCATAAATTAAGAGTAAAAATAGTGGATATCCCAAGACAACCTTCTGTATAAGAAATGAACACAATGTATTTATGGTGATGCCCCATGATCTTTTAAGTCCCCCACAGTCTTCTTGGATTTAATAAATATAGTATTTTTATATTACCTCAATCCATTTCTATAAATACATATTGATAATTTTCTCATATATTTCTAGAAAATAGTAGAGTATGAGGATCATTTGAGGATTGTGGCCAGGATATTCAAAACGGAGTAGTAGTATTCCAGAGTTAGAAAGTGTGATTTCTAGTAATAAAAATTGTAATTATTGGGCCATGTAATCACAATTTATGGTATATATATTGATCCAAAATATATATAGAAGATTAAAAAATAGAATATACAAACATATTAAATAAAGGCCAAATGTTTTCTTATATTTGATTGGTATTATCGATGCTTTTTGAGAAATATATCTCGACTATCAAATCCAAAAAAAAGTAAATTAAAAAGGGAGTTAAATTCCTTTGTAAATATTAATATCCATAAAATTTCACAAATATTAATAGAGGTTTTTTCACTAGAACTATAATCATGTTATCCTTTCCTGGAGAGGCATTTTTTATATACAGTGATGTAGAAAATAAAGGATTAGAACATTTTCTCACAAAATATGAAATGGTGGTAACTTAAAAAAAATATAAATAAAGGATAAGAATTATATTCAAAAAATTATGATTTGGAACTAAAAGTTATGTTATTTTCAATAAGTATATATAATAATTATATCTATAGTTAAAATGGTGAAATATAAACAAATTATAATAAATTAATGTATATATTCATAGAAATGAGTGAAATATTATTTTAGTTATGTGGTTGGAGTTATTTAATAAATTTTATTTCTCAATAAATAACCACATATGAAAGTAAATCAATGTGGTTGATTCCTTGTGTATGAAGACGGATTATACCATATTAATGATGAGGATTGAAAGAGATCCAATACTGATTGATTTCAAAAGGATGCAGTTGGAGACCATAATGGATGGGGATAAATCATATCTTCCATAATAAATGATCAATAATACATGCATGGGAGTATCAAGTAGGTGATTAAAGGGGATAAAGATAAATAGATAACGGTAAGGAATATTATTGTAATGACACAAATGATTATAAATACAACTCCCCTTATGATTTAAATTAAATATATAATTATATATTATTGGTATACAAAACACATCAACTTATTTATTTTTATTATATTTTATTTTACTTTATGGGCCATTAAGAATAATTACCATTGATAATATAGAATATGAATAGTGATCATATGATTAGTATAAATACAATGTTTAACAAATAGAATTCACACAGACAAAAGAAGGGATGGACTAAAAAAGTAGTATTTTGCCCTATAAAGACCATTTTTCAGAGATTCAGGGGGTGATAACATCACCAAGAATTCGTTTACCAAGACCAATGAGATATCCATCAACTTTAGAAAGATAAAAACCATTTGTGGGAGATGTTCTAGTTCATCAAGATCATTTCCCAAACCATGTAGTTTGAACCACCATCTCACCATCGTGAACGTTACCCTAAGGGTATTTTTTGGTGTGTTAAATGGATTTTTATAAATAACATAATAATATCAATATGTATATTGTATTTTCAATATAACAATTTTCATATTCTCTTCTTATCATTACATAATAAATGATTTTTTTATTAAATAAAACAAAAATTGTAGTTTTAAGTTCTTTTCAATATCAGTTAAGGAATTTATTTTCGATGAATTCATATATTTTTTAAAAATAATATTTTAATAAAATATTTTTATAAAAAATCCATAAATATAAATTATTATATAATTTTTATGGCCTCAAATATAATTGTTATATGTGTTTTAAAATTTTTGTTGTAAAACAAATCAAGCATTTCTTAACAAATATAAATTCATATTATCAAAGTGAAAATTAAAATATTTTAAAAAATTATTATTATAAGATGGATACTATTTTTAGAATTAGATTGTAGAAATTATCCAATGGTTAATTTTTCATATTTTTCTACAATAGTTTAATTTTTGTATAAAAGTTTAATACCAAATAAATATAATGTTTTTATTGTGACATAATGATTATCCAAAATTGATGTAATAAATATTATATAGGGTACCAAAGACCAGATCTATTTTTTCCATTTAAAATAAATTTATATTATGCTTACATTGTTAATTTTATAAATCCTTAATTAATCCTCCAAAACCATTAATATATTTTAGGGTTTTAAAGTCATTTCCTTAAGAGTATGACTAACTTTCACATAATAAAGGACGTTATATTATTATTTTAGGAACTTGGATATAATAAATAATGGAAACAGCTCCCCTTTAGTAGAAACCATGGGAAAAACATGTTAAATTTTGTGGTTTTTGTTATTTTATTTTAATGATTCCAAAACCTAATTTTGAGTAATAATAAATAATTCCCCACTCATATCCTATATAAAATCATACAATATCCTGTTTCTCTTCTCTAAAAATCCTTGAATCACATCATTAATCTAAAAATCTCTCTATTTATTTCTACGAGGGTTCCCCCAAAATCTCATGAAGCTCCACTATAGAATTTGAAGTCACACTCTCAAGGTTAAGGATCACATCCATCACTTATTTATTGATGTTTCTTTAAAATAATATGCCTTCGTTTTCTAATTAATAAATTTTGGATACATTATTTCCAGGTCCCTATTACTATACATTTTTCTTACAAATTATGAGAGATCAATTTCTCTCTTATCAACCTGTTTTATGAGTTTTTTTTATTTCATTATACTTCCAAAATTCCAACAATATTTTCCATGATAAATAATTGTGTACTAAGTACCAATACCAATTTCCTATCAATAATGTTCACCTTTACGAACATATCATTATTTATTAGAGTCATACCTGAATTAATTCCACACACCATGATCATGGAATAAAAATTAATGATAAATGATTCCATGTTTTATGATCCATGTGGAAAACATAAACAATAGAATGAAATAAATATTATTGGTGTACCCAGAATTACATATTTTTCTAATGCATTGAGTAATTTTTTGTCTCAAGAGATTTCATATTGTGATAGAAAGTAAACCTAAATCCTTTACAAGAATTTTTCCATTAAGATTTCATGAATGATATCTGTGACATATGTTTATGATGGAGTGTTTTATATTGTTTCTAAATTTCCCAACTTTCCATTCTATTATCTTTTTATATCCTACCTCATTATTTATGTTTATGATTATCACCAATTTTTATATCCCATTGATATTCTTATTTTCTAACATGTGTTACTTGCTTCATGTTTTGTCATGTTTATTCTCTTATTGCGCTTTATAGAACACCACATTCTTATGTATATCCCCAGGTTATCCTAGGCTGTTTTAAGTATGAGGAATATTATGAATATGTTAAGAGAGTTTTTAATAATGTTTTTATTCCATTTTTAATGTTTGTATATAATTTAACTAATTCCCAATGAAGCTATACTTCTTGATATTATAGGTTTTATTAAATGTAATCATGTGTACTAAATCATATATTAATGTGAATTAAAGATAAAGGTTTGTATATTTGGTATAAAGGAAATGTGTAGTTATATTAGGGATTAGGATTATAAATCTCTAGTGAATGCCATTGGTATAAGACAATATATAAGAAACAATCCCTTAATTTTGGTATGTATATATTAATTGACTTATCATGAAGATACATCACTATCAGGATACTATTAATGGATGTGGATCTGGAACATATGTATATATGGGTAAAACTTGAAAACACCCTATTGAGATAAACTCGATCGAGAACTGCTTCACAACAACAAGACTTATTTCACACCTAATTTTACACACCAGGGATATATGCTTTGGTAAATTCATAATCTCATCATGAGCCATTGTTAAGGTAAAAAATACCCATAAGAATATATGTTAGGAAGTAGATCATGTATAACATAGATTGGGGTAAAGAAATTTATATATTATGAATTGAATTTAAATTATAAGTTATCACTTTAATGTCATTGAATTTCCTTCTATGTGATTATTAGTTTTAAATACTCATCCCTGATTTTCTATATATTCTAGAAAGTGGCCCGAAATAGGAGGAATCTAGTAAACAATAAATGCGATGTGTAATCTGATGAGCATATTTGTATAATATATTTTTATAATGGTTTATAAAATTATATTAACGGTGTGAACAATATTTGGGAAATGTTTTGGTGTGAGTATGTTATCAAAAATATATTTTTATTTCTATGTGTTGGATTGTGATATGTAATGCTCGGTTTGTTTGATGAATTGTGTAAGTGGTATTATGTGATGTGGGAAACATTATTAAACACAAGAAGTGAATAATGGGTATCTAGGTAGGATGACTATGATAGGTATGCCAATGATTCAGAAGTGGCTTTTCCCGGTTTCACCTAGTAGGATAGATGATGACGACACTAACTAATTATGAACGATGATTTTAGCAACTAGAATTTGTTATGTTGCTTCTCTCTTGTGGCTCATGAATGAGAAAGCTATTGGTCATGGTTTCTATACCACACTCTACTAAGATATGAGGTACCTAGGTCCCCACTGTTTCTATTGCCGAGGGGTATTTTTCTTGAATAGTGCCCATTTTATAAACTACACCTACAATCAGTATATAGTATAGTTAGTTGAGAATTTCAATATAAATGATGTATTAATTAATATATATCTTTAATATCATTCTTCATTTCAAGTTTCATTAATTAAATGTTTTTTATGTAATGTTATTTTCCATAAAAATTATTCTAGCATTGGTTTCATTATAAAACATTTAGGATTATTTTTTACTTAATGATTAGTGCATGGAATCTTTTATGTAGGTGGCATCCTACTGGGCTTTGGATCACACCCTACATACACCTTTGGGTGTATGTAGATAGTGATTTCTGTTTGTTTTATCTTATGGATAGGTGTGTAGTGTTGGAAGATTAGGATTATAGTAGCTCTTATTATAGATCTTGGTGGTGGCGGCTTGAGGATGTTGCTCCTCTTGTTTCATGGAGGTTTGGGGTAATGTTCTAGTTTCCCTTTGTGTCATAGTCCTTTCTAGTTTTTTTAGTTGTAAAATTAAAATATGGAAATTGTTAAAGGATTTTTTTTTGTTTTTTTTTTAATTTTTATTTTTTTGTTATAGTTGGTTATTTTAATGTGATTAATTCCGGTAAATCGTTCTCTGTTGTTTTATAGTTACCTTGGAACCAGTGCCAGCCCATGGGGACCAAGAACTGCCATTGGACCATGCTATGGATCAGGTCGGGCAATAGGTTATATGGAAAAGAACTTGGATTTTGAAAAGGTGGAATCAAAGCATGTTATACTCTTTTTAATTTTGTTCGTTAGGGAATAGTCTGGGAAGACATGTTCTAGTATTGTCAGAACATGAGGGGTAGGTGCAGGAAGAGCGTGATGAACTCTTTCTCATTCTGATCCCCAGGATTCCAGGGGAATTCTGGTCTTATTAATTTTATTTTGATTAAGGATTTTATTGTAATTGGGATATGACATGTGGGGTTTGGAAAATGGTATATGTGATCTCATAGGGCATGGCCTGCCATGTGGATCTAGGGTAATAGTCCTAGGAGGCTCTCTATGTCTATAGTCTATTTAGCATACGGTCTCCAAATATATGGTCAAGTCATCTACCAGAACTAGTTCCATTTTTTTGGGTCTCTTGGACCTTTCTTGAATTCGGAAAAATCATAAAAAAAATCCTTGTGTGGAAATTATAGAAATATACTTTAATGCAATAGCTGTATTTTGAAAACATAAAAATGAATTTCTATGACTTACTCTAATATAGGTTTTGGAAAGATGGTTTTTTAAAACTAATATTGGGTTATGAAAAAATGTTTTAACGGGATTGGAATTACATAATATAAACCTATTTTTTGTCAAAATAAAGTTTCTAGAAATAATGGGTTATTTTGAAATAGCATGTATTTTTGAAATGTGTTTTAATAAAATAAATAGGTTTTTGAAATTGGGTTTGAACGGTTAATGTTTTTTGGAAAGGGTTGTGTGAAATTAGAAATTTTTTTTGATCTTGATGAATATCAGATAATTAAAGGTGACTTTGGTGAATTTATAGAAATAGAAAATTGGTAGTTTTGGATGTTGTTTTGAATAAAAATGGGTGAGATTTTAAAAAATTGTTTTGATTAAATGTGGTTTTTTTAGGTTCTAGAAAATTATTTGAATGAAATAAAAATAATTTTTGTGGAAATCAATGGAATTTTATTTTCACTCATTGTAAAATGGTTTGATGTGTAAATTTTGAAAATTGTTTTCTAAATGGTGGTTATTGTGCCTTTAGAAGGTACTTTATTTCAAAATTGAGTAAAATGGGTTGTTTTTTAAATGAGGTTGTTTCTTTTAGACTTTGGTATTCTCATGAGTTCTCACACACATAGTTTTATATGGAAATGTTGATATATTCCATGTATGGAATGGTTCATTAGTGCTTTGGGTGGAACATAAATTTGTGTGTGAGGGAGACTCATTGAAATACAATTGATGATTGTGAAATTCCACTATGTTTTATTTCATCTATTTTTTAATGTTTTTTAGCATGATATTGTTGTGTTTTTAAAGACCGATGGTTTTTTGTTTGTTTTCCAATGTCATAAAAGTGTTTTTTGTTCGGTTTCCATCCTCATGAACTCGAAGTGATATTATTGTTATGTCTGGAGATGCAATCTTTATTGAGGATCAGTTTTGGAGTAGTGTCCAGTGTGTTTCTAGAAATTTCATAGGATATTTGAGCCAGTTTCCCTCTATATTGGAGTTTGTTTTGCATGAGGTTTTTTGTTCATGGGATGGTTTGGATAGAGCTAATAATTTTATAATAGCCTTGTTTTCACCCCCTTAGATATGTGATGGTTATTTTAGTATGGATATGGGTGGTTCTCCATTGGAATTATTCAAATTTGATGAAACTAAGGACTTGTTTATGAGTTTAAAAATGTAAATCCATCTATTTGAAGGTGCCCAAACCCATTTGTTAGAACAACTAGTTTTTTGGGCTCAGACTAGGATACATTATTATTGTAGTAACTCTCTTTGTTGTGGATGTTTTATAGCTTGGTTTTTGTGGGTTTCATGGTAGGTATTTTTCATTATTATCTTTTTTGAGTGAGAGAGAATGGTGTTGTTTATATTTAAGTTCATATTTAGGTGAAGGGTGTGTTGTTTGAGGAAATGATTTAATGGGTTTTCATAATCCTTTGATTCTTCCTAGGAGTTTAATGAGACTTCATGTGGGAATAAAAAAAGAAGTTTCAGTTAAGGGATTAAAATCTCTTTACTGAGAGGTAATAGATTCTTCATAAATCAGTTCTCTATCAATAGGTCTCAGAGTGAATTTGGCATATAGTCAGGAACCCTACGATTTTAAAGATTTTTTCAAAGATAGTTCCTTTACCATTGTGGTGAGATAGTTCTAGTAATTTTATTATGGTTTCTCATAACATTTAATTTCATATTTTCATAAAGAGCATGATGGACTTACCCCTCACGTAGTGTTTGTGGTTATTGCTTCTTATATGTGAGGTTCTAGTCAGTGTTTTCGCATGGAATGCTCATGTGATTCGACTATGGTAAGGGATTTTATCTATCCATAATATAATACTTGTGGGTAGTTTTCTATTTAAGTTGTTTTGGCCCAAACAATGGGACCCTTCCCTCCCCTCCCCGAGTGGTGGGTGTTTTGTGTTCGTGCAGGGAGTTTTGGTTTAGGTATTTTCCCCTCTATTCTTGAGTGGGTGGACTAAATTTTCATGTTATGTTCATATTATCTTGGGTTAGTAGATTGTTATAAGATAATTTTTGTTGTATTGTGTGGGAATGGACCAATTTTAGTTTATGTTTAATCCTCATTTGGTTAGTGTTAATTGATTTTTAATTGTGTGGAGACCCACCACAGGTTTAAATGGGTCTTCTTTAAAGAGTTTATTTTGTTCTAGATGATTTCTAATGGTGGGGAGTCATTTTGAGCTTCTCTTGTGCCGGTTATCTACTATAAATTTGGGTTCTATTGATCCATTTGTTGTTGGATCATTAAAAAATATTCATTTCCTAGTTTCCTTTTCTTTTTTGGTGAGTGTGGGTTTTTTGGGAGAAGTCCCAATAGTCTAGTTTTGGATTTGATGGGAATTTTGTTGTTGGATTCTTCTATTGATTCTCGATTAGTTATGGGTTGTTATTTTGTTTCAAGAAAAAGTCTTATGTTCAGTTTTCTATGAGTGAAAATTTAACTGTTTGAGAGGTTGGATCGAGTTTTTGTGGAATCCTTAGTAATTGATCAATCAGCTAGAAATTGTTATGGCATTCCAAGGGCATAAATAATTAATGGTAAGAATAATTTTCACACCCGAATTTTCATGTTTTAATTTTCGTTCTGGTTCATTGGGAATCCCAGTATTTTCCAAGGTTCCAGGTTTGATGGGTGTTTCATTTTGAAATGTTTTCTTGGACTAGTATATCGCTCATCATAGATCCTCAGTGTTTTTGGAGTTGTTGTATAAAACATGGAGGTTTGGTTGAAAATACCCTACCCATGTTTTGGAACATAGTTTGATAAACTATGTGGCCAAACTGAGATAACCGTGTAGTAGGTATAAAACCAAACACATAGTTAGTGCATGTCTCTGTGGAGATTTAGGGGTGATCGTGTGGTCGGTCCATGTGGTTTCTTCATGGTTACAATGTGGTTTAATAAACAGTGTGGCCTAACCATGCGATACTGCCTATAATTAAATAGATAGTATTTTCCTAAATTACCTCCATGGGATTTTACACCCCAATCTACAAATATTTTCTTCCTTTGGTGCATTCAGACCTAGGTAGGCCTCTCAATTTCTTTCAATTCCATTATTCATCCTCCCATGGTGTAGATCTGAGGAACCCTCATGGTGGGGCTTAATTTTCAAGGTAATATCCTTCTCCTTTCGGTCCTCTCTCCCCAATTCCTCAATTTTATCTTTATTTTCTCTTCTAACCTATTCATGTTCGACCTATGGTTCTATAATCCCATGAATTCGATGGGGGTTTTAGTTATTTAGGGTTTTTATTCATATTTTTAGGGTTTTGGAACCCTCAGGGAGTGATTTCAGGTGTTCGTTTCCATTCCGCAATGGATTTGAGGTAGGTGATTCCATGATTAACCATTTTAGTCAAATTAATTATTCTTGAATGTATTTTTTTTTATGTTATATGATTTCTGTGTGAGGTGAGGGAGTGGTTTTGGAATTTTTTGATGGGAATTTGGTTTAAAAATTATTTTCCCTAGTTAATGTGAGTATAGATTGTGCGTAATGTTTTTTATACATATTGGAAGTATTCTATTAATTTTTTAATTGATTTATTCATGTATATAAATAGAGTGAATTATATTTTGGAATTTTTGTGGTGTGATGTTATTTCTAAAGTGGGGTTTTTATATGAAATTTGGTGTGTAATTGTTGTAATTTTTTTTAACCATTTGAGAATGCTTAATAAATTTTTTAAATGGATTATTAACTTATTTTTGTGGTCTAATAGAAGTGTTTGGTATGATTGAGTATGTTTTTAATTTTTTTAATTTGTTAGTTTTATTTGAAATTGAGTATTTTTCATGTGTAAACCCATATGTTCCATTGTGTATTTTTTTATAAATCATGAAAATGGTTTATTGAACTATATCTCGGATGTAAATTGTGTTTTGATATATCAATAATGTGAGGTTTATTTTTAAAGTGTGTTTTAGGTGAACTTTTTGTGTAAAATCATTAGTTGTTTTTATTGATATTATTTCATAAATTTCTATAATAGTTTATTAAATTATATAAAAAGTTTTTAGCAAATTTGGGAACTATTTTGGTGTGAGTATGTATTCAAAAATGAATTTTAATGGGTAAGTTGTGTCTTGTGATATGTAATTATTGGTTTGGTTGATGAATTGTGTAAGTAGTATTATGTGATGTGGGAAACTTGATTCAGCACAAATAGGGAAGATCGTGTATCTAGGTGGGAATTCTAGGACTAGTATGCTAGTGATTCAGAATTCGTTTTGTCCTGGTTTCACGTATTGGAATTGATGATGAAAACACTAACTAATTATGAATGATGATTTGAGATCACTAGAGTTTTTGATATTTCTCCTCAATAATGAATCGGGCATGAGAAAGATGTTTTTTTATTTTTCTATACCACATTCCACCATGATATGAGGTGCCTAGGGCCCACACTATTTCTAGTGCCTAGGGTTATTTCTCATGACTCTTTCTCATTTTTAATATCACACTTACCGTCGGCATATGGTATGGTTTCTTGGGAATTTCAAAATAAAGGGTGTTTTATTTAATGTTTTTTTATTTATAATTGTATTCCATTTTAGGTTTCATTAATTCTAGGTTGTTTTTCTTTAATGTCATTTTCATTAAAAAAATTACCATTTATTTAATGATAAAACATTAGGGTATTTTTATCATTTGATGTTTAGTGGATGGATTATTTTATCTGGGTGTCATCCTACTAGGGTTTGGCCCACAACCTATAAACACTTTTGGGTGTGTGAAACCCATGTTGTCTATTTATTTCAGGTTAATGAAAGATGTATAGTGTAGGAATATTGGGGTTTTAGTGGGTTGTTTTGTGGATCTTGTTGGTGGAGACTTGAGGATGTTTCTCCTATAGTTGCCCAGAGGTTTGGGGGTGATGTTCCAGTTTCCCTTTGTTTTGTATTATTTTTTAGTTTTTTTAGTTTTAAACATAAAATCTAAGAATTGTGAAAGTATAGTTTGTTTAGATTTTGGATATATAATTTTTTGTTCTTTATTGGTTATTTTAATGTAAATAATTCGGGTAAATCATTCCCTCTTGTTTTATTTGATACTCATGAAGCTGGGACAACCCATTAAGATCGGAAATGCCAATCGGGCCTTTCCATGGACCAGATTTGGCACCGAGTTAGATAGCTACCAATCGCAGCCTTTGATAGTTCATTACTCCAACTACAAGGAACCAAGTAACTTTTAAAACCAATGCACTAAGATAAGGGCTTTTATTGACAACAAAAAACATCTAAGGAAACAAGAGAGATCAATTTTCCATCAAAACCATTGAGGTGGATCCCAAAAACAATGTGATGATAAGTATGCTAGTTATTCATTCATGTATAGAAAAAATACCTTTGATTCAACTTCCATGAATTCCTTTATATCTTAAAAGTTTAGTAAAATTATTCAAACACCACAAAAAAGAATGGAAATAGAGTTGTCGGTGAAAATCAATAAAGGGGAAATTATTGCATCCCATTTGTATAACTCCTCCCAGGTCAAATTTTTTGGACTAAACATCCCATAAAACCTTATTATACTACCTAAGGGTAAATTTGATGCTATTATTGATATGGATTAGATTTACATGTATAGAACCAACATAAATTACCATAAGAAGGAAATAAATCATTGTATCATGAATCTACCCCTCATTATGTACAAGTGAATCGAGGATGATGCATCTTCTTTAGCACTAATATCTCAATCATGGATAAAATTTCCCAATGATCAATATTATATAGCTCAAATGGTTGAGTCAATGGAAAATATCATCCTTGAAGACACATCCATCATGAGGGAATATGAGGATATGTTTTCCATGGACCTAATCTTCCTCCTAGCTAAGAGGTTAAATTTTCAATAACGATTATAGCTAGGGAGTTACCATTTTCTAAGAATCCTTATTGAATAGATGTTGGGTAACTTGAGGATCTATATAAACAACTACCATGGAATATGAATAAAGGGTTTATACACCCAAGTTCCTCACATTGGGCTTCACCAGTCCTCTTTATTTAGAAGAAGGATGTGTAAATGCGATTTTTCATCAATTTTATTGGGAACAAAAAATCATGATAAATTAAAAGTATCATATACCACAGATTGATGACATTTTTGATCAACTACATGGGTAAAAATACTTCTTCATGGTGGATATGCGGTTGAGGTACTACCAAGTTCGTGTGATGAAGGATGATATCCCTAAGACTAATTTCTAAACATGGTATGGGCACTACGTGCTCATATTAATTCCATTCAAACTCAATAATGCTCTATCAATCTTTATGGTCATGATAAATAATCATTAAAGTTTAACTGAAAAAATCATTGTAGACATTATAAATGATATTCTAATATACTCCAAAAGCCCAGAACCCGGTAGATACCGGTCCTAAGAGAATTTATTAAATAAAAAGAGAAATGGGTCAGAAAAATAGGGGATCATTACAAAACTGATAGTGCACGACACCCATCATATTCTCCTCAACCATTGAAGCATAAAAATCGGGGGCCTTGAAG
Organism: Viscum album; assembly: GCA_963277665.1. Lineage (NCBI taxonomy): Eukaryota > Viridiplantae > Streptophyta > Magnoliopsida > Santalales > Viscaceae > Viscum > Viscum album. Next base: position 1,843,129,631 of record OY728163.1, on the reverse strand, counting down.
GACCACATCGTATCCATCTCCAAAATGGCCTTCTTGGATAAAGAATCTTCCACCGCATTGGCTTCCATATAAGAATTTGAGACTACCACTTGTAATTTAGAAACCTTGCGGAGCCATTCAACCTAGTGAGGTACCACTCTTCTAGGGGACATTTCGTGTCGTTGACTCCAAGGCATGAACCGAAAGCTGAGCGTATGATTCAATCCATAACATGTTCCAGCTATATCAGACATCATACCTAACAGCATGAAAGATCGTCCATAATTCAACCTCATAGGCGACCCCAATATCAGTAAAGTGGTAGACACACCCCTTGACAAAGCCACGGTATGTTTTAAAGACTCCAATGCATCCTGATAGTCCTGGAGCGCCATAAGCTGCACCATTCACATTGAATTTGATCCATGGGCTGATCAGAGGTATCCATCGTATGCATTTAATAACCTAAGGCTTTCGAGGCTGTCTAGAGACTCCAAGCACTCTAGAAATATGCAATTCCAAAAAAAATTATACCTTGTACCTGTTTGAATCTGTGAGGCAGCATGGACCTCTGAATGTATCGCGACCATACCGCATTTAATAGGAACACACACGCCATCAAAGATTAGAGTGTTGAGATCAAACCATGTGGCCATGATCATAGCTGCAGTGGCCACAAGAATTATATTCCCAAGCTGTGTGTTATAGCACACCTTGAACATACCACTTAACAGATCATGTAGTAGGATATTTTTGTCAATTGCAAGTCCAAAAAGGGTTCCAAAATAATCCCACAGCCTCCTAACATAGCTGTAATACACAAAAGGATGTTGGGCAGTCTCCTTAGCAGCCATTAAAAGATGACAGGCCGACCCAAATTGAAAACCATCCCATTTGATCCAATCGTGAGTCGGCAGATGATTCTTCCATAACCTCCATATTAAAAGAAATCTTGAAGTTTGGATATAGTTAGTCCAAAATTTTAAGATCCAGGAAGGTGTACGACTGGACCCTCCACAAATCATCTGATAAAAATCCTTGCTCATGAACTGACCATCACGGTTATGCTTCCATATCACTGTATCATGGTCCATGAAAGTATAATTTTGAATTTCCATCTCCACCTGCTGTGGAACAATATTGGCATAACATTGAAAATATTAAAGAAAATCACTTATGGGAAAATGACCTGCATCCAGGGGAACATCCATACATTCTTTCAAAGGCCTCTCAATCTCTGTTGTACTCCAGCAATTGAGGTGAGAGTCAGTGAAACCATCCATTTAATGTCATGAATTAGTTTCATGATATATTTCTTGAGAGATTCCCAAACAGATGATTCAATATAGTACTTATATCCATTAAGCAGCCTACCTCTGAATCTATTTACTAGAAAGTCATTTGACCCATCATTAGAGATCGGACCCCATGTGAAATTCTGGATAAGACCATCATTGAATGTCCGGAGATCTTTAACTCCATGGCCTCCCAACTCAACTGGCATGATACACTCTTTCCCTGCAACAGTGAAAATTTTCCTCTCATGAACTGATCCTGTCCAAATAAAGTTCTATATCATACCTTTTAAGTCCATGATGAGGCCCTAGGCCAGATATAAAGGGAAAATGAGTAAAAAAACTTATAGGTGGTCACCAAGTTGACATGGAAGACCCTCCCAGCCATGGACATCACCTTCCCTTTCCAGCTAGCAAGTAGGTTCACAATATTATAAGCTAATCCATCCAGATACTTCATCCTCACCCTTCCCCAGAATAAAGGGACCCCTAGATAATTAAAGGGAAACGATCCGTTTTTGACAACAAGACGTTTAACAATACTATTTTTTTCACCAATCATAACTCCTTTACCAAACTCAATGAATGATTTTTCCCAGCTTATTGCTTGTACAACCACCTCTTCATAATGCTCAAAGAGGTCCTTAATAGAAGATATGGCTATCTTTGAGGCTTGACCATGCAAGAGAATGTCATTAGCATAAAACAAATGATATGGGGAAAAGTCATTCCTCCCTCCCTTTATTTTCTTGAATAAGAAAATTTGAGCAAGATCATTGATGCATCGACTGAGGTAGTCCTCCGCAATAGCAAAGAGAAGGCCAGAGAGTGGGTCACCTTGTCGTACACCCCTAGTATAGGGTAAAAATCCTCTAGGTGTGCCATTGATAAGAATGGACAGCCTTTATGAGCAGATGATATTATTAATCAGCTTGATAAACTCATTATAAAAGCCATACCATTTGAGGACATCCATGAGTAAACTCCATTTTAATGTGTCAAAGGCCATTGAGATGTTGATCTTCAGTGAAAAGTTCCATTCCTTCGTCTTTTTTCTCATAAGGTTAATTCTCTCCGAAGTAGTGAAGAGACAATCCTAGATATTTCTCCCAGGAATAAATCCAAATTGATTGGTGGTAATCATGTGACTAACCATTGTGCCCATTTTGTTCATGAAGATCATGCTTATGAGTTTAGGGATACTGTTTCCAAGAGCAACTAGCCTAAAGTACTTTATATCAAGGGAGTTATTATTTTCAGGAAATATAGCAATGAAGCATGAGTTCATCCCATACGGAAGGTAAGAGTGAGTGAAGAAGTCATTAATAGCTCGGGTAATATCATCCTGCAAAATATACCAATAATATATAAAGAACTTGTTAGTGAATCCATCTGGGCCAAGAGCGTTGTCCACATTTAGAGAGAGAAGAGCTGCTCGAATTTCCTCTCTAAGGGGGGGTAACAAGATACTGAATATCATTCTCTTCAGTTCCTGGAATTATATTCCCAACCATTTTGTGAGTGTTGACATTCCCATCATCAGAATACAGTCCCTTAATGTGATCCACGAATGCCACGGAAATCTCATAATCAGACGTATAAAGATGACCATTGATGCAAATTACATTCGCCCTAGCTCAGGCCCTTTTCTCTTTATGAAATCTGTTGAAAAATTTAGAGTTCGGTCTCCTTCCTTAATCCATTTAACATTCAATTGATTTATGACTAACCATTCCCGGGTTAAAATCAAGTCATCCAGCTTGTTATGGGCCAGAATTTCATCCCGAGATGGAGCAGACTGCTGCTGATTTGGAATTTGAATGTCAGAGATCTCTGCCTTAGCATCCTTGATGTTACATTCTAGGTTAGAAAAAAAAATTCTACTCCAGTCCTTGAAGAGTTCCTTTAGATGCGTTAACATCACAGCCAGCCTCTGAAGAGGACTTCCAATAGGCTTATGCTTCCAGGCTTCCAGCACAAGTTCCCTACATCCATTCTCGATAACCCACCCATTTTTGAATCGGATTGGGATGGGTCATGACCGTGCCAGTTGAGTATCAAGCTCCACAACAAGCGTATTGTGGTCAGAGTGGTGTCTGGGTAATGTAAATCCAAAAATTCCAAGATCAGGACCTTGATCATCCGTTTAAACAAAACCTCTATCAGTTTTACTTTCTTGTTTCCCATTTCAGGTGTATCGACACCATGTAAACTCATCTCCAGCAAGTGCAACTTCAACCAGGGTGCAGTAATCAAGGTAGACAGAAAATTTAGAGGCCGCAGTTCTATTGAAATTACCTCCAGTTTTTTCCTCAAGTTTTAACACAACATTAAAATCTCCAAGAGCATTCCAGTTCTGCTCCATCTGCCCAGAAGCCTCTTTGAGCTCCTCCCATAACTCCCTTATCCTCATGCAGATGTTGGATGCATACACAAAGGAGACTGAAAAGTCAAATGTAGCAATGCTGTAAGAAATCAGTACACTCTAAGATCTATTCACACAAGACTTCATTTGAATGGATTCATGTCGTAGCACCCAAAAGTGGTCCATCTTAGAATCAAGCAGATTACTGGACCCAAACTGATACCCAGTGGATCTCCAATTGAATCTATTCCATCTGCTAAAAAAGCTTTGGGTCAGTAATTCCAACATACAAAGGCTTTTGGGCCATGATAAAGTGTCTATGGGATTTTTCCATTCGGGAATTTCCCAGCCCTTGACAGTTCCAATAGAAGATCTTAATTTAATATGGGTCATTACCCATGTCTGGGGACCACCCTTTGTTGCCATATCCAATTTACCCTTCCCTTTCATCCCTTTAACTTTCTTCCCTTTCACTTTTCGGCTGCAGACCACCCCAGAGATCACGGGTGAGGCCACAAGATCATTCCCCTCATATGCTTGTTGTGTGCTGCCCACAGCATGCTTGACATCATGAGATGGAAAATCCTGTTCAAGGGGGACAATCTCTAAAGGAATATATTCCTCCTGGTCAGTAATTGAATCACTGAGAAAACCAGGCCCTGCCTTAAGAGCAGGTTGCTCGGGATCCTCAATATCATCTGACCAGAAAACACCACTCAAGGGTGCAAATATGTATAATTATTTTAAGTGAGAAGGGTCACTGCTCCCATGTGTTTCTCTTTGAGAAGCCTTGGAAGGGAGTGTCTGCGTGAAATTACACCCTGGATCAGCTGCATCCACTACCTCTCCACTCAGGATTCCACCTACATCATCATGGAGAGACAGCCCAAGTGATTCATCTTGAGCCAGTGGCCGAGGTTAGACCTCCTCTATAGTATCCTTGACACAACAGATTGAAAACACAGATGGTTTTACCACATTGACATATGCACAAACTGGAATAACAGCCCCCTGCTGGGAACCTTCCACACCATTCAAAACTGTGGCCCTTGAGCCAGTAACTTCTTTAGCAGAGTCCATTTCTTCCGCACTGCATTCCACTGGGGCATCCACCATGAGATCAAAGTAGGTTGGAGCCACATGTGTTATCACAACAGGATCATCAGCACAGCCTGAATTCCCATCTCCCAGATGATAACATGACACACCATTAAGAGACTCATCCCTTGAGCTAGTGACATCCTGATCTGAATCTACTTTTGACATATTAAAATCCTCCACCAATGCAAGCCCTTAAACCGGAGGCTACCTACAAGTGACTCCCTCCTGATATCCAGATGAGTTAGGCCCATCCAACACCTTGTCAACAAAACTGTTTCCTCCATAAGACCCATTGAGGATTTTATTATTTCCCTTCCTATTTTGACATGCAGCATCATCATGTCCTTTTACTTTGAATACACTACATTCCTTGTCCCTTCTACACTCAAACGAAAGATAACCAAAAAGCACACACTTCAAGCAGAATTTTGGTTTTCCTTCGTAAATAGTATCCAACTTCATACTGTCATCTCTTGTTGTTAGAAAGATTTCCTCAACAAGGGTTTTAGCCATATCCACTTTCACAATTATCCAAGCGAAATGCCCAAACATCGTATTAGTTGTCTTCCAGTCCAATAGAATGGGATTTCCAACAACTAAGGCAATGTCCCATAAGATCCTTGGGTGCCAATAAAGCCAGTTCAGCCTGCATATTCGGATCCATATCTGAGCATGAGTGTTTCAAACATTCATGGGATCAAAATTCCGGTCTCATTCTGGAATGTTCAAAAAACCAAGTTTCAGAGGTATTATGCCCTTGCTCTAGGACCTTCTCTTCTTCCCATCTGACGGGAAGAATTCATGATAGTATCCCCTTCCCATTGAAGTCATTTTCCAGTCATCAAACCCCTATACTTCAGCGATCATTTTGGTCAAGTCATTGAATTTCCATAGGTTCACACCTTGGGGTATTATCACATGTGCAATGATCGAGAATTGGCATAAGCTAACTCATTCCTCAACCGCCTCCTGATTTGCTGACACATGGGCGATCATCCCCTTCTTTATCACCTGACTTGGTGGAGGCGCATCAAAGAAGGAGGGATCAGAGATCGCTTTGACCACATCAACAAAGTTACGCTCTAGACAACCATTTTCGGGGATGAAAGAACCCAATTCTCTAAAGGGATTTTTTACAAATGCAAACATTTCTGAGTGGCCAATACATTCATAAAGGTATCCTAAATGATCAACCTCCTTTGAATTTATCCCCCAATCATTCACCGCATGATCATTGGAATCTTCTGGTTTAGGTTTTTTGACCACATCCCCTTGGGATGCCATCTTCCCCTCATATTCTAATATACTCCAAATGCAAGGAAGAGAATAAGGAGAATCCGAGCATTATTCTGAAAACCGTATTAAAGGAGACACTTTTTGAAAAGTGAAAAAATGGGTACTTTTGTGATAAAGAATTCTCATTCATGGGGGATATTATCACAATAAATAGGATATATATGGACCCATCAAACAAAAAAAATTGATGGATGGATGAAGAAAACAACCATGACTTGTATTTATAGTTTCCATGGTTTAGCTGAGTACTGTCATCAATTTGTGAGAAACATCTATCGTTTGTCAGACCCTCTAACCAAGCTAACTCATAAGGGAGTCATGTTTTCATAGAATGATGAATGTGATGATATATTCAGGTATTTGAAATTGAGGCATATCAATGTACCTATAATCACACTACCCATGTTTGGATAACATTTCAGAGTTTTCAATGATTCTTAGAAGAAGGTATTGGGTTGTGAGTTAATGTAGAACGAAAAAGTGATAGTCTATGCTTCAAAGAAGTTGAAAGTCCATGAAAAAGATGACCTCGTGAATGATAGAGGGTTTGATTTAGTGATATTCACATTGAAACATTGTGGAATTATATATTTAGGTAAAAGTGGGAAATTTATATAGATCACAGAAGCCCCAAGTATATATACAAACATTAAGATATGAATATGAACAAATAAATATGGTTAGAGCTGATCAAGGAATACGAGTTCTCAAATCACTATCATCATGTGAAAGAAAATATAGTGGGTGATGCTCCAAGTAGAATTTATCGATCAATTTTAATATTCATGATAATGTATAGGGATCCTAAATTCATAGATTAAAAAAGGATGGAAATAGAATTCATAAATTAAGGAACATCATCAATCCATTCAAAAAAATATTTTTTAACCATCCCATATGGAGAAGATAAAAAATGATCAAGGAGATCATGTGGGAATTTAGAACAAAGTGGAAACTGCCATAAAAGAAAAATAATCATAGTTAAATGTTATTGTTGAAGGAGTTGTGAGATTTGGGTCACAATTTTTCATACCATCAAATCCTATGTTAAAGAAGGAGCTATTGGATGATGCACATTGCCCAACCTTCTCCATCTACCCAGGAGGCACAATGTTTTATTGTTATATCAAAGGGAACAATATGTAGGACAATGTGAATATGGAGATCATGGAATATACATCATGATGTCCTGTATGTCAGTAAGTTAATAAAGAAATGCATAAATCCAAATGGGATAATGAAACCATTACCCATACCTACATAGAAATTGGAAAAAAATCACTATGAACATATTCACTATTCTTCTAAATACATCATAATAAAATAATGCTATATGAATTTTCAGGGATCATCTTATGAATAATTCTCACAACAATAAAATCTTATTGGATTTCTCACTCGAACAACATTCAAGGATATACATTGGAGAAGTGGTGATGTTGAATGGAACACCATTATGGATTATATCAGATAGGGATTCAATATTTACCACTATTTTCTAGAATTGTCTCCAACATGATATAAATATTGATTAGACCTTCATCACAACTTATCAACCTAAAATTGATGGCCAGTCTATGTGAACTATTCAGACACATGAAGAAAGTTGTATAACATGATCAATTGACATCAAAGGAGGATGTGATCATCTTCTTCTTCGGGTCATGTTCTCAAACAATAAAATTTCCCACTCAATAATAAAAATGGCTCCCTACAAATCTCTTTATGGGAAGATTTGAAGAACACCTGCATGCTATGATGATGTTTGGGAATGAAATGTGTTAGGTCTTGAATTGTTATGGGAATGGTGGAAAAGGTTAAGACCATTCCGCAGCACATCAAGGCTGCTCGGAGGTGACCGAAGAGATATGATAAAAATCATCGACAATAACAAGAGTTTGATATTAGGGACATGGTATTCCTCTACATATATACATGGAAAAATCATGATATTTTGGAAGAATGAAAAGCGTATTCTATGATACATTAGTCACTTCGAGATCCTTGATCGCATTGGAGCATAGGCTAATCGACATGAACACCCACATAACATATTTCAATTAAATTATTTATTATATGAATCCTCATTGAGGAATTATATACCATACACCTCAAATGTAATCAATCCATAGGTGGTAGAATTGGAGAATGACCTATCATATTAGGATCATTTGGTGATGTTCATAGACTGTATAGACAATGTTATATGAAATAAGACAATTCACCTAGTCAAAGTGCTATGGAGAAACCACATGTTTGAAGAAGACATGGAGAACCAAAGGCAGTGTTGAAATAAAATTTTCTTCATCTATTTTAGTATGTGAAAATAACATTTCATTGGATAAATTTTAGAGGGGGATATTATACCGACCGAAACATTTATAAATAAAATTACACTTATGATTTAAATTAAATGTTTTATTATATATTATGGTTATATAAAATACATGAGCTTATTTGGTTTTATTATAAGTTGTCAGATTTCAAATATAGTTATGAATCATTACCATTAATAACATTGTCATTGTATAATGATCATATGATTAGTATAAATATAGTCTATTAACAAGTCCAATCGACATAGAAAAAGTAAGTAATGGCCTATTCTAGTAGGATCGTTGCCTATGAAGTCCATTTATCAAATATTCTAATAGAGATAACAACATTAAGATTTTTACTAGACTAAATGATTGTCGATATCCAACAACTTAAGAATGAGCGAAACCATTTATAGAATATGGTCAAGCTCATCGAGATCACAACCATAACTACGTACGCTGAACAACCCCATGAAAGTCTCATCATCACTCACCTAACCCTATGGGTGTTAGTTGGTGTATTAATGTGAAAAAAATCATGACTACAACAATATTAAAATTTATATTATATTTCCAATAGAATAATTTTCATATTTATTCTTATTTTTACGATATAATTTTTTTTTATTTTTATACAATAAAACATAAATCTTATTTTAAATTAATATTTCATTTCAACTATAACATATATTTTTATGAATTAATGGTTTCTTGAAAAAATTATATTTTAATAAAATATTATTTTTATATAATTTTTATTAAATATGAATGATGATATAATTTTTTTGAATTTAAAAATAATTTATATAAGGGTTTGAAAACTATTAGTGTAAAAAACCCCTCATTTCTCATGTTATATCGATTATTATTTTAAATGTAAAAATTCACATATTTAGAAAAATATTTTGATAAAATGAAAATTATTTTTCCAATCAGAACAAAAAAATTACTATGGTGAAATTTTTGAAATTTTTTGGGAATGAAGAATTTTTTCGTAAAAATAAATTACTGTATAAATATATGGCATGTATTATAACATCATGATGACCCATAAGTGATTTAATAAATACAATAAATGGTACCTGTGACCAAATATATGTTTTTCATTGAAAATAATGTGGCTTTATATTTATTTAATTAATTTTATAAATCTATTATGAGTCCTCCAAAACAATTAATATATTTTACAGTTTTAAAATTACAACCTTAAGTGTATGACTCAATTTCACCTAAGAAAGGTCATTATTTTATTTTTTTTAATCATCGTCCTTATAAAATATTGAAAAACATTACCCTTTGGTATAAACCATGTTAATGTTTGTGTTTTCTGTTATTTTTTTATATACAGTTAAAAATATATTTTTGTTAAATTATAAAGAATTCCCCCACTCATTTCCAATATCAACACACAAAAGATTCCATTTCTCCTTTTCTGAAAATCATTTTCTCTTTTAATTGCTTTTTCATACCATTTCAATATTCGTCCCAAGGTTCCCACAAACTATCTAGAAGCTCCTCATAATCATTTGATGTCTCACTCTCAAGGTATGAGATCCCTTCCCTCTCTCATTTATTCATGTTTATTTATTTTTTATGCTGGCCATTTCAAATTAACAATGTTGGGATATGTTTTTACATGTACTTATTACTATACAGTTTCTATACAAATGATTAAAAACCCCTTTCACTCTCATCAACCTAATTTATTAATTTTTGGGACCCTGTAATGCTGCTAAAATTCTACCATGATTTTCCATGCCAAACAATTTTGTAGTTACTACCCATTACCATTTCATATCATGGGTGTTAACCTTTATGGACATATTATTATTGATTTGTTATATACATGTATTCATTCCACTATAAAATATCAATTATTAAAAAGTGATTATAAACGATTCCATGTATTCTGATCTATGTGGTACACATAAGCATTAGAATGAAATGAATGGAACGAGTATGCCTAGAATTATATAGCACTCCAATGCATTTGGTAATGATTACTGATCTATTTTTCCAAAAATAAAAATAGAACATTTAATATATGTGAGTATTAAAATACAATTAATAATAATAATAATAAAATGTATAAGATATCTCGCATAGATGATATCTTTGACCAACTCAGAGGAGTAAGGGTATTCTCAAAGATTGATTTGAGATTGGGATATCATTATATTTGATTCATGAATTCAGATATTCCATGAATTGATTATTTTAGTTCGTATAACATATATTTGTATCTTATGATTCCGTTATGTCTTATGAATGTGCCTTATATCTTCATGGATTTTACGAATATAGTGCTCAATCCATATCTAGATTAGTTTGTAGTGGAATGTTTGGATGAGATATTGGTGCATTGCCATGCTCGAGGTGACCATCCCACAAATCATGAGATCATTTTGAATAAATCGATATATCACTAATTTTATTATAATATCAATAAATATCATTTTTGGATTGACAATTAAATCTTCTTAGATTGTATTATCTCAGAGGCAGGAGTTTTAGTTTACCCAAAGAAGGTGAGAACTATGGTTACCTCAGTTGCAGTACAATAATGTCTTGACATAGGATATTTCTTGGGTCCAGTTGGATACTAAAATATCTTTATTAAAGACTTATCATTCTTATCATCACCTCTAATGGTCTTCAATAAGAATGATGTAAATTTTATTTGGTCTGAATCTGATGAGACAACCTTTCAAGAGTTGAAAGGGTGATTGGCTACAACGGAAATCTTGATTTTTCCCCATCCAGATAGGAGCTACATATTATATTGTAATACATCATGTATTGGTCTTAGAGATGTTTTGATGCAGGATTATAGATTCATTGCATATGGATCCTTTATGTTCAGGCCTCATGAGTGGAATTACCATAAGGACGATCTTGAGTTTGTGGATGTTGTACATGCCTTTCAATTTTGATGGAATTACATATTGGGAGAGAATTTTACAGTGTTTATAGACCACAAGTGACTCAAGTATATTTGTTTCATAGCGTAACATGAACCTTATGATGAAATGATGGTTTTAATATTTATAGATCTTTGACCTCGAGCTAGACTATACGCCTAGGAAATACAATGTTTTTGTTGATGCTATATGCAGGAGGACTCAGATTTAGGAATTTCAATAATCCAGTAGTAAATGGAAGATTTTGGTTTTGAATTTTGAGATGCATATAGATTTTCAAAACCATCATGGAAAGTCTATATTTGGATAATTATTTTTTACCTATTCACTACATTAAATGTTTAATATGAGTTAGTTTTTAGATCCTTTGTGATTGGTCATACAAGAGAGTATTGCCTGTGAGGACCCACCTTTAGATTATTCTATTGATGATGATGACATTCAATATATATATTTTGAATATTTGGGATCCCACATATGTGAGATAGGTTCTAATGCATGAGCTGTATGCTTTACAATATGTTTTTCACCTGTGTATCCCCATGCTATATCGTGATATGGACCAATCGTATTGATGGATATTGAAAAAGAACGAGATAAAAAGTTTTATCACAAGGTGTTCCACCTGTCAGCAGGTAAAGGCATGCCACCAATGACATGATCAATTATTACAGGCATTTATAGTCCCTTAATAGAAATGGGATGATGTTGATAGGGATATTGTCATTGGGTTACTGATGTCTATATGAGGTAGTGACACAGTGTGGGTAATCATGGATTGACTATAGAAAACAACTCATTTTTTTATATCAGGGTGAATTCTATAATTATTGAGATAACAATATCTAATTTCCAAGAGATTATAGGATGGCATGGGGTCCCTCATACTATCATTTCATATAGGGATACACATTTTACATCAATATTTTGAAATGGGTTCTAGAATTATATAGGTATAGAGTTGATTATGAGGATATACATTCAACCTCAGATTGATGTACTATTGGAATAGATGATATAAGTGTTTTGGAACCTTCTCCGAGACAGATTCCATGATTTTAAAATTTCATGGGAGAATAATATCCATCCAATCATGTTTACCAAATAATAATAGCTTTTAGAAAATGATTCATATGGCTCATTTTGGTTCCTTGTATGGTAGGTCATGTCATTTGACCCTATGATGGATAGAGGAACGAGAGGTACTACTACTTAGTCCCCATCTAATGTTGGATATATAGATGCTTGTTCCACTGATCATGAACATGATTTCTATAAATCACTCAAGAAATATATCTTATGTCAATCACCATTGATGACCTCTAGAGTTGATGGTCATGGATCATTCTTTCTTATAATTTTCTCCCAAACATTGGAATAGATAGATACTGAGGCAAGGTAAGCTGTCAACACAAAGTTTTTGGGCCATTTGAGATTTTCGATAGGGTCGAGCTTGTAGAATATCAGTTTTATTACCTCAGTGGTACCATTCCATGCACGATGCCTTCTATTTTTCATAGATTCTCTATTATCATGCATTCCTTTCTCATACATTTGATCTAGATGATGTTGAGTTAGATGAAGATGGTTATTTTCATGAGTATCGTATACACATTGTTAATGGTAGCAAGAAGGATCTCCAAGTCTATTATGTACCTTTATTATGGGTTCTGAGACAACCCAACTAGGACAAGGTGAGACTTTAGAGTGAGAGGCTGATGTAAATTTTCAGTTGCTAAAATTATTCTCAGATGATGTTTTTCCATGCTTAGAAGGGGAACTCAGGGAAAATTTATTTTAAGGGGAATGATTGTAAGAACTCATATTTTATTCATGGTATGGGTGATTTTAATTTCTAATAAACTCTTTATTTTGGACCTAATTTGGATTCATAATGAGTTCACGAGTGTTATGGGGATGTATATGGATTGTTTTGATATTGGAACAATGGATTGGGGAGAAAAAACTAGCTTCATTATTAGAAGAAATAGTGCAGGGAAGGATGAACATTTCACCATGCAGACCAAGATGGAGAGTGGTAGGTGTCTGTATGGTTTTATGAAACAATACAGTGTGGGATTCACTACACTGTGGGATGTATTCACTTATTAGCCGAGATAAATCACATATTTTGATCACTGTTTCCCTGGCCATTTGGCCTAACCATGAGTCTATGCTTGTCACGACCCCCTCCCCACAATGTGTACCCCTCCTGGGCAGGAAATGTGAAAAGGGAGATAATGACCCCTGAGTCCCGCCTCTAGTAGGCCCTAGGTTGGCGACTAGCACCGAGGGTAAAGTAACACACAAATGGGAGGCATTAGCCTCTAAGAGAAGACATGTAGAAGAGAGAGATAAGATAGACAACAGCCAACTCCATCTCAGAACTGAAGTATAAAAGAAAACCCATGTGCATAGATGTAATGTAATGAAAAACTACTACAACTGAGAGGGACAACTGCAAGTACCCAAAAGAAAGTAAAAATAGCTGCAACCACAAGCCCAAACATCTCTTGCAACCCCAAGCTATTAGAAACATGTTTGATCTCCAACCTTCACTGAGTGACCTTAAAAAAAGTTTATATATACATTGGGTGAATATAACTGTATTCTCAGTAGGATCATTCACAAATCCTCTCATGGAAATGTAAAGAAACCATGCTAATTCACAATGTACAAAAAGTGAAACTAAATCATCACCTAAACAAGTATACTAAGTTCCCAACCTCACCATGGATACTCTAACCAAGTAATGCATACAAGTATGTAGTATATAGAAAAGAATATCAAGGGTAACCCGCTACTACTTCCCCACTAGTTTGCCGCTTTTCCCCAACAACATACGTCATGTGCATCGCTCTCCAGAGGCTTGCCCGAATACACCTAGGCTAAGCTCTACAATCTACACCTCATGCACCACAATGGCATACCCACAAACACCTGGGATAAGCACCACACCATCCTCACAACCCAAAGTAACCAGGTAATTTCTGGGATCCACCACAGCTCACATAACGTGTATCATTCATAGGTTATTATTCCTCAAGCCATTACAGTGCATACACCGAGTAAGGATCCTCAATCCATCACAGCCTATACACGTTACTCTTATAGTATTCCATATGATACCATATCTAGAATATATGTGTGTGAATAACCACAATCCATTACAGCCCTCTACACACATAAATGGGGAAAACTAACTGTTGTGACTAATGTCACTAGTATCTACGAAGAGAAGAGAGTAGGGTCAAAAGGGGTAGTCAACCATTCACTCTCCCATCAGAATGTTGGGGAAAACACCCCCCAGGGCTTAGAATCCCTGGGGTACCAGTTTCCCTTACTAACAAGGTTGAGTAACGTATAGAAACACAAAAAATACAGAATATACTATAACGCACACCCACACTTTGGGCATAACCTAGTCTTGGACCGAACTGCAGCTAACGTCTCTCGGACTACGGGCTTCCACTACTAAGACTAGGTATCCTATAAGAACACAACCATTTAACGGATCTATTTGATTACTTCATTCCATTTTTTTATCAGTTCCATTGTACGTTAATTAATTAATCAAACATTAATTAAATATGAACAATTACACATTAAATTCCATTAACATGACATCCAAGAACCATTGTCCCTTCAAAAGTTACATCCTTGTAATTATGTTACAGCATTTCCATCCCCATGGGTTAACATCAGTTATTCACATATTAATTACAGAATTAATTTCCTATATTCCCATGCATTCTAGAAAATCATCCTAAGTTACTAAACACAATGGGGATCAACACAGGGAGTAGATGTACTACCCGTCGAGTCTGTACTGCCTATAGCAAGATCATAGACCCATTATGCCTGGAGAGGCTAAACATGGATGGAACGTGGCATAGCCTACGTGTCTTCTCCCCTTTCAGAAGATGGGTAAGCAAGACCATCTTCCATGAGCTATGGGAAAAGCAAATCAGATAAACAACCAACAAATCCAGAAGCATCCAACGACCACATCCATCCCATTGCATCATCCCTGGTGTCCTCCCTGACACCCACATTCATAAACCAAAGCATCTTTCCACTCTAGGAATCATCCGCTACCACAACCACAAGGCCTCCATGCCCTCACATATCACAACACCCTCCTTGGGTCACATCACCACACAAGATGAAGGAAAACAAACATCACATCAAAAATTGGTATGTTGGCCCTTTAACAAGGCATCCAGCCGTCAAACATCAAGCACCAACAGATTTCAGGTTTACCAACCAGTTGAATTAAACATGCACATTGACATCCATTGATTAACATCAAGTTTGAACAACATCCACAACAAGAACAACCAGATTCATTTACAAGACTCTTTATCTTTAGCCAATTAATTATTAATTAATTCCGGATTTACGTTCTTTATCAATTTCATCAAGAGAAACATGCTAACAAGAAAGGCATATATATCACACTGTCTAAAAATTCAATAGGCGAATTGTTATCACGGAACAAAGCAACAACATGCGATCAAACCAATTCTTTTAATCCAGTTCATGTATTTAATTTGGTCAATTCTATTGTGATACAAAGGACAAATCATTTTAACTCTACGATTGCACATAAACAATTAGAGAAGCCACGAATCCCCTACCTAATTTTTTTTGACAGAAACCACAACGGTCGAATAACGCCCAAGAAGACCGGGCTGATTAACCAAGGATCCTCCCTATATCTCTTCTCCTAACACATCCAAGAACAAAGATCATCATAAACGACATCCAAACACTTATATCTACCCATAACTGTCGTAGATATATGATTTTGAGAGAAGAGGAGGTATAGATCAAGGAAAATCTAAAAAACAATAAAAAAGGATCACATACCTCGAGAAACAGGCTTTGAATCATGAAGAGAAGCCTCTGGATCACCTCCAAAATGCTTGGGAGAGGTTATTACACCTCCAAGGAAGGGCTATCTCATGTTATGGAGGCTTAAGGGCTTAAAAGATCCATTTAGAGGCAAAATAGTTTAGATCCACAATTTTAGGATCTAAAGTGCCCGCACAGTTAGTCCGCACGGTTTACCAAACCATGCGCTAACCGTGCGCTCGCTTCTGCCTCTTCAAACACTCCTCACACGTTTAGGCTGCAAGGTTAGACATACTGTGTGCTAATCGTGCATTAGCCACAGCCTCAAAAACCAACCATGCACGGTTTGGCCGCACAGTTTAGGCAAACTATGTGCATCCCGTGCGAAGGCCATAACCCTTTAACTTTCCTTAAAATTCCAACCAAACACACACCAAGTAACCTTGACCTCATGGAACACCTACAAAACCACATTTTCCCAAAGGAATGGATTGGAGTGGTCCTTTACATTAAATCAGATACCTCTCAAATCATTCTCGTCCTCGAGAATCCAAAACCCACCTAAAGAGAAAATGAAACAGGGTCTGAACAACCACCCACCGAGATACCTCTCAAAAGAGAGCAATCCACCAAAGAAACAAAGGGATCCATCTCATAAACATGAAAGTTTCATAACTACATCAGCTACAATGATACATGGAATGAGTTAAACATCAAACAACTCTGGGTACTAAGAACGTATCCTTTATTCACGTTCCCAGGTACTCTCCTCTATGCCACCATGTTGCCACAAGACACGAACTAAGTGAATGGAATTCCCACGCAAGACCGTATCCTTGTAGTCTTGGATCTCCATAGGCCTCTATTCAAATGTTTCATCATCATAAACATCGATATCTCCCCAATAGATGATGTGAGAGTCTTCATGAAGATAACGATGGAGCTGTGATACATGGAAAACATCTTGTATCCGACTCATCTGAGGGGGAAGTGCTACTCGATACGCCACAGCTCCAACACGAGCTAACACCTCGAAAGTCCCAAAAAAGCGGGGAGAAATCATACAACCTTGAAAAAACCTTCGCTGCCCATGGTGGGGAGTCACCTTCAGAAACACATGATCCCCAAAATTAAACTCCAATGGTCTCCTCCTTTGATCAGCATATGATTTCAGACGATCTTGTGCTTCCTTCATCCTCTCATGAATCACCTGAACTATCTATGTTGTATCATGCACTTGTTCTGGTCTGAGAATTGCTGACTCTCTGTCCCAAGTCCAACACAACAGAGAATGGAAAGGTCAGCCATACAAGGCTTAAAATGATGCCATACCAATGGTGGAGTAAAAACTATTATTTTAGGAAAACTCCACCAAGGGTAAGTGCCTCATCCATGAACCTCCAAAATCAAGAACACAAGAGTGAAACATGTCTTCATGAGTCGGGATGGTTCGCTCCGTCTGACCATCCGTTTGAGGATGAAAAGTAGTGCTAAGGCATAGCTGAGAACCAAAAGCATGTTGGAGACCTCTCCAAACCCTAGAGGTAGAATTAGGATCTCGATCAAAAATGATCATCCTAGGGACTCCATGAAGTCTCACCAAATCCTCTAGATACTGCCTAGACAAAACTTCCACTGAGCGTGACTCTTTGATTGCCATAAAGTGGGATGATTTTGTTAAATGATCCACTACCACGAAAATAGAATCATAACCTCCTGAAGCTCGAGGTAAACTAGTATAAAAATCCATTGATATGTCCTCCCACTTCCACTGAGGAATCTATAATGGCCGGAAAAGACCACCAGGAACACGGTGTTCGGCCTTCACCTTCTAACAAACTAAACATCGAGACACAAACTTCACAACTGCTTGCTTCATCCTAGGCCACCAAAATAGACTCCTCAAGGATCGGTACATCTTTGTCACACCAGGATCCACTACTAAAGGATAACTATGGAACTCTCTGAGGTCCATCTCGCTCATCGCCAAGGGAACACAAATCCTTCCATGATACAAAACTCTGTGTTTTTCATCCTCAGACAAACCATCAGGGGCTTCACCACAAAAAACTCGGTCTCTCAAGACCTCCACCTCAAGATCCCCCAAATGGGACTCTTCCACCTTCTACACCAGGGATGACTGCACCATCATCTGAAAAAGACAGCCTCTACCCCCAACTTCTCCCATATCATGATGTAATGCTAACAGTTCTTCTATTACTCTCCAGGAATCACCAAGTTCTTGCACAACATCACTACGTGACATTCAGCTCAGCGCATTAGCCAAAAAATTCCCTTTTCCAGGTGTATATGATATTTCAAAGTCATATTATTGTAAGAACTCCATCCACTGATGTTGTCATAAGTTCAATTCACGTTGGGAGAAAACATACCTCAAACTCCTATGATACGTAAAAACCACAAATAATTCACCAATGTTGTAATGTATCCACAACTTCAGAGAAAAGACCGTGGCTTCCAACTCAAGATCATGGGTGGCATAGTTGTATTCATGGGGACGCAACTGCAGAGACCCGTAAGAAACGACAGACCTATATTTCATAAGAACACAACCAAACCTCAGATGTGAAGCATCGCAGAAAACATCAAACTGAACTCCCCCATCTGGAAGACAAAGGACTGGAGCAATTACTAACTTCTCCTTTAGATACTCGAAATCTGTCTGACACTTATTATTCCATTTGAAAGCATAACCATTCCTGGCCAAAGATGCCATAGGAGTCACAACCCGTGAGAAATTGGCTACAAACCTCCTGTAGTAGCCTGCAAGACCAAGGAAACTTCCCACCTATGACACTGTCTTAGGAGTTGTGAAAGACACAACTACATCAATATTTAATGAATCCACAAATAATCTCTGTTGGGACATAACATGCCCCAATAAACAGACTTATCGAGCCCAAAACTCACACTTCAACAACTTCCCGAACAACTAATGATGGCAAAGAACTCCCAAAACGGCTTGTAGATGCTCTGCATCTTCCCCTTCAGAGGTGGAGTACACAAGGATGTCATCGATAAAAAATACCATGAACATGTCCAGGAACTCACGGAACACAACATTCCTCAAACCCAGGAACAAAGCTGGAGCATTAGTCACACCAAACGACATTACAACGAGCTCATATTACCCATGACGACAACGGACATCAGTATTTGGGATATCCTCATCCTTCAGATGCATCTGATGATATCATGACCACAAGTCAATTTTTGAGAACTAACTTGCTACCTTTAGTTGATCGACAAATCATCAATCCACGGAAGAGGATAGCGATTCTTTATCGTCCATTTGTTTAAGCAACGATAATCGACACACAACCAAAAACTGCCATCAGCCTTCTTTATGAACAGAACTGGTGCACCCTATGGGGACACACTTGGTCGAATAAAAAAGCACTACAACAGACCACCAAGTTGTAAACGCAGCTCTCGTAACTCAGAAGGGGCTATCCTATATGGAGACATAGAGATAGGAGAAGCTCTTGTATATAGCTCGATCCCAAACATGTTCTCTCGTCGAGGGGGTAATGTTATAACCTCTTCTGGGAAGACATCAGGGTACTCCTCTACAACCCTAGGAAACGCCAACTGTTGAACCTATGAATTACTCATCATCATCTCAGCCACCATGGACGATAAGGATGGAACTCGCATGTGACCCATCTGAGGATCTCGCTCACCATCAAACACCACTAGCTCTCCATCCACACCAAATAAAACGACCTTCTTCCTAAAGAAATCCACGATAGCCTGCACCAAATACAACCAATCCATGATGAGGATTACATCATATGGTTGTATCCGTAAACATAGGAAATATCCCCAAGGGCGGTGTTTCCCCAACACTAGCTCACAATCTATACATACTTCAAACAAGTCAGCTCAACCTCCAACTGGCGTAGTCAACGCCAAGGGCACTGGAAGCCTCTCTACCTCAAGTCCCAAAGCATGGACAAGGGTAGGTGATATGAAGGAGTGTGTCGCTCCTGAATCAAACAAGGCAGACACCAAGATATAAAACAAGAAAACCGTACCTATAACGACATCTAGCTCGTCTGGTGCTGGAAACGCTAGAGCATGAAGCTGACCATGACCTCCTCCATAGCCTCTCTGGCCCTGATGACGACCACCACCACGGTCGCGCTCTGCTCTCTGAGGATGGGGAGCATCATGGGGATGTCCTCTGCCTACCCCATCTCCCCTCTGGTGATCTAAAGCTAGTGTAAATGGTTGTTGATGCCTCGGTTGGAGCTGCCTCAAAGGAGGAACCGGGAGCATAGCACCTGGTGCACGATGACCACTCTGAATTGTCGGGCACTCCCACTACTGATGGCCACGACCACCACAAGAAAAAAAAAGCACCTGATCTTTTG
Source organism: Viscum album (assembly GCA_963277665.1). Taxonomy (NCBI): domain Eukaryota; kingdom Viridiplantae; phylum Streptophyta; class Magnoliopsida; order Santalales; family Viscaceae; genus Viscum; species Viscum album. Next base: position 1,843,109,102 of record OY728163.1, on the reverse strand, counting down.
GAATATGCATGAGAGTTGATGCCTCCGAAGAAACGAGATGTGAAGGGATGGGACCTACCCTCGGCTGAACGGAAACTCTTCTGCCCTGAAAACCGGGAACCCTGGACCACAGCTCTACTTCGTGAGGAATCATGATGATTCAGCTCTCGTGATGATCCAGTCCCGGCCAAAGTCCTCTCGACAACCTCCACCCTCGCAAGCACATCGAGCTATGTCTTCAGCATAAATGTGGTGATCTGGCGCTGGTTCTATGGACGTAAAGCCTCCCTGAAATGCCTCTCCCTAGACTCCCCATCTGGTAACAGGTCCGAAGAATATCATAAAAGGTTCCTGAAACAGATCCCAAACTACCGAATACTTGAGCTACCCTATCGAAGGGTAAAAATCTCTTGGCAACTGGATTCCTTTGCAGTTGAGGAAATGAAGTCAACTCTGAACTTGTCTCGGAACTCCTCCCATGATATCACTGATTCCTCACGATCCCCGAGGAACAAGAAGCACTGCTGCCTTGCTTATCCACGTAGTATCATCACATCTAAGGACACCCAGTGCTCTTTCCAAGCACGGATCGAACTGAAGCCTATCTCGACCTCCTCCAACTAGTCTTCCATGACTGCATCGGAAACATAGCCCCCGTACTTCTGCATACTATAATGCTGAAACTCTCAAAGTGTCTTCCTCCATGATTCGTCGTCATCAACCTCTACACTACGCCGATCTGCAGGAATAGCATGCTGGGCATTTTCTACGCAAACCTGACGAGGATGTCGACCTGGAGCCATACCTATAAAATAACAAACACTTAGAGCTCCTAAGCCTGGAATATGGAAGAATCAACAATAATTAATTTTTTTATTTTATTCGTTTTACGTTAACCTATCCCAAGGTCCACCCATTCAAACACAACCACAAAGAAGAATGATGCATGATCCTTTCCTATTTCTCTACCCTGCAACCAGTACCACCTTGTTTAATAGCCATTGTAAACTTAAAGGTCCATACATCAGATCATAGGGGGCCCTAAACACCTATGTTTCACCCGATTTCCAGTGTTTACCACACTTTTTATACATGAATGACATTGTTTCCCTACCAACCCATGCAACCTCACATGTTCCTAACTCCAAACTCCATAATATCCCTTAACCAGACCTCTAATACCAGTCTATCATGACCCCTTCCCCACAAAGTGTACCCCTCTTGGGCCGGTAATGTTAAAAGGGAGATAATGACCCCTGAGTCCCGCCTCCAGTAGGCAATGGGTTGGCGACTAGCACTGAGGGTATAGTAACACACAAATGGGAGGCATTACCCTCTAAGAGAACACATACGAAAGAGAGAGATAAGGCAGACACCAACCAACTCCAACTCAGAACATAAGTATAAGAGAAAACCTAAGTGAAAATATGTAATGTCATGAAAAAGTACTACAAATGAAAGTGAAAACTTCATGTACCCAAAAGAAAGTAAAAACAGTTGCAACCACAAGCCGAAACAGCTCCTACAACCGTAAGATCATAGAAACCATCGTGATCTCCAACCTGCTCCAAGTGACATGAAAATAGTTTATATATATGTAGGGGGAGTATAATAGTATACTCAGTAGGATCCTTCCCGAATCTTCTCGTGCAAAAGTAAAGAATGCATGCTAAAGCACAATGAACAACAAGTGAAACTAACTCGTCACCTAAACAGGTATGCTATGTTCCCAACCTCACCTAAGCTACTCTCACCATGTAATGCATAAATGAATATATCATGTAGAATAGAATATCGAGGGAACCCCCTAGTACTTCCCCACTGATTTTTCTCTTTTCCCCAATGACATACTTCATGTGCATCTCTCTCCAACGGCTTGCCCGAATACACCTGGGCTATGCTCCACAATTTGAACCTCGTGCACCACAATGGCTTGCCCGAAGACACCTGAGCTAAGCACCACACCATCCACACAACCAAAAGTATCCAAGTAGTTTCCCAGAGCCACTGCAGCTCACATAAATTGTATCATACGTCGGGTATCATACCTCAATCCATTACATCCAATACACTGAGTAAGGATCCTCAAGCCATCACAGCCTATACACATTACACCTATAGTAGTCCATGGGATACTATATCCAAAATATATGTGTGTGAATAACCACAAGCCATTATATCCCTCGACACACATATATGGGGAAAACTAACTGCTATGCCTAATGGCACTAGTATCTACCAAGAGAAGAGAGCGGGGTCAAAGGGGGTAGTCATCCATTCACCCTTCCAATGGAATGTTAGGTAAAACACCACCCAAGGGCTCAGAATACCCGGGGTTCCAGTTTTCCTTACTGATTGGGTGGAGTAGAGTATCAAAACATAAAAAGTAGAGAATATACTATAACTCAAAACCACACTATGGGCATAACCTAGTCATATAAACAACTGTAGATAACATCTCTCGGACTCCGGGCTGCCACTTCTATGACTATGTATCCTATAAGCACACAACCATTTAAGGGAATTATTAGTTTACTTCATTCCCTTTTTTTATCACTTCCACTGTACATTAATAAATTCTTCAAACATTAATTAACCATGAACAATTCCACATTAAATTCCATTAACATCACATCCAAGAACTACTGTCCCATCAAAAGTTACAACCTCATCATTATGTTCCAGCATCTCCATCCCCATGGGTTAACATCAATTATTTAACCATTCATTACGTAATTACTTTCCCATATTCCTAGGAATTCTAGGAAATAATACTATGCTACTAAACACAAGGGGTCTCAACATGGTGAGTAGATGTACTACCCGTTGATTCTGTACCACCTATATCACGATCATAGACCCATTCTCCCTGGAGTAGCTAAACACAGAAATCACATGGCATACCCCGCGTGTCTTCACCCCTTTCAGAAGAAGGTTCAGTAAGACCAGCTGCCTTGAGTGGTGGTGAAAAGCAATGAAGATTAACAACCAACGAATCCAAAAACATCCAACAACCACATCCATCCCATTCCACCATCCCTGGTGTCCTCCATGACACCCACATGCATAAAACGATGCATCTCACCACTCTAGGTGTCATCCGTTGCCACATTCACAAGGCCTCCACACCACCACATATCATAACACCCTCCTAGGGTCACGTCACCGAACAAGCAGCAGGTAAACAAACATCACATAAAAAATTGGGCTCTTGGGCCTTTAACAAGGAATCCAACATTCAAACATCAAGCACCAACATATTTTAGGTTTACAAACCAACTGAATTAAACACGCACATTGGCATCCATTGATTAACATCAAGTTGGAAAAAAATCCACAACAACAACAACCAGATTAATTTATAGGACTCTTTATCTTTAGCCAATTAATTATCAATTAATTCTGGCTTTACGTTCTTTATGAATTTCATTATGAGAAACATGATAACAGGAAATGAATAGATATCACACTATCTAACAAATCAAGAGGCAAACCGTTATCACGACACAAAGCAACAACGTGTGATTAAGCCAATTCTTTTAATCCAGTTCAAATATTTAATTAGGACAATTCCATTATGATCCAAATGACAAATCATGCTAACTCTACAATTGAAAATAAACAATTAGAGTAGCCACAAATCGCCTTCCTCGACAGTTTTGATGGAAACCACAATAGTCGAAGAACGCCCAAGAAGGCCGGACTGATTCACCAAGGATCCTCCATAGATATCTTCTCCTAACACAACCAAGACCAAATATCAACATAAAAGACATCCATACACTTAGATCTACACATAATGGGTGTAGATCTAAGATCCCAAGAGATTAGGAGGAGTATATCTAGGTAGATCTATGAAACCAAACAAAAAGGATCACATACCTCAAGAAACCAGCTTCGATTCCCAAAGAGAAGCCTCCAGATCGCCTCTAAAACTCTTGGGAGAGGTTCTTCCACCTCCAAGGAATGGTATTCCCAATTTATGGCTGCTTAGTTGCATAAACAAATCATTTAGATGGAAAAGAGTTCAGATCCACAATTTTAAGATATAACATTAAGTGCTCGCATGGTTAGTCCTCACGGTTTACCAAACCGTGCACTAACCATGCGCTAACTTCTTCCTCTTCAAACACTCCTCGCACGGTTAGGCCGCACGGTTAGATAAACTATGCGCTAACCGTGCATTAGCCGCTGCCTCCAAAACCAACCTTGCATGGTTTGGCCACACGGTTTAGGCAAACCGTGCTCCTCCCATTCAAAATCCATAACCCTTTAAATTTCCATAAAATTCCACCCAAATGCACACCAAGTCACCTTGACCTCCCAAAACACCTCCATCACCACATTTTCACAAAGGAATGGACCAGAGAGGTTCGGGCCATTAGAATGATCCATATGGAAGTGGCATTCGCACAATTGGAACACATTATATCCTATCATGTGACCCATATATTTTTGGTAAATGAAAAATTTTCTCGTAAATCTAATTTACACGCACCCTCCTTTAATTTATACTTTAGTGGATATAAGGATTCATATTCTTCACATTTGAGATCCCAAAATCCTATCTTTATATATTTTTATACTGACTCTTTTTCTAGTATTTTATTTGGATTCTATTGGTCTCATTATATTCCTCTAGGAAATATCATCATTTATATTGAGTTGTACTTTGATTATACACTCCTCAATAGAGTCTCCTAAGTGAACGTTCATATGCCCTATATTTAGGGCGTTCATATGTTCTTCATATTTCTTCCAATCCAAGATGAACTAATGGATAATAATAGATTAGGAGAGTTGTGAGAGTATGATGTTAGTCATCAACTAATTATCCGTTTAGGTATTAGTGTTTTATAATATTCTCCATTATTTCACACACTAGTTTTCCCTGGGTGCTTACTTAATTGCATCTTCTATGAATTGTTTGACTTTTCCAAACCAAAATCACGCTGAGATCAACTACACTAGAATGGGACATCCCTTTCGGAAAGATGACTTATATTTATAAGTGGATTCAATTAACATATGTCCAAATAACTTATTAGAGTGTTTTTCTTTACATTTAAATAGTGATATCATTTTGATTTTGAATGAATGTAGTAGAATATCATGGAAATTGACCATAATTTTTTTTGAATTGGATTGAATGTGAGTGTTATGACCCGGTCATATGAATTAAATGGATCAATGGATATTCCATTAGTAATATTAAATAATATTGAGTTATGGATTATACATTGGATCATATTAAACAAAAATGGTTATTTATTTCAAATGATGTGTGGACATTATGAACCTATTTAATTACAGTAGTTGGGTAAGATAACACCTTATTCATGGTAAATACAAAATGGACATGGTGTCCCTTCCTCTTAAAAATAAATGGGCATGAAACAACAATATAATTATATTAAATTGGAATGTTGGCCCATTTATATTAGATAGGAAAGACTTCCCTTGTAATAATATATGGTAATTACTTCCCCTATTATATGATTATGTGTATGGAATCCCTTACACATGTGATTATGGGCATGGCATCCCTATTCCATGATACTGGGTATAGAATCACCATTCTGTGATATTTAGAATGGAGTCACCTATACTTTTATGACACTATATACGGAGTGCCTTATGACTGTGATACCATGTATTATTCCCCATGATAAAAGTTTAGAGATATTTCAGTATGGGCTGAAGCAAGTACTATCATCCTAGCTTTCTTTCAGGAACCAGTTTCAATCAATTTAAAATTATGATTAAAAATTACATTATTATATCTACACACTTACATATTGTATAAAAAGACTGTATATTTATAGACATCATTGGTGGTGGCATGCTGAGTTTATCTCAAAACGTATTCGGGCCACCATTGTCACTCGAGAAGACTATATGCTTGCATGTGTAGACAAGGGGAATCATCTTCTTATGAACATGTGACATATTTTATGACATAGGATAGAGATTAGTAGCAACCAACCAGGATAGAGCTCGAGTTGCTGGGATCAATTTTTCCATTTTGTACCTTTTTCAATAGTTATGATTTCTTCTTCTTGTATCCATGATTTATATATTTATAGAGACATGAAATAAATTTTAATTTTTTATATTATTCAATATTCTATTTTTCATTCATTGTCATTTCTTGGATATCATATATACTTCTACTATGGTGGGTTACCGGTCTAGTCTTATTGGTTTTTGTTTCAGTTGTGCCATCTATTTATATGTGTTACCGCTATTTATCTATTGTTACTTATCTGATTTTCTCCACTCTATTAATGCAAGCATATTCTCCCCATTGACACACCCTAGGCCCTCATTTCTAGATTGTAGCCACTGACGTTTGGGGATATGTGCTTAAGGATATGTATTCAACTTGGATCGAGGCACCATTTAAGTGGGACCAATGTTCGAGATGTTATAAATTCCATTTAATATCACCATGTAATAGGTTTGTGTGATTTTGGAAGATTGGAATTTTGAGCTGTATAGACATTTCCCCCTTTGAAATCCTTGATAGTGTTGAGGGTAGCTTATTTCTTTACACTTCCACTGAACCACTTTCATGTACTTGATGTATTCTATTTAACATTATTTTTTTTTATGTATCATACCATTCCCATACATCAAATTCAGTCATGGTACTACAAAAACATAATCTATCTTTTGATGATAAAATAATAGAAATCTGGGATAGTAGATACAAACTACTATGAAATGGGACCACTCATTGAGAAAAATTTCTATGAAGGAATCATCAGTTTAAGAAAGCAATATACGAACTTGAAACTATAATGATACATATGTACTGTAATTATTTTTTTATTAATGAAATATTTAGGGTGAATTGTCATTAGTATGGTTAAAATGTTGCACCTCATGATTTTGTTATATATTTCCATTTAAATAAATAATATGTGTTTGCAAACATGTGATACAAACAATAGTGAAGTAAAATAAATAATTTCTCAATTTTATTACGAGAATACTATAACTAAAAATCTAACACTATATAAGAAAATAAAATGAACCATAATTAGTTAAACTACTATGGGATTGAAACTATAATAAATTTTAATAGTATAAGGTTGAAATTATCATCATCACAGTTTTTTATAAAGATAAAACCACCAAAGATAACTGTAGAATAAATATAACACATTGTAAATATGATATAAATTAGAAAAAATAAATTAGAAAATATTTTTGAAATATTTTAGAGATATTTGTATGTCTATATATAAAGGAATGTATTATCAATGTTATATGTATTGTTGTTAGTTATATATTCGTTAGATATATAGTCATTTGATATATGGTCATTGGATAAATTAACATTGGCTATAATTGTGCCCAATTGGTACAATGATGATATGTTATTTTCATTACTGACTGAAAATTATTTTTTATTAATAAGGACACTTTTGAGGAAAAAGTGAGAAACCAAAATTTTCAACAAACCCAAACAGCAACAAGCAAAAACCAGAAATCACCTCATCCAAGGAAAAACAGGGCCGCTCACTCTGAGGGAGGACCACTCAGCGATCCCATGCAAGCATGGTCCCTCCCGATGGCAAGCCATCCCTCCGATCAGCCACCTCCCAAATGACCTGCCAAGGAAGGAGCAACATGCTCTAGCCCATCCGAGCTGATCTGGCCCTCCAACATTCCACACACAATATGAGTGGTAACTTGACAAAGCATTAGTTAGTGATAGTATATACAGAATCATTTAAAACAAGTTGAATTCTTTCAGAGACCGTGTCCCTAAACAGCTTCTAGGATAAGTTAAAGACCTGCAAAAGAGGATCCCCCCATATCATAGCTTCGAATGCAGTGGTCAGTCTATTCCAAACCTGCATGTACTCCCCGAGACTGATCAACCCCTTATTGAATATGATAATTCATTAAATAAAATTGTAAATATATATATATATATATATATTATTTTTTATTTATATTTATTTTCAAATATTGATTTTATGTATTTATAAAATTAAATATATTATTATAACAATAATGTATTGAAAAAATTTAATTTTTGAAACATATATAATTATTTTAAATAGCATGTGTCGAAAATCATTTAATATCAAAAGGGATAATTTTCAATGATTTTCATTCTAAGTGTGGTGTATTTTTATCAATAATTTAATTTAACGCCTTTAAATATTATTATTTTAAAATATAATGTTTTAGTTTATTAAAAAATAAATTAACACTCATTTAATTATTTATTTATATAAATAAAATTATAAACACATAATGTTTAAAATGTCGTTAAACAATACAACCAATTTTAATATATATTTATATTATCATTTAAATGAAAAATTTATAATATTATGAAATTGAATCATATGAAATGTGGTAAAAAAATAGTCATCAAACAGAAATTATGTAACTATGTTCAGTTTCATTTTTTGGAAAAAATAACTTACTAAGGTAAAAATTAATTTAACATTGTCAAGGTAAATTGAGGTCAAAAGATCAAATTTAGGGCTAATGGTCTAAAATATCAATATAAGAATCTCTAGATTTTTTGCATGAGGGGTTCAATACAAAAATTCATTTCTTTATATATTTGATCAACATTCCATGTAAAATGAAAATGATATAACTTCGGGAATGGGATGTTGTAGAAATTCCACAAAAAAATTACTTCAAAATGGCCCCTTTATATAATACTAAAAACTACTCTTTTACGTTAGCTAAATCATACATATCTAACCATATGACCTCTCATAAAAAATTAGTTTACATTTCTAGCCCCAGGATCAATGAAAAATACTGAAATTCGTAATAAAATATGAAAATGATTTGATGAGTGAATTCATCTAATTATTTAGGTCTTCATGATATTTTTCAATTTACATTTAATATACACTCTTTATAAATCTCATAAACTAATGTAATTATTTTATATTATCATCATTTTTATTATATATAAATTATAGATCTACAATATTACTCTATTATGTTACTCATTTATTTGTATTACATGTTCTTGTTTGGTCAGTTCAACCTCCATCTTAAATGACGCTTTACTTACAAAATAATTATCAATATGAATAGCTATTAAGAAATTACTACTAGAAATATATAAAATTATAATATATTTCAGGACTATGGTTTTAAAATATCTTCATTAAAATTATTCATCATTATAACGTAACACATTATTATTGGTAAATTACCCAAACCAAGCTCTTTATAGATTCAAATCTCACGAACCATACCCATACATTCGATAAAATGAACAACGGTTAAAGGATATTATTTAAATAAAATTATTTAAATACATTGACTAAACTGGTATTGATGAAAATGTTATCAAAGAACGAGTATCGACATTACCCTTATAAAACATATATGGAATAACTTTAATTACTAACATCTTATTGTTAAATAAATAAATAACAAAAATATATGAATAAATTTATTCTAATTGAAGTGTATACTTTTTAATAAGTATTAATGAAATATTTAATTAATTAATTAATATTTTTATGTATATTTTATAGAATTTTAGTTCAATTTCATGGAAGTCAATAGTCAAGGTAAGGGATTATTTTCACATCTAACAAAAAAACCAAGATTGTTTATTACTATATTTTTATTAGGGGAAATTTTATATTATTTGTCTTTAAAACCACATCTATTATTTTCTAAATGGTTTTTAGGGATTACATGCCACTGTACCATTTCATCTCCCTTTATTTCACAATTCAACTGAAAAGATACATGTCAACTGAGCTAAAATTCCATCTAATTTTATATCAAGAATTCTTATCTTACTTGTCTAAGTTTTTCATCAGATTTTATTTATGGCAACATCAATATTTCTATTCTTTATTATAGTAATTTTCAATTAACGTTTACTTTCTTTACAAATGTTTCAAAGGAATGTTTTTTATCATTTTATACAATGTCACTTTTTCTCAATAATTTTAGTTATTTTTCCTTTCCATGATTCCTCTACAATTTTCCATAATTATTCAATGTAATTTTTATTTAATTTATTATTATTTTATGAAAATAATTTTTTGTATATTATTTCCTATTAAAAAAAATAATTAATTATTATTTCATTTATTTTTTAAAGATAGTTTTCAATGATCTAATAAAAAAATTTCCATATAGGTACATATCATTTAATATTTATTATGCCTCAATGGTGATATCCTATAAAGATACCATTATTCTTATTTTTCTATTCAGATTATAAACAAACCTTGTGGAAATGTTTATGAAACCCACATATGTATGACATGTTATGTATATTCCATTGATTTATAAATGTTATTATCCTTAATTGATGCTCTTATAAGTAGTTTTTATCATTTGGTAGATATTACCATATATATATGTTCCACCATTATATTGGTTAAACTTTTATGACCTATGATATGATATGAAATGGAGTAGGGATTGAACTAAATCTACTATGTTTATGTGAATGAGAATTGAAACCAATCCACTATGTCTTGGGACTCTATGAACGATGTAATGATGTATTATTATGTGATCCTTGATATAAATAATTTTTTCAATTTCACATTCTTATAAAATGGATCTATGTTTTGAAATATTCTCATATTACATTTATATCAATTTTTATGTTTATCAAATTATTCCACATTCCTAGGTCTCTTTTGTGTTAATATGTTTAAATCCCAATGTCTTTATGATCCATATTTTATTTTATGTTATTTTATTATGTTATGTACTTTTATATATACTATTTTCCGATAGAGAGATGTTCATCTTATTCCCACATATATTCATTGATTGTTATCTCTTTTGTTCTCCACTTGATGAGTGAATGCGAACACAATTTCTTATGTTTCCATTCCCTAGGTAATGAAGAACAGTATGATGTATGATATTTCAATAGGGGTATAATGTAAGATGGTTATTCATGTAATATTTTGAATAATGTTTCTAAAATATGTTTTTAGGTATATAATCTCCAAATACATTGAACTAGTAGGTTGTGTTGTGTAATTTATTGTGAGATATAATGAATATTCATGTTAAATGATACAATATATATGTATGTTATGTATGTATCATATTAGTGACCCGGTTTTTTTTGGGAAAGGTTCTTTGATGTTATTTGATTAAGCCCTGTATGAACTAAGGAATGTTTGTAATTATCATTGTGTTGTGTATGGAGGTACCACACCATGGTTAAGAGATTTTTTGACATTGTCATGTTTTCAATGTATGTTTGAAAGTAAAATGTTAGTTCCTCTAAACCAATGAGCATCATTAAAATGAGTTAGGATTGATATTGATAGGGAAATTTTAGGCGCCACTATATCATGTTAGTGATCTAGACAATTTTCAAAAGTAAAAAATTGCGATGACACTCTTGGATATAAACAATTTTCAAGAGGATGTGATTTTTTGTCAATATTTTAATAAGTTTATAACATCGTTTTTCTAACCCACTATATTATTTCACAGGTTAATAATTTTTTAAGAAAAATTAGTACCATCCACTCCATTGTTTTAACTATACTTTATTATCTCAAACTCCGGTAATTCTTATGTCATTTGTTTTATTCAATCATAAATTTATTTTAAGACAACTACCACCTATTTTAATTAGTGAATCTTTTAATTAATATGAGGTTTTTCCATTCCACTACACCATTTCCTACTTAATTATCTAGTTCCCCTCTCTCTCAAGTAGTTATGGAATCCGTTTACATTATTATTTTTTATTGTTTAGAAAAATGTTTTGTTAGATTTTATTATGGTTATGTCCCATGGAAATCCATTCTGATTTTTGGTTCATGGTCCTTTATTTTTTTTATCCTTCTTTTGTTTCTTCATTGTTGCTTATAAATAGGAATAAAATTACAAAAAACTTCTTCTATCATATATAATTATGTACTTGAATACAATACTATGATTTTATCTTTGATTTTTTATTCTTTGTACCATTATTTTCTAATAGTTTCATGAAATATTCCCAGATTTTTAATAAGGGAAAATTATTAGGAAGAATATTTAATAAGAATATATTAAATGAAAATAATAAATTAGTTATGAGGAATTGGAAGGGGGTTTGTCACCTTCACATGTGAGTTTCAATGTTATGTGTTCACTAATAAAAATTAACCCTTTATATAACTATTTCTCATTGATTGTTTTTATTGATAAATCTTGTCACATTAACATTCAAGTATGTAAATTAATATTGATTAAAAAGGGATATATTTTTATTTGATATGTTATAAGTTATTATTCATGTATAAATAATGTCATTATATTTTTTATCACATATTTTTATTTAGTATAAGTTATCCATGTTTTGAAGTATTTATTATAGGGGTGTTGTTGATATCGGTTATTTTTGTGTTTTTCATATTTATATTGAATATATAATATCTGGGTTAAAATTTAGATTGATAATTATGATGTAAAAATTTTAGTCTATGTTTTCAATTAATATAATGAATTATTAAGTGTTTATAATGAGGATGATCATTTATTGTCATGCTTCATAGGTGGTGTCATGTTGTTCTAATCTAATAAATAGTTTTTTTCATCATGTATTTATGATATTTTAAGGTTGGGATTCTGTAATTAATTTTTCAACTTATTTTGGGATTGTTCAGAATGGCTCGAACCATCATTTGGAAGTATATAAGATTTATTTTCTGGTTTTAATAGCCAAAGTTTTATTTTAAATAGGTTTATTGGGGTGATTTGTTGGATGTTTTCCCTATCTTCTTTATTTTTTTATTACATTCAAGGATTTTTCCTGAGTTCAAAAGGGTGAGTTTTACAAAAAATAGTGGGATAAGGGAGAGTATTACAAGTGAAGAGATATGTGTGTAAATGGAGGAGAGGATTAAGAGTTTGAACTATAAGGCTTGACTTGGTTTTCCTTTCATACATTATTTATCATCATTGTTTGAATAATTGTTTGGGAGATATGTGTATAGTTTTGAGAATCCTGGACTGATGCATCTTTGGTGTTTATTTATTGTCCCAATAGTGGTTTCTAAGGGGAGTAAGTCATGGAATATTTTTTACATATTATTATTTGTTCCAACATTTAAATTTAATTTTATAATGTGTTTGACATGAAATTAATTTTCTAAAATTTTTCCAAATGTTTTATTTGATAATATAATTATTCTAAATTGATTAAATAGATATTTAATTTGGTGATACATAATTTTTTTAATGTTATTTGAATATGATATTTTCTCATAGAATGATTGATTGATTCTTAGGATTTTAAAAAATGGTATTTATTCTATATTAATATTTTATTGGTTTCAATTTACATAAGAGTGTTCTAAAATTTATTATGAAATATTTTTTAAATATAATTATAATAAATTGTGTTTATTCAAGAACTATTTTATGATATTATTGAATGTAGAATATAATGGGATATGTTTTTCTATGAATTAATGGGAAATTTAGTTTGTTATGTTATACAATAGATGAATTGGTAATATCATGTGCTATATTATTCAATGAATGAATTTGGAATATAATTAGTTATGTTGTGCTATTAATAAATTAAAATATATTTTTTAATGAATAAAGGGAAAATTTATGGGATATATTATATTGTAAAAGAAAAGGGTAAATTAAATATCATTGTTACATGAGGAAATTTTTTATAAATTTAAAGATATATTATACAACAAATGATGAATCATTTAAGTGACAAATATGTTATACCATATATATGGGTGTTACCATGTGTAATGATATATTATACTTTGATACCTTATATTAAAATAAGATTCAAGATAATGTACTTGTATCTATAATAAATTTATTTTTATTAATATGTTAATATATATTATTGCATATCATAATTATACTTGATAATATAATATGTCCCTGAAATTGAATTGCATGTTTAGTATCTTCCCAAAAATATTTTAAGCTCACACAATATATTTATAAATATATTGTTTTTGTTGTATGTTAAATAAATAGTAAAAGGAGTAACGTGGATATTTTACAATTGATTTATCAAGGAGTTTATATATTGGATAATTGGATATTATTGTAGTGGTGATGGGTTCATCTTTTATATGATAACATTTATTTTCTTTTAGTATATGAACACATGTAACAATATCTAGTATTAAATATTGTTTAATTATATAAAATTTATATCTAATAAGGGATATTTTATATTTATCCTTCATATATATGATTTAATTCTACTATGATCAATTGATCAATTTTAATTTTTATTATTATCTTTTTATTATCCATTAAAAAACATAATAAATACCTATAGAATTATGTAAACCCCTCAATAACAATATCTAACCTCTAGTGATTCGGGAGGGTATATGAGGTATTGTTTATTTTTTTCATTATGGAATTTTTTATAGTTCTGGGAATTTTTAAAATGATATGAGAGAAAATAACATTATTATTTATTTCTATATATTTTTAAATATTGGTTGAAGGTATATATAGTGGTTGAGATATGAAATGGATATTTTACAAGAGTATTGTTATATAATTTACAATAAAAGATATAGTTACTTGGTTTTGGAATATTTAAATTAATTTGTTTTGATGGATTACAGTTGATGATGATCAATGAGTAATGTTTTTAAATATATATGTTCTTATCTCATCTTCACTTGGGTTGTAGGAAGGTGTGTGATTATGTACAATCTCTGAAAATTATGAACATAGTATATGTGTTCTTATAATATAATATGATTTTTTTAATTGGAAAGTGAAAGTGTATTTATTTAAAAAAATTATTTATTAAAAAAATTATTAATTTTTTCTTAGTGAAATTGTTTCAAAAAATTTATATACAGAAAAAATTTTAAAAAAATAAGATGATTTTATTCATTTGAACTATTAAATTATTATTGAGAATTATTTGGTATGGGATAAGTGATTAAAAAATGATCATTTATGATTTTAGAATGATGAAATAATTTGTTATATACATTAAATAAAATAGATATCATATACATTTTTTATAATATATTATTCTATTGGGTTGTGTTAGTGATTTTCATTACTTAATATATTATTGCTTTTATAAATCTATATTGCATACTTTTGTGTATCTTATTCCATGGGGTGGAATTGTATACGAGAAATTTGTTTAATTTCATCAACAAGGTTAATTATAAAATCATCTAATAATTGAATTTTATAAAGCTCTGATTAATGTGTATATTCTACTACATTTTATTATGGTGATACAGGTGGAAGATAAATGTAATATAAGGGGTTAATTGATAGTTAAATATTTGTTTCATGCTTTCAACACAATATATTCGTATCTTAAGAGGAAATACTGGACCTAAAGGTGCATAGGAATGTATTGAGAGGATTTTTATATGAAAAACTATGGTATATGAAATGTCTATGGATTTAATTTAGACTTTATATTCTAATTTATTTTATTTATAATCAAATAATTTTTTTATGTGGGAGTTTACTTAACTTTTGAAAGGTTATGTGTTTTTATTTATTTATATAGTAAGATTTATGGACATTCATATGTTCCATTATACATTAATAATTTATGACTCTATAAAGGCTATGTGATTTTAGATATGTTTTATACCATAACCCTAATCTCTGGTAAGATCATTGTTTACACGATATATAGATTTGGTAAATAAGAAAATGTTGGGAAGAATGATGTTGTGTTACATAAATTGGCTATAGTTGGAGTGATGGTGGGATGTTTATGGAGTGGATTTTTCAATTACATGTAAAATAAGGTTTAGAATGATATGATTGGGAGAAACCAACATGAGAAGTCAAGGTAGATTATATTTTTCTATTTCATTTCAAGGTCAATGTTATGGATTAATATCTCAAGTATTTTCTTTATAAGGAATTATTACTCAAGGTAGTTTTGTATATCAAAGGAAAGATTACTAATATATTTCTATAAAATGATATATATTAGAGTTGTCACATGTTGATATTTTGAGTTATTTTTTGTTATTTTATTTTATGATATTAAATTCTTCTTTTTTTATTTCTATATTTTCATCAATATTACATAACGTTCTATAATTTAGTAGTTTATTATTTGTGACTCGGTTTGGGATATGGAATGGTCACATAGAGTGATGAATTTGGATTATAAACTAATAAAAATAATATATAAAATTAAAATATTTACATATATTATGATTATAATTAATGGATTCGAATATCTGTGGGATTTTATTATATAAAATATGAAAATGTTTTATATTGTCATGTGTATTTATTGGTGTTTTGTTTATTGATTTCATAATGATTAATATTTAGAAAGAGTATCAATTTTTTTCCTATGAATTTATTAGATAGTTTAATTGGTCTATGACATATTCAAGCGATTCATAACAAACATGATTTCATGGAGTGGAAGAAGATATCTTCTCACATGTGAAGAAATATATTTGAATCTATTTATGAAAATGGTAATATTTTTTCCATAAATCATTCACCAATTGTAAGATTTATTTTCAAATTATTTCCTAGGTCTACCATAAAAAAAGAGGCATTTAGGGAACTATAAATTTTATGACATCTCATAGAAGTGATAATATTAATTACATGACTTAATGAAAATGTCTCACAAAAATACAATCCAATGAAATTTTAGGTTTATATTTTTAGATAATTTGGACTTTTTTAACTAAATAAACTCATGAATTTTCAACTTATTTTCTTTTTTCCAAAAACATAATAAAATTATTAATATATAACATGTCTTTAATATTACCAACATAATCTCCACAGAAGATACTCTTCTTGAAATTTCAAAATTTCATTATCTTCATAACTGTTGGAAATGAAAATATAATAAAGCGGGTGCACAAATTAAAATTAAGTGTAAACATAGGACCTAATGATCAATGATTATAAGTTAGAATAATAACATCATATTGTAATAATATAGATACATAACAATGTAATAAAAAATTATAATAGATCATAAATCATGGTAGAAGGAAAGGAATAATATATGAATATATCGTGAAATTTATATATATCAAAGAAATAATAAATACTTGAGAATTTTGGATCAACTGTAAGCATACAAAAATGTTACATTTCTATAGTTACACACATTAACCCATAGATTTGATAAATCTTAATTGAACTAGAATATACATCAAACTCGCGAGTAGAAAATTTTGAATCTTGTGTGAGATGAACAAAATTGAGTATACATAAAAAAATCTCATGAGATTTAAACGTTCAACTGATATATTTAAGGGGGAATATGACCCCAACGTTAATCATCCACAAATATATATATATATATATATTAGTGGAACACACATGCACACAAATATATATATATATATATATATATATCTGTGTGCATGTGTGTTCCACTAAAATCAGTGATCATCAATTCATAAATAACATTTTGAAATAAAATGGGGTTATTATAAATTTTTAATGGAGCAATTATGGAGAAAAATAATAAATTTATTAATAATCATGATAATCCCATTACATATAAATGGGAATCCAATGTAATTAAGATACTATCTTAGTAAAGACCCTTAATATAGGATACCACATTTTATTTTTACTATATAGATAAATGTTATGTGGTTTATTCTATAATACCAATAAATCTATGAATGTCATCTAGGTGAATGACCTTCAATTAAAGGCATGAAAAATAGGGTATTCATATAAAAAAATGCATCAGACGAAAAATTATTCTTATACATTGAAGATGGTTAGGAAAGGAAAAGGATGTTATGATTATTTTTGGACAGAAAATAATATTACATAAGTCTTACTTTTAAATAAGTGGAATGGTATCAATTAATTAATATACTTGATTGGAAATAATATACTTCAATGAAAACTAGATTTAATGCATATTTTTTTAGAATGAGAAATAAATATAAAAGATCATTTAAAATAATATTAAATGAAAATATTTTTTAAAAATAATAGAAAAATAAATTCTTTTAGAAAAACATTGAGATATATTTCCTCAAATTGATTTTCCCTTTTAGAATATCATGATTTCAAAATGAGATTGGGAAAATAAACCTTGCATCACGAATAACATTCAATTCAAAACTCATGAAAGAAGAATAGAAAGAATCTAAAAATAAAATATTATAAAAGATGAAATTTAATAATATAATAGAACAATTTGGAATAAATTTCACCGTATAAAACTAAATTGGTTTATAAACAAGAATGTGGCTCATTAAATAGTATGTGAGACCAAGAAACTCATTTATGTTACATAATAACTGGGGTTAGAATCATTTGATTATGATGTTATAATAAAGAATTATAAAATCCTAGGAAATTGGGACTCAATATAAAAGGGTTATTCCTTTTTTATAATAAGTCATGTTGGAAAGAATGGATTAGAAAATTAATGTTGGTAATAAAATGGATGAGAATTGAAATAACACAAACACTTATGATATTAGAAATTTTAGAATCAAAACCCATTGAATAATAGTATTTAAAATAGAATATTAAATATAAATAATAATTATAGGATCATGATAAAAAAAATTAAATGGGTGATAGATTCACCATCCCATAGAAAAAAGGTTTGTAATTAGAAGTAAGTCACAAGGGATTGAAAATTGAGACCGAAAACACTTTTTTTGTTCCTAATTCAATCTTCACATGAACCAAACTACATGTATAATAAGATTAAATTTATTTTATAAGTTACATCTTAAATATTTAATTTAATAATGACCATTTTTTATCACACTTTATTTATTTATCATATATATTTTTTCTTTTTTTCATGATAATTGAATCTGTATTGACTAATTTCTGTAATTTTATTTAGTGTGGATGATATTTTTGAAAAAGGGTAAATACATAATTTATGATTTTAAAAAACAATAAAATTGTTAAGGTTTTCATATGTACTAATGGTAATATTACAATTAATGTTGCCACATCCATCCATGATAGAGTTTTATATCATTGTTCAAGTACATTATTAAACAAACCAAAACATAAACATACGATAATTTGATTTGTAATTATTGTCTAAAAACTGACTATATTGACAGTATATATTTTTAAAAGGAACATAATTATTAAGATATTTATTATATTGAATCTAATTTTTTGTGGTTTGGTTGAATAATGAATATCAAGATGAAAAATTAAAAACATTACTTTACGAAGGTGGTAGTCCACACAACACATGGTTAAGGTTTTTATTTCCCAATGAATGAGAGGAAATGTTAGAGGATTATAATTTATGTCTTCATATTCATAATTATATGATATATGTTACATTAATTCTTTAATTCCATACATCAAACCAGTGAAGGTAGGTGGTGGTGGAGAATATAATATTTCCCTCTATGGAGGTTGTTGTCCAAACAACACACTATCGATGTTCCTTTATTTTTATAAGTGGAAGAAATGTAAAAAATAAGGTTTTTTATTAATAAAATAACACTTCGGTATACCAATAATAATGATGTCATTGTATTACAATGTTAATTTTACGTTTGGAATATAAAAATTATTGTGAATAGTTAATGTATGGGTAATAATTACAACGAGATCATAATCTTATTTTTGATAAAATCCATTGAATTGAAGGAATTAGGATTAATATAAGTGACTAAATGATTTAGTTAATTAGAAGGAATTATATGACTTGAAAACTAGGTTGGCTTTCAAGGATATTTTGATGATAAAATGCATCATCAAAATGGTAGATGTGACCCCGCCTTTATAAATAATGAAAATGAAACTATTATGAATACCCCATAAATTTCAATGATATCCTTAAACTATTAAATAGTAAATGGGTCGAAAATTTATAAATAATGGGGTTTTAGGTGATATTGGATTATGAAATCCAAACCCATGTATTTCTAAACATGTTTTCATCATGATTAATGTTATTTAAACATATATTTTTTATTTTACATTTTTTACTAAGGTTATTAGTTTTTACCCAAGTAAATTTTGAATTAGAAAAAATATAAAATGACAAATGATAAAAAATTTGAGTATTAAATAACTAAATTTAAAATCCATTAAATATATTTTAAATTAAAAATTAATAAAAAAATTACATTTTAATTAAAACACTATAATTTTATTAAAAAATTATAGAAAAATGATATTTTAACAATTTTGTGTTCTTAATATTTCTTAATATTGTATACCAACTAAATGTGTGTTAATATAATTTTATATGTTTTTAATCACCATATTAGAATAATTACATAAAAATATAATTTTAA
Source organism: Viscum album (assembly GCA_963277665.1). Lineage (NCBI taxonomy): Eukaryota > Viridiplantae > Streptophyta > Magnoliopsida > Santalales > Viscaceae > Viscum > Viscum album. Next base: position 1,843,088,865 of record OY728163.1, on the reverse strand, counting down.
TTTATTAGATAATGATTATAAAAATTAAATAAAACAATTCATTGAAAATATCCCTTTTATTATTATCTTGTTAATTAACATTATTCTTGATAATATCATTTTAGTGATCAAAAATGAAATTTACATTATATAATAATATGAAAATGTTAATCTTAACTATGAAATACATTTTATTATATTTCAATTCTTAGAGTGAAAAAATCTAATTTTTATAATAAGCATATGAATATATTATTTAGTGTCAAATATTAATTGAGTTTCCAAAAAGATTAAAATTTTTGGTTGAATTTAAATATAGTAGTATTAAATTATTTAAATAAATTATGAAATAAATATTTATAGAAAATAATTCTCCAATTATTTTAGGTCATTCTTTTGTGAGGATAATGTCATATAATTGATTGTTTTTTCCTAAAAACAAATTAACATAAAAATATATCTTAAATTCACCCTAATATAATTTTTACATGTTGAAGTTCATTATAAAAAATAAAAATTACAAAATTATAAAATTTATCATTTAAATAAAAATAAAAAATATAATGGAAATCATATTTTTTTAAATCACCCATTTAAAACATTAAGTATTCATAATCCTATTTTTTCAAATATCTAGATGATTAAAATATTTTTTCTTTACTCTACGATTTGTTAAAATTAAATTTTTATAAAATATAAATTCAATGTCCCAATGATCATTTTAGTTTGGTAATGACTCAGAAAAAATCTATTGATACAATGATTATTTATTGTAAAATATTCTCTAATATCATTGGTCATTACATCCCTCCAAAAAAATTACGTCCTTGAAATTTTAATTATCACTTAATAATATTAATAACCATTGTATATAAAGATAATAATGACTTTAGATATAGATTCTATGATTTTTAAACCATTACACCATAGGGAATACATTGTAATGTATCTTTTCGAATACAATATTCATATATATAAATTATCAATAATCATTTTAAAAAACATATACAGGTACGTATTAGATGTTTGAAGTGACATAACCTCCACAACATCATTTTCAAGATAATTTTTTCCTATAAAGATTAAATAAAAAATAAAGGTTATAATATCTAATATTTATTGACTATATGGTCATAAGAAAAATAAATATCAATCCTAAGATATATTTACCAAGAGAAAATTTATTCCAAACTATGAAACATTCATTTCTACTATGAACACTTTCTTAATATAATAACACTCTTGGTTTTAGCTCCGTAACATTAGTTTCTTTTCTCTCAAACTTTTTCACATAATTCCATAATGTAATATGGAAATAAATACATCATAATCACTTGTAATGAAAATACAATTAATAAAATCATATCCATATAGATATTTATTATTGATTTGATACTCAATGAACAATTTTATTTTATATTACCCTAGGTGGATCTATGTTATATCTGTAACCACTTTCTAGTATCTATATTGGGATTTATCTTCTATAATAACCACCAAATTTTTAATTTATCTAAATATATAGATGATTTTAAACACTAGGACATATAATTTAAATTTATCCCTAGGGTCGTCAATAAATTTACTTAATCTAAATATCTAAAATATTCGATATTACAAAAAAACTAGAGGGTTATCAATACCATTGAAATTATGAAGAACTTCAAACTATCAACCCATGTATTTTATTCAAATAATATAATAACATATAAGGATATATTTACCCTATACTAAAACCAACTATTACACCCAATAGTTATGACTATCTCAATTTCCTTAATAAATTAAAATATTTCATTACATAACAATCGCAATACCCTTTAGGCTTCGATTTTTAGAGAATCAACATAAAATATTATCTAAAGAAGTCATGTATTTTCAATTAATTGTTATTTTCCAGATAATATAGTCATCTTATCAACACATAAAATCACTTCTACATCTTCCACTAACATTCGTCAAAATATATTGTAATATAAATTTCATAAATTTTTTATCTTCATAACCCGAATGAAAACATAGGAAAGGGGTGATCTCAAAATCATAGTAAGTGTAAACTATTGAAATAATAATTGATAGTAATAATTGAGAATTATTAGACCATATAGTTGTAATCAAGATATATAAAAAGGTTATAACAACCTAATAATGGATCATAAATCACAGAATAAGGTATAGAATATCCTTAAAACATATCATAAAATTTTATTCATTTCAAATAAACAAGGAATAGTTGAAAATATTTAATCATCGAAAAGAATATGGAAATAATACCTTAATGTTTCACACACCTGAAACCAGAATTATGAGATAACATAATTTTACTTATGTATACATCAAATTTTTGAGTCACACACTTTTACCCATTATTGAAAAAACCTAAATGTTTCATGCATATGCATATCTCAAAAGATTTAAACTTGTAATTAATGCCTTATACAATGACATAAGATTGTACCGATCATTATCCATATGTATTTGTGCCACTAAAATTGATCATCATCATGTCATAAGGAACCAATGGATTCAAAATGGGTTTCATGTCCCCTTAAAATGAAATTATATTAGGATAAAATTCCTAATTATATCTATAAATACGAGAGACCATGAAATATAAATTGGTATACAATCACATTAAAAAACTCTAAATGTTAATACCCCTCATATAAAATAATTCTTTTTATTCAGAATACATTGATTTTTGGTATATAGTTTAATAAAAAAACTCAAGAATCAATCAATCAATTGTATCTAGGTGAACACCCTTGAATCCAAGGAATAAAAATTATGGTTTTTATATGGGAATGTGTTTGGATTAAAAAAATTTGTTTCACACAAAATATTACTTGGTAATAAAAATGTAGCGACTAATCATTTACTTATATAAAATAATGTTAAATAATTCACTCATAGAAAAAGGGGAATGGTTAAATTTATTGAATTAAACTCATAAAGGATATGATCTATCTAATCACATTTCCTCCAATGAGAAATAATTTTTAGGATGTTTATATAAATAAATAAAAATAAATGATATTTTTAAATAATTTTAAATAAATATTTTATATAATTATGAGAAAAATATTTTTTTATTTGAACTTTGGAAACATAAAGATAACATTTCATATAAAATTATATAGCAAGTGTAACAATATTTTTACACAAAAATGCCGAAAGAAATTATTTTTATAAAAATAAATCACATGAAAAATGTTAAAATGATTTTTTTCTAAAACATTTGTAGACAATGATAAGTTATTTGAAAATGAAATTTTAAATATTGTAAACACATAAAGTAATATCGAAAAAATATGGAGTTGAAGATAAAATATAGGTTAAATGACTTTCCTTTATATTATAATAATATAATACCGTTATTGTGATCCACAATTCTTAAAAAAATTAAGATCATCCAATTTAAAAAATAAATATTAAACCAATATCACCAAGGATAATCAGTTTGAAATAAAATTACTTTTCTATTACAAATAAATAATATAAAAATTTTGTATATGTGTTATCACATTTTATATATATCTATTTTAAAATGTGTTTGGGAAAAGAAACCATATAACATGAGTAACATTCAAATCAAAACTCATGAATGATGTAGAGATTGAAACTGAACTTCAAATTAAATAAATGAATGATATTTCATGATATAATATTGAAAATTTGGTGTGTATACAATTTATATAATTAAAATGGTTCATTATAACTAATATTTCTTGGGAAATAGGAGTTGAGACCTAGAAACCATTTCAAGTAATATAATATTTGATGTAACAATAATTTGATAATGAGGTTTGAGGAAAAGTATTACACATCATAAAATATGTTTATTAAAAATAAATTTTATTTAATATTTTTAAAAAATAAAACTTGGAAAATTAGAGTTCAATAATTTTTTTTTGTAACTTAATGAAAGAAAATTATGATAGCCAATCCCCTTATAATATTAGACAAATTAAATTCAAACCCCCCTCAAAGGATTTTATTTCAAATAAAACATTATATACCTTTAATAATGGGAATATAATGTTATAAAATATTATAGGGGAAATTGATAAAATATTATAGATAATACATTGTGTAGAACACAATGTATGTCTCTGTGGACTGAAATTGAGGTCAGAAACCCTAACCACGTTCTTGATTTGTTTTTTGAGTGTTCCTAACATGTAGAATAATAAAATAAAATTTATATAATACCTTCTTAGTTTAATTATTATCATATAAATTTATAATTTAATAAACATAATTTATTTCAGTTTCTATTTATACATTATATATTTTCTCCTAATGTTTTCATAAATATTGAATTGTTGTCAGTTTATTTCTTTACTATTATTGATCAAAGATGATATTTTAATAATAAGTTAAAAAAATACTATAAAATTTATAAAACTATAAAAAATAATTATTTACTCTAAACATATAGTATTAATATTATTTATATTACCCAATGTATTCATGATAATGATTTATAGAATTTATCAAGTAGGTGTTTCAACAATTCCAAACATGAACATAACCTAATTTGATGGGTGAGTATACTTGGTAAATTTTTTATTTTGAAATAGAATCATTAAAAGAAAATATTAATGATATTTTTTGGGGATTCATAATCATATTTTAACTATATTTGATAAAAAATGAAAATTAATATGAATAATGAAAAACATTACTTTATGGAGATGGCGGTCCATTCAACGCATGGCTAACATTTTCATTGCATGATGAATGAGATGAAATATAGTAGAATTATAATTTATCATTTCATATTAATGATTATATAATATATTTAAATTTAATAAATCTATTCAAGATATATAAAAATTAAATAATACTTTTGGTAAAAAAACTAATGGCGTCTCTTCATGGATGAGGTAGTCCTCACAACGGACGATCAATGTTTATTTGTTATTATAAGTGTATAGGAAGGAATAAAGAAGTGGAATTAATTATTATAATTAAACTTCAGTATTATAATAATATATATTTAGTTATATTTAGTTTTTTACGTTAGGTTTTGAATATAATTATATAGAACAAAATTAAAGGTGTAAGTAATACATACATCGTGACCTTGAACATCCTCCTGATAAACTACTTAAAATTGAAGTACATAGAATAAAATTTATTAACAAGGTAATTTAGGAAAATAAGTGGAATTTTTTGATAATATAATTTGGTATGGGTTTTATGAAAATTTAAATGTAAATTTTAGAATTGAAATGATGGAAGTGACCCACTAAATAAGTAAAGAAAAGTGAATTTTTTGAATAACCGTTACTTTTCAATGATATCATTACACTATTCAGATATCAATGACTACAAATGCATTAAATGATTTATTTTTGTGTGATATTAGGTATATAAAAATCAAACGATGTATTTACTCTTAATATTTAAACATGAACGAAGTTATTTACTCTTATACTTTTACTTTAACATTTTTATTTTTTTGGGGTAACTAGTGTTTTCCCAATTATCTACTTTTTAATAAATGTATAAAATAAATCAAATAAATAAATTTTGGTTTTATATATCTATATTTAATCTATATTTATAATAATTTAAATTCTAAAAAACATATAATTAAATTATAAATTAAAATATTTTATAAATAGAGTAACAGTTTTTTGTTGAAAATTACTTTTTTACAATTTTGTGTTCATAATATTATTTAAGATTGATAATGAATTTAATTTGTGTTAATATAATTATAAATGATTTTAATAATTATATAATATTTATTATCTGATATATTTTAGTTTAATTTATTATATAAAATTTTCACAACCTTAATAAAAAGATTATTTGAAAATTAAAAATTCACTAATATCATAGCCATTAAATTTAATATCAGTAATATTTTTTTTCTCCTAGAAGAGAAATTTACATTATCAACCAATATAGAAATTTTGAACTAAAATATGAAGTCCATTTTGTTATTTTCAGTTTTTAAAAGTTATAAATTGTAATTTTCAATGTAGTAGTTTATAAAACATTTATTTAGTGTGAAATATTACTTAATTTTCTAAAATTATAAAATGATTTTTATAAAATCACAAATATTATTTGGAAATTAATTATACTAATTATTATTTATTCTTATTTTATTAAAAAATTTATTAATGAACTTTTATGTGATCCTTTAGTTATGATATTTTTTTGAAGTGGTCAATTTTTTCCAAAATCAGTGTTTTAATAATTCACCTATAAATAATTTATTTGAGAAAAAATATTGAATATTTTATTTTATATAAAATTTATAAAATTATATGATTTTTTTGAAAGTAATATTTTGAAATTATAAATTTATCATTTATATGAAAATGAAATTTATATTTAAAAATAAAATTTATTGAAAAATCACTTATAAAATATTAGGTATTCTTATTCTTATTGTTTTGGAATTTCTAATTGTTTACTATATTTTTTATTTACTAATGTTTTGATTTCTCTAAAAATTTCATTAAGATATACATCTAATATGGTGAATCTCATTTTATTTCAGTTTTTCATGTTAAACATGTAATTGATATTATCTTTATTTGAGAGAATACATTTATGGAAATCTATGGGTGTTGCTGATTTAACACTGAGTACTAAACTAATATTGAATTTAAATTAAAAAATTATGTATTCATAATCATTTAAATTACACATGATTATTTTAATTTGAAAAGTACTATCTATAATAGCATTCAACATTGGGTACAAATGATTCTTTTTTCCCTGAAAACATATTATAATTGAGGTTACCATTGGATTAATAAAAGTTAACATTAGTAACTATTAAAATTATTATAAAAAATTTATTCATTATTAATTAAATAATTTATGGGAGATTTTTGGTTCTCTAATATTCCTCAATGACTAGGTTATCATCATCATAATATACAAGGTGATGATATATCTAAAAAAATATATTCAGGAGTCTATGTACTACTTAAATTTTTTAAATGATGTCATTTTTTTAGACTATCACTTATGGAATATCCTTGGTCTTGAGGAATTGATTTTTTAACACTTAAATTGATTCTTAAATTATTTTTCAAAAATAAAAGAACCTATATTGAAAAAATATTTTAATGGAGTAATTTTTCAATAGTATGATCAATTTAAAGAATCATCTCAATAGATAATACTACTACATGCATCACCTAAGACCCTTATTTTACCAAAAAGGGTAAAAAGCATATTGTTTATTATGATACATCAAGCATTATATTTAATATTTATATTTATTTAAGAAAATTATACATCCTATGGTTAATGGAAAGATAGACAACAATAGAAAATTATTGGACTCATGATATCAGTTTAGTGGTGATGTTATGTGATCTAAAATTTTAGAGAAATTACTAATTTGGGTAGAAGTTTATAGTTTATTTTGACCATAAGAATTTGACATTAATTTTATCATTACGGTACATAAATCTAAAATATATAATATATATGTAGTATCTCCAAATTTGTTTTATGAGGTTTAATTTATAAATTAAATGAATTTTGATTCACATGTTATGAAATTTCATTTATATTAAATACACGAATTGATGCATAAATGAAAATTTATGTGTATACCATATTAAATTTCTTTTTTTATTGAAAAGATTCAATAATAAGTGATTTCAGATTTTTTTTCATAGAATATTCCTTAATTATGTGATTTAATAATAGTAAAATGTCATATTTGTAGTGTTATCAAGTTGATGAAATAATTAATTTTAGGGATAAGATACATGTTCTGGTATTTTTATGATTATTTTATCATGTTTGTTAGTGGATAAATGATTCTTCCAGTTGAAATTATAGAATTAGTTTTATACATTATTGAAATTTCATGGTTGGATGTAAAATATGGTTTTTCTGAGATGTAACATTTTGTTTGATGCCAATATTAGTGTTCCATAATAAAGATGGATGTTGTGGGATTTAATTTTAGATGTCTTTCATAAAAATGTGATTTAATTTTGTTTGATTCCATTTACTCAGTGTGATTGATTATATATTTTTTGGAAACGGAAAATCATTTCTTTTATTTCATAATTATATGTATGTGCTTCACTGAGCATTGGTTATACATGTAAAATTAAGTACCTCTTATCATCTAAAAATTTATGATCTTTTCATGTTTAAAATTTATAGTTTATAAGACTTACTGAGATCATATATGTTGGATTTTATAAATGATTGTGAGATTAATTTTCATTTAGTGATTTTTTAATATATAATAATCATTAAGATTGTCCTTAAATTGATCTATTTGAATCCTTATATTATAAACTTCCTAGAACACTATTAGGATATATTGAATTTTGGCAAGAATTTATTATTTCCCTTAATTTAGAGAAACAGACTAATAATAAATTTAACTTAACAAGGACGTTTTTTTTATTACAAATCAATGTAGATATTGATCCTTTGGAAATCATATATGTTGAACTATAAAATTTATTGTTGTTAATCATCTCTTTCTTAATGTATCGCCTCAATTTAACCATTATATGATTACAAAATAGGGATGTTGAAGACTCATTTTATGGAAAATTTTGTGATAATATGATGTAATTAATAAGATTCTTATAATTTATCTATTTATCCATAATTTAGTGGAATTAATAATATATTTCATCTATCTCAGCAGATTAATTATTAGATAAAATCATATTATGTTATTTAATCCAATTATGTAGAGCTGGTGTGAAATTTATCATTTGTTTGACATCATATATATTTTTTGGACCAATGATAAAATATGTTAAATATATATATTTTACCATTGGTTTGGGTATTATGGTAGTATGCGTGTTCCAATGAGGTGGCATGTGAATAAAATAATAGATCTCATAATAGGGAGTTATTAACATAGGATATTGAGTGAAACAACTTGTGGGCATGTGGGATTATAGTGGTAGTATATAAGAACCTACATCTTCTAGAATGTATAATCATATTTTATTCAGTAATTTTTTAATTTATTTTCGTTTATTTGTAATTAAATATTAGAGTTATAGAAATCAGTGAGGATAAATTTTGGTTTTAGAGGTTTCTGGGGGTTAATGGTTTGTTATTGTAGCCATAGGGAACCTAATGAGACCTCATGTGAAATATAGTTCTCCAAAAGTCCATGTATATAGATTCATTCACCACTAGAAGTATATTAGTGATCTATTCAGAATCATGTCATATTCCACTAGGATTATAATGAGTTTCCTAACCTCAATATCTTAGGGATAGTTTCGAAATTGTGTAGCTTGGTTTTTCTTTATTTATCTATTTCTATTATATGTTTCATTTATAAAATTATCATAGTAGACTATATTCCTCCTCATAAGACACTTCTCTCTATTTTCAATCATTAAATACTTCTAATATTTATGAATCTCAATAGAATTGTGATCCAATTGTGATGTTTTAATTATATGGTCAGGATTTATATATTCCCTCTGATATTTTTTGTGATTAATGTTTCTTGTAAAATTTAATAATTATCTATTAAATTAATTTTATTTTAATTGATTTTCCAAATTTTGGATGATTCATTAAGATTAGTAATATTTTTCTTGATCAAATATTTTTTTTGAGTGTGGTATGTGTATCCAGACTATTATTATGATTTTATTGAAAAAATTTATTAAATATTATCACTTTGATATGTGAATTTGATTTGGGGAATAAATATCAATATTTATGGGATTTGATTTCTATAAAATTAAGTATTTATCCTTTTACATCAACTATGTTATTCCACACTATTTTTAAAAATTTATTATATGTTTTGGTTGAAATAATTTTGGTAAAAAATTATTTTAAAGTGTTATTTTTTAGGATAATGATATTATAATAGTAAAAGTGGACATTAATTGATATTTTTATACTAATGTAAGGGATTAATTAAATTTGGACATCATTAAATAATTATTAAATAATAACTATGTTTCATATAAATGATAATTCTTTGTATTATGTTTTAACTATAAATATTTTATACATGGGAGATAAAATTATTTATGAAATATTTATATTCTGTGGTGATAAATAATGGTTTATTCCTGATCAATTTTATTCCATGAATGGAAGGAAAAAATTGTGATCTATTTCAATCCATGAATTAATATTCAATATTATGGTCTTTGATTTTTACAATAATAAATTTGGAATATCATGGGCTACGTGATCACATGAATAAAAGATGAATATATTGGGAAATGATATCCCACAAATGAAAGGGGAATAACATGATCTATGTTACACTGGAAGAAATTGGAATATTTTGGACATTATCTATCATGAAATAATTAGTTAAATTAAATAGCTATATTATGGAAATTAATGTGGTTATCTATCTTATTTCCCTCGTAGTTAGGGCTTCAATGAACCTCCTTAGGTAGAAGAGACCATTTTTTTCATATTGAGGATTTCCACAAGATTTTCTCTTCGTCTTTTCATGAATCCATCTAGATTTTAATTTCTCTTTGAGGGTTGGTGTAGGTTTCTTCTACTTGATGATTTTGGGATTCAGAACCATCCATATTTTGTGTATTTTATTCATGTTTATGCTCCTTAATCTTTGATTTGGTTCCAATTTTTATCTATTTTTCCTTCCCCTGTATCTTTTCCTCTATATATCTAGCCTTGAGCTCCCTCCTTTTGTTCTTCCTATATAATCGTTCTTGTATGGATCTGAACCAAGGGCGGTGTTTTTGTTTCCAGGTCACCCTAGGTCCCATCTTTGGAGATGCATATTTTGACCTGGTGTTCAAGGGTTAGCTCCCATATTGCTTTCTTCTTCCTCTCCATCTTCATTTTTCTTGGATTTGTTATTTATGGAACTATTTTGTTCCTAGGCGAATTAGACATGCTGCATTATTTTAAATTGGTTGTTATTCAGTGGTTACTAGTAGAGATTGATGTTTGTCCTCATCCTCAATGATTTCCATGATGTCTCACTTTTTTTAATATGAATAATATTTGTACAATTTGGGTTCAGAAGCTGTTGCGCTCTTTGATTCTCCAATGAAGGTTCAATAATGGTGTTTTCTTAACATAATGGATGATCATAGAAAAGGATATGGCTCAATGTTGAGGCTATGACTACTCAAAATATGCTCATGTATCTTGTTTCAACACTCCTACCCAGGTCAGTATGGTGTTGTGGTTCTCTTGGAGGCTTTTGGTGGTACAGTTCTTCTAGTCACACAAAGTCCATAAGGCACAACCGGAGATAGATTTTATCCTTCTTTTGGGTTTCATATAATGGTATAGAAGGAGTTTTCTAAAGTTTTATGACTTCATGAGATTGGTACTTGATCTATTCTAGGTGAAATAGATATCTGTTTTTGGACTCTTTTTAGATCCAATAGTGATTTTATATTTTCAATTTGGAATCCAGATTATTAGTAGGTTTTTAATTCTTCAAGGTTTGGTTGATTTTGTCAAATTTTGTGATTCATATGAAGTTAAAATTCAAATACAATGTGGGTTTATTAAATTTAAATAAAAATGTTCTTTGGAGTAATTAATAACTAATAATTTTAATGCATTTCCAAACTACAGATAAAAATTGTTAAATAGATAGATATGTTATAAAATGTATATGTGGATACCAAGATATAGGATATCATATAGTATGAGATATAAAATTTAATTGAGAGATTATAAAATTTAATTGTTCGTGTACTAAATTTATTTTTATCAAGTTGTAAATTTAAAATTTTTCAGTTCATAATTACATATTGGAGAAAATTATGAAATGAATATTTTTTTGAGGCTTTAGTGTCATTCTATTATGATTTTATTCTCACACCCTATATATATAGTCATTTTTTATACACATATTTTATTTTTCATGATCCATAATTGGGAAAATTATATTCTAAGGAGTTTATGCTTTTTTTACTTGGAGAGTATTATTAAAGAGATAGATTTTCTGATTTCTTATTTGTTTTTATTTTCTTCAAAATATTTTAGAGATTAATGTGGTATTTTTATTGAATTTTATTTTATTTCATGAAATGCACATATCTAAAATTATTATTTGTATTTTTTTCTATTATGGATGATTTATTTCCACTATGAAAATTTTATTAATTATCATTTATATTATTATAATAAAAGATTCATTTGAGAATAAATTTTTCCATATTTTTATATGTCAATACCATAGTATTGGTTATTGACCTTTGATGATCGAGGAGTCGAATGGTGGTATTTTGTAATTTTATCTTATGTGCATGGTTATACTATTGTTGTATGTGGGAGATAGCAAAATAGCACATATTTTCACTTGAAAATGATACCTTACAATTTATAACTCTTTTTTGAGACCAATTAATATCATAGTCCCAAAATGTTAACTGACTAAACATCATTGAAAAGAACCTTCAGATTTAATCCATATTAAGAGACTCCATAATTCATGGTCTTGATCCTCACACCATTAATTATCTTTTTAAGAAATTTTAAAATGGGATATTTTATTACAAAATCATGAAGAATTTAGCTTTGAATGTGCCACCCAAATTTCAGGAATATAGTAATGAAGGGCCTATTTTTAGAATTTTAGACATCAAAGGATCATTGAACTACTTTTAATAGCCATTTATATTTTTCAAACTAATTTTGAACTATATTCTGAAAAACATTATTAAAAATTCCCAATTATGGTAATGATATTTCTTATTTAAAAAAATAATAAAAATTCTATAATATAAAGATTTTAATGATTAAAAAATATACACTAGAGATATTAAATATCTCTTTAATCAAGAATCGATTTTCAAAGAAAAATTGAAAAATGATACCAAAATAAGTTTTATAAAAAATCATTTTAAATTATAGAATCAAGATGTTTTAGTGAAAATATCTTCAAAGAAACAACCCTCAAGTCATTACCTAATGAATAAAGTCCATTGATAAAACATGGGATTATTAACCAATAAATAATAATTAATTATTTAATAAATCAAAATCACATATAAAATTGATTAATTTTATTCATACTATGATTATGATTTACATGTTGTTTTATAAAATAAAAAATGTATTGCATAAACAAAAAATATTAATCTAAATATATATCAACAGAATTAATTACATTAAAATTACATCATAAAAAGGTTCATAAAATTATATTTAATCTTTATTTAGAACATTATTATAATTTTTCTAGATAATTATATAGTTTTTCAATACCTAGATTCATTTTATAAAAAATACAGAAGAAGAAAAGTAATAGATGAAAAATAAGAGGGAGAAAAAATTATTGTGTCATATTTTTCTAGATAGGAAAAAACAAATTCAAGAGTAACAGAGATCAATGTTTTCTATAGATATTGATTTTTTTCTATCATAAAAAAACACATTCATTGAAACATAATTTATTCTACCCATTTTGAAAAACAAAACATGTTTTATATCTATTAAATATTTTAAAATTTTTGACCTCTAAAAGATGTTGTCATGTTAAATATAAATGATCCATGTGTTATAAATTTAAAAATCCCTTGAACTTTTTTTTAAATTTAAATTAAACAATTTCATATTTAGATTCACAAAATATAACATTTAATTTTCTTTAAAAATATAAAAAAAATGTTTTTAAAAATTATTATTTAGTTTTTAAAACAAAAAAAAAGTGTTATTTATTTTAAAAATTATATTTATAATACATGTGTATTTTATAAAATACATATATAAATTCAGACATAATAAAAATAAAAATAATACACAATGTGTATATTGTGTGTTACTAACCATACTATTTTTTTTTCTAATATTTAATAAAATCCATATAATCTTCAATAATATAAACAATTAATGAAATATAAATAAAAAAGTATGAATATTTATAATAAAAAAAATTAAATTTTTTAAATGAAATAAATTGGTTTTCAAATGAAATATATAAACTAAAAACAATAAAAATATCTTAAAAAAATACTTGTTATTAGGAATATATTACATCTTTATACCTATATCTCCTGAAATAATACTCTAACAATATTTACTTAAGTGGGGATTTTATGCCATCTTGATGACTTTTGGATTTTTTTTGATATATTTTTAATTCACATTATTTATAGATTCTTGTTGTATTTAAACGATTTTGTAGTCCTTTTGAAATGGTTAAACATTATTTCTATTATTATGATGATTGTAAGAGTGGTAATTCACATATAGAAATGTCACGAAAGATGAACAATATTTGTAGATCATGTAGTTCATTCTAAATTGACCATGAATGTTGTATTTTTTGTAATACTTAGAGAACTATGGAAAGAGATAATTCAATTATTAATCTAGAATATTTAACTAAAAAATATATCATTTAAACTAGTTTAGTCAACTATGAGTCTAGAATTTGAACATTAGTGTTAACTATGGAATCAAATAATGATTTACTGATTTAATATATGGATTCAATTAGTTACCACAAATGGATTCAACCATATATATTAACTCATGTGGAAATGAATTATTTTCAGCTATTTGAAATAGGGTTTATTGAATAAGAAATAATACATCATAGTTATACAAACAACATCATGTTCTATTGAAATAAAAAATGCAAGATGAAAAAAATAGAATGGATAAGTATATTGAGAATAACTGATGAAAACGAAGAAGATGAAGAAAAACATGTGATATACTACAAAAATGGTTTTTAAATCATAATTTTTGGAGGATGATGAATAACATTAAAATATGTATATATTTCATGAAGTTTTAATGGTAATAAATTAGATGGAATAAAATCACATCATAGTTATTTATAATTAAATTGTTTATTTTTAGAAAAGGAAACATTTGAAATTATATTCACAAGACCATGATTTGGATTTCAAGGTTAAAAGGATATTTATATCATGGTCATAATAAATTATTATTTTAAAAAATATTTGTTTACATTCAAATGGAAAAGATCATGGTGTGTATTAAAAAAAATCATGGTAGTTTTAATTGTCTAATAGGTGAGATTTGGAGGATTCAATTATTTTAGTTGATCCGGAAGTGATCTATGTATTATAATGTATTTTTATATAAAGAATAAAATAGAAAATGAGGAAGGATTTGTTTGGGAAGAATTTTTTTGATATTTATATATCACTATTTGTCACCCATTTTCTCTACAATTCCATTTAATGGTGAACCATTCTTCTTAGAGTATGTTTGAATAGGATATGATAATAATTATAAGGAAAATAATTTATAATTTAATCCCAAACTATTTTTTTCTTATAATTTATTCTTTTTATTTATCTTTTATCATCTATAGATTACAAAAAAAAATCAAATATGAATTCCATACTACATAAATTACTCAAAATACCCTTCTATTATTTTGATAGAGGAGGAGATTCATATATTAATTACTAGGATTTTTTCTTGTATTACGATATTTACAAATCCATGATATCTTGAGGTTATATATTATATTTTGGTTATTCTAACATTATTTTCTTTTTGTTATGGTGGTCTACTATTTACTATCATGTTTTTTGAACATACTAATTCATTTCCACTCCTGAATTCACCAATGGTATTTTTTGTGGGTATCTTTTAACCATTGGTTGTTGAGTTTGATAAACATATTAATTGATAGTGAGATTGTAGGGCCATGTAGTGGTCAATATATTATATTTTAAACATATTATTGTCTACGTTTATTATATTAGTTATATATAATTTATTTTTTAATATCATTCTGATCCTTATGGACTAAGTGATTCATCATACAGTGGTGGTAATTTGATGTCTACATGTGGTAATTATCATACACTACAACAGTGTAGGTGCATTTTTGGGTCTCACCCCTTTTTTTTAGAGCATTGATTTTCTATGTTACTTATAGAATATGATTAGATACTTACTATGATTTGAACAAATGGAACAACCCTTAGATCAACATATAATGTCTCAATATTTCCTCTAGAGGGACCCAATGAAACATAATCTTTACATTATTTGGAATAAAATTAAATTAGAAAATGGGTATAATAATATTATTTTTAATTATTTTTTGGATGATTTTATTATATGCTTCAAGTGATATGGGTGTTAAAAATATTATTATAGATGAACTTTCAGTTAGAATGTAAATAAAATTGAATTATTTCTTGAAGGTGACATCAATGGTCATATTACTACTCATTTTTACACCCTAGAAGTTATAAAAAATTGAATCCTTATTTATATAAAATTATAACAAATATGAATGAAATGAAGTCATTTTATACTGGATAGGTTTTTTATAGATAAGAAAAATATAAAAAATTAAAAAATAGATAATATTTATTCATTAATGATTGGGAATGTCTAGTGGATGGATTCATGGAATTCCTATGAAGGGAATCTATATTGTTTTATGATTTTGTTAGTGGAATTTTACCACTAAGGGGGGAGTGTGTATATCCTCATAAACCATTACATGATATTGGAAATGGTGAATAATAAACTAAATTTTCTTCCACTAGGATGAGGAAGGTTTCCTATTTTCCCTTCTGTGACCCCATATTGACATATTTTATTATAGTATAAGATAATATTTGGAATATACTTATAAATCTTGGAGGGTGGATAGAAAACTCAGGGGACCTATATAATTAAAATAATCCACAACCATGGTTTTATTTTGATATAGGCTAACATAAATAGTGGTGGATAAATGACCATGAATTATTATTCATTTTGTTTTTTGAATTGGTTGTATTACACCCTCATAGAATGAAAATGAAAAAATTCCATCTTTTAGTAAGATAAAATTTGAAAACACAAGATAAAAGATAAAACATTATGATAATGAAATACAAGATAAAATCATTTAAATTATAGTAGAAATAAAATCAAATGTATACAAAAATTATGTAGATGAAAAATCATCATCTTCATAGTTTACCATGAACATCTGACGAACAGTTATAACTATGTAATGAAGAGAAAAAACAATAAATATAATATTTTTGTAAAATTTAATGATTGTATGGGAATAATTAATTTTGATGAAGTATTTAATGTTATGTATATATAATTGGAAATAGGTAATATGACTATTATATTACAATTATAAATATATATGATAACTTGGAATACATATAGCCAATGGGTATATTGGAATAGTAACAATGAGAATTTAATACTTTATTAAAAATTAATAATATATCAAAATCAATTATTCAATATTTATAATTAATATTTAATAACTACAAAATAAATATGAAGTGATAATTTTATAAAATATACTCAATCATTACATACAAAACCGTATTAATGAAGAATTTTTTTTCCAAAAATACAATTTATTTTATTTATTTTTTTTACACATTTAGACTAGTAATTTAATAATATTGATTCATTTTCATAATTAGATGATTGAAATTATTTAATATGGTCAATTACATTTTTGGTGGATAAGATAAGTTGAAGTGGTGAATAGTTTTTAACATTGAAAAAATAGAAAAAAATTAAATATCATATATTGTTAAAATGATGTATAAAACTAATAATAATTAATGTAAAAAATACTAATATAGGTAGCAATTTTCTACATTTTATTTTTCCACTATTGGGACACCTTATATAAGAACAGTACATTCCATAATCATTATGGAATGTGAAATTGTGAAAATTCAACTCAGTCTCATTTATAAAACGGATACTCCTCTAACCATTTCAAATGTGACAGAAAACTGCCCCTGACCACTAATTGGTGACCATAATGTTGGTCCCTACTATACCTCCATCCTACCTCCTCATAAAATATATGTTGTTGACTAATCATGGGGGTATAATTTGGTAATGCGAGGGGAATATACCCCTTATATTAGAGTGATAAATTATGGGAACATAATCCAAACACAAATCAAAACAATAAAATATTATATTTAATGTGATTAATTAAACTTCATGTCCAATAATATTGATAGTTAAGGTTATATAGTAATTCATCAATTTTTAACAATTATGATGATTAAATATATAAATGAAAAACTAAATAAAAAAAGGATCAACTAAATCTCATATCCATATATTATCACGATCTCTATATACATACATGAGATATCCCACTCAATCAAACCTCATTCCCCAGCCAAATATGTTCCTAAAACCAAGTAAGATGCCACTCAAGTACCTAAGTATAATAAAAGACAGTGTAGGGACTTAGTATATAACCCACAAAGGCCACATGAACACGATCCAAAACACAAAGAATAAATATATGGATATGAGGACATGACATGCTCAAAAATAATTAAATAATCTGATGAAATAAATAAAAAAACCACCATTTATTCTCATTTATGTTACCCTGATAGACCACTACTACTTTATCTAGTTTTAAGGGGTCTTTAAGAACATTGAAAGGTTCATGAAAACCATATATTCTCATTGGGTTATTTCATCCTAGTATACAAATAATGACTTTGGTGCCTTGTCCACTCTATTATATGGTGAAACAACATTGGGTAATCTCAATCCTAGTATCACAACCCAATGAAAACTCCATCAAAGTATGAAATTGTCTGAGTAGGTAAGCCCCAATATCCCAAAGGCTCAACTAAACCCATTGAAGACACCACAAGCCCCTGATTTCTAGCATGATGCAAGAATACCATGCTCTATATGGATCGATTATTCCCTTAAAAGTTCACATAAGCCCCAAATGACCACACATACATAAAAAATATCTTATAAATCGAACCAATATAATCATGGATATACATCATTAGAATCCCCCACTGGTAATAGCACAAAACTCCCAAAAGGGAGTTTTCCCAACCTCTGTGAATGATGATTTCGCAACCTCCCTATAGGGAGTCATCATGACCGCCCCTTAGGTAATATTTATAAAATTTCAAAAGGAATTATTCCTGACCACCCATAAGGGTGTTCTAAATTGAGTATAATAGTCACAAAAACTATGAGGGTTTTATTTTTATATCACATAATAACTGACCCAATGATGTATTCCTTTTTTCTAATGATATATCTCACATTATTGTTTTATATTTCAATAACATATGGGTGATTGTCAGAAGGCCACCCCATTTATGAACCTCTATAGGTTTTCTCAAACACCCTACCTTTACCTTCATCTTTTTAAGGATATACCTCCTTGGTAAAACACATCTCAGTGGGGGATAATATCTATCCTCACCACCCTCTGTCTAGGTTAAATACATTTGGGGATCTCTGAAGTCCACATGATTACTTCCCAAGTCAACTACCCATGTTCATCACTTCTCTCTACCTAGGAATCTCCATGGATCTGACACTAGGGTTACTATATATGTCTAGTAAAGTATATAAACATTACAAACCACATAAGGGATCTAATTTTTCAAGTAATATATTTATAATTAAGGTCTCAACCATTACTGGTTGAGACCACAACTAGCACGCCATTTCTCAAATGGCCTCAGTGTATGCCCGATCAAGGGAATTGATTTTAATTAAAATAATTTTCACATTTTAAAATATAATTTATTAAATTTAATTAGGAAATCCCCTTCAGTGGTGAGGCCACACATAATATGAACCATAATAAAAATTCATAAGACCATCAGGTAAGTACAACAGACTACCTTCCCCTTTATGAAACTACACAAGTGAAATTTCCATGATTGATAGCTCCACATGGTCTCAGCAAGGTCTGTCCATGATCCTTTGACCACCGCCTAGATACATGAGGCCCTTATATAATCAAATAAATAAAAAAGATATAAAATTTATAATTAATTAAATGATTAAATTAAAAATAGGCATATCCACTTAAAACTAATCAGATGACACCATCACACTGAAACCATGGTAAACCGCACCTAGAAAGATTGTGACACACCCTCAGTTCTATCCTAGAAAAAATTATAATTTTTTTATGTTAATTCCACATAAAAATTAATTTATAAAAATAAATATTCTTAATAAAATTGGATATTTAACATACCACCAATGAATCATTCAAAAAAAGGGACCAAATTACCATGAGAATCCATATTCCTAAGAAACATGGAATCACCATGATGCTCATTTGATTTCAACATGCGCAAATAAAGGAATAAAATCGTAGTCTAGTAAAGATGAATTATTGGGATTTAGGTGAAGGGGAAATAAATGGATCTCTATTAGGAGATATTTACCTAAAATATTTGGGAAATTTCAAGAAAAAACACCCCTTGATCAAGGAGATAGTTGGAGAAAAATATAGGAGGCCCTCCAAGATAGAACACAAAAGAGAATTTAGAGACGAAATGGATTCTTCCTAATAAAACATGAGGTGTAAAATATAATTATACTCTATTAAAATTTCTATAGCTTGCTAGAGATGGGCCACTAGCTAGCTGATTGCTCTTTAGTGGCTGCAGTAGTAGCCTACTTCATCCCCTGCAATTACGGGTTACATTCACCACTATATTGAGCATATCCTAACATATCCAGTTCTATTTTCCATGTTAAAAAACACTTGTTTAACTTGTTTAAGCATTTGTGATCTTACACTTTTCCCAATATTAAAATATGACCCCTCCACAAAATTTAAAATTAATGTTCCTGTGAAATTTTCACCAATGGTATCGATATAGGGACATAGAACTGCCCCACCATAACAATTATCATCACCATGTTTTTTTTGATTATCTAATCATATATCCTAACCAAAACTAATATTGAATTCATTATAATCTTTTTGTGTCCTTCTATATAATTCTTAATGATTCACGCACCATTATCTCAATATAAGGTACCAATATTTTCAAAACATGATACAATAGTCAATGTCATCATAAAACACCAATATTACACTATATGATGATCAACCCCCTGGTAAACTACCTTATCGTTGACTAACTCGTCCTCAGGTCTAGTTTACTTCTCACTAGAAGCATTAGATTATACCATCATAACCACCTATTGTAGTTGAACAAGATTCTCTATATGTTATGCCTCTCACAACCCCAAAACATGGTAGAATGAATGTCATTGTCGGTTCTGAATTTTGTTCTCTATTATAATAGGAATTGGAACAGTTTCACTATCCACGAACAAGGATCCCAAATATTCTTTATTTCATTTAATGTCACTTGATAAACAATGAAACATGGTTATCAAGTAAAAAACAAAATACCTGATTTTATTTCTGACATGTGACATATTATTTCAAGAAAAACCATTTGCACGACCACTTTTATCATGTTATTCTATAAATTCAGGATTCCACCCACAAAAAAAATATAATAAGAAGAACCATCTGTCTTAAATTATAATTTTCATGAATAATAGTAAATGAATTTTATTTATTAATCATCAACCATACCAAATGGGCTATCGTGTTATGATATACCAATAGAACCATCATACCTCTAACCTGATCATGGTTGAGTCACCTCCATATACCCCGAGATCAAATCTAATGCTCAGAGTCCATATAGAATCATTAAAAAATTTATACCAAGAATTAACTAGGAAATAAAAATATATTTGAATTAATTTATCCACTAACATCAAATTCCATAACGGTAATCCAATGGTCAGTTTCGGACACCTACAATACCTCTCATGTGTGTATTATAGAACCGTAGTTGAAAACACTCTCTCCACCATTGGAGTATCCTTTTCATCACATCACATGTTTTAATTCATGAACACTATAGTCTATGAAATTATATTTTCCACACATGGAGATGTGATGTGGAAAAATTTCTCCCCCTACTTCTAACAAGAAACTTATAAAGATGCATATCCCTGGATCAAAAGAATATAAATAATGAAATTCTGTGAGATTAATAAAAAAATGAGGGTCACACCCTCAAATAGATAATGGTTCACTCCCCATCATATTTTTCCCCTTATATATATCCCCAAAAATTACATAAAATTGTTTTTCCACCATCAATTTTGTGTTTTCCCTTTTTATCCACAATCAATATTTCCCATCAAAACCCCTTAAACGTTGGATTTCACACCACTATTATTGATTCTAATTTCAATTTATCCCAATTTAACATCATAAACTTACTCGATCTAATTGAAACCTAATGGTTAGATACTCCCCCATGACCAATACCGCCAACTCATCTATAATGATGGACTTTGGAACTCCACATGAAAATTGGTCCCTCTACTTATTCCATGATTAATCACATGTCCATTTGATAATAAGGATCATTACAAAACCTTGAACTTCTCCAAAACATTCATCAAAAAATTCAATTTCGCCCAAATTTTAGAGAGATAGAAACTTGAATAGTTATTCCCTTCAAATACATCCTAAGAACCACCTCTCTCTATGTTCATCACATCACAATGTGCTAGAACTCAATGAGGTTTTCACCTAAAAGGATATTGGGAAATCAATATTTCTATTTTCCATTATCGATAATAGCTATCATATGTTGATCTTAAACCCAACCCATCTAACCATTCCTTTAATAGACACTCGATAGTACCTTCTGAGAATCAAACCCCCCACAAAAACTTACATATAATATTTTTCTTTATATAAAATACCTACAAGTATAAAAAAATCGAAACTGGTTATCCTCATAAAAAACAGGGCATTAACATAGATTGAATCGTAAGTATTACCCCAAGGGACACCAGGTCCTCCCACATATCCATAAACCACGTCTCATATAAGTCACAACCCATGGATCATCATCCGTGTACTAATCTCAAAAAATACATAAAAATCATAGGACAAAAACATTATTTAGAGTCCTCATTAAACACATTTGAAATCTCAATCAAAAAATTACCACCCACTCCTAGAAAACCTATAATATATGAGTATCTATGTAATATATTAATCCCTATAGGATTAGTCCAAATTTATAGGTGTACACACATTCAAAATACAACTCAATTAGATGATTTTTATCCCAAAAATATGAGTCTCCTGATTGTGTTATATAGAATTTCATTATATTATATAAAGTAAAACACCATATATTTTTTATAAAAACACATTATGTAACTAAAAATGATTAAAATTATCCCACAGAATGTCTAATACTATGTTATCAGGTGTCATATCTAGCCTACTAGGGTCACCATTCATCCCTCATATCAAGGTACTATATTATAATAATCACCGTTGATTATCTCTCCATAAAGTATCTATGACCTGCCAAAAAAAATTAAATGTTTACCTATTGGTCAGTCAGACTTGAGTGTCATAAATAAATTATATCAAAAAATTCCATATGATATGTTATTCACACTTTAAATATTTGAGCATTTATTTTTCATGATAAAAATCACACTAGACATTCCCTATATGTAACCCGAATCATACATGCTTAATCAAGATGTATGAGACACCTACTTCCAATGGGATATGATCCAAAATCAAATTAATAATTTATTTTCATAAATCCAAAAATATCTTGTTTCAAAATAGGTAAAATCACATATAATAATAACACTGCAGCTCAAAAAAATCAATCCCACAACCATGGTAATCTGGACCCCCACGATAAATGGTTTACAAGGTGAGAATGTTTCGGATGAATAATAAACTCTGTAACATTCCTATAACTCCTATGTATATTCTACCAAAATAGTAAAACAAAAAAATTATCAAAATGATACAACATTATAAAATTCGGCTACATAGACCTCTAATTAGTCCCTATAAATGTGGTAGTGATTGTACCTCTAGAATGCCTCCTTGTAATCTAGATGCTTCCAATTCAAGGCTTGGGTCTATTAATGTATTGAGATGATTTTATAACCATTTTATATATGTTTCAAGTAATATGAACATAAATAAACCCAATGAACAATAATAAACCATCAAGTCGTGTAGGAGTAAATGAACATCCCATCGAATAGTAAAAATGATGCAGGGTGCACAACCATAAAACAACAATCACCTATTGGTATAGTCACATATAGAGAAGTATAGAAATAATATATAATGTATCCACTATAATTATGATTCATACCTTGTACCCATATCCATGTACACACTTATGTTATCCTAATAAATCAGACACCAAGCTGCATACCATCATTTACCTATAACCCAAGGAAAGTAATATCTAGTACTTAACTATAATGGTGTCTAGATCATCGTAAAATTACATAACTCAATATAGAAAAACCAACTAGGTACCTTACATAGCCATTAAATTGAATCATATGAGTGTGTGACAATATCTGAAATAATTTACTCAAATTATGAAAAAATAACCATCATAGATCCTTAGGTCCATGATACTGGTCATCCATACCAGATTTGGCTAATATTGGTGTGTCTCTGATTATGTTGTGATGACTTTATATCATTATAACAACCTATGGGTATTTCCCCATGGTATAAAGATAATATCCAAAGGTACTCGTCCACCATGGTAGATAGGGTAAATTCCTAGGGAAACAACTATATAAGTTTTAAAATCAATGGAAAACATTATTCCTATATGAAATTGTCTCAATAGAGAATACCTATTTTTTTAGAAGCCCAACAGAATCAAAAAAAACCCACTAAATGCCCCACATGAACCTGGGAACTAGAAAATGGAATACCCACTCACCTAGAAGAGGAATTACCATGCATACAGAAGACCCCACAATCCATAGAAGCATACACGTGTTAGAAACACAAACCTATGTATGAACTAAACTCAATCGGGGATCAACATCATTTGAATCAACCCTTGGTAAAATCACTAACATCCCAGAAGGAATTTTTAATGACCCCCCAGAGGGAATTTTTCTCTACCTCCCCATATAGTGTGTTCATTACCCCCCCATTGGTATTATTCACAACTTCTATGAAGGGGACCTACTAGAATTATATATATTTATGATGGCCTATTTTCGATGGGATCCGATCATAAATAGGATTTAGCGACAAGGGCCCATCACAAAATCCCGTTGTAGAAAATGGTGTCGCAAATACATTTATTTGCGGAGGCCCCATCACAAAACATGGTATTTGCGACGGAATATTTTCCCGTCGCAAATTTGACTCCAATTATATACATTATATATCAATCAACCATTTTCGACGGGCCCGTCGCAAAAACTATTGGCGACGGGAAAATTTCCTGTAACAAATAACAGTCCGATTATATACATTATATATATAAAAAAATTTACGACGGGTCCGTCCTAAATTGTATTTGCGATGGACCCAACACCCCGTAGCTAATAATATTTATAAAAAATTATATTAATTTTATTTGCGACAGGATCATGTCGCAAAAGGTCCTGTCGTAAATAATTATCATAATAAAAAAATTATGATTAATGAAAAAAATTAAATTACTATTATTAAAATAATAAAAAAATAAATATTATTATTTTTAGTAAAATAAAGAAACATTAAAAAATATAATACTAAAAAATATATTTAATAAAATTATAATTAATAATAAATTAAATGAATATTATTATAATAATAATAATAAATTAATTTTTTTTAAATTATCAATATTTACAAAAAAATATAAAATATCATAAAATATTATTATTATTAGTAAAATAAACAAATATTAAAAATATAGTAATACTAATAAATAACAATTTATTAAAAAAAATTAAATTTTGAAATATTTGGACGAATATAAAAGACAAAAACTGTAAATAGTTTATATTCCTCAAAATCATGAATTCAAATGTTTTTAACATAAAAAACAAACCACTAGTGGGGGTCATCTGCTAGAGGAGGTGGAGGAGATCGTGGAGGAAACTCTATCCATAAACTACGAGTCAGACGACGCATGTACTACATATACTCGTGATGTTTTCATTGTCGTTGATGCTCCCATCAACGCATCTCCTCCTCTTGATGCTACTGTTGCTACTGCTGTCACCGACACATCTCTTTATGCTACTTATGCAAACTCTCTATAAGCTCAGCCTAAGATCACAACAGCTCCTGATACTGTCAGGTAGAAGATGATGCCTCTCCACGATCTGCTCTTGAGCTGGACGCCGACATCGCAACAGTACCACAATAAGTACCCGGAGTCAAATGAGAGATGATACCAACTACTCGGCATTTCTAAAATCTATACTGAGTCACCTGAATCCATGCTTCCTCATCAAAATAGTTGGCACTGGTCTGCTCAGTCATCTCGTCCTGACTCTTTGCCTATGTCTGAGAGGTCACAACCTCATATGACTCCTTCAGTTCTAATTTGAAATTAAAATGGTGAAAATATTTTATGCAGTTAATAAAAAACTGAAAAAAATAATACTAACCACATTCTGACATTCGTGATCACCTCTAATCTCTTCAGGGGGTGGATCATTGTACATCTTCTAATAAACGTCGAACTCTATAATATCGGGATGCTTGACTGCCTACAGAGATATAAAATAAACTATTTATATTTAAAGATATATAAAATATTTAAAAAATATACTTACCAGATTCTCTCTATTAATACTGAATGTACGACTACCAGAATGATATGTCACCTCCTATCTCCCCCGATTTTGTCATCCCACTAAATATTTCCTCTAAAATCCACCACCCAACCATTGTAAACATAACCCATCCCAAACATGAGATGAAATGTACTCTGGTCGGTGGGCTCTATAGGACTCATCAAATTCTATAACTCCTACTTTCTTAATGGTTGTTATTCTCAAATTGTGCAAAAACTGACAGAAATGGTCACGCATAGACACCTTCCATGTCGCGCGGATAGCGTCACACATGCTATCAACGATGAGATACCATAAACCCTAAAAATAATTTGTAGTATAATGTTATTAATAAAATAAATTTCAAAATAAATATTTTTTATTTATGTACCAGCCAATGATCGAACATCTCACGCCGCATATCAACGGGAATCTGTTCCCATGTGATCCATGGCCTAGAAAAATAATTCTGCCAGATAGCGCTCCCATGCCCAATAGGTACATGCACAAAACTGTGAAAAGGGAATAAATGATGAAAAAATTATTATATATATAAATAAATTAATGACAGATAACGAAAATATACAGGATAACATACCTCTGTGTGCATGGATCGAAGCCAAGACATGGACACTGCTCGGGGATAGGGTCAGGAATAATCAGCCATGAAAGACCGCACCCCCTCCGTGTACCCCCTGAACTGCCAGTAGGCTGAGGGTCAGATGATCCAAAATCCCCCTCATCCAAAGGTAGATCATCCACCTACAACTCACGAAATATATCATGATCCATTTGAACCACAAAATTATTGTTGTTAGTAGATAGTTGAAAATAATTATTATATATATCTATATATTAGTTATGATTATAACCAACATTTAAATGTGTTAATTTCCATCTTCATCCTCATCTTCATAGCTGTCCATGTTAATGTCTTTATCTTCCTCCTCAGACTCATCAATATCTATGTGAGTTTCAGTTTCTTCATTTCTTGTCATTACAAATTCATTTGTAACATCATTAACATCTTTGTTATCTTCGATCTTTAATTTTCAGGTATCAGCATCGATATTCACATCTCTTTGTGAAAAATATGGATTTTGATCAGTCTCTTGAAAAATTTCAATTTTTCCACTTCAGCGGAAACACATTCAGTTTGAGTAAACTGATTTTTCCAAGATTTAATTTTTATTATGCTCCACCAATCACTCAAGTCTCATAAAGTAGCATACTACTTTACGTAATAACTCTAATGTGTCTATTGAGCCAGTAAAAATGGTTCATTGACTATAATAAGACATTTATATTTAATATCGACGATTACATGAGTCGCATGAACACGCAATCCTCTCTCAGTATCAAACCACCGACATTTAAGCATTGTTATTTAATTCTGTCCTATATAACATAGCTCTATAATTTCATCCAAAATGCCATAAAAGGAAATTTTAGTTTCTCTTTGATGTGATCCTCTCAAGAAAACTCCACTGTTCATTTTTTTATTCCCCATATGCACGTGTTTGAAATCAAAAACCATTCATTGCATATGAATTATAAGAATTAACCATTTTTTGGGGGTGGGTTACTCAATATAAACAGTCTCATATCAATTTTAACAGCATGTTGAGACTCTTAAATTTTTTTAAAACAATTCCCAATATGATAAATAATAAACAAAATAGATATTTAATCATCAAAAATTTCTGTTACTAGTTTTTGAAACCACTGATATTTTTTTGTCTGCGTTCTCCACGAGTAGCTTCTGTAATTTGTGGAATTTGTTTCTTGGTATTATTATCATATAACCTAAAAATAACATAAGTTTACATACTTCAACATAAATTATAGAATAATTGATAGAAGCACTCACAGTGAAATTGATGTAATTTCGTCACAGTTGAGTAGAACGTATGTATGAGCTCTATGATGTTCATCATCTGAAAGACATAGTTCATGAACTCCACTATAACCAAGATTTGGATGATTAAAAACTGACAATTGATTATCCATTTCATCATTAACATTTCCTTCATTTCATCCCATGCGATTGTGTTTTGATGGATATTGTGAATCAAAATAATGAGAGAGAAAAAAAAAAGAAATATCCTCTTGAAAATAAGATTCAACAATTGAGCCTTCAACTGATACTTTGTTACATACTTTTTTCTTCAATTTCTGCATGCATCTCTCGAATAGGTACATCCATTAAAACTGTACAGGACCTCAATATTTATCTTTATGTGGAAAATGTAATATCATATGTTCCATTGAGTCAAAGAAAGCCGGAAGAAATATTTTTTCCTGTTTATGTATAATTACAGCAACATTTTCTACCAGTTTTCATAGGGTATCATAGTCTTTTGTCGCTGCACAAATGTCTCGAAAGAAATATGATATTTCTGTTATCAACTCAAAAATAATTGAATTTATCAATCCTATGAATCTAATCGACCTAAGTCTTTCCATTATTACTTGACAAACCTGAATTTTTAATTTAGTAATAGAACCATTCTTAACAAATCATCACAAATTGGAAGCACAACCATCTTGAAGTCTCAAAACTGAAATCGATTGACAAAATAATAAGCGACACTATTTGGATAGTATTTAAGATTCTTTTGGACTTTTTAAGTACTATGATCTAACATTTTCAAATAGTTTAAGTTCTGGTGGCCTACAAATTTGTGCAAGATCTAATCGTTCTATTATAGTATCTTTGGTCATACCTGGTGTATCCAAAATTTTATGAAAATAAATTATCAAAACAGTTTTTCCCAATATGCATGATATCCAACATGTAGAAGACCTACAAATTAGACCAATATGGAAGATCCCAAAAAAATATTCATTTGATCCAATTATCTTTTTTACCAAAGAAATAAATTTTATTTTGGTTTACTATTGGACCAGATGTGATGGGAGGTAAAGAAAATACAACTGATTCTAACTCTTTACCTGAGATCATCTTTTGAGCTTCATCCATTTCAATTGTACCTTTTCTAAAATGAGACTTGTTCCTTAAAAAAGGATGATCGGTTGGAAGAAATCTGTGGTGACAGTCATAATAGGAAGGTTATTTTCCATTGAAAAACATAAAGGCTTTTTTTTCTTTCATACAGTAAGGAAATGATTTCGGACAATGTGTACTCCAGCCAGATAACATGCCATATGCCATAAAGTCACTAAGCGTCCACATCAATGCAGCTTTTAATATAAAATTTTGTTTTACAGCAACATCATATGTACTAACACCATCACTCCACAATGCATTTAACTCATCAATAAATGGATTCAAATAAACATCAATATTATTTTCGGATGTCCTGGGATTAATAGATTCAAAATTATATAGGGATCCTTCATCAACATTCATGGAAGTAAATTGTATAGAGTTATAAAGACTGGCCGACATGAATACTGACTACTGTAAGAACCAAACGGAAAGAAACCATCAGTAGAAAGACCCAATCACACATTTCGGCCTTTTAAAGTAAAAGACAGATGCATACGTTCCAAATTTTTTCATGAGTCAACATCAGATAGATGATTCAAGCTTTTATAAGTTGAAATCATGGTTTTATGCCATAACATCATTGAAGTTGTGTTCTGAGACATAAATAAACACCAAAAACAAGGTGTAAGGGTTAAATATCTCAACTGTTTTACTGGAATCGATCCAGACATCCCTAGTTGAGATACTTTATACCTCGATTGTACACAAGTTGGACAACTATCCAATGACTCATTTTCACCAGAATATAAGATGCAATCATTTAGACATGCATGAATCTTCCGATAACTAAGGCCCAGATTTCAAACTAGCCTCTTTCTCTCATAGTAATATGTAGGTAACACATTTCCTTTATATAATAGTGTTCTAACCAAATAATGTATCTGATCAAAATAGTTTTTTGACAATTCATTATCTGATTTAATAGCCATAAATATTTCAACTGCTTCAAATTTTCTTATTTTTCAACCTGGATATAATGCTTCCTCAGAAGACTTCAACAACTCATAAAATTCGTATGGTGCCAACTCAAGAGTTATATCAATATCCTCTGGAGTTTCATTTTCTTCGAATAGATGGACCTACAACATCATGTACTAAATTTTGAAACTGTGACGGATCTGGAATCAAATTATTAATATCTTCTCTTGAACTGCATTCACTGTGTTGATATGAAAAAACATAATCTGGTTCAAAACCAAACTGCAAGAAATGTCCCCCAACCTTGTAAAATGTGTCAAACATTCTCAAAGAACATTTTTATCAAAGACACTTAAATGTGTATTCTGAAACATATTCTGGTTTTGATGATACAAATGATAAGAATGCTTCAACACCTGTAATATATACATGATTTAAACGAGAACCATCTAGATTTATATGCTGGTTTATCCAAGCGCTATCATCTAATAATGACTGATGTCAATTTCCTTCTTCATTATTGTTCTACAAAATATCAATCATCAATGTTCTTGAATAATTTGAAATTATAAAAACACTATCTGAAAAAAGAAGATAAATAATAACAACTACTTTCTAATAATTACCAATAACTTTATGCGACACAATTTTCAGTGGATTGACGGCTACTCATCTGTCCGACGGCTCCTTTACTGTCATCTTTTTCACAATGAAATCGCAACGAAGAATCTTCTAGAATGGACACTTATTCATTCTTGTGCATATGATAATGTATAAGCGTACCTCCGAGCTGTTTCTTCGTTGGGATTTGAGTGTGAGAAAGATGCCAGTAAAAAAGCTATCGGAAAAAAGAGTCCCCTTTTGTCGATGAAACATCTTCTTACAATTTTCACCGCCTGAACACATTATGAAAAATGTGGTCTTACAAATGCATATTCAAACTTGTGCACAAGAGATTGGATATGCATATGTAGAAGTATACTTTTCATAATGTTTTGAGTAAGTGAAAGTTCAAAGTAAAAGAGTTATTGAGAAAAAACGAGTGTCATCAATCCACTGGAAATTATGCCATGTTTTTATATGTTATTTGAATTTATTATGATTTTTTCTTATTTCCTCCATTTTATTACTACTTATTCCTATTTATTCCCATTTATTTCTAATTTTTTCTATTTATTACAAATTATTCCTATTTATCATTAATTATTCCTATTTATCTCTAATTATTACTATTTATATCTAATTATTACAATTTATACTCAATTATACATATTTTATAGCTAATTATAAATATTTATTACTAATTATTACTAATATTTTTTAATTATTAATAATTATTACTAATTATTACTAATTATTACTAATTATTACTATTTATTACTAATATTTCTAATTATTATTATTTATTTCTAATTATTTCATATTATTCCTATTAATTTGTATTTATTATTATTTATTCCTTTTTATTACTATTTATTTCTATTTATTACTATTTATTTCTAAATATTAATATTTAATTTTAATTATAAATATATATTGCTAATTATAAATAATTATTTCTAATTATAAATATTTATTCCTTAATTATTCCTAATTATTTTTAATTATTACTATTTATTCCTATTTATTACTATTTATTCATATTTATTCGTAATTATTCCAATTTTTAACTATTTATTTCTAATTATTCATATTTATTTCTAATTATTTCTATTTATTTCTAATTATTTTTATTTCTTGCTAATTATTCCTATTTATTGCTAATTATTCATATTTATTACTAACTATTCATATTTATTAGTATTTATTCATATTTATTATCATTTATTATTATTTATTCTTATTTATTAGTATTTATTATAATTTAATTATATTTATAATTAATTATTCCTTATTATTATTAATTTTTCCTAGTTATTACTAATTATTTCTATTTATTACTAATTATTCCTATTTATTACTAATTATTCCTATTTATTACTAATTATTCCTATTTTTACTAATTATTCCAATTTATTACTAATAATTATTATTTGATACTAATTATTCATATTTGTTTCTAAATATTACAGTTTATTACTAATTACACCTATTTATTATTATTTATTCCTATTTATTACTATTTATTTCTAATTACTCATAATTATTTCTAATTATTCTTATTTATTACTAATTATTCCAATTTATTCCAATTTATTAGTATTTCTTATTATTTATTCCTATTTATTATTATTTATTATTATTTATTAATAATTATTTCTAATTATTACTATATATTTCAAATTATAAATAAATATTCCTAATTATTCAAAATTATTTATAATTATTCTTAATTATTCCTAATCATTCCTAATCATTCCTAATTATTCCCAATTATTCCTAATTATAACTAATTATTCCTAATTATTCCAAATTATTACAATTTATTAATATTTATTACTATATATTCTATTTATTTGTAATTATTCCTATTTATTATTATTTATTGCTAATTATTCCTATTTATTGCTAATTATTCCTTTTTATTTCTATTTATTTCTATTTATTACAAATTAGTCCTATTTATTACTCATTATTCCTATTTATTAATATTTATTATTATATATTCCTATGTATTATTATTTAATATTACATATTCCTATATATTATTACTTATTCCTATTTATTATTAATTATTCCTATTTATTACTAATTATTCCTATTTATTACAAATTATTCTAATTTATTGCTAATTATTCCTATTTATTACTAATAATTCCTATTTATTACTAATTCTTCCAATTTATTCCTATTTATTACTAATTATTCCAATTTATTACTAATTATTTCTATTTATTACTAATTATTCCTATTTATTACTAATTATTCCTATTTATTACTATTTATTCTTATTTATTACTAATTATTTCTATTTATTACTATTTATTCCTATTTATTACGATGTATTTCTAATTATTCCTAATTATTCATATTCATTCTTATTTATTACTAATCTATCCTATATGTTATTATTTATTCCAATTTCATACTAATTATTTCTAATTTTACTATTTATTATTAATTATAAATATTTATTCCCATTTATTCCAAATTATTTCTATATTATTCTTAATTATTCTGAATTATCCCTAGTTATTTCTAATAACTCATAATTATTCCTAATTATTCATAATTATTGCTAGTTATTCCTCATTATTCTTAATTAATACTAATTATTCCTAATTTTTAGTAATTCTTTCTATTTATTACTAATTATTATTAATTATTATTAATTATTTCTAATTATTACAATTTATTTCTATTTATTACTATTTATTGAAAATTATTTTTATTTATTGCTAATTATTCATATTTATTGCTAATTATTTCTATTTATTGCTAATTATTTCCATTTATTGCTAATTATTCATATTTATTGCTAATTATTCCTATTTATTGCTAATTATTTCTATTTATTAGTATTTATTCTTATTTAATAGTATTTATTCATATTTATTAATAATTATTCCTATTTATTTCTAATTATTCCAATTTTTTACTAATTATTCCAATTTATTAGTATTTATTCCTATTTTTTACTAATTATTCCCATTTGTTAGTATTTATTATTATTTAGTCCTATTTGTTAGTAATTATTTCTATTTATTAGTAATTATTCTTATTTGTTAGTATTTATTCCTATTTATTAGTAATTATTCATATTTATTATTAAATATTCCTATTTATTATTAATTTTCCCTATTTATTACCAATTATTCGTATTTATTACTAATTATACCCATTTATTAGTATTTATTCCTATTTATTACTATTTATTCATATTTATTACTATTTATTACTATTTATTCCTATTTATTTGTAATTATTTCTATATATTAATTATTATTTCTATTTATTACTATTTATTCCTATTTATTACTAATTATTCCTAATTATTGCTAATTATTCCTAATTATTCTTGTTTATTACTATTTATGCCTATTATTTATTAATTATTCCTATCAATTACTAATTATTCTTATTTATTACTATTTATTCATATTTATTTCTATATATTCCTAATTTTTACTATTTATTTCAAATTATTACAAATTATTCTATTTATTGCTAATTATACCTATTTATTTATAATTATTCATATTTATTGATAATTATAAATATTTGTTCCTTATTATTTCTAATTATTCCTAATAATTACTAATTATTCCTATTTTTTGCTAATTATAAATATTTATTCATAATTATTCCTAATTATTTCTTATTATTCCTAATAATTACTAATTATTCCTATTTATTACTAATTATTCATGTTTATTATCAATTATTCATATTTATTAAAAATTAGTACTAATACTTTCAATTTTTTATTACAAATAACTACTATTAACAAAACAATTTAAACCTCATTAAATTAAAACTAATCAAAACTAATTAAAATTAACATAAACAAATAAAATAAATATTAAATAAAATTAAATATAAATACCTTTAAACATAATCTTCTACTGATGTAGACGGCTTCAAAACTTTTTCGTCAAAAAAACTAACTCAAACAAATTCTCACTCTGAAAATAGAGTTGAGAGAGACAAAGAAAGTGAGAATTGAAAGGAGGATTTGAAAAAACAGATGGGGGGTATATATACGTTAAATTAGTTGCGACGAGACTTTTTACGATGGGACTACGGTCGCCACAGATACCTTTTACGTTGGGGCTCGTCGCAAAAGGTATTTGCCGACAGATGTTTTGTGACGGGGCATCATCCCGTCGCAAAAACTCATTTACCACTGCTGGGTATTTGCGACGGGTCGCATCGCAAATAACTTACGAGTGACGAACCATTTGCTACTATAAAATTCCCCTACAGCAAATAAAATTCCCGTCCCAAAAAACCACTTACCGCCGCCGGGTATTTGCGACGGATCCCGTCACAAATACCTCCGAGCGACGAACTATTTGCAACGGGGATATTCCACCCGTAGAAAATAAGCTTTCCGCGGTTTGGCGCGCTATCTGCCCCAAACAGTGCGTTACCTTTTGCGAAGGACCACCAAAACTCATCGCAATTAACAAGGTATTTGCGACGGGGCGACTCCCCTATCACAAATAATCTCTAGACTGGACTATTTGCGATGGAATATTATCCCGTCGCAAATAACCCCTCACAAAAGGTTGTTTTTCCGTAGTGGGGGTATTCCTTACCACTGATTAGGGTGTTTTAAATTTAAAAATTTCTTGCAAATTTCATCAAATGTATATTCTATAAATTAAATAGAAAACTCACTGAGCTTGTATTCTATTTCTTCTTTAAAAAGACCACCCATTGGGGTTTTCGATTTCAATAATACGAGGGTTACATCCT
Organism: Viscum album; assembly: GCA_963277665.1. Lineage (NCBI taxonomy): Eukaryota > Viridiplantae > Streptophyta > Magnoliopsida > Santalales > Viscaceae > Viscum > Viscum album. The sequence continues at coordinate 1,843,053,203 of OY728163.1, read as the reverse complement.
AAAACCCAACCCCTTTTAAAATAGCTCTTGGTAGGACTGAACACTCAACTTATCCATTAATCTAGTAAAAGTATACCAAAGGAGGTTAAACAAAAACCATTGGGGGAGAAACACATGACCTACAGACATCTCTCTAGCTCACAGAGCTCACGACATCTCAATAGTTCATGCATTCACTACCTTGGTCAACCGATATAGTTCATCACAATGATCTACCTAGAGATCCACACGTATCCTATAGTAAGGAAATTAATTATTCCTATTTAATAATGTACTTTCTACATCCCTTGTGTGGATTCATGTTTCGCAAGGAATATATTTATATTTGAGTTATTAGCCATCGACGGTTGAGACACCAACTAGTGCATCAGGTTCATAACTTCCATGGAAATTTTTGGGTCTATGGAATTAATTCTAATCTAAATTTTTTTCACAATTTAAAAGGTATATTACTTAATTTAATAATAAAAATTACCTTAGTGGTGAGGGCACAAATTATATACACCATAATCAAAATCTATTAAACCATCATGAATATACCAAAGACCTCTTACAACATTATGAATCCAATCCACCAATATTACAATGCCAGGACGCTCTGTATAAGACCGACAAGTATCTTCAAATATTGTTAGTCCGTCAATCATAACACTAAGTCCCTAACTCTATACAATTATTAAAAAAAATTAATTAAAATATTTTTAGTTAATTAGATAACTATATTCTAAAGAGGTACATCAACAGCAAACTCAAAGGTTGTTCTCACCATTCTGTTACAGTAGCCAGCTACACATAGAGGGTTCATGATTCCCCCAAGATATTATTTTAGTGGGAGGACCAAATACATGTGTTCAATTCAACATCCTAAAAACATGACATACAAAATACCATAATTAAATTATTGGCGTGAAGTATTTCCATGTAATCCTTGAACAATGACACGCAGACATCATCCAAAGACTCACTCCTAATAAGTATCATAGAATCCCATTTATCCTCTATTAATTCCACCAAGATTTTATGAAAAGAGAATCAAATACCTAGGTCAATAAAATACGAAATAGGTATATGGAAGGAGGAAAATTATATAGATCACTGAATGGAGAGACATACCTCAAATCAATTGGAAAATATAGGAAACCCAATGAATTGGTCAAGGGGAAAGAGGGGGAATAGGGAAAATGACCTCAAATCTAGTTCACCAGGTAAAATGGGAGTGGAGGGTTTAACCCTTTAAAATAATATGTGGTAAAATGTAATTATCCCCATTTATATACAAACTAGATATCTTGGGTCTCCTAGTGGATGCTATACTTTCATTCTTTTTCTCTAGTTATCATATGCTTCTTCCCCTGCTTTACCAAGAATCTCTTAACACCTAAAAACACCAATTCCAAGTCTAAAACACCATTTTAGTGTTATTAATCATCCATGATCTTACTATAAACCTCATTTGATAAACATACCCCTCTATTAAATTTAAAATTCACATACCACTAAATTTACATTACTCACATGGTCAATTTTGCTTATATAAAACCAAATCCATCCTTTAGTTTCCAATTTAATCATTACTAGTAATACCTTATTAAAGTTATAATCAATGAATTTCACCTTATTTTATAATGAAATAGTTTTAAATAGTTCATCATTAATGAAACGGTTTTGAGAAGGAGTGATTCCATATATGTATCTTTTCTCATCCACCCTTTTCGGTTGAATTCTCACATTAAATCTTGAGAAATATCATTTCAACTCTAGTGATATTATATTCACATCTTTATTGTTATATAAAAAGGATATTACTATAATATAACTATATTATCTAACTCTTTTACTTGTAATGTTTTTTCATTTTTTTGTTATTTCAATCACCAACATGATTGATGTTGTACTATCATCATAATTTCATTCATGGACGACTATAAAAATAAAGGATGGTGATTTATGAGGTTAAATAGTTTTTTATGGTATTACTATTTTTAAATAATGTTGAAAAAATGAATGATAATTATAAATACAATCATTGTAATCATTGATATTAACTGAAATATAAATGATATGAATTCCACTACTACGAAATAAACATATAACTTTCAGAAAATGAATGTGGGACTAAATAAATCATTATAATAATTGTATTTCACTAAATTGGATATTATAAAAATTATGAACTTATAACATGGTATTTTCATTAATCATTCTAATATAAAAATCATTTCCTAATCAAGAAAACTAGTTTCTAATATTGAGAAAAAAATTATAACTAACTAGTACAGAAGTTATAATTTAGTATAATTAAATTGAATAAAAGTTAATATATATGGATAAGCTTTTAAAATTAATAGATAATTTTGTTATGTTTATTATATTAAGGTATTATGTTCGTTCATATGTTATGTGAAAAGGGAAATGATTTTCTCCTCCACTCACTTCTTACAAGAGATTATAAAAACATAATCATAAATTGGGAGAATGTTTATGAACATTCCACCTATATCATATCTCAGTTTTATATAATTTACTTATGTTGTGTGTCTATAAGTCTTCTTACAATTTTCACTCTCAATGATTCATATTTATTCTAAAAATATGTTAATTTGTGTAATTGTCATTATCACTTCTTTTTTATTAGATATCATTCCCCTTCTAATTCATATTTTATAAATTATGTCATGAATTTCACTCTATCAGATTCTATGATTTTATGGTTTCTTTTTAATAGTTTTGACTTATTTAAAATTTTATTAAATGACACTTATTATATCTCTTGTATTATGTTTTCTACTTGGTTTATTTCTCCCGATTTTTTCTTCTGTTTCTTTTATGTTTCATTTTAATGTTTTTATGATTTATTAAATTAATTTTTCCATAATTGATCATTATTTTGAAAGAAAAAATATATTATTATTATTATTAAATTAATAACATAATTTAAATTACATTTAATCTTATTTTATAATTTTCTTCTAGTGTGTTTTTCTATTATATTAAAATACTTTATTTTTTTATTTTCATTAAAAATATAGATCAATGTAATAATACATTTTATTTGTATTTATGATTGGATTTTATGTCATTTGAATATTTTTATGAAATATATTTTAATTTTATGGTCGATGATAGATTTATGAATTTTTTCATTCTCATGTTTTACACATGTATATATCATAACATTATATGATGTGTTGGTAATAAATTATAAATCCCTCTAATTCATTTGGTAAATCATATATCTCATGAGATATTATGTTATGGGGCATAATAGATTATTATAATATACTATATTATGGGACATATGTGTCCAATATTTGAGGATGGTCTTTGCTAGGATCCATGATATTAGATATGTTGTCGTATTTTTATATTTGTCTCGCATTTATATTACATACTTCTTATGTTATGCCAATGTACATATGTTAAGGTTGATAGTTATGTGTTATGAATCATATTTTATTGGGTATTATTTATTTATCTATAAAATCCTAAAAATTAAGTCTAAAATAATAATAGGCTAATGTTCTTTCATAACATAGAACACTGATATTTATGATAATTGAGATATTATAATAAATTTTATTTAAATGTGAACATTATAACATTGTAGTTGAATTATAAGAAGTGAATAAATGTTAATATATTATGAAATATATTTATAATGGTCCTATAAAAAATGTATTTTTTAATTATGAAGAATTTATAGCTCAATTTTTAGTATAGACATTATAAGAATCAAAATGCATTTTCTTAAAAATTTATTTTATTCTATTTAGTGTATGAAAATAAAAATTAAATTATAAAAACTTTATAAATTTTATTTTTTAATATAATTTTTTATAAATTATTATATCAATAATAAAATAGTCAATTATATTATGATTTTTTAGAAATGATGGATTTCTCATTTAATATTGAAAAATACAAATTTTCAAGAATTCTCATTTATTTTAATTAAATCGTGTACTTTAAAAGCCATAACATATTTTGGATTTGATATTAATGTCATGAATTATTCATTTAATTTAATATACTATAATTAATTACATTATAGTCCTTATATTTCATGATTTTTATAAAAGTAAATTTTTATTCGTTAAAAAAAATTTATTCCAAAAATTGTTTTTCATTGTGTTTACACATGTTTATTAAAATTGATTTATAAAAATTATATAAATTTAATATTTAAATAAAGACATCATATTTATAATTATGAGGATCATATTCGGTAAATATGTCTCTTTTATTTTTCTTCTTTGTGAATAGTAACTATGGTAATTATTTGTCACCTCTGTAAGGGTAAAATTGGTAAAACAAGATAAAACCTTAAGATAATGTCTCAAAATCAACCAAAAAATATCCATCTTTTTTTAGGATATTAATTCCAACCTAGACACTGTAATGTATCATATATTTTATTTTTATGTCATTTTCATTTTATAATGACTTATATAATATTTTAAGTAAAGAAAAGTACAAATTGCCACTCTCTTACATTAAAATATCATTTATATGCTCATGTAGGGATAAAAATACATTATGAATAAAAATTAAAGGTTATTTAGATAATTAGTATGTTATATTTGTAGTTTTAATTTATTTACAATTTTTAGTGACTATAAAATTTCCTTAAATTCATATACAACACTGACACAATGCTTGTGAAATAATTAAAAAGATCAAAGTAAGTGACTATCAAATCATCAAAAGTAACATTTATTGGATAAATTATGGTATCAAAATAATTATATTAGTAATAATAATGACAAATATTTTCATGTTTATTTTATAAATATTATTTATTCTTTAATTCTTTATAGTTAATATTAATAAATAGTGTCAGAAATGAAAATAATGATATTTTATGAAAAACATTATTTTATTAAATTATTTAAAAATTATTAAAATTTTAACAAAGGATAATGTGGCTGAGATATGGACGAAAATTTCATACCTTGTCTATTTATGAGAAAAGCTTTACTTGATAACTAAAATTATAACCATTTAAGATTTAATACTTTGTTGTCGCATTTAAGGTTACAAATATTTAACGATGAGTTAACCCAAAGGATACGGTTTAAAATTCCACACACACTAGTGAACATGTTATTATTGAAATGAAATTATACCATTTCATATAATATATTTTAAATTATTTACACATAGTTCTACTTAATTAAAATTAATATAAAATATATAAATATTTTTTTTTTGAATTCCATATCTATAATGTGGCTCCTTAAAAAATGGACACATATCCATTCTATTTTTTACAAAAACAATTATCCACATAGATAGACCACCTACAAAATAAATTCTATTTTAATCTCCCCTATACATTATTTAATGGTTATTTTATTCTTAAAATACTATTCCACAGTTCTTAATGAAAGAATCTAAAGGAGTCCAACCATGGGTGTGGTAATCATCATACCCGACCACATTCAATATTTTTTGTTATTATACCTCCAATAAATATATAGTGTTCATAATAAAATAATAAATTCTATATCCTAAACAAACTAAAATTTTATTATGGTTATATAACCACCATTATTCACCTTATTTTCAATCAAATCCGAAGTGAAAATATCCTTCATATGTAAGTCTAGACTAGCGCCTCTATGTATCGATACAACTAATTTTCAATAACAATATTTAATTCATTTTTATTATGATGTTTTTTCTTTTTATATAATATATTTATGAAATTATTATATTTCTATATTTATAATATCATATATAAATTCTTACATTCTCATTAATTGTATAACGGCAAGATCACTCGTGCATACATGTGGACTACCACCTCCACAAAGTGATGTGATTCGTTTTTCATTTCAAATTTACATAGATAGAAATATGGATTTATTTAAAGATTATATATATATTATTTATGTTATATTTATTGGGTTTTTATGATAAAATATAATATACTTTTATTTCATTCTTTTCATTAGAAATGGATATACATTTCAAGGATTACATATGGCCCACCGTCTCCATGAACGTTGTAAATAATTTTTATATATCCACATTTCTTGTATGAATATTAAAATATATATAATAAATATATATTAAATCTAAATAATTATTATAATTCAATAAATTATCAAACCATGATGAACAGATAATGGCTCGGACTACTGAACTGAAACTTTCATGAAAAATGAAACAATTAAAACCAAGAAACAACAATTTTAATGGAATTTCTAAAAAATTGGTGTTGAAATATTATAAGTGGATAATATTTGATATTATAATCATAAAATTTATTTTTTTATAGATGTATAAAATTTTTTATTTTTTTATATAGGTAGGAAAAAGAACACATGAATCAAGTCAGACCTGGTGTATGGGATTTTCATTTAACTTTTCTTTTAAATTATACACTTTCTAAATTCACCACGTGTTTTCTTATGTGATTTACTTATTGCCAAGTAATTTATTTTATGATAATAATGGTGAAAATTAAGTTGATTTATGTATACATAAAAATTTCTCCCATTGAAATGGTTTTTATTCTAATGTTACCAATTATTTAAGGGTTTTTTTCACAATCTCACCATTATTCATGATTGTTTATGTTTATAAAATAAATGTGATAATTATATGATCATAATATATTAAAACAAATTTATATTCATCTCAGAGATTTATTCATATAATTTACCTACTTTCCATTCATTTTCAACTATTTATAAACTCAATAATCTAGAATAATGATTGTATAGAAAACAAACACTATTTTTTTCCAATTACGTTTTTTTTGTTTTATGTCCTTATTTTCATTCTAACTTATTCTAGAATATATTATTAAAATATAATTTAATTTTTTTATGGAACATATAACCATGATTTAATTTCTATAAAAAAATAAATTAATATTCTTGTCATTTTTTAAAAAATGTACCCTTGAGTTTTTACTGAAAATGTGAATAGAATCTTCTAATACCATACTCTACAATAAAAAAATTTCACACTCTCATTATTACATTATTTTGTAAAATAAAATGTTTAATCTTTCTCAAATTTACTTCCAAATAAAAAAATTCACTAAATTGTATTAAATTCTTAGATTTTATATAAGTTACATCAAAATAAAAAATTTATTTTCCAAAAAATAATTTATTGGGTATATTTTTAATAAATTTTTATCAATGTATATTTTTATTGAGTATTATGTTTTTATAAGGATATATTATAATGATAAAATCCATCATTTTTCTCTCAATGGATTATGATTATTTTGACTAGGAAATGTATTTCCATTTTCTATGCTAGTTCTTCCAATACAAACATTTTATTATTATTAAAGAATAATATTTAATTTATAATTGTCATTCATATGATGATTGGATTGGACCAATTAAGGGTCAATGTGGTCCTATAATTACTTATCCCCTCAATGAATAAGTTGTTCTTATGAGACAAAATTATTCAGGAGTTTTGGCTAAGGCCATACCCATTTATGTAATATGTCTTAGTTTGATGGCTTAATGATATGTTTATAATGGAAAGAATTATAAATTTCATTATTATGAAATAGGTTTTAGATTTCTAGGTGATTATTCAAATAGTTATTCCATCAATTGATATGTTTTAATTTAATTTGATAATTTATATGGAATTATCGGATCAACATTTATTCATTCCATATTATACGTACCTTATTTATTTTATGATATATTCTATTGTACACATTTCCATAATAATAATATATGACCAGACCTTTATTATATTTCCATTTTTATAGGATCCTAGATTTCCTATAATAAATTATATTAACCTATATTCTAGAGAGAATAATGATGTTCTAAATAAAAATAAAATGTTGTATTTTTTTAATTTTTTAAATATAACATGAGACTCAAGTATGTATATAGTTTACCAAAATGAATAAATAAATAATTTCATTAGAAAGAGATAACTTTTATCTAAAATCAATATAATAAGGTAACTAATTAAAATAGTCTACTATTATTGGTGTCTTATATAGTTGGTTTGGGATAATGGATATTTGAAACATTGGGCACATGATTCTCGAAAAATTTTATTATGGAATATAACCCATTGAAAAACATTGAGGAAAAGTATACATATATGAAACTATACTAATGTTTTGAAAAGGTATAGTTTATATGGTTTTATAAGGAACACATCATTAACTGTCTACTATAATTGGACATGGATTTTTCACAAATGTATCTAGTGGTAGTAAACCCAAAAAGTGTCAGTTGAATATATCTCGTCCATAGTTCTGTTGCAAAGTTATAGTGACTTATTGTGCACCTAGGTTTACGGTCTTAGGGTATATGTATGGGTTAAAAAATATTTTCCTAATAAACCATTATAATATATTATAGTATATGATGCCCATAAAAGTCATTAGTTAAACATATAATATCCTAGAAATAAAATAATGTGTCATGAATTTAACACCTAATAAATTATTTTCATGATTTTGATTTTTCACACTATGATTATTATTGCACATACTATGAACTTTTGTCTTTATTCAATGGATGGAAAAAGAATAAACTATATAGACCTAGAATGTCATAGTTAGTGGAATGATAGTCCTCCAAAAAAACCAAATGAAATGAGAGATATAAGGTGAAACCTTGTGACTATTTAAAATCTTATATATCATTATATGTTTAACAATCTCAACATGTGTGATTTCTAGACACACCTAATAAGTGAAAAAGCAGTGTTTCTTGGAAACCATAGAATGAGAAATATTGGGTTTCATACTTGTAATGTTTGTGGGAATAAGCACTTAGTGAAATGTTATAGAGGATCGAGAAGATGTATCATGTGTAAAAAATAAAGGCATAGATATTGTGATTGCTAAGTAAAAATGAAGAGTTATGTTGAAGGATATGATATTTATCCTAAGGTAAAATATATTTTTCATGGTATTATATGTGGGGAACATGGGAATTATCTGATTTAATGTCCTAATACAAGTTTTAACACCTAGAAAAATAAAATACATATATTATTCCAATCAATGAAGTGAAAGGATTAATGTGGTTATTTAGTGGGATTCAATAATACTATTGTAGAATAATTATATAAATGATATTTTAGTTATAAGATCATGAAACAACTCAAGATTATTTTATAGTATATTTTAGTTAAGGATTTTCAAAAATACATTGAAGGTATATATAACCAATAAATTTTATTTAGCTGTAAGGGGTATTTTTAGTGAACATGTGATTAAGGGAAACAAAATCTTTTATATTTTCTTGATACTAATTTAATTATGATTAGTTTAGAAAAATAGATAATTGACATTGATGATATATATTGGATACTATTGGTAGCATTGAAATGGGTTATTGATTTATTAAAATGGTGATTTAAGTCATCATATATGTTTTGTATAGAAATTGTTTGTTTTATAGAATTTATTAAATAGTCAAAGAATTTATTTTAGGAATATATATTTTGTTAGTTAATGAATTACATATAATTTATTGAGTTTTTATAGTGATTCGTGTTATTTGTATGATTTAAGAAAATATTTGATCAATGTATTCCCATGTTTGGTATGTGACATTTTGGGTCACATTATGTTTTATGGGAAAAATGTTATATCAAATATATTGGAATGTTTGGGTTTTGAACTAGGTTTGGGTTATTTTATAGGATTATCCCGGTTTACTATTTTTGGAATTTTAAGTTAAACTTTGGTGGTTATTTTTGAGGTTTTAGAGATTAATTTATCATATTTATCTATATTTGTTAATATGTATGAACCATTTTTATTTTATTATATATTTATAGAAATACTAAAAGAATTATCTATTAAATATAGATCTTATGATCTATTAAAGTTAAATATTAGTAATTCATAAATTAAATGTTCATCGTGAATATTCATTTCCTAAAATATGAGATGAAGTTAAAAATCATAAAAGTTCATAAAAAAGATGATATTTTTCTATTGAAATGAAAATATATCATTATATTATTTTTCTAATGATTAATATATTAATAGTAAATTAATTCTTACAAATTTATAAAATTATCTTAAAATAAAAAACATATCCTTAAACATTAATTTCTAATGAATTGAAAATATTTTTACCCCTAATTTATTTATTGTATTTTTATCATTAACATTATAATAACCTTTTTATATATCACCATATATTATTCCATGTATGTTAGTTTTCTGCCCCATGTGTATTATTTAACTTTCCACCTTTTTAGCATTATTTGGGAACTCTCATATGTGTTATTTTAGGTAATATTTTTTTCCATCAAACACCCCACTTTAATAAAAGATGTATTATCCATATGTATAATGTGGATTTTCAATAAATGTATTTTTAAATTTTGAAATTGTGATGATAAATATAAAATTTTGAGGGGGTAATTTATTTTGGGGGGTGAGGATGTAACACCCTGATTATTTAGTTTCAATGAAAAGTAGGCTCGATGTATTTCATAACATGAAACAACAATCTTTATATGAATTGACATATATTATTAAATTTTTTTGTTTAAATGTGTTGATTATAAATTAGGGGTTGAATTGGTGGGTATGAATATGATCAGCTACATTATAAAATAAATGTACAATGGCCACAGTTAATTGAAATTTATTGATGAATTTTTGTAAACTATGAATTCAATTTTTGTAATGTATTTCTATGAATCAAAAATGAATTTTCAATAAAAATTAATTTCATTGATCTTTATGTGTGGAAGTTATAAATAATTTCTGGGAAGTTTCAAAATTTTATTTTATAAAATAAATATTATCTTTTAAAAAAACATTCCAAAATTAACTTCATGTGAGATTTTTTGGATTTTTTGAAAAATATTAAGTTTTCATTAGTTTTTGATGATTTACTGATTTTCTAATACTCTAATTTATTTTCAATAAGGCAATTAATTTAAATCACCCATTATATTTTGGAATTCATATACATGTGACATATGATCCATTTTATTTAGAATAATATAATTAATTCCATTTGAATTAGTAATATTCATAATTTAGATAAAATATAGTTTGCATGATAAAAAACAAAATACTTTTAAAAACTATTTTTTGTTGTGTTTTACGTATTTTTTTAAAAAAATTAGTCTATTCCATATATAGAGAATGAATCTTGAAAATGATATACCATTTTTTGAATTAAGAGGTTTAATTTTTTTAAATAATTCCTTTTTATTCCTTGTCATTATTAATAGTAACCAAGGAAAATATTTGTCTCCTAGGTATGGTTAAAATGAGTAAAACTAAGTTAAAATTATTATATATGGTCTTTAAATAATCTCAACCCTTTAAATTATTTAATTTTCAGAGATTAATATGAAAATAGTCCCCATAATATAGAATACAGGTCAATTTTTCAATTTTGTTTGATAGTGACAATTATAATATTTTATATAATGAAAAATACAATGTGTCACTCTCTTTCTTTCAAATTTCATATATATATATATTCACATAGAGAAAAAAAATATGTTATTAATGAATTAAAAATGTTATTTGGAGCATAATGAGATTATATTTATAATTTAAATTTATTAAAAATTTTCATTATTATTTAATTAATCAAAATTCTCAAACAATGCAGCAAAAGTGTATATGAAAGTAATAGAAAATTAAAAGTAAATAATTTTAAAAACATAAAAATAAAAAAATAGGATGAATTATAACATCATATGAATTTTATGGTTAATGATAATGTATAGTTTGTGGTAAATTATTTTATATTCCAATTATATTATTGTAAAGATGAAATTAAAACAAATTTAAAAAAATAGTGTCAACATTGACATTAATTAAATTTTATTAAACATAATATTGAATATAATTATTAAAACATAATTACAATATTTACAGAGGATAATTAAGATTATTAATAGTCTAATAATTTTTATTTTGTCCATTTATGAGGTAACTTTTACCTTATAAGTAAAACAATAACACTTTAATATTCAAAAATTAGTTACAGCAGTTAAGATCGAAAATCTACATCAGTGTGTATTTACATAAATTTATGTTTTGAAATACCGCAAAAACCTATCAATTTTCTGAATGAATTTATTTCAACCATAATATATGTTATATTATATATTATATCCATATGGTGAAATATTCAAATGAAAATGAATTTATTAAATTTAAATCTTTTAATTAATACCATATAAATCCTTTCACTTCCTTATAAATGGAGAAATCTATTTTCATATCTTTACACAACTTATCCCCAATTAATATGTTAAAATACAATATAATTCGCATATAAAATCATTATCCATGATATGTATGTATAATTATAATTAAAATACCATTCCAAAGGCCCACAAGAATGAATCTAAAGGAGGCCAATCGAAGGGGAGGTAATCATCTTTTCATATAATAATGTATATGTTTCTTTATTATTAAAATACCATTCCATCTGTCCTTAAAAATGAATCTAAATGGGTCCAACCGAAGGATAGGTAATCATATTTCCCTATATATTTCAATTTATTTCTTCTTCTACCACCTATAAATGTTTTAGTTATAAACATTACATAACAAATTATTTATCATAAATAAAATTATATTATATAATTATTATATAAAAACCATTATTTTCCAACTTATCAAATGGTTAGTAAAATTATTGTTCATGCATACATGTGGACTACTACATCCATGTTGCGATGCAATTCATTTTCCATAACCATATTTCATGGATGGTAATTATGATGGGTTTTAAGTTTATATACAATATTTTTGAAATAATTATGTTTCTAAAATTATAATATCTTATATATCCTTTTACCTTCTCATCCATTGGAAAAGAATACTGTCTCTCATGCATACGTGTGGAATAACAAATCCATGAAGTGATGTGATTCGTTTTTAAATTAAATTTTACTTATTTGTAATAAATATATATTTTTGTATATATATGTTATATAGGACATAATTAATGGTTTTTAGTGAATATAAAATATTTATATTTATTACATTATTTTTTATAAAAACAAAACAACGTTAATGTGTATGTATGTCCTACTACCTCCATGAAAAATGTTAATTATTTATATATCTATTTCTTTAATGAAGAATTATTTATAAAAATATTTAATGAATAAATTTTATATTTATATCAATTTTATTACTCTAGAAATGATGAGACCATGATCAAAGTATAAGGACTGTAACTGCCCAATCAAAACAATCATGAAAAATGAAACAATTAAAACCTAGAAATGAAAATTTTAATGAAATTATTTATAAATGGGTGTTAAAATATTATAAGTTGATAAAATATGATATTATAATTATGAAAATTAGTAATATATATATATATATGATTGTGTGTGTGAATATTTTTTTAATTTATTATACAAACGTTTAAAAGAACATATGATCAATGTCAGGTTTAAGATAAGAGATTTTATTCTAACTTTTATTTATGTCAGACAATTTCCACATTCACCACTTGTTTCTTTATGCAATGTATATAAATCCTATAAATTTAATTTATAAAATTTAAAAATAAAATTATGTGTTTTAAAATTCCATATAATGTTCAATGTTAGATGATTTTTTATTTAAATGTTACCAATGTTTTAAGGTTTTATTTCAACACCTCACCATTTTTCAAGATTTTTAGGTTTATGTCTCCATTGGGAGAATTATTTTATATTTGTATACTAAAAAAATTGTATTTTTATATTACTGTTTATTCAAGGAATTAAAAACATTTACTTTTCCCCTCATTAAGTACTCTTAATTCTGAAATAATGTTAATATAGAAAAATAATTTTTTTTGATTTGATGGAAAAATTTTTCTTCCTTATCTATGTTTTATTTAAAGTGTTTTCAAGAATTATTTTGAATTTATAATAATATTATTAAAATTTGTTTTAATTCATGTTTTAAGTTCTACAAAAAATCAAAGGAATCATCTTATCCATTTCCAAACAAGGTATATTTGATTGTTTAATTAAAATTTTATAGAAATAATTTTTTTAATGTATTGGAAATGAGAATAGTTTCTCAATTTAATGACCACTCTATGTTTGAAATATTTTTTATATGATTACATAGTTATTTTCAATGAAAATATTTTCAATAATATTTTATATTCTGATTAATTGATTTGAAAATAAAAAAATTGACATTCCTCCATAACATTTATACTAATATTTTTAATTTATTTTTCTATATTTATATATAATTTATTAAATATGATACTTTACTAAGGATATATTCAAATTATACTGTATAATATTTTTCTCTGGATGGTTTATAATCAATTTTACTAGGGAATGTATTGATATTCATTATAATAGTTCTTTCAGTATAAATACTTTTTTATTGTTATGGCATATAGATTACGTGTTTTATATATTCATATTTGTTTACGAAAGGTGACGCTTTGGTCAAAAGGCCAAAGCTATTTTATTTTCAATCAAAGAGGTTACAAGAGTCGAAAAGACAGAATCATATTACAGTCTTTAACATGAAAACGAATCAGGTTTTCTTGAAGCTCCTCCCGCTAGGTTATGTACTGAGAATCTCCTTTATTGGAGAGACCATCTACAACCATATTTTCTTCTTGATAGGTATGTGTTGCAATGTAGTTGATGTCATGTAGAGAGTGAAGTCAATTCATCCAGTGTGTAGTAAGTATCCATGCTAGATGAATCTCCCCCTTACGGATGGCCTGCACTACGGTATTAGAATCACTTTCAATCCACAAGTTGTTCTATCCTTGGCGTAATGCGTAAGATATGGCATGAATCACACATAGTACTTCAGCTTCCAGAGTGGTTTTAGTAACACAGCCTCCAAAAAATCACCCAACGATGTTACTAAGATGATTCTTGAATACGGCGCCACACCCAGCGGAGCCTGGATTTCCTATAGAGTTTCCATCCAAAATAATTTATGTCTAACCAGGAAGTAGAGGTCTCTAGAGAACCTCAAAATTGTGTTTCAGTCGTATGAAAATGGAATTAACCTGAATATGTCTCAGGATCATAAATTTCTCCACAGAGTTGTTGCAGTTTCCATTCTGAATCAACGTGTCTTCCCGAATAGTGATGAGGATGCTCATTTTACCAAAATTAATGTTGTGTGAGCAATTATTGTCAAGAATTGTTTTTATATAATACCAAATTACATGAAGAAGCTCTACAACCCCAGCAAGGAACAAGTTTAATATTTTTTTGGGAGTTATCCAAAACAACCCAACGATTTAGATGAGTGACTATAGAGTTATAAATCATCCATCTACAATAAAAGTGTCAATAATATAGTTCCAAAGGGTAGTGGAGGTAGCACAAGACAGAAATAAATGATTAGAATCTTCTCTATGTAGAATGAAAAAATAACATTTTCAAGAAATATGAATTCCAAAAAAATTAGACAAGAGTTAGTGGGAACCCTATTGTAGGCACGACGCCAAATAAGAGTGAGTCTTGATGGTATAATCCAGTGTTTGTCATAACATTTATTGAATTGAAAATATTAAGTAGATGGCAAAGAAAGAAATTAAAAATACACTGATGTATTAGATAGTATCCTCAAACCTAATAAGTTTAGTATTTTAGATAAGGTCATACCCATTTATGTAAGATTCCTGACACAATACCTTGATTATAACACCATGACATTTTAAAAGAGTAAAATAAAGTTTGATAGAATATAAAGAACAGAAAACCTTGTTTATAAGAGAATTTTACAGCACAAAAATTTACAATATATTATCATTTAAACAAATTCTATCTCTTTAATAACTATAGAAGCACAGAACATCTGGTTTAAATGAAACCTGATACTCTATTAGAATGTTATAATTAAAATTATAACCTAGCCATTATGTTGAAAGGTATGAATATGACTAACTAAAATGTAAAAATTATTTCTTTAAACATGTGTATAAAAAATTGAATGGTAACATATTAATTAGAAATAATATAAGAACCATTTTAATGTGAACTAATTTTTTTCAGAAAAATAGTAATTTTTTTATAAAAGGAGGACTAATAGCGCTCTGCACATATATAATAAAATTTATTTTTACCTTTTTTAGAGAATTTATTTTACAAGAAAACATTAATTTCTGAAATATAAATAATATTATTATTTTTGGTTGAGTTTTTTAGAATTTTATAAAAATATTATTTTTTATAAATAATTAAAAAATAATGATTTATGTTTAATACAACCTGTTTTTTGAATTATTTAAAAATTTAAATTATATATTAAATTGGTTTTAAAGACAACCATGTTAAATTATTTCAATACATAACTAATTTAAATTATTATAATTGATTTCATATTGAATTATTATATAAAAAAATTCATCTTTTGAACGATATTCTTTGTAAAAACTATTTTTATTCACATGTGAGTTTAATTTTAATTTGAATTGTGATAATAATGTGAATTAAAATTTTAAAATTGGTTTCTATATTTTTAATATTAAAAATTTATATTTTCTAATAAGTTTAACATAGTTTTTAGTCAATATTAATAGTGATAATAGGAAAAAAATTAATTATCATAGTTATGCTCAAAACAGGTTTACCTAGGCATTAAACTAAGAAAATATAGGTTAAAATTAACATAAGACCTATCCAAAACCATTTCATGTATATATTTAAACCATATCACTTAAACGGTTCATGAATTATTATATTATGTAATGTTTAACTGAAATCTCTAGAGGGGTGACTTGAGTTCTTGAAAATTTAAATACATTAAAACCACCCTCTTCAAGGTATGTAGAATACAATGTTTTTCATAAAAAAATATAGGAATAAGAAATAAGAAATTTTAAAACAAAAAATATTAAACATGTTACATTTATAGTTTTTAATTGAATTAAACTACCATTTTTCACTCCACCAATACTCCACTCCATGATTTTGGTGATTTTCACCACGACTACCCTTTTTCTGGGGGCTCCCAGCAATGTGCAAGTAGCTATTAATTATTAAAAATATTAATATGATTTTAACTAATCTCCCCACATACAATACCTATTCATTTCCTTTAAACAATCAATTATAACGAGTTTATATTAAATAACGATAAATGAAATTTAAATAATCATTATAGCACATTGTTTTAGGCAACAACTCACATTAGATAATGATACATCCATAGAATTTGGTGATCATTAAATTAAATCTTGAGGTTCCTTAATTAAAATATATAAACGTTTAATAATAGCATTAAATCATCTTATATGATCCCTTTGATGTTATTTTTATTGTTCTTTGAGTTATTTGAGAGATTTTATATATATGTGTATCTATTTGTTTCATGTAGTAGCTAACTTTCATACATATGACTACCCATTGATTTTAAACTTAATAATATCATATAATTACAACAGTAGAATGAATTATCCATTTGAAAAGAGTATAATACAGTCTTATAATGGTGTTTCTGTCCTTTCTAAAATGGAATAGATTTATAAGGTAGAATTGTTAGAAAATATATTCCTTGTATTTTTTCATCCATGACAAAAAGAAGATCTAATGAAATCATTACATAATATTTTAGACAACATCATTTCTAATATTGTTAAAATAATAAAATCAATTATCAAGAAAGATTTATAATGTTATAAAAGAATTCATGATGATCCACACAATACCTTATAAATTTTAGGATAAACATCTGATAACACTATTCTTATAATATAAATTTATGATAATATTTGTTAGATAAGATATATATTTTCTAACACTAGGTTGAGTAACATGACATCACTGTTTCTCTAAGATATTGTTTCTCAAATAACTCATTCAATGATCGTAAGATAATTATTCATAAGAAAACTTCATATGCGGTTAATATAAAAGTTTCCCATGTATAATTTTTATTCTTATAGGATAATGATTTATATGAATGTACTTTTCATAAGATAAATGACTTCTTATAATCTATATTAGGCTAATATTATTAACATATAATGGACAGAAGGTTGCTTCTCTCATCCGTATGATAATATATTTTTTCACAAACATAAATCTTCAAAAAAAATACTGATTTCTTACAAAAAGATAAATATTTTATGCATATGATAATCAATCGGTGTAAGATAAATCATATAGATAAAATCATGCATAATAGATAAATTTTTTTCATGTACAATAAATAACTCACATCCTATAAGAAGATATAATCTGAAACACATAAGATAAACTCATTTTAATTTTATAAGGGATTTTTTGAATCATCAAACCATGTGAAAAATATATATTGGAATAACATAAGCCTTTCTAAATATCTCCCATTTTTTATGATCAAAAAAATAATTGACTGATAAGAAATTGTGAATTTTAGGATCAGATATCCATGTTATTATATTCTCATTCTTATTATCCTACATTTATGATAATGAAAAGAATTAGTTAAAGGGAAAACCACATAATTAGTATGGAACATGAACATGTGAAAATTTTTAGAACATTAGAAGATGAATAGAGCTCAGTATGGACTAATAAAATGTTAGAGAATAAAATGAAGATAAATAAAAATACCCAAAATCATAGTGAAATAATAGTGCATAGAGTAAAATATAAGAAGGAATAAAAATAATTAAATAAAAACTGAAATAAGGAAAAATCAGTTTGATCAAAGAAAAAAATTAGAGTCATTCTTGAAGTAAATAAATCAGTAACATTAGAAAATACAAAAGTGAAAAAAAACTTTAAAACAAATAAATCATTTAACATAAAATATAAATATGAAATATGAAACCAAACTATAAGAGAATAACTACTAAAATGTTAAAACACTGATTAAAATGTTTTCGAGTCTCAATTCCATTTAAACAACTCAATATATAATGTAAGTCAGTTTTTAGTTCTTCTAAAACATTTAGTAGTGTGATTTTTAATTATTTATGATATATAATTAGTTGCATACATGTTGGCATTTATGATTCCAAAATTTGTCCAACAACATCATCCAGAAACAGTAAATACCCATTATGTCTATCTATATGAATTTGACAGATCCATACTATAGTGGAATAAATTTTGAGAGTTTTTAAATAAGACCTTGCTAAAAAAATTTATCTAAAGAGTAAATGGATAGTTTAGAATAGGGAATAGATAGAAGTAAATAAATTTGATCACTATGAAGGAGGTTATCATTTGAATATATTTCATTTGGATCGAGAATATCCTTAAATCTCAGAGAGGTTCTAGTATAGAGATTTGAAAATTTTAGGTCTAAAAGAGTGTATACATAGAGTATAAAAGATTACATCTACACACATGCCAAGTATCTACATCATAAAATATTTACTAAATTATAGTATTGTAAATAACTGGAAATCATGTGGAAATTTATTTCTTAAATAAATGGGAATTTTACATGTCTGCAGTTTTTGAAGGCACTTGATTCCAAGGCCCGGTGTGCCTGGAATAATTTTTGAATGTTTTATTTGTGTAAATTCAGTAAACGTATGAGCGGGATTTTATATCTTTTGAACCGGTGATTTGAATTGAAATCCAAGTACACCGATGAACTCGTA
Organism: Viscum album; assembly: GCA_963277665.1. Taxonomy (NCBI): domain Eukaryota; kingdom Viridiplantae; phylum Streptophyta; class Magnoliopsida; order Santalales; family Viscaceae; genus Viscum; species Viscum album. Next base: position 1,843,033,668 of record OY728163.1, on the reverse strand, counting down.
GCACCAGCATTCTCTTAAGTGGACCTTTACTGCAGTTGCGGTTTATACAGGTTGGAAGTTTTTTTATGGGTTTTCTAATTTAAATAAATAAAAATATGTTTAACATATTTTTATGTGGGTGGTGGTTAAATTCACCAAAGGAAAGTTGAAAGTGGGGCCCACCCCCCACATAACCTCTCATGGGAGGATATTGTGTGGTGGGGCCCACACGAACAAAAACCCCTCAACTTCCCCTTGAATCTCTTGAAACCCCCCATTGATGTGGGTTAAACCCTCCACTCTCCACCTTCCACTTTCTCTCATTAATTTGAAAACAGCATTAATTAATTAATTGAGCTCTACAATTAATTAATTCATTTGAGTTTTTGAATTTTGAAAACATTATACCAACTTTAAATAAGTGAAGCTATTATTTTATTTGGGGGTTGGCATAATAATTGAAGAGCTTGGGAGTATTGGTGGGGACTTGGAGAAATAGGGAGAGTTTTCTTCCAACGAAGAATTCCATCTCCACCGAAGAACGACGACACGTCTCCTTCCTTTCTAATCGGGGAAAGAAAGGGAAGACACCACCCGCGAAGAACGTCGTCAACAACAATGACTCTCCCTCCGACGTTGATGGAAAGTCATCTGTCTTCTGCGACACTGTCTTCCATGACATCAACAACGTTCTTGAATCAAGGTAGAGGGATTTTATTAATTTTAAATTAATAATCTTATATCCTTGATTCTTCGATGTTTACTTTGGTTTGACAGGGAAAAATTGATATCACCTAACACTGAAGGCGTGGGCCGAACAAGCACAGCCCGACAACCCTCCATTGAATCTCATTTGGTTGACATCAGAGGCGGAGACGAAAGGGCATGGTGCTGTCACACCGCTCCGGAGAAGAACTGTGACGGCGGAGGTGGCGCGGCGCCGTCACGCCGCGTAAAGAGCAGTAGGATCGCGTCACTGTTGAACCGTGGTGGGGGTGTGGAGGCGATCGGCTATGCCGGCCGCTGAGGAGCCGGCCGCGGGACGACCGACCAGCTCACTGGAAGACTAGGGTGCCCATAGGTGCCGCATGGAGGGAGACTGTGGCCCGCAACCATGGGCCACTCGGCTGGAGGAACCTGTAGGCCGCCTGTCAGCCAGGATGAAGGATCGGGGCGTCCGTAGGCGCCTTGCGAAGAAGACTGCGGCCCGCTCTGCTGGAAAAACTGGACGGGGCCTTCCGGGCAGGCTTGAATATAGTAGCACCACTTAGCACAGCTTGGGGAGAACCACGGCCCGCTATGCGGGCCGCTCGCGCTGGAAAAAATTGGCCGACTACAGCATGCCAAGTAGAGGAGGGGCGGCGCCGACGGGTGAACTAAATCGGCCCTCAGCGCGGGCCGGTTCTGCGGGTGGTTCGTGCCCCACCTGGCCTGGTCCGTGGGTGGGGCACGCACCACTGGGTCGGGCCGACCCCCATCTTGGTCAGACCTGCCAAACCGGGTCGGGCCGAACAGTCATCCCACTAGGCTTGACGGGTCGGACCCGTCTTCGCTTAGACGTGAATATCTTCTAGACCATGCGTCCGATTGACGAGCCATCTATGGCACTGGGAACCTTTCGACGAGGCGGTCCTTTTTCAATTCTCTAAGTGAGTTTTTGAAAACTTTTAAAAAATGGACGCGTTGGGAATGAGCGTAAATCCAACAGGGCCCCTAGAATGGAAATGCTAATAACTCTCAAAACGGCCGTCCGATTGACGTGTCGTCTGTCGCATTGGGATCCTTATGATGAGATGGAACTACATAATAAATCAACTTAGGACTTAGTGGTAGTTGATGTATCATCACTTGGCTTGAGGAGGGGACCCTCCCGGAATCGAGCTTGCCGTGTGAGGGAACCCTAGAGCTGGCTACGACAACTACTGTATCAGAATCCTATGTGGGTTTGACAGCGGTGTCTACTATACCAGAATCCTATGTTGGTTCAAAAAAAAACGACTACAGAAGAATAATACTCCGTGGATTCGATAGATATGAATACTATATCGGAATTCTATGTGGGTTCGATAGTTCTGACTTCTGTTCCTGTATCCAGTGTGGGTCCGACAGAGTAGCTAGTCATGTATCCTGTATGGGTCAGACAACTTAGCTCGTCCTATATCTTGTGTGGGTCCGACAGCATAGATGAATTAGTGACTACATCTAATCATATCTATTTCTATAAAAATGTTGTATACCTATGTGAGGTGAGTCATGTCTTTCAATCATTTTCATCGATGTGATTGACTTTACTTCATGTGTGGACAAGTTTGTGATTGGGTTCAAGAGTTAGAGCTGAGACGTGACTGGTAACTTAGCAATATGTATGGGAATATACCTAAGTAGGGTTGGTTAATACTTCGTGATTTTATCTTTGTACAGTGGTTTATCCTTTGTGGATTCTGGGATACCTTCAGGGGTCTCGGGGTCCCCTACTGAGTATCATTATACTCACCCCTGAACGGGCTGTGCCTTCACATCATTGTGATTGTTCCAGATGACAGACAATTCTGATCGAGGTAGAGAGTTGTATAGCTGGATGGTACACAGAGGTGGACCACTTGGCAAGACATACTCGGAGTGGACGGACAGACCTGGGGTGCTGAAGAGGCCATCTATACCCACCCTTAAGGTGGGATTCCTAGAGGATGACTCAGTAGTTTCTCTTTACCTTTATGCAGTTGTCCCAGCATTACAGTTGTTGTACTTTACTATTGGGAATGTATTTCTGGACATTTTCCTTTCAACACTTACTTTTTTATATAGTTTTACATAGTTTTTACTTTTAGTTGCGTACTCTACTGCTTTTGTTCTATCTGTGTGTGTTACAGGTTAAAATTCAATGTCTCCCCTTTTATAGTGATTATGCCTTTGGTGCTAGTCGCTATCCCCTAGCCTATGGAAGTCGGGCTTGGGGTAGTCACGACACGGGCCCCAAGGACAGTTCATGAAAAATTGGTATCGAAGGAGTCGGTTCTACCACAGAACATGGACTCTGATTCTTTTAATATAAATAGTGTTAAGTGTTTTTGGTTTGGTTATCAGTTTAGGGAAATTGTTGTTGGTGTGGAGGCCAACGTATCCATACACTAGGACTATGACATCAGATCTCAGACCCAATGCACGAAAACACTGATTACGTGTGTGTTTCCTTTGAAAAGTTTTCTTTGTGATTACCTGGTGTTAGCTCACCAGGTATACTGTTTTAACCGTGGCACACCTATTTCTTTTCAGGATGGACCCACAAAGGCAGCCTGCTATGGTTCCGAGTTACGTACGAGATGGTATCCCACTGAGCGACAAGGACTTGGTGCACGACCCCATCACAACGGAGGTACCAGCGGTACCACTACCTACTGCGCCACCGATACCACCAACTTCGTCAACAGAGAGTGAAAGCCACCTAAGTGCGTTCTATGAGTTCCAGCGCTAGAGGCCGCCCAGGTTCTGGGGGAGATGAAACCAAAGGTAGTTCGGGATTGGTTGGAGGCTGTCCTGAGAGTTTTTAGATTGGTAGGGACACCAGCCGACCTCATGGTGATCGTTGCCACAAATCTCCTGCATGCGGTAGCAGTCAGATGGTGGATCCTGGTTCTCTAGGTTCATGATGAGGCATCATTACTTTGGACAGACTTCGAGAGTCTCTTTAGCTCAAAGTTTGTTCCAGCCACCCTTCGTACGTTGCAGATTCATGAGTTACTTCATCTGCAGCAGGGCATCATGATAGCATCTCAACACTAGGAGAGGTTCACTGACCTCTCACACTACTCCACGAATATGGTACGAGACCCATTCATCAGGTCCCAGACCATCGAGCAGGGACTCAGGCATGAGATCGGGGCTTCGATGACTCCCCTCAGCATTATGACGCAAGAGGGGGTGCTGGAGCGAGACTTTCTAGTGGAGATTTTGCTTGCGGAGAAGTCACCAGTGGCGAGACACACCACAGGGAGACACGTAGCGGAGTCTTCTTCAGCCAGTAGTAGACAGATGGCACAGAGGTCCAAGCAGACTAGGCTATCAGGTGGTGCCCCCAGGATACGGGTTCGGTTGTGCGGGGCACATGAGACAAAGGCCGCTATACGAGGAGCAGGTCATGTTATGCATGCATCAGGCAAGGCCACATGGCTCGATACTACCCGACCCGTCATGCAGATGAGTAGAAGACAGAAGAGGGACCTCCCAGGCCGAGGCAGAGGTTCGATTGTGGTGGTCTACAGGGAGCAAGCAGACGTGGCAGAGGAGCTGTCCGAACAGTGGGTGGTGGATGAAAATTTGAGGCTCTACCACCACCACCACCAGGAGGACCACCCCGACCACAGTGAGATGGAGGATAGAGGCAGGCTCAGCTCCAAGCAGTCAAGGCCTATGACTATGGAGCACCTGAGATGATTCAAGGTACTATATATGTTTACTCCACCCTTTCTTAAGTAATTATAGACATAGGTGAGAGCCATTATTTTATTGCCACTACCCTCGTTGGAAATCAGAGATTCTGACGGAGTCGTTGGCTCAATCCTTATGGATAGAGACTACTACGGGAGCAGACTCGACGATTACACAATGGTGTCCGCAGTGTGAGCTTACTCTAGGAGGTGAGAGCTTCAGATGAGATCTTCTTGTAGTGGCATCGAGGCCTTACGACATAATCTTGGGTATGGATTGGTTATCCACAATTCATGCTCAGATTGACTGTATTAGGTGCAAAGTGTAGTGTATCCGCATGTATGGGACCAGGTTCACCTTCACATGTGAGAAGGGAGTCTTTGCAGCGCAAGATGGACTTACACATAGGAGGGGGAAGCCAATCAAACATCAGTTGGTTAGAATCATCCTCGGAGTAGTTGATGTGCGGAGTCCGAGTTTTCCTGTTGTGGTGGATCAGTACACAGATGTTTTCCTTGAAGACATTCTAGGACTACCTCATCGCAAAAAGGTAGACTTCTACATTGAACTGTACCCCGGGAGAGAACCGATATCTTCTCCCAAAAATCGAATGGCTCCCGCCGAGCTTCGTGAGTTTCAGGTACAGGTGGAGGACTTGTAGGGGAAGGGATTTATCCGAACTAGTGTTTCACTATGGGAATCTCTGATTTTGTTCTCCACGAAGGTAGATGGGAGCTTGCGACTGTGTGTCGGCTATCGTTGCTTGAATCAGTTGACCGGGAAAAACAAGTACTCACTCTCAAGGATTGATGACCTCTTTGATCAGCTAAATGGAGCACGATGGTTCTGGAAGATAGACCTCAGGTAAGGCTATCACTATCTCCGAGTTCAAGACGATGATGTGCAGAAGATGGCCTTCAGGTGTCAGTATGGCCACTATGAGTTCTTGGTTATGCCCTTCGGCGTAACCAATGCACCAGTAGTATTCAAGAGTCTCATGAACATGATCTTCCAGCCTTTCCTTGATCTTTTTGTCGTAGTATTCATCGACGACATACTGATTTACTCGACTACTGAGTAGGAGCACACCTACCATTTGTGGGTTGTACTTGATACACTCATAGAGCACTAGAATTATGAAAAGCTCTCGAAGTGCGAGTTCTGGATTTGAGAGGTTAACTTTCTGGGACACGTCATCTTGGAGGCTGGAGTTGAAGTGGATCCTGTGAAGATCGAGGCAGTACTAAATTGGGAGCCACCTTGGAGTGTGATGGAGGTTTATAGTTTTCTAGGACTCACTGGGTACTATCGGAGATTTGTGCGAGACTTCTCCATAGTTGCAGCACTGCTTCCATCATTGACGAAGAATGGGAAACCCTTCGTGTGGTCAAATAGATTCCAGTAGATCTTTCCAGATATGAGGAAAAGGTTGACTAGTGCACTCATCTTGAGGCTACTGGAGGAGGGCGTAGGGTACATACTTTACTATGATGAATCAGGGACAAAACTCGGGTGTGTCCTGATGCAGGAGCGAGCAGTGATCGCATATGGTTCACGGCAGTTGAGACAAGACGAACAGAACAAAACTACCCATGACTAGGAGTTAGTATTAGTGGTCTTTCCCTTGAATATGTGGTGGCACAATCATATGGGCGAGTGTTTTACAGTCTATTTTGAACCCCAGATTCTCAGGTACATCTTCTCGTAGAAGGACCTGAACCTGAGATAATGGTGATGGCTCGAGTTCCTCCAGGACCATGACTTCAATATATTCTATATTCCGGGGAAGGGGAATGTTGTAGCATATTCTCTCAGCAGAAGATCGGGAATTCCACTGCTAGGGGAGGCGACGGAGCATCTGGACGTGTTGCAGATATCCTTTGTGGATAGAGATAGAGCTGCGTTTATGAAATCTCTCATAGTCACTCCTCCACTCCTTCAATGAGTCAGGGAGGCACAACATGGGGACATTGACTGTGAGACGCTACGTGCTCAAATATCCTCATGGTAGGAATCTGATGTATTTTCTGAAGGTGGGGAGAATGTTATCCTTTTCAGAAGACATACCATGGTACCAGTTTCTCTACAGGAGGAGGTGTTGAGGGTGTTCCACACTTCCCCTCTAGCGGTACATCCAGGAGTGACGAAGATGTATCAGGACCTTAGATGAAAGCACTGGTGGTCGGGTATGAAGAAGGTGGTATCAGAGTTCGTCTCACAATGCCTCACTTGTCAGCAAGTGAAGGTAGAGCACCAGGTACCAGAAATCTTGGTATAGCCCTTAGAGGTCCCAAAGTAGATGTGGGATGAGATATCCCTAGATTTCGTGACAGGACTTCCACGTACATCCAGAGGACACGAATCTATCTGGGTGATTGTCGACCGACTCAACAAGTCAGCCCACTTACTATCGATCAAAGAGCAGGGCTTAGTAGAGATCCTGAGAAGCCTCTATATACAGAAGATCATATGGCATCATTTTGTACCATCGACGATCGTCTCCGATCGATATGCCCGCATTACTTCCCATCTTTGGAAGGGGTTGCGAGAAGCTTTTGGGATGCAGCTTCACTTGAGCACTACCTTCCATCCTCAGACGGATGGTCGTACCGAGTGGACCATCCAGACATTCGAAGACATTCTCTGTTCTTGTTTCCTTGACTTTGGTCATAGCTGGGAGGATCACTTACCCTTGGTGGAGTTTTCATACACCAACAGCTACCACTCCACCGTAGGGATGGCACCTTACGAAGCACTGTTCGACCCACCTTGCAGATTGCCTCTGTGCAAGAATGAACCAGGGGAGTCAGTACTTGTTGGACCAAACATGGTTCAGGCTACGACAGAGAAAGTGCAGATCATCCAGGAGTGGATGAAGACTGCACAGAGTAGACAGAAGTCCTATTTTGATAGGAGACTGAGACCACTGGAGTTCGAGGATGGTGACCACATCTTCTTAATGGTATCACCTCAACAAGGTCTATGGAGATTTGGTCAAGGATGCAAGTTATCTTCACGATTCATTAGACCATTCTAGGTCCTCAGCAGAGTAGGTGAGGTGGCTTACCGCCTTTCCCTTCCACCTCAGTTGCATCGGGTGCACGACGTCTTCCACGTATCTCAGATGAGGAGATAAATGTACGACGCATCCTACATCATCGACCATGGGGAGCTGGACATCGATGACGGGGAAACATTCATAGAAGTCCCAGTGGAAATTGAGGATTGATAGAAGCGTGTCCTACGAGGACAGTCTATTCCTCCGGTGCGCATTCGCTGGAAGCACGGGAACCTCCGGGAGAGCACATGGGAGGGGGAGGCTTAGATGCATGCTCAATACCCCCCAAATGTTCCCTTAGTGTGTGTTGTATCTTATGGGGACGTAATTCAATGAGGTGGGGAGAATTTAAAGACCAGAAAATCCAGTGGAAATATTTTTCATAAACACATAGTTATTTTAGGACTCCGCAGTTTCTGACAGCTCCTAATTCTGAGGCCCGATGTGCCTGGAATATTTTTCTAAAGTATTGTTTGAGTACGTTTAGTAGACGTACGAGAGAGATTTTATATCATTTGAACTGGTGCTCGGAATTGAATTTAGAGGGCATCGATGAACTCGCAGAACTGATATTCGCCTAAGGAGACCTTTACCGCAGTTTTGTTTTATACAGGTTGAAAGTTATTTTTGGGGAATTTCTAATTTAAATAAATAAAAATATGATTCAGATATTTTTATGTTGATGGTGGTTAAATCCACCACAGGGAAGTTGGAAGTGGGTCCCACCCCCCACATAACCACCCATGGGAGGATATTGTGTGGTGGAGCCCACGCGAACACAAACCCCTCAACATCCCCTTGAAACTCTTGAAACCCCCCCCCCATTGATGTGGGTTAAACCCTCCACTCTCAACCTCCCACTTTCTCTAATTAATTTTTCAACACCATTATATAAGTAATTGATCTCCAATATTAATTAATTAATTTGAGTGTTAGAATATTGAAAACATTATGCCAACTTTAAATAAGTTAAGCTACTATTTTATTTGGGGGTTGGTATAATTATTGGAGAGCTTGGGTGTATTGGTGGAGCCTTGGATAAATAGGAAGAGATTTATTCCAATGAAGAACACCTTCTTCACCGAAGAAAAACGACGCGTCTCCTTCATTTCCAATCGGTGAAAGAAAGGGAAGATGTGGCCCATGAAGAACGTCGCCAACGATAACGACTCTACATCTGACATTGATGGAATGACATCCATCATCCGCGACACTGACTTCCACGACTTCGACAACGTTCTTGAATCGAGGTAGGGGGATTTTTTTTAATTTATAATAAATAAAATTATATCCTTGATTATTTGATGTTTAATTTTGTTTGACGGTGGAAAATTGATATCACCAAACGCAGAGGGTGCGAGCCAAAAAAACACGACCCGATAAACCTCTGTTGAATCTCGTTTGGTTCACATCGTAGGCAGAGCCGAAAGGGATTGGTGCCATTGAACCATGCCAGAGAAGAACCGAGACAGAAAAGGTGGCACGGTGCCATCGCGCCACCTAAAGAGCAGTAGAACCGCGGCGCTGTCATGCAGTGGTGGGGATGCAGAGGCGGCCGGCTAAACCGGCCGTTGAGGAGCCGTTCCATGGGATGACCGGTCAGCCAATCTGGCCGGCCTGTTGGAAGACAGAGGCACTAGTAGGTGCCTCATGGATGGAGGTTGTGGCCCACAACTGTGGGCCGCTAGGTTGGATGAACCGGCCGGAAGCCTGCCGTCCTGCCTGAAGGACCGCGGTGCCCGTAGGTGTCATGCGGAGAAGACTACGGCCCACTGGGCACGCCGCTCTACTGGGTGAAATGGCCGGCCTCCTGCCGGCCAGGATGGAAGACCATGGCCCCGCTTGGCGCTGGGTGGGGAGAACCGCGGAACACTAGGTGGGACGCCCATGCCGGACAGAACTGGCCATCTATGGTCGGCCGAGCAAAGGAGGGGCGACGCCACTTCGCATCACCGTGCGAACCAAACTGGCCCGCAGTGCAGACCAGGTCCATGGGTGGGCCGCGCCCCACCAAGTCGGGCCGACCCACCAATCGGGTAAGACCTGTGGGGATGGGTCCATGGGTGGTGGGTGCTCCACCGGGCCGGGCTGACCCCAGCCAGGTCGGACCCACCGAACCGAGTCAGGCAGACCTGCCAGCCCATTGGGCTTGGGGCTTGACAGGCTGGACCTGTCTTCACTTAAAATCAAATATCTCCTAGACAGCGCCTCTGATCGACGCACCGTCTTCGAAACTTGGACCATCGCGACGACGCGGTACTTTTTTGATACTCTATGTGAGTTTTGGAAAATATTTGGAAACTTCTGGATTTGGAATGAGTGTAAATCTAACCAGGACCCTATAATGGAAATGCTAATAATTCTCAGACCGGGCGTCCGATTGACGCGCCGTCTGTCGTGTTGGGTTCCTTATGGTGAGGCGAAACTACAAGATACATCATATTAGGACTTAGTGGTAGTTGATGTATCGTAACTTGGATCGAGGAACGAACCCTCCTGGAATCGAGCATGATGTGTGCGGGAACCCTAGAACTGGTTGCGATGACTACTATATCGGAACCCAATGTGGGTTTGACATCGATGACTATTGTATCAGAATACTTTGTGGGTTCGACAGTGAAAACTACTGAACCCGAATCATTCCTGGGTTTGACAAGGATGACTACTGTACCTGAATCCTATGTGGGTTAGACAGTTCTGACTTTTGTTACTATATGATGTGTGGGTATGACATAGTAGCTGGTCCTGTATCCTGTGTGGGTCTGACAGCATAGCTGGTCCTGTAACATGTGTGGGTCCGACAGCTTATATGAATTAGTGACTACATATGATCATCTCTATCACAATACAAAAGATATATGCCTATGTGAGTTGAGTCTTGTCTTTCAATCATTGTCATCGATGTGATTGACTTTACTTCCTATGTGGACTGGGTTGTGATTGGGCTCGAGAGTTGGAGTCGGGTTGTGGCTGGTAACTTAGGTATATGTATAGACATATACCTAAGTATGGTTGGTTGATACTTCGTGATTGTATCATTATACTATGGTTTATCCTTTTTGGATTCTGGGAGACCTTCGGGGGTCTCAGGGTCCCCTACTGAGTATCGTTATACTCACCCCTGCACGGGCTATGCCCGTACATTATTGTGTTGGTTGCAGACGATAGACATCACTGATCGAGTGAGAGAGTTGTAGAGCTGGACGGTACCCAGAGGTGGACCACAAGGAGAGACTTACTTGGAGTGGATGGATGGACCTGGGGTGATGAGGGGGCCATCTGTACCCACCTTTCATGTGGGATTACTAGTGGATGACTCAGTAGTTATTGTTTACCTTTCTGTAGTTGTACTAGCTTTACAGTTGTTGTACTTTACTATTGGGCTTGTATTTCCTGCCCCTTTCCTTTCATCACTTACTTTTGTATATAGTTTTACTTAGTGTTACTTTTAGTTGCATAGTCTGTTGCTTTTGTTCTGGTTGTGTTTCTGTTATATGTTAAAAGGAAATGCCTTCCCTTTTTATATGGATTACGCCTTTGGGGTTAGTCGCCAGCCCCTGGCCTATGGAAGGCGGGCTTGGGTTAGTAACTTCATAGGCCCCCGAGGATGGGTCGTGACATGTAATGATATAAAACCCTTTAATACACACTAAGATGTATTTCCATTTTTAAATACCATTTATTAGAAAAATTATTTACCAACATCATTGAGACATAAAACTATGTATCAGATTAACTTCCTAACCCTAAAAAATTATAAGAAACTGATAATGCATCGATAATTTATTTTAAATTTGATGAAGTCCATCATTCATCAGGTTCCAAAGACACATCATCATCTTCTTATTATTATTCTAAATATTCTAATCTCATGTTATCCATGATTAATTGATAATTCTTTCCATACCATTCTACAAGTACATAGAAATTATTGACTAGTTATCTATCCATATTTTCAATGGAAGTGATAGAAAAATTTAATTTTTTTTTTTTCATAATTTATATGAATTTATGGAATATTTATAATAAACTGAGCACTAATTTCCTTCAATAATTGTTCAATGATTATTATAGTAATTGGAAAAAGTTTAGTAATTATTCGGATTCCAACAACCAAATTTCCTTGACGGTCCGACAACATTTCTTTATAAATAGATTCACATTACATTGAGGTTATTATCTAAATTAATTTATCCATTGAATGAGACACTTCATTGATGTTTGATTCTATGGTGGTTTGATCAATAGATCTCTATCCCGATGCTTCTCCATATGAATCTATCTATACCGTTTCAATAACTGAATTAATCCACATTTCATCTAAAAAAACATTATTTTAAAATAATTGTTCTCAAAGATTTCTTATCTTTTTTATAAACTCATTGAAATGTTTTTTCAAAAGGTACACTCCAATTATTATCTTGAAATAACTAGTTCAGGGTCTGTAATCATTAACATTTGGATCATCCATAGTCAATTAAGGGATATCTTGGGGTTATTGAATAAGAGAAAAGTGTATTGAGGAACATCAACACTTGGATCATTATAAATCAGATCAATATTGGATAATCATTATTCATGGGATGGTTCAGTTGATTTTGACCTCAGTCTTCTCTTCATTATAAGAATGGTGGCTTCATCTGTTTGTATTATTCCTTATTCTCCATCACTAATGGGATCAATTCTAACAAAATATATAATTTTTTATATCATATTCTAGTTCCTTATAGTTGTGTTATTAGAAATAGTGGATTTTATCCCTGTGAAATAAAGAATATTTTCTCTTGTCCAATTCTTATTAATATATTCTTAGAATAATCTAATCTATAGAAACTGCAACCCTAGTATCGTGAAGCCAGATTCTTCTCCATTATCTAAACATAATATACAACATATCTTATAATTAAGGGAAAAATATATTTCTCATCTTGATAATCTAGGTACATAATTTAAATTAAAATTTAAATCGAAAACATAAAATACATAAAGTATTTTTATTTTGGTATTCCATTATTCCCCATTGTGTATCACTATATCAATCACAAAACACTTCCTAGTATCCTGAAAAAAACAAAATAATTGAGTTATATTATAATATTTGTAAGGGTATATGTATTGTGGAATATATGAACAAATTAAGAATAGTCTATATAGAAAGATATATTATGGAACCACATTCCCTTTAATAAATAACAAGAGAATAATATTTCATGCATAAATTAGGATCAAATAATTCCATATATATAATAACATGAGGTTGAGAACCTAACCATGGAATTTTTAAATAATCAAATAATCCCATCGAATACCAATAACTAAATTCAAAATTATTGAATAAAAAAAGTTAGACATCTAAAACCTATATTTTGGACATCATTGCAAGATATCTACACAAATGGGTATGACCTCAGTCAAAACCCTACCAAGATTGTATAATGGTGCCTAATGATTAATCGATGGGATATAACAATCCCCTCCAATAACATACTATATATAATGTATTACTTATATAAATCGGGTGAAACGCCATTAGCATAAACACTAATATTAAAAAATATACATATGAATTGTTAATACTGACCCCAATCAATAAATATAATCATGAACTATCTAGTGTAAAGTAGTGAATGGTAATAAAATTATACATCCCTAGAAACACAGTTCATAAACCATCTGAATAATTAATATATATTATATCAATAAAATATATCCTCACTAGATCATAAGTAATATATAGGGTTTATATTGTTTATTAATATAAATAATATGGAATGATCCTTAAAACATTGTTGAGAAAAATATCTTTTTTATTTTAAAAATCATCTTTTTTTAAAAAAAAATTTAAAAAAAATTTACATTGATTAAATTTTTAATTCTTGTAAAATAATCATTAAAACATTCAATTATTATAATAGAGTAAAATTATGTTAATGTCATATATGTTAAAAAAATATCCCTTTCACATTTTTTTTAAAATCCAAACATGCATTATTTTTAAAACGATAAGAAAATTCCTTTAAAAAAATTAAAAAAAATAAATGGATAAAAAACTATTTAATAAATAATTTTTTAAGCGATACAATTATTTTTTAAAACATTTTTATTGAACATTAATTTTGATAAAAATGATTTCTGATCAAAGAGATAAATAATCTTTGTTTTTTAAAAACATTTTATCAATCATTTTAAGTACCAAAGAATAGAAAAATTGTATTATTTGTTCAAAAACTTCATGAATAACTATATTATAATAAAATATATTTATTCTGATATATAAATATCAAATAATTCCCCCATGGAATATGTAAAAATAAATAATCCCTAAAAAAATAATGAGATTGTGAAATAATCCCTTACAACATTAGTAACTTCTAAATCATAAGTCCCATAATATAAATGACAGAAAATGAAACATTTTATACAGTTAATTTATGTATATTAATAATAAAACATATCAAATTGTTATTATATAAACCAAACTAAGGGAATAAGTTGTGAATATTGAATATGTCTCATGGAATTGAAAGAGAGATGTGAAACCATTACCTCAGGTTTGATTTCATTCATTCATGTACGTATCTCATTTATAAGGGTATTAATCATGTTATTAATTTATAATATAACATTAATCATATTTAAGATATCAAATATGATCCTATTATAACATTTTCCCCCCCATTTGTTAATAATATTCCATTATTTTCATTGTTTCAGGTGTTAATTGACTTGTTTATTGATGTGTGTTTTGTCATGAATGTTAATGTTCTAATGTATATGATATATATATATATATATATTATCTGGAATTACAAAAATGTTATGGATTTTATATTTACTAATTAATCACATATTTAGAACCATTTATGAATGTTAGACATGAAAAAAGAATCCCACTGCTTTGCGGAGATGGTAGGTCATATGTAAGCATGAGAAATAATACTAATTCCTTAACGAATGAAAGGTAAAGTAATTGGTTGACATATTAAATTTCAAGAATAAATATCATATCATATATATGAAATATATTCATTAATTTTATCCTTATTACAATAAACCACATCGCTTCGTGAGGCGGTAGTCAATTGTACACACGAGCGATATTATCTTATTTTAAACGAAATTTAATATAAAAAGGTATATGTGATATTAGAGTAAAATAAGTATAATAATATCATAACTATAAAATATATGTGTTAAATACATAATTATATCTGTCCAAGATATTTGGTGATGGAAAATGAACTACATTGGTCAGCGAGGTTGTTGTATGTACGAATAATGATTTCTTTTCCCATTTGATGGAATATGATATCGATAAATATTATTCCATAAAAATAATAACAACTCAGTATATAGGAAATATAAAATTTTTTATATTATAAATTTTTGTTAAATAATTTATTGTTTAAAATATGAAATAAAATAAAATATATTTTTTAAGAAAATTACATTCTCGAGCGAAACCCCCTTTGGATCTCTCATTAAAGACCATATGGATGGTTTTTTGGGGGGTACAGATGGTATAGAATATGTATAATAACCTCTTGGAGAGATTTGGGTATAATTTTTTTTTATTTTAATAGATTTATGGGTTTGATTAAGTGAGGGGTGAGAGTTTCCTTTTATATATGGGGAAAGGGACCCTCTTGGAAATTACTTAGAATTTTTTTAAAACAACCCAAGGGAATTACATCATTTAAATGAATAAGGATTATAAATATCCATTTGTTTATATTTTAGAGATTTTATGCTATAAATATGTCTACAAAATAATAATTTGACACATTTTTAGGTCATTTAAACCCTTATCTTCTTAGTTCAACCCCACGGTTGACCCATTTTTTCCTTAATCATGATAATTGACTTTTAGGATTTTTACTATTCATTTCGGTAAAAAATTAAGTTGAACATATTAGATAATATAAATTATTCAGATTCCAAATATGGAATACCTTTTTCCAAATTATATTTAAAAACATAGTTGAATTCATATTATAATTATACCCACAAACCCAACGAAAAAGTGGGTTTTCAAAGGGAAACTTATCATAAGTATAAAAGGTTTTAATATGAAAATTCATTATGAAATGGATTAAAATGACCTAAAATAGTAAAATTGCAATATATACTATCTATTTTTACATTAAAATGATTTTAAAACATAATTTAACTTTCTAAATAATTTAAACGAAAAGGAAGTGTTTAGTAAAAATCAGTATTTTTCACTAATCACTGAAAAATGTTTCATTTCGAGAAAAATCCCTAAAATTCACCATAAGATAAATTTGAAATGAATATTTAATTTTTTCATTTTCTAAAATAAATTTTTTATAAATTTTAATTATTAATTATTAAATATGTTCTCAAATCATGAGTAAAAGACCTTTTTAAAAAATAACAGTTTTTAGAAAAAAATCCTTTTACTCTCAAATGATTCTTATTTTATATCTGACAAATAGATAAGCATTGAATTTATTTTTTAAACCATGAAATTTTCATAATTTAATTATAAATATTAATTCCCAATAACATAACAAAAAGGTTATAATGTTCATGTTTAAATAAAAATATTTTAATATTGTATCATGTTTCATTTAAACCTACTGTTGTGTGCATAATAATATATCAATCGTATAAAGTTATTTAAAAATAAATGTATTGTAAATTCTAGGGATGTTATATTCTCCTTTAACCCTAGTGTATTGTTTGATACATTCTTTCAAAAATTATGTTACTTTTTAAAAAATATTAGGGTGCTACATTCTCTCACATTAAATAAATTGTGTCCTCATAATTTAATCATCATCTTAGTTATCAAGGGATCAAAATTTTAAAATACCGTCATTGAAAACCCAAATAATAAAAATATTTTATATTAATCCTCTTAATAATAATTAATGGGATGTTAAAAATTTATATAGAATACCATATAACTATGTTTCTATGTAGGAGGGAATTGGTGGAAAGTGAATATACGGACATGATGAAATGTGTAAATATGTATGGAGGGAGATAAAGGTTATTGATCCTAATAAATTCAATGATCGAGGGAATGTTAAAGTCCACACCTCACCTAGAATTCCATATTTCTATTAATTTTTAGAATAATTTTTAAAGTTATGTGTGAACCATAATAAACACAATGTAGAGGAAAAATCAAGAGAAAATATTCAACTTCCACACTACCCATAAGTAAAAACATTTTTTCGAAATTACAACAGCCAAGTAGAGATCATCATCCATTAATATATTTAATATAAAAAATCAAATCAAACAATTCCTCGAAAAATGCACCATGACATCTATAGGCCGTAAAAAATGGAACATCCATCATTCTCGACCCATGCCCTGAAGGACACATCCATCACCGATCATCGAAATGAGATAACACTCCAGACACATATTAGTGTGAACAATGATCACTATTGATGAACCTAATCACAGATGACTAGAGACAAAAACCGCTATCATTGAAGAAGACCCAATACCATCAAAACCACCACCTCCATCCATTGAAAATTTCCAAGAACAGCTGACCCACTGAATAAAAAAGTTGAGGAAATGGAACCTGGAAACTAGAACCACTATCATCAATGATGAACAAAGAATTAGAACCATCGCCAAGGTAAACAACACCACCACCCTCCCAGAATTATATTGGCCACTCAAATAATATATCTTAATTCTTTTGTCATAACCATCACACTTGACCGACTTGTAATAGATTGGTGGACCTTAGAGCCAAGGAGGATTTGAGTGGATGACCATGATGATATCCAGCCACATGTTATAGAAATATTGAACCAAAAACAAACCCATCCAACATGAACAGAACCAGAAAAAACAAATCTCCAAGGCCACGAGAAAAAACAAAAACACAAATCAAATATGTTGATGTTACAGATGAAAAAAACAAACTATAAAATCAAAATCCAAATAAATTTTAATAAAAAATAAAAAATCTATAACGAGCCTCAGTACTGAGCCAATACAATTAACTATCAAAACACCTTGACCCACTAATAAGAACACTAAACATGAAAAAAATGGGATCTGGCATGGAGGAACATGTTGGTAGAGCAGTTTTGGTTCACAATTGGGGCCCAAAGAAAGAAAACACGGGCCCAAATTGAGAAAGAATGGAAAAGAGAAACCTTGGTCAAATAAATGAGGGAGGCGAGTGGCGAAGGATAGAAAAAAATCATCTCACCATCGAAGTATCCCACCAATAATCAAGTTCACCGAAGAAGATAATTCCACCTGAAAATAAGAACATTAAGAGAAGTCAAAGTAATATGATCAAAAAGAAGAAGAGTAAATGGTAAAGGGAGAGGATGCAGATGGAGGTTAGAAGATGGCACTCCATCACTAGGGGAAGCAAACCCAAGAAAGGGGAGGAGACCACTTGAGGTATCCCTTTGGGAGATAATGGGGCCATTCCTTAAACCCTGATTCTCCCTTTCATCAATTTAATAGGTGTGGTGAAATAATAAGATTCTTTTAAAGTCCTCATAACTATTAATCTATTATTATTTCAAATACCATCGTTTTATCATGAATGAAGGAAATATGGAAAAAATTTTCTTATAATATCCATTTCCTAGATTTGAGGAATTACTTTACCATCTAGTATAAGAATATATAAAAATATATTAACTTGATATATTTCAGCTTCATAGGATTAGTTTCATATTTTTTTCATGTTTGATCATTTTCCACATTATTTATTACTGTAATAAATGAATATTTGTGTCTAATTTGTTATTACAAAAAAATAAAAATAAACTCTAATAGGTCATAAGTTCAATACAAGTGTGACGAGTCTTTTTATTTTTTTATTAATATTTTCAAAAACCAATATAGTTATCACAAGTTATAAATTATAATAAATTAATCTCTGAAAATAAAATATAAAACTACTATTTCAACATTAATATATACCCATCAAGTCATTTAACTAATGAAAAGACATATTAAACTAAAAATCGTGTAGATTAGTTGTAGGCACTAAAAACATATCCCGCCTTTGTTGGGGGTTAATGCCATATGGCATTTCTAGGTACAATTGGTTGTCAACTAGCATGGGGATTTTCCTTTTTATAAAACTATATAGAAATAATTCACATAATTTTACTAAATTATAATATACCATAGTTACCGTAACAAAATGGACTAGATAAACCATAATGGATACTGATACCCTAAAAACCCCCCTTATCAATATTTTCTCTACATTATTGCATATTAAGTGTTATCATCCCTCAATCATGTTTTTTACAAGATGATTAACTTTCCCCTGAATCACTTTTATTGGCGTTATTCATCAAATTATTTCAAATACTTAATGGAATGAAATTTTAGTATAATCCTTATACATTTCATAATTATTATAACTTTAATCTGATTGATTTAGAGACTCCTATAACATAATAATTCAAATAGAACACAAGGCCATTAATCATTTCAATTCTTCTATCATAATAAAATAAACTTGACCTTGATACCTTATATTATTTTTTGGTTTATTACCTTGAAACATGGGGTATTCCTTTATACAGTCTCCTATGTTAACACAATTGAATAACTTCATATTTGATGATTCATTATTGACTCTACAATAATGAGTATGGTGGTCTTTTCTCGACAATTTAAGCAAAATCATTTTCCTTTTAAACATGTAACTTGGCTTTTCAATCCATAATTATCACATGTCGTATAATCCTTCTTCCCCATCATCATTTTATCTGTCCTTTTCTCTTCTACTTTTTCCCCTTTCTTCCATTAGAAGTCATAATATCTTGATAATTCATTCTATATCTCGATATAACATGATATTATATCATCATATGATGATAATGTTTTGGAGAATAGTTCACAATAGTGGATTAGATTAATCCCATCAATGAAAGAATAAATATTTCTCTTTGGATTATGTATATATTCTATAGTGTGCCTTACAATCCTTATAAAGTTATCTTTATATATAAAAATATTTTCTTATTCTTTCTATATTAGACTGAGGAATAATACTTCAATATCTGTTCATTCATCATGAGGAAAATATTTCTCTAATAAGAGTGTCTTTAAATCCTTCAACTCTACATTTTTTATTTCCTCCTCACGAATTGTGATTACAATTAATGACAACCATTGATCTGTATATCATGATATATGATTAGATTCCATGAAAAAATACCCATTTCACTACTTCCCAGAGAGAGAAATATCTTCATTATGTAATATATCCATTTCTCATATAAAAATGGATTGGTAGTCCCCTTGGTTTATGGGGTCACTGATGCAATAAGTGGTGAAACATTTTTACACTGCATGGTGGATTAGAAGGATTATCCCTATGGCAATGTTTAATACTAAAAACCCGATTTAGATGCATTAATATGGTTATAGTTTTTTCTATTCCATCTGTATATCTAGCTCCAACATCACTGTATTTTTTAGGGGAAAATACATGTATTTTTTATATATAGTGATATAGTTATAATTCCTTCTATAAGTTTCCATTTTATATAATAGAATAATCTATATTCGATCACAAAATTATTAAACGTAATGTATAATCCAAAAAATATTTAATTACATATCATAAATTGAAAATTATATTCTTTGAAAATTTCATAATAATATAGATGGTTTTCCAGTGGATATATTTATTTTCAAATCCGTAATAATGTTTTTCAAAGAAAATTTGAATTATTGTATGATTATATCCAAAGAGTGTCAAACTAGGTGCATAGGAAGGCCTTTTTTCATTCATTAGGTGATAATCTGGTCAATCCAAATGCACCATTTTTGGAGTTATTACCCCTATGTATATATGTTCCTGAAAAAAAATCACATTTAGTATCCATACAGGGATGTAAAACCCCTGGAAAAGTGAGACATAAAAGGCTAAATGTTAATATCCATGTCAACAAGGTGCACCTTTTTTTCAGGAGCCTACCTGATTAGAACTCAATAGTTAAGCATGCATGACCTGGAATAGTAATCGGGATGGGTGACCTTCTATGATGGTTCCCTTGGTGTGTGTGAGTGAGGAGAAAACGCACTGAAAGAACATGTGTTGGCCTGTGGGGACCGTCATTAGTCGGATAATCATCCCCAGTGAGTAATAGCATATGGTGTACTGGGAAGGCAACCAAGGTATTACAAGAGACCCATGGGGTGAGATGACAAGGTTTATGGCCCGAGGAGGCAGATTGTAAAAAATGGTATCAGAGCCAATACCCAGCTGGAATTGCTTATGCTCTGCCTGGGTTTGAGGCTTGGGGTCCCCAACGAGGGCATTACGCTTTAAAGGGGTGGATAATGTAACACCCCTAGAAAAGTGAGACTTAAAAGGCTAAATTTTACTACCCATGTCAACATGGTGCTCCTTTATTTTTTGGATCCTTCCAGATTAAAACTCCATATTTATGCATGCCTAGCCTGGAGTAATAATCAGGATGGGTGACCTTCTAGGATGTTTCTCAGGGTGTGTGTGAGTGAGGAAAAAACACACTGAAAGAACATGTGTTGGCCTTTGTGGACAGTCATTCGTCGGATAAGTGACCCTAGTGAGTAATAGCCAATGGTGTACTAGGAAGGAAACCATGGTATTACAGGAGACCCATGGGGTCAGATGAATAGGTTCATGTCCCTGGGAGGCGGGTCATGACATGGGATGTATTTATAAGGCAAACCATATAATCTATTTCTTACCTAAACATTAGGATATTATTCTATACATATACTCAGTTTCAATAATCGGGTTATGTTCCGTACTCTTTTTTCCTTAAACATGATTCATATAGTTTTTATTTAATTTACATTGATAATAACTTTATAGACCCTAGCCATATCATTCTGGAGTTAGTTTTTATATTATTACATTATCATGATATAGTAGGAATCACATCTCGAATAACCAAATTGTTTAGTAGTATTGATAAAATAGATTTATGCCTGAAATGTTTGATATATTTATAAAAGTAAAATAAAAAAAAATTGGGGACACCATTTACCCAAAAATAATATAATTTTATATCAATTAAAAAAACTTCATGATATCCTAGGGAATATAAAAAATAAGAAAGTAGTGACCTCAGATACTCAATATTGTTATGAATATAATAATTGAAAAAAATAAATAAGGAATAATCATTATAAAATGATAAATAACTAAGATATATTCCATTTAATCAATATCTTAATCATAATATAGTAAGAATAAATGATGATCAAATAATTCCATTCAAATGAAGACATAAATATGAAAACATAAATATAGATACTCTAACTAGTCAAATAATTACATAGAATACTTGTAATTGAATTCATAATGATGGATTTAATAGTGAATGGTATTTAAAATATAATATAAAGTTTTTTTTTCCAATAAATATATATATATGGTTAAGGCCTCATCTAAAAACCCACTATAGTTTTTATCAGAAGAACTACTAATGCATAAAAGGGGATATAACAGGCCCAACCCATCACTTACTATATAGAATTAATTCCTCATAATAATGTGGAGAAATATAATCATCATAAAAATTCAAAATGGAAAAATAAAATATGAAATTTTAACACATAAAAAAATCAATAAACATAATCATAAAACATCTACAGTGAAATTTATCAATGATAATAAAAATGCACATCCTCAATCAAACTATTCAAAATAAATACATAAAAATAATAAGGATGGTACAAATTAAGAATATAATTAGAGTATTATAAGTTAAATAAATTGTATATGACAATGGTGAATTGAAATACTAGGAAATATTATTTAATGAACAATTTTTATTATAAAAATAACATTTTCATTTTGAAAATCACATTTTAAATAAAATTTACAAAATAAATTGGGCAAAAAAATATAACAAAAAAAAATAAAAATTATTTTCATTGAAAATAACCATTTAATTATCAAAAAAGGAGAATTAATCATTTGATTTTAATGATAATATAAATTTACGTTAATTCCATAAACATTAAAATAATGATTCATTTCACATTTTGGGTGAAGTTCAAGCAGGAATTGTTTTGAAAATGACACTAATATTTCATTATTTTTGTAAAAAATTTAAAAAAATTTATAATTACTTTAATAAATTATTTTTATAAGGATAAAAAACCTTTTTAATTTATTTTGAAAACATGGATTCTCATGAAAAAGGTTTTTTGACAGAAGAGATAAATAAATTTTTATTTTTATAAAAAGAAATTGTAAATAAATTTATGTACCAAAGAGTTGAAAAATTGTATGGTTATTTTAACAATATCATTAATAAATAGTTATGAATAAGATAGATTGATTTTATGATATAAATAGAAAATAATTTCCTAATGAAGTATGTAAGAAAAAAATATCCCAAAAATGATGTGACTATGAAATAAACACTTACCACTTTGGTGACATCTTAATCATATGTCCTATAAAATAAATGACATAAAATAAAATTTTGAATACCATTAAGGTAAATATATTCATGATAAAACATATCAAAAGTGCAGTGAATACACCAAAAAGGGAATTAGTGGTGAATATGTCTTATGTCTTCTGTAAGTAAATGTGGGATGAGAAACCCTTACCTAAGGTCTGATTTCATTTGTATGTATCTATAAAACCTATATAATGGTTTTATGAATTTTATAAATTTATAAAATTAACAAAAAATATTTTAAAAATGATATATTATCCTCTTATAACATTTTACCAAATGCTTGTTAATAATATTTCACCATTTTCAATGTTGCAGGAGTTAATTTCCTTATTTTCCCTAGTATGTTTTTCATGAAATTTTTTGTTACTTTATATATGATATATATATATCATATATATATTGATAATGATTTTATAAATATAAAATTTACTTATTAGACATAGTTTTAAAACCATTTGTGAAACCTGGACTTGAAAAAAAGAAAAACGTCACTTCATGGAGACAGTATGTTCTGTGTGCATGTGATGCCCCAAACTCAGAATCTTGGGGCTAGTGTATTATTTTAATAAACTGGTATGATTAAAAGTAATCATTCCTTGATAGACAAATCAGTTTATCATCCTTGGAAAATATATTACATATATGAACATTACATTACACTTTCTAACACAAAACACATCATGAATAATATTTTGATAATTCCTTTATTACCATATCTTATCCTAGAATATCAATCATAAAATACTACTTATCATCTAGGGAAAATACAAAATAAGAAAGGTGGGAGATCAGATTCTTAGTAAGGAGAAACAACATTGTAGAAGCTATTATAATTAAGCATAAAATTATATGTCTAGGTAAAAAACTAAACCCCAAGACTTTTAAAAAAATTTCATCATCATAATATGGAAAGAATAAATTGAATATTACCATATAAACATGAACATGGATGTTTTAATTGTTGAATAATCACATCTAATAACTAATTTCATAATGAGAGAATACATAATTCCAAACATAATAACTACTACATCAAGGCCTTAAGCTAACACCATTTACAAATATTCTATCAATGACTTGTTCTAAAACACTAGTTTCTCTCATTAGACCTACCAATGAATAGAGGGTTATAGTGGAACTTGTCCATTACTTACTATGTTCAATGCATTCATCATATGAAAATGTTGAAACATAACCTAAATATTTATATTAAAACTAACATATGAAATGTAAATACTCTAACCAAAAACCATGAATGGTATAAGAATAACACATACACATTCAAACATATCATAACTAGTTCAATACAATATGGAATATTGTATTATAATAAAGGAACCTCAATAAAGAATTGTATCCAGTAAAGAATTTTGTCGTAGTTGAAAATGATCAGTAAAACTATGTGATTGAAATATCCTGATTTCCTGAAATCCTTTAAAATTAAAAAAAATTATAAAGGATGTAATTTAGAAGATATTTTTTAATCAAAGTGTCCCATAAAACTCTGAATAATTTGAAATATATCAACATTTTAAAACATTCATGTCCATATAAATTAATCAATAAAATCATTTTGAAAACATGGACATTAATTAGAAACATTCCGAAAAATTAATCATGAAAACAATTAAAATTATGATCTTTATAAAGATTCACTTCTATAAAACCTTATAATATTACTTTTTAAAAAAATTTATGAAGAATAGATATTGATGATAAATATGTCATAGTGAGTACTTACACATAAACAATCTCAGATAATAATGAGATTAAAGATTTAACCCTTACCTTATATCTAAAACTCTTTATACATGTATGGAACTCTTGTATAATGTGTTTAAACATGTTTTAAACTTATATTATAATCATAATAACATTTGTGATACCATATATTATTATTTTATGCATTTATATTACCAAGTTATTAACAATTTCATGTTAATGATACATTTCGGGTAATATCGCTTTGTTTATCATACATGTTTTCACTTGTTTTTCTCAATCATATTACATAGATCATGATTTAATTGATTAAAAAATGTATATAATCATTTTTATATCATAAATATAAATATATATAATAAATATATATATAATTGAATACTCCATTCATGGAGATGCTTGGATGTATGTACGCATGAATGTTGTTTCCATTTTTGTATCATATAGAAGTTAATAAACGACATATTCTTGTATATTTATATATATCATCCCAGATGCATTATTATTTCATATATTTCATAATTATTAATAAAATTTATTCTTATAATCATTCTCGGAAGGTCAAAATGGAAGACGAGTCTCATCGAGTCATGGAGACGGTAAGCCATATGTACGCACAAGTAAAGGTGTCATTTCATTAATTGTTAAATGGTATATTATTGGATGTAATATGAATTTTGAAGAAACAATATCATGTTATATTTATTATTTATATCCATTATATTCATCATTTTACACATAGAAATAATGTGAACAAGAAAAACAATTTACACCATGGTGTAGAGATGGTATTCTGTACGCACACACGCTTGGGTGTATTATTTTTCATAGGATGAGGAAGAAGAGGAATATGGGTGTCCCAAAATCTTAAAAACATATCATTATATTGTAGATTATAGTTTTAATATTTTATTATGGTAACAACTAAGTAAAAGGATGTACAAGACGAACTAAACTTTTAAAAAAGGGATAAAATGATTAGATCGTCTTCAAGTGTCTTCTTTTGATTTGCACAAAATGACATTTTATGTTGGCTTTATTCACAATGTTTTGCCTTTAGGATTAATTTATGGATGTTGGGAGGATATTTGGGTAGGGCAAGGTCGATCCAAATGGCATTGTAGGTTTTAATTAAAGAGAAATGGTGGTTCTATTTTATAAGATAGGTGAGGGGAATTTTGGAAAATCAGGAAATATTAATTTGTTATAAAATGATATTCAGATAATAATAGCTAAAAGTTGATTTATTTAGAGGAAAATATTGTTATGGGTCTAAATCCACTCAACCAATAGGTTTTTGACATGTTTGGGTCATAAAATTAACCTTATCTTTTATATTTAACCCTTTGTAAAATGAGTTAACACTAAACATGTCCTCTTGTTTTTTATACTAAATGGTTAATAATTTACTCTAAAATGACTAGATAACCCAAATTGGATCATTTATGAAATTTTATGCATTATCGAAGTTAGTTGGCTATATCATATATTTTTAAAAAAATTATATCAATTAATAAAATAGTGTTTTTAATTCATTTATGTAAATTTCGACACTATTTTGTAATTGATTTTTGATAGAGTCATAACAACTTGATTACATAAACCCCAAGGCATTAACTTCTACCTCATATGTCATTTCCTTCTAAAAAATTTGTGGATGTTTTCAAAAAATCATATTTTAATTTATTTTAATATTAATAATATCATTTATTTAAATCTTTCATTAATTAGGTAATTACTACATCCTCGGTGTGTCATAAATAATTTTTTTTAATGTATAGAAATTATAAATAAAATACCATTATATAGGAAATAATTTTATCTTTCTAATGAATAATTATAATCTAATTTTCCATATAAATAACCCTATATTAAAATTGGATTAGTTATTAAAATTGGAATTTAACACTTTTAACATTTCTTAAAATAATATATAATAAATGTCATAATCTAACCCAATTGAATAAAAAACAAATTTTTTTTATTCTATGGATTATTTTGATAGAATAACATATATCTAATATAATTGAGACATATGTTGGGGTAATTTTAAATAATTATAATATTTTTTACCTTTATTTGATGGATTTAATTTTAACCAAGGTAAATAAATTTCAAAAGTTACTATTCAACACAAATTATTTTCTTTCTATTGAGCCACAATTTACTTATTGATGACAACTGAGTCTATCTGATTTTCAAAATTCAATTCACAGAAGTAGTAGAATTATTTCTGGTGGAATTTTTCAAATGTGCATAGAAGGTGGGTAAAAGATGTTAAAATGTTAAATAAAAATTTACATATCTAATATTATTACAAAATAACTCCAATGATATAAATTAGACTAATATATGTATTATTTATCTATTTGGACATCAATATAAATTTCAATTTTAAAAAATTATGTAAATAAAATGTTGGTTTTAAAGAATAACGTTTTGTTTTTCACTATTCATCAAAATTTTAATGTTTTCAGAAAAATACGACAAAATCACCCTAAGAAAATTTTAATATTCTGAATAAAAAAATGAATTTCATTTTGAAATTTTTTTTATCAAATTTCAAAAATTAGGTATTACTATTTATAATTACTTTTTAAACGGCTAGTTAGATTGGTCATGGTGTGCTCGAACTCATTATTGTGTAAATCAAATGCTATTTAATTATATAAAAATAAAGCATACCATAGAAGATTGGGGTGTTACATTATCCCCTCCTTCAATAAATTACATCCTAGAAATTTAAACCCAGTATTGAAAACTGGGGGGTTTGACTTTTCAAAATATCTTAATTGAAATCCCATATCAAAAAAAGGATTAGCGAGGACTATATTTTAAAATAATGAAAGGTAATTATAAAGGTTACCATAAGTAACACATATTAGGATTCAATGTTGAAAAAAATGATATGGAAGAGAAAACAAACCATCATGTTCTGATGGAGAGTGATATAGAATATTAATAGGAGAATGATAACAACCAGAAAGCTGTTAATTTGTGATGATATAAGGGACCATATGATTCATCACAAAAGAAGGTACTAGGAAACGATTATCAGTTTTATGATACTTTTCTTAGTTTTTTAAATTATCTTAGTTCTTTTACTAAGAAAAAAATGAATCATACATAATTTACGTATAGAGTTTCACCCTCTACCACAAAATCATCTTTCTATTCAAAAGATAAAACTCAAAAATATTCTACTTATCAAAATAATATAACGTTATAAATATAAACATATACAATTTAAATGAAGAAAACTATTTTATTATAACATGGGGCTTCATGTAGGGTACTGGTAGGTGATAAATCCAAGTCGCACTTTGGTTGTGGGATTGATTCCCACTGCTTTGGTATGACGCGAGGGGTTATCACCCGACCTGCATGTCTTCCTTTTTCTAAAACTATAGTATTATAATATTCCAAAAATAATCTTATGAAATGTTTTAACCTTAAACAATACAATCCAAAGTTCAATATAATACATTTCAACCTTTTTAGTTATCCCAATTACTCTTCTCTAATCTCTGTCTAAACGGTCTCTAAATCTCCAAAATCAATTATAACATCAGATTCCCAAAAAACGTAATGTAGGTCTTATTTTCCATAATGAATATATGATTACCATAATCTTATTAAAACATTAATTAAAACAAGAATTACTACATTAGATTTTTTATATACATCACATTATTCTTATAACCAGAATATAATTCCTGAAACAAAAAAGACAAATAAATTAATTATTCCACTTAGACTATTGTAATAGAATAAGCTTTACCTTGATCCATTTTCTTTCTCAGATCTATATTTACTTGATGTTTTGGAAAATAATTTTTATAATTTACCATATATTTAAAATTATAAAATTTTACAACTTCTTTCTTTCCCTTAAAATCATATTCCTAGTGACCGTTTTCTCTACATTTGTAACAAACACTCATTCCATTTAGGAATGTACAAGGGTGTTTCTTCTCAAAATTATCACATAAGAGAAATTACTTCGTTCCCTTTTCCCCTTTATTTATATCTTGATCCCCAGCCTCTTCTTCTCTTTCTTTGCTTTAATGTCATAAGTCATTGATAATTCTTTTTTTGTCTTGATAGCACATGAGACTATATTTTCATATGATGACAATGATTGTGAGACCAAAGCCTGATGGAGGAATGGTTGTAACACAATAAAAAATTGATCAATCTTACTTCTTGGGATGCGTATGTATTATGTACTATGCCTTTCCAAACTTCTGAATTTATCCTCAAACATTGCAACATTTTCAATGTCTTTCCATATTAGATCACTATTTATAAGGAAAGTAGTTCTATAGAAAAAGTTCATTAAACTACCTTCATTTCATATTTCCTAATTCTTCATCCTCCATTGTGTTTTGAATCAATAACCACCATTTATCATCATATCATGAAAGATTATAGAATTCCACAACAACTTTTTCCCTCTCGTTACTCCTCAAAGTAGGAAATATTTCCTCTATGGAATTTCTCCACTACTCAGCTACAATTATATTTATAGCCCTATTGAATTTTGTTGGTTGTTGTCACATGAAGAGGTCTAATATTGATCCTATGTGTGGGGGAGTAGGATGCTCCATATGGGTAAGGTAATTTTTCATAACCTAATTTAGTTTCCCCAGTATGGTTATATTCTCTTCAGTAGCAGTTGTGTCACTAGCTCCACTATCATTATCTTACAAAGGATGGAAATCCCTATATGGATTATGTGGGTTTACAAAATTTCTATTTCTTGCACTATGTGTCATTTCTATATAATGGAATACCCCATATTAGGTTATCAATCATAATTCATGATTCCCAACAAGTAAAATATTTATGATAAATTGAAAATTTTATGCATATCTAATCCAAAAGCATAAATATTGTTCCTTTGAGGATATATTTACTCATAAATCAATCACAGGGGTTTTTAAATAAAATATTAATTATCCTATGCATATCCCCCAATAGTGTCCATCTAGGTGTGCAGTAAGGCTCGATGTCATGCACCGAGTTACCCCGAGTCAAGCCCATACCACCATGTCAGAGTTTTCACCACAAGTTACATTTGTTCTAGAACCACATCCATATGTAGTATCTAAATAGGGATGTACTTCATGAATATCCACATAATATGTACTTTACTAACATTCGAAGGGGTTCGTCTATACTTATCATCAAATTTTATCTTAGGTGTATAATCCCTAATATATTTTTCCTAAATCTATTTTCATGATTGTTCCTAAACTTCATCTGATACCAACTGTAACACTCTGACCAGAGAAGCCTAGAGCTAGTGAAATATTTTTAATAAATTGATGTGATTAAAAGGAATCATGTCTCGAATGACCGATTGATTTAGCAGTCTTGGAAAATAGATTACATACTTGAACGTTACATAAAAATTTCTAACACAAACCACAACTTAAATAATCCTTTGAGAATGCCATTATTCCCCTATCTTCACCCTACATATCAATCATAAAATATTTATTAACATGTAGGGAAAATAAAACATAAGAAAAGGGCTGACCTCAGTTCCTCAGTTAGGATAAACAATATAGCATAAACAATCACAATTAAGAATAATCTTCTAAAGGAAGGTATAATACAAAAACAAAATCATTTTAAAACAACATCATAAGCATAATATGACAGGAATAAATAAAAAATTACCATTTTATCATGCACATGGATATTCTAGTAGATTAATAATCAGATATAATAACTAATTTCATAATGTGGGAATACATAATGCGGGACATAATAACTACTATGTTAAGGACTTGTTCCATGACCATTCAAAAAAATTATGTCAAGGCCTTGTGCCAAGACACTAGTTTGTCTAATGAGACCTACCGATGCATCGAGGGGATATAGGTGGCCTCACACGTTACTTTCTACATCCGATTAATTCCTTATATGAAAATATTGAATCATAACATAATCATTCGTATTAAAACCAGTAGACAAAATGTCAATACATTAACCATAAACCATGAATGGTATAAGAATAGCACATCTATAGACAAACTTATCATAACTCATTCAATACAATGAGTAAGATTTTATTATAACAAATCATCCTTAATCAAAATTAATATCCAGTAAATGATGTTGAAATAGTTGAAAATGATCAGTGAACTCTTCGAGAGAAATATCCATTTTTCATGGAATAATTTAAAAGTCATAAAATTTTGAAAGGAAGACATTTAAAATATTTTTTTTAATCAATGTGTACCATATAAGTTTGAAACATTTTAACATAATTAACATTTGAAAACAATCATGTCCATATAAATAAATCCTTAAAATCATTTGGAAAACATTGACATTAATTAAAAATATTTTGAAAAATAAATCATTAAAACATTTAAAATTGTGATCTTTCTAAATATTAACTTCTATAAAATCATAAAATATTAAATTTGAAAGTATTTTTATGAAACATGTACAAAAACGATAAATATGTCCCAGTAAATACTTACAAAAAAAATATCAAATAATAATGAGATTGACGAATTAACCATTACCTTAGATCTGATACTCTATGTATATGTACAAAACCCCTGTATAATGTTTTAAAAATATTATTAACTTATATAAGAATCATAATAATATTTATGATATCATATACGATTCTTTTATGACTTTATATTACACATTTTTTTACAATTCCAAGTTAATGCAACATTTCGTGTAATAATGGTTTCTTTACCATATGGGTTTTGACTTGTTATTATTGATCCTATTAATTAAATCATGATTTACATACTTACATAATGTATAATATGATTTATATTACAAAAATATAAATATATAATAAATAGATATATGAAATGGAATACACCATTTAGAGAGATGGTCAGTTGTACGTATGCATGAAAATTATTTCCATTTTCATATCATATTAAAGTATGTGAATTAAATATACATATATAATTCCAGTAGAAGTATTTTGTTACATATTCATAATTATTAGTAATATTTATTCTTATAATTATTCATTGATGGTGAAAATGGAAGATGAGTCTCATCGCACCATGGAGACAATAAACTGTATGTACGCATGAGCAACTGTATCATTTCTTTAATGGGAAAATGATATGAAATTAGATTGAATTTATTTTTTAAAGAAATTATATCATAATATATTTGTTAGTTATATCTATTATATTCATCGTTATAGCCATAGAAATAATGTGTTCATGGAAAACAATTTACACCACGACTTGGAGAGGGTAAGTTGTATGTACACATGCATGGTGGTATTGTTTTTCATAGGATGGGTATAAAGTCAAATATTGTTGTCCCATAATCATAGAAAAACCTCATCATATGTTAGATACTAGATTTTTAATTTTTTTAGGGTCACATCTTAGTAAGAGTAAGTACAAGATGAAATAAACATTAATGAATGGGATAAAATGATTACCTCTTCTTCAGGTGCCTATTTTTGATTTGCACAAAATTACACTTTATGTTGGATTTATTCCCAAATTATTGCCTTTAGGATGAGTCGAGGGAAGTTTGGTGGAGATTTTGGTAGGGTTTTTCCGAGCTAAAGGTATTTTTAGGTGTGAATTAAAGAGGAAGGGAGGTACACTTTTATAACAGACGTGATGGGACCTTTGGGAAAAGATTGAAATATTAATTTATTATAAAATTATTTTCGGATTCTAATAGCTCAAAATTGATTTATTTGAAGGATAATATGATTATGGGTGAAAAAATGTCCAAACAATAGGTTTTACACATGTTTAGGTCATAAAATAACCATTATCTTTTAGATTTAACCCTTTATAAAGTAAGTTACCTATTACCATGTCCTCTTGTATTTTTATTATAAAGTGGATCATTTATGACTTTATTAACATTTTCATAGTCATTTGTTTGAATATAATATTTTTTTTATTTTTTTTATCATTTAATAAAGGATTATTTTTTAAAAAAACTCATTTATGTCAATTTTGACACTATTTAGTAATTGATTTTTGTTAAATTATTAACAACTTGATTACTTCAAACCAATGGAATTAACTCATACCAAATATGTTAATATAATCCAAAAATTTTGTGGATGGCATCAAAAGTGTCAATTTACATTTATCTTAACATTTATAATATCATTTATTTTATTCATTCACTAATAAGTTAACTACTGCATCTTCATTGTGTCAAAAATAAATTAAATTATTTAATGTACACAAATGATAAATAAAATACCATGATGTAGGAAACATTTTTCTATTTATAATGAATATTTATAGTCTAATTTCAATTATGTATAACCCTATATTAAAAATGATTTAATTATTAAAATTTGAATTTAAAAATATTTACAATTCATTAAATAAAATATAATAAATGTCCTAATAACACCCAACTGAATAAATAAAGATAATATTTTTTTCTTAAGGTTGATTTTAGTCAAAAAAATATTATCCAATAGAATTAGGACATGTTTTGTGGTAATTTAATATTATTATAATATTATTTTTACTATTAATTACACTTTTTACATTTAAATATGGAAAGTAAAATTCCAAAGTTACTATTTAGAAAAAATTATTTTAATCCAATTGAATCACATTTTACTTAATGATGTCAACCATTTATGTCAGAATTTCAAAAAAGAAATTAACAGAAGATAAAAAATTACGTTTTTTTTCAAATTTGAAAATGTGCCTAGAATGTGAGTAAAAGACATCAAAAAGTTCAATGAAATTATATATATATAATCTTATTATAAAAAGAATCCATTGAATTACATTGGACTAATATATGTATTATGTATATATTTTGACATTAAAATAAATTTAAATTTAAAATAAATATTAATATATAAATTCGGTTTTTAATAACAACGTAGTGTTTTTCACTATTCATAAAAAATTAATTTTTTCAGAATAATACAAAAAATTCACCATAAACTAATTTTGATATTCCAAATCCAAAAATGAATTCCATTTTAAAAAATATAATTTATATAATATTAAAAATTATGTATTACTATTCATAACTGCTTTTTAAACAGTTGGTTTGATTGGTCGTGTTGTGCTTGAACTCAGTGTTGCGTACATCACACACTATTGATTTATTTAAAAAGGAAGCATACTATGGAAGCTTGTGTTTTTACAGTAACCATGAGTGAAGTTATCATTCAATTAAAGAGTGAATGGGTAAGGAAGTTTGAGATATATAAATTTTATAAAATAAATATAATCTCATATATATCATATATATTCATTAATTTTAATCTTATTAAAATTCATGTAATGTTTATGTGAAAATTGAATTATAGAGAATTGTGAGGAGACAATCTTCCATACAGACGAGTGACATTATCATATTTTAAATGGAATGGAACATAACAATATATATGGGATATAAAAATTATAAAAGTATAATAATACCATAAATAACCTATAAATTTTAAAATATTATAATTATATCAATCATTTAAATGTTGTTATGTCAAACGAACTACATCAGTTCATGAGGTTGTCGTACTCTATGCAAACGATTGATGATTTTGTTTCCCATTTCTATGATGTACAGAAATATAAATATTATTTTGTCAACATAATAAAATATTAATATTTGGGATATATTGGTGTTATTATTTTTTATGTGTTAATACATAATTGAATGTTTAAAAATAGGGAATTGATTGAAATATCATTGTATTGATAATTACCTTCTATAAGATAAACCTTATTTGGACCACCAATTAAGAATCATAGGGATGATATTTTTGAAGGAAGCACTTCTATATAATATGTATATTGATGATGGGAGAAATATTTTTATTGTTTGGTCAAGTCATAGAGCTTGAGGTGTGAGAACATGTGAGGGGAGGGAGTTCCCTTTTATAATTTGGGGAAGGGAACCCTCTTGGGAATTTCACATAATTTTCCCAAAAAAATAAAAAATGATAAATATGGTCACAATCCAAAACATACAAATAATTTTAATTTAGATTTTTTCATAGTATAATGCCATTATTAGTCCATCCATTAATATTTTGAAAACTTTTTAGGTCATTTTATCGCTAATAATCATTATTTGACCCCATGGTAGACCAAATTTTACCTTAACATTAGTAATTAATATTTACTGGTTTCACTATTAGTTTTTGTCAAAAATTATGTTCCGCGTCTTATATAATATAAAATATAATAATTTAAAATATAAAATATATTTTTACAAAATCAATTAATATAATTATAATAATTCAATTTTAAATTATACCCATAGATGCGATGAAAAATCAAAATTTTAAAGAGAAAATTATCATACGTACAGATCATTTTAATATCAAAATTCAAAATGAAATTAATTAAAATGAACTAATTTTGTTAAATGGTAATATAGTTGATATAAATATTCCTTAAAACAACAAAAAATATAATTTAGGTTTTAACGTAATTTAATAGAAAATGTGTTTTTACTAAAAACTATTATTTTTCACTAATCATAAAAATTTTTACATTTTAGAAAAAACCTAAAATTTCAACCAATATTAGTTTTAATTTTATGATTTTGGAAACAAGGTTTACTTTTAAAAATATATTTTGTAAAAATTATAGAGATTAATTATAAAATAAGGGTGAAAAGTGTGACTAAACTACCTTTTTGAAAAATATTTTTTTTAGAAAATATTTCTTTTACATTGAAAAGATTCTTATTTTATTTCTAATGAATAGATAAAAATGAGATTATTTTATACAATGGAAAAAAATATAATTTTAATAATTTTATTATTACTATTCATACCCTCTTACTTAAGGATTAGTTTATTTGATCTTGTTTTATAAAATTATATTTTAATTGCGTATCATGTTTCTTTTAGTCCCGAAGTTGTGTGCATTGCAAGCTATCAATGAAATTATATTTATTTTTACTAATTTTTTTAAAGTATCCCGATATCATATTCTATTCTATTATTTCTGTTGTGTGTCATATGAATTATTTAACATGATGTTACTATTTTAAAAATCTCATAGTGTTACAAAATCCTTCTCATATGATAGAAAATGGTGGAATATAAAAATACCAGGAGAAAATGATGTAAATTAATTAGTATTAAAATGAACATCATAAGAATTTTCCTCCTCACATATGATTTCTTATGATTTAAAAAATATATCTTTGTTTTTTCAATTAGAATGAGTTTTAATATCTAAGCGTTATTTAGATTGAACACTCATTACATGATCAATTGATTGAGTAGGAATACAAGTGGTGACTTTAGAATAAATATGACCACCAACCACACTATAGGAAGTTTCCCCTTAATATTTTGAAGTCTTATGTCAGCGTATTCATCTAAACTGGTCAAAAATGACTTATACATTGAAAAAATCTTGTAAAATCCCAATCATTTTAACACACTAGAACTCAAAATATTTCAAAGATGGAAAATTCTGGTATTGGTTTAATCCAAACAGACCTCAGTTTTACTAAAACCCAATGTTAACAGCCATCCAAATGGGTAAAAGATTACTTTTTTTATTATGGAATATATATTTCATCACATACCATTCCATGTTAATGTTTTTTTGATATTAAATAGTTATAAAAATCTAACTTCCTATAACTATATCATTTCAAACTCACCATTTCATTGTGCAGATCCATATTGAATAAACATTATTAGAACTCTCAGCTCTAGTTCTATGTCCTTCAATTGCTTCTTTTCAACATGATCTATTTTGAATAGAGACTTCATCATCTCTAAAGGACTCACTTAATCTATATCATCTAGAGCTATACTAAAGTCAGCATAACCTTCATATGGAAATTTCAAAACATTATCCATTATAATTGATCTTATCTAAATATCTTACTCATTTATAGTTACTATAAATAGATCATCATTTATACGAAAATGAAATACAAATATCTCATAAAACTCACACACTTCTTTTTCAAATAATGATTTTTTATATAATAATCAAATATAAATTCCCATCCTTGATGATTTATAACCCTTTTCAGTAATATATCATTTCAATCTATCCATATGAAATAATTTTGGTCCCACCCAAAACATTTATTGTATTTTTTGAGTTCTATATTTTCTTGATGTAGAACCATCTATTCTATACGATTTTTCCATTGATGAAAGTGGTTTGAAGGATTGAATAATTATGGAAAAAATTTTGTATGAGAAGGAAAGGAATCATTAGAGTGTTGAAAGGGTTTATCAGGTTGGACTAACATACATTATTCAGTTTTAAGGTAACTAAATGGTCACACATTTCTATTTTTAGAGCAATCATGATAACACTATATTATGTGCCCTACTAGGATATGATTAATATTCAAACCAACAATTATAAATCTCAAATAAAGTAATTATTTATTTCCTAAATATATGTATATTCACAAATACTATTATAGTATAAAATTAGGTAAACTTTATAAAACCTAATTCAAAATTTTGGAATTTATATATTTCATAAGATAAATATTTTGTAAATTTATTTTCTTATTTTTGTTCAATGAAACCAAATTCTAAAGTTGTATGAACATTTTTTTCATGATCTCTGAATAAATTATGTCTTAAAAAAAATTTATTTTTCTAATAATGGTTTGTTGTAATATGTTAAATGTTGATAGATCTTGTGTTGTCAAATTTTATAGGAATGTAATTGAAATTGAATCCAAAATCTATTAGAGTTTATTTCATCCATATCACTTGTTAATAGA
The DNA here is from genome assembly GCA_963277665.1 of Viscum album. Lineage (NCBI taxonomy): Eukaryota > Viridiplantae > Streptophyta > Magnoliopsida > Santalales > Viscaceae > Viscum > Viscum album. Next base: position 1,842,996,303 of record OY728163.1, on the reverse strand, counting down.
AACATATAGCTACAATACATTCAACATCAATAGTTGACAATTCTACAGATTTTTTTTATTACTCAACCATACTATTATATATCTATCAAGAAAATGATGGGATCTGGAGGATCTCTTCCAATCTTGTCTATATCCGCCAAAAATAACATTATAATGTGATGTTAAATTAAAATCACTTGTTTTTAGAAAATGTACACCAATAGAAATAGTTTTTTAAAATATCTCAAAATATTTTGAATCAATAAAATGATATTCTTATGGATTAGATTGAAATATATAACAAAGACGGATAGAAAATAACATATTTGTTATACTTATAGAAACAAAAGGTAAAATTCAAATGATACCACTTTATTATTTGTTTCCAACTTTTTTTCTACCCTAATCAATATCTTGTTTATTATTGGTGCACTTAGGATTTTTATTAGTTATACTATTTTCAAGCCCAAGTATTTTAATTAAATTTTGTTTTCATTTTCATTGATTTAAAAATTTTCCAAATTCCTTTTAATAATTTGAAGTCATAAGAAATAGATTAACTTCCCCATCTTACTAATTTCAAATAAAATTTAATATTTTTTTGAAAAACCTTTAACCATTTTTTTGTTTTTTGACCCAAAAATAACATCATAGACATATATTTATACCAAAAAAACACTTAAAATGAAATTTTATAAAATAATTTAGGATCTACCTTCTTAAAAAATAATTTCATAAATGAATCCATCTAAGTCTCTCATTATATGATCAAGGATATTTTATATGTCCCTAGAGATCATTATAATGTTTAAAATTATGGTTTTGAAAATGAAGTTCATAAAAAATATATTCTTGTTCAAAAAAATCCTATATTTAAAATCCATTCATAAATGTAGACTTAACATCCATATGATAAAGATGAAAATTTATTTAGATTATGGTACATTTTCTACTGGGAAGAAAATTCATCCCAAATAGAATGTGGCACTTGTTATGAATAATGGTTTGACCAAAAGCCTATTCATAGTGTGGGAAAACATTATTTAGATTAAGAATGTCTCTTTTATTACATTTAAGTATAAGAATGATGTAATTAGCATAAAAATATGAGTAGGATATTTCACAATCTTAGAGACAGATATGGTCTTTTGTTTATTCTGGTCCACTAGATGGTTTATTAGACAACTGATGTAGTATAATGATATTGAGAAGATAATAGAAGAAAGGGGGTCACCTTGCCTGACACCTTCAGTGCCTTTAGAATATCCCTTGGGAGAGCCACTGATCAATATAGATATAGATGTCTAGTTGAAGAGAATTTTGATTGAAGTGATAGAAGAGGCTCTAAATCCAAAACCTTGAAGGACTTTGAAGATTAAGCTTGAGTATATGGTGTTAAAATATTTTCTAATGTCAATTTTAATAGCTATGTTTCCTCCTCTATTAGATTTATTCAAATTATTGACACACTCCGAGGTAAGAAAAATATCATCTTGAATGGATCCACTGTTTATAAAACCAAATTGGATCTAGGAGACAATTTTTTCCATGAGCTTGGAATGACTGTTGGCAATGATTTTGGTGATTATTTTATAAAGAGTGTTGTTAAGAGAAATTGTTCTAAACAAATTAATCACAGTAGAATTATCAACTTTCAAGATCAATGTGATAAACTGGGCATTAAGAGCCTAAGGAAGCACCCCATTAGAAAAGAAGGATTTTAGATGTTTACAAATATGGATCTGAATCATATCCCAATAATGTAAGAAGAAAACATTGTTGAATCCATCAGGACCCAGAGCACTATCAGGATTCAGACTAAAGACATTGTCTTTATTTTCATGATCGAGTTGAGTGTTTAGAAGGAAGGAGTGGTCCTCATCAATGATCACAAGAGGAAGGACCTCTAGTATGAGGCCTTTGTTGATATGAGGACCATTAAAGATATATTCATAGTAGGAGAAGATATTATGAGTGATGTCATATTCATATTCAAGATGCTTTTCCCCATCCGTTAGAATGGTTCGCAGCCTATAGTCCTTCATGATTCTTTGATGAGAGTTATAGAATTTAGTATTTATTTTACTGTTTGTTAACCATTATACTTTAAACACTTGATTTCTTATATTTTCATTAAATGTGTGAAAGGAGTTGAGTTTGACCCCAATGTTTAATTCTTGGGTAGAATAAGTGTTGAGGTCAGATCAGCTGTTTTTGTTTTAAAGATCATTGAGACCGTTGTCGAGAAGAATGATGTCAATATTAATTTTTTTGGCTTCATAGACACAACATGTTTTTTAGTTTGTTTGAGATGCATTAATTTGGTATTAAAAGAAAAAAGAATGATTATTATAGAGCATATAGGACCAATATGTTTGGATGATTTGAGTGCACTCATCATTAGAGAACCACACATTGTTAAATCTGAAATGCAAACAGTGATTCATGTCTTTGGTGGAGACATTGTCCAGGATAGGGTGATGATCAGTGTTCATCTTGTGAAGCGTGGTGCTGGATATAATGTCATATTTATCTAAATCATGGAAATTTTTGAAAGTTTTATCCAAGATAAAGGCAAAAACTTTGTTTTACTATCTTTTACACTAATTTTATTTTGCACCAATGAGATTATTTTCAATGGTACATTTTTCATCGATCTTGGCTCTAAATTCTGTCGTGGAAATAAAACTGTGAGAAGGTCCAATTTTATCACTTGAGTTAAGAATGGAATTAAAGTCTCCAATAATAAACTAGGGTGAATTAATGTTAGTGTCAATATATGAAATATCATTCCATTGAGTTATCCTTTATTTGTATTTATTCATAGCATAAACAAAAGAGGAGAAAATATATGTGCTATCTATAGTAATTTTGCTAGTAAAACATCGGTCAGAGATATTTAAACACTAATATTATATAAATAAGAGTGTGAAAATATCATTAAAGATTCACCATTGAGGTTACTATTGATTACCCCAGTATAAGTATAATTATGTTGACATAAATGAGAGTATATATAGGAAAAATTAATTTTTGTCTCCGCAATAGAAAATAACAAAAGATGATGGGTGTAAATCATTCTCTTAAAAACATTGAACGTTTAAAATTTATAAATACTCTGACAATTCTAAAAAAGGATATTCATTTAGACATAGGATTGTAGTTAGAACCCCCCATTTTTCATTCCAGAACCTTTATTTCAAGAAGACATTTTATCATCATGTTTATTATTAGAGGTATATTCCTATTTCTTTCTAGATATGATAGTGTTATTCATTTTAGGTTCATTTATTAGAACACGGTCACAACCCCCTCCCACCAAAGATTCCCCTCCTGAGCTGGAAATAGTGAAAGGGAGATAATGACCCCCAAGTCCCGCCTCCAGTAGGCCCCGGGGAGGCGACTAGCACCAAGGGTATGAGTTTTCACAAATATGGGAGGCATTACCCTTTTTATTAATTAAGATCGGGAAATAGGAAAAGTCAACCACCAAAAAGGAAAAGAACAAGTGTATAGAAATAAACCCAAACCAATCCCACATGCATGTTTAAATAGTTCTGAAACAATGTACATGTACAAGAATGCTCAAAAGTACAATACAAAAAGAAACAAGTACAAAAAACTATAGAAACTCCAATTGTCCTGACTAGTAGGATCCCGCACGGCCCTAGTAGTCCTCCTGGAAACCTGACTGCAAATGTAGGGTGAGCATACAAGTATACTCAGTATGGAAACCTAAATCTCTCATGCATAAGTGGGGATACATCCTAATGTCCCGTGAGAACAACAGAATAAACCCAGCAAGGAGTTTTATGCACCCAACCTTACTAGCCACACTCTCCAAAACACAACCACAATAGGAAGTAGTATATAACAACTAGAGTATTGGGTACCCCGCACCTTTTCCCCTACTATCTAGCTACTCTTCCTAACGGCAAACGTCCTGATCCTACCACACTCTTCCCTCCTGCACACACATGGGCCTCAGAACCACATATCCCGCCCGCACACACCTGGGCCTCACAACCATGTATCCTGCTCGGACACACCTGGGCCTCACAACCACGTATCCCGCCGTAACACACCGAGGACTCACAACCACATATCCCGCTGGCACACACATGGGCCTCACAACCACGTATCATGCCGGCACACACCCGGGCCTCACAACCACGTATCCTGCCCGTACACACCTGGGCCTCACAACCACTTATCACGCCCGCACACACCTGGGCCTCATTCCGAAGGTTCTTGGGAAATAGTAAAACCTGCCCGAAGAATCCTGGGCTCACCACCCCAAACGAAACCTACACAAAAAGTCTTGGGTGTAAGGTTACCTCAAGCCATCATAGCCCAGGGAAGAAGGAGAAGGAAGGAGCTAGTAACAAAGGGGAAAACACCCTATCCCATGAAATGGGAGTGTTCGGCACTAAGTGCTCAACATGGATGGGGTGTGATAAATCAAAAAGATATATATATATATATATATATATATACCAAACACTCATCCCAACCTATGGCTTCTAATCAAAGAACTGAGCACGTGCCATGGAACTGCTACTACGAAGAATGCATACAACGAACAACCCCAACCCCATTTAGGTTTTCATGTTTCAACAGAATTAGCTTTTTAGTTCCTTAACTACAGGGCAACTATCCACAACCAACCATATCAATCATTTTTAAAGCATATCCCTTCCATCCACAAATCATGTTAGGAAACACAAGCAACACAACCAAGTCTCTCTTATTAACCAACCAACCCCATTGATTATTATTTCTATTCCATTACCAATCCCCACCATTCATTAACTCTTCCACATTTTATTTATTATTCGCAACCCATAGTTCGTTCACATTCAAGCCCATCCCTACAGCCCCGCTGCCAACCACCACAACCAAAACCAAGCTAACTGCAGCCCCACTGCTCACCTGATCCACAACAACCCACAAAAACACCCCCATAACATACCACATATCCAAGCCAACACCCACATGTTCATTATTCCATTTTGTTCAACCGGGGTGATCCCACAAGGTTTCCATATTTTAAATCATCCAACTTTACGTGATTAACCAAATTCCACATTAAACAATGTTCCATTCACAAAAATGGTCTAGAAGGATAGGGGAACATTTAATTGTGCAAGGAAAGGCCCCTAATGACCGTGATTTTCAGTAGGCATAAGCCTATTCAATTCACAACATAATATCACATGATATAAAGATAAACATAACAACTTCCCCATCCCCGTTCATTAACTAGTTATTATCTTCATTTAATGGTTCAATCATTTCTCATGAAAAAAATATTATACCCATCCCACATGATGCACAATATAGAGAGAAGAAGGTAATATCCCTACCTCAACATGTTCTGATCACCATGCTCCACCAGATCAACTTTAGAAGATGTTCATCGGCATCCGTAACTTCTATCGAAACCCAGAAAAACCTCCTCAGGTGGAAGTTGGAAAGGAAAGGCTGAAGGAAAGACAATGGATCCAATCTCAGATGTTCCGCCTCATCTTTATGATCCCATGTCCGCTGACGGATTGTAAATCGGATCTTGGACGAAGAAGATATGGAAGAAAAAGGAGCCTCCGAGTATCTTGGGAGAGCTCTGATCCGAGGAGAGGGGAGGAGATGGGTGTGTTGAAAAGGAGGAGGGGACCCCTCCTTTTATAGGCATGAAAAAAAAGTACACGGCATGTACTTTATGGTACACGGCGTGTACTTGGCCATTTCACGCGGCTTCCAATACGACCTTCAACGCGGAACCAGGCCATTGAGTGGTCAACACACGGTTTGAGGGTAACGCGTACGTGGGGAGGGACTACACGACGTGTAGTTTGGGGTACACTACGTGTACCCATTTATTTCACACTGCAAGGACACGACTCCAACATGGCACACGTCCATTGACTGGTCAACACACGGTTTGAGGGTAACACGTACGCGGGGAGGGACTACACGGCATGTAGTTTGGGGTACATGGCGTGTACCCATTTATTTCACACAGTAAGGACACAGCCTTCAACATGTGGTATACCTGGAGAGGGGGTACACTACGTGTACTCCCACTACACGTCATGTTGTTTCCAAATTCTGAAATGTGTGGGATAATTCCATTTTACCCTCCAGAACACTTCGTGACCTTCTTTTTGAAAAAGGAATGGGTCGGAGAGGTCCGGGCCATTACATCAGAAACCTTTTAAAACATTCTCATCCCCGAGAATTCAAAACCAACCCATAGGAACCCAACAAGATACATCTTAGGGCTCTATTAATAACAAGAACCCAACCATTAACCCTAATTATAGGTGTTAGGAATTCCTTCTCCTATGTCGAGATATTATCCGCTTTAGGCGGCACTGACTCTCCTGCACGGGTTTAATCGCATCCTCATTAATGCGTCTCGATTAAGAATCGGGTCTTCCCAGTTCCATACATTAGGATTTTTCAAATCAAATTTCCCCCCCAACCCCGCACAACCCACACACTGCCCAAACATGTGGTTTGGGGAAAATTCCTTTTCTTATGTCAGAATATTATCTGCTTTAGGCGGAACTAAATCACCTGCACGGGTTCAATCGCATCCGCATTACTGCGTCTCAATTAAGGATCAGGTTTTTTCCTTCCCCACATTCCCGGGCATGTTACGCACTTCCAAAGAATGAGGGAACAAAAGGTCTCATAACCGACAAGCCAAGCATTCCATATATCAAAGGTACAAAGTATAACATCAAAAAAAGATCATAAGTACAAAGTAAACACAAGTCAAAACAACTTTGGGTACTGAGCGTGCATCTAGGTCTCCCCCTCCCAATTGCTCTTCTCAAGGCCGCCATGACTCTACAACATGAAAACCAAGGGAATGGTTTGTCCACGAAGCACCTTCTCTTTATGATCTTCGATTCTGACTGGTCGTTACTTCAAGGTCGCATTGTCTCCCATATCTAACTCTCCCAAGTCGATAATGTGAGATTCTTCGTGTAAGTACTGATGAAGCTGGGAGACGTAGAAGACGTCATGAACCTTCTCCAAAAGAGGCAGCAGGGCTAGCTGATATTCCACCTTGCCGACTCGCCTCAGCACCTCAAAAGGTCCAATGAACCTAGGGGAGAGATTACTCCCCGTCCCAAACCTCCGATGCCCCAGTCGAGGGGAACCCTTCATGAACACATGATCTCCCACCTCAAACTTCAAGGTCCTCCTCCTTCGATCAACATAAGACTTTTGTCGGTCCAAAGCCGCTTTCATCCTCTCACATACATGATGGACTTTCTCTGTGGTGCTCTGCACAACCTCTGGCCCAAGAGCATATGTCTCACCAACCCCTACCCGACAAATGGGTGAACGACATGGTCTTCAATAAAAAGCCTCAAATGGTTCCATGCCAATAGTAGAGTAGAAGCTATTGTTATAGGAAAACTCTACTAAAGGAAAGTGTCGTACCCATGACCCTCCGAAATCTAGAACGCATGATCACAGCATGTCCTCCAACATTTGGATAGTCCGCTCTGTCTGCCCATCGGTCTGGGGTGGAAAGCGGTGCTAAGGCATAGCTGGGTGCCAAAAGCATGTTGTAACCCCCTCCAGACTCGTGAGGTAAACCGAGTATCCTGATATGAGACGATAGTCTTCGGAACTCAATGAAAATGCACCACCTTTTCTACGTGCCTCTGTGCTAAGGTACTCACCGGGCCCGACTCCTTGATTTCTAAGAAGTGAGATGACTTTTTCAGATGATCCACCATTACCCAGATCGCATCATAACCATCCTGAGCTCTGGGTAGTCCCGTGATTAAGTCCATTGAGATGTCATCCCACTTCCGCTAGGGGACATATAAAGGATGTAAAAAACCACTGGGAACATGGTGTTCAGCCTTCACTTGCTGACACACTAGGGATTTAGCCATAGACTCCGCCACTGCCCGTTTCACCTCAGGCCCCAAAAACTGTTCCCTTAGGCCTTGGTACATTTTTTAAACTCCAGGATATACTACCAAAGCTGAGCTATGGAACTCATGGAGAACTCCCTCACGCATCGCCTTTGGAACAAAAAACCTTCCATAGAAAAGCATATGATGTTGGTTGTCCTCTGACCATCCCTCTGGAGAGTTTCCCTGATCGACACGATCCTGCATTACATCCTCCTCGGAGTCCCCCCAATAAGACTCTTCCACCTGCATACACAAGGAGGATGACACCGTCATCTGAAACAAACAGCCTCTAACACCTTCTACCCTTGCATCCAAGTGCAAGGAGGCCAACTCTCCCATCGCTTTCCAAGCATCATTGGATTCCCAAACAACTTCCTTATGTGACTTCCTGCTCAGGGTATCAGCCACAACATTGCCCTTACCATTAGTGTAAGAGATCTCGAAGTCATAGTCTTGGGGAAACTTGACCCATCTCCACTACCACAAGTTCAGGTCACTCTGGGAGAATATATAACACATGATCTTGTGATATGAGAAGACCACAAAGCACCACCCAAATAGGTAATGTCGCCACAACTTCAATGAGAACACTACTGCTGCAATCTCTAGGTCATGGGTGGCATAGTTACGCTCGTGAGGGCGCAACTGCCTAGACCCATAACAGATCACACCCTTCTTCTGCATCAGCACGCACCCCAGACCAAGGCCAGAAGCATCAAAAAAACCTCATAAGACAACCCTTCCTCTGGAAACCTGAGTACAGGAGCACTAACAAACTTCTCCTTCAGGTAGTCGAAAGCCTTCTGGAACTGCTCGCTCCATAGGAAGACCTGGTTCTTCCTAGTCAAAGCTGTTAATGGAGCAACATCTCGGGAGAATTCTGAAACAAACCTCTGATAGTAACCTGCTAAACCCAGGAAACTACGAACTTCTACCGCGCTCTTGGGTGATGCCCAAGAAACAACTGTCTCCACCTTTGATGGGTCCACTGACACTCCATGGTGAGACACCACGTGCCCACGAAAGTTCACTTATTGTGTCAAGAACTTACACTTCGACAATTTCCCGTAAAGCTGGTGGTGTTGAAGGAATTCCAAGACTGCTCTGAGATGCTCAACGTGATCCTCCTCTGATCTTGAGTAGATCAGGATGTCATTGATAAACACAACGATGAACCGGTCCAGAAACACTCGGAAGACAAAGTTCATAAGTCCTGTGGACACAGATGGTGCATTCTTAACTACAAACGGCATCACTACAAACTCGAAGTGCCCATACCTGCACCTGAAAGCCATCTTCGAGATGTCACTTTCCTTCACCCTCAGTTGATGATATCCCGATCGTAGATCAATCTTAGAAAACCAACCTGCTTCCCTCAGCTGGTCAAAGAGATCATCTATCCATGGAAGGGGGTAACGATTCTTGATTGTTACTTGGTTCAACCTTAGGCAGTCTATGCATAACCTGATACCACCATCTGCCTTCTTCACGAACAAAACTGGAGCACCACATGACGACACGCTGGGTCAAACAAAACCCTTCCCCATCAGATCATCAATCTGAATCCGCAACTCCCGTAGCTCTGAAGGTTCCATCTGATAAGGGGCCATCGAAATCAGACGGGCTTCAGGTTTTAAGTCTATCCCGAACTCAACATCATGTCAGGGGGTAGAGTCACAACCTCCTTGGGAAAAACATCGAGGAACTCCCCAACATCTATTGGGACATACACCATCTCTGTATCAGCTGGAACCACTGATAACCAACCTAACAAAGAAACTAGAGGTTCCACACGCAGACTTCTTACCTGATATCTCCTCTCGCCAAAAAAATCTACACGTTTCCCATCCATGTCGGAGAACACGACCCTTATTCGGAAGTAGTCGATAACGGCACTAATGGAAAACAACCAATCGATGCCTAGGATGACATCTTATGGCTGTATCTGTAATAGAAGAAGGTCCCCACTAGATCGATGTGGTCCCAACGTTAGCCCCATCCCTAGAAAACAAAAGATACACTGGTCTGGCCTCCAACTGGTGTACTCAGCACTAGGGGTATGGAAACTTTCTCTACATATAGTCCTTGAGAGTGGGCTAGACCAGGTGCAACAAAGGAGTGTGGAGCTCTTGAATCGAATAAAGAAGAAATGAGAGTGCTGAACAAACAAATCGTACCTCGTACCACCTCTGGTCCTGCTGGAGCTTCCAACTATGCTACGTGAAACTGTCCACGCCCAGCTCCTCTGCCTCTCTGATGTCATCCACCTCCCCGACCATGCCCTGGTTGTGGTCCCTGAGGAGCACCCTCAGGTCGGCCTCCTCCCGCAAAGTCTGGCCTCGGAGGATCATGGTCCTGGTGTAGTTGGAAGGGCCTCGCCAGTAACTGGTGCTACTGAGGTGGGCGTTGAACCTGCCCACCTCCACCGTACTGAGCTCGGGTTAGGCACTAACTCTGAGTGTGCCTGAAACCATCATAAGAAAAACAATTCGGTCCTGGGATAGTGGAAAAGGGACAAGGACCTGGAGGTCTGAACTGGAACTACTGGGGCCTGCTCCCCACTATCCTGAACCTAGAAGGTCCCGTCGCAGGAGACCTGCTATTGACTGCCTTCCCCTTCGACGAACCTGGCTGGATCCCCTCTCGTGGTGCACCTCCCAGTGAGTTAATCCTCTCTACAACCACTGCCTTCTTCTGTACTGCCAAGTACGTTTGAAGGGTGAAGGGGGTGACAACATACTGGAGCGAAGGATGAAGTGCCTCCTCCAAACGTCTCGCCCGAGACTCCTCATCTAGAAAGAGATCCAGAGAAAAGCATAGGATATCCTTGAACTTGATCCCCAAATCTTGTACAGACATACTCCACTGCTGAATGGAGAGTAACTCCTTCCGCTTCTCCTCCTTGATCATGGAAGAAAGGAATTCCTCTACGAATTCCTTCTCAATGTCAGCCCATGGATCCTCTTCCTCTACCCTCTCTCCGAGGTAGAGCGTCCACCACTATCACGCCATACCTCTCAGCTGACTGACTGCTAGGGGAACCCAGTACTCCCTCGGAGCACGGATCAAGTTAAATGCGATACCTAGCTCCTCAAGCCACCCCTCCATCTCCGTATCCGAAGTACTACCCTCGTACTTCTTGAGGTTCTTCCACTGGATAGAACGGAGGGTCTTCTACCACTGGCTATCTTCCTCCTCTCGATCAATCCTAAATTGATTGACTGCCGGGAACTGCTGGGCCTCGGCCGTCTGAGTCACCCAGGGACGAGGTCCCGGTGCCATAGATGTATGGTAAACAGGGCTCGCCTAATCCCAAGTAGTAAGGAAATTTCTCTAGGTTTTATTTTATCACATTATTTTAATTTATTTCCCAGAACGCCCAAATCAAGTAAAACAAAATCATGAAGATGCATGTACCTTCCCTAGGGTATCTACCCTGCAATCAATGTGGTCTCACTTGGTCGTTTGGTAGGCTCAAAGTCCTCACATCGGATCACGGCGGGCCCTAAAATCTTGTGTCCTAGCTGGTCTTCCCTGGCCTATGTCACGCAACAAGATTAACCAACACTGTTTCCCTACCATCCCATGCAATCCTCACTATGCCTAACTCCAGACTCCATCCTATCTCTCAACCATCGCCTCTGATACCATTCTGTTAGGACCCCTCCCAAAAAAGATGCCTCTCCTGAGCTGGAAATGGTGAAAGGGAGATAATGACCCCCGAGTCCCACCTCCAGCAGGCCCCGGGGTGGCGACTATCTCTATGGGTATGAGTTTTCAAAAATATGGGAGGCATTACCCTTTTTATTATTTAAGATTGGGAAATAGGACAAGTCAACCCCCAAAAAGGAAAAGAACAAGTGTATAGAAATAAACCCAAACTAATCCCACATGCATGTTTAAATAGTTCTGAAACAAGGTACAAGTACAAGAAAGATGAAAACTACAATACCAAAAGAAACAAGTATAGAAATCTGTAGCAACTCCAACTGTCCCGACTAGTAGGGTCCTGCATGGCCCTGGTATTCCTCCTGGAAACCTGAAAGTAAACATAGGGTGATAATACATGTATACTCAGTAGGGAAACCTAAAGCACTCGTGCACAAGTGGAAAGACATCCTAATGTCCTGTGAGAACAACAGAAGAAACCTAGCAAGGAGTTCTATCCACCCAACCTTACCAGCCACACTCTTCACAACACAATCACAACAGGTAGTAGTATATAATAACAAGAGTATTGGGTACCCCGCACCTTTTTCCCCCACTATCTAGCTGCTCTTCCTAACAGAAAACGCCTTGATTCTACCACACTCTTCCCACCCGCACACACCTGGGCCTCAGAACCATGTATCCCGCCCGCACACAGCTGGGCCTCACAACCACGTATCCCGCCCGCACACACCTGGGCCTCACAACCACGTATCCCACCCGCACACAACTGGGCCTCACAAACACATATCCCACCCGCACACACCTTGGTCTCACAACCACGTATCCCGCCCGCACACACCTGGGCCTCACAACCACGTATCCCGCCCGCACACACCTGAGCCTCACAACCAGGTATCCCGCCCGTACACACCTCAGCCTCACAACCACGTATCCCACCCGCACACACCTATGCCTCACAACCACGTATCCCGCCCGCACACACCTGGGCCTCATCCCAAAGGTTCTTGGGAATTAGTAAAACCTCCTCGAAGAATCTTGGGCTAACCACCCCAATCAAAACCTACCCGAAGTGTCTTGGGTGTAAGGTCACCTCAAGCCATCACAGCCTAGGGAAGAAGGAGTAGGAAAGATCTAGTAACTAAGGGGAAAACACCCTCTCCCATGAAATGGGAGTGTTCGACACTAAGTGCTCAACATGGGTGGGGTGCGATAAAACAAAAAGATACAGATATATATATATATATATATATATACCAAATACTCAGCCCAACCTATGGCTTCTAATCAGAGAACTGAGCACATGCCTCGGCACTGCTACTATGAAGCATTCCTACAACAAACAACCCCAACACCATTTAGGTTTTCATGATTCAACAGAATTAGCTTATTAGTTCCTTAACTACTGGGCAACTATCCACAACCAACTATATCAATAATTTGTAAATCATATCCTCACCATCCAAAAATAAAGTTAGGAAACACAAGCAACACAACCAAGTCCCTCTTATTAACCAACCAACCTCATTGATTATTATTTCCGTTTCATTACCAATCCCCACCATTCATTAACTCTTCCACATTTTATTTATTATTCACAACCCATAGTTCGTTCACATTCAATCCCATCCATGTAGCCCCGCTGCCAACCACCATAACCACAACCAAGCTAACTGCAGCCCCACTGCTCACCTGATCCACAACAACCCACAAAAACACCCCCATCACATGCCACGTATCCAAGCCAACACCCACATGTTCATTATTCCATTTTGTTCAACCGGGGTGATCACACAAGGGTTCCAGATTTTAAATCATCCAACTTTACATGATTTACCAAATTTAACATTCAACAAAGTTCTATTCGCAAAAATGGTCGAGAAGAATAGGGAAACATTTCATTGCGCAAGCAAAGGCCCCCAACGACCGTGATTTTCAGTAGGCATAAGCCTATTCAATTTACAACATAATATCACATGATATAAAGATAAACATAACAACTTACACATCCCTGTTCTTTAACCAGTTATTATATTAAATTAATGGTTAAACCATTTCTCATGAAAACAAGAGGACACCCACCCCACATGATGCAAAATATAGAGAGACGAAGGTAAGATCCCTACCTCAACAGGTTCTGATCACAACACTCCCCCAGATCCACTTTAGAAGATGTTCATCGGCATCCGTCACTTCTGTCGAAACCCAGAAAAACCTCCTTGGGTGTATGTTGGAAAGTAAAGGCCTATGGAAAGGCAACAGATCCAAGTTCAGATGTTCTGGCTCGTCGTTATGATCCCGTGGCCGCTGACGGATCGTAAATCGGAGCTCGGACGAAGAAGTTATGGAAGAAAAAGGAGATGTAGAGTAGCTTGGGAGAGCTCTCCTCAGAGGAGAGGGGAGGAGAGGGGTGTGTTGAAAAGGAGGAGGGGATCCCTCCTTTTATAGGTGTTAAAAAAAGTACATGGTGTGTACTTTATGGTACATGGTGTGTACTTGGACATTTCACACGGCCACCATGCGGCTTCCAACACGGACTTCAACATGGCACGCGACCATTGACTGGTCAACACACGGTTTGAGGGTAACGTGTACGTGGGGTGGGACTACACGACGTGTAGTTTGGGGTACACGATGTGTACCCATTTATTTCACATGGCAAGGACACGACTCCAACAGGGCACACGGCCATTGACTGGTCAACACACGGTTTGAGGGTCACGCGTATGCGGGGAGGGACTACACGGTGTGTAGTTTGGGGTACACGGCGTGTACCCATTTATTTCACATGGTAAGGACACGGCCTGCAACATGGGGTATACCTAGTGAGGGGGTACACGGTGTGTACTCAGACTACACGACGTGTAGTTTCAAAATTCTGAAAAGTGTGGGAAAATTCCATTTTACCCTCCAGAACACTTCGTGACCTTCTTTTTAACAAAGGAATGGGCTGGAGAGGTACGTGCCATTACAAACACTCAAAGTTGAATTTGTAGAAATCGTAGAACAAAGCAACCAGAAACTTTTATTATGGTTCAAAATAAAATTTTCATACTTTATGGAGAAATAATCGCTATATAAAGATAGATATGTAGTTGTACCTGGAACCTTTGAAGTGGTTGTATGCGGTTGTTTGACATTGACCAGATCTGATGGACAACACTGCATCTGATCTACTGAGTCATTTGTTACCTGCATATTCTTAGGGTCCTATATCAAGTGTGTATTACCATGTATAACAGATTCTAGTTTCATGACAGCAGTATTATTAGACATAAAAGTTATGTTTTGTGTCCCGTCCTGAGCTGTAATAGGTATAAAGAGCAGTTTCCCAGAATCGGTAGGACTGATAAAAGGTTTAATGTGAGTAGAGGTAGAAAAAACTAATTCATTATCCATCATTTTGGCTTCATTATTCAACTCTAGAATTTTGTAATTGTAAACTTGCTATATTATTAAAGAATTAATGGTTGTTTCTATAAATTTCATGTTACACAACATCATAGAAACAATACCATCACTACTGTGAAAAGGTTGATAACCACAAAAATAGAAATTTAGAGCAGTAGAAATGGTTGTACCTATGATCATTGCCTTTTCCATATCAAATTTCTCCATGAGTATCTTCTTAGTGGAGAAATTGATTTTATGGATTTGTGTAGGATCTTGTATCGATGGTGTAATTCCTTTCAATGGATAAATAGAATTAATTTCCTTCAAAATTGTTTCAGTCATATTAGTATTAATGGAATGTGTTTTGTCTTTAGTAGATTTTAGGTGAGTTATAAGATTCTGAGATTTTATAGTATGGCCTGTGGAATCTGGAGTTTTTGATCAAATAAAATATGTACTTTGATCATGTGGAAGAGATTCTAAGTCATTTTTTTGTTGGATTCATTATTTCTCCCTAAAACATTAGTGTAATTAAAAAGGTAGGGGTCGTAGGTCTATCCAGTACCCATATATGGGGTGTTTTCATCCACAATATGTACAAAGATTTTGCAAGGGAAATCAAAATTATAAAGATTTTTGGTGCATGTGTTTTAAGCATTTCATTTTTCTTGTTCATGTATATTATACAACTTAATTAGGGTACTATTAGCGTCTTGGATGAGTTTAAATTTTGAGATATGACATGATGGACAAGTATTGGGTTCTTCATTCTCATTGGAAATCCTTATAGTGTCATGAACTAGATTATCTATTTATTCTAAGAGGAAATAATCTTAAATCAAGTATTCTTCTTCTTCAGAAATATATGTCCAGTTTATACCTGAGTTATCCAATTTTTGTGTCAAACTGTGTGATTTTTTCACCCAGATTTTAGGTTTCGTTTTGGGAGGCTCAGGTATATCCATCATGGTATATTCATATTTTATATATATCCTTATTTCCTTACAATATTTTTCAATTGGTTGAATTACATGTTTTCTAATCACCCTAAAATTAGAGATTGTATGACCAATTATCTTACAAAGGTCACAAAAGAATGGTTTCCTATCATATTCAATTCTAATTTCAGATTTGTTTTCATTAGAATTTATATTTAATGTACTGGGAAACATTGAATCTAAGTTAATTTCCACTATAACTGTAGAAAAGAGTCCTAGGTTGATATTTGTGGTTCTGTGATCAATTTTCAGAGGAGATCATATTCAGGAAACAATATCATTGAAAAGTTTTGGGTGCCAAAAGAACCAATTAAGGCCATGGAGTTTGACCCAATCATGTGCCATTGTATTCCTATATGTGTGTTCATTGAAAGAAGATTCACAGTCCGAAAATCAATGTAAACATGGTTTTAAATTATGGTTTCTAGTATTCCAAACTCTCTCTATATAATCTTTCAATTTCAATAGAATTTTAAAATATCCTTTCCCTATTAGAATCAATTTCCAGTTCGAAGAATTCTATAAATTTTCAACACGTGCATTTAATTCAGATAAAATCCAATGACGATCACTTTTGAGGAAGGAGATGCGGCCCATGATAGAATATTTTCACATTTGTGTGCATTTTTAAAGAAAATTTGGATCTTCTTCTACTATAAACCAACCTTCATCCAGCCTCTTGACAAGGGGAGGCTTCATTGGGATGTATTTTCATAGGTATGTACACTTCAGAGCGTCTAGAAACAAGATCTCCTTGTGTCTACTAGATAATGAATGGGTAGAATGATTTTATTTAGGGGAACCCTCCTTATGATTTTCCGCTACAGGATCAGGAACATGTGGCTCCTTCTTACTCCTAGGAGTAGTGATGTGATGCGATTCAAATCACCCTACATTAGAAAATATTCCATGAGAGTTTTGATTGAAAAAACGAGTGATGAATGTAACATCAATTAATTTTTATAAAGTTATTTTTCACTTAAATTCTATTCTTGCTTTTTTGGGGGGGTTTACCATTTATTTTGGTGGAAATAGTGGGTATTCAAAATTTGGGCAAAATTGTGAGCACATTTCATGGTTTAAAAATAAATTTTGTTTTATTTTATAACTATATAATTTTTCAAAATTTTACATGTATTCTATTTCCCAGTTGGCATCGCCTAGTATATTAAAATGACTATATCAATTCAGACCCCATAGTAACCTATAACACAGAAGGATTTGTGCTTTATAATAAGGTCTTGGGCTAGCGTGAATTTCAATTTCATACGTTAAAATAGTTTTTAATTCTTCAATATCTAATTCAATTTTTTTAGATTTTTGGAGATTCCAACTCTAACTAGATCCCACATACCCAAGGAGCGCTCTTATACTCTCTTCACACTTTTTGGAGTTCATCTTCATCATATATTAGGGAGATATTTCTTAATCATTCTCAAATCGTCCAGATTTGAATAGGTAAAATGTTTCTTTCATAAATCCTTCAATTTTACCTATTTTCTCCCGAATTAAGTCCCCATTGTACCTTATATGACTCCTTATAGGGTCTCTATAAGTTTGGATTACTTAATGATTCAACTATCGGTGTATTTGGGCCGATTACATCAAGATTTCTTCAAGTTAGTGTTTCTCTCTTCATTTCTATCATTCTCTTTAGGGTTTCCTCCCCCTTTCAAGAAGTTCTAGAATGATAGAAGATAAGGTTCAAACCTAGTGTTTCAGTTGGTTTCTTTTTGGTCAAATATTTTTGTTTTAGTTTGTATTTAACTTCCTTGAGGTGCAACGGTGGTGCAGTTGATGTTTCACAACATGATTTGAAGTTTTTGGATTCAAAAGGTAGGTGATTCCATGTATATTCATTTTTTGACGAGTTATCATGCTTGATTTAATAATTTTTATGTTCTTAATATGTTTTTAATTTTGTGAAAATCATTTTTGATGGATTTTGTTAAGCGGTAAATTTTATAGTTTCACTTTGTATCAAATTGGGTGTTTTTTACATGTAATCCTTGTGGTAATCTTTGGGTTGATGTTATAAAATATGAAAGTGGTTTGTTAAATACTGTTTTGGATACCAATTCTTCTTTTTTATGGTATTGGTGTGCTTTTGGTTTTAAAAGAGTGTTTTGAATAGATTTTATGTGCATACCCTTGTTTCACTCCTTGAAAGTCTCTTATGAAAATGTGTGGTTTTCATGTGTATCTGTTTTTTTATAATTTGAGGTGATTTTATAGTACTTGATAATGGTTTAATAAATGATTCAAGGTCTTTCAATTCTTCTTTGGTAGGGTATTGGTGTGATTTTGTCATTGAAAGAGGGTTTTGAAATGGGTTTTCTGTGCAAGACATTTTTATACCCTTTGGGATTGTTTTGTGAAAATTGTAAATTTTTTATTTGGTTAAACAATGTCGGAAAATGGTGTATATGTACTATTTTGGTATGTTTGTTCAACTAATATATGTTCTGGAAAGGTAATGTGGTGATTTAAGATGTCGAACATTTTCAAAATGTTTTATAAATTGCTGTAATGTTTTATCAAATGGAAAGAGAGGGGTGAAAAACATTTTTGGGCTGTTTTGTGTGATTGTGATGTGCAAAATGAATTTTATTTTTTATGAATGAATTATTATGTGTTCTTCCTGTGGTGTGTTATGTGATTTTTACTACCTTGTATAATTTCTATTAAAAAATTTAAAGGATTTGTGGAATTGTTAATGAAATTTGAAAAGTGTGGTGGGCTATTTTGGTGTGACTATGATTTCAAAATTCGTTTGAATGAAAAATTGGATTATGTGACATGTGTCTTATACATGTGGGATTTATGGTGAATGTGTGATGTGTAACTGGTATTTTAATGTTCCAATTTTATTTCTTTACTTGTTAATCTTGTTTTGAGCACAAGAGGAAAACCATGTATCAAGGTGGGTAGACGTGTACTAGTATGCTAGTGATATTGTGGGGTTCTGCCTCAGTTTCACGTAGAAAGTTGGACACTTACAACATTAAACAAATTATGATGATGATGATAATGGGGGACCACTATGTTTTGGGTAACCTCCCTTATAGTGTCCCTTGTTCACAAGAACGAATATTGTGATGGTTAATCACATCGGGATACAAGGTACTTGGGACCCACAATGAGCTAAGGCCTAGGGGTTACATTCCCATTGCTTTTGCTCATTAGTTTCTTTTTTCTTACCATTAGCTTACAGTATTCTTGGATCGAAAATTGAGTAATGTAGAAATTATTTTTAAAAGTTTTTATTCTTTGAAATAGACCACTTGAAAAATTCTTTTTTTTAAGATGCATTTTTTAGAAATTGTCACTAGCATTTCATGTCTTCAAAACATGAATGCTTTTCATCATTGAATGATTATCACATGTAATATCTTAGTGGTGGTAATCTATAGGTATTTTTATCACACCCTATTTACATCCATGGCTGTAGATAGACTTGGTTATTTTTGTCGCAGGTTTGGGTACCGCTTTGGTGCCAGCTGTTTGGTTTTTTAGGGGTCTGTCATGATGTGGTGTTGTGGAGATGGATTTAGGGTGGTGTCTCAAACCATGTAAAGGTTCTTAGGCTGTTTTTTTTGGTTTTATTAAATTCTTATAGTATTTTAGAGTATTTTAAAACCATGTAATTGAGTTGTGAAATTTTTTAAAAGACATTTTCATTGAACTATCCATATTGGTTTTATTGGACTTATTTTTTGTTGTATGTTTATAAACTCAGGTACATCATTCCCAATTTTTTTATGATACCCATTCACTTGTGCTAGCCCATGGCTACCAGGAATTCCCTTCAGGCCTTGTCACAATCTAGTTTTGGTGCTAGGTTTGATGGAAACCAGATTTGGTTCGTTACAAAATGGTATCAAAGGAGGTTCGCTCTTTTGGGTCGTGTTATTTTGGGAACAGTTAGGATAGTTTGGAGTTAGGACCATAGGGACATGACATTCAGGTTATTGATACTGTTCCTGGACATCACATCCCATGATGGGATTCAGTTCACCAGAGGAAGTGGGGATTTGTCATAGTCCTTTGGTTTTTTTGGTTTGATGATGATTAGGGGAAATCAAAAAAGGGATGGGTTAATGGTCTCTGTAAGATCGCATGGCCTGGAAAGCCATGTGGGGCCAGGAATATTTTCCCTGATAAAACTTTGTGACAATGGAGTGAATGGAATTTGGCATCCAACCATATGTCCAAGTCACCCATTGAAACAAATTTCCTCTTGCATAGTATTGTGTTCATTAGTTTTGAAATCATAGATGTTTGGTTTTAAAGAAAAAATTTCTTGGTTTTAAAAAGCGTAGGGTTATTGCGATATGATTTTATAATAAAGAGGGAATGGTTTGATTGGTGAAATGGTAGAACTATATATGTATATATTTTTTTTAAATAGAAAATGGTGTGTTTACACATCCTTTAAAAGGAGGACATTAAATTAATGTTCGTTTTGAAATAGTATTCCCAATGGACTATTCTAAACTATTGAAAGGGGTTTTAATGAGATTAAATTTTTTGAAATTGATGTATATTACTTGAAAGTGAGTATTGGTTTGATTTATTGGGATTTTGATTTCATGGTTAGCGGTCCTCAGAAAATTGATGTATTGGTTGATTATTTTGGTTTTGAAAAGTTGAAATAATTTTAGTTTTAACCTTTTATATTTCTATAACCGACCAAATGCATGGGGTTATATGATATGATGGATGGTTAATGGTTGGACTTGATGAGTTCTGGAATATAAATGAAGAGGGTGCTAGGTGTGGCATAGAAACATGCTTGTTTGAGGCCCATAGGGTACCATTGGTGGATACACTAATCACTGAACCGTTTATTTTCAAATAAATGTTATAAAGGAAAAAATGTTGTATTGATGACTGGTTTGGGATTTTGGGTATTATTTAATTTTTAAATAGTTTATGTTGTTGGATTTTTTGAGTCCAAGAACCCCTCTTGTTCAAACCGTGTTTTAGGTATGTGTTTGGTGGGTAAGATGGGTTAAAGGGACGATTAGTGGTCTCTTCTGAGAAATGTTTTAGGATAACTTTACAGTGGTTACTTTCATGAGTTTGGATCTATTTTGTGGAACATCAGGACCAATGGACCATCTTAGTTGGTTCCTTGGGTTTTCTAATTGGATAAGGTATGCCCCCATTAAGGGCTAGTTTACTACTAAAGTGAAACCCGTATTTTTTTACCGTTGGAAAATCCTCCAGTTGATCAATATAAGGAATCTTTTCCCGATCTTTGTAGAATGAGTATATACACTATCCTTTTTGGTTTTGAAAATCCTCTTTTATTTGGATGGTGCTCATGGATGGTTGAAAGAGATATTAGTTTCTTATGTTACCTAATTCGAGGAAGGTGGAAGTAGTCTGGGGATGTTCGGGGGGACGAGTATATATGTGGTGTCTAAGAGGGCCTTTGGGTCCTTCGTAGTCTCTTTGAAGTATGTGTTTATATTAAACAACCAGTGTGGAAAATCTGGTCATAAGAGGCTGTTATGGCCATTTTCTGGAATTTTGGGTTGTTTGGGGATGTTGGCTAAAGTACCCCCTCAATGTATTAATTCTATCAGCTGCATTGTTCATGTTCAGTGATGTGTTGTGATATCGCGTGCTCGTTTGATTGTAAAGGTGATGTTATAAAATCTTTTGTGGGAATGTTTTTCTCAGAAGTTTGTCTCCTTTCAAAAAAATCTCAACATCCTTTTTTAGAGGATGGTTTTTCTATATATACTTTCATCCTTCCATTTCTCATCTAAAGAAACAATGGGTGAAGTGTGTGCATCTAATAAGCCCCTGTTTTAGTGAAATGTCGGGTTAAAGAAAGATGAGTTGGGAGTGTGTTATGTCTTGGTAAAATTATATGGGATTGAAATGTAGTTATTAGTGGAACACAAAGAATATGTTCCATATAGGGGTTTCCAAATCCTAACTATGAGACCGAAGATGCTTTAATATTTTGGGCTCCATGTATAGGCACTAATGTGAAGATGGCGCGTAGTTAGGTGAATTCCCAAGGTCTTTCAAACCCTTGTACATAGTCTGATCCTCAATATGAAATATGGGAATAGTTTAAACATCTGGTTTCATCATCTTACCTATGTTTTTCCCATTCAGTGGAATGAGGTGGAGTGTCTCATGAATGTGTTATTGACCAATGTCATTATTTTCCCCTTTGGTTTCCATTGAGTTTTTGAATTATGGTTTGGAATTTGGATATACAAGTTGATAACATGGTTTTCACATGATTAGTAGTAACCATACCCAAGAAAACCGTGTAATTAGAAGTATCCACATGGTTAGCGCATAGTTTCTCAAACTGCGCGGATTAACCGTGTAACCATCCCAACTCTTTAAATTTGGGTTCTTGCTATGTCGGCCCATGCTGGCCAGTTATGATGGTTATTTGTTATGGTGGTGAGACCCACTATGATTCTCAGGTTGGTTCCTTTGGAAATTTCGAATGGAAGACTACCTTTTGTGCTAGGGAGTCCATTCGGACCTCCCCGGTTAGTCTCCCAATCCTGTCTCGGGAAAATTTGAGTTGTCTCTTATGGTGGGGATCCCATTTGTGTCTCCCTATACTAGTAAATAATATTGGTCCTTGGTATTGTATTAGAAGTATGTAGTCTTGTTCAGAGCTATATAAATTCCTACATCTTCCTTGGGTAAATGTTGGGAGTGGATAATGCTCAACGGTCTAGTTAAAGCAAGGAAAGTGTAACCATGTTCATTTTTGTTGTTCATTTGGGTAAATTGATCGAATATTGTTCAGATAGTGTTTGAGGAGTTTCATCTAGGGATAAAATTTTATTATACTAGATCATTTTAGGAAGTAGTGTATGTTTTGGTTAATGATTGGATTACTTCATTGATTGATCCATTGGTTGTGTTTTGGCATTTTGGGGGTGGGTGAAACTTGGAAAAGGACTCCATTTTGGCCTTTCGATTGGGTTTGGTTTTTTCCTTTGGCCTTGTTGTGGCTTTCCGAGGGTGGAAAGAATTATGGTGCGGATAATTGTTACATCAATGACTTCTTTTAAATTTATTATTTTAATTTCCATTCTTTCTTTGTTTTGGGGTTTTCCCATTCATTTTTGTGGAAATGTTAGGTCTTCAAAATTTGGGCAAACCGTGAGCCCATTTCTATATTTTAAAATAAATTCTGTTTCTTTTATAACTCCTTAAATTTTAAATATTTTACACTTATTAAACTTACCAATTGGCATATCCTGGAATATTAAATCCACCATATAATTTTAGGACCCCATTTAAATCCATAATAATGATGGATTTTGGTTTTTTATTAAGGTGTTGGGCCAGCCCGAATGCCCATTTCCTGCATTAAATTTATTAAATTATTTAATATATCATTCATATTTTATGGTTTTATAGTGATTTCAACTCTCAACCGATCCCACTTACCCAAGGAGTTGTTCCATGACCTCCTCCTTCTATTGGGAGCTCATCTCCCACATGGATTAGGGAGACCTTTATTAACCATTCTCAAATAGTCCAGATTTGAAGATGTAAAAAATTTCATAACGCCTTTAATTTTTACTATTTTTTCTCTAATTCAGTCCCGACATGACCTACTATGACTTTTTCGAGCCACACTATAAGTTTTGGTTACATAAAGATTCAACTATTGGTGTATTTGGGCTGTTTTCATTAAGATTTATTCAAGTAAGTGTTTCTCTCTTCATTTCCTTCTTTATCCTCTGGGTTTCCTCCCTCTTTTATAATGTTTTAAATTTTTTAGAAGTTAGGGTTTGAACCTAGGGTTCTATTTCGTGTCCTTTTGGTCAAATATTTGTGTTGTAGGTTGTATTTCACTTCCTTGAGGTGTGGTGGTGGTGTAGTTGATGTTTTGCACCATGATTTGGGGGTATGATTCAAAAGGTAGGTGATTCCATCTGTAATAATTTATTGATGAGTTATCATGATTGATTTATTTATTTTTAATGTTCCTCATTTTCTTTTCATTGTGAATGAAATTTTTTTAAGGGGGTTTGTTAAGCAGTTTATTTTATAGTTGCACTTTTTTTCAAATTGGTTGTTTTCCATGTGTAAACCTTTTGGTAATCTATGGGTTGATGTTATAACATATGAAAATGGTTTGTTAAATATTTTTTTGGCCTCAAATTCTTCTTTGGTAGGGTATTGGTGTCATTTTGGGTTTAAAATAGGGGTTTTGAATAGGTTTAATGTGTAAAACCTTGTTTCACTCCTAGAAAGTGTTTTATAAAAATGTGTATTTTTCATGTGAATCTTTTGCGGTATAATTTGAGGTGATTTTATAGTACAAGATAATGGTTTAACAAATTTTGCACGGACATCCAATTATATTTTTTTGGGTCTTGGTGGGATTTTGGCATTGAGGGGCGATTTGGAATTGGGTTTTGTGTGCAAAATAAAGTTATACCCTTTGGGATTGTTTTGTGAAAATTGTAAATGTTTTATTTGGATATACAAAGTGGGAAAAGTGTGTATATTTACTTTTTGGGTGATTTTGTTCTCATAATATGGGGTTTTAATGGGAAAGTGTTCATTTATGATGTCAATCACTTTTAAAATGTTTTATAAATTGCAGAAATGTTTTATCAAATGGTAAGAGAGGGGTGAAACACGTTTGTGGGATATTTTGTGTGAGTGTGACATGGAAAATGAATTTTTTGATAAAAGAAGTATTATATTATGTCTATGTGGGATGTTATGTGATTTGGACTACCTTGTAATGGTTTTATAAAATTGACTAAAATATTTTGGGATGTGTTAAAGAAAAATGAAATGTGTTGTGGGCTATTTTTGTGTAAGTATGATTTCAAATTGAATTTAAATGAAAAAGTGGATATTGTGGATTGCATGATATACATGTTGGATGTTTGGTAACTATTTATGTGGAAGTGTTATTTTCATTTGAATAGTATATTTCTTGACTTTTTGAACTTCCTTGAGAACAAGAGCGAAACCCATAATGGATGTTTACTGATATGCTAGTGATACTGTGGGGTTTGGCCTCAGTTTCACATCACATTTTTGACGATTACAACACTAACTAAAATATGATAATAATTATTATGATTAGGGACCACTATGTTATGGTTATGATCCCTACTAGTGGATCGTGGGCATGAGAAGAGATATTGTGAGGGTTACACTCACCGAGATACTAGGTACCTGGGACCCACATTTTGCTAGTTCATTGGGGTTACTTTCCCATTACAGGTGCTCATTAGATACTTCGGGATTATTGTCGGTATATATTATGGCTGGATGGAAATTTCGTAGTGTTGAAATTTTTTTTATAATTTTTTATTCTTCAACATAGCTCACGTGAGAACTTCTTTTATTTAAGTTGCATCTTTTAGAAATTGTCACCAGCAGTTCATGTCTTCAAAACATTTAGGATTTCCCGGTTTGAATTTTATCACAAGGAATCTCTTAGTGGTGGTATCTTAATGGGAATTTCCTAAAACCCTACTTACACCTTTGGGTGTAATTAAAAATGGTTATTTTTTCCGTAAGGTTGGGTACAACTCTTGTGCCAATGGTTCTGGTTTTTAGTGGTCCATCGTGATGTTGTGTTGTGGAGATGGATTGAGAGAGGTGCCTCTTTCCATGTGGAGGTTCTTGGGATATCCAATTTGGGATTTATTAATTTTTTATTTTATTTTAGATTTTTTTAAAGCCTTGTAACTCAGTTCTAAAATATGGTAAAATATGGTTTGGTTTAAAAAATATAAATTGGTTTTATTGGTCTTGTTTGTCATTGTATGTTTATAAACTCTGGTAAATCATTCCAAATTTTCATTTTATGATACCCAGGAACATGTGACAGCCTGTGGAGATTGGAAATTCCTTTCTTTCCATGTCATATATTGGGTTTGGTTCCAGTTTTGATGGTGACTATATTTTGTTTGTGACAAGGAACCCCTAATCGCATGAGGGTTTTAGTGAGAGATGGTCACTCATCTGTTTAAAATCCCATCCACACATTTGGCTAAATATTAATATATATTTATATATTTATTGAATATATATTATTTTTTTATATATTAATTAAAAATATGGGTATGAGGGAACCATTTTTAAATTTTTTATACAAGAACTACCAAAGAAAAATTATCATAAAAATTCCAACAGTTACCATCCAAAAATAAATATTCAGATGAGTAATAATTAATAGATGGGTGTTAAAATTTTATAAGTGTATCATATATGATACAATTATATAAATATGAATCTATTATATAATTATAATAAATTAAAATTTATTATAAATTATTTTAGATAAATTTTTTGTCAAGTTAATCTTTAAGTAAGGGATTTTCATGTCAGTTTTATATTAGTGAGACATATGCCATATTTAACACATGATTATTTTATGTAGTGAATTTAAATATTATGAATATATTTTGTGATGATAATAATTAAAATTATACGGATTTACTTATCCATCGCATGTTCCCTATTTTATGAGGTTTTGATTTTATAGTTACCAATGTTTTTTGGGATTTATGTTTCAATATAATTTTTCTCCAGAATTGTTTAAGATCGGGATTACAATGATAAAATTTTATGACATGTATATCAGGGATACAATAAATTTTATTACCCTTTGGTAATTTATATAGATAATTTCCTTTTAATTTAATCTATCTCTATTTTAGATCTCAATATACCAAAAGAATTTTTTAATTAATAACTGAATTTGTTTCAATTTTCAGTCGAATTCCTTTTTCTTCTATATCCATGTTTTTTATAAATGTTTTTAAAAATTATAATATTGTACCCTATTGATTTTTAAAAATAATTTTTACAAATAATTTATTTTTTAGAAACTTTTTTCAATGAATTTTCTTATCATGTTCCAAATTAGGTACTCTTGACTTTTTACTGAAAAAGGGAAAAGAATATTTTATTTAATATACACATCATGAACTGAATTTTTAGTCATCATGGCCACTAAGAAAATTTATTATTACCCTAAAAGTATCCAAGATTCATATCAATGCAAATATTTTGGATATTTTTTTATTTTTATACTGTGATTTCATAGTGAAAAGTGTATTTTCCACAAAAATTATTTCAAGTGATCTTTTAGATGAATTCTCACCTAAGATGGCATCCATTAATTTACTTATGATTTACATGTGATGTGATCGAATGATACACACCCATTCATTCTCTATTCGATTTATGATTATGATTAACATATGTTTATGTAACACATTTATTTTCAATGGGTTATTTTATGATGAAATTTTGAAATAATTATGAATATAATTAATGTTTTATAGGTTTATATATATGATGAGTGATTTATAGTATTCCGGAACACATATGAATAGACTATTATTATATGATGTGTGTAATAAGAATTATATATCCCTTTTAATGCATTGTGTAAATATAAGTATCTCATAAGATAAAAGGGATAGTAAGGGGAGTGAATATAGTTCAGTAAGGGTTTATATCCAACATTATAGCCTTCTGAGTGAGCC
The DNA here is from genome assembly GCA_963277665.1 of Viscum album. NCBI lineage: Eukaryota > Viridiplantae > Streptophyta > Magnoliopsida > Santalales > Viscaceae > Viscum > Viscum album. The sequence goes on along the minus strand of OY728163.1, from coordinate 1,842,968,790 downwards.
TTGAATAAGGATATACTAGAATTAGGAGTAAAACCAACACAATATGATTATATTTAGACTAAAACATAACTAAGGAAATGATTTTATATGATATGTAAAATGAAAAAACTTATATTATGTCCCATTTTTATACTTACGAGGATTGTTTCCCTGATTCCATTTGGATTCATCTCTTATAAACTTCCAACCTTGATTCAATGACTCCAAATTATGATATGTGTTATGCAAGGTATAGTTTTCATATGTTAATATCATGTTATCATACCCTTTTTGTCATGTTATGTTTTATGTGATAATTATTATCTCCCATGTTTACCCAACTGAGCATCTAAGATCACTATTTATTATGTTCCCATACCCAAGTTATAAATAATGGTTTTATATATGATATGTCTATGAAGGATGATAGTTATGAACAACTTAGTGGGGGATGATATAGATATCTTATTTTCCATGTTATTATAAATTAATGATTCCAAATACACTAAAATTATATAATTTTAGCATGGATTGTAATGTTATGAGATGATTAACCATCTATTAATATGTAATATATATATAAATATTAAAAGATTCCACTGTAATAGTTGGTATCATAGAAAAATTTAGTAACCATTGGAAACTAGGATGATAAATGATGTGTGATAATCCTTACGATAATCCAATATATAAGATATCGTCTACTGTTTTTGTAAATAAAGGAGTGTGGTTTTCCAAAAAACATCTATGTATGGATACTAAAAGTGGATGTGTTTTTGAAAGCAATTCATCTATGCATAATGAACATGAAAATTGTTGGTTGGGTATATCTCATCCATAATCCCTATACAAGGTGTGTGTCCCCTTACAACACACCTAGTTTGACACTCATAAGGTATATTCTCATGTTTTCCATTTTTATTTAGAAAAAAATATGATCAATCTGAATATATAATGATCATAGATTGACTTGGTTAAATAAAAGGAATCATATATTTAACTTAATTCTCTATGATATAGACATTTTATAAATGATTTTCCTAATTCTATGCATGATCATAAAGATTATAAATGTTTTATGGTCAAAAAACCTATTTTTAGTTCTTTAAGGGATTGAATATAGAACGATGAAATTGAGGACATAATAGGTATACTCAAATATAAAGTTACCCTATTTGAGAATAGTTATATGAATTTTTATAAATCCAAAAAATATCAAAAAAAGGTAATTCATGAACACAATGATGAGATATTGAATTAATGGGGAAAATTTAATGGTATGATAATAGTATCTCAATTTTTTAATCATTATATGGTTCAGTTTTAGGGGAATGTACTTTATAAAAATATTTTTATTCCCCCTCTAGTTTATTTCAATATTATTTTGGGCACCGATTGTATTTCCTTATATAAAGCCTATATCAATTTACAAGGAACTGATGTATCATTTGGTATTATGATCCATCGTATGATTGTCTATCATTGCGATAGTGAATACGAACATCTAATGGAAATTAAATCCATTTAATGGGTCTTGATTTATTTTTCAATAGTGGTGATTATCTTAAATTATTGGGGAGAAAATAAAAATAAATGTTTTGAATTTTGTACATGATATTTTATGTCATTCAATAATTATTTCCTAATCTTCCTATAAATACCGATGTTTTGTTTTTAATAGTTATCGTACCTAGAGCTATAATAATTTTAATAACTCGATATATAATAGAAGAAATAGAGTTATTAGAATTAAATAAGTAACTGCATGAGAATATTCATAGGGTATTAATTCAGTAAATTGAAACACTATGGGGTTCACCAAGTGTTTTTTAATAAGAATAATGGATCAATGTGACTCAGTAATGATTATTAGGAACTGAACAAGAATATAATCAAGAATAACGTTCATATGACTCATATTGATGATTTGTTAGATCAATTATAATGTTTTTCATTTTTTACAGTGATTTATCTAAAATCTAGTTAATATCAGTTGAGAATCAAAAATTTAATACATACCCAATAAAACCATCCATTTGAGTATGGAATATATGAATTATAGTGATACTATTTAGTCTTAGTAATACCACCACTATTTTCATTAATTTAATTAATAGATAATATAGATATTAACTTGATTATATTAAAATATTTTTTATTGATTTTGTTCTTAGATATATTCCAAAAGTAAGTAATAACATAAAGATCACTTGAGGATTTTACTAAAGTCCATAGGATGGAGACACATAATGAAAATTTCTCTACGTGTCAATTTCAGAAACCAAAATTTTTATTTTTGGGTATGTCATCACAATAGATGGTATTTCGGTGCATATATCAAATAAAAATGTTGCGAAATATTGTTCTTATTTAACATTTGTGACTGGGATATATATATTTCATGGTTGGAAATTATAGTATTGATTTTTTTAGAAACATTCACATGGTTTTCTGATCAACTGGCCATGTTAACTCAGAAGGGTGGAAAGAACCTTTGAAAAGATGCGTCTGAGGAAACTTTCATGGATCTTAAGAGAATGTTAGTCATCTCACCAGTTCTTACCCTACCCTACAATAAAGAATATGTTTTATCTTTATTAACACATCAATGAAGTGGTTGGGAAGCATACTCATGCATAATGATATAGTGATAGCTTATGACTCCTAAAAATTAATAGTTCAGGAGATAAATTACCAAACTCATTATTTAGAGTTAGATACAATATTTTTTTATTAACGATATAAAGGTATTATCTATATGGAAAAATGAGTGACATATGTATTTATCATAGAATTTAAATGTATAAATTAGCTTATAGATAATTGAATATACGATAGAGAAGATGATTGGAGATTCTCAATGATTATGACAACCTAACACATTACTACCCTAGGAAAGTGAGCAAGGTGGTCAATATTTCTATTTTAAAGGATCATGTTATCTTAACATTGAATATCATAAAAAAAGATCAAATATTTCAACATTTTTAAAGGATGGACCTATAAATATTTAAGGTATGGAATAAATCATATCTTTCTCAAATCAGTGTTCAACCAACAATCCAATATAATATTAAATATGAGTAGAAAGAGGTTGTGTAGTAGAAAATTAATGTGGGAAATTTTCTTGATTTAAACTTAGAATGTGACGTGATGATATGTTTTGGTAACTCTTTTATTGTTCCATCCAAAACAAATTTGACGAAATATCCATTTAATGAATCCAATAGTTCCTCATTCTATATTTATCTTGGAATTATGAAGATTTATGGAGGCCTAAAATAATATTTATGGTTATAAAACCTGAAGATAGATATGTAAGAGTATATATATAAGTTATTGATATGTTATAAATTTAAAGCTACAAGATTTATTTTTAATAGAATATTTAAAAAAATATCCATACTAGAATGCTAATAAGAATACATCACCATAGATTTTATGGTCGGACTCCCTAAAACATATGTCGTTCATATAGACATATATGATTTATTATATAACATTATAAAGTTAGAAAACGTCATTTATATAAAAGAATATTTCTCCCTTGAACCAATTTCCAAAAATAGACATTATAGAAGTTGAATAGCATTATATAGTACCAAATTCTACTACTTCTAATAGAGATAATAGTTTTACCTAAAAGTTGGGGATATGTTTTTAATATGATCTATGTTAAGAGTTGAGTTTTAGTAAAAATTATCATCCTTAGATATATGTTCAGTCCGAGAAAATAATTCAAACCGTAGAGGTTATGTTGAGGACATGATATATGTATTTACATATTGGTTGGGACCAACACATTCCTCTAGTTGAGTTTTCATACAACACTATCTTCCACTAAATCTTTCAAATTTCACCATGTAATGAACTATATTGAAACAACTGTATATATCTAACTTGATATTATCAAGTTTGAGAAAACATATGTTGATACCAGGGAAGGATGTGGAAATGGTAGAGAATGTTAGATCCATATAGTATCACATCAGGGTAACTTAGAGTAGATAAAAAATTATTTTCAAAAATAAATGGTTAAATCTAGAATTCAAATTTAATGAAAAGGTAATCCAACCAATTAATCCATAGAATAATGTTGTGATATTTGAAAGGAAGGGAAAGATGATACCTAAGAATTTTTTACCAATGAATAATCATGATCAATTAGGGATGTAATCGTATCACTTAGATATTATATAGACCTCTGCCATGTTTTAGATGTATTCTATGTATCTCTCATGGGAAAGTAAATACCTAATCATTTGCAGGTAATAAACTCATAGGTTGTACCTCCAAATCAAGATCATTTTTTTATGATTAATAATTAAAAATATTGGGTCATGGATATGAATTTATATGGAATAAGACTACAGTTTAGTTTAATGTTCTATAGTGGAATATAAAATAATATGAAACTTCACAGGAACCTAATGATGTGATGAAATACATAAACAATCATTTTTTGTATCGATGTGTTGAAAATTTTAGGGTAAAATACATTTTAAGTGGGGTATAATTTAACACCAATATATTTTATAATGTATTTATTTTCAATTAAATTTAATTTCTTCGATATCATGTGATACATGCAACCCCGAGTCTAAATTTACCATATTAGAATATTCCATTAAAACATAGACATTAATTATGTATATTGGATATGAAGAACCACATTTTTAAAATTATTTAAAATTATTTTTTATAAATCTTATATACCAATAACTAAGTTCTAATATTTTAATAATTTCCTAATATTCTTTAAAACGATACATTTTCCCTCCAAAATGGTTCTTTTTTATTGAGAAAATTTAATAATTAATTTCATTAACCATTAGGAAATGTATTTTAAAAAATGGAAATAATTTTTGAAATAATCATGTCCAAATTATTTTAAGAGTTAATTTATGGATTTTTACTGAAAGGATTGATTTGCAGATGAATACAGAAAAATAATACTTTTTATTGAAAACAATCATTTCATTTATGAATTAAAAAAGGTAAATTTTTTTAAAAAATTGTTTTTAAAGTACAATTAGTTAATTTATATAATTAGTTATACAATTTAGTAAATTTTAATAAGTTTTTTATGCATTTTTATGGGAAAACATTTCATACTTTGGAAAACATTTTTCAGAGAAACTACTTTTCATCGTGTTATATTAGTTTATATTTTATTTAAATTCTTCCTCTGGTTTTAATTGAATTTGATATAATAGATCATTTAATTTTAAACATAAGCTATAAATTTTTTATTGATTCCAGTTTAATTTATAGTCATGATAAATATTTAAAATAATAAAAATTATATATTATGGTTAAGGTTATAATGGGTTTACTAGGGGCTTTATATTAAGAGATAATGGTATGTTTTAAAATTAAACATTACTAGAACCTATTATATATCCATATTTTTCCCTCATCCTAGAAAAAATTATAACATTTATCTATTTAAAATAATTTTACTTAATAATTACATTTTTTTGTTTTTTCCTTTTATGAAATTCCTCATGTATCATCTCCCCCACTAAGAATAGGACACCTCTCATTTATCCCTTTTACAATTATTTGAGCTATATAGCCCAAAAACCCCGTTATTAATTATATTTTCAACCTCCCAATAAAATATTTAGAGTTCTAGCTCACCTTCAAATACCATTCCAAGGATCCTTATGAAAATATCTAAATGAGGCATGCCGAAGAAAAGGTAATCATCATACACCATCTCATTCACGTTATTTATTTTCATACCTCCTCTTAATATGTTTTATTAATTTTCAAATAAAGACATAAGTTTCCAAAGGATTATTAAATTTTATCAATATTATAGAACCTCCACTATTCACTCTATTTTCTATAAAATTGTAATTCAATTTCTCGATCATACGTATATTTTCACTACAACCTCTATGTAATGATACAATTCATTTTCCATCACAAAATTCAATAGGTAGACATTATTTAGGGTTAAAAATTTATACATTATATATATGAAATAATTATCATTTTGTAATTATAATATCATATACACCTTTTTACCTTATAATCTATTAAAACTGATATTGTTCATTGTTCATATGTGTCAACTACAACCTCCACATATCGATGCGAAATTTTTTTCCCACTTTTCCAGGATGATAATAGGGATAAATTTAATGAATATATTTGATATATATTGTAAAATATTGATTATATATAGGCGATTTATTATTTACCTTTATTTTTTCCATTTATAAATAATTGAAAATAGTGTTCATGCGTTCATAAGACCTATCATCTACAAGAATGGTGTAATTCATTTTTATATCACTAAATTTTATAGATGAATCTAAATATATATAAACAAAAAATACATGTGAAATTTATATTATTACTATTATTATTCTGTAGAGTTAGGAACCCTAATCATTGTACAAGTAACAAAACAACCAAACTGAAATTCCTATGAAAAAAGAAACCATTAACACTCAGAAACAATGATGTTAATAAATAATTTTTAATAAATGTGTATTAAAATGATATAATTGGAACATATATTATATTATAAGTATTTAAATAATTTTGGAATATTTTTATAATAAATTTTAATTTATTACATATGTGTTTAGAAATTTTTTTATGAATTTCAATATGTGGTATGGTATTTTAATCTCACACTTATTTCGGTGAGGCACATGCCATATTCACCACATGTTTCATTTAGGTGGTATTTTTACTTCTAATAAATTAATATTATCCTTATTATCATTAAATTATGTGTTTTTAAATATTTATCTATGTTTCACTCTTTTTTATGTCTTGATTCAAAAGATTCAAAAGTGTTTATGGATTAATGGTACAATCATATTGTTTTCTAACATTGTACATATTCAAGTATTCAATAATGAAATTTTATAAACAATCTATCTTGTAACCCATGAATTTTTATATTGTAATATTTTTTAAAGATATTATATATTTTCCTATTTTTTAACTATATTTAGTAATTCATGAGACCAAATTAATATTTATATGGAAATTCAAGATTGTTTCTCTTTTCAATCAATCGTATTTTTTCTTCAATATCCATGTTTTATAAAAAAATCAATAAAGTTTTTATTGTTGTCTCATGATTGTATAAGGTAATATTTTACCAATGGTTTAAATTTTATAAAACCCTTTAAATAGAGTGTTCTTGTTATTTTACAAAAAAATTACTTTATAATTGTTACCAAAAACATGAAAGTAATATTTTTTTAACATACATGAAATGAAAAAAAGTTCCTGCCATCATCACCGCTCAATGATTTTATAAATCCTTTATATGTTTCCAATAATATTTTTAAATAAATTTCTTCTATCATATTCTTGGAATTTTAATATTTTAACAAAGAGATTTAAAATTTAAAAGGTCATTTTCATCTTGAAATATTCCTAGTGGTCATTTAATGGATCTCTCATGTAAGATGAAATTATTTGATGTTACTTACACTTTAATTGGGATATGATCAAATGATACAAAACATATTATTTCATTGTATGGTTTATTATTATGATGAAGTGATGTTTATTAAACACATATATTTTCAACAGATTATGTTATGATGAAATATTGAAATGTTTATAAAACCGGTTTCCTTTGAATAGATTATGATATGGGATATATGATTTATGATCTTGTGGAACATATATGAATTTATTTGGATTATATGATTGGTGGGCATAAAATTATTTTTCCCTCAAATGCATTGCATAAAGATGAATATATAATTATATAATAATTACATGAAAGGGAAGTGAACCTAGTTTATTAAGGTACTTTGTCCACTATGATAGTATTGGGAGTGAAACTTGACCGAGGATATGAGGGTATATACAGTGAACCAAAAATACTATGATAGTCATGGTTGTAATACATGAATTGAGAAATTATTTTCTATGATTATGTATATTTCACAAAATTATATCTTATTCCAATGTTATTCTCTCATCACTCATGATTTTAAAATCCATTACGATTCATTTCATTTGAGTTGCCTAGCTTTACCCCATGAATAATTACTTCTATCTTTTCCGTGTAGGGTATGGTTTTCAAATGTTAATCCCATTTTCTCATATAATTATGATCATATTATGTTTTACTGAAATTTTATGCCTCCAATATTTATGTTTTTTTGGAATTTAACATCACCCTTTCTTAAGTTTCCTTTCCCTATGTTATAATGAATGTTTTTAAGTATGATATGTCTTAGAATCGTTCAAGTTATAAAGAACATTATACTGGATGTTGTAGATAAATTTTGAACCAACTGTTTATGTATCAATATTTCTAAGATACTAAAATTATAAAATTATGTAATGTATTTTAATGTTATTTTAGGAATATAAATATAAAAAGATGTTATATATATGTATTAAATGAGTGTGTTTCTATATTACATCTGTTAAAAATCTATAAATCCCAACTAATTTTATATAATAGATCCTCACTAGAACTCAACATATATTTAGTTTGTCTAAAATATTTCCACGAATTCCTCTTTCATGATATAATAGATTCTTTTTATTTCATCCTTATTAAAGGTAAATAATATTTGATATAATAAGATTCATGGTAATCGTGATAGATATTTTAAAAACATACCATCTTCTCATGAATATCATTTCAGTTATTTCAATAATAATACCATAATTTATTCTTTATAATAATACTATTTACACACCTCACAATATGATCATTTGATCCTTCACCAGAATCTAAATATCTAAAACATTAAAGAAATCCGAATTTCTTCTTCCTAGAAATATCATAATTTGAAAATTGAGCACTCAAAATTGATCACCAAATGTTGGTGAGAATGAAAATTTTGATTTTCTATTCTTCTTATTAGAATACAACTTATCTCGACTATCATACAATATGAGATCCCCGATAAGATTATCAAAAAGTATTGTTTTTAACATTTATAGTATTGTCTATCATTTACCATTTAGATTCTAATTCTTTTAGAATAATATCAGTGACCATCTCAATCAATTTTTCATTTATAATTTTATTTTCGACATGTGATTATAGTCCATATACACCTATTATTAAAGGTTGGTTATTTTTAACCACATATATAATAGGTTTATAATCAAATTACAAAAAATATTTTCAAAAAATTTCAAATTTATACTAGAGAAATTCAGAAGTTACCATTAGAGTAACTTCCACCTTTTCAAAATTAATTTCATTTGGTGGCACATGATTAATTTTGACTAAAAGTATTTCTAGCCATTGATCATTGAAATGAATAATAATTTTTATAAATGGACTGATAGTCTATATTTTCCTAAATATTAAACACATATATTTAATTCTTTTTAATTTTTTAATTTATATTCATACTTTGAGTGTGGTATACTCCTATATTGATAATAGAGGTTTTTATCCAATCACACCAATACTCATAATTTACACCATTGATTATCAATATTCATTTATAATTTCAGTTATCAATTATTCTTATTGGTTTCATAGTAATTTTAATATTAAAAGATAAATTATCTTGTATATGTGTGTGTGTGGAAAATGTGTAATGGTTGTTAAACCAAATGTGATAGAATGCTCTATCAACCAAAAAAAAAGTGTTTTCTCTCATACCATGTGTTTTCTTAAAAGGTAACCTATATGGGGGCTATAAGAGGGGGTTAATTATATCCAAAATAAATATTATTATTTTTCCCCACACAAAAAACTAAATGGTCAAGAGATTAAACCTCTAAAAAATCAGAGTATCAAATTATAACCATTATATTACCAAGTGATATACTCAATTGGATTATAATTATCAGAAGTTAAACCACCATATGATAAAAAAAATACAATCATAAATTAAATAAATTTGATCCAAAATTAATAAAAGAGTATTTGATATAATTTAAATACTAAAATAAATGAATTCCATTTCAAAAGTAGTTCATTCTTATGATGTACTCACTTCTAAACCACATTAGAATGTTAATTAGTAAACCAGATACCGAGTATCTACATGTTCCAAACACTATAACTTATTTAACTAAGGTTGATTGTAATGATAACATCAACACTTATAACTTCTATAATAGAAACATCAATAATAGTTACCTATATCTTAAAGAATGTATTTTATCTCCCAAATTGGCAGAAAGTCCAAGTACCTTGACTTCATCAAACATCATTATTCACAAGGTGCAGTTTTATATCCTTAGAAACACTTTTATCATAGTGATTAAAAGTATAAGCTTACTCTATATAATATATGGAATCAAAACTATTAGAATATGAAAATTTATGTAGGAAAACTAAGTTATTTACAGTGATACATCACTAAATTGTGTCTCCTAGAAAATCACACAAAAATAAAAATAAACTCAAAAGAAATCATGCCAATGAGATGGTTCATAAATTTAACATGATTTCATGAATTTAATATTTTACAATCCAGTACAAGTTTGTTAAATTTTAAAGATAAATTTTAATAAAAACCAATATTAATATTATATGTTGTTCTATTTTATTTGTAATATCCTTAGAATTAGTAGTATCAGAATATATATTATTTATGAAATTAATTAGTGCAACATCATTTAACATCATCATGGTTCGGTATTTAGATGGTTCAAATTTTATCATTGAAACATAAAAAAAGTGATTTTAAGTCTATAAAAATAGTATGTAAAAAATCATCAAGTTATGTGAAAAAGTATGGTATATTTTGATTGTTGGTAAAAAACTATAACAATGGTTATTTTTCTCAACACCTCTCACAAATCAAGGGGCTGTATTTTCAATTTAACTGATACATGGAGATATTCTTATATCAAGGAGTCCTCATAAAATTCCCATTTTTAATTTATTGAAATTAAGTAATTAGTTATTATATAGTATCAATAATGTTTTTCTTTGACTATGTGTTTCTCCAGAGGGGTCACTAATTCTATTTTTCAAGATTACCAATTGATCAATGTGCATTTTTATTTGTTATTGTGATATTAACATGATAATTATTAAGAAACATTGTCCTCTAACCTATGTTAATGGCTTATTTGGTTAACTATGATGTGATCAATACTTCTCAAATATTGAACTCTAATATAGATTTAATCAATTGTTGGTGTAAATAGATGATATACCAAGTACTCTCTTATACAAAAGATACGTGGATGGTATGAATTCTTTATAAAGCCTTTCTAAATTATAAATTACCCTACAATTTTCATGTATTTAATGAATAAAAACATTATATAATACCTCAATAAATTTTTTGTATTATTTATATATGATATTATCATACATTCTAAGATTAGGGTGGAAAATGAATATGATTTAATGATTACACTAAAGACATTTTGATAGGGGAAATGGTATTACATATTTTGAAAGTCTAAATAATGTATACATAAATATATTTCATAGGTAATTTAGTCAAATTATTTGTTATATATAGAAATCTTTTAAAGACACATGTGAATAAATAAAGGCATTGTCGAATCACTAAAATATAAATATGTAGTTTTCTTGGATTGGTTTAATATTTTCAATGTCTTATGAGATTTTTCTCATGACTTCCTATTCAAATAACTAAGATAACATAAAAAATTAATGTTCATTGGAATAGATTAATCAAATGATTATTTAAAGGTTCATAAGTGAATGTTGTTCAAGACACATGTACTCAAACTACCATATATTGGAAAAGGGATTTTGATATACAATGATCCGTCAACAAGGTATTGGGGTTATCCTTATACCAAAATGGAAGTTTTGTTGATTGTTCATAGAATCAATTAATAGTCCATGAGAAACATTTATCAATTCATGATCGAGACCTAGCAGTGGTAGTTTTTGAATTAAATATTTTTAGGATTTATCACTACAGTAAAAATTATTATATATATATACAAACCATGGGAGTTTAAATTATATATTCAAATTAAAGGATTTCTATCATATTCAAAATGATATAATTTTTGTGGATTATGGACTATGAATAAAAATGAATTTCGACTTTGGGAATGTGAATAATATTGTCAATACTCTATGTAAGAGAGATCATGATATTGTACCCATGAGGAGGACAAAATGGTACCCAATACTCATGAATTTTATAAGTTTGTACCTTGAAATCATATGCCTTGCTGAGAAATCATATCATTCAAAATTGATGGATCAAACATCCATCTATGTAGAGACCAAGGAGGTGAGAAAGGATGATATAGAGAAATATAATAAGGTAGAAAAAATTACTATTTCCAACCTATAAAATAATGTAATTTTAAGGTTTGATAAATAAATATTGGTCACTTAAATAATAAAATTAATGAAGTATTTGGTTTTTGAACATATCCAATTATTCTATATCCATCCAAATGTAAAAATAGTTATAGAGATATGAAGAATAATTTTTGAAAGGATGGTATTTAATGTGAGATTTCATAATATGCATTTCAATTCATGGTCATTCAATAAGCTAATACTAAACACCATAAGTCAAAGTTGGTTATACATATATTATCATAGATGTATGAAAATGGGATAACATCTTTATAGATTCCAACGTAGGTCTTCTCGTGATATATAAATTATAAAATTAAATTTTGGATGTGGTTGATTAACATAAAATGTTGGCACCATTCATCTCTATTCAAGTGAATTCTTCATTAGATCCACTTAAAATGATTTATATAATAGTGATGGTAAGGTTTCATAGTGTTCCACAATAAGTTGTTTTTATATGGGGTCTGTGATTTATTTTAATGATATGGAAAAGTCTTTGATATGTGTTTCATATAATTATTATCTTCATTCTAGCTTACCGCTAGTAGACTTATGATCGATATGAATGGACTATAAAAATTCTTGATGATATACTTATATCCTTAATGATGGATTTTAAAATATGTTATAATCGGTATCATCCTATTATATAGTACTTATATAATAATAGTTTTGAATTTAGTATTCATATGGTACCATATGAGGAATTGTTTCTGACGCTTTCGTTGGGGCACGCGTGTCTGTCTCATTCGAGGACGAGGGATGAAACTTTTTTGGTTTCCCCACATTCCCACTTTCTAAAGGCGAGAGACATACACACCATATTCAGGGATGACAACTCCTTGATCGAAATGAGATGATGGGATGTCGGTTCCTCCTTTCATGGATTCCTCCTTGGAACTCGTCACCTAGTCCGGGTCTCCCTAATAGACTTAAGACGTTGTTCATGAAACTCTTCCCGGTGTCATATCTTCAATGACACCAGTTAATTACGCTACTTTGGTCAAAACATTCCTAGGGGTCCAGTGAGGGTAGCAACCTTCGGTTAGGGGATTACTCACGCTGGGAATCACTGGCATGTCTGGACGCTAGGGATTGGTGTGTGTGTCTTTGATCCCTTATTATAGGGATTCTCGAGGGTGCGGAAACCTGAGGCATCCCACATAGAATGCGGGGTATTGTATGCCAGAGGCATGTATCTGATGTTTTCCTAATCTTCCTATGTTTAACATAGGGTATGCCGCCAGTTTAATGTCTGGTAGAGACGGATCGGTAGGATCCGAAAACTAACTAGAGTGGATCAGATGGAGGAACCCCCCGGAGGTAATACCTATATTGGGGCCATCATGTGGGTGGACTCCCGAATTCTGTCAAACAGAACTGGGAATGGGGTGGAAAGATCCTACCGTTACGTGGCGGTACGGGTAAGGATCAGGATGTATGATAGAATGTTCCATGAAGGGGATGGTGGATGGGATGGAACTGTCATGAGGATGACAATGTTTTTGGGCTTGGGCCTCGAAGAGGATTCCTACGTATCCCCGTGGAAGGGAATCAAAGTCCACGTAGTTCATATGATGATATCATTTCACAAAATGAGGTTGAATACGACTTACTATAGAATGAGGTCACAACGGCTTACCGCTGGATAAGAATGTCAACGGCATACTGCTGAATGAAGTCACAACATCTTACCACTTGATGGAGTCGAACCGACATGAAAGGGGGTCAGAAACCGCTAGGTGTTGGGCTTGAACCTTGTGGAGGCTTCCTACGTATGATGCCTTGACATGGATTAATGTTCTCATATTTCGGGATGGGGCGTGTCGGCGAACCGATGTGAATATGGACCTGGGGTCCGATGGGTGTTGGGCTTGAACCTCATGGAGGCTTCCTACGTACCATGCCTTGACATTTATCAATGTCCCTATAGTTTGGGAAACAGGCTTGGCACACCGACACAGAGATGGTCGGGGCCAATGCTTGTTGGTCTTGAACCTCATGGGGGCTTCCTACGTACCATGCCTTGACATGTATCATAGCCCCCGTAGTTTGTGATGGGGGTGTGGGGTTTACACTCAAGGCTGCCCAAGGTGAGGGAGGAGTGAGTGAACCGACGTGAATAAGGACCTGGGGTCCAGGTGGATGGTGGGATTGCACCTCAGGAGGCTTCCTACATACCCTGCCTTAGAAAGGATCAAAGACTACATAGTTCAGGATGGTTTGGGTAATACACTCTAGGCTTCCCAAGGTGTTGGTTAACCGACGTGGATGGGGTCGGAACGACCGAGTGGTGTTGGTGGATTGGTGGTCGGCGAGCTAACATGAATGGGAACCTCGGGTTCCGATGGTGGGCTTGAACCTCATGAAAGCTTCCTACGTAATATAGCGTGGAAATGATCAAAGTCCACATAGTTCCGAATGGTGTGGGTCTTACACTCCAGGCTTCCCAAGGTGTTGGTGAACCGACGCGAAGGTGGTCAGAATGACTGGGTGGTGGTGGGCTTGAACCTCAGAGAGGCTTCCTACGTACCTTGCCTTACCAAGGATCAAAGACCACGTAGTTCATGTCTGTATGGGGCTTACACTCTAGGATTTCCAAGGTTTTTTTCAGGGTCGGTGCTTACTCTAAGCACATGGGATTCGTTCTTGGTGTGAGAAACAAGAGGTAGTAGAGACCTGTCAATCACGTCGCCGAAGGTGCGTCCGTGGGATGTGGAGTGGGGCTTATGCGTGGAGCAGCCCATGGAGAGATAGATTGGGACTTACTCTAGGATGGAGTCCCATGGGGATAAAGTGCAGTGGGAAAGGGATTTGGGATAGAAGAAAGGAGGAGCCTCATTCCCTATCACACCCTTTGCTAGCCTTGGGGACCGAAGATGAAAAGTAGATAAGGGATGCTGCCACCGGTAGGAAAAGAAAGGGGCTTACATCAAGGTGGATGCCCTTTCCCTGCGGATAAGCGCCACTCCGGTAAGGAGGATATCATCCCCTGTGAGGGTTGATCCCATCCTCATGGAGACAAGTGGGCATGGATAATGTCCATGGTGGGGGACCCTGCGTGTGAGTCACGGGGCCATGTCATAGTTTAACGTCATGTGCTGAGGATGAGGATGCTTGGAAGTTTAATGTCCTGCAGCTCGGATGACGTGGGTTTTCTCCGCACCCCTAGGACTTACATAACCGGTACCCTCTGCTCCTTGTGGAAGGGAAGGCATCGGGAAGGCCGTGGTGAGGGGGTGTCACAGAGCCAACCATCGAGGGGCCCACGTTAGCGTGGCTATGCGAAGAAGAAATACCATTAGCGTGCCTATACGATGAAGCATAAGGAGAAGAAACACAGTGGGTGGTGACATCCAGGGTACTCTGAGATCACATCATGCGAACCTGGAGGGTCGTACGGGAAAAGGGATTGCCAAGAAGAGGAGTTCATAGGCTGGGGCATTGTGAAGCTTTGTTTCCCCATGTGGCGGAGGACACTTGAGAAGGGGTGTGCTTCGCAAAGTGGGGTGCCTTAGCCTAAGCATATGGTAAAGGTGGATATGGGAGGTTCTTCATGAAGTGGAAAGGCATTCGCGAAGCACTGCCTCATGGAGAAAAGGTTCCTCATGAAGCAAGGTGTCGTGAATCAATGTGCTTCATGAATTGCAGTGAACCTACCTTAGCATGGGGATCATTTGTACATGAGGGGTGTTTCGCGAATCATAAATGCTCCATGATGACCTGGGTCCCCTTGGGGATCCCCTTCCTTCGCAAAATCCCTTAGGCTTTATGAAAGGCATCCCACTCAAAAGAGGGATCCAGACGAGACAAGGGGGAGGCACTTCGTAGAGCAGAATTACCTCGCACAGCTCATGGTTCGCAGAGCAGAAATATGCTTCATGATTCAGGATCTGGGAAGTCTAAAGGTCTGATTTTTGTTCATTTGGGTTTTGGGGGAGCCCTATATTTATAGGTAAGAGGCGCCGCAAAGTGGAGCTTATGTGACGCAGAGAGGGCCATGGTTGCTTCACGGCGGGTCACGAACGTCAAATGTGGTCGCGGAGCATCCCGCCTCCTTCCTTCGTGGAGAGATCGCGAACGTCAAATGCAGTCGCGGCACTTCCCACCTCTTCACTTCACCGCGGGCTTGCGACATCAAATTAATTTGTAGAGCGTCCCACCTCCTTGCTTCGTGGAAGGCTCGTGAATGTCAAATGCATTCACGGGGCGTCCCGCCTCCTTTCTTTGCAGCGGGCTCATGAATGTCAAATGCGTTCACGGAGCATCCCTCCTCCTTGATTCGCAGAAGCCGCTGTGCTGGGTGGACCTCCGCAAAGTGGCTTCGCGAGGGAGTCAATGGGGCCTTCTTTGGGATTATACCTGTATCCTGAATTTTGGTACCAACAAATGCCCCCCCCCAGACCTGGAGCCATTGAGAGATCAATGGTTGATGTCTGAGGGAAATCATCAGAATCCTCGGCCATCCGCGATGATAGCCTATGAAGAGGTCTCACGAGGCGGAAAGAGGATACATGCGCTAAGCGTTCCGCGAAGCCCAGCACACCCTAGATGCGCAGTGAAGCTCTTAAGGTCGTCGCCTATAAATAATGGGTGGCTGTATCTATTTTCCTTTCCCTTCTCTGTGAATTTGTTCTTTTGCGCTCTTGATTCGTGAAGCTCTGCGTACTCCATGAGTGTTCTCTGTTAATTGAGTCTTCGCGTCGCATAGTGAGTCCTCGGCTCCACATTTACGCTCTGTGATCCTGCACTTGAACGCTAAGGTATCACCCTACAAACAGTCTTGGAAAATAGACTTTGCGATCGCGCTCTATGGATGAGCTTCGCGAACCAACCAGAAAATCATCCAAGTACCAGACCTGAATGGCCCACCAAGAAGCTTCCCGGGGGGTGCTTGTAGATGCCTCTTAGTGATATGAGATGGAGAAAAGTATGGGGCTAGAAGAGTTGGTCCGTATCCACTCGGACCATATTTCACTGGTGGAGATGCTATTAGAGAGCCATAGGAACTACCCGTTGTGTAGGATATTTCCCTTATATGGCATCGGGCTTATGGATGACGTCTTTATCACTAAAGAGAGTAGGGAAAAGCCAGATTACTGGTGTAGAAGCGCTTTGTGCCAGTGCCAATGGTTCAGGGTGGCTGATGGTCATGCCTGGGAGGACTTTACGCCTGTCACTACTGACTGCTTATACAACCATCTAAACAACATCGATGGAAAGGCATTGCAGCTGGAGACGTCCCCTCCTCTGTACCAGACCATCCTCAAGGCGGCACTGGGGAACCTGAAGAAGGGGTGGTCTGAGGAATAGGATCTATGCCTGGGTGGTAACATCATGGATGAATGGGTCCAGTCCTATTAGGTAGGCACCTCATTGGAGGAGTTTGTGGCGGAGCTGAGAAAAGTGGGCATGTATGAGGCAGCTTGGGCTTCCTAGTTCCACATCTACCTGTTGAAGCAGCTAATGCCGGATTTGTTGAGCTGGTGGTCACTGGGGACCAATACCTTCCACCTGTATCATGGGGAGGTCGGCATCAGCTTTTGGGATGAGCATCAGATCTCGGGGGTCCCGATACTAGGGTAATGTATGACGAATTACTCCCTGCTATGGGTGACTGGGAGGATCCAGAGTAGATGTTGCATCTAGAAATGGCATTAATGGATCACATGCCAGGGGAGGACAAGGAGGTGGTGAGGGATGTCCACTTCAAGCATTGGTTCAAAAAGTTTCTGAACTACTCGATAGACCGTCAGTTGCTGGTGAGACCTCAAACTTTCTCAAAGGGGTCCCAAAGTAAGGAACACTTTTACTGGAAGCTATTGGAAAATAGCCAGTGGAAGAACTGGGGGTTCAGTGTCAGCACCAAGCAACAACCAATAGTCAGTCTGGCGGCCATCTTCGCAGCTCTCATCTGTGGTTGGATCCTGCTAGTGAGGGATACCGACATGGGAGTGCGGTTGAGTAATTTCATCATGGCTTACACATTGGCGATAGGAGGGAGGGTCAACCTAGGGATCCCGATGATCGCCAAGTTGTATAAGATATTATGGCACATCAGTAAGGGGAAGAGGCCACAGAGAGTTTGCGGTCCATTCCATCTCTTGTCCGGGTATATAGCAGCGCACATCAGGGGGGGTCTACAAGTATCTGAACCCTATATCACCTCCAGGGTCAAACTTCCGCCCATCGATTTTGAATGTCACAGGGAGCTTTCCGACCATGCTGACTGCACCATCGGTTCTGAACTGGGTGTGGAGTGTTGAGGAATTCAATTTCCACCTATTTCCGTTGTCTACGGGGCCTTTATGGATGACGGTCTGGGGACGGAAGAGAACTGGGCTTACCTCCTAGCCATTCAAGGTGGAGTCTTGGTGGCCAGGGAGGACCGTGCGTGCCTCTGCGAGCCATACACCCCACACCGGTTTATGAGGCAATTCTGGTGCCTATAGCGAATGACCCCACAGGTCTACCTGGAGGTGTTTTATGAGGATCACCCATGTGTGATGAGGCAGATATGGCTCATGTTCAGATGGGAAGACGGGAAGATGCAGAATGAATAGCCTCCACCGACCACCGTCTGAAGGAAGATACAGAAATATGCCCAGAGCTGGGAGGCGGCCAACTCGAGAGAGACACTGAAGCATCTAACCACTCTAGTCGGTGATGGTTAGCCTCTTCATCCTTGGGGCGTAGGCTGGAAAGTGGCAAGGGCATCCCACCGTGGTGGGGATGCTATAGCGGTGACGCCCGCACCAGCTGAGGGGGCCGTAGTGGTGGAGGATCTAACAATGGCAGTGGACCAAGTGGTCCCAGGAGAACAGAGTCTTCCGGAATGGCGGCCACCAAGAGGATTCCGCAGGATTCCTACTCAGGCCCCGGGGAAACAACTGCTCCATATTGACATGCCATAGAACGTTGTCTTCTCGGAGGCCAGGGACATCAGGGAAGTCAACCAGCAATTCCTCGGCCCATCTAAGTTATGGCATCACCTTAACCACCTTGGGATGGAATTTCCAGGGATTGGCCCTATTAGAGCTATTTTTGTACTATCCCAGGTGGAGGGGATTTAATACATAGCTAAGATGGAAGACTTTATCCACTTCTAGGGTGTCCTACTCCCGATGACGAACCAGGTCAGGGTGCTGTTGGGTCGCATGGTCCCTCCGAAATTGTTAGATGCGGACCTGAGGGAGCTCTTCCCTCTATTTGAAGAATCGAATGAGTCCACCTGGGGAGACGAGGCTGATAGAGAGAGTCCACCAGAGGAGGGTGAAGTTGGCGATCATTCCTGAAATCTCGAAGACTTCGCAGAGGCCCTCTTGGTAAAATCCCATGTCCCTTCCTCAGTGTCTTCTCTTAGGTGACTCTAGAATCCTCATCATCATATGAACTATGTAGGAGGACCTTGTTCATAGACCTCATTCTCACCCCCCAATGGGTGCCAACGCGGGAACTTCGGGATCCATGCCCGTGGCTGCATCGACTTCTATGTCCGGCAGGGCTGGGACACTCGAGGTGGCTCCCTCGAAGTCTCAAGACCTGTCAACCATATACGGGGGGCCACATCTCGGGGTTACAACTACATCAGCCCGAGAGTGAAACCGGGGATTTGACCTTTTTATTTATTCTCTAACGAATTTACAACCGCCATCCCCTAACCACGTTAACTGACATTCACGTCCCCTTTTTTGGCATGTACAGTCCTCCAATTGGCCTGGGCCACTGCGGAAAAGTTGGTCGGGACTTCTGGTAGCGCCCTTCCTAGGGGCATGCCAATGGTCGTGGAGGTGGACATCCAGCCTGACCGAACTGCAGTGCTCCCGACCACGTGCGAGGATAACAGTGGGACTGAGCATGAGGTTATCGAGGTGGGATCTGATGATGAGGATCAACCAGATAGTTCAGGACCCACCACGCCTGATCCGACACCATACATGGACCCTACTGAGGAGTTCCTAGGGGAATTCCCTGTATACGAGACTTCCAATAATGCTGAATGGGACAAGACGGCCTCTGATGAGGAGGATAGAAAAATAGTCCATCTCCAATTGTGGAAGTTGACCATGCACTTCATCGATGACACCCCCCAAGCACTATGGTTGGATGAGATGGACAGACTTCACTCGCGACTATGTGAACTGTGCGCTGGGAGAGTGGATGCCCAGGGCCCTCACCTGATCATCCAAGATCTTATGGAGGAAAAGTTTCAGGAGTTTGACTGTCTCCTCAGTGTGGGCTGGAAGCGGAGGAAGGCGGTTAATATCAAGAAGCTCTGGGAGACTAAAAACAAGGTTGAACTGTTAAAGGCCCAGGCAGATGAGCATTATGCTTCTCTCGATGCACAATCAGAACTCGTTTCATGACTAAAAGCCAGCTGGTGGAGGCTGAAGAGGGCATGAAGCGAGCCTCTAAAGAGATGGTCCTTATTCAGACCAGTGTGGAGCGGGCACGGGTCGCGGCCGGTGAACTACGCCCTCTCACTATCGAGGAGGAGTGGGAGGTAAACAGGCGGGAGCAACTCCTGGATGCCACCAGCCAGAGGGTGGCGGATCGGAAACGTTCCTTTAGCGAGGTCAATCCCTCCATGGGGAGAGTCTACCCCTGGGTACTATAATGATTACAAAACCTTAAACACAATTTAATGATTTGATTCTTTAATGTCGTATAATTCATGGTTTCTATTGTTTACATTGGTTTATTTCATCCTTGGGATGTTCATGGAGTGTCCAGAGATCATTACCTAAGCTCGAGTGGGTCAGGCCCGATGTGAGGTATAAGGGATGACCGCCTTATCACCCCTTCCAAATGTAGTAGTGCAAACCAAGATTCAGGCATCTAGGGTTTGAACAACTGGTGTATATGTTGGGAGGAAATGGGAAGGACCTGACTGGAGAATTATTCTCTCAGAACAGCTCAATTACAATTTTCCTAGCATGCTCTTATGCATGATTGGGGTAATGCCAGGGGCACTGAAATCAATCCGAACAGATGCGAATGGTAGGTGTGAATCATGATACATATGATTTGTAACATTGCAGGGGTGGCGTGACAATAAAGAATAACTGTTGAATGCATTTGAAACACAGTATTCTTATTTTATTATCCTAGAGTGGGGATAGCAAATGAGGTTCGACCGTTGACCATGTTCGAAACATAGGACCTGTCACAAAATGTTATCTGTTAGTCTTCTGGAACATTGGACCATGATAATAGTCAGTCCGTAGGCTGAGCATCCATACTTTTAGGGGGTTACCTTAGCCATGAAAGAGGATGAGGGTCCGAATGAGGGGCATGCAAAGAATGGAAAGTGGAGTGATGGTTTGTTCGAAAAGAATCCAACACTCCCGAAATTACGCCATCGTGGAGGAAGCAAATTATATGGATGCTTTGGTTTGATCATGGATCATTCCTTATTTCATAAAAAACCTCTATGGCGAGGGGGCTGTCACTTCCCAATGTCACTGTGGGGCATCCCGAACATGTTTAGGGAAAAATTACAGTTACATTGTTCCCCACCAGTGGTCAAGCCAGGGGGTTAGAAATAGAGAGGGACAGGTTTTATGATTCTTGGGGCTGGACTCGAGGTGAAATGCCTGGGTGTCCCTACATGTCCCATGAGGATGGTAATCAAGATATACATAGTTCTGGAAGCATAGTTTAACATCAGGTGGGATGATGAAGAAGCCCGGTTGTTCTGGTGCACATCCTACCAAAACTACAAATCCCACGTGAGTCTTGCTCGATGTGGGAAACAAGAAGTAGTGGTGGGACTTTCCTGACACAGGACTGAACATGTTTGGTAGAAGGGACACATGGTGAATGCCATACCAATGATGTTAACCCATTCATTTAGTGCACCTAGATAGACAAAGAAGCCAGGCCGAGTATGTCATAATTCCACTTGAACATGAGGATGTGAAAATGTGTGAATCATGATGCTCAAAATCTGGATCACAATTATGGTGGCATGGAGATGGAGGATTACTATTTATTTTCGTGAAAATTCAGCAAGAACATCACATTACCCTAGAATTGGGACAGACAAATGAGGGTTGACCGTTGACCATGTTCGAAACATGGGACCTGTCGCAAATGTCGTCCGAGATCTTTAGGGACGTTGGCCCAGGATGGTAGCTGAGCTGATGTGAAATGGGACTGGTCCCTTTGGGGATTCCTTCATATTTGGATCCAAATAGATATCTCATGAATCTTGTACATGGAACAGGGGAAATGTCCCCATGAAAATTCCATACTTTGGTCTCTTTGTCAAAACGCATCTGAATATGGAAACGAGACGTATTAGATAGAGGGAGTAGAGTCCCTTCACATAGGGAGATCTTTGTTTAGGGTTGTAAAACTCAGACCATGGATGGTAGAAAATGTGGGAGACACATGTTGGGGTAATTATAAAAACCTTACATGAATGGGAATCAGGGTTCCAACTACCATGTGTTCATTGGAGAGGTTTTAGGACGAGGGAATGAAAACGAGAGTGGATCTAGGCCCGATGAATGGTGGATGAACATTCCTACATACCCCATGAGGGTGGGGATCAAGATTCATTTAGTTCTAGGAGGTGGAACGGTAATGTACCAGTGCCAGGGAAAAAAGAGTTATGCGGGCATGGCCCTCGCACCAAAATAAGCGGTATTTGATATATATCTTGTTTGTACATTAAGGTGAGTGGTTTTTTTGTGAAGTGACAGGCATAGGGTATCCGGTCCTAGCATCGTCACAAGAATCAAATCGTAGCATGCATTGAAAAATGGTATGGCATGTGACCAATACCAAACATGGTGTACCCTTGAGTGAGGACATCATGATGAAGTGCTGTTTTTCATCTTACTTCCATGACGATAATGTCATAGTTTAGGGTCATGTGATAGGACCAGGCGGCATAGTTTAAAGTCTTATGTCTTGGACATGATGGAATGCGCATGATGTGATACAACATTACCTGACGTGAATGAGGACATAATATCATACCTCTGTACGTAATTCTGAGAAAGGAGCCTCATGTCAAGGGGCCTGAATAGAGGTAGGAGGGTAAGGGGCAGGAGAAACTAGCCCCCAACAGAGTTGGACCCGAAAACTAGACGTCCGGGTGTTCGTACATATCCCATAAGGATGGGAATCAAGCCGTGAGTAGTTCTAGAAGAGATCTTAGTTTATGGTCTTAGATCATGGACCATGGATGAGCAAAAACCCTCTAAGTAAGTGCATACCTCAACCCGGTCCCTAAGCCCACATGAGTCTAACATGGAGTGGGAAACAAGGGAGGAAGATGTTTATTGCAATACCAGGAATGTACTCCAAAGGTAAATCGGTGCGTAGCCCCAAATGACACCCCTATCACGGATTTTGTACTCCTAATATTCAGATTCGCACTGAGGAATATTACCGAGAGTTTTGATGTTCTACATGGACATCATGAGGTGGAGAAGGATGTGAATCATGTAACTAACATTTTGGGATTAATGAGGTTGGTGTGGCGATGAAGGATAACTATTGACCGTGTTTGAAACACTGTATCCATATTGCGTTAGCCGGAAATGGGAACATCAAATGAGCATCAACTAATGACCATATTCACAATGTTGGATTTTTATTATCTTGTTGTCGTGACCCTTGAGGATGTTGGCTCGTAATAGTTGGAGAGCCCTTAGGCCTAGCATCCATGCCACTTGGGGGTCCCTTCAGGTGTGAGAGGTGATCGAAGCCCTGATGAAGGGGAACAAAAAGCCTGAAAAATTGGTGGAAGCATGTCCGAGAAGAGTCTAACATTCTAGGTACTAAAACAGAGTACCCATAGGCACATTGGTGAACTGCCGAAGAGGGTCGATGAGGGTACTCAACTTGAGAGTAACTGATTTGAAGGGATGAGTTCAGATTAAGGGGATAGAGAATTCCTAGGAGGGTTAGGTACATAGTGTGTTTGTTAAAAGCCTGACGTGAATGAGGACTTAATCCTACACCACATACTCCCCTCCCCAGGGAAGGGTAGGCCAAGGGGCCAAGGTGAAAGAGAGATTTCTAGGGGATGGGTTTGGACCCAATGTCTAGACATTCGGGTGGTCCTACATATCCCATGAGAATGGGAATCAAGCCACACGTAGTTCTTGAAAGCCTACAGGGGTAAGATACCCCAACGAGGGGGGGGGGGGGTTCATGATATAGTGAATAACCCGACATGATTGAGGAAATAATCTCATACCACACCGTACAACCATAAACAGGAACATGGGCTGGGGGGCCGAAAAGGCCAAGGGGCCTGGGATGGGCCTCGGTCGTGAAGGCCCAACCAGTTTGCAGTTTAACATATTACCGTTAGGACGACGGGAGGAGAAAAATAACCCCAAACATGGGTGGTGTACAACATTGCGAATAAACCAATGTGAATGAGGACATAATCCCACACCCCACTGTACACTCCGGGTATGAACTTGGGTTGGGGCCCAAGAAGGTCGAGGGGCCTGAGGCTGGGCCTCAGTCAGGAAGGCCCGACCAGTTTTCAGTTTAACGTCTACCTGTGATGACGAATAAAGGGAAAGTTGTCTCATTCCGCGATGTGTACGGCATGGCAGGAAACCCGACGTGAATGAGGACATAATCCCATACCACACCGTACAAATCCTGTAAGAGAGAACCTGGGACAGGGACTCTAAAATGCCAAGGGGCCTGAGGCTAGGCCTCAGATGGAATTCCATATGCCCTCTTGTATGGTTACCGCCTCATCACAGCTCCTAACCCCTCATGAGCAGTGCTTGGTGCAGGAATTAATGATCCAGTCTCAGCTCTCCTCGTCATATGGGGGACTAAAACCTGGCTTTTCTTGAAGGGAGTTTGTCGCTTGGAGATACAACGAGGTATAATGAACCACTTCCCTTGATGGATGGGAAATCTTGACGTGGTTCCATTTTCACAAGACAATTGTTGACTATGTTCGAAACACAGTGTCCCTAGAGTAACCTGATATTTGAGCAACAAATGAGAATCGACCACTAACCATATTCAAAATTTAGGACTTTTATCAGCTTGTTTCTCAACATCCTCGAGGGCGTTGGCCTCAAGTGGTAAGAGAGCCCTTAGTCCTATCATCCATGCCATTCGGTGGCCCTTTTGAATGGGGAAGATGATGAAGTCCCAATAAAAAGAGTAGGTGAGGCATAGTTGTACCCATCTCTGAAAGAGGAAAACGTCTCCAGAAAGTGGGACGTACGGCCGGATTGAGGTTAGCTTGACATGAATTGGGGAAAAAGTTTTCACCCCTGCAATATGTCTTGACCCAAGGGGAAGACATCAGCGTTGGGCTGGGCCAACAGACGAAATGTATAGGCGTTCTTACATATCCCATAAGGATGGTAATCAAGCCATACATAGTTCTTGAAGGCCATGCAGTATAACATCATGTGGTGAGGACGTGGGAGGATAGAAGAATGAGGAGTGGGCACATGGTGAGACCATTACAATTCTGGTATAAGTGGGACTGAGGAATCCTACATCATATCATGCACAGATCCTCCAAGAGAAATATACCCTTGGGGGATAGTCAAAAAGAATAGTTTGGGGATAGGCTCAAGATGAGGCGTCTGAGCGTTCCTACATATCCCATAAGGATGGGAATCAATCCATACATAGTTCTCAAGATGCAGTTTAACGTCATGCAGGATGGTGCATAGTTTAATCACATGTAGGACCAAATAGTTTAAGGTCGTGCGGGACCGATATGAAGTTTAGGGTCATGCAAGACTGTTCAGTTTAAGGTCATGTGGGACCAGTCAGTTTAAGGTCGTGCAGGACCAGTAGGCTCAGGAAATGTATAGCATGATGACATTAGAATTGGTGGGAGGAGTTATATACTCACCATCTATGGTCACCAGGGAGTATGCTCCATTGGGGTAAACCTTGTGGACTATGTAAGGTCCTTCCCATTTGGGCTCCAACTTGGGTGGTTTCCTGCTGGGGATCATTGGCGCCCATAGGGCCAATACTAAGTCGCCTTGCAGAAAAGAGTGAAGGCGAACCTTCTTGTTGAAGGCTCTGACCATATTATTCTGAATCCCTTCCAGATCATGCAGGGCATGAAGCCTATTCTTGTCAAGAGATTTCAGTTCATCTAGACGAATTTCAGCTACCCTATCTAGAACCTGCTGGTCATAGACCACTGTGCGTAACGAGGGCAGCTGGATCTCGATGGGTCGGACGACCTCTGATCCGTACACCAGGGAATATGGGGGCACCTAGGTGGAATTATGATTCTTCGTTCGATAGGCCCAGAAGGCGTTGGGGAGCTTTTTCGGCTAACTCTTCTTGTTCTGAACAACCATTTTCAGCATAATGTTAAAGAGGGTTTTTTTGAATGCCTTGATTTTCCAAATTGCATGCACGTAATAGCATGAGGTATGGTTCGAACGAATGTTGTACTTGGAACAAAATTTCTTCAACTTGACTGCTCAGAAGTTGGTGTCCTTATTGGTGAGGAAGACATGATGGACTCTAAACCAGTTGATGATGTTGGAGCTCATGAATTCAACGATGGAATAAGACTTGACCTCCTTGAGTGGAACTGTTTCTACCCACTTGGAGAAGAAATCCGTAGTGGTCGGGATGAACCTGCCCTAGAGAGATGTCACAGGTGGGTACGGTCCCACAACATTGAGTCCCCATACCGAAAATGTACAAATGTACTTAGTGGAGTTAAGAGGTTCTTGCGGCCGATGTAGGAAGTTAGCATGAACTTGGCATGCCTGACATCTCTCAGTGAACTCAATACAATCATGGATCATAGAGGGCTAGATGTACCCCAGTCTCTAGATCTGATGGGACAGCTTCATCCCCGCCTTGTGAGACCCACAAGAACCGACATGAACCTCGTGAATGACCTATGAAATCTCGACTCCTTGGATGAAACAGAGGATTACACCATCAACCCTGCATTGGTAGAGTATCTGCTCAAGACTGTGACCACTCTGGAGGGTAAACTGCAGCGCACGACATCATATTTGGTCGCGCTTGGCCTGATCAGCCGGGAGGAAACCATTTTTGAGGTACATGACAAAAGGGTCTCTCCAGTCGGGAGTTGCTTCAACCACTTCATCTATAGAACCTGTGTGTCCTTATGTAGAGGACTCAGTGGTATGATGGCATACTCATAGGTTGTCTTCATCCTCTTGGGTGATGGGGGAAATGATTCTCTAGTGTGCCACATGTATAATCAGATCATCCTGCTCGGGTTCTGTAAGTGATGCAGCCAGGACAACCAGGGAATTAGCTTGACCATTCTGATATCGAGGGACATGAGTAACTTCCATCCGGGATGGAAACATGGCCCTTAGATGGAGGGTGCGCTCCAAAAATGGTATGAGCTCTAGATTTATGACAACAAAGCCACTATTTACTTTCTTCGTGAGTAGTTCAGAATTCCCTTTCACATGAAAATGGGTTACATTGATCTCGAGATCTAGCTTGATGCCAGTGATAAGAGCCTGATACTTTGCCTCATTCTTGGTGCAGCCTTTTGACAACAGGAATGATTATGGAAGAATTGCTTGCACCGGGGTAATAAAGACAATACCCAGGCCCACTTTGTTGAGCCTAGGATCATTGAGTCTCCTGTCGGTGGGGCTCAGGGAGGCACCATCAAAGTGCATCTGCCAACATGGGATGGAAGGATCTACCAAGAGGATTTCCTCATCGAGAAAATCCTTGTCCAAGAGATGGTACACAGAGGTTGGATGGGAAGCTAGAAAGTCTGTCAATGCCTCTCCCTTGATAGCTTTATGAGGGATGAACCTGATATTGAACTGCTACAGGATTGCCGCCCACTGTGCTAGATGACCAGTCAACATGGGGAAGTTCAGAATGTACTTCTGCGTGTCTACCTTAGACACCAGCTGTAAGTCAAGGTGCTGCAGGTAGTGTCGCGATTTTTGCACTACGAATACCAGTTCAAGGCATCTCTTCTCGATGGGGGAGTATCTCGTCTCTGTACCGATGAGCATAAGACTGAGGTATTAGGGTCTATTTTCCATCCCATCATTGTTCTTCTTGGTGAGAACGGTGTTGAGAGATCATTTCAGGGAAGTCACGTACATGATTAGCGGCTTTCCAAGGATGGGTGGCATCAAGACCAGAGGCTAGAGAAAATACTACTTACTTTCCTCAAACGCGGTCTGGCACTCTTCATCCCATCAATAGGTAGAGCCTTTATTCCTCATCCAGAAAAGGGGCTTACACTTGCTGGCCAGATTCATGATGAATCAGCATATGTAGGAAAAGTGGCCATCGTAACCTCAATGCTACTGAATATTGATTCGGGGAGGCATCTGACTGATGGGCTTGATCGTCTATAGGTCGATCTTGATGCCTTAGTACCTAACAAAAAATCCAAGAAACTTCCCATATGTGACCCTGAAGGAACATTTCAGTGGGTTCATCTTTAGATGGTGAGAACGGAGGAAGCCGAACACTTTCTCAAGGTCATTGAGATGGTCCTGGCACTGGAACGATTTGACCACTAGATCATCCACATAGCATTCTACCAATGTCCCAAGGATTGGATTGAATATGCACTGCATGGCCCGC
The DNA here is from genome assembly GCA_963277665.1 of Viscum album. Classification (NCBI taxonomy): domain Eukaryota; kingdom Viridiplantae; phylum Streptophyta; class Magnoliopsida; order Santalales; family Viscaceae; genus Viscum; species Viscum album. The sequence continues at coordinate 1,842,939,947 of OY728163.1, read as the reverse complement.
TGATAGGTGGAACCTGCATTCTTCAGGCCGAAGGGAATAACCTGGTAACAGAAAGTACCCTGGGGCACCCTGAAAGCAGTGGACTCCTCATCCATGGGGGATATTCGGATCTGATTATACCTGGAGTAACCATCCCTGAAAGAGAGGGCTTGAAACCCAGCCATAGCGTCGATCGGAAATTATGTCACTGGAAGGGGAAAATCATCCTTCAGATAGTGACAGTTGAGATCTCGGAAGTCGATGCGGACTCTGATCTGTTTGTTCTTCTTCATGACTAGTACGATGTTGGCTGGCCACTTGGGGTACTGGTCTTCCTTGACGAAGTTGGATATGATGAGTTTTTCAACTTCGGACTTTCCCATGGAACCATTGGAAGGGTGCATCATCCAGGGATGCTTCTTGAACTTGTGATGACTTGTTGGGAGACCAAGGCAGTGGATGGCTACCTGAGGATCTATTCCTGGAATCTCGGCATAACTCCAAGCGAACACATCATGGTGCTGCTTCAGGAAATCCACATACCACTGTTTCTTCTTGAGGGATATAGCGGCGCTAATCAATGTGGCTCTTGGATCCTACTCGCTACCACGGTTCACCTGTACTAGCTCATCGACCATGGAGGAGACGCCTTCTTCAAAAGTGGGGGGAGCATCCTCCAAATCCTCTTCTTCACTTGCTGAGGAGGGATTCCCTGTGGGAAGAGCTTCCTCTAGGTCAACAGATCCTCATGGGAGGATGGTACTAGCCTGGATAGAAGTGGACAACATATCAGGGGATTCACGCACCACTGAGACCCTAGCGATGAAGGCAGTTGATCTGATCCAATCTGGTCTCCGGTCTAAGGGGACACACATGATAAAATCACAGCAGTAGTGGTGCGTCGGTCGGAGACAGTTAATCCCAGCCTGACGAAACAGAACCATATGACATACTGTCATGGCCATGGGGTGGTCATCCTGATATCGTACGGGGTTAGGAGGTTCCGGGATCACCTGAACCTGGTTTGTGAAGGATTACCTGGGGATTTTCAATCGTCTCTTGGACTTGGGAATAGACCTTCCACTTTTACCGGATTCAACAATGAATTTCCCCATGTCAGGGGTCATGGGCTCTAATCGATGGATCGGGAATATGTAGGAATTATACAGACCTACCCAGGGGTTAGTTGTGACCATGGCGGGATCAACCTCACATGCCAGAATCTGCTTATCCTTTCTCTTGTAATAGTCATCATCCTGATAACGGGCATCACAAGAGGGAAAAGGAGATGCATCGCCTTCGAGTAGGCCCACTCGACAATTTGGGGAGTACTTTAGGAACTTGTGATATGAAGAGGGGACCACCACATGCAGATGGAGCCATGTTCTGACCATCAATGCATTGTATGAGGTGTCTTGGGAGACCCCCATAAATTCAGTTATGGAAACAAGGCCACTGAACTGGGTCTTCAGACGGATCTTGCCGACCGGGGTCTGCTCTTTCCTGTTATATCCCTGGATCCTTAAATTAGAAGGATTCAGGTCATCCTCAGATAACACCAGCTTCCACAGTGTCCGTGTCAAGAGAAGGTTTATCACTGATCCAGTGTCAACAAGACAGCGGAAAACATCGACACCGTCAAACTGGCCGGTGATGTACAGCGGGTAGATTTTCCCCTGTATGGGAGTTCCTTCATCCTCTCCTGAGAACGAAATAATGGCCTATCATTTGGAATTATCGACTACTTCAGCATGAAAGTCTTCTGCAGCCACGCCATGCACAAAAATCTGCTTACAGGACGCTTCTCTGCGATTAGAGACATGGCGGGCCCTGTTGGCCTGACCAACTGCAGGCTGTTGCTTGGAACGTCCATCTATTCACTAGTCGAAGCATGAAAAGTCACTATCAGATGAGGACTAGACAACTGAGATCGGCCTGTAGTCGGGTGAGACTAGTCGCGGCCTGGACGATGTAGCTCTACATGATCCTATAGAACCAACGGTAGTGGATGCAGTCCTAACGACACTAAATGAAGAGGCTGTGAGTGCTAAGCTCTATGCTGGGCAAGCTGTCTGGTCTCAGTGCCATGCATGGACTAGCCTGAGGTTCCAACTAACCTGCCTCAATGACCCACATGGCCAAATCTCTACCGACGTTGGTGTCAGCTAGGGACGTTGGGGAGGTTCGCCTAGCGATCCCCCTCATCAGGAGTCATATAGGGGTTTACCAACTCAACGGTATTAACCGAAGTATACACATGACTTTCATGTGAAGAGTCGTCCACTACTGGGCAGATTCTGGAGGGGATCCCCATATTAGAGGGTATAAAGTCATCGAGAGTGCGGGAAGACGACGACATGGGCGGGGCGCGTTGCTTTTTCTTACGCCGCCGATACTGGCTCTTCTAAAAAGAGTCCGGCTGAGATGATCATGCATAAGTGCTAGCCATAGCTCCTGAAGGCTCCAGCTGATTTAGGCACGCCCAAATGATTCCATGGTCGTGAGAAAATGTCTTGCATTCCATCCAGTCATCATACATCTGGGACCCACAGTTGGAAACCTGTTGCAACTCGTCTTTTCTGTAGCTACCACTTTCCGTCCTTACAATGACACCCGCCACTTGTGCCAGGGTCGGGCCCATCCTTACTATGTTGTTATCGACCTGGTCTTGGATCCAGTTTTTAAACATATAGCACTTCTTGAGGCTGTTCCCCAGAATCTGATGATAGGGGCAGTAGTTGGAATGATCAGTAATATTCTCCTCTTCCATCCTTCTACACATAGGAAATCCTGCAATCCACTATTCCAAGGCGCTACGGAAGTAACTAGGGACCTGATTCTCACTAAATGAGTAAGTATGGTTTCTTTTTTCTAGAAAGGGTGGTCTTGGAGCCAGGCCATGACGGGGGACCGAAGGGTCCTGTTGATGAGGTGGACCCTGATTATCACACCTGGGGGTGGTGGCGCATTACGCGGGGGCACTTGGAGATTCTAAGGACGCTGTGGAGCCGAAGGATACACCAAAAAAGGAGGAACTCTACAAGGATATTGGGCCGGTGCCCCTGGTAGTAACTATAACTGTTTGGGGTCTTCTATTTGGGCCATAGCGGTGGTCTTGACTCTGGAATCTCTCAGTGATGGAATCATAGGGGCAATGGAGGTTCCTAGATGGCCTGTTGCAGGGCTTCCTCAAGGCGTTGGGCTTTTTCGGAGAAGTCTTAGAATCCTCCAGGGTAGTTCTGGGTGATCAAATAAGGATCTACTTCCATCTTGACATTCCCTATTCACATCGTCAGTAATTACTCCTTAGTTAGTGGCATGTCAAGGGAGTATGTAAGCCCCTTCCATCGGGTGATAAGGTTCACGAATCACTCATCAGGCCTTTTCATGCACTTTATGAGGTCTGCGATGCTCTTTTTCCAGGTGGTAGAACTGAACTGGTAGAGGAACTACCTGCGAAGGTCCTCCCTACTGGTTTCAGATCCAATAGGGAGCTGGTTGTACCATACAAATCTCGGACCCTCCAGTGTCTGAACAAAAAAGTGGAGCTTGGTAGCCTCCTGCTACACTGGAGTGCCTAACATGGGCCCACACCAGGAGTTGAAGTGGGTCAGGTGCTGTGGTGTGTCCCTCGTCCCATTAATGGGGGAGAAGGTGGGATTCCCTAGGCCCGGAGGCGCCGACATACCATCCACCCATGCCAGTTATGGCCTGCCATCTGGTGGGATTTCCACCTACCGCGTTTCCAAGGCCTTAATTAAAGCTATGAGTTCCACCATAGGATCATATTGGCGGGGTCCCTGTCTTGACGGGGATCCCTAATCACGAGCGCATTACCAGGCTCCTCAACAATGTATACAGGCTTAGCGGCTGGTGGAGCGGCTGGTGGAGCGGCCCTTGGGGCTACCAGGGGAGCTGGAGTAGGGATCCATGGATTGTCGCTCCATTAAGGACAGTTTGGCGAGACATATCGTGCCATCTTTCCATGAGATCTGGCTTCATCTCTGTCCATAGGAGCGGTATGATCAACGTTTCCATGGGGCATCTCGCTGAGGGGTAGTTGTTCATGCCCCAGCCTTGGAACATAGTAGTCAGTTTGTCGGTCTACAATGAATTCAGCCAGAATTTTGTCGACCAACATATTCTTCTCAGAAAGTTGTTTGCTCAACTTGGCCTTCTTGGAGTCTTCCTCCGTCTTCTGCACTGAGGTGGATGGGTCGGAGTGCTTGATGGCCCCGACGTGCTCTTTTCCCTTACTGGTATTCCGGCTGAGTACAAACACCTAGGTGGGTGTAGGGAGACCTAGGAGGTTTCTTTGCTAATGAGTAATCATTCTGGATGGGTCCAACAGTGGTGGAACACCCTCAGGGGGTAAGTCTCCATCGATAAACTCCAGCTCTTCCTCCTTGTCTACTATGTTGGCGATGTGGACTGCAACCCTTCCTCGAGGCATGTCCTCGAAATCGCATAGCGAGTCAGGCTGCTGCCAGATAGTACTGAAGAGGAGGGAATCATACTTCCTCCATCCATAGACTTCCACGTGGTGGGTAGCCTCCCCGATGATTTTGTGGAGTACCTTGATACTCTGAACGCATTTCTGCTGGAGGGCCTCACGGCAACCTGGTAACTCGGGGTGCTGGTCCAAATGGAGCGTGACCAGATCAACTAGACGACACTTCATTCTGATTTATTTGAAATTTTCATGGATCCTTGGATAAACCACGCACTGATGATGGAGAATGAAATGCATCGCCCAAAGGGATTAGCGGAAACACTTAACTTCCTTTGGGGTGAGGAACTCCGGTATGCAGAAATCTTGCACTGTTGTTGGCCAGAACTTCTCAGGGAAGTGGTCCACTGCAACGATGCTCCAGAACCTCCCCAGCTCAAATTCAGGTTTTGGCACTTGATTTCCCCACACCCCAATTAGGGGAGGCTGAGGAACTGGCAGTGGTACAGAGGTAGACTGCTGGGACGGCAGGCTGTTCGGTGGAGAGTACGGTGAATGGGCTGACTGGACGCCGATTGTTGGGCTCTCCTTCGAATAGTGTAGTGACCTGGCTGCTACATCGTGATAAGAAGGGACGATGGTCGTCATTCCAGACTCAGGGGCCAGGGCTGGTGGTGGTGTGTCACCCTACTGCTCACCCGTCGTGGTCCCCAAAATAGCTCTATGTGATCTCTTGTGGAGGTAGAGAGATCTTCTGGTGATGATGATGGTGATTGCATGACCATAAGCTGTGGGATCACTAGATTATCATCCTCCTGGATAAACCTGTAGAGGGAGGTGGTAATCTTGTGGACCTGACATTCCAGGAGCACTGGGATAATGTGCCTCGTCCCTGAACCGGCCACGGACTCGGATGAGAGAGGGGAGGGTTCTCAAGCCGAGTCGTACTCTACGTTAGAGTCTGAGAAGCATACTGGTTTGATCTCCATCCGGGCCTTCCCAGGATTCTTCTTGTGGCAGCGATGTCCTGCCTTCCTGCCCCTGGGGGACTCCTCGGGATAGGGCTGATTCTTAACATGGGGTCCTCCGGCTGCCTTGACGCTGGGGTGGAGAGGGTTTTCACCCATGAAAACCAGGGTGCGAGGAGCACTGGGAAACATTTCTAGGGGGACATGGGGAGGACCACCATGTATACTTCCAGGGTGGGAAAACCCTCCCCTTGGACCAGAAGGGGCATGGGGAGGACCTCCATGCTTGGTGCGGGTGGAGTGAGGTTTTCCTTCACCCCTCTGGTTTCTTGGGTGAGGAGGACCTTCACCAGCTATAGAGAGGACATAGGGAGGATCCCCAGGTTGGAGATATAGAGGATTGGTAATGTTCCTGCACCAGCGGTCGGGAGCAGGAGGAACAACTCCTGATCCAGTGTAGTTGGCACCGGAGAGGCTTCCATGTCGAGCATCACTACCACGGGGAATAACATCATTCGAATTGGGGGTAGCATGGGGCGGACCTCCATGCCGAGCCTCAGAGCGGGGAAGGCCCACACTCTGTGTGGTAGTAGTACGGGGAGGACCTCCCTACGGGGTGGAATCATTACGGGTTGGTTTGTGGAGACCACTACTCGTGCCTGAAACCAGGAGATTCAACCCAACCAGACTATGGGGAGGTTGGGGCCTTGATCCCGGTTGGGTGTATAAGCTCCCCTGCTCAGTGTGTGTAGGGACCTGATGGTATGCATCGACGGTGGATCTCTCCACAACAGACATCGATGTCGATTCCCCTTGGCGGGAATTCTCCTCATCTTGTGCACAATGCTAGCATCGGATCGGACGGGCCGGGGTTGTTGGCGTAGGTTCATAGCTTACCTGTTCCTCCTCTGGCAAGACCAGACGGTGGTGCTAACGTGGCCGAGTGGGAGCCTTTGATGGGAGCCCCTGGATTGGGACTCTGACCGAGATAGACCGGACGTCACCTACCTCCTCAGCGTAAGGCACAGAGTCATCAAAGCGCACTCAGGATAGGCTCTCGAAGAGATTGTATGTCAGGGTGGGGAGCAATGGCTCCCTACGCGGACCTCGAGGGTGGCATTGACAGAGAGGTGTGGATGCTTTCAAATCCATGTGGGCCATATCCCGGGTTGGGATTATGCCCTCCTCCTCATAATGACTAACGAGGTCATTAATTACCTTTAGTTGGATAACATATGATTGGGAGATAGGGTGTGGGCACCCCTTGGTCGTGGTCACAACGGATATCACGTAAGTAGTTAAGCCACATGGAGTGGCTGTGCTGGCATTGCCCCTACCCCTACGTATATGGGTGGGCAGTGATCGCATTCCTGCGGCAACAACTTTATTCCTGAGAATAAGAGAGATAAACTCGTTAGTGATAAAAGAAAAAGGAACCGACGACCAATTCCCCAATGCCATCCCCTCTTATGTGACTGGTAAGAGGTATCCACGCTAACAAAGTTGTAGAGCGGAATCTCCAACATTCTAATGCCCCAACCTCTGGTGAGTTTCACGACAGAACTTCTATTTTCTTGGCGGGGCCAGATGTCAGATCGCTGGATCTAGTGACATGTCAATCCATTGATTTTCCGAGCACTACTAATCTCCATATTGAGGAGAAGAACTTCAATTAGGGTTCACCATTTCTTTTTTGATTCTTTTTCTGGGGTGCATGTGTCCGTCTCATTCGGGGACAAGAGACACAACTTTTTTGGTTGCCCCGTATTACCACTTTCCAAAGGTGGGAGGCATCCGCGCCTTATTCAAGGACGTCTACTCCTTGATCGAAATGGGATAATGGGATGTCGGTTCCTCCTTCCATGGATTAATCCTCAGAACTCGTCACCAAGTCCGGGTCTCCCTCACAGACTTAAGATGTTGTTCATGAAACTCTTTCTGGATTTATATCTTCATGGACACCAGTTAATTACGTTGATTCTCTCCGGACATTCCAAGGGTTCCGATCAGGGCAGCAACATTCAGTTAAAGGAGTAGTCACACTGGGCATCACTGGAACGTCTGGATGCTGGGGATTTGTGTGTCTGTCTTCTGTCCCTTATTATAGGGCTTCTCGAGGGTGCAAAATCTAGAGGAAACCCACATCGAAAGTGGGTAATTGAATGCAATAGGCATGTATCTGATGTTTTCCTCTGCTTCTTATGTTTAACACTGGGTATGCCTCAAGTTTAATATCTATTGGAGACGGATCAGACTGATAAGAATAATGACTTCAGTTGATCAAATGGAGGAACCCCCAGGAGGGAATACTGTTATTGGGGCCATCATGTGGGAGGCCACTTGAATGATGTCAAACGAAATAGGGAATGGGGTGGAAAGATCCTACCAGGATGTGGCGGCACAGGTTAGGATCAGGATGGACTATGGATGGTTCTGTGAAGGGGGTGGTGAATGGGATGTAACCATCATGAGGATGACGGTGTTTTTGGGTTTGAGACTCAAAGAGGCTTCCTACGTATCCCCGTGGCAGGGAATAAAAGTCCACATAGTTCATATGATTATGTCTTTTCACCGAATGAGGATGACAATGGCTTACCGCTAAATGAGGTCATAACAGAATACCACTAGATAAGGATGTCAAAAGCTAACCGCTGAATGAGGAAACAATGGCTTACCGCTGGATGGGGTCGAACCGACGTGAAAGTGGGTCAGAAACTATTGGGTTTTGGGATTGATCCTCAGGGAGGCTTCCTACGTACCATGCCATGACATGGATCAAAGTCCCCATAGTTAAGGATGGGGCGTGTTAGTGAACCGACGAGAAGATGGACCTGGGGTCTGATGGGTGTTGGTCTTGAACCTTTTGGACACTTCCTACGTACCATGCCTTGACATTGATCAAAGTCTCCGTAGTTTGGGAAAGGGGCTTGGCACACCGACACAGAGACGGTCGAGGCCAATGTTTGTTCGGATTGAACCTCGTGGAGGATTCCTACGTACCATGCCATGACATAGATCAAAGTCCACATAGTTTGGGATGGGGGTGTGGGGCTTACACTCTAGGATTCCGAAGGTGAGGTAGGGGTTAGTGAACCAACGTTAATAAAGACCTGGGGTCTAGGTGGATGGTGGGCAGGCACCTCCGGGAGGCTTCCTACATTCCCTGCCTTAGCAAGGATCATTGACCATGTAGTTCAGAATGGTGTGGGGATTACACTCTAGGTTGCCCAAGGTGTTGGTGAACTGATGTCACTACTGGAATGTGGGTTTTTCCCCATAGTTACATACCAACGGTTTCATAGAACCGTTGGTAAAGGAGGTTTTTCCCAACGGTTCATTAGAACCGTTGGCATAGATGTTCCCTGGGAGGTTTTTTCCCAACGGTTCATGAGAACCGTTGGGATAGATGGATTTTACCAACGGTTCATGAGAACCGTTGGGATAGGTGTGAGGTTTTTTCCAACGGTTCATCAGAACCGTTGGGATAGATAGCTTTTCCCAACGGTTCATGAGAACCGTTGGGATAGAGGTATGCTTTGGGGAGGTTTTTCCCAACGGTTCTAGAGAACTGTTGGGATAGATATGCATATGCCAACGGTTTTTAAAAACCGTTGGAAAAGGTTCTCCCCAAATTCCCAGCCACCTGTTCTCTCCCCCATTTGCGATACACAACCCTAAAATGGGAGCAGCAGCCGATTTAGGCGATTTTGGAGGTACTGACAGCCGGACCTTGAATCTTCCAGCTCTTCTTCAGGTTATTCTTCTTCTTTATCTGAAAACGTATTCAAATGTTTGGATAGTATTTAAACGTATTTTCATTTTTACCATCAGTTTAGGCGATTTTGGAGCTACTGCCGGCCGGACCAGCCTAAGGGTGAGTTTTCTTGAAAATTCCTTTTTGGATTTTACCCCTTGAACATGGGATGTCATTTGTGAAAGGTTATATAAATCGAATTGATTGTTCGATTTCTGAATTGAATTGTAAATTAAATTAATTAAGGGTATTTTATGGTTTGCATTCCCCTTTTAACAAATGAATGCCAATTATTTTTTAACACATGTTTTAATTGTATTTCCTAGCCAATGTGAGTAAAGTAGAGACTATGCTATGAATCTATGAAATTGGATTGAATTTATCTTATATTTTGTGTTACCATGTTAGATATATTATAACTAATGCATGTAATATCTTTATAGTCTTGTTAGGAGTGTTCTATTAAAAATTCCCATGTGAGTGCTTGAATTTTCATTGAATTGCTAGCCATTATGAGTTATGTTGAGACCATGATATGGAATTGATTGATTAAGCAAGGGAATCTCATTATCTTGTCATTACAACATGAGTAAATGAAGCTTCATTATTTTCAGGTTATTATTTGATTGAGTCGCCATTTTGAGGCGAGTTGTATTAAATACCTTTGTTTTTGTCCTTGGTATGTTTAATGAATTTTTTAAATGAAATGGAATTCATTAAATGATTAATAGTAAATTGTGATACATGGAATCTATTAGGATGCCTGGTATATAATCTTGTTTCTTATTAACTTATACACTTTATGTGATAAATGGATTCACAGTGGAATTCCACAAATAGACTCATTTCTTTGAATATTGATTAAGCCATGGGTGATACATGGATCCAAGGGAGGGATTCCATATATAGACTTATTGAATGTAGAATTATATTCCAATTGATACATGGATTCTTATGATAATTCCATAGATAGACTTATTGAATGTAGAATTATATTCCAATGTTATGCGTCTTGTGTGGTGGTGGTGTGGTTTATGTGCTTTATGGTAGTAGTGAAGTGTGTGATTATGTAGTTAATGTGAACCCATAGGTTGAGTATTTTGTTCTATCTATATATCATGTATTTTTATGTTATTTCTACACATTCCCAACAAGAGTTGGATAAACTTACCAACGATCAGAGGCTTTGAGTTATGAGTATTTTTTTCTAATATCTAGGATGGTGGTTATATGTTTGGATAGCTACCATGTCTTCCCTACTCTTCCTTCAAAAGTGATTGACCATGTGTTTTTAGGCAAGATGCGATGTGATTTTCCATGTGTCTTCAGGTGAGATGTACTATGATTTCCCTAGTGTTTTTCGGTGAGGTGTGATGTGATAAGGCTATAATAAGATGTGGCATGTGGTTGGGGTCATATAGGGTAGGAGGATGGCACAAGTTTGATGTTATTCATGTTCATGATACCCTACTAATATGGTTATGGGATGAGTCATGCTGTTATGTGATATAACACATTAAGTTCTTGTTGGTTTTACATTTTTTCAATAACACATTTGTATGTTTTTTTGACATGTGTAGTTGATACCTTGATTATTTTCTTCCTTTATCATTTACTTAAATGTATTTTCTATTATAGTTAATTCCTATTGAATTGTTTATGACAAAATGACTTATATAAATTCTTTTTACAGAATGGACAGAAGTTGGATGTATGAAACTGATCAGATCTCAGACGATTTTCAAAACAATTTGGAGAGCTTTATAGATTTTTCATTTCACAATGCTTCAGATAGTGGTCGCATACACTGCCCATGTTCCAATTATGTTGGTAGACCTTGGTTGAGCCGTGAAGAAGTCAGCTACCACATAACCAAAAATGGGTTTCAAGCAAACTACTTTCTGTGGTATCAGAATGGGGAGAAAACGAAATTTCAAATTGGTGATGATCGAAATGAAAAGACTGGAATGGAGAATTTGTTAGATGATCAGTTTCCGTTTATTCGTCATCATGAAAAAGAAAGGATTTCGACTCAAGAAGACTTCTATATGAGGATAGCTGATGCATCTAGTGAAAATGATGATACTGATAGGGTGAAAAAATTGAATGATGCTGCCACGACTCCAGTATATCGACAAAGCGATAAAATGAAAAAGCTGGAATTTTTAATCCGATTATTTCATGGGAAAACTATGTATGGGATTTCTAATACAGCAATCGATTACATTCTTACCCTCTTGAAGGATTTACTTCCAGATGATGCAGATATTCCCTCAAACCACTATATGGCATGGAAGTTAGTTGAGGAACTTGGATTTTCAAGAAACAAAATTCATGCTTGCCCGAAATATTGCAGTTTATTCTGGGAGGAAACCGCTGAACGAAATGAATGTATAAAATGTGGCACATCCTTCTGGAAGTCAAAATCTGATGGAACACCATCTCTCATTCCACAGAAATTAATGTGGCACTTTCCATTGATCCCCAGACTCCAGAATCTTTTTATGTCTGATGAAATATCAATTAAAAAGAGATGGCATGATACCGAGAGAAAGAAGACTGATGATGAGTTGGTTCGTCCTGCAGATGGATTTGCATGGAAGATATTTGATGCTCGACATCCTGATTTTTCAGCTGACGTGCGTAATGTGAGGCTGGGTCTTTCATGCGACGGTTTTAATCCGTTTGGGCAGATGCTTACTTCGCACAACACATGGCCAGTTTTTATACACATTTATAATCTTCCCCCATGGTTGTGTATGAAAAAATCTTTCACTTTCATGAGTATACTCATATCTGGTCCTTCTGATCCCGGCATTGATATTGATGTATACATGCAACCTTTAATAAAAGAGTTGAAACTTCTTTGGGATGTGGGTGTGCGCACATACGATGCATGTTCGAAAGACATATTTCAGATGCGCGCTGCGCTTATGTGGACAATCAATGATTTTCTGGCTTATGAAATGATGTCTGGATGGAGCCCGAAGGGAAAACTGTCATGTCCAGTTTGTATAGAGAATACACGATCCAGAAGACTGAAACATCGTTGTAGTTTCAGTTTTATGGGACATCGACGATTTTTGCCAAAGGATCATCCATATAGAATGAATCGTCGAAGATTTGATAATACTATAGAGACCGATGATCCACCTCAGCGTATGTCTAGAACTGATGTGCTTAATGAATTGAAAGATTTCAGTTTTTCGTTCAGGAAGGGTCAAATGAAATCTGGAAAGAGAAAGAATGTTTCCACAGAAACCTGTTACAATTGGAGGAAGAGGAGTATCTTTTTTGATTTTCCTTATTGGTCAACCAATTTTCTACGTCATTGCTTAGAAGTAATGCATATTGAAAAGAATATATGTGAAATGTTGCTTTCAGTTCTTCTAAATGTCAAGGTGAAGACAAAAGATGATTTACGATCTCGACGTGACTTGGTGGATTGGGGCATCAGACCAGAAATTCATCCTGTGCGTATCAGTGAAAATAAATGGAAACTTCCATGTGCTTCTTATGTGATGACACCTACTGAAAAAAAACAATTTTTGGAAGTATTAGAGACTATTAGAGTTCCTGATGGCTATTCAAGCAACATATCTAAACGGGTCAATAGAAGAGAGTTGAAGCTAAAATCTTTGAAGACTCATGATTATCACGTTCTACTGCATGAGTTGCTTCCAATAGAAATCTGTCATCTTTTGTCCAATAATGTAAGGGTGGGTGATATTCGGTTGTGCCATTTCTTTAGAGATCTTTGTGCTAAGAAGTTGTCCATGTCTTTCTTGCAAAAAATGTTGATAGATGCCCCATTAATTTTGTGTGAGTTGGAGAAAATATTTCCCCCATCATTTTTCACATGCATGCTGCATCTAACTGTCCATATTCCAACTGAAATACTTCTCGGAGGACCTGTTTCTTTTCATTGGATGTATCCAACTGAATGAAATATGTTCACATTAAAGCCTTATGTTCGAAACAAGAATCATCCCGAAGGTTCTATCGTGAACGGTTACTTAGATCAAGAATGTATGGATTTCTGTTCAATGTATTTGTCTGATCTTACTACAAGAATGAACAGACCAATGAGAAATGAAGGAGAACAATATGAGCAAATTGAACCCAGTTTTCCATCACTTCATTAAACAGGAGGAATTCCTGGATCATATACATTGAAGACATTAAGCCATGAAGAGCGGGAGATGGCACATCGCACAGTTTTGTTCAACTTTGATTTGTTCGATTACTATATCAGGTAACAAAATTGAATATGTATATCTTACATATATATCTGTTAAACTATTCATATTTTTTTATCTATAGGGAACATAAAACAATGATAAATAGGAAGCATTGTTCTTTATCTTTGAGAAGGAGAGAGACTTTGCATAGCAAAGAGTTTTCTGCTTGGTTAAAATTGAAGGTAAAAATATTACTATTTAAATTAATTATTTCAATATTTACTTAAGTTTAACTGTCATTTATATTGCAGGTATTGAGTTTTTCTGCTGACTCTGTCTCTGAGGAAATAAGATCTTTGGCTTTTGGTCCTAATACCATGGTTCGTGACTGTAAATCAATTGTTATCAATGGGTACAGATTTATTGTCACTGAACGAGCCAAAAACATGAGAACACAACATGATGGTATTATGGTTACTGCCACAACAGATTGTTATGCCAGTGCATCAGATAGTAGACCGCGACTTGAAAATGTGGGTTATTATGGAGTCATTGAGAAAATAATAATATTGGATTATTACTCTCATGGACGAGTCACAATGATGAAATTCCATTGGTTTGATTCGATGACGAGACATGGCACATTTATTGATGATTGTGGATTTCGAGTAATTAATATGACCCGCACTCTTGCAACCGAAGAACCATATGTGTTGGCATCAATGGCTAAACAAGATTTTATGTCAAAGATCAACTTCAACCTGAATTTGGTGTCATATTTGAAGTAATTCCAAGACATATTTTTGATGATGCTGATGATGGAATTGACACTGTCCCTATTGCCATTGGAACCAATCCATTTATATCTTTTGATGACTCCAATAGCTCAATTGTCAGAGTTGATTGTGAACCTGAAGTTGTGGTTGGAAATATACAGAATCATTCATCCATGTTCTCAATTCTTTTGGTTTACCTCGAGTTGGGTTGTTAAGGCTGGTAATATTCATATTTATTTAGTATTGATCACAAATATGTTTTAGCTGACTTGACCGTTATATGAATTTTCAATGTTTATTGGTTGCTGTTTTATTTGAATTGCATTTTCTAATTTGGAATTGAACTGTATTCAAACCAAATCAAACAATATTTCTATCTTGGTGAACATTACAACTTGTATGTTTTATTAAATTCATTCAAGCTATTCTAAAACAATTGATAGCTAAATTACCAATGAATCCCCTCATTCCCTCATATATTTAGTTTTTTGGTTTACACATTAATTTTCGTTTTCTAATTAATTACATATTTGTTTTCCAATGCCGGAAATGAAGCCAATTGAAGAGAGACGAAGAAAAAAAATGGCGGACAACAATCGTCGGATGGAGGAGATGGGCATTCCAACATTAGTGCCTACAGTGAGTACTTTATTTCAAATATATATATATATTTACAGAATATATAATGTCATGTGATTAATTTTTTTTGTAAACTTTTTTGTAGGATCCACCATTACGTCGACAGTTATTCGACGAGGAGCCTAGTACTGGTCCTAGTACTCAGGCCGGTGGTACGAGGAGGGTTCATACCAGAGGTGGACGTAGAGTTGCGCGTGCCCGACTAGACCCTGCCCCTCCCAGTGACATTTCAGCCTTCCCACATTCTGATCCCGGTGTGTCGTTAGGGACACACGGGATATTTAGACCTCCCATGTTTTTGCTACCTTCTGCATCTTCTGCCCCATCATTTTCACATCCCATGATGATTCCCACTCCCCAGTCAGCATCAGGTCATACAACTATTCTATCTTCTTTTCCTTCTACTTCTGTCTCTCCGAGCTTTTATATTCCATCGTCTTCGACTCCTGTTCCACCAGAGGGTGTTCCATCAGGTTCTGTGGATCCGGCGCCACTCATTGATCAGAATAGCGCATGTATATTTATAAAACCCTAACAAATTTTTATAGCAATATTTATTTTCATTATAACATGTTTTGATAAAATATTTGTTTTTATTTCATGACAGATACATCTACTAACAGGAGGCGGGGGTGGGGCTGTACACGCATCCGTTCGGTGTGGAACCGTCGCACACAGGTTATGGTGGAATATAATGAAGACAATCAGATGGTTGAGAAAACAGGGCAGCAATGTCGGAGTTTTATGGCGATGCTTGCCAAATACTCCGACATCATTCCCGTCAGCCCGCTGTCGTGGAGACATTTGCCACATGAGGTCAAAGATAGAGCTTGGGAAGAGATATGGGTAAAAAAATATGTTGTATTTAATGCCATGAATTATTTTTGTATTTATATGAATTAATATTTTGATTTCAGCTTCGATTTAATTTTCCTGATGGTGAGGGTGCACGACTGGCATGTCTAAAGGATTTAGGCGAGCTTTGGAGAGACTACAAGCATGAGCTGTATATTGGTTGGCGTGCTAGAGTTGGCACTGAGTTAGAGGTGGTACCAGTCATGGATGATTGTCCTATAGAGCAGTATCGTCAGATGATTACTCATTGGACGAGTACCCAGTTTAAGGTATGAATTACATTTGAGGTATTTAAATAATAACTTTCAAATTTTGCATTAATATTATCCTTTTCATTATCGAATTTTATTTAGGAATCATCTGGAAAAAATAAAAAAAACATTGATGCCAAAAAATACCTCCATACACTAGGACGCACGACGATGTCGGATCATGAGAGGCAGCAGGTATGACAATTGTTTATAAGTTTTCTTTATGACTTACATTTTCTTTTGTTTCCTCAATTATTTAATCATTTGCTAAAATTTTTATATAACTTTTGTTTTCAATGTCATTTTAGAGGCAAGTACAAAATATTGAAGGACGTGTGCCTCGAGAAAAACTGTTTTGCTCGAGTAGACGAAAAAAGGATGGAAGTGCTGTCAATGAAGCGACTCAGTAGCAGATTGTAAGTTTTAATCTGTTGATTTTATATTTTAATATCTATTTCATAACTTAATAATATATTTATATTTGTAACAGGATGTTTTAGAGGCCCTCGATGCCCAAGAAGCAGACAATTTTGGGCCATCTGATCACTTACATCAGGTGTTGGGAGATGATCATTCTGGCAGAGTACGCTGCCGACCTAGGATAGCCCCGACGAGGTATTGGCCTGCCTCAGGTACGGGTTGTAGTGCCACCGAGCTGCAGCAAGTTAGGGCACAGGCAGAACAGGCTGAGAAAAGGGCCACAGAGACGGCAGAACAGTCTGCTAGGGAAAACAGTGCATTTATGAAATTTATTGAAGTTCTACGTCCAACACTTCCAGCAGAGGCCAGCCCAGCGATTGATGAATACATGTCGTCGATACATTCTATATATGGTGCACCAGGTGGCAATTCTAGTAGTGGTCAGGCCGATGTCCAGCTTGAAGATGATGATGGCGAGGAGTCTGATGCAGAAGAAGAGGGAGATGAGGAGGGCGAAGGCGAGGAGGAAGGCGCTGTGGAGGGTGAGGACGATGACGAGGGTGATGATGATGATGACGATGATGGTGATGGTGATGCTGATGTGGGACATATTGATCCGTTACATTTTTGACTTATATTACTGAGATTTGATGTTTAATATCTTCTAGTTGTTGGTTTTATCTAGACTCATAGTATAGTATTGGAGTTGAGTTATTTTTATATATTGTCTGTTTTTATGGATGTTGTTGTCTTTTAGTGGTTGTGTGTTTGAGAACTCCCTGGACAACCCCCCTCATTCTTGGACCCTGGACAACCCCCCCTCCCCCTTGGACCCCGAACACCCCCCAAACACCCCCCGGATAGCCCCACAGACAGCCCCCTGGATAGCCCCCCGTACAGCCCCCAACCCTCCACCCTAGTCCCCGGACAGCCCCCCGGACAGCCCCCCGGACAACCCCCCCACCCTCCCCCTTGGACCCCAGACAACCCCCCAAACACCCCCCAGACAACCCCCTGAACAACCCCGGACAACCCCCTGAACAACCCCTGAACAACCCCTGAACAACCCTTGAACAACCCCCTGAACAACCACCGGATAGCCCCCTAAACAACCCCGGACAACCCCCTGAACAACCCTCAAACACCCCCCGGACAGACCCCGGACAGACCCCGCACAACCCCCCACCCTCCTCCTTGGTCCCCGGACAGCCCCCCGGACACCCACCGGACAGCCCCCCCGGACAGCCCCCGCGGACAGCCCCCTGGACAGCCCCCCGTACAGCCCCCCGTACAGCCCCCCGTACAGCCCCCACCGGACAGCCCCCACGGACAGCCCCCTAAACAGCCCCCGGACACCCCCCACCCCCCCCCCCTTGGACCCCGGACAACCCCCCAAACACCCCCCGGACAGCCCCCTGAACACCCCCGGACAACCCCCTGAACAACCCCCTGAACAACCCCCGGACAGCCCCCTGAACAACCCCAGACAACCCCCTGAACAACCCCCAAACACCCCCCGGACAGACCCCGCACAGCCCCCCACCCTCTTCCTTGGTCCCCGGACAGCCCCCCGGACACCCACTGGACAGCCCCCCCGGACAGCCCCTCCACCTTCCTTAATTTCATTAGCTCTGAAATGTTTCATAGCACGATCAACTAAAATCTAATCCATACTAAATATGATATAAAAATATTCTATATGAATTTCTATAAGATTTTAAGTGAAAACAAAAAGTGACATACGAAAAACTGACCAAACGCATTCGAAATGTGTTGATGCTTTAGGAAAACGATCCATGGGTCATATGTGACGTGTACGAATCAACCCCGCCTCAATCCGAGTCGCGGTGTGGCCGGGATCAGTCTAAGTGGCTCTCTTTTGATTAAAATGGACATCATTTTAAGTACATACGGAAAACCGACCAAACGCATTCGGTTTCCATTGAGAACGATCCATGGGTCATATGTGAGGTGTATGAATCATCCTCGCCTCAATCCGAGGCGCGGTGTGGCCAACACCGATCTAACTGTGTCTGTTTTGTTTAAAATGGGTAGGATTATAAGTGAAAAGAACTGGCATATGCAAAACCGACCAAACGCATTCGGTTTCCATTGAAACTTTAGGAGAACGATCCATGGGTCATATGTGACATGTACCAATCAACCCCGCCTCAATCCGAGGCGCGGTGTGGTCGGAACAACTCAAACTGTATGTCTTTTGTTTCAAAAGGACATCATTTTAAGTGAAAAACATCAACAGGCATATAGAAAACCGGCCAAACGCATTCGGATTGTGTTGATACTTTAAGACAACGATCCATGGGTCATTTGAGACGTGTACGAGTCAACCTCGCCTAAATCCGAGGTCGTCCGCTATGAATTTGACCGTTTGACGCCCGTTTTAGCCGTTTATGACACCAAAACTGCGTTGTCGGTCACCGCGCGCACACGGCACGTCCGATTGACGTTCCATCTGCTCGACCACTTCATAAATCACTCACCCGTATTTGTCGTCTGATTTCAGGCCATTCTGAAATCGTTCGGCCCATTTGGACCCCCTCACGCGCGTTTACGAAGCGCGCGCATCACTTAAAACACGAATATTGATCCGTACCGCGCAAACCACACGTCCGATTGACGTTCCGTCTACGCGTACACGTCACGAATAATAATTAGAATGTTTCCTGGTGGTTTCAGGTCAATCCAAGGTCGGCCGCTATGAATTTGACCGTTGGACGCCCGTTTTGGCCGTTTATGACACCAGAACTTCGCTGTCGGTCACCGCAGGCACACGGCACGTCCGATTGACGTGCCGTCTGCTCGAACACTTCAGAAATCACTGTCCCGTATTTTTCGTCTGATTTCAGGCCATTCCGACTTTGTTCGGCCCATTTGGACCCCCCTCACGCGCGTTTACGAAGCCCGCACATCACTTAAAACACGAATATTGAGCCGTACCGCGCAAAACCGCATGTCCGATTGACGTGCCGTCTGTGCGTACACATCACGAATAATAATTAGAATGTTTCTCGGTGGTTTCAGCTAAATCCGAGGTCGTCCGCTATGAATTTGACCGTTGGACGTCTGTTTTGGCCGTTTATGACACCAGAACTGCGTTGTCGGTCACCGCGGGCACACGACTCGTCCGATTGACGTGACGTCTGCTCGACCACTTCAAAAATCACTCACCCGTATTTTTCATCTGATTTCATGTCATTCCGACTTCGTTCGTCCCATTTGGACCCACCTCACGCGCGTTTACGAAGCGCGCGCATCACTTAAAACACGAATATTGAGCCGTACCGCTCAAACCGCACGTCCGATTGACATGCCGTATGCGCGTACACATCACGAATAATAATTAGAATGTTGCACGGTGGTTTAATCTCAATCCGGAGATGCGGTGTGGCCGACACCACTCAAAGTGTCCGTCTTTTGTTTCAAAATGGCGTCATTTTAAGTGAAAAGCATCAACTGGCATACGGAAAACCGACCAAACGCATTCCAAATCTGTTGATAATTTATCCCAACAATACATGGGTCATATGTGACGTGTACGAGCCAACCCGGGATGAATCCGTGTCGTGGTGTGGCCGGGATAAGTCTAAGTGGCTCTCTTTTGTTTAAAATGAACACCATTTTACGTACATATGGAAAAATGACCAAACGGATTCGGTTTCCGTTGAAACTTTAGGAGAACGATCCATGGGTCATATGTGACGTGTACGAATCAACCCCGCCACAATCGGAGACGCGGTGTGGCCGACACCACTCAAAGTGTCGGTCTTTTGTTTCAAAAAGACGTCATTTTAAGTGAAAATCATCAAGTGACATACGAAAAACCGACCAAAGGCATTCAGACTGTGTCGATACTTTATCACAAGGATCCATGGGTCGTATGTGACGTGTACGAGTCAATCCCGCCTCAATCCGAGGAGCGGTGTGGCCGACACCGTTCTAACTGTGTATCTTTTGTTTAAAATGGACAGGATTATAAGTGAAAAGAACAACTGGCATACGCAAAACCGACCAAACGCATTCCGAATCTGTTGATAATTTATCACAACGATCCATCAGTCATATGTGACATGTACCAGCACACTCGGGCTCAATCCGAGTCCCGGTGTGGCCGGGATTAGTCTAAGTGGCTCTCTTTTGATTAAAATGGACATCATTTTAAGTACATACGGAAAAATGACCAAACGCATTCGGTTTCCGTTGAAACTTTAGGAGAACGATCCATGGGTCATATGTGAGGTGTACGAATCATCCCCGCCTCAATCCGAGGCGCGGTGTGGCCAACACCACTCTAACTGTGTCTGTTTTTTTTAAAATGGGTAGGATTATAAGTGAAAAGAACTGGCATACGCAAAACCGAACAAACGCATTCGGTTTCCATTTAAACTTTAGGAGAAAGATCCATGGGTCATATGTGACGTGTACCAATCATCCCCGCCTCAATCCGAGGCGCGGTGTGGTCGGAAAAACTCAAAGTGTTTGTCTTTTGTTTCAAAAGGACATCATTTTAAGTGAAAAACATCAACTGGCATACGGAAAACCGGCCAAACGCATTCGGATTGTGTTGACACTTTAATACAATGATTCATTGGTCATTTGAGACGTGTACGAGTCAACCCCGCCTCAATCCGAGGTCGTCCTCTATGAATTTGACCGTTTGACGCCCGTTTTGGCCGTTTATGACACCAGAACTGCGTTGTCGGTCACCGCGCGCACACAGCACGTCCGATTGATGTGCCGTCTGCTCGACCACTTCATAAATCACTCACCCGTATTTTTCGTCTGATTTCAGGCCATTCTGAAATCGTTCGGCCCGTTTGGACCCCCCTCACGCGCGTTTACGAAGCACGCACATCACTTAAAACACGAATATTGAGCCGTACCGCGCAAACCGCACGTCCGATTGACGTGCCGTCTACGCGTACACGTCAAAAATAATAATTAGAATGTTTACCGGTGGCTTCAGGTCAATCCGAGGTCGTCCGCTATGAATTTGACCGTTGGATGCCCGTTTTGGCCGTTTATGACACCAGAACTGCGTTGTCGGTCACCGCGTGCACACGGCATGTCCGATTGACGTACCGTCTGCTCGAACACTTCAGAAATCACTGTCACGTATTTGTCGTCTGATTTCAGGCCATTCCGACTTTGTTAGGCCCGTTTGGACCCCCCTCACGCGCGTTTACGAAGCGCGTGCATCACTTAAAACACAAATATTGAGCCGTACTGCGCAAACCGCACGTCCGATTGACGTGCCGTCTGCGCATACACGTCACGAATAATAATTAGAATGTTTCTCGGTGGTTTCAGCTCAATCCGAGGTCGTCCTCTATGAATTTGACCGTTGGACGCCCGTTTTGGCCGTTTATGACACCAGAACTGCGTTGTCGGTCACCGCGGGCACACGGCACGTCCGATTGACGTGATGTCTGCTCGACCACTTCAGAAATCACTCACCCGTTTTTTTCGTCTGATTTCATGTCATTCCGACTTCGTTCGTCCCATTTGGACCCACCTCACGCGCGTTTACGAAGCACGCGCATCACTTAAAACACGAATATTGAGCCGTACCGCTCAAACCGCACGTCTGATTGACGTGCCGTATGCGCGTACACGTCACGAATAATAATTAGAATGTTGCACGGTGGTTTCATCTCAATCCGGAGACGCGGTGTGGCCGGCACCACTCAAAGTGTCCATCTTTTGTTTCAAAAGGGCGTCATTTTAAGTGAAAAGCATCAACTGGCATACAGAAAACCGACCAAACGCATTCCGAATCCGTTGATAATTTATCCCAACAATACATGGGTCATATGTGACATGTACGAGCCAACCCGGGATGAATCCGAGTCACGGTGTGGCCGGGATAAGTCTAAGTGGCTCTCTTTTGTTTAAAATGAACACCATTTTAAGTACATACGAAAAAATGACCAAACGGATTCGGTTTCCGTTGAAACTTTAGGAGAACGATCCATGGGTCATATGTGACGTGTACGAATCAACCCCGCCACAATTGGAGACGCGGTGTGGCCGACACCACTCAAAGTGTCGGTCTTTTGTTTCAAAAAGACGTCATTTTAAGTGAAAATCATCAAGTGACATACGAAAAACCGACCAAAGGCATTCGGACTGTGTCGATACTTTCACACAAGGATCCATGGGTCGTATGTGACGTGTACGAGTCAATCCCGCCTCAATCCGGGGAGCGGTGTGGCCGGAACCATTCTATCTATGTATCTTTTGTTTAAAATGGACAGGATTATAAGCGAAAAGAACAACTGGCATACGCAAAACCGACCAAACGCATTCCGAATCTGTTGATAATTTATCACAAAGATCCTTCAGTCATTTGTGACATGTACAAGCCCACTCGGGCTAAATCCGAGTCGCGGTGTGGCCGGGATCAGTCTAAGTGGCTCTCTTTTGATTAAAATGGACATCATTTTAAGTACATACGGAAAACCGACCAAACGCCTTCGGTTTCCATTGAAACATTAGGAGAACGATCCATGGGTCATATGTGAGGTGTACGAATCATCCCCGCCTCAATCCGAGGCCCGGTGTGGCCAACACCACTCTAACTGTGTCTGTTTTGTTTAAAATGGGTTGGATTATAAGTGAAAAGAACTGGCATACGCAAAACCAACCAAACGCATTCGGTTTCCATTGAAACTTTAGGAGAACGATCCATGGGTCATATGTGACGTGTACCAATCATCCTCGCCTCAATCCGAGGCACAGTGTGGTCGGAACAACTCAAAGTGTATGTCTTTTGTTTCAAAACGACATCATTTTAACTGAAAAACATCAACTAGCATACGGAAAACCGGCCAAACGCATTCGGATTGTGTTGATACTTTAATACAACGATTCATGGGTCATTTGAGACATGTACGAGTCAACCCCGCCTCAATCCGAGGTCGTCCGCTATGAATTTGACCGTTTGACGCCCGTTTTGGCCGTTTATGACACCAGAACTGCGTTGTCGGTCACCGCGCGCACACGGCACGTCCGATTGACGTGGCGTATGCTCGACCACTTCATAACTCACTCACCCGTATTTGTTGTCTGATTTCAGGCCATTCTGAAATCGTTCGGCCCGTTTGGACCCCCCTCACGCGCGTTTACGAAGCGCGCGCATCACTTAAAACACGAATATTGAGCCGTACCGCGCAAACCGCACGTCCGATTGACATTCCGTCTGCGCTTACACGTCACGAATAATAATTATAATGTTTCCTGGTGGTTTCAGGTCAATCCGAGGTCGGCCGCTATGAATTTGACCGTTGGACGCCCGTTTTGGCCGTTTATGACACCAGAACTGCGTTGTCGGTCACCGCGTGCACACGGCACGTCCGATTGACGTGCCGTCTGCTCGAACACTTCAGAAATCACTCACCCGTATTTTTCGTCTGATTTCAGTCCATTCCGACTTCGTTCGGCCCGTTTGGACCCCCCTCACGCGCGTTTACAAAGCGCACACATCACTTAAAACACGAATATTGAGCCGTACCGCACAGACCGCACGTCATATTGACGTGCCGTCTGCGCGTACATGTCACGAATAATAATTAGAATCTTTCTCGGTGGTTTCAGCTCAATCCGAGGTCGTCCTCTATGAATTTGACCATTGGACACCCGTTTTGGCCGTTTATGACACCAGAACTGCGTTGTCGGTCACCACGGGCACACGGCACGTCCGATTGACGTGTTGTCTGCTCGACCACTTCAGAAATAACTCACCCGTATTTTTCCTCTGATTTCATGTCATTCTGACTTCGTTCGTCCCATTTGGACCCACCTCACGCGTGTTTACGAAGCGTACACATCACTTAAAACACGAATATTGAGCCGTACCGCTCAAACCGCACGTCCGATTGACATGCCGTATGCGCGTACACATCACGAATAATAATTAGAATGTTGTACGGTGGTTTCATCTCAATCCGGAGACGCGGTGTGGCTGGCACCACTCAAAGTGTCCGTCTTTTGTTTCAAAAGGGCGTCATTTTAAGTGAAAAGCATCAACTGGCATACGGAAAACCGACCAAACGCATTCCGAATCTGTTGATAATTTATCCCAACAATCCATGGGTCATATGTGATGTGTACGAGCCAACCCGGGATGAATCCGAGTCGCGTTGTGGCCGGGATAAGTCTAAGTGTCTCTCTTTTGTTTAAAATGAACACCATTTTAAGTACATACGGAAAAACGACCAAACGGATTCGGTTTCCGTTGAAACATTAGGAGAACGATCCATGGGTCATATGTGACGTGTATAAATCAACCCCGCCACAATCAGAGACGCGGTGTGGCCGACACCACTCAAAGTGTCGGTCTTTTGTTTCAAGAAGATGTCATTTTAAGTGAAAATCATCAAGTGACATACGAAAAACCGACCAAAGGCATTCAGACTGTGTCGATACTTTAGCACAAGGATCCATGGGTCGTATGTGACGTGTACGAGTCAATCCCGCCTCAATACGAGGAGCGGTGTGGCCGACACCGTTCTAACTGTGTATCTTTTGTTTAAAATGGACAGGATTATAAGTGAAAAGAACAACTGGCATACGCAAAACCGACCAAACGCATTCTGAATCTGTTGATAATTTATCAAAACGATCCATCAGTCATATGTGACATGTACGAGCCCACTCAGGCTCAATCCGAGTCGAGGTGTGGCCGGGATCTGTCTAAGTGGCTCTCTTTTGATTAAAATGGACATCATTTTAAGTACATACGGAAAACCGACCAAACGCATTCGGTTTCCATTGAAACTTTAGGAGAACGATCCATGGGTCATATGTGAGGTGTACAAATCATCCCCGCCTCAATCCGAGGCGCGGTGTGGCCAACACCACTCTAACTGTGTCTGTTTTGTTTAAAATGGGTAGGATTATAAGTGAAAAGAACTGGCATACGCAAAACCGACCAAACGCATTCGGTTTCCATTGAAACTTTAGGAGAACGATCCATGGGTCATATGTGACGTGTACCAATCATCCCTGCCTCAATCGGATTCCACATATAATTGTCATCTAAATTTTCAATTGAATTATATATGAATTATGTATGTTTATGAATTCTAATTTAATTATGGATGTGTATAGTTTCAGGATCCATTATATGTTAAATGTGTATGAATTTGTTCGTAATTGTATATATATGTTTTATTTTATTACAGGTACAATAGTTGGATCGAAAATGAGGTGAAAATGAGGCCTGATGAGATGAGAGGTGCTTGATGTACAGGGGAGAGGGGCTGTGCAAATTGCAGGCTGCTGCAATTTGCAGCATAGGGTATGCCAACGGTTTTAAACCATTGGCATATAATCCTAAATAAGTTTTTACCAACGGTTCAATGAACCGTTGGTAAATATCTCTTTTCCCAACGGTTTAGAACCGTTGGGAAAGAGTTCACCCATGGAAAACTATCCCAACGGTTTTGAAGAACCGTTGGGATAGTTAAGGTATATTTGGTTTTCCCAACGGTTTGGGAGAAACCGTTGGGAAAAACTATCCCAACGGTTCACCCAAACCGTTGGGATAGAGTGCCTTCTGTCAGCCTACCCCAATGGTTTCCAGTAAACCGTTGGGAAAGGTTTTCCCCACGGATTACTTCCCTACGGTTGGGATAACCGTTGGTATATCATATACCAACGGTTTGAGGGGCTTTCCCAACGGTTGTGAACCATTGGGAAATAGTGTATTTCCAGTAGTGTGTGGATAGGGTCAGAATAACCGAGTGGTAGTGACAGATTGGTGGTCGGTGAACCGACGTGAATGGGAACCTGGGGTTCCGATGGTGGGATTTAACGTCATGAAGGCTTCCCATGTACCCTTCCTAGGAATGGATCAAAGTCCGCATAGTTCTGAATATTTTGGGGGTTACACTCTAGGCTGCCCAAGGTGTTGGTGAACTAATGTGAATGTGGTCGGAATGACCAGATGTTAGTGGGCTTGAACCTCAGGGTGGATTCCCACGTACCCTTCTGTAGCATGGATCAAAGACCATGTAGTTCAGGTCTATGTGGGTCTTACACTCCAGGATTCCCAAGGTGTTTTTAAGCGTCAGTTATTACTCTAAGTCCATGTGAGTCGTGCTCAGTGTGAGAAACAAGAGGCAACAGAGACCTAACGATCACATCGCAGAAGGTGATTCCGTGGGATGTGGAGTGGGTATTACACGTGTTGAAGCCCAAGGAGCGAGATATTGGGACTTACTCTAGGATGGAGGCCCATGGAGACAAAGCGCTGCAGGAGAGGGATTTGGGATTGAAGAAAGTAAGTTCCTCATTCCCTATCATGCCCTTCAATGGCCCTAGGGACCGAATATGAAAGGAGGAGCAGGGATACTGCCTCCTGCAAGAAAATCTAGGGGCTTATGCAAAGGTGTCTTCCCTTTCCCCGCGAACAAACGCCACTCTGGAAAGGATGCTATCATCCCCTGTGAGTGGTGATCGCATCCTTGTGGATATGAGTGGGCATGGAGAATGTCCTAGGTGGGGGACCCTATGTGCGAGGCATGAGGCCAGGTCACAGTTTAATGTCATGTGCTTAGGACGAGGGTGCTTGGAAGTTTAACGTCCTGCAGCTTGTATGAAGAGGTTATTCTCCGCAGTCCTAGGAATTACATAACTGGTACCCTATGCTCCTTGTGGAAGGGAAGGCATCCAAAATTCAACGGTGAGGGGGTTTCATGGAGTAAACCATCGAGGGGCCCATGTTAGCGTGGCTATGCGAAGAAGAAATAGCCATTAACATGCCTATTTGAAGAAGCATGAGGCGAAGAAACACAATGGGTGGTGTTGTCCAAGGGACTCTAAAATCACATCGTGCAAACCTGGAGGGTCTCACGGGAAAAGTGATTTCCAAGAAAAGATGTTCATATTTAGGGGCCTTGTGAAGATTTGTTGCTTTGTGTGGCAGAGGGAACATGCGAAGGGGTGTGCTTCATGAAGTGGGGTGCCTTAGCCTAAGAATAGAGAAAAGGTGCATATGGTAGGTGTTTCGCGAAGTGGAAAGGAATTCATGGAGAACTGCCTCATGGAGAAAAGGTGTCTTGCGAAGCAAGGTGTTGTGAATCAATGTGCTTCGTGAAGTACATTGACCCTTACTTAGAATGGGGATCATGTATACATGAAGGGTGTTTCGGAAAGCATAAATGCTCCGCGACAACTCGGGTCCCCTTGGGGATCCCCTTCCTTCATGAAATACCTTAGGATTCGTGAAAGGAATCCCTCTCGAAAGAAGGGAACAATACAAGACAAGGGGGAGGCACTTTGTAGAGAAAAAGTACCTCTCGCAACTCATGGTTTGCAGAGCAGAAGGATGCTTCACGATTCGGGAGCAGGGAAGTCGAAAGGTCCAATTTTCCATCATTTGGGTTCAGGGGGAGCCCTGTATTAATAGGAAAGAGGTGCCATGAAGCGGAGCTTACGTGACGCGAAGAGGGCCTTGGTTGCTTTGCAACCGGTCGAGAACATCAAATGTGATCGTGGTGCATCCCGACTCCTTCCTTCTCCGCGGTCTCGCGATCATCAAATGCATTCATGGAGTGTCCCGCCTCCATGCTTCGTAGGGGGATCGCGAACATCTAATGATTTCATAGAGTGGCCCGCCTCCTTGCTTTTTGGTAGGCTCGTGAATGTAAAATTCATTCGCAGAGCGTCTCACCACCTTTCTTCACAGTGGGCTCGCGAATATCAAATGTGTTCATGGAGCGTCCCGCCTCCTTGTTTCGTGGCGGCCATTGTGCTGGGTGGTCCTCCGCGAAGCGGCTTCAGGAGGCAGTCAATGGGGACTTCTTTCGGCTTCTTTCTTTGTCCCGAATTTTGGCCCCAATAAGGATTTTATAGGAATAGGTTCTGAAATAGAGAATTTTCTGATGGATCTATAAAAGGAAGGTTGTGTGACTAGTTCATGCTCAAGATATAGTAGAGATGATTCAGTCAATTTAGCACTATATTAATTAATCATAAAGTGAGAAGAATAGTTTTTTTATGGTTCTAAATATGTTTTTTATTTCCAAGATAATGATGGACTAATCCTTTAAATATCAAACATGAATTGGATTATGAGATTTTGGAAGAAGGAAAGGTTTTCCCCTATATATATATGGGCCCCTTAAAGATTAAGGGTCAGTTGATGAAAGTAGTGTACTAACTACAACTTCCTCCAAACCTTACATAAGTTCATGATGTGTTATATGTATCTATTTTGTGGAAGAACATTCTATATACATCAAATGTACTGAACTCAATATTTGTAAAACTAGAAGATGGTCTCCCTCAGGAAGAATAATGAGTAGAGATCTTAGATTATAGGTATATATTACTATCAAAAAATACCACTCACCTTGACATTGTTCTTAAGGGGAATCACGATTTTGAGGAAGAGACTTGGGAACCTAAATATTTAATAAGGAAAATGTTCCCTCTTATTTATTCATATGGGAAATTAAATATCAATAATGAAATTTTTTATTGGGGTGTAATTTAACAACAACAATTTTTATTTCTTGAATATGTTGAACAGAATAACTGAAATGAAAAAAGAAACTAAAATGAAAAAGTTCTGACTTCCATTAATATAAAATATTATAAAATAAATATAAAAATTAAATCATTCAGTGAAATAAATTTGAAACATACTTATGAATATCATAAGTTTAATAAAACCACCACTAGTGGAAAAATAGTATTTAACAAGGGTCCATGATCTTTGAGTTACACCAATTGACCATGGATCTTGGTTATTTCCATGGTCGGTCTTCCTTTAGAGGAGATGGTCTATGTTATAGGCCATAAGGTATAGACATGGGATCCATGATTAGGGTTATTATATAAATAAGGCTACTAGTGAGATTCAAACCTATATCTCTACTCTGAGTATTGTTATACATTACCTATCCACAAAAAAGTAATTTTTATTATATATGTAAAATTGATATATTAATATATATTTAAATTAGTTTGTCAATTAATTTTTATTTAATCAAACATTCCCATGTCTATAATGCCAATATATTTTACGGTATATCTGTTTTTAAATACATATTTTCAATACCTTTCATTGTAAATGACACCAATTTCAAATTGATCAGGGTCTATTATTATGTTAATATTATAACTAGTAATCTAATTTGGAAGGAATAAATTGTAATAGCTATATTTTGAAAAAAAACTAATTTATAAATTTATATAACAAAATTTATTTGTTATCAATTGATTATATATAATATAAATTAAAAGATGTTTATTTAAAAAAATTATTTATGTGGGAGATATATAGTTATGTCATAATAAGATGAGTTTTTCACTATTGTTGATTTAATTTAATTATGTTTTTGTATTTTATATTGAATAAATGTTTTTATCCTTCATATAATATTTTACTATGAAGGGGATAAGATAAAGTATAGTATTATTCTTAAAATAGAATTTTTATAAAGTGTTTTTATCGCGTTTTGAACTAATATTTTAGAAATAACTTTTTATACTTATAGGTATTTAAATATTTAAAATTAATTAAATATTTATAAAAATTATGTTCAAATTACCTAATTGGGACCCTTTTATTTTTTGTTTAAAATGAATAGTAACTATGGTAAAATTTATCACCTCAATAAAGGGAAATTTGGGTTAATGTAGGTTAAATAAAATTAATAATTCCATATTTATTAATATTAAATTATATTGGAAGATTAATATTAAACCATTATCACCTTAGGATTAAATTTTATTTTTTTAATGGACACTTATTTATGAAAATGACTTATATATTATTTAAATCAAAGACAATTAAAAAATACCACACTCTTTGTATTTAACATATTTTCTCTCTCAAAATATGTGAAAAGAAAGATAATAACGAAAAAGAATGTAAATTTTGATATTAATTAATTTTATTTAATTTTTTATATTTTTTTTACTTTTTAGAAATTATATAATTGTGTTAAATTCGTGTGAAATACTAATACATTATTTATTGAAATTGAAAAAAAATAAATGATTCTAAAAATATTGTTTCTAATATAATTTGAATTATATAATGTTTTATATGGTTCTATATATCTACATGAAATACTATAGTGTTTTAAAAACATTATATTCGAATTCCCCCTTTTTCTTGATGTATTTGAAGCAAAGTTAAAAGAATAGTGTCAAATTTAGCAATAATGCTAATTTAGAAAAATAATATTTTATTAACTTATTAATAATTAATTAAAATCTTACCTTCATCCATTTGAATTTTTATAGTTTATAAAATTATATATTTTCCATTTATGATTCATTTTTTCAATTATAGTAATGTAATTCATAGTTTATGGATAAAATGGATATTACCATTGTTAATATTAAAAATAACTCACCAATGGATTAATAAAAATTATATGGATAAAATTGAAACAAAACCTTGTATAGATTCTATTTTTTATAATATTACAACCCAATAATATCTTATATTTTATTATCTCTACACTTGAAGGTATTTGTTCAGATAAATTATTGTATTATAACTTAATATTTTCTGAAATTATAAAAGTGCCCAAAAAATATTTTATAAAAGGGAAACTCCAACCTCACTTATTCACACATCATTAATCATTAAATATCAACCTAAACATACCCATAACTCTTAAAAACATACTTATTCATGTTCTAGTGGTCTAGGACATCAAAGAATACCAACCGTATAAGAGTTCTAAAGGACATATGATGATAAAGTGGTAATTGTTTTTACTAAAAATTCAATAACATTTTTTATTCTACATCATCTTCATGTTTTGTTTACATACTACATTAATAACTCTATTATTATAAATATGCTGACATGGAATTATGATTATGATAATAACATATTCCATTTAATCTCCATCATCTAAAAAATAAAAACATCGCTTGTACATAAATATCACTTATCATCTCCACGTAGCGGAGTGTCTCATTTTTCATCACCACTTTAGATGGATGGTCATAAAAATGAAAATAATGAACATATATGAAACATATTACCTAATAATTATTTTTAACAGGTTAATTACTCTTTATAATTCATTCATTCCATCTATTTTAGAAATTGAAAGCATCATTTATGTATATGTACATCCAACCATCTCCGTGAAAGGTGTAATTCATTTTTGTATCTCCTTCTACATGGGTGGATTTTAATATAAATATATTTAATATATATGATATTTGTTCCTTAAAAATATTATGAAGATCAAGGAACTAATATTAATGTATAAGTACCAGATCTACATAATCTAATTATACATGAATAATGAACCAGTTACCACCCGAAACAATGATTTTAACATTGAATTGATAAATAAAGTGATAAAATATTTTAAGTAAATAATTAATGGTTTCATATATATGATTATGGTTCTAGAATATATATAATAAATATAAATTTATTATAGAATAGGTTTGAACATGTATCAAGGAAGTTTTACATAAGGTAAGGGTTTATTTCATGATCTCATTATTATTATGGATTGTTTATGTTTAAGCCTTGATAGTGAAATATTTCTCTTCCATGTCCTCATTTTATAAAAATTATTTATTTTTTTTAGACTTATACTACTAATATTTAAATCATTTTTACCATTGTTTTATTTTTTTAAAATCAAGGTTTGAAAGTAATATTTTTTTCTTCGTCTAGATGAGGTTCTTTTTTATATTTCCCATAAAAAATATTGATGGAATGTTTCTTAACATATAAAACAGGGTTTTATATTCTCATAATCATGATTCCATAATGTTTTTAATTTTACTATATAATTTTAAAAGGTTATTTTCAATGAAAGTGTTTTATTCAATAATTTTGTAACATTAAAAAAATGTGAGATTCAATGTGAAAATGGTATTTTCCTTAAAATAATCATGTGATCTCATTTAAAATCATCGAATCGATGTCATTTTTTTTTGAATATGATGATTCATTATGTTTGATCTATTATTACTCCACCTTCTATATTTTATTGAATGATTTATGATCAGTTTGGAAGAGGATGTACTACATTGATATTATTCACTAAATTACTTTGGATTGCTTTTTATTATATTTATTGATTGGGAAAATTAAGAATATTGTATATGCTATTTTTGATATGAATTATTATGTTGAATATGTTTCACCTCTTTCATTTGTGTAATTAATTTAAATTAGTATGGGATGGGTGGGGCCTGCTATAACCCATTGATGCATCAGTAGGAATCACGTTACAAACTAGTTTCGATAATGGCAGAGTCCTTACCTATTTATGTATGATTTATTTGAGAAATCCTTGATGGTATGATTATGATGTCCTTCATCATGTATTAACTCATTACGATATTAGTTATTGATTCCCAAGTGATTAACTGATTACTTTTTATATAAATGGATATGTTTTAGCACATGTTATTTGGAAATTATTTGATTTTCATTTTTTACTTCCAAGTTATTCTCTTATTATATTTTTAATGGAATGTGATTAAATAATTTAACATTGTATATTTTTATGCTTATTTATTCATGATATATTCTTCTATATGAGAACCCTTACTAATCATATGAGATCACCTATAACATATGTTTTATTTTTCTTATTGTTGACAAAAATTTTATTATGGTTGATATGAATGGTTAATCATAGATAATACTTTTTTTCTCAAAGGATTTAATATATTGTATTTTATATTTTAAACTGTAATGTATGATTCAAGTACCTATATTTTTTTAAAAAAACTATTAATATATTTGATCCTTTGGGATAGGATTTGTTTTATATTATTCCATGGTAATAATGTAACCACCTACTATGGGCTACTAGGGTTTGGATCATTACAGTTGGAATCAAATTAATTTTAATAGAAATCTTAGAAATTGTTTTAGGAAGTCATATTTTCTTAAAGTGAAATTATATAACTTAATTTGAGAATATTCCTAATATAACCTAGAATATGATATTGATATTAGATATATTTTTTTTTTCAATTTATGTTATATTCCTTAGTAGTTTGAAATTATATATTGTAATTAATAATCTAATATAGATTATTCAATTGTTTGGAAATGGAGCCCGGTAGAAGGAATGTAAATTGTATCAATTAAAATAATCCATGTAGGGATATCACTCCTAGGAAAGATGTAATTTCCAAACCAAGTTCCACCTGATAATACCCCTAACCGATCGGTCACATGACCTCAAGAACGCATCCCAATATACTACATACTGCTGACTATTAGTGAGGGTATAATATTGATTAGGGGGAGTCTAAACCGTATTAATAATAGTAATACACTAGAGGAACAGAAATAGACAACACCCAACAGATATAACTGTATCCAAAATAATACTTATATCACATGATGACCAAAATAAGATATACAATATCAAAAACTAAATAGTAGACATGTCATGCCAATATGTGTCATGGTTCAATATATAATACCTCAAATAAATATAGACAATGAAAAATAACAAGTGGGTACTAAACCATGTCAGGTTCCAGGATCCATCCACTCTCTCTACTAAGCCATATAACATAGGGACCTTGTTCATAATCAGTCCTACAACCAGGAAATCTATTCAGGTACCGATCAAGCAGCTTGAGTAGCATGTCTGTAAGACTATGTAGGATACCCACAGTGGTGTCTAAAACAATATATAGTGAATAAAAGTGTATCAAGTTGTATGAGGAATAAATAAATCAATTAATTAAATAGATTACATTTTTTCAATTACTCTCTATTTAACAACCTAACCCATGCTTTCCTGAGGATACCATAACCAATCAATACCTGCTTCAGCCCATTCCAAATTCTGAACTATATCACATATTCAATTATATATTCATTATTAATTTCATTTCAATTCAAAAATAATAAAATTAGTACCATAGTCCAATGTCAGTATTATAGGTGTGGAATTCCATTTCTAGCATACTGTGGGTATTTGGAGAATCAATACATATGACATAGACCATGGGTATTTGGATAATTATTCTATGTCCCAAAAAAATATTCACATGAATGCATTTGGTTCTAGATCCCCTTATCTAGGCCCCCATGGGTATTTGGAGTGCCAATCTATGTCCCACACCCCATTTCTAAATAAAACAAATATGTCACATATATCACATATATCACATCATTCCATATTAATCAACATTAACCTTATCATCAAATTTGACAATCAAACCATCCATTATTTAATTAAAAAATTAATTAATCCTTCTTGTTCAATCAAAAAATTAAAAAAATTAATTAATTATTCCATTTATTATTTAATCTAATTCAATAATATCAATAACATTATAATTAATTCAATAGTAAATTATTCAAACAATTTCACAATCTTGAAATCTCATTAATAACTTCAACAATTATTTAACCAAATCAATTCATAATCTTAAAATCTCAAATAATTAATTAATAACTAATTATTCAAATTAAAAAAACCCCAATAACCAAAAAATTAATTCAACAATTAATTATTCGAAATCTACAATTTCAATATATCATTAAATTCCATAGTCAAACATTTTATTAATTAATTAACCAATTAAATAATCCAATTTCCATTCTACATAATTTTATTAGTCAACTACTTTATCCAATTCAATTATTAAATTTTCAATATTCCAATTGAAATATAAAAACCAATACACACAATTGGGATCATGACTATGGGAATTCAAATTAGACCACCTACCTCAAGTTTGATGATGAATTTCCATCAAGGGATATACCCAATTATAGAGAAATAATGATGAAGAATGATATATATATCTAAAACCAAGATTAAATATAAAACCAATCATGATTCATCCAAACTAGATCTAGATCAATAAAAATAGTGAAAAGCTTACCTCTAAGGAATGAGAGAAACATGGTAGGGTGGAATGAAACCACGCGAGACTATGATCTCTTACTAGGATAGGTGAAAATCATTAATCTAGATATTGAATTGTGATGAATGTATGTTTAAAAGCCTTATAAATTCATTCATGATCCTCCAAACATGAGTGTAATTAATTCTGTCTAAGATAGGGTTGATTTTTTGTCAAAATTAGGTGTTTTTGAATTTTATTACTAATTTTCATGTCAATTTGAAACCCATGCATGGTATCTAGGAAAGGGGTTCATGGTGTTCCAAAATGTGTTCCTTAACCATGAACCTATTATATGGGGAGTTGGGGTGCATGGTTTCTCCTAATATAGTACACAATTTGACACACCGTGCACAAACCATGTAATCCTTCTCTGTTTAGGGTTGCACAGATTATTGGGACATGGCACACAGTTTTGGAAAACCCTACACCAACAGTGCATAGTCCCTCCTTATTCCAAAATTATCAAATTTTTACCCAAATGAACCCAAGGTATGACCCAAATTAAATATACTCAATAATGGAAAAGGAATAATTGGAATTATTTTCGTTACATCTTCAGAAATGGGTGGAAACTTACAATATCTCCACATTATAACAAATCATCCACAAGAAAAACTGCCAATAATATAAAAAGATTATAAGTAAAAAAGAATGATCCACTGGGAAGACATATTAAATTCTCTCCCCCGTGATTTCTCCTGTACATGTCCATGTTTCCAAAATATAAGAACCAACAACATGACATCCCCCCCAACACATTCTCACAATGATCCACTGCTGGTATTAGTTTCTCCTCAAAGAATGAATCTATATCAAGCTTAATATCATGCACATAAATCACATGAGAAGGGTTGAGGTGATACCTCTAATGGTTTGAATCCTAAAAAAAGTCATGAATACAACTGTATTTATGTGGAGGATCTAATCGATATGCCAATGACCCGATTCTCACCACAACCTCAAACGGGCCAACAAAACTAGCAGCCAGCATTCCCTATCTCCATATCCTATGATGAAAAAATATGTTAGAAACCTAAAATAATACATAATATCCCTTTATAAATACTAGAGATCATGGATGTTTATCAATATACTATTTTTTCTACTCCATGTTTTAGCCAACCGCTTTCAAATTAGTTGAATCTACTTTGACATCTCCGGATAGACCAAATTAATGTTCATATTTTTATACAATTTTCAATCAGTTTTTTATTTTTTCCATTTTAAAATTCATTTATTTTGAAAAATATATTAATTTGTGGATAAATTGGAAGGTTAACATGAAATTGATTTGAAAAAGTAACAAGAAGGTGTTTGTTGTTAAGAATTTATTTGTGAAATTTTGTTGATTTTTTTAACTTTTTTTGAATATTATTCTAACTATTTGAATTTTATTTGGTCCAAAATATTAGTATTTCTCACAAAATACTTCCACAAATCCACCATTCCACTTATCCATCCCTCATAAGGTTGGAAGACCAACTACACCATCCTAGGAGAGAACGCAACGACCAGAAAAGGGATAGGGCATCACTCCCATACACAGGTCCGTGAGTAGTGAAACCCCATGGGAAGAACTACTGGACCAGGTGCATGATAGTAGGGGATGAATGTGATCAATACATATAGTGGAATAGTTGTCCCAAACGGACATCATGGGGTGCTTCTGTCATATCCCGCATGTGGTGTGTGCATGTGGTTTTCTAAGAGCCCACCTTAGACCGGACATGACTGCAGTTGTAGTGCTTGGGTGATAAAGAATCAGCCTCTATCCCACAATTTCAATGTGGGACATGAGATCTATCACAATTCCACTGCATGATATAATTCTCTACCACACCCCACTTCACTCCACCATGCTTCCTCGCTCAGTCACCCCTTCTTCTCCCAAACGGTTGCACACCTTCTTCTCCACCCAGGAAATCACCGACATTGACACATGACATCACCACATCCTATGATTTCTTCTTCATAAATGGACATTCTACACCATCACTCCTTCATTCCCACCATCTCCTTGGCCACTCTGATACCCCCACGGCTCATGTAGGCCTCCACACCACCTCAGTCAGCGGCCACATCCTCATGGCCCTACAAACACTTCCTTGGACGAGGAACGTCGTAGCTCCCCACCACCATCACCGCGTTACAAGGTTGCCTACTCTGAACCTCTACTACAATGTCACCTTTCACTGTTTATTACTCTTCAGAACCATCCTGCAATCCTCATGAAACCCGTATGGAAGGATTCCACATGGCATGACATACCCTCAACTTGCGGGTGTGTTCGCAATCTGATGAAGACCACCCATTCATGGGGTGGGGGATTTTTGTAGATAGAAGGAGGTGATACCATCCATAACATACAATATTAGGAGGCCCTTCCACCTTGTAGAGAACACCAATTATTCTCTATGACACCCCTTAGAAGGATGAAATCAGGCCGCACCGCTGAAACCCTCTACATCCTCCTCTTTCTTCTTATTTTTTATTTTTTATTTTTCATTTATCTAAATATTTGTTTTTGTTTATTTTAAATTCTTATTTTAAGTTATTTTAAACATAGAAAAGGAATTAATTTATAATAATTTTGTTCCCATAATTAATTTTTCTTATTTAATTATAGTATTAATTATTATTATTATTATTGTTAATATTAATACTATTATTATTATTATAACACTTTCTTATTTATTTTAATATTTTTTCCACTTCCACTTTTAAAAATTATTCTATTAGTAATAAAATTAATACTATTTTTATTTTTCTTATTATCTTAACATTATATTAAAATTAAATATTTATTTTCATTGGTTATTCTCTCTCTCCTATTATACCAATTCATCTATTATTATTTTTCAACCACCATTTTTTATTCCGCTCCCTCTCTCTTCCTCTTATTCTTATATTCACTACTATGATCTCTTACTATCATAAATGAGAGGCTGACCTCGAGGCTTTTCTCAGGGGAAGGTCAAGGTGTTCATGATTTTTTTTAATGTTTAATTTTATGATTGTAAATATAATTGAGTGGCATTCATGGGTGAGGTGAATGTCCCTGATGTGGCAATATCCCCCAATGACATACCACTAAATATATCTCTATTATTTAATTTAATCACTTCACTAATCTCCATTGTTTAGTTCATCAAAAATTAGAGTTTATATAATTGATTAAAGAAAAATCATAAATATATTTGGGTTTTGGATGATAAAACACCAAAGAACAAGTTGTGCAATCAACCTTGACTACACGAGGAGTTGGAATTTTGATTTCTTAAGGTTTGAAGAATTACCCAATTTCTAAATAAGGATTATTAATTCAAAAATGATATTACATATTTTTATTTTCAAACTAAAATCAAAAACCTAGTTGATAATAATGGTTGACTCCAAGACTGAACCCACAACCAAGTTCTTTATTTCTTTAACTCTTTCTACTTGGAATTTTATGTTAGTATAGATTTGAATTTTGATTATTTTATGTCATTATTTAAAAACAGAAAATTATTTTTATAATTTTCTTAAATTAATCAATATCCCAAAAAGAATTAGTTCAGTTGATTTAGATCATGTAATTGAAAAAATTGAATCAATAATCAAGTTAAATGACCTTGGTCATCCATTATGATACACTATGAAAAATATATAATTGCTTTTGACTATGCCTCATGAAAGGAGGGCATCAAAAAATGGGTATTGCTATTGTAGATCTAATCAACCATTTTTTTTTTAATTTTCACTTTAAGATACATTTTTCATCATTTATAAAAATAAAAAATAAAAATAAAATTCCATGATGAACTCAAATGATTGAAATTCTGCTTGGACTGACGATTAAGAACAGGTTCTAGATCCATTAGTTGAAACCACATGGTCCATTTAAGATAGTATTTTATTATATTCTAGATATATTAGGGGAGCGTAGAGCCAAATTTTCATAGAATATGAATTCAAGGACCTCATCCAAGACCTCAGGGAGACCCTCGTGATATCAGTATTTGGAGTATTTCCCAAAGATATAGCTGAATTCTAGGAGTACTTCCCATTGTTTATCAATAATTCAACAAGACACAAGAAGAGGGATCCTAAATTTCTCCCAATACTTTTGAAGAATTTAGAAAAAAATATTTTCCAAAGAAAGTGCAAAAAACAATATAAAATATGAAATTAAAGATCGTGAAGATATGGTAAGAAATCTTCAAGACAAAATTGATTAGATAATTGAATTTTTCCAAGCACCATCATAGAAATGTTATGAACCACTTGTCTTACCTAAAAAGGAGAAAAAGAATACATTCCTTCTAATATACATGTGGGATATCAAAAATAATTGGATAACCTTTTGAACTAATGTGAGGAAATGCTTTATGTCCCCATACTATGAAAGGGAGAAGATCCATCACCACTGGAAGAATTCACCACCCATTTTGGGGAATTTGAATTGAAAATGGATGAGATAGAATACTTTCCCCCATATATTAAGATTCTAATCTAAGGGGACTCACCCATGTGGTATAGATTAAAGCTAAACCAAGTCAGAGATTCAATCCCTTAATTGACTATAAATCTACTAATTTTATTGAATCTAAATTGTTCCTTGATCCTTATTGTTTTGATTATACAGAACTAGAAAATCACATATATGACTTTGTAGAGGAAGAGGATACTGGACATGAACATAATGAGAAACACATAGAGCTCCCTGAATTCATTGAACATGCATTGGAGGATCCCATCAAGATATCCTTCTAGCTGAGCTTGAGGAAGTTATACAAGAGGCTACTCATTTAGAATGAGTGAAATTTTCTATTAAATATTCAAATATTATTCAAGTAGAATTACCTTCATTTTCTCCCTTTGATAATTAAACACATATAGCCCCTATGAATCCATCAATGGAAGAGAAGAAGGTCACACCTATAGAATCCATGAAAGAGAATGATTCACACTACATCATACCCCTACCATGTATGCTATACCTAATTATGAAGGGACATAGTCTGGTGTACTATATCCATCGATCATTCCTCACCCAGAAGGATGAAGCATAAGTTGGTAAAAGCCACAAGTGGTGGTTCAAATAAAAGAATCTTCATCCACTTTTTGATTTTTGATAACCACTAGTTCTACCCTCTTGAGGAATTAAAAATATAGTTCCCCCTTAGGGTATCATACAAAGACTTATTCCTTTACTTCCAATTTTTGAATTTATATTTCAATTTCTTTTTTTTGAATTAGTGAAACATGCATCCCACTACCTCCAATATTTTGGGGATTTAATGACCTGATCATTGTACATGAATGGGAAGTTCTCATTTATAAGTTCACGATGAAAGAAGGCAACCTCAGATAGTGAAGGGGAAGACCAAACATCTTGGGAAATGTTATTCAATATTTATTATCATATAAAATATCTACATTTATGTAAAATTTTTTGAGATTTAAGATAAAATTACATTCCCACACTTGAACTATTCATTACATGACTTATCTATGAGACATTATTTTTTTAGGAATCTTTTGATTCCTTGTTTTAGATTTAAAATGTCAATGAAATTTAATGAGTAAAATGACAGATTGAATTATTAATGTGAATCATTGATATTAAAATGAGGACTTGTGATTTAATGGAATTAATTGATTCATTTGATTGATATAGACCAATCATTCTTCATGATTACAATTTATAAAATTCTTGTGAATATTCTTATTATTAATCATGCATTGAGTGATTTTACAATATCATATGTCCTATGCCTAAGATTATTTTAATACCAAGTACTTCTTATTTTATCTTGAGAATATTTCATGACTGATCATGGGACATGACACCTGCTAGAACTCGAATTTGAACTATTCATAGCTATAAATGTGAATAAAAACATGTATAAAATTATTGAGGCATCTTTTAATAACCACATATCCTAAGAAGTACACCATTACATCAATAATTATTTAGCCCATAGAGACTATGAATGACCTTTAGCGGAATAATCCTTGTTTCAATATAATTTTATCCATTCATACCCTAATCTTAGTATTTTCATAATATTTTTATGTTGATGTGTGTGAGTGAAGATAATCATTGTAAACGTGATGATTTTAATTATAAGGATCAATTTTTGGGGTGCTTATTGTGAGATTTGTAAAAGGTTTAGGAATCGTTCATTTTACTCTGTTGTTTTCCCCTATTTAATGTAAAAATTGAAAATGAAAATAAAGAACCATTAAAATGGAAAAAAGGGTTTTAATTTGGGTAAAACAAAAATCACAATTTCTAAACCAATGATTTCATTCTTTCTTGGTTAGGTGGTGGATGTGAGTTACATTCTAATAATAATACTATAGAAAAGAAAAGAAATGAAAAAGGATATTAAAAAAAATATAAAAAAGAATAAAATTAAGAAAAATAAATACATTCATTAAAGGGAAAATATCATTCATTATTCTTAAACTGATCATGATCTATATTTTGAGCCTTTGGGAAAGTTGGGAGTGGTTATAATTAGAATGGGAGAATGTCATTATACTTTTCAATTTTAATGTAATTGTTTTTTTTGTTAAGAGTAAAACCTCCTCATTCACATTTTTTTAAAACATAAATTCCAACCTACAATAAGCCTCAGATCCATTAGAACCTTAATTTCAATTCCTCATGATTTTATGTGCAGTTTTCATTACAATGTAATGAATGTAGTTATTTTAAAAGATTATGGATAATGATCTTGTTCTTGTGATATGATCATAAATCTAATTGAATTTTATTATGAAATATGGGAGAATAGATTAAAAAGTGAGGTTAATCATGATATATAATTTTTTATAATACTGAATCTGGAATCTTAAACGGATGAATAAAGAAGATCCATAAATTATCAATTTGGAAAATTAAAATACATGGATTGGTTGTTTCATAGAAAAATGTGAAATTGAATTGATATTTTATGATTAAATGGATAATTTTATTTGAAATTGATATGTGTTTTATTTTATTGAAATTTTAATATTCATTACATTGGAGCCATGTTTAATTCTTTGTTGAGATTTTATTCTTGAGGTCATGCATGGTTTAAGTGTGGTGGTATTTGAT
This sequence comes from Viscum album, assembly GCA_963277665.1. Lineage (NCBI taxonomy): Eukaryota > Viridiplantae > Streptophyta > Magnoliopsida > Santalales > Viscaceae > Viscum > Viscum album. The sequence goes on along the minus strand of OY728163.1, from coordinate 1,842,897,675 downwards.
AACCCAAAACAATGTGAATGCATTTAAACAAATTTGAATAATCTATTGATTTTTTCACTATAAAATGTCTTTTATTTTCAACATTTTAGTAATTTATCAATAAATTGGAAGGTGAACTTGAAATGGATTTGAAAAAAAATGTAAAAATAAGGCGTTTTGTGTTTAGATCTCATTTGATAATTTTTGATAATGGTTTGATCTCTTTTGATTAATTTTCTAACTATTTGAATGTGTTTTGTATAAAAATATTAGGCTAGCCTAAGAAATCCTTCAACATGGCCAGCACACCACTTAGCCAAGTCGTATAAGGTGGGCCGACCGACTGCACCAGCTAAGGAGGGCCCACCAGGGTCATCATAGGCATGGGGTATCACCCAAGTACACAAGCCAGTAGGTAGTGAAACCATGTCCGCTGAGAAACCACAATAGATACATGACTAAAGGGGTCACGGGTGATCAATCCCTATGGTAGAAGAGGTGACTCGAAGGGCCTACACAGGCTATGTGTGTCATGTCTCACATTTTGTGTTTTCATATGGTGTCCTCGAATCCCACACCCTAGTGGGAATTCCTGGAGACCCCATGTCCAGGATGATAAATAAGTGACATCCATCCTACCATTTTAATGTGGGATTGGAGGTCCACCATAGTGCCACCATAATCTTCTATGCTCTACCACACCCCACTCCGATCTTACACACTTCCCTGCCTAGTCACCCCTTGTTCGCCCAGGCCATTGTGCTTCTCTACATCAACCCACTCCAGCGCCACCGTTGTCGCTCTATGTCGCAACCTTCTCATCCATCCTCACCAACCACTACTATCCACCACTATAGTGCAATTGAATCCCCCTCCCTGACCACTCCTAAAACCCCACGGCCCATGCATGCCACCACAACACCTCATCCGACCATCAAAAAATCATGAATCTTCTAGTGTTGCCTCGACCAAGGACTACCACTACTCACCACTGCCATCCCCAGGACTCGATGCTACCTACTCCGCAACTCCGCTGTCAGGTCGGCACCTGCAACTCAGTTCCCCCCAACACTATCTTTCATTCCTCAATAAAACCACATAGAATGAGTCCACATGGCATGAAACATTCATAGCTCATGGGTGTTCTTTTAGGCATATGATGACACCCCATTCTCAGGAAGAGCATTGAATTTGGAGGGTGGTGATACCCTCCCTCACTGCCAATATAAGGAGACCATTCATGGTAACACCCTGATATTTTATGAGAAGTATATTTTTTTATATCTTATGTTATACGAAACATCAAAGGAATCTTTCACTACACACAACACTAGCTTTTCTTGCGTTATACGCAAAAGCAACCTTCCTCGATAGCGTGTGTTATACGCAATATAGAGTTTCACTAAACAACAATATGTTATTAAAATATTATATAAACTAGCCGTTATGAATAGTATTGACTAAAATTTTAATTGAATAATATTATTATTCATCTTACACATTTATTAGAACATTTTATGAGAACAAAATAAATATATCAGGTAAAATAAATATTTTTCAAAAAAAATCAGTTTTGCCGCCTTTTGATGGTGCACCCACTTTTAATCTAGTATTTGACATATTTATAAGTTCAATTTGACAAAATAAAATTATTCTTTGGAATCAGGATACAAAAATATACTCTGGATAAAATTTTCATATTATTCTGATAACTTTCATATTTTAATGAACAGTAAAAACACGCTGTATTTTAATTAAAAAAACTTTTTTCATCGCAATAATTTAAATGGTTAAATTATAATATTGAACGGTTTTAAAGTATAAATAGAATATATTTTCACCACCTAATAGCATTTATTTCATTACCATTAATTTTACATTGAATTCATATGTAAAAACATATCAATATTGGGCAATGTTTTAACTTTTAAAACCTATTTTATTAACAATGAGATTAATTTTAAATTAATTAATGCAAATTATGGGTTTCGAATTTTTAAAAATGGATTCCATATTTTAATTCATTGTGTACAAACTATGTTAACAGGTTACTTTTATTTTTTTGATATTATGAATAGTTACTATGGTAATTTTTATTTACTACAGTTAAAGGTAAATCTGGTAATTAAGGGTAAAAATAAGATTATAAAATTACCCTATGACTTTCTAAAATCCTATTGGATGAATAAAAGTCGACCCATATCACCTAAGGGTTAGACTAGATTCATTTCATGGACTATTGACCATGAAATAATATAATTATTATTAAAACCAAAGAAAGTTACAAGATGTCACTCTCTTAAATCTTATAAGTGTAATAATTTAAATTTAGTGATAAACATCATAAAACATAGGATATTAATATTCCCTAGAAATATAATATAATTATCTAATACATATAAATTTATTTATAAATTTTAGGGATTAAATAATTATCATTATTATGACACAATAGTGATGTTGAAATTATTTTATTGATTGAAATAACAAATAAATTATTTTAAAAGTATTAAAATATATATTATATGAAATATTTAATGTTCTTAAATAATTTTATAGAGACAAATGAAATGTTATGAATCTATTAAATATTTTAGTTCAAACATATCTTCTGTATATATTTTATTTAAATTCAAATAAAAGAATAGTGTCAAAATTGACAATATTGTTATTTTATAAAAATTACATATTATAATTTTTTTTTAAAAAAAAAATATTTAAAAATTATAAATTAAAATTTATATGGCCTAAAATGTAATAAATTATACAATTATGGAAAATTCACAACATATAAGTAATTAGTTATAATAATTTAAAATTTTGAATATTAATACCACAAATAAAATTAAATAGATTATATAAGGATAAATCAAGTTGATAATGTTTAAAATAAATTCCCAACTTGTCTAAATTTTATTGGTTGATGAGATTACAACCATATATCATCTAATATTTTGATTTGAGTCATTTTTTGAGGTTTTTATGTGGGGTTGGAATTTATTATAAATTAATATTTCTTATAATTCCAAAGGTGCCCCTATCCTCCCTTATAAAATGGCACCTCCTCCCTCTCCTCCTCACACCATTTTGAGCCTTATATCTCGGCCAAACCCTGCCCATTTCCCTTATCAACTTCCTTAGAAACACAATATAGGTCCTGATCTTCTTAAAAGACCAATTTCTGTGCCCTAAGAGGAGGTTTCAAAGAGGCATGTCGAAGAAGAGGTAATATCTGTCACTGATTCATTCGAATTTATTTCTTCTTATACATACTCTTATTTAGTTTTTTCATAATTAAGTAATAACATAAGTATCAATCATATACTGATATTTTATTATAAATATTAAATAACCCTATTTCATCTTATTTCCATCCTACGAAATACAAAATCACCGCGCGTGCGTATGTACGGAATACCGTCTCCACGCCGTGGTGTAATCTGTTTTCCACCACCACCTTACTTGGATGGGTATAATGGTGCAAAGAATAACTATATATTATTATTTTAAAGTGATATTGATTCTTAAATAGTATACATACACTTCAATAAAATCCCACGATCATGGGAACGATATCATCGCTCGTGCGTACGTACGGCCTACCGTCTCCACGATGTGATGCGACTCGTTCTACATGATTTTCATTGAATAACAATTATATAGATGAATTTAATGAAAAAATATGATATATATTACATTAATACCATTCTTTAAATGATTTTTCTATAACCTAAAAAGAGTAATAAGAATTTATTTGACAAAACATGCATAAGAACCTAAAGCAATGAACACCCGAATAACCAGTAGCAATGAAATATTACTAATAAGAAGATAAGAATATAATCATATATGATGTCATAACAATTAATATTATTCTTTATTAAGTCAATATCATTATTTAAATTATTATACAAGAGGTTCGGATACGTACAAAGCATATCGGACCTAAGGTAAGGGAATATCTCGCAATCTCATTTTTATCCGAGATTGTTTATACATCAGAATTTACTGGGGAATATTTTTCATCCACATCCATGTTTCCTCAATATGTAATATTATTTATATCCTCATAAAATTTTTTAAATCCAATTTTAACCATTGGGGATTGTTTAGTAAAAGATATTAAAGTAATCTTTTGTCGTTTTTAGTACGAGGTACTTTTTGACTTTTCTGTCCAAAGTATGAGAAGAATGTTTTTTTAACTTATACAGCATGAATTGATTTTTATGATTTCATAGAACATTATTTCCATGATTATTCCTTTACATGTTTTCAAGTTTATTTTTAATCAACTTCTTTTAGTTTAAAATTCTATGACGTGTTAAGAAAGAAAAAATGTTTTTGATGTAGAAATGATATTTTCCTCAAGAATGGAGTTCAAGTGTTTTATCAAAATTATTTTCCATCTAAGATAATATAGGGTTATTTTATGTCCCTATTTTTACATTGACTTGATTATGTTATGATGGAATTATTTTTATGATTTCCTTTTATGGATTATGTTATAATGACATGATGTTTAAAATCCCATTTTAATTACATGGGTTATGTTATGATGTATGATTTATGATTCTATGGAACAAATAAGAATGGTTTAATTATGAGATGGGTGGGACCAATATCTCCCTCCAATGCATTGGGTAAATATTTATATCTCATGAGATAGACATGACTGTAACGGCATGTTAAATAGGTTTTGTGATACAATACTGGAACAAAGAGAGAACTCGGTTCAGAAAATGACTTTGTCTACTGTGACAGTCTTGGCAATGAGACTTGACTAATAAGAAATGATTTTCTATGATTATGTGTGTATGCCACAATGTTTCATGTTTTATGTTATTATTATTTGGGATTACTTTTCATTACTAAGATTTATCCCATGACATGATATTATGATCTCCTTTACAGGTTATAATTTTCAAAATGTTATGTTGTTATGAATATGATATGATTGATATTTATTTTGTTTAGACTAACTGATCATTTGAGCACACCCTTTTGTATGTTTTCTTTTCCCTAGGACAGGAAGAAGGATATTAAGTAGGATATACCAAAAAGGGACTCTAGATATGATGGAATAAATGGGAGACAATATAGTTGATTTTATGAACCAGTTGTTTATGTTTCCCAGTTTATAAAGAAACTATACCAATACATTCCTTTCATGGTTTTTTTATATGTTGTAATAAGTATGATTTAATTCTGATGTAATAACAATGTATGTAAAGTATGGGTCGTTATAGTTGGTATCAGAGGAAATTTATAGTCAACCTTCGGAAACTAGGATGTGAAAACCTTAGTAAGAACCCTAAGGATAAGTCTAAGCATAGAATATAATCTTAGTGTTTTAGAAATGGCCACGAATAAACTATGGTAGGACCTAGTGTGTGAAATTTTATTACTGATTATGTGGTTTTCCTATTGTAATTAGTGTTTCTCACACCTTTCTTCTTGGTTTTAATCAATGGTTGGAACCCTAAGGAACCGTGTTAATGCTCAATGTGACGGAAAGTGCAATGATTGTCTATGTGAGCAACAAAACATTATGGGAGCCAGAATGCAAAATTTTGTAGCCAAGATCACACAGTTTTCTCAAGATATAAATCATGCAGGACTTCCAAATGAGCAAAGGAGAAACATTTTGTTGAATCCTTCCTGATGAAACATCCATATTCATTCAGTGGGTCTTCTAATCCACTAGTTTTTGAACAATGGATCAGTACCACTGAAAAGATAATTTCAGTCTTTCAATGTTCTGAGCATGATAATGTAATCTTATCAGTATATCATTTTGAAGGTGAAGGTGGTCAATGGTGGAATCATATCAAGAAAACGAGGCAAAGGGATGAAATTGAGTCCATGTAATAGGATGATTTCAAGAACATATTTTTTAATAAGTACTTCCCTCGTATTCTTAGAAGAAATATGGAGAAAGAGTTTATTGAACTGAAGCAAAAGGATGACGAATCTGTTGGTACATCTGAAGAAAATTTTACAAGACTTGAAAGGTACGCTTACAGAATTATTATCCAACCTGAGATTAAAATCGATCGATTCTTTAGTGGATTAAAACCAAGTCTTCGAAGGGCGTTAGCCATAAGGGACTTCAATAGCTATGAGGAAATTGTTCGATGTGATCTCAAGGATGAGAAGGAGATTCGAGTAACCCATCTGTCATATGGGTTTGATAAGAAGAGGAAAATGGAATTCAAAGGAAAATATAAAGACCACGCTGAAAAGAAGATGAGTTTTCCTTTATGCTAAAAATGTGGAAGGAAACATGGAGGGAATTGTCTTAAAGGGACAAGAAAATGTTTTAAGAGTGGAAAAGAAGGTCATCGTGTCGTTGAATGTCAAAGTAATGGGAAGAAGATGTCTAATGGATTGAACAATGAAAGGGACACACAGAATTCACCTCTTACACTTCAATGTTTCAAGTGCAAGGAGATGGGGCATTATGCCAATCAATGCCCAAATCAAAGGGTTTTTGATGATGATCGACCTCAACAAACTCTTAAGGCCAAAGACAAAGGAATATATAATGCAATTCATATTGGCAATGTGGAGTACGATAACGATGTGGTGAAAGGTACACTTACTATCCACTCTAAAGTAGTAAATGTTTTATTTGATTCTGGATCCACCCACTCTTTTATTTTTGAGGAATTTTCTAAGGGTATCACCGTATTACCTCAACAATTATATGATGAGTTAGGTTTGACAACTCTTAATGAAAAACGGTCGCATCAAAAGTTTATAATTCTTCTCTAATTGACTTTTGTGGGAAATTGCTTCCTGGAAATCTTGTGATCCTTCCTATAGTGGAATTTGATGCGATTCTTGGCATGGATTGGCTTTATTTATATGGATCTCATATCAATTGACAAAGAAGGGAAGTCGCATTTCATATTCCAGATCAATCTATGATCATCTATCGATGAAAGGATGAATATAACCTTCCAGTGGAAATTTCTTCCATCTTATGGGTCTTGATTCCACTAAATGAAGGTTATTTATCTCAAATGGTTGGCGAGAAACTCATGATTAATAATAGACCTATTGTACGGGAGTTTGATGATGTCTTTCCGGTGGAATTTCTTGGTCTTCCACCAATTCGTGAAGTTGAGTTTTCAATAAAACTCATACCGTGTGCTATGCCTATTTCAAAGACACGTTATAGAATGGCCCAAATTGAGTTGTAGGAATTGAAGAAGCAACTCCAAGGAATCTTGATAATGGATTCATACGCCCTAGTGTGTCACCATGGGGAGAACCTTTTCTGTTGGTGATGAAGAAAGATGGATTAATGAGTCTCTGTATTGATTATCGAGAACTTAACAAGATCACTATCAAGAACAAATATCATCTCCCACGAATTGATGACTTATTTGACCAACTATGCTGAGCTAAATTCTTTTCCAAGATTGATCTTCATTCAGGGTATCATCAATTAAGGGTCAAAAGGGAGGATATACCAAATACGGCTTTCCGTACAAGGTATGGACACTATGAATTTATAGTGATGCCATTTGGTCTTACTAATTCCCCTTCTATCATCATGGATCTAATGAATATAGTCTTTAGAGACTATCTTGATCAGTATGTGGTAGTCTTTATAGACGATATTCTTGTTTATTCAAAGAACAAGGAAGAACATGAAGATCACTTGAAAATTGTATTAAATACCCCTAAGAAAGGAGAAGATTTATACCAAATTTACCAAGTGTGAATTTCAGCTTAAAAAAGAATCACTTTTGGGTCACATAATCTCAAAATAGGGGATATCGATGGATCCAGCAAAAACCGAGGTTATCGAAATATGGTCGAGACCAACAACAGTAACTAGGATCCAAAGTTTTCCTGGCTTGGCTAGATATTATCGACGTTTTTGGAAATATTTTTCAAGGTTATCTAATCCACTCACCAGGTTGACTCGAAAAGAAGTTATGTTCGTTTGGACGGAGGAGTGTGAAGAAAATATCAAGGAGTTAAAAAGAAGGTTATCCAGTGAACTTCTGCTCACACTTCCATGTAGTGGAGAAAGGTTTGTGATCTACAGTGATGAATCCAAGAAGGGATTGGGGTGTGTAATCATGTAAAATGATATGGTATAGCTTATGCCTCACGACTGTTGAAAATCAATGAGAAAAATTACCCAACTCATGATTTGGAGTTAGCTGCAGTAATCTTTTCATTAATGATTTGGAGGCATTACCTTTATGGTGAAAGGATTGATATTTATACTGATCATAAAAGTTTAAAGAATATTTTCACACAAAAGGAGATGAATATGCACCAATGAAGATGTTTGGATCTGATTAAGGATTGCAACTGCTCAATTCATTATCACCCTGGGAAATCAAACAAGGTGGCAGATGCATTAAGTCGACAAGACCATGCTAGATTATCCATGATGAGGATCAAAAAAGATCCAATATTTATGGATTTACAAAGGATAGATCTTGGAATTATAATGGAAGGGGAAGAATCTTATCTTTCTCAAATGAATGTTCAACCATTTATTCATGTGAGGATTACAGAGGCACAGAAAGAAGATGTAGAGTTACAAAAGAAGGTGACAAATGTTCCTAAATTCATCCTTGATTGTGATGGGATAATAAGGTTCAGGAATCGGGTTTGTGTTCCTCCATTCCCAAAATTAAAGAAGGAGTTGTTGGATGAGGCTCATAGTTCTTCATTCTCTATTTATCCTGCAAGCACAGAGATGTATAGGGACCTGAAAGAGTACTTCTGGTGGGATGGCTTGAAAAGATATGTTGCTGAATATGTCTCTCGATGCTTGGTTTGTCAACAAGTTAATGCTGAGAGACATAAGTCTAAGGGGATGTTACAACCATTACCCATAACAGAATGGAAATTGGAAAACATCACCATGGACTTTGTCACTGGACTTCCTAAAACATCCAAAGGCAATAATACTATCTGGGTCATAGTTGATCATCTTACGAAGTCGGCACACTTCATTACTATTAGAGAAGATTTCTCTTTGGATCAGCTTGGAATGATATATGTAAAGGAAGTGGTATGATTTCGTGGAGTATCACTTTCCATTATATCTAATCGGGATATGAGGTTTACCTTGATGTTCTAGCAATGTCTTCAGCATACTCTAGACACAGAGTTGAGTTTCAGCACTGTTTATCTTCCTCAAACAGATGGTCAGTCTGATAGAACAATTCAAACTCTAGAAGACATGTTGAGAGCTTGCTCTATGGATTCCAAAGGAGGTTGGGATCAACACCTACATTTTGTGGAATTTTATTATAATAAGATATTTCACTCTAGTATTCAGATGGCTCCTTATGAATCTCTCTATGGAATGAAATGCCGAACGACAACTTTCTGGGATGATGTTGGGGAAAGAAAGCTATTAAGACCTGATCATGTTGATGAGATGGAAGAAAAGGTCTGATCTATTCAACAACACATAAGAGAAATGTAGATTCGACAAAAATGCTATGTCGATAACCGAAGAAAAGACCTAGAGTTTCAAGTGGGAGATAAAGTGTTCTTACAAATACCTCCTTGGAAGAGAGTAATGTGATTTTGGAAAGAAGGGAAAGTTGAGCCCTAGGTATATTGGTCCTTTTGAAATACTGGATCGTGTTGGGAAGGTAGCTTACCGATTGGCACTTCCACCGAATCTCTCTCATGTTCATGATGTATTCCATGTATCTGTCCTGAGAAAATACATACTTGATCCTTCACATGTACTAAGCTCAAAATTTGTATCGTTGGAGCAAGATATGTCTTATGACGAACAACCGATAGAGATTTCGGATCGTAGAGAAAAAGTTATACGAAACAAGACCACTCTCTAGGATAAAGTTTTATAGAGGAACCACCAATTAGAAGAAGCTACATGGGATCTTGAGTATATGATGAGGGAGAGGTAACCTCATCTGTTTGTTACGAAGTGACGAATTTTGAGGGAGAAATTAATTTTAAGGGGGTAGAATGTAACACCCTGATATTTTATGAGAATTATATTTTTTTATGTCTTATTTCATACGCAACATCAAAGTAATCTTGAACTACACACAACACTAACTTGTCTTGCATTATACGCAAAAGCAACCTTCCTTAATAGTGTCTGTTGTACGCAATATCGAGTTTCACTAAACAAAAATATGTTATTAAAAGATTATATAAACTATTTTTTAGGAAAATTATTAACTAACTTTTTAATTTTATAAAATTATTATTCATCTTACACATTTTCTAGAACATGGTATGAGAACAAAATAAATATTTCGGGTAAAATAAGAATTTTTCAAAAAAATGCAGTTTTGCTGCCTTTTGATGGTGCACCCACTAGGAATCTAGTTTTTGACATGTTTATACGTTAAATTTGACAAAAGAAAATTTTTCTTTGGAATCAAGATATAAAAATTTACTTTGGATAAATTTTTCATATTATTCGGATAACTTTCATATTTTAATGAATAGTAAAAACACGATATATTTTTATTAAAAACAACTTTTTTTATCACAATAATTTATATGGTTAAATTATAATATCTAATTGTTTTAAAATATAAATAGAATATATTGTTACCATTTAATATAATTTATGTCATTACCATTAATTTTACGTTGAATTCATATATAAAAACATTTCAATTTTTGGCAATGTTTTAACTTTTGAAACCCGTTTTCATAACAATGGGATTAATTTTAAATTGATTACTGCAACTTCTGTGTTTTGAATTTTTAAAAATGGATTAAAATTTTAATTTAGTGGGTCCAAATTATGTTAATAGGTTACTTTTATTTTTTTGATATTATGAATAGTATCTACGGTAATTTTTATTTACTACAGTTAAAGGTAAATCTTGTAATTAAGGGTAAAAATAAGATTATAAAATTACCCAACACTTTAAAAATCATATTGGATGAATATAAGTCGACCCATATCACCTAAGGGTCGTACTATATTCATTTCATGGACTTTTGATCCTGAAATAATATAATTATTATTAAAACCAAAGAAAGTGACAACATGTCACTCTCTTAAATCTTATAAGCGTAATAGTTTTAATTTAGTGATAAACATCATAAAACATATGATATAAATAGTACCTAGAAAGATAATACAATTTTCTACATCATATGAATTTATTCATAATTTTTTGGGATTAAATAATTATCATTAATTATGACACAATAGTGATGTTGAAATTATTATATTGATCGAAATATCAAATAGATGATTTTAAAAGTATTAAAATAAATATTATATGAACTATTTAATGTGCTCCACTAATTTTATAGATAAAAATAACATGTTATGAATCTATTAAATATTTTTTTTAACATATCTTCTGTATATATTTTATTTAAATTCAAATAAATGAATAGTGTCAAAATTGACACTATTGTTATTTTATAAAAATAACATATTATAAAATTGTTTAAAAATAACAAAAATATTTAAAAATTATAAATTAAACATTATATGGCCTAAAATGTAATAAAGTATACAATTATGGACAATTCACAACTTATATGTAATTATTTATAATGATTTAAAATTTAGAATATTAATACCACAAATAAAATTAAATAGATTATAAAAGGATAAATCAAGTAGATATTGTTTAAAATAAATTCCCAAATTGTCTAAATTTTATTTTTTGATGATATTAAAACCCTATATAATCTAATATTAGGATTTGAGTCATTTTTGGTGGTTTTTAAGGGGGTTTGGAATTTATTATAAATTAATATTTCTTATAATTCCAAAGGTGCCCCTCTCCTCTCTTATAAAAGGAAACCTCCCCCCTCTCCTCCTCACACCATTTTGAGCCTTCAATCTCGGCCAAACCCTGACCATTTCCCTTATAAACTTCCATAGAAACATACTAGAGGTCTTGGTCTTCTTCGAAGACCAATTTTACTGGCCTAAGAGGAGGTTTCAAAGAGGCGTGTTAAAGAAGAGGTAATATCGGTTACCAATTCTTTCAAATTTATTTCATCTTATACTTCCTCTTATTTAGTTGTTTAATTATTAATTAAAAAAATAAGTATCACTAATATACTTATATGTTATTATAAATATGAAGCAACCCTATTTCACCTTCTATCCATCCTACGGAAAATGAAATCACCGCGCGTGCGTACGTACGGAATATCGCATCTACTCCGTTGTGTAATCTGTTTTCCACCACAACCTTATTTGGATAGGTATAATGGTGTAAATAATAACTATATATGATTATTGTAAAGTGATATTGATTATAAAATAGTATACATACACTTTAATACAATTCCACGATCATGGGAACGATATCATCGCTCGTGCGTACGTACGGCCTACCGTCTCCACGATGTGATGCGACTCGTTCTACATGATCTTCAATGAAAAATGATTATATAAATGAATTAAATGAATAAATATGATATATATTACATTAATACCATTCTGTAAATGAGGTATCTATAACCTAAAAATAGGAATAAGAATTTATTCGACAAAACATGCATAAGAACATAAAGAAATGAACACCCGAATAACAAGTAGCAATGAAATATTACTAATAAGAAGATAAGAATATGAACATATATGATATCATAACAATGAATATTATTCTTTAATAAGTCAATAATTTTTTTAAATCAATATACAGGAGGTTCGGATAAGTACAAAGAATATCGGACCTAAGGTAAGGGAAAATCTCACAATCTCATTTTTATCTGAGATTGTTTATACTTCAGAATTATTGGGGAATATTTATTATTCACATCCATGTTTCCTCAATAAGTAATATTATTTCTATCCTCCTACAATTTTTTAAATCCAATTTTACCAATTGGAGAGTTTTTAGTAAAAGATATGAAAGAAATCTTTGGTCGTTTTTAGTATGAGGTACTTTTTGACTTTTCCGGCAAAAGTACGTAAGAATGTTTTTTTAACTTATACATCATGAATGGATTTTTATGATTGAATAGAACATTATTTCCATGATTCTTACTTTACAAGTTTTCATGTTTATTTTTAATCAACTTATTTTAGATTAAAATTGTATGACGTGTTAAGAAAGGAAAAATGTTTTTTAATTAGAAAGGATATTTTCCTCAAGAATAGAGTTCAAGTGTTTTATCAAAATTATTTTCCATATAAGATAATATAGGGTTATATTTATATCCCTATTTTTAAATTTATTTGACTATGTTAAGATGGAATTATTGTTATGATGTCCTTTTATGGATTATGTTATGATGACATGATGTTTAAGAATCCCATTTTTATTACATGGGTTATGTTATGATGTATGATTTATGATTTTGTGGCACACATAAGAATGGTTTAATGATGAGATGTGTGGGACCTATATCTCACTCCAATACATTGGGTAAAGATTTATATCTCATGAGATAGACATGACTAGAACGGAATGTTAAACCGGTTCAGTGATACAGGACTGGAACGAGGAGTGAACATAGTTCAGAAATGGACTTTGTTCATTGTGATAGTCTTGGCAATGAGTATTGACTAATAAGAAATGATTTTCTATGATTATGTGTGTATTCCACAATGTTTCATGTTTTATGTTATGATTATTTGGGATTACTTTTCATTACTATGATTTATCCCATGACATGATATTATGATCTCTTTTACTGGTTAATATTTTCAAAATGTTCTGTTCTTATAAATATTATATGATTGATATTTCTTTTGTTTACCCTTACCGAGCATTTGAGATCACCCTTTTGTATGTTTTCTTTTCCCCAGGTTAGGAAGAAGGATATTAAGTAGGATATGCCAAAAAGGGACTCTAGATATGATGAAATAAACGAAAGAAAATGTAGTTTATTTTATGAACCAGTTGTTAATGTTTCCCAGTTTCTAAAGACACTATACCTATACGGTCCATTCATGGTTTTGTTATATGTTGTAATAAGTATGCTTTAATTCTGAAGTAATAAAAATTTATGTAAAGTATGGGTCGTTATATGCATCCTTTGAGAGATCATTAGCTCATCCGGACAACAAAACTCAAAAGGAGGAGCTCAGGATGCGCGGCTACAACCCTCTCCCTCCTCTTTCATCATAATAATTATTCTTTATTTTTCATTTATTTAAATATTAGTTTTAGCCTATTTTTAAAAAAATTATACTCTTAATAATAATAAAAATTATTCTCTTAATAATAATAAAAATAATATGAATTATTATTATTATTAACATTATTTATAAATTTCATATTTCTTTTCTTTTCACATTATATATATATATATATCATTTCATACCAATTCTTCCATTTTTATTTTTCATCCACCATACATTCTATTTTTTTCTCTCTTCCTCTTCATCCCACTTTCACAATTGTGATATATTACCCTTTGAAATGAGATGCTGACCTCAAGGCCTAGCCATAGGGGAGGTCAAGTTGTTCATTAATTTTTCATACTGTTTAATTCTATGTTTGAATATATAAATGAGTGGAATTAGTGAGTGGGTTTAATTTTCCTGATGTTGTTTCTTCCCCCAATTACATAAGACTCAATCTATCCCGATTCTTTTATTTAATCAATTTTCCCTCTATACATTGGTTATTTATTCACCCATTGGACATGAGTTAATCAATATATGAAAAAAGATCGATATATTTGGGTCCTGGAATATGGAAAACCATAGATCAAGGTTCTCCCTCATCATTTATTATTGGAGGAGTTTAAATTAATATTATTTAGGCCCTAAAAAATTCAACAATTTCTAAATAAATAATAGTAATTAAATCATGATATTTCATGGTTGAAATATAAAACTAAAATCTAACACACAAAGGAGGATAATGAATGAATCCAAGAGTAAACCCAATACCAAATTCTTTCTTTCCATAACTCAATCTGTTTAAATTTTCATGTTAGTATAAATTATATTTCCCATTATTTCATGTAATTAATCAAAAACCAAAAAATATTTTAAATTTTTTATTAAATTAATCAAAAACTACGAAAGGAATTAGTTTAGGTGATTTAGATAAAGTACGTGAACAAACTAATAGAACCTCAAGTGAGACAACCCTTTTCACCCATTGTGTTATACAAGAAAAAATATTTAATTTCTTTTTACCACGCCCTGCGATAGGAATGAATCATTTCTTGCACGAGACTCTATCCAAATTGTTTTATCTCATTTACCTACATCCATCATAGAGGCCATCTTCATGTCCTACAATAAAGAGACTCGCATGGCACCGTATTTATAGTTTTCAGATAACTTTTATTATAGGATAACTCTACAAAATATAGGTTCTTTTTGGAAGACCCACCAAAGCCTAGAAAATACAATCAAGGAATATCCTCCTGAACCATAATAATACACTCTAAATTCCCATCAGCATTTGGGTGTAATTTTGTACTCAAAAAAACATGTGTAACCAATCCATTTTGAAGATCCTTCCAGAAGGACAATGTTATGTGTTGTTCATGGTCTTAAAAAATACTCTATAGAACTCTATATAGACATAATTTCTCCCAAATGTACATCTCTCTTAACTAATCCATCAATAAAGTCACTCATATAGGTATAAAATGTTCTGATATTTTTTAACAGTCTACAATATCCCAAATAAAATCATTCTGTTGAGGTGTTCTCGGGATACCCATAAGAAATTCCAGGGTAACCTCATCCTAGTCCCATTTTGGAATGCGAAATGGATGTAACTAACAACCAAGTTATTGAAGTTCATTCTTCACCTATTGGAATGTGTAGTATAGTGTCACAAACCCTACGATCTCTCTTTTAATAATCGATCACCAAAATTATCATCATAGGTTATGGTACATTTTAGTAACAATCATATACACCACTAAGTATAAGGTATGAAATTTTAGTATCATATATTCCCGCATTTTCGTAGGAAAAAAATCAATACATGACATAGATGATATCATCCTAATATATGGTCCATATGGATGGAGACTCCCCACCTTATAGCTTTCCCTCAGTGATAAAAATTCTGGATCCATACACATCATATCCATGATCCATCTAAAATCTGTAAAATCAACTACAAATGATATAAGATCCATCTTGTATATAGACTCCTAAGACCCAACATGCATCTTAGCCAGTAAGTACATTATAATTCACTCAAAATAAGACTTATGAACATAATGAGTTCATGTTTACCTATATAACGCATTAGAAACACTGTTTCCCTTCCCAATAATATTTTCTAGATCAATGTTGAAAAAGTACATATACTAAACACATATTCACTGCTAGGTATTCAAATATCACTATGAAAAGACATACTTTAATCCATTGTGATCCAAATACGTAGTAAAATTCTCTCCAAACTGATAAGGTTTCCAAAACATTAAATAATAAACCATTGTAGCTAATATGAGGTCATGCATAGGGTAGTTTCATTCATGAGAATGTAACTATCAAGACCCATACACCTCAACTCAATATCCCTATATCAACACTTCTCCACAACCAATTCCAAAAGTGTCAAAAAAAACTGTATACTCCTCACATGGTTCAGATAAGATCAGGGTCAGTTCCAATTCCAAATGTTTCTTCAACTCATATAAGGAATTCTCACATTCTGAATACCATTAAAACATACGTCACTTTTTTGAAGCAAAAAAGTGTTTATAAGAATTGTGAAAAGTCATGGATGTCCCTCCAATATTATCCCATCAACCCCAAAAAACTACAGATATAATAAAAATTCTTGGGATTCTCTTATAAAAACATTACTTGAATATTATTTGGGTCCCCTAACACATCTTTCTCTAAGATGATGTGACCAATAAAGTATACCTGATGAATCTAAAAATGAAACTCAGATATATTTTCATATAGCTCAGTCTCTCTCAGAGTACACATGATAATTTCATGATATTTGGGAAGATAATTATGTTTCTTCGAGTACACCAATATGTTATAAAAACACTACCAAATACTGATCTAGTTCCATATATAATATTATGTTCATCAAGTCCATAGCCATAGTTGGATCATTTTGAAAATAAATGAAATTTGGATGAACACATATAGTCTATACATGCTCCTAAAAGTAGTCATTGTTATAATAGAAGGTCATATTATAAATTGATGATACCCTTAACTCATGTTGATCTTTGAGAAGATGGAAGATCCCCTAAATTATTCCAAGAGATCATTGTTACACAGATGAGGCTATCAGTTCTTCATAGTCATCCAGTTCAACATCTAGTAGTCAAAAAATTAGAACAAATTCCCATCAACCTTCTTAACAAACAAAACTAGTGTACCCCAAGGATACATACTTGGACAGAAAAACCCCTTATTCACCAACTCTTCTAGCTGAGTGATGATATCATGAAGCTATGTTGGTGCCATTCTGAATAGTTTAATGAAAATAGCTCATCCCCCACCCCCCCACCCCCCCCCCCCCCCCGACGTGAGGTCAATAATAAATTACACATATCTCTTTGGTGGCAGTCTAGATAAGTAGTTATAAATAATATCCTTAAAACTATTCATTATGGGTGGAAATAAATCTTGTTCTACACCACCATCATCTAAAAATATACTAGAAACCTGGTCGGTGAGATCCCCTAGCTGATAATGAACATTACCTACTTGACCGGCCATGATTTTCCATTCTCCACAATGAATATAGTAGTCACCCTTAAGAGACATAAAACTAACTCACTTATAGTAACTATCTATGCATTCTCAGTATTCTACTAATAATTCCATACAAAAAATTATGTTAAAACTGTGCATGTCATGAATTTAAATATCCCACAAAAAATGGTCCTCCCCTACCTCAATAGAACACCCTTTTCATAAACAGATGTCTCTTAACCGTACTCCCAAATGTGTATCTATCACCATCACCCCACATACAAACACCACCTTCATGCTCCAAACATTCACAAATTGGGTAGAAAAAAATAATTAAGAGGTTCTCATATCAAATATGTTACTATATTGCATAGTATCACAAAGAATAATTCTTCTCACTATAGATAGTCGAGCCTCGCTATCAAAAGATGTATGCTAAATGGAAGTCAGCATTCCTATCCTTCTTTCTTATGATATATTTTGAGTCCCCCTATCTACACCACTATGAGGATATGGTCACTCTTTCCCAAAAGAATCGCATACGATGGATCAACCACCATGGACAGTAGAACTCCTACTTCCAAACTGATGAGGTGTAAAATATCCCCTTCAAACACTCTTGATATGTCTACAAACACTATCATTACCTTTCTATCACCTGTTTTTGTAGACATTATGTAGATGTACCATACTACCAAAATATCATTACATTATGTATGTTTGGAGACAATGGTTATAATAGTGGCCCATACTTTCACACTTGAGGAAAATCACTCATATAAGATCATATGTAATTGATCCTTCCCCATGGCCACTCTTATCCCATTTGGTCCAGTTAACATTTTCATGATGATGATTCCATACCTCAAAAGTTTTACCTCTTGACCATCAATCATAAACCACCTATCTACCACTAGAAGACTTCTGAAGGTCCCCTCAAACATGAGATCCTATTTCACCTGTTTGGAAATATTATTCAGCCTGAATATATTCACTTGAGACATAATATTTCATTAAATCCCATATTGAAACCTTTTTTATAAAGTATCCTCATCCCATTCCAACATTAGAGAAGGGTACTGTAAATTTGGGAAGCATCCAGCATAGTCAATCATAGACATACTCCCTTGAGTCAATCACATAAACTAAGATCCACTATCATGTCTTAGTGTTTCTAGGTAAAATTTCTCTAATGACTTCTCTATAAACTTATTATCCATCATATTCACAATCTTTCCATCATGAGCCTTGATGTTCCATAGTCTCTTTACATGACCACATAACATCTAAGTAACATGCTTGAATCCTTTCCTAGTAGGAGACTCTAAGTAGTCATGTATATTTTGGATTGGCTCAATTAATAACTCTGCTACCTTAGGAAAACCCTCTTTAGTGAAAGTCGAAGGATTCATAAACTAGAACTCCATTTTTAGATTAGACATTCCATTCACAAAATTCCCTTGGTCTCTTTCCATGAACTATTGTAAGTGAGTAATTTTTTCAAAAAAATTCTCCTTGACTTACTCACCCTAAACTATTAGTGACTTAGGTAACACTACTTGTGGAACATCTCAAGCCATGTCCTCTTATTGTTACATCAAAAAATGTCTTTATAGAGGCATATATATATATATATAATTCTAAACACACATATTTGGATAATTAACCCAACATTAACACATGTATAACAGAGAGATTCAAAATAATTCATTTCAAGTAATTCCACCAAACCCCACTAAACGTTTAAAACTGAGGTCCTAGTTCTACCCTTAACCACCAAATACCTAGATCGTGGTTAACAATGGGTAAACAAATTCTAAAATTCATTTTTTCATTAGAAATAAATTTATTCACATTTTTCCTAATTAAAAAGTTTCAATTCCAATTATGCATATTTCGCATTTCTATTACACAAGAAAAAATAGCTCAATTTCAACAACTTTTCCAAAACCAATTTTCCTATGTTCTCCTAAAACAAATCATATCATAAAGTAATCCTGATTGAATAGATTGATGCTTGTAAATCAACTCTTGTTTCATCTATGGCCCCTTATAAAATCTCATAAACACTCATAAATAAAAATCACATCACATAAAAAGTTCATCAATCAAGGTGGAATAACATGAACTATAACAACACACTTTAATTACAGCAATCCCACCCAAGGAACATGGATTTTACCCACATAAATTGGTTAGGTGCTCCCATGAATGAGCTCTTAACTAAGGCCTAGCTAATTCAATCATCCTTTATATCCTTCCCAAATAGTATGAAAAAATAAATATAAATTAAACCAACTTTGATAAAATTTTGTCAGGCCCCTGCCTAGTTCCACACGCTGGTTCTCTGAGTCGGTCGATCACATGACCTCAAGCACAAATCTCAATATGCTAGAGTTTCTAGACTAGTATCTAGGGTCTAATATCGATCATAGGTATACAATACCCTCTCTATTAGAGTAGTACAGAAAAGGAAAATAAATAAAAAACACCCAATAGATATAACCACAACAATAATAATACCAGTATCACATGATAAACTAAATAGTAGATATATGATTCCAAAACTTGTCAAGTGTCAATAGGAAAAACACAAAAATAAATGAAGACACTAAAAACTCTCATGAGGGTCCTAAACCACGTCTGGTTCCCTTATGCATGCTCTATCCCAACTCTGCGATCAGATAAAGGGCCCTTTCCCTTACCCTATCATGAATCCCTTAAATATATTCAGGTACCGATTAGTTAACCCTAGCAGGTTTGTAGTAAAACTCAATAATCCACCACTAATTATGTCTAAACAATATCCAGTTAATAACATTTTATGTATTTGTATAATGAAATGATAATTCAATAATGTAAAAAATTTATATTTATTCAATTATTATTTATTTAACCATATAACCAATGGGTTCTTAAGGACACTTGGACCAATCAATTTCTACATCATCCCATTCAGAAGAGTGAACCATACCACATATTCAATTCACAATTCATTAATCATTTCACATCAATTAATAAAGATTCCAATTGGAACCATAGTATAATGAAAATATTATCAGCGTAAAAGGTAATTTCTAGAACCCCATGGGTATTTGGAGCATAATTTCCTTTCTCACAAACCCTGGGTATTTGGAGCCTCAGTCCCTATCATATATAAATATTTTCTTGAATATAATATGGTCTAGAATGCCATGTCTAGGACCCTCATGGGTATATGGTGTGTAAGTCTGTGTCCCACAACACATTTATCAATAAAACACATATATGAAGTATATCACAGCATTCAAGGTTAATCAACCTTAACCATATCATCACATATAGAATAAAAACATCCCTTAATTAATTTAAAAATTAATTAATCCATCTTAGTTAGTTGAAAGATAAATAAAATCCATTAATTAATTTAACAATTAATTAATATAATTCAACAATATCAATAACCTAATAATTAATAAAACAATTAATTATTTCAATAATTACACAATCCCAATATATTATTAATTAATTAAACAATTAATTAACCAAATCAATTCACAATCTAATCATATCAATGGATTAATTCAATATCTAATTATTAAAATTCAACAAAACACTATAATGTAATAATTAATTCATAAATTAATTTTTCCAAACCAATAATTCTAATATCCAATTCAATTCTAGAATCACACCTTCCTTTAATTAATTCACAAATTAATTAATCCAATTTCCATGTATACAAAAATTAATTAATTAATTAATTAATTAATTCAATTATTAAATTTTTAATGTGCTAATTGAAATCTAATAACCAATACATGAAAGTAGGATGATGACAATGGGAATTTAAATTAGACCATCCACCTCAAGTATTAGGACAAACCATCCCCAATGGATATAACCAATTGATGATGAATCATAATAAATAATGGGATCTAGATATGAAACCTAGATTTAATATAAAAGGAGTCAGGACCCATCAAACTTGCATTCAAGATCCATCAAAATAGAGGAATACAACCTTCTAAGGGTTGATAGAAACAATTTATAGAGGAATGAAGCCACATGAGAGTATGATCTCCTGCTGGTGGAGGTGAATTTCTTCAATCCGAACTTTTAATCACCATGAATGGAGGTCAGGATCCCCAGAAATTCATCTAGGAGCTTTAAAAAATGAGAGGAATCAATTATGTCCATGTTATTGTAAATTTTGGGTTAAAATGGACAGTTTATGGTTTTTAAATATATTTTTTAGGTAAATTAAAATATCACACATGATTTCTTGGGTAGGGGCACACTGTTTTACAAACCATGAAACATAACCATGCACCTCTTATAATAGTGGAGCATGGGTTTTCCTAAGAGGGAAAATGTCTTGAGAAAACTTGTGCTAGATTTGCAGACCCCTTATGTTTGGGGTTGTACGATTTTATAGGTCTGGTAGCATGGTTTGGGAAAACTATACGCAAACTATGAAAAAACCCCCTTTCATCCAAATGTATCAAATTACCATCTAAATATACCTACGGTAAGAACCAGATGAAGCATACTCAAAACAAAGGAAACTAATACTTAAAATAAAGCCCGATAAATCTTTATAAATTGTTTGGGTCTTTTAGATGATAATGTTATTGGATATGTAGATGAAACTAGAACTGAACAATGTATAACTATAATGGGATAATAGACTTATGTAATGATAAATGACCTTACACAAATGAAACAGCCTTCTTATTTATAATGTACTGTGATAATGTTATACCTCTTTATGAATCAACAACCCCCATCATTCAATGGTATTATAAATACATTTTTATCTAAGCAATGGATATGTTCCTTAGATAAAATATTTATAACCTTGGAATGAAATGAAAGGGAGAAGGAGGAAACATCAATCATGTATTAGAATAAATTTAATGATATTTTCATGGAAAAATACTTTCCTCATGAATAATGAGTGGATATAGAGAGAAAATACATGAGTATGAGACATTTGGAAAATAATAAAGTTACTAAGTATGAATGCAACATTATAATCTACAATGGCAAGGCATACACTATGTTCTTAATCCAAAGAGAAAAGGTGACCATTTATTTGATGTTCTTAAGACAATTATATAAATGGAAATTGTTTCCCAAAAATTATCATCATATGAGGATATTGTATCATGTTCAATAAAGGTAGAAAAAAAATTCACATGTTGTACAAGTTTTAAGGGATGTATAATAAAAGAGTGATGAAGACTACTATGGAAGAGGAATCAATGAAAAGGTGGAGAAAGGATGGGTGGAATTTACAACATAAAATAAATGTGGAAAGAATCTTCATGGAACAGTTATATTGGGAATAGAATTTTGTTACAAGTGCGGAGAAAATGGACATCATAACTATGATTTCAAGGGAAATAATGAAGATAGAAATGTGAAATGATTCCACTTTTTTCATATTGGACACCATGTAGTTGATTTTCCTATGTTTCTTGGGAACATTCCCCGAAAAAGGAAAAGGTACTATAGCCAATCTTATATGATCAAAAAATCTGATGCTGAAGTTCTTAATGATATAGTGGAAGATACAATAATAACATCCTAAAATTTAGATAATTCTTTATTCAATTTTTTATCATCACATTATTTTGTATGATCCTATTTTTTCCAAAAAATTAAACATTTCATATTCACCTTATAAAGGTATTTTTTCAGTAAAAACTTCTATTAAATATATAATTTCAACAAATATGTGTCAGGAAGTTCCTATTATGTCACATAAAAATGATCTATTTTTTAATTTTTTTAATCATAACTATTATTATCAATTATATAATCCTTAGTATGGATTAGATTTCAAAATATAATTTAAAAATTTGCTGCCAAGAAAATGAAATCTAGATTGTTAATGAAGATATAGTATTCCTTATTATTAGAGGGGTGGCTTTTATATACAAGTCATGTTTAGATCCAAAAATTGTAGTTATCATAAATAATACTCTTGGAGAAGGATAGAAAATACAAACTACTGAAGAAAAATATAATCTTCAAATTGATAATGTACCAATTATACAAGAATATATTAATATACTATTAAAGGAATAACCTAGATATCCAGCAGATCATGATGTTGAGTTTTATATTTATTTAATCCCCAGTTCAAGACCTATATCAAAGAATCTATATAGAATGGAAACAATAAATTCAGTGGATATCAAAAAACAACATGAAAATTTTATTGGTAAAATATTTATATGACATGATGTTTCACCTGGGGAGCCCCTATTCTTTTTTTAAGAATAATTATTGATCTATGAGGTTTGGCATTGATTATTGGGAATTAATTATATTGAAATAAAGAAATAGTATTCATTTCTATGTATTGATGATGTATTCTACCAACTTCATGGATCTCAATATTATTCAATGATTGAACATTGTTTTGGATATCCTTAATTTCGAGTAAAAATGAAAATATTCTGAAAATATAATTTCCAAAATGGTATTAATGTTATGAGTTTTAAATTTTTCTATTTGGATTGACTAATGAACCCTATATTTTTATAGATCTAATGAAAAAATTATTCAGGGAATATCTTTATATTTTTTTTTGAATTTATTGATGATGTCTTGTTTTACTCCAAGAACTATGAGGACCACAAGAACCCCAAACTGATCATTCTGCAGACACTTAAAATAAAGTATTTATATGTTAAATTTATTAAGTTGGAATTATAGGTTCAAAATGTTTTTTCATGACATAATTTCTCCAAGGATTGAATCCATGTTGATCCTACAAAGGCATTGGAATCTCTAGTATGGTCTTTAAAAAACATATAAATGAGGTATGTCATTTCATTAGTTGGGTAGGTTACTATCTGTGATTTTTTGAGAATGTTGTCCGATTAGGTAACCCATTAATGAAGAATATTCATAAAGAGGTAAATATTATTTTAAGATGGAATTGAAATATTTTTTTGAATAATTTAGGTGGATATCCAATAATTATTTTATCTAGATTCTATCATAGTAAAATGATAGATTTGTGATTTATAGTGATGCATCAAGGTAGGGACATGGATGTTTCCTTATACATAATGATAGAGTTTTTCCCTAAGTATATAGAGACACAATATCTATGGTGAAATTTGTGTGATATATAAAGATTACAAGAGTTTGAAATATATGAACTCATAAAAAGAACTTTTCTTGAAGAAATGGTGTAGGCTCGAGAAACTCAATTATTATTATTTTTCAATACACTACCACCCGAGGAAGAAAAATAAGGTATAATATGTATTGAGAATGATGGATCATGGTGTATTGAACAAAATTAAAATTAATAGGGATATATAATTCGTAGATCTAGTAAATTTGGATATAGGAATTTTTAAGGAAGATAAACCATCATGACATTTTCAAATGTCTTCCAAACTTTTTTTTAGAAAATATAAAATTTCACTCTCTAATGATGATAATGTTAAATGGAAATTAATGTTGTGGGTAATGGGGAATTGGAAAACATCATATACGAAGATGGATTTTTGAAATTCTGAAAGATGATTTTTTTTCCTATATACCCAAACTAAATATAGTGTTACTGGCTGAGTATCATGGATATAATTCATCTTCACATCCATGTAGCACCAAGATGTATAGGTATTTGAAGAAATATTTTTTTGGGATAATATGAAGAAATAAATTACTGATTATATGTCATGATATTTAGTTTTTCAATAGGGGAAGGATAAAAGACAACACCTAGAGGAGTCATGAAACCTCTGCTATTCCAACAAGTAAATGAGATGAAATTACTAGGTAAACTGTAATAAAATTACCAAAGGTAAATAATTAATGATGATATGTGGGTTATTGTTATCTATATACTAAATATACACATTTTATCACAATAATTTATGATTTTCCATTGGAATTACTTGCATGAATCTATATTAATAAATATTTAAGACTTCATGGTGAAACTATTCTAATTGTATCTTATCATGATATAATATATACATTGAAATTATTTAAAATTATTCAGAAGTCACTTGATACCAATAATTATTTGAGCAATTCCTATCACCCAAAAACTAGAGGATAGATAGAATTAACTATAAAAAAATTATAACATTTGTTGAGGTTATTATCAAATTAAATTCATGGTATATGGGATCAGTGTTAACCTTTGGAATAATTTTTCTATATGAATAGATTTCATTAAAGTATTAAAATGGTGATGCGTGAAGTGATATATGGAAATATGTTTGATAAACCAACATGTTAGTATGATGTAAGTGAAAATAATCTTGTAGGCCTGGAAGTTGATGAAGAAAAAATGGAAATGGTAGATAATATTCAAATCCATATCAAATTATCTCAAAGTAGAAAATTTATATATGCTAATATATAGATGAAATATTTGGAATTTAATGTGGGAGATTATATTTTCTTGAGGTAACCTCCATGGAAGGGTTTTAGATGATTTTTTAAGAAATAAAAACTGAGCGCCAGGTACATCAGACCTTTTGAAATCCTTTAAAGAATTGGGGTTCTATCTTAGCATTTGAAAATCCCACTTAGAATTTATAATGTACATGATTAGTTCCATATAATTTTTAAGGAAGTATATTCTATACTATATACATTTTCTCACATCTAATGAAATGGAAATGAAATATTATTTTTCTAACTATGAGGAGCATATCTAGATTCTGGTCACTAGAGAAAAAGTGTTGAGGAATGGGATGAGTCAGCTAGTAAGGGTGCTTTTGGAATACAATAATATAGAAGAGGGGATGTGGGAAAATGAGGAAATTTGGATGAATAACCAGAAAAATATATTTTGAGAGGAAATTATAGAAATGTAGTGGAAGAAAGTTTTTTGAATGATGGAAGACTATAACAGCCGAATATTTTACTGAGTGTATGTTTCTAAATAAATATCTCCAATAACTTAAATTTTAAATGACATCAACATCAAACAGACCACGATCTATTATTACATTACTATTATAACATAGCTAATAATTTGGTGTAATTAATAAGACTATATATATATTAAATTATTTATGATTAATGTAATTGTAGTATAAAATGTTCCAGTTATCAATTGAGCAGAATAAAAAAATTATTAAAAGAAGTGTTTATTTAATTAACTATTTATGTGTGAAAATTGTATTTTTATTATAATAAATTGAATTAGTCACTATTAGTGAATAATATTAATGAAATTAATGTCTTATATTTTCAATAAATTTTTTTATCATTCATGAAATATTTTTACTATGCATGCGATAATAATAAACCTAGTTTTATTCCTAAAATCAACATTTTACAAAATGTTATTTTTATTATGTTTTTCAAAATTATTTTAAAATGAATTTCATAAAATTATTGGTAATAAATTTTATAAAATTTTATACATATTTAGAATCATGAGGTTCAAATTTGGAAATTGGGTCCCTATTTTTGGTCAAAATGAATAAGAATTGTGGTAAAATTTATAATATCTATATAGGGTAAATTTTTTAAATTATGGTTAAATCTAAGTGATAAGACCATAATTATTCATATTATTTATTATTGGATGAATTTTATTTGACCTATATAGCCTAGGGCTTTAATTTTTGTTGTTTTGTGGTCACTCGTCCCTGGTAATGACTTAGATATTATATAAATCAATGATAGTTACAAAATATCACTCTCTTCATATTTAGTATATTTTACATGTCCACATAGGGAAAAAATAAAGATAAAAACAGAACTAAATTTATATTTTTATCTAAATAAAATTATTCTCATTTTAAAAATTTAATTATAATTTTTATAAAATATATAATTACTTTAAATGGGTTTGTAATACTAATAAATCATTATTTTATTGATATAAGGAAATATTTTTTTTAAAATCATTTTGATTTAATAGAATTTATTTAATATGTTAAATAACTTTTATAGATCTATATGATATTTTAGAGTGGTTTAAAATTATTATATTATAACTCCCCCTTTTTATTGATGCATTTGATGTCAAATTAAATGAATAGTATCAAAATTGGAAATAATTAAAATTTATCAACGAAATATTTTATGAAATTATTTAAGAATAATAAAAATATTATATACATGCTTTTGAAATTTTTATAGTTTATAAAAACACACCTGTTTCAATTTTGAGTAATTTTTTTATTTATTGAAACATTATTGACCCATTATGATTAAAATCGTGATTACTGTGCTTAAGGTAAAAAATATCTTGCCCAGGGATTAATAAAAATGAGAAGGTTTAATGTGAAGCCGAAAAATGTTTAATTTCTATTTTTTAATGATCTAAAAACACTATCCTATCATATCTTCAAATAGATTTCCATTTGGAGACATTTGGCATGACAAATTATTTAATCATAATTTAATCTTTTCAGAAATTTCAAAAGTGCCCCTCACCACAATTATAACAGGTCACATCCTCTGTCATTTCTTCACACCACCATGAGACTTCATTCTCAGCCAAACCCTACACATTTAACTTATCATAATCCTTTTAGAGTTTTTAGGGGTCTCAGTCTTCCAAGAAGTCAGGCCCTCTATGAGATATAGAGTAATTCATCTGAAGAAATGGTAATCATTTTTTACCAACTTATTCAAGTTTATTTCATCTTCAAATTCCTATTAATGAATCATTTTCTTCATAAATTAAAAAATATAAGTATGATAAATAAATTTATAAGTGATTATTATTATGTTAAAACCATATTTCATTTCTTTTAAATCCTTTTAAAAGTAAAAACATCACTCGTGCATACATACGGTTTACCATCCCTGCGTAACGAAGTAATTCATTTTTCAATGTCACTGTTATTGGATAGTTATAAATATAGTAATAGTAAAAATATATGATATATGTGTAACACCCCAAGATTTCATAGTGTGTTACTTCTTCAAAATAATTCAATAACTTTCACTACATGAAACACCAAGTTCAAGCACACCATGACTTACCAAACAAGCCGTTCAAAAGAGGTTATGAATAGTATTAGATAAATTTTAATGTTTATATAATCCTTATAATTTTAGAATCCATATTATGAGTTTCTTAGATATAATGCAAGAACAAATTCATTTTCAGTATTGCACTTTTATCAACTTTAATAGTGAACCCTTTTTAAATACTATATTTTAAACTTTTTGACTAAATGGGGACATCAAAAATTTAAAATGAAACATCCCAAGCTTCTACGGTACGCTTCTCTTTGAATAATGTGATAGCGTGTGTTGTACGCAACACCGAGTTCTAACACACCATAACTAATCAAACTAGCCGTTATGAATAGTAATACCTACTTTTTGAAATTATATATATTTTATATTTGAAAATGGACTTCATTTTTGGATTCGGAATATCGAATTTAGCCTAAGGTGAAATTTTGGTACATTTCGGATAACTTTCATATTTTGATGAATAGTGAAAATTACTAAATTTTAATTAAAAACAACTTTTTTAATTAAAATAATTAATAGTGATAAATTATGAATTTGAGTGGTTTTAAAGTATATTTAGAATATATTTTTACCATTTAATATAATGTTGATCATTGGACATAATTTTACAATTAAACCGAACATAAACGAGTGTCAATCTTTTGATAGTTATTATCTCTTAAAAACACGCTTTTTGTTTTGACAGCGGAAATTAATTTTAAATTAATTTCTGCCACTTCTGTGTTTTGAATTTAGGAAAATGGATTCCATATTTGGAATCAGGATGTTCAAATTGTGTAAATAGGTAACTTTTATTTTTAGACATTTTGAATAATTAATGCGGTAAATATTTTATTTACCATGGTTAAGGGTAAATCCGGTAAATAAGGGTTAAAAAATAATATTATAATAATACTAAATTACCCTAAAACGTGTCTTAACCCTATTGGTTGATACATGGTCGACCATGGGAATCTTTGGGTCTATTTTGGGACCCCATGGATCCACTTGTAAGTGATAATGACACTTTATTTTAATTAAGTTAAAATGAATACAAAAATGACACAAGCATATATCTTTTAGAAAAACAATTGTTACATAGGGTTATATATGTTGGATTTTAGATTATAAATATTAATTAGAACGATAAAAATATTTCCTACATAATGATATTTTATTTATAATTTTTAGACATTAAATAATTTATTTTATTTATGACACAATGATGATGCCGTAATTACTATAATAGTGAAAAATTAAAATAATTGATATTATAAATACCCAAATAGATATAATATGAAACTTTTAATGAATTAAACTAATTTTCTAGGATAATATGATATATTAGGATTTATTTAATTGACTTTTTTCGAAGTAATCAATCTGTTATGAGTTTCACAAAAATCAACTATTGAATAGTGTCAAAATTGACATAAAAGAGTTCTTAAAACAAATATTATATTATTAATTGATATTAAATTCCTAAAAATCTAAGGTTCGGCCAAGAGACTTATATCAGGAGAGGTTCATCATTAATGGACCACTTGGGGGTCGCTTGGATGTATATAGTAAGTTTATTAACCATATTATATAAAAATACAAAGAGACATTGTAAAAGTGAAACTAATTAACTTAGAGTTAATACTTAAAGATAAGGTTAATATAAGTACCCAAACCTGTCTAAATTCTATTGGTTGAGTGGTTTTAGACCTATCCCCACCTTATCCTTTTAATAGTCAACTTTGGAGCCATTGTAAACCGAATATGAATTTATTATAAATTAATATTTCTAGCTTTTCCAAAGGTGCCCCTCACCCCTCTTATAAAAGGGCACTCCTCCTTCTCATTTCTTCACACCTTCAAAGCCTTTTGGTTCGGCCAAACTCTACCCAAATACTCTCCCAACATCCCTCAATACAACCTAGAGGCCTTAGTTGGATCAGAAAGCCAACCTAAGGAGCCCTTTTGATCAAATCAAAAGGAAGAACCCGAAGAAGAGGTAATGATTTCACCACCCTTCTCCAAGTTCATTTCTTCTTCCACTTCTTCTTCCTTTGTTCTTACCATTCTAAAATAATAACTCCAGTATCTTAAATATACTGTGATGTTATTATAAATATGGTACAACCATATTCAGTATTATATCCACCCTTTGAATAACATGTCACCATACGTGCGTACGTACGGCTTACCGTCTCCACGTCGTGGTGTAATTGTTATTCAATATATTATTATTTGGATGGGTATAATAATGATGTGTAACTCATGTAAATAATAAATATAACATGTTAATGATTCTGTATATATGATATACCATCCATTTATATATTATTTTAATATCAAAAGAATGATATTGTCGCTCGTGCGTACGTACGGACTACCGTCTCCACGAACGCGATGAGATTCATTCTCCATCGTATCCATTCAAGTATAATTATCATTTGATGATTTAAAAATGATGTTTAAGGACTTGATATCATTCTGGATATGAATAATATACAACCTATCCTTTACAAACATGTCTTACTTAACAAAACATATAAAAGAAAACAAGTAAGTTAACACCCGATATAATGATAATACTAAGATATTATTAACAAATCAATGTTAAAAGATCATATATGATATCATATTATTATATATGATTCTTGTATAATTTAATAACAACTATTTCACCATTATACAGGAGGTTAACCTACCCCAACCAAGGAAAAGTACAAGGTAAGGGTTTACTTTACAACCTCTTCATTATCCAAGGTTGTTTATACGTAATAATCTACTGGGATCTCTTTATCATCCACATCCATGTTTCTTAAAAATGCATTTAAAAACATTTTTACTATTTACTAGAATATGAGTTAAAGTCATTTATACCCTTTTTGACTTTTATAAGTGGTTTATAAAGGAATATTTTGGTCGTTTTCAAAACAAGGTCCTTTTTAACCTTTTCGACAGAATTAAGGTAAGAATGTTTTTTTTAACTTATACGGCGGGTGCGGCTATTTTCCGCCGTTATAAAATCTTCAAAGCTTCCCTTACAAGCTTATAAAGAATATTTTCAAAGAAAATGTTTTATTTTATATGGATCTTAAATTATTTCAAAATAAAAGGAGATATTTCTTTAAAAAGAATTTTGATTTCATCTATGTCAACATCCTTTGATGGATTTTAAGATTATTTGAAGTTGATTTATTATGATACAAAACTTATATATTGTATTGAAGGTTTTGTGATATGTTTGACTGTGGATGTGCTATTTTTATACCATTCATAGTTTATGGTGAAAGTATTGACATTTCATATGCTAGTTTTAATATGAATGTTTATGTTATGTTTAAACCTTTTCATATGGGAATGCATTGGACTTAATATGTGACGGGTGGAGCCCGCTATAGCTCCTCGATGCATAGGTAGGTCTCATGAGACAAACTAGTGTCATGGCACAAGGCCTTGACAAAATCTTATTTTTAGTCTTGGCACGAGGCCTTGGCTATGTGGTTATGATAGTCTGGCATTATGCATTCCAACATTATGAAAGTGGTTATTGATTTTTGCATGTGATTATTCAATTAGTAGAATATCCATGTGATTAAGTAAATGGAATTATTTCATTTTATTTATGCCATACCATGTTGAAAGTTCATATTTAAAAGGCTTTTGTTTTAGTTATACATTGCCTTAAATGTTTATTCTTATTTATGAAAGTTTCCGCTATATTGTTATCCTTACTGGGCATTTGAGCTCACCCCTTTTCTATGTTTTATCTTTCCCAGGATGTGAAGAAGTACGTTATGAATGACCTGCATGGAATTTATGAGGGGTTAATAGTGTGGATTGTGGAAACATTATGTTGTTGTAGTAGTTTTTCATTTTATGATGTAATGTAAAACTTATGAATATATCTAGTGTTTCCAAGGCTACTAAACCAATCGGTCTTTCGAGATTTGATCTTTCTTGTGATCATGCCAATGTTATGTAATAATGCACCAACTCTGGGTAACTGGGGTTGGGGCGTTACAGTTGGTATCAGAGGAAGTTTAGTACAAACCTTGGAAGCTAGATTTAGATAAACTCTGATTAGAGCACGTAGACCTAAAATGAAATTTGAGGATTAGTATAGAAGAACTTCCTAGAATTTTGGTATTGTAGAGATTTTGTGAGTTTTCCGAGCAATACATCCCTGTCTGGATACGAGCAGGTAGAGGCGGCTCTGGCACAGATTTACCTAGGGGTAAAACCCGAAAACACCGCTTTGAGCTAGACTCGAACGGGAACTGGTGCACGACAACGGGCCTTGCTGCACTCTTGGTTACGACACTCCCGGGGGATATGCTTAGGATAACTCTCATTTTCTTTACAAATCATTTTGAAGGGATTATGAGTATATACTTCCTCAAAGAAAACATTCTTATGATTATGGATTATATCCATAAATAGTTCAATTTATGTTAAGTGTTTTATAAGTATGGGATTATGTATTTTGATTCATAAACTGATCTAGTTTATGCCATTGTTTAGAAATGGCGCCCAGTAGAAGGAATGAGAACTCCAGAAATGCACATGATTCAAAGAGAAGGAAGGATCATATCTTTCATGGTCTTAAGCTAGAATTTATAAGAGAAATAGTCTCCCATGTATTATCATCATATGAAGAAATAATATCATGTGTTGATAAGATAAGTAAAGAGTTTACTGAGTCCTATGGCTTTGAAGGGAAGCAAGAGAAGAAAAGGATAGAAGAGAGAAAGATAGATAAAGGGAAGAGGGAAAAGAAGAATTTTCCCATATGTGGTAACTGTGGAAAGAAACACCCTGGAACTTGCCTGAAAGGAATGGGAGTTTGTTATAAGTGTGGAGGAAAAGGGCACAAAGTACATGACTGCAAGGGTAAGAAAATGGTTTCAAATGTACAATGCTTCATTTGCAAGGAGTTTGGACACTACGCGAACCTATGTCCCAGTCATCAGACTATGCCGCAAATGATGCTATTGGATAATTATCAAGTTATGATACTACCACAGATGAAGAGGAATGATTAGAGTTATTATGTTGATTATATCAATTGAGTGTTGTATCAACAATGTACTTGTTATAATAATTATGGAGTATATAAGGATTGTACTGCAGTACTATTTCATTAAGGACTTGAGATGGTGTGGAACAAAGAAAAGTGACTCAGTAGCAGGTTAAATGTTTGGAAAATATATGGTTGAGAGAAAGATAAACCATAATATGGTTCAGATACCGAGGTGGTGATTTTAGAATAATACATGATTGATTTGGATAAATTATATTGGATATTATTGACTACCTTGAAGCTGATTAATGATTTGTATATTCCATCATTGTTGGGGTTTAAAACATTTTTGGATTAATGAAGTATATCCAGCATTCTATATGGAATAAGGGAACATGAATGTAATCAATAAGGAATATGGTAATACATGATGAAGGTATTCATATGCTATTACGGGGTAAAAAGGATCTATATTATGTTTACCTTCCTTATAAATGTTGGACTGTCAGTTTGGATAGATGTATTTTGGATAGTTCTAGTTTGGATTATTTTGGATTTCCATAAAAGGACAACCCGGAGGTCGGGCGGCAACCCGTCGCGTCCGGCAAGGCTGCGAGACTTGAACCCGCAACCAAAGGGCGACAAGGGTGTATCACCTACCACTGGCCCACGAGATGTCCTGGATTAAATAATGTAGTTTTTATTAAAAGATCTTGTAGATGAATTATAAATTCCTTTATTTTGGAACCCTATACGAATAGTGTAAATAGAATTTTTTTACATTCTATTATCTTTTAGAGTGAAAGATGAGTTTGTGGTAGAAATTTATTAATGGATAAAACTCTAGTTATAAAGTAAGTATATCTCCTTATGATCTTAGCCAATATCATAAATAAATTCCTCAATATTAAGAAAAGCAACTTAGAACAAAAATGTTTTCCTAGATGGTACCTTAAATCATCACTAATTTATGGATTTGGGATTGTTGGCCTTTTCATAGCCATGTTCTCTACCACTCTCCATCAGATAATTGATGGTTAGATTTTTCTTCCATATCCATATTTTCCTACATGGAACCCTAGTATGAGTTATTTTCGGTAATCTTCATACTTTCGACTCTTTATTTTAAATAGAGGCCTCATTAATTCATTTTTCTATGTGGGATTTCAACTAAGATATTTTGAAACGTCAAAAATGTGTTATCCTAATATCCTATGTTTTGTTGAACCGATGGTATTTCAAATCATCATAGATTGATGAATTTAAGGAACTCAATTTTATACTTGTTTGTGATTGATGACCTCAATCACTACCTATAAATATTTACGTTTTTCCTCCAATTATATGTCTCAAATTGCCACCAATGTTCTCCTAATCGAGATCATAATTTGGTGGTGACCCTTTCATTTCTCTTTTCCTCATATTAAGACTAAATTTTAGTAAACCAATTTTCGATGTGGGTTTTCCCACAAATATATTATCTATTTTCAAACTTTTATTTTCGAAGAACAATTTCAAATTGCGAGGACGCAATTTATTGAAGGAGGGGAGAATGTAACACCCCAAGATTTCATAGTGTGTTACTTCTTCAAAATAATTCAATAACTTTCACTACATGCAACACCAAGTTCAAGCACACCATGACATACCAAACAAGCCGTTCAAAAGAGGTTATGAATAGTATTAGATAAATTTTAATGTTTATATAATCCTTATAATTTTAGAATCCATATTATGAGTTTCTTAGATATAATGCAAGAACAAATTCATTTTCAGTATTGCACTTTTATCAACTTTAATAGTGAACCCTTTTTAAATACTATATTTTAAACTTTTTGGCTAAATGGGGACATCAAAAATTTAAAATGAAACATCCCATGCTTCTACGGTACGCTTCTCTTTGAATAATGTGATAGCGTGTGTTGTACGCAACACCGAGTTCTAACACACCATAACTAATCAAACTAGCCGTTATGAATAGTAATACCTACTTTTTGAAATTATATATATTTTATATTTGAAAATGGACTTCATTTTTGGATTCGGAATATCGAATTTAGCCTAAGGTGAAATTTTGGTACATTTCGGATAACTTTCATATTTTGATGAATAGTGAAAATTACTAAATTTTAATTAAAAACAACTTTTTTAATCAAAATAATTAATAGTGATAAATTATGAATTTGAGTGGTTTTAAAGTATATTTAGAATATATTTTTACCATTTAATATAATGTTGGTCATTGGACATAATTTTACAATTAAACCGAACATAAACGAGTGTCAATCTTTTGATAGTTATTATCTCTTAAAAACACGCTTTTTGTTTTGACAGCGGGAATTAATTTTAAAATAATTTCTGCCACTTCTGTGTTTTGAATTTAGGAAAATGAATTCCATATTTGGAATCAGGATGTTCAAATTGTGTAAATAGGTAACTTTTATTTTTAGACATTTTGAATAATTACCGCGGTAAATATTTTATTTACCATGTTTAAGGGTAAATCCGGTAAATAAGGGTTAAAAAATAATATTATTATAATACTAATTTACACTAAAACGTGTCTTAACCCTATTGGTTGATACATGGTCGACCATGGGAATCTTTGGGTCTATTTTGGGACCCCATGGATCCACTTTTAAGTGATAATGACACTTTATTTTAATTAAGTTAAAATGAATACAAAAATGACACAAGCATATATCTTTTAGAAAAACAATTGTTACATAGGGTTATATATGTTGGATTTTAGATTATAAATATTCATTAGAAAGATAAACAGATTTCCTACATAATGGGATTTTATTTATAATTTTTAGACATTAAATAATTTATTTTATTTATGACACAATGATGATGCAGTAATTACTATAATAGTGAAAAATTAAAATAATTGATATTATAAATACCCAAATAGATATAATATGAAACTTTTAATGAATTAAAATAATTTTCTAGGATAATATGATATATTAGGATTGATTTAATTGACTTTTTTCGAAGTAATCAATCTGTTATGAGTTTCACAAAAATCAACTATTGAATAGTGTCAAAATTGACATAAAAGAGTTCTTAAAACAAATATTATATTATTAATTGATATTAAATTCCTAAAAATCTAAGGTTCGGCCAAGAGACTTATATCAGGATATTGTCATCATTAATGGACCACTTGGGGGTCTCTTGGATGTATATAGTAAGTTTATTAACCATATTATATAAAAATACAAAGAGACATTGTAAAAGTGAAACTAATTAACTTAGAGTTAATACTTAAAGATATGGTTAATATAAGTACCCAAACCTGTCTAAATTCTGTTGGTTGAGTGGTTTTAGACCTATACCCACCTTAGACTTTTAAGAGTCAACTTTGGAGCCATTGTAAACCGAATATGAATTTATTATAAATTAATATTTCTAGCTTTTCCAAAGGTGCCCCTCACCCCTCTTATAAAAGGGCACTCCTCCTTCTCATTTCTTCACACCTTCAAAGCCTTTTGGTTCGGCCAAACTCTGCCCAAATAATCTTCCAACATCCCTCACTACAACCTAGAGGCCTTAGTTTGATCAGAACGCCAACCTAAGGAGGCATTTTGATCAAATCAAAAGGAAGAACCCGAAGAAGAGGTAATGATTTCACCACCCTTCTCCAAGTTCATTTCTTCTTCCACTTCTTCTTCCTTTGTTCTTACCATTCTAAAATAATAAATCCAGTATCTTACATATACTGTGATGTTATTATAAATATGGTACAACCATATTCAGTATTCTATCCACCCTTTGAATAACATGTCACCATACGTGCGTACGTACGGCTTACCGTCTCCACGTCGTGGTGTAATTGTTATTCAATATATTATTATTTGGATGGGTATAATAATGATGTGTAACTCATGTAAATAATAAATATAACATGTTAATGATTCTGTATATATGATATACCATCCATTTATATATTATTTTAATATCAAAAGAATGATATTGTCGCTCGTGCGTACGTACGGACTACCGTCTCCACGAACGCGATGAGATTCATTCTCCATCGTATCCATTCAAGTATAATTATCATTTGATGATTTAAAAATGATGTTTAAGGACTTGATATCATTATGGATATGAATAATATACAACCTATCCTTTACAAACATGTCTTACGTAACAAAACATATAAAAGAAAACAAGTAAGTTAACACCCGATATAATGATAATACTAAGATATTATTAACAAATCAATGTTAAAAGATCATATATGATATCATATTATTATATATGATTCTTGTATAATTTAATAACAACTATTTCACCATTATACAGGAGGTTAACCTACCCCAACCAAGGAAAAGTACAAGGTAAGGGTTTACTTTACAACCTCTTCATTATCCAAGGTTGTTTATACGTAATAATCTACTGGGATCTCTTTATCATCGACATCAATGTTTCTTAAAAATGCATTTCAAAACATTTTTACTATTTACTAGAATATGAGTTAAAGTCATTTATACCCTTTTTCACTTTTATAAGTGGATTATAAAGGAATCTTTCGGTCGTTTTCAAAATAAGGTCCTTTTTAACCTTTTCGACAGAATTAAGGTAAGAATGTTTTTTTAACTTATACGGCGGGTGCGGCTATTTTCCGCCGTTATAAAATCTTCAAAGCTTCCCTTACAAACTTATAAGAATATTTTCAAAGAAAATGTTTTATTTTATATGGACCTTAAATTATTTCAAAATAAAAGGAGATATTTCTTTAAAAAGAATTTTGATTTCATCTATGTCAACATCCTTTGATGGATTTTAAGATTATTTGATGTTGATTTATTACGATACAAAACTTCTATATTGCATTGAAGGTTTTGTGATATGTTTGACTGTGGATGTTCTATTTTTATACCATTCATAGTTTATGGTGAAAGTATTGACATTTCATATGCTAGTTTTAATATGAATGTTTATGTTATGTTTAAACCTTTTCATATGGGAATGCATTGGACTTAATATGTGACGGGTGGAGCCTGCTATAGCTCCTCGATGCATCGGTAGGTCTCATGAGACAAACTAGTGTCTTGGCACAAGGCCTTGACAAAATCTTATTTGTAGTCTTGGCACGAGGCCTTGGCTATGTGGTTATGATAGTCTGGCATTATGCATTCCAACATTATGAAAGTGGTTATTGATTTTTGCATGTGATTATTCGATTAGTAGAATATCCATGTGAATAGGTAAATGGCATTATTTCATTTTATTTATGCCATACCATGTTGAAAGTTCATATTTAAAAGGCTTTTGTTTTAGTTATACATTTCCTTAAATTTTTATTCTTATTTATGAAAGTTTCCGCTATATTGTTATCCTTACTGGGCATTTGAGCTCACCCCTTTTCTATGTTTTATTTTTCCCAGGATGTGAAGAAGTAAGTTATGAATGACCTGCAGGGATTTTATGAGGGGTTAATAGTGTGGATTGTGGAAACATTATGTTGTTGTAGTAGTTTTTCATTTTATGATGTAATGTAAAACTTATGAATATATCTAGTGTTTCCAAGGCTACTAAACCAATCAGTCTTTCGAGATTTGATCTTTCTTGTGATCATGCCAATGTTATGTAATAATGCACCGACTCTGGGTAACTGGGGTCGGGGCGTTACAATATGAGACATGATAATGATTCTATAAGGTGTTATTATTCATTAACATAATTTTAGTGCATCCATCAGATAAAATGAAAACAAAGTTCATGCATACATATGGCATACCCTCTCCATAAACGGTGAAATTTTTTTTTCAGTATCTATATAGATGACTCCAAATATAAATTTTTTTAATATATATTATATTTAAAATATTATAAATATTCTATAGATGAATTAATTATGATAAATTTATATGGTACATAACTCATACTTCAAAACATACATGAATTATGAAACAATTACAACCTGAAACAATCATTCGAACAATGAATTCATACAAAACAGACTAAATATATTATAAGAAAATAATATATAGTTTGATATATACATGCATCGTTCTATAATAGAATTATAATAAATATATACTTATAATATATTATGTTTCGACTTGTAAAAAATAATTCTAACATAAGGTTTGGTATTATTTCACAATATCATTATTATTTGGGATTATTTTTGTTTAATTCTCCACTGGGGAATATTTCTCTTCCATATACATGTTTTATAAAATTATTTCCATTATTTTTGGATTTTTCCTTTAAATATTTAAATCATTTTCTACCCATATTTTATTTTTTACATATTTGTTTGAAATTAAAGTTATTGTTGTTTTCCAATTGAGGTAATTTGTGTCTTTTCTGATAAAAATACAGAACGAATGTTTTTCTAAATAATGAGGCATGAGTTTATTTTCCTAGTGAAATGATTCCTAAATGTTTTGAAACATAATTTAAATTTCTATAGGTTTATTTTCATATAAAATATTTTCTTTTATAATTGTTTAAAATTATATAAAATATGTTATTTTCATAGTGAAAAGTGTATTTTTCTCAAGAGTCATTCAATGGTATCA
Source organism: Viscum album (assembly GCA_963277665.1). NCBI lineage: Eukaryota > Viridiplantae > Streptophyta > Magnoliopsida > Santalales > Viscaceae > Viscum > Viscum album. The sequence goes on along the minus strand of OY728163.1, from coordinate 1,842,857,585 downwards.
TTTAATGTATTTTCATATATGTCAACATAATTTGTTGAATATTAAAATTCAATGAGTTTTACCTATTTTGATATTATCTTCCATATTTTATTGAATTTTTATTGATTAGTTTGAATTGGAATGTACTACTTTGACACCATTCACCATATTACTTTATATGGTTTATTATTAATTTTATTGATTTGGAATATTATAAACATATCTTATGCTGGTTTCATTGTAAATGTTTACTTTGAATAAGATTTACTAAATTCATATGAATAATTAATTGGACTTATTAAGTGTTGGGAGGAGCTTTCTATAAACTCAAGATGCACTGGTAGGTCTCATGAGACAATCTAATTTGGAAATTGGTTGAGGCATTACAAGTTTATGTACAATGTATTGAACAAATACTTGAATGAGTGTTTATGAAGTAGGTCATTATTAAATACATTATTATGATATTAGATACTCATTCCCATTTGATCTTGTAATTAGTTTTTATAATAATAGATATTTTCACATCATGTTATTATGTAATTCTTTTTATTTATATTTATTCCTTCCATATTATGATCAAGTTATTTGTTTAATGACATGTTTTTTAGATATTTACAGTTCCACATTTTTATTTATTTATTTCTAATATATTATTATTTATGAAACCCTTATTATGAATCTGATCTCACCCATTTATTACATTTCATTTTCCTGAGGATGCCAAGAAGTTTATTATGATCGATATGAATGGTTAATCTAGGTGAATAATGATTTTCTTAATGAATTTAATATCTTGTTTTTCATTTTTAATTGTAATATAAGAATAAATTATATATATATTATTCAAAATCTACTAAACTATTATGTCCTTAGAGATGATATTCCTTGAATATTATTTAAATGACATAAATTAGCCACCTACTATGTTCTACAAGGGCCAATGTCATTAAAGGAGATATCAGAAGATGTTTATAAGAAATAATGGTGACTTGTTTTAGGAAAAAATAGACTGTGGAAAAATAACCTTGTAATATACTTTGATAATTTACAATAAGTAACAAAGATTTTGATTTTGATATTTTTTTGTACATAAATTTTAATTAATTTAATTTGTCATACTAGTTTTAATTTATACAATTACATTGAAAATATAATATAGCATGTTCCATTATTTAAAAATGGAACATATGTGAATGAATGCAAACCATATCAATGCATGAAGTGCATGTAGTGATTAACCTCATATGAAAGATAATGATGTTGGACTTGGAGTTGAAAAGTTTATAACTATACTAAGAAAATTGAAATAATTATGAGAAATAACTATACCAATACGGAGCATCCCACAGATCCATAATGTTCGGTTAAAATTTGAGATTGTTTCATGCATTAGAAGCCTCCATCATTCTGTGGTACTGAAAATCCATTTATATTAGAGAAATGGATATGTTCTATAATGAATCTTTTTCTATATGTGGGAAGTAATAGAAGGGAGAAGGGTTTTATTAAGTTTATCATCTCATGAGAGGTGCAGATAAATGGTTTTCATTAATTAAAATCACTATATCTGTGGAGGAAACATAAAACATGGAATGGAAGGATTTAAAGGATATTTTCATGGAAAAATAATTTTCTCTATGAACAGTGAGTAGATATGGAGATAAAATTCTTCAGTATGAGAATATTGGATAATGAGAATTTTTCTATGTAAAAATACAAATTTATAAGGTCATCATGGTATTCCAAAAAATACATATGTAATTCAAAGATAAAAATTGACAATTTATTTTACGGGAATAAGACAATCCCTTAAAGGGAACTAGTCTCACAAACATCCTCATCATATGAGGGTATCATATCATGTGATATCAAGATATATAATGAATTATACATGTTATATGACTTCGAAGGGAAGAAAGATAAGAATAGGAAAAGTACCATAGAAAGGGAAATAATGAAATATGGGAGAAAGGGAAGGGTGAAATTTACAACATCAAATAAATGTGGAAATAAACATCATGGAACATGACTTGTGTGAATTGGGGTTTGTTATGTGTTTGGAGAAATAGGCCACCAGGTATGTGATTTCGGGGGAAAGAAAGAAACTCACCATGTAAACTTCTTCAGGTGTAAGAAGATGGGGCACAATGCCAATTATTTTCCTATGTTTCAAGGGAAACTTCTCCATAAATTTCCAAGGGAGTAAGGCTATTATTATATGATCACAATATCTAAGGTTCAAGATCTTAATGATGTGGTGGAAGGAACATTAATCATATCATCAAATTTAGATACTAATTTATTTGATTCTTGAACACCTCATTATTTTATATCTTCCATGATTTCCATAAAATACCAGCATTTCCCATTTACCTTACGAAGTGAGTTTTCATTCAAATCACCAAATGGAAATCTCATTGTAATGAATATGTGATATGCTGTTCCTATTATGTCATATAGAAATTCTCTATTTACTAATATTATTATCATACTAAAGGTCGAATATGATATAATACTTGGTATGGACTAACTTTAAAAATATAATGTAAAGATATATAGTAAATAAAATTGATTTAATATTCATGATGGAGATATGAAATTCCATAACTTTATAGGGGAGACTTTATCATTTGATTCATGTCTAGATCCATCCTTAATAGTGCTCTTAAAGGATATTATTAATGAATAATAGAGGACACAACCTACTGATAAAAAAAGGTAATATTCCAATTGAGGATGTACCTATTTTAAAGGAATTCAATGATGTATTTCCGACGTAATTACCTGGATATCCATCTTATTGAGAAGTTGAGTTTTCCATTAATTTAATACGTGATGAATGAAATATATAAAAATCTAACAATAGAATGGAAGATATGAAGGTAGTAGAGTTTTAAAAAATGTATAGTATTTGAGTGTTAGGGGATTTATTTGAACTAGTTTTTGACCTTAGGGAGACCATGTTCTTTTTTTTAAGAATAAATATAGATCTATGAGGTATTGCACTAATTATAGGGAAATAAATGTTAGTATGGTAAATAAAAAGTATCTTATGCCTCACATTGATGAATTATTCGACCAACATCATGGGGATTAATAATTTTAAAATATTAATCATAATTCTATATATCATCCATTTTGAGTGAAAAATGAAAGTATTCTACAGATAGTGTTTGGAAGAAAGTTTCAAATTTATGAGTTTACAGTAATTAAATTAAAATTCACTAATTCACCATCTATCTTTATGGAACTAATGAATAGAGTACTCATGGAATAACATGATAATGTTTTATTGGTATTTATTTTTGATATCTTGATGTACTATATGAACTATGAGGACCATGTGAACTTCTTTCAGATCATTATTGAGACTCTTAAATTGGAAAAGTTATATGGGATATTTTTCAAGTGTGTATTCTGGCTTTAAAAAGTTTCTTTTCACCAACATATTTTCTACATGGATGGAATCACAATTTTTTCCTACAAAGAAAATGGAGGTTCAAGAATAGTATATAACAATATACATAACTAAGGTATTAGATTCATTAATTTTTTAGTATAGTATCACAAATTTGTTCAAATTGTTTCCTATTTAGATTAATTGTTAACCATGATTACTCGTATAGGGTTAATGGTTATTTTGATAAAGGAATATGAAAAATGTTTTGATGAATTGGAGAGGAGATTAGAAAATTCATTGATCTTGACTCTACCATCGAGAAATGGTGGATTTATAATTTATATTGACATATTAAGTAATAGACATGGTTGTTTCTTTATGAATAATGGTAGAGTTATTTCATATGCATCAATGTGGTCAAAGACACATGTATAAAACTATCAAACTCATGATATTAAGTTAGTAACCATAACCGTTTTACAATGATATGGATATACTGTATCTATGGTAAAATATGTGACATATATACTGATCAAGATAGTTTAAAATATAACTACATAATGAAATGAATCAACACGAGGAAAATATGTTTTCTCGATCTACTCAAGGACTATGATTTTTTAATACATTGACACCAAGATTATGAAAATGAGGTAGAATAGGAATTGTGTTGGATGGACCATAGATTTATAAAAAAAAATTCTATTTAAAGTGGTCCTTTTATCATGGTTTTAGTAATGATGGATATGAGAATTATTTTTAAAGGGGAAACATAACACTTTTTTCAAATGATTTCAAAAAAATATATTTATTAGAAAAAATAAAATATTCTCAGTCTGATAATATGCATTTTCAAAAGATATTTAATGTATTGAATGATGGGAAATTAGAAAAAATAATATATAATGATAATATTTTCAAATGTGAAAAGAGATATGTGTTCTCTGTATACCTAAGCTAAAAACGGAATTATTGGATGATGATCATAGATTTAATTTCACTAGACACAAGTAGATCCAAGATTTATAGGGATTTGAAGGAATATTTTTATTGTGATAATATGATGTGGGAAATTGATAATTATGTGTCAAGATTTTTGGTTTTTCAATTGGAGAAGTCTCAAAGAAAACACCCAAGAGGTGTCTTAAAATCACCACCCATTCCTACATGGAATTGGGATTCCCTTACTATGGACTATGCCACTAGATTTCCAAATACTCCAATAATGAATGATTCAATATGGGTTATTGTAGATCAACTTATTACATTTTCATATTTCCACACAATAAGGAATGATTTTGTGCTATAATTCCTTGAAAAAATCTCTATTAATGAATTTGTAAGACTTCATGGTGCACCTATTTCAATTTTTTTATCCTGATCAATGATTTAACATGAAATTCATGAAATGATTAGAAAATAATCTTAGTAACAATTTTAATTTGAGAACCACTTATCACCTTTAAACTAACTGAATTTAGAGATGAAATACCCAAACATTATGTGATATTTTGAGGTTCTAACAATTCTAATTTCAAGTTATGTGGGATCAGTAGTTAAATTTTTATAATTTTATTACAAAAATGGATTCCATTCAGATATTCAAATGGGATTATATGAATCATTTTGTAGAAATAGTTTTCATACAACATATTGTTGGGATGAATTTGGGGAATGGATTCTTATATACCCAAACCATGATGAAGAAATAATGGAAAATTTTAAGAATATTCAAAACCATATCCGAGTAGCACAAAGTAGTAAAAAGATATATTTCAATAATACAAGTAAATATGTATAATTTTAAGTGGGAGATAACTATTTTTTGAAGGTATATACATGGAAGGGTGTTATAAAATTTAGTAATAAAATAAAACTAAGCCCCTTGTACTTCATAACTATTGAAATCTTGGAACTAATTGGGGTTGTGACATATCATTTTGCAATACTATGAAGCCATCCTAAAGTAAACAACGTGGTCTATATCACTCAGTTAATGATGTACATGCCAGACGTGATGAATATTATCCCTTATGAAGGGACATAGTTGGATCTTAATTTATCTTACTATAAATAGAATAAATAGTTTTTTGGAAAATAGAGAAAACATGTTCAGGAATCAGACGACACAACTAGTCAAGGTTCTTTGGAAAAAACATAATATAAAAGAGGCGACATGGTAACCTAAGGAAATTATGATGAATAACTACAAAAATCTATTTATGATGGGATATTCTAAAAATTATGAGGGTGAAAGTTTTTTAAATAAGGGATGAATGTAACACCCCAAGATTTTACGATATGTCTTTTTTTAAATAAATCCCTTCAATAGTGTATGTTACATGAGATACTGAGTTCATAACTAACGTGATATATTATTATGTGAAAATTATGACATATAATCTAATGTGAAATGAAAAATAATACTATCATTATTTTTAAAATTTTATTATTTATATATTTATATAGAAAAATTGTTGGTTAACAATTAATTTGAAATAAATAATTATTAAAAGAATTATTTTTCTGAAAAATGATTTTTGTGCATTAAATATAGTTATATCATAAAAATTATATTTAGAAACTATTGGTGAAATATTTTAATGATGTATATATATTATATATTTAATCAACTATTTTAACATTCCTGTAATCTTCTTACTGTGCATGGGATAAGAATAAATCCAATCATATTCTAATAAACAACATTTTCTGAAATGTGATTATTATCACATTTTTTCACACTTAATTTAACATTAATTTTTTTCTATATATATGTATTTAATTTCATAAAATTAAATAAATATTTATAATTATGAGGATGAAATTTTTAAATTGGGACCTTTTTGTGAAAAAAAATAGTAACCTTTGTAAAATTTATGGCCTCATAAAATGGTAAATTGGGTTTAATTATGTCTAATCTATGTGATAAGACCATATTTATTGATATTAATTACTATTTTATGAAGATTATTAGAACCTTATCTTATTAAGCAATAATTTTATTTTTTAATGGATAAATTTCCATTAATTTTAATTATTTATTATTTAAATCAAAGATAGTTAAAACATGTCACCCTCATTGTATTTAATATATTTTATGTGTCCACATTGAGGCAAAATCAAGGTATGAAAAGTCTGAAAATTGTATTTTTATATTAATGAAATTATTTTCATTATATAAATTTTTACTTAATATTTAGAAGTTATAAAATTACCATTAATTATAGTTCAACACAAATATTGTATTTATTTTATTAAAATAAAAATAAAGTAAATGATATTAATAAAATAAATTTTATATAATTGTAATGAGTTAATGTGTGAAAATAATTTTATAGATATATATGACTTATTATAGAGGATTAAATTAATTATAGTCTAATTACCCTCTTTTCTTGATGTACTCGAAGTCAAATTAAGTGAATAGTGTCAAAATTGACATCAATGATACTTATCATAATAAGATTTTATTAAATTATTTATATTTCATAAAAATCATAGATTTTTACATGTGAATTTTTATGTATGAAACAGAATACATGATACATTTTAGATCCATTTTTCTTATTTATGGTAAAACAATTAACCATTTTTTATTGAAATAGTGATTACCACGATAAAGTTAAAAAATAACTAACCAAGGGTTTAATCAAATTGAAATGGTATAAAATGACACCCAAACATGTCTAAATTAAATTAAATTGACTATATTACTTCTCAATATTAAATTATTTTAAAATCCCATAACATTTTGAGGAATTTGGAAGGATAAATTAATGTATTATAATTTAATCATTTGAGAAATTTAAAAAGTTCCCGTCACCCCAATAATAAAATAGAACCTCCTCCATCAATTATTCAAACCAATTTGAGACATATAAAGCAACACAAATTATACCATTTCTCTTCCCATAATGTGAATCCAATTTTTTGTGGTTGTTGTCGTTCAAAAATACCTACCCTAGATGATATCTAAATGATGTCCCTTGAAGAATGGATAATTGTTTTTACCCACTCATTCAAGTTCATTTACTCTTATAATTCTTCTTCATTTGTTTTTTAAATAATAAATTAATCACATTAGTATCATAAATATAATTCTATTTTACTATTGTTATAGGAAAATTGTATTACATTTCTTTTCCATCCTATGAAATGAAAAAACATCGCTTGTGCCTATGTACGACATAAAGTCTCCACATTCCGTAGTAATTCATTTTACATCACCACATTACCTAGATGGTTATAAAAAAATAACGAACATATATGATAAATATGATATAATAATTATTTTTAATGGTTAATTATTCTTTACCATTCTTTCATTCCATCCATTGAATAAAATGAAAACGGTGTTCATCTATATAAACGACCCACATTCTCCATGAACGGTGTCATTCATTTCTCTATCTCTCTATATATATATATATATGGATGAATATAAATATAAATATATTATATTAGGAATATATTAACATAGTAAAAAATTCTAGAGATGATGCAACTATGACAATTATATTCGGATCGTAACTATCGAATCAAAACCTAAAAGGAAAACTAAGTAGTTACCTCTAAAAATAGTGATTCTAACAATGAATTAATAAAAGGGTTATAAAATATTATAACTAAATAATATATGATATTATATATGTGTGTTTCTATTATTTAGGAATATATGTATGTAAAATATATTTTTAATATATAAGTGTTTTGAACATGTACAAATGAAGTAGAACCTAAGGTAAGTGTTTATTTCCAAATCTGATTATTATTCAAGACTATTCATAATTATGTCTCCACTAGGAAATATTTCTCTCCCATATACATTTTTTAAAAAATTAAATAATTTTTTTTTTAAATTTTATCACATGAATATCAAAACCAATTTTAATCCATGTTTGAATATATTAAAAATTAATTTAATGGAATCATTTTTTCTTTTTCCAAATAAGGTACATTCTGATTTTACTGACTAAAAATATAGAAGGAATATATTTATAATTTATATGAATTGATCTAATTTTACCCGCATCATGATTCCTAAACTTTTTAATATTCCTTTAAAAGTTTACAAGGATATTCTAAAATATTTTTTTTCTCTTACAATTGCTCATCATTTAAAAAATAAGTGATTTTCATTGTGAAAAATGGTATTTTCTTCAAGAATTGTTGAATTATCTTATTTAAAGAATATTAATATTTGTAAACATCTTTTGTTAAATCTTATGATTCATTTAGGATGATCTAATATGATACTATCTTCTATATTTTATATAATTGTTTATGATTAGTTTGAATAGGGATGTACTACTTTGATATTATTCACAAAATGAATCAGGATGATTTATCATTATGATTATTGAAAGTGAAAATTATTATAAATTTATATGGGTGTATAAATATAAATTTTTATTTATACTATGTTTTACCCTTTTATATGTGAATTAATTGGACTTAGTTAGTGATGGGTGGGGCTCGTTGTGTCCCCTTGATATATTGGTAGGACTCGTATTGCAAACCCATTTGGGTATTGGTTTAGGTGTGTCCGATTTATGTAAGATGTATTGGATGAAGACTTTATGGTATGTTTATGAGGTTCCTAATTATCAATTCCATCATTATGAGATAATTTCTGGACTCCCAAGTGATTATCTATTCAGTTTTTATATCCATGGAAACTTTTATCTCATGTTATTATGGAATTATTTAATTTACATTTAATCTTACCACATTATGATCATGTAAATTTTTTTAATTCAATATGTTTTAGAGATTTTTCTTTTCTATTGTTTCTGATGATTTATTCATTATAGCATCCATTGTATACATACCCTTACTGAGAATTTGATCTCACTCCTTTCTAATGTTTCATTTTTCCGAGGCTTCTATGAATTTTGTTATGATTTATATGTATGGTTAATCTAAGAGAATAATTGTGTTCTTAATGGATTTAATATGTTTTATTTTTTATTTTTTATTGTAATATAATATTCATGTATGTATTTAGTTTTCCAAAACTACTAAACTATTCGATACTTTAGGATTCGATTCATTATATATTTTTCCATTGTAAAAATGTAACCAGAGACTTTGGGGTACTAGGGTCAGGGTCTTTATAGTGGATACAGGTTATCATATATCCATGGTGAGGCCCAATTGTGGAAACATGGACTTCCCCATCCCTTATCATGGGAAAAACTGGAGCCACAATTGGGCCTTATAGTGGACATATCATACTTATATACATGGTAAAAAAATACATATGGCCATAGTTATGCTATAGACATGGTCAAGCCCACCCATGGATATCTCTATATTGAAATATCATAATTTTCTACTCTTTTATAGGAATATAAAATTCCCTTGAATTTGAAATCATCATACTCATGGTTTTCTTGATGTTCATAACACTAATTATAATTATAAAAATGTTAAAAAATAGATGAAATATAATAGGATTTTTTATAATAAAATGAAAGGGTGAGATGACTGAATTCAGCGATCTGTCTGAGGTTATACATTAGAATGTAAATGGGTAATATTATTAGTATATTATTGTTGTAAATATATACGACTATTAGGGAATTAAAAAAATTGGAATGCTGAGAATATTATAATGAAATTATAATCCTTTTAAAATATTGAATTTTTTTTCATAAATTATATGTTAAAAATGTATAATATATATTTAACAACTATTAAATAAATATGGAATGGTGAACATGTAAATTATAATAAAGAATTAAATACAAAAAAATTTTATTCTGAAAAAATATATTTTTATATTTTTATATATTTATACTTGATAGGTAAAATTTATATATCTGGAGATTTAATTTGATAACATGGATTTATTATTTTAAATTAGTGAATTCAAATTGAGAAATGTGGCCATTTTTAATTTTGGTTTAAAAAATTATTGAGGTGAATAGTGGATAACAACGATATAATATAAAAATAATAAAATAATTTATATTGCGAAAATAATGTATAAAAATATAATCATAATTTTATAATGGATTTAACCTAGATAATTCTTGGTTTTTTCTGCATGTGTGATAAAATTATTTAAACAATACCTTCCTTGACCATTAAGGAAAGATAAATTCCAAAACGTACACACAAGCGCATCTATATAAGGATCCCTCCAGTACACATCCCAAACTAAATCCCTACATAGGTTAAATATTGAATAGATATCTAAATTAAATATCTAAAATTACAATTCCATTTTGGTTAGTATCTAGTTCCAAAATGGATGCCTAAATCCATCATTATAAATGAATATGTAATGACGAGAGATTGCATTTGAGTATCTACTTATTCTATATATTATTCAGTTATATTCCAATATAGATTTTTTTAATAAAATTCATCAATAAAATATTTTTCTAATAAAACTAATTACTCTTCAATAAAAATGATATTACTATAATATAAATTAATAATAGGATTTGTTCTTCAACAAAGTATATTCTTATTTGGGTTGCTTCCACCACTTACATGAAGGATGCAATAATATCTTCGTTATTCCTGTCATGGATGAATATAAATAAATAAAAGATGAAAATATATGATATTAAATGGTCATTAATTTCATGATTAAGGTTCTATAAGCATGATACAAAAATGAATAGTCATTTTAAAGTAATATGTTTTCATTTGTAAAATTACCTAAAGTATATGAATCTGAAATTCCATACTTAAAAACCATACATGAATAATCAATAAAACAAACATGGGACTTTATAAATTAATATAATAATATAATTTTACTACCTAAAATGTTGTATTAATTAATAACATAATAACATTGAATAATCATAAAAAAACCTTATCGAAAAAAGAAACACTTAATCGAAATATTTGTATTTGATGATGATATAATCTAAATCTAACTAATATATATACTATAAAATAATATATTTTATTGATAAAAAATGTAATATATACAAATAAATTTATTAAAAAAGAAATTGAGGTGGAAAAGTATATTATATAGGTGTTAAATAATGTTCATAGGAGTCTTAAGATAATTTAAGGTTTTCTCTCTCCATTTTCTTCATGCTTGTGATTATAAAAACCAAAAAATCCATTGAGATAATATATAAACACTTTCAATCAAATTCCACATCAATTTTCTTTTCATATGGTTAGCTAATGTATAGAAATTTATTTTTACCATTTATCCACACATTTATTCATAAATGGCCCCAAAGGTGTTTATGAATGAATTTTTTATCACATAATTTTGGATGTAAATATCAATCCTCCATTTCCATATTCAATAAATTATTTGTTGAATATAATTCTCACTACATCAATAAATTTATATTCACCCATTCAAATTAATTCCTCTTTATAGAAATTTTTTCAACTGGATGACTTTATCTCTAAAATATTATTTTTTCTAATTGATCACTTTCTACCACCATTTTCTTCAATATTCATTAAAAAGCCTCATTTAAAACTACTCACAATTAATAAAACTACTTTTATTTATATTATAATTCTTTTAAGAAAATATATTTATTTTTTTTTTAAAATTTATCAAAATGTTGTTGTAATTTCATCACATTAAATAATAAAATTTTTAATATACTTTTATATATATATTTAATATATTTTTAAATCATTTAGTGTTTTATTATGATTAAATATGGATATTTGTTTTGAATCATCAACATTTCTTCTAGGATGAATAATGTTTATGTCTTGTCAATATTTTAAGGAAACATGTTTCATTATCATGGTTTATATAAGCTATGATATATTTGTGAACATTTTTAAGTTCATAAATAACATATATTTATGGTTTATTATTATATAATGGGTGAGACCAATAATATATATCTCTTTATTTAATTGGGTAAATATTATCATTCATGAAAATTAATGTTGTTGTATCTGGTGGGTTGTCTTAGTTCTCTATGTTTGAGATATGTGTGACCACTATGTGATGATGATATTTGTAGTGAAACTTGATAATGATATTATTTTTTATATTTATGTTTATTCCATAATCATATAAATCATTTATTGCTCTATGAAAAATTCCACATGTTAGAAATGATGGTTATGTTTTATTATTTGTATTTCATTATCTACTATTTTATTATGACGTATACCTTAATTTTGTTCTCATACCCACGTGTTCATATTATGCTCAGATAGGATTTTATTATTTTAACTTATATTATACTTATTGAAATCTCATATGTTTTATCACATACTGGGTATATTAATTTACACTATTCATTTTATTCAAATTCCTAAGTTATCAATGAGAATATAACATATGATATTTCTACAAGGGGCTCTATTGTCATGTAATTTTGGAATAAATGTACAATTTGTTGTAAAATATGTCATTTATACTTCTAATATTCAAATAAACTAAACCTATAGTTTTTTGTGGTGTGATTTAATGTGATATTTAATGTACATTCAATAAAAATTTCATATTAATAATTTATTTTATGTTTTGGTTATCTTTTTTGAGGAATACAGTAATGCCTTAATCAGGATTCCACTATGAAAATTCCCTAGGATAGTATTCCACATAACCTCAATAATTCCTCCCCATATGTCGTGGGCTATCGATTAGTGGGGAGGCCCCATGATTTTAAGTGTGTTGACTATTCTGTTATTACTAGAGTGTATGATATAAAGTAAATTTAAAAATTATATATAAAAACTCAGATGACTATCAGATCTAAAATAAAAAATGGTATGGACTAATAACTCAAACACACCCCATGAAAACTAAATATGATTCTCCATACATTTATGCATTAATACATGATGATAAAAATGTTCATCCAACTAAAACATAAATAAAATTCACAAAACCAATATACAACATCATCCCAAATATCATGGGCACTAGACTAGATCCAAAATCAATAGTCATATCCAAGATAGACACCAAAATACTTATCATGCCTTTCCCTAATCATTTACCTATGGAGAAAATTTCTATTTTCTTAGGTACCAGAGTTCCATGGAAACCCAAGAAGGGTATGATTATAACTCAGTAGGCAACTACCAATGACATCCCTAAAATCAAATATGATAAAAGATACATGGAAAAGTTAAATATTTTCAATAAACTCATTAGATAATTAGGAATTTAGAGTCTCACGACCTGTCCCCCGGGGCCCGTATCGTGACTACCCCAAGCCCGCCTTCCATAGGCCAGGGGCTGGTGACTAGCACCAAAGGCATAATTCCCTAAAACCGGGAAGGCATTGTCTTTATAAATTGTAATCACATACAACGAGAGAACAAGAGAAAGTAAACACAAAGTAAAAGTTGTATAACAAGTGTACTGAAAGTAATGGGGGCCAGAATACAAGACCAACTGTAAAGTACAAATACAACTGAATGGAAGTACAACTGAAAATGGACAAACAACTGAAAAGTGAAAGCAGCTCCTGGATCGTCCTCTGGGGTTCCAACCTGAAGGGTAGGTACAGATGGTCTCCACAGCACTCGACATTCGTCAGACTCCATCGTGCACCTATACGTCCTAAGGTCCTCCTCCAGGTACCATCCAGTCCATGCACTCTCAGCCTCCATCAGTGTTTTCCATCCTCTGCATCAAACACAACGAGGTGCGGGCATAGCTCGTGCAGGGGTGAGTATAACGATACTCAGTAGGCACCCCGAGACCCTCAAGGTCTCACAAAATCCAACAAGGATAAACCAAAAAGTATGAAACCAATAGATAACCATTACTTATGTATATTCCCATACATATACTTAAGTTATCAAGTAACCCATCTTAATCATGAGGAAAACACAAAGGTCATGGACTCAGCTCAAACCAGGATTTTTATTATCGAAACCACGGTTGCTAGATAACTCTTCCTCTATCGTGTACAGTGGGCATGTCGCAACACCGAGGCACTTCTCATTAACCTTGGACTACTGAGGTACTCCTCCTGTCGAGTACCACAGGTTTGCTGCCAAATACCAGGCGCTCCGTCCACTGTGGGTCTGCCACCAAATACCAGGCGCTCCCTCTAATAACCTATAGAGGTAATCCTCATGTCGAGTACTGCGGGTCTGCTGCCAACTACCAGGGACTCCGTCTTCCATGGGGATGCTAGCAAATACCGGGATCTCACCACTGGGCTAGTCGAATCACTATGAGTCGACTCGGTCAAGCAGTCGTTAGGTATGTCTGCTACTAGGTCTATGCACTTTGTCTTCTCGTCTCCTGGAGGATCCGCGCCACGAGCTACTGCTCGATACTCCAAGTTTAACGAAGTCTCACGTGGAAGTACCTCAAAGGACCACCATGTCATAGGGGTCTCAATGCAATAGACGTCGCGTCAATCGGACACATGGTCTATGAGTTATTAGAATTTTAGTCCTGGGGGCCCGGTTGGATTCATGTATAAACCAACCTGACCATAACTTAACTATACCCCGAACTCAGGTGGGGTATACTCAAAGGGAAAGTTATGCTCCAAAAATACTGGCATCGTTGACAGTTCGTCAAACAGACGTCTGGTGCTAAAGATATGGTCAAAGAAAGCAAAGGGTCAGTAATGGGCCTGGGTCCGGTCTTACCCGGTCTGGGTCGACCCAGTCAGAATTACTGGGTCTGACCCGGCCCAATGGTCAGTCATCCCGCTATGTTTGAACCCAGTCTTCTAGGCCCGGCCCAGCAGATTGTGAGGGAGGTTCGGCCCAGTAGTCACCACGTAGGCGGCTCGGAGACTCGCCCGGATGACCTGGCCGGTTCGGCCAGCGACAATGCGGGGGATGCCGCGGGTCCGCTCAGGAGGCCGGTGGACGGGTGGCGAGCGGGCAGGCCGGATGGACACCGAGAAGGATATGGGTCCACCGGGAAGGGTTCCGCATGCTGTAGGGGTGAAGGTCAGGATGTCGGGGCGTCGGGTAGCGTGCGAGGGCATGTCGGGAGTGCAGCTGGGCGCCAGGGGGCGCTGGGCAGGGCGGCAGGGTACTACGAGGTGTGTCAGGCAGCGCAGCAGGTCGCCGGGGGGCACCGGGCAGGACAGCAGGGTGCCGCGGGGTGTGGGCAGGGTGCTGGTAGGGCCGGGCGGTGCGCCAGAGGCACAAGCAGCATGCCGGCGGGGCACGGGCAGCGAGCCAGTGAGGCATGGCGGGCCATCGATTGGGCCTCAAAAAAGCAAGTGGAGCACAGGTTGGGCACTTCTTGGCCGGTGATGCGGTTCACGAAGGCCACAGGAAGCGCAGTATTTGTTCGCCATCGCCTCTTTTCCATGATGTCATCATCAATCGGGAACAACAAAGGGGAATGGTCAGCTGTGTTCATGCGGTCCAAACCCCCCCACCCCCAAGTTACGTTCATATAAAATTGCATAAATTAATCCATAAATAAAACGTCTAAGAATGAGAATAAAACCAACACAAATATCACCGTTGTTAAATAAATAATAGAATGAGAGTTTAGAGAATCAGTGACTGGTTTCCATCAGTATCTCTTTGTATCAGTGAGCTTGTATTAGTGGACCTGAGTCAGTAGGTCTATATCAGTAGCTGTTAATTTATAACGGTAGACTATATTTCAGTTACAATGACTCTGTATTAGTAGCTCCACTATATCGGTAGCTCCTCTGTGTCGGTATCTCTTATGTATTGGTAGATCTTTTGTATTGGTAGGTCTTCTATATCAGTATCTCTTCTATATCTTTATCTCTTCTGTATCAATAGATCTTCTTCTCGGTAGCTCTTCTTATCGATAGACTCTATCTGTACCGGTGACTATGTATCGGTAGGTCTGTATTAGTGACTTAAAAACTTAATATGTATCTGTTCTATGAAAATTATATCCAGATTGAGTTAGTATTATTTCAAAATATGTATAAACATGGATAAACATTTATTAACATATTTCAATGATTATTTTGAGATTTTTTTAAACATAATTTAACATATAGATAGAATTATAAACATATATTAGAACATAATTGAGATTATCAAAACAGGTGAGGTCAATAATATCCCCCTTTTTGATAACCACAAATTATGGTATTATAATCCAAAATAATAATTAAGATATCAGTATAAAATTCATTGAGGATCACTTCTCTATACGAGTAATGAAATTTTCAAATGTATCATAAAATAGAGTATTACAGGAAAATGTATCAGAGGTATAAAACAAATGTACTATAGGTAAATTTATATTATGGAAAAATTATAGTATGATCACATTTCTCACATTCCACCCCCTTTCTTATGCTCATATTTCTCACCCTTTGTGATTAGAAAAACGTATTAAATAAAGGATGAGAGAAGTAACATAAGGTAAAATAAAGTAAGTCATATATATTTCGTGGTTAAAAAAGATACAAAGAAATAAAAAAATTGATACAAAAATAGTACTAGTCATTCCTATCAAATGTCCTAGCCACTATTGAATCCACCTCCTCATCATGTGATTTGGATTTTCCCATTGAATCAGAAGAGGATGCAGACTGGGTAGATGTAAGAGGAGGCTTGGGAACACCAGTGATAATAAGAGGAGTTTGATCCAATGATACAGTGATAGGCCTATAATGTGTATGTCTCTCGGTGATCATAGGAGAGAGACTTTTGATTGCCTGAGCTATTGTCATCTGAAGAGTGGAGGCAGACCGAGTAGAGGCTGGAAGAGATGGAGGTAAAATGATAGAGGTACTTTCTACATGAAAAAATGGCAGCAAAAGATTCCTAAAGTCCATAATGATTCCTCCTCCTCCTTTCATAGTAGAGATAAAGTCATTATTGTTCTCCATAAACTTTTCTAGAGTAGGAGTCAACTCCCTGATCTTGCTCACTTGTTCTCTAAAATCTTGAGTGACTGGAGGTAGTTTCACGTTCTCTAAAGAAGCTTGAAATGGTTTTTGAGATGATGCTTGGTATAAACATTCTTAAAGTAGAGATAAATCTTATCTTTGATTTCTTTTTGGGCAGCAGTAGCATCCCTCGTATGCTCCTGAACAAATTTTTTGATATCTCTTGAGGTAGACCGTACCTGAGAATCAGCTGAGCTACTAGTACTAGCCTGACCAAGATCCTCTTTCAGCACAGTTCTAAACTGATCAATGTCTACTGAAGCACTGGGTGAATCAAGTGGTTTTACAGTGAATTCAACAGTTTCTTTGAAAGATTGTTAAAAACTACTTATCAACTTCCTGACAACCAAATCATGTGTACTGGCATGATCTTTGATATTATTTTTAAGGGATTCAAACACATCCACAATCTTCTTTACTACTCTATTTATATAATTTATGTCATCAACAACTTGGGTTTGGGAACTAGACAAGGTATGGAATGAAGCAACTGATTGCTTCAAAGCACTAACAGCCTCTATCCAAGTTTGAATCTGAGTATGACACACTTTGACTTCATTCAAAATCTCAGCCACAGTTTTGACACAATACATCCAAGAGTGAGTTCGAATGATTTTTCTATTTTTGTCAGGTCTTCAATAAAACTTCTCTTTAAGTCTGCAACAGATGCAGTCCAAGTCTCCTTCAACTCAGACTTTAAAGACTCAAGATCAGCCTTAGTAACCCGATTTTCAGGCACAACTAAAGGTGCTCTTTCTGACATAATACTATCCATAGAGTCATTCATAACATATTGAATGGATGATATTAAAGAGGTTCCCATTCTTCTTATCTCTTCCACAAAAGAGGTCTTAATATCAGACTTCAACTGGTCTAGATCATCTTTTATTATCACATCCTTTGGTAAAACCTCAGAAAGAATATTATAGTTAACTTGTGGTCAATTGATGGGTGTCTCATCTTTAGAGTCAGGATAGTCCAACCCACAAAATATAAAACCTGGGTCTTTTTCCCAGTCTTCAATCTCATTAACTACTGAAACATTGGAAATTCTGGTTGGATGCTCCCCCTCAATCTGTGCATTCTCCTATATATGTATAGAAATAGTACCCTCAGCAGCTCGGTCTTCCTCAGAATAATTATCCACAACCATTTTCATTTCTACAACAAGAGGCTCACCAAGAATGGGTGCATGTTCTTCCATCTTAACCAGAACAACCTCTATAGGCACAACATTACTTCCAATCAATGGACTCAAACTCACAGTGCTCTCATCTGAGCTATCAGAAACATGTTCTCCACTTTCATGGGCTTCTTCCTTGTCATTATCACGACTACTAGAATCTGGAGTACTGTCCTCTTGATCTGATTTAGGAAGGTCTTCCTCCTCTATACTAGATTAATCAACTTCACTATCTCTTAATAATTCTTCTCTCCTTGGCAAAGAAGCTAGAGGAATGGATTCCCCATATGATATGGCAAGAGCATCACAGCTAGGTGGAAAGTTGAGATCACCTCTTTCATCCATAGTAGTGTCCTCTTCATCATCATCCTCATTGTTATATGCAGTTTAATCATCATCAGTTCCCAGACCTAGATCCCTCACTTCCTTAGGCCTAGAAGGATGATCCACAGGATTAAACTTATCATAAAGCTTCCCTTCATCACTGACCCATTCTCTTCTCCACAGAATCCAATTGATCGTCATGTATTTACAAACAGTTTTGGTAATACAAAAGTATTATTTTATAACCACTGTCTCATCCTAATACTTAGCCACACCTCTTACCTTGATCAACAATGAAATCAGCTTTGCAATGAATAGAGCATTAGTTTTTGACTTTGGCCTGGTCATGTATTCAATTTGAATCATCAGAAGCCTACCTAAATTTATCTCGACACCATGCCTCAGCAAATGACACAAAGAAATATCTTGGAATATCTAATTTGCAAATCCCCTCTTATTGGACTTAGCACATGTTGGATGAACTTGAACAGTAACCGGTTCTCTCCATACATTTCTTTAGCAACTACTTTTCTTGGAGTACCATTTCTAGTTAGTTCGTACAAAGAAGTTTCATACTCAAAGATGTAACTGGTAGGAGGTATTGATTTTGAGAAATACCCAAACTCTCCTTCATGTGGAACTTTCAGGAACTCATCCCACTCAATATAAGAAAAAGATATTGTCTTACCATTCACTATGGATACGATTATATTCTCAACTTTTGATTTCTCGAAACGAATAAACTCATAAAATTCTTTTACCATCTTTAGATAATAACGACCATTGTTATACGAGAAGCACTCTACCCATTTCTTCTCTTCCCGCACGTTTAGAACTAAAGACTTACTGGTCATCATCCATTCCGCGCATATCTCTTTCTCAACTACTACTTCCCTTGGAATGAGAAGCAGATTTGTTGGTTTCTTCACTCCACTGCCACCACTAGACTCTCATTTGAGTCTGTTGGCATTCGTCTCAACATCCTTTTCACTGACTGATGGTCTCTTCACTCTTTCCATTCTGCGAATCGTGAGGCTTAGGGTTCGAAATAAATAAAGGTTTGGAGGATAAGGATTGAATGGTAAAGGGTTTGAGGTGGATTGATATGAGGTCAAGACTTATGTTTTACCATTTAGGAATCACAAAATAAAACATAATAGGTAAAATAAAAATGATACAGATTCCAGTGACTAAAGATACAAAATTTTAAAAACTGCATAACCTAACGGTAGTACATACGGGTGAGGATTCCTAACGGTGTGATATTTTTATTGGTGAGATCCACTAATAGTGAGGTATATCAGTGAGGATCGTACTAGTGAGGTATAATGGTGAGGTTCAAACCAGTGAGGTATAATAGTGAGGTTTATACCAGGGAGGTATAACAGTGAGGTTCATACCAGTGAGGTATAAAGTTGAGAATTTGGCTAATGGTGAGGATTTGGATAATAGTGAGAATTTGTCTAATGGTGAGAATTTGGCTAACGGTGAGAATTTGGCTAATGGGGAGAATTTGGATAATGGTTAGAATTTGGCTAATGGTGAGAATTTTCCTAACGGTTAGAATTTGGCTAAACAAAGTCTATCATACCTAACTCATGTCTAATGTAACTTAACCTATCCGAACATTAAGGCTTGGTGAAAATGTCATCTAATTGATGTTTAGTACCAATAAATTCAAGAGTAATGTCACCCTTTTGATAATTATCTCTCAAAAAGTTGTGTCTTACATCAATTTGTTTGATCCTTGAATGAGATATTGGGTTCTTGGAGATATTGATCTCACTAGTGTTATCACAGTTTATAGATACACGTCTAAACTCATATCCATAGTCCAATAATGTATGTTTCATCCACAGAATTTGGGTACAACAAATACCAGAAGCAATATATTCTGCATCAGCAGTAGACAATGCAACAATGTTCAGCTTTTTATTACACCACATTATCAGGAACTTAACTAGAATATGACATGTTCCAGAAGTTCTCTTTCTATCTAACTTGCAACCAGCAAAGTCACCATCCGAATAACTAATTAAATCGAATGACTGTCCTTTTGGATAAAATAATCATAAATTAGTAGTATGATTAAGATATTTAAAAATTCTTCTAACAACAAGCAAGTGTGACTCTTTTGGATTGGCTTGAAATCTTACACACACACACACACTAAACATAATATCTGGCCAACTAGCAGTAAGATAGAGAAGACTCCCTATCATACCTCTATAGTTAGTTTGATCTACTGGTATTCCAGCTTTATCAGCTTCCAACTTATAACAAGTACTCATAGGTTTATCACTTTCCTTAATACAATCTAAACCAAAATGTTTTAAAAGTTCCTTTGTATATTTACATTGATTTAAAATAATACCATTTTCATTTTTAAAAACTCGAAATCCAAGAAAATATTTGGGTTCTCCCATTAAAATCATTTCAAATTAATTTTGAATACTCTTTGAAAAGTCAATACACAAAGTATTTTTAGAATATCCAAAAAAATGTCATCAACATAGATTTGTACTATAAACACATCTTTGGAAATTATTTTAATAAAGAGAGTTGGATCAGAAATACCTTTAGATAAACCTTTTCAAAAAAGAAAACTACTAAGTCTATCATACCAAGCTCGTGGGTCTTGTTTTAAACCATATAAAGCTTTAGAAAGCTTAAAAATCGATTTGGAAAAGAAGGATAAATAAATCCAGGTGGTTGTTCAACAAAAACATCTTCAATTATAAAACCATTTAAAAAGCACTTTTTACATCCATTTAATATAACATGAAATTTCTATGAGCAACACAGGAAAGTAGAATCCTAATATCTTTTAATCTAGCTACAGGTTTAAAGGTTTCCTCATTATTTATTCATTCCTCTTTATTATATCCTTGTGCAACTAGTCTTGCCTTGTTTCTAATGATATTTCCTGATTCCTAAACTTTATTTCTAAAAAACCATTCAGTCCCTATGGTCAAAGTGTCCTTAGGTCTGTCAACTAATTCACAGACTTTGTTTCTTTCAAATTGATTTAATTCTTCTTGCATAGCCATTAACCAAAATTCACCATTGATTGTATCATTGATATTTTTAGGTTTTAACTGTGAAAGAAAGGATTTATGTTCAACTTGGTTTCTTAGAGAAGCTCTAGTTTGTGTCCCTCTATCAATATTACCTACAATAGCATCAAAAGGATGATTCATTAGAATCATAATTGATCTAGTAAAGTTAGGACTAGAAATTTCAGGTTCTTCTCTAGGCTCGGGTTCACCAGAAGCAGATTCTGGAATATTTCCATAATTGGTTTCTTTACAATAGGTTCACTGATTTTATCATTATGGTTCAGAATAGATAGATCTTCTTCAAGATTTTCAAGAGAAGACTTAGGTTCATGAGGATCAGTTTCATCAAATTTGATGTGAACAGATTTTTCCACACATTTGGTTCTTTTGTTATAGACTATATAAGATTTAATGGTTATATAGTAACCTAGAAATATTCCCTTATCACTTTTAGAAGAAAACTTGTCAAGATTATCCTTAGTATTGTGAATAAAGACTTTACAACCAAAAACTCTGAAGTAACTAAATTTAGGCTTCCTATTATCCCACAGTTTATAAAGGGGTCTTCTTAAGAACAGGTCTAATCAAGACTCTATTTATAATATAACAGTATGTATTCACAACTTCAGCCCAAAAATAAATACATAAATCATATTCATTGAGCATAGTTCTTGCAATTTCTTGAAGGGTTTTATTTCTTCTTTATACTACACCATTCTATTAAGGTTTCCTAGGGGCAGAAAAGTTGTGACTATAGCCATTGTGTGAGCAGTAAGATTCAAACTCTTGATTTTCAAACTCATGACCATGATCACTTCTCATGTTCATAATTTTAATTCCAATTAGGTTTTCTAAAGACTCAGAATATTTCATAAAATAAGAAAAAGCTTCAATTTTGTGGTAAAAAATGTATAACCAAGTGTATCTAGAAAATTCATCTACTAATACATAAACATATTGCTTCCTATTTAAACTAGAAACTCCAGAAGGTCCAAACATGTACATGTGAACCAACTCGAGAGGTTGAGAAGTTGAAACTTCTTTCTTTGATTTGAATGAAACTTTATGTTTCTTTCCCTTTTGACAGGGAGTAAAAACTTTGTCTGATGTGAATCTTAGTTGAGGTAGGTCTCTAACTACATTTTTCTTAGTCAGTTTCTTAAGTGAATGAACATTGCAATTTCCTAATCTTCAGTGCAATAGCCAAGATTCTCTATGAAAATCAATTAAACAAGTAACCTTTTGTTTGGATAAATAATTTAAATATACAGCATAAACATTTTCATTTCTTAAGACAAAAAATACTAAAACATTTTTAGAATTAAAAACATTACAAGCATCATTTTTAAATTTAACATTGAAACCATCGTCACACAACTAAGAAATTCATAACAGGTTGTATTTTAATCCATCAAAAAATAATACTTTAGAAATTAAAACTGAATTAGTGTTACCAATCTGGCCTAAGAAGGTGATTTTTCCTTTTAAGTTATCAACAAAGGTGACATGCCCTCCATCATCTTTGATTAAAATTTTGAAACATGAGAATCCTCCAGTCATATGCCTTGAACATCCACTATCCAAGTACCATATCTTCTGATAGGAACTCTTCAAGATAGTTTCCTACAAAATAAGTTTAAATAGAAAATGATTTTGGTACCCATATCTTTTTGGGTCCAGATAGGTTAGCAAGAAAAACTTTTGTTACCCATATTTGTCTAATCGGTATCATATAATCAATAGATTCAAATTGTTTCTATAGATAATTTTTTTTGATCTATGACTATGTGGATAGCTAGATGAGGCATAGGAATTTCCAAAACTGGAACAATAAGTATACTGTCCAGATTTAGGAATAAATTTATTCTTAACATGTTGTCTCTGTCCAGGATGATAGCCTAAACCAGTAGTATACTTTGGTGAAACTTGTTTTCCAAGCATTTGAGTTAGAGTATTCTTTCCATTTGTGAAATTTTCTAAATTGATTCTAAGTTTCTAAATGGACAATTTAATTTGAGTATTCTCCTTTAATAATTGAGCATTCTTTTCCTTTTCTACTTGTAATACATATTTGATAGTGATAGTTAAAGCATACTGTTTATTTAAGGTTTTCTACCTATCTTTCTTCACATTGCAGGTTTCTACTAGCATGTTACAGTATTCAAATAACTCTTCACTAGATTTTTTTTAGTATCATAATCATCTTCAGAATAATAAGAATTTAAAGCAGGAGTATCCAATGTTACCTCAGATGTGTTTGTCATGAAACACATATTAACTTTTTGAGATTTTTCATCCTGAGTGGAATCAGTATCACATGAACGTTCTTCTGAAGAATTACAGGTTTCATTCATATATTTCCTATATTTTTTGTCCTTGTACTCATATATCTTCTTGTATTTTAACTTTGGATAGTCATATTTCACATGTCCCTTCCGCTTGCAATCATAACAGACAATGTCATCACTTCTATCAGTCCTTTCCTATCTTTCTTACAATGAACATTATTGTCATACGTTCCAATGTAATTGGATTTTCTAAAAACCATGTTCTTTCTATAAAACATCTAAAATCATCTGGCTATTTGAGCCATTTCAGCATCACTGTCTGATGCACTTTCATCATAGCTTGAGCTATCACTATCACTTTGAATTTTTTACTTTGTCCTTGTTTTTGGAAGTAGATATCTTGAAGGCTACTGATTTCTTTCTTGGTTCATCATCTTATTCCCTATTTACCTTCAGTTCTTCTTCATACATCATTAAATTACCAATTAGCTTTTTAACAGGTAGTGAACTTATGTCACACGATTCTCTTATTGAAATTGATGTGCCTCTCCATCTGTCTGGGAGACATTTGAGTAACCTCCTGATTTTCTCTTTTGCTAGAACAACCTTTCCCAATGAGCTCATTGTATTAACTATCTCATTGAACATGAGATACATGTCTGAAATAGGTTCATCAGGTTTTATTTTAAAGTTTTAATATTTAATTGTGTAAGTGTTTAGTCTCATTTCCTTAACATTGGTTGTTCCTTCATGATAAACACCGAATGAATCCCAAATTTTATAAGTGGTTTTACCCGCAGATATTCGATTAAATTCTTCATCTCCTAAAGAACAATACAAGGCATTCATTTCTTTAGAATTATTGTTGTAATCTGTTTTAGTAGGTTCATCCAAAGTAGTGCTTTCAGTTTCTGGGATCTTATACTGAGTCTCTATAGCAGTCTAGATGTCAAATCCCATACATTCTAAATTAATTCTCTTTTTCAGTTTCCATTGAGCATAATTAACACCATTAAATAAAGGTTTCATATTGGTATAATCACCTTCTAATCTATTATCCATAATTATATTTTAGCAAATATATTTAAAGAGATAAAATTTAGAACTAACAAAAATTTAAGATCTTTAAGATACAACTAAAGTCAACGTCGAAAAACAGAGTGTTTGGAAATCCTTTATTAATAATAAGGCTCTGATACCAAATGTTCGTCGGAGTGGACACTCATGATTTGGGTGAATTGAGTATAAATTAAAAATTTCTATTTAAATGATTTTTATTAAAAATACCCAAAACTAAATAACAAGATAAACTGTAGTGAATTTGTAAAATAGTAAAGGTTCAGTTAGGTTCTAAATAGATTGATTAGTTCTCAGTTAATCTAATATGAAGATTAGATTATCTTTTGAAACTAACCTACTAGGTTAAAATAAAAACAAACACTTGATAGTTTAACTATTAGAGTAACTTTAAAATAGATTTGTGTTTCAAAGTACTTAGAAGTGGAATATTCAATATAGTTTTAGCCAAAATAAACATGTACATTAGTTTTAACCAAGAGGTTCAGTCTCAAGCTGAGACTTAATCCTCTCAAATAGTTTTATATAAACTATGATCCACATCGTGGATCGGGGTTTAAAATAGTACTCAGACTCTCCAGGTCCTATGACTTGTACCATAGTTCTTCGTGGGAAAAAACAAAACAATATCACACATGCTATCCAGGTCACACTTGAACTCTACCACTATCCACTGTGGGAATCAAAATATTTAGAAATTTTGGGTGAGGATATTAGATATCCTCGAGTTCAGCACAGGACACAGTGTGTACCTAAAAATATAGAGAACACACTACTCAAAATGTAAATAGATGAATCAAAATAGAGATAAAAAATAGAGATGAGTTTAGAATTCCGTATGTGTTTTGAGTGAAGATCTGGACTCCTTGGATTGAAGTCAGATGAAGCTTTGAGTCCCTCTCTGGTTTTAGTCAAGAAACAAATAGTGTCATTTTTTTATTTGGCTACCAGGTCTAGGTTGATTAGCCTGATCAGCTAGAGTGTAGTTGAAATCTTTGAAGATCTTTACTCCTTGAATTTTCAGGTTCTACAGATTCAGTATGTATTCTTCCTTCTTCTTCTTTGCATGTAAATCCTTGAGTATCTCGAAATTATTGTCTCGTATGTGCACAAAAAGACTGATAGACCACACATCCATAGTAGTTCTAGGTTCTCTTATATACCTTCAACTCTAGAAATTGGAATGATTACCTTTTTTATAGCTACATGGTGTGGTTCCCAGACATTCAAAAGGCATTAATTAATTAATAACAGTTTCATTAAAAGCACCAAATATGGTCATTGTTAAATAAACAATAGAACTAGAGTTTATAGAATCAGTGGCTGGTTTCCATCAGTATCTCTTTGTATCACTGATCTTGTATCGGTGGACTTGAGTCCGTAGGTCTATATCATTAGCTGTTACTTTATAACGATAGACTATATATCTGTGACAATTACTCTCTATCAGTACCTCTTCTGTATCGGTAGCTGTTTTGTATCGGTAACTCTTCTATATTGGTAGCTCTTCTAATCAGTATCTCTTCTTATCGGTAGACTCTATCTGTACCGGTGACTATGTATCGGTAGGTCTGTATCAGAGACTTAAAAACATAATACGTATCTGTTCTATGCAAATTATATATAGACTGAGTTAGTATTATTTCAAAATATGTATAAACACAGATAAATATTGATTAACATATTCTAATGATTATTTTGAGATTTTTGTCAACATAATTTAACATATCAATAGAATTATAAACACATATTAAAACATAATTGAGATTATCAAAACAGGTGAGGAGAAAAATATCCATAATAATAATTGCAACATCCCAACCAAGATCACCTCTAGGACATTGGTGAGACTAGGGGTGACTTGGCCTCAATCGCATCTCCCTAAATGCAAGAGGATGCCGACTAGTAGTGAGGACCTAGAGTGTGTCTGTGGGGAGACTATTCCCTCATAAATCAGTGTTGTATAGTGGTATAATAGGGTAAAAATAAAAGAAAACAATGTAATTAGTAAATAGATAATTGGAAATTAAATAAAAGAAAATATTTTACAATTTAATCGAATTTTCCAATGCCAAATTATAGAATAGATGAATGAATGTCATGGTGAAGATACATAACTCAATAAATAGTACATCATTATTGATGACATGGTGCAATAGAAAAAATGGACAAAAAATCCCCAAGCTCGATATCCATGAGAATCTCGAGCTCTAGATTTCTCCCTTTCTCATAACTCCCAAAAAAAATAGCACAACATAAGCTATTAGTCCTGGTCTGTAGTCCTGTGAACCAGAAAGGTCTACTCGGGTACCGAACTGAAATAGTGGCTTGAGTAGGGTGTGAGATATAAATCTCAATAGGCCAGCACCACTAATCTCTAACCCAATACAGATACGGAATTTTAAATTTAGAAGCATTCCATATAAATTAAATGGTTAGTGACAATTAATGTAAAATATCAACCTAGTCTGAGTTCGTAAACAGACTCACTTCCCATACCTCATGTAACAAGATAAGCCGAGAATCTGAAATGAGTACGTATAAGAATCTTGATGTGTGTATATATATAAGACTAGAAAACTGAAGAAAAGAAAAAAGATCACACACCCAAGTTTATTCCTTGACTTGGGGTCTAACTTATGTGTCAACAACGGGTGCTTCATGCACCAGAAAAGCTTCACAATTCACAAAGAAATAAAAGGCTGCATAAATAAACACATTCCACACATCATCATCATTATTATTATGTTCAAGTTATAGATTTGGAGTCTGAGCCCTTCCTGAAGGTATCGCTATGGTACATACTTTAATTAATCCAATACTATAGATCCCATCCTAGTCAATCATCCAAAAGTCCATGTATCATTCGAGGAATGGCTTTATCATTATTTAGTCCCGGTATCGCACAGAAGAGGTCAGGTATAACCTGAGGCATGGAGTAGTCACTTTTCTAATGGTTCTATATTTAAATGGACCTATGGGAACCAATATCACTTTCGACTATTTTATAAACCCAAGTAAACCCTAGTAAGAAAAATCCTAAGACATCCTCTCCAAGAAGTATTGTGTAACTGGTTAGTAATGGGGAGTCCTTGTGTAGTCCTTAATATAGAATTCACATTATCTCACTACACTGAATTTAATATGTTTTCAATAAATTAGATATCATAAGATATGAATTTATAATTGTGACAAAATAATATGAGCTTCTCAAATCCAAACATTAATGATCATTATAATCAAGTAGTTTCAGCGAAGGTAATTTACTAGCGAATATAGAAAAAATGCACATTTCACTTTTACAATGGGACAATAAGATAATAATTGAAAAGGAAGAAAAATAATTTGGACATAATTAACTGACACAACCAAAGGTTCATTTTTGATAATTTCCAAAATAATTTATTTAATTAATCCTAATAAAAAGAGATCACACAACATGTGAAATTTATTATGTGATTTTATTTGGGACGAACAAAAAATAGGCCAAAAACGTCAGCACACCATATGGGGTATCTAACGATGTTGATAATTTTTGAAAAGGTATGGTTGTGTCACACAAAGGTAAAATAGTTAAGAAAATATGTTTGTTCTATTTAGAAAGTGTAAAAATTAGACCATGATGGTAGGATCCAATGAGCGGAACAACATCCTATTTAAATGACATAATGAAACGAAAGGAAAGGGAGTAGACACCCTACCTTATACTCATAGAGGATCCTATCCTTAATGGATATCCTTGATTTTACCTAGAAAATAAGAAATCAGATGATTTTAGAAAAACACCCATTTTTTGTAAAGTTATTCTATGAAAAATTGCGTGACAGATTTAGAACAAGATCAAACGATTCATAGTGCATGATGTTAGCCTTTCCAAGAGATTTATATTTCACTAGAAGACATCGAAATCGGGGGAAACAAGGCTGTAGTGGGATTCCAAAGGATGGGGAAGGGAGGAGGCACACCACCAATGCGGGGGGGGAGCTACAGGGGAAACACACATGGAGAGAGGGAAGAGGAAGAGAGAAAGGAAAAAAATAAAAGAAATAAATAAAAAATAAATAAAAAAAGGAAATAAATAAGTAAAATAATAAAAATAAAATGGTTGAAGAAATGGAACAATTAATAAAAATTTGTTTAACCATTTTAATTATTTTTAGTATCTCTCCAACTATTTCTATTTTATTATTTATTTTTATCCCTACTTAAATTCCATTATTTCTCATTAATTTTTTATATTCCTTTTTAACCTATTTAAATCACTTTTATCCCAAACACAGCACTAGATTGTGCCGTAATTGTTTTTACAAAAAGCCTGAGTAATTATTCAATTAATTTTAATAGCTACCCGGGACCTACATCAGGGTTATAGGCACTCACCCTAGGTCAAATTAAGGATATGTACTAAAAAATTAAGTAGTTTGAACCATGGTTTAAGTCAAGATGTTACAAGCATTTATGTGGGAAAATAATAATTTTTTATCCAACCCAAAAATAAATATCCCTCCATATATATATATATATATATATTTGTTATATATATACACACACACATATATTTTCATATATATACATCCTCGCATGTATATATAACTACATATATATTTAACCACCATATATATAGATATAGCTCATATATATATACATCAATTTTTTAGTCCCAAAATAATAATGATAAAAATAATTAAAATAATTATTATTTAATTCAACTATACAATGACACCATTAATATTTTAATGACAACAGCAATTAAAAACTGATAACACTTAATATATTAATATAGATTTCACATTTATATTTAATTGGAACAATTAATAATATCACATTTATTACATTACCCAATTATTATTTACACTATGACACAATTTATTAATTATGAAATTTATTTATCATTTTTTTCATTAACACAAATATTAATATTAATAATAAAATTATTATTACTATTTGTAAATGTCCAAAAAAATATTTGTAACCAAATTAAATTATTTATGGTTGGGATATGACAATTAATCTAATGCTCACAAAAGATATACCCTTCCAAGGGTAAACCCCACACCCCAGAACTATTGGAGGTCTCGGATTACTCGTTAGATGAACAATTTTTGAGAAAATAATTATTTATTATAAATAAAAGGAATAATAAATTAATTAAAAATAAATAGGCCATTATTATGTTCAAGGATTCCAAACACCCAATGCACATAAAAGATATACCATTACTAAGGTAAGCATGACGTTCCAGACCAAACAGTGTTCTCAGATATCTGATATGATGCACAGTTTGAGAGTTATTTCATTTTTTGTATGAAAACACACATGAGTATGAATAAAATAAATAAAATAATTTTATTCTATCAATGTCGAGGAACTACGGGTCTTTGAATCCCATGCTGACTCATCGTCTAACTCTGATAATATTTCATAGAACATTTCAAATTGATAAAGAATTATTTCACCCTTAATTTAATTTACTTCCATTTTAAATTTTAATATAATTAATTTAATAAAGTTTACTTAAAAGATATATCTCATTGTCAAGTCTCAGAAATAAAAAGATGCAACACTCGATTTTAATACCGGCCTACCCAGCTAACATAAAATTTATAATTTCCTTCACTTTTTCATTGTTTCAAAACACGGGACGTTACAATAATCACGATATAATTATAATATATATAAATCAAGTATAATTTTTAAATATATCATGAAATATAGTTATGATAAATGAACTAAATTACAATATTAGTGACAGTAGGTTATATATATGCAGGAGTAACATTTTCATTTTTCAACGATTATTATATAATGAATTTAAGTATTATTTTATATTTTAATAATGATTAATATATCATAAATATAATATTATTTCATTAAATACACACAAAAACAAACACACACACATAGATATATACATATATATATATATATACCTTCAATGTTATGTGGTGATGAAAAATGAACCACATAACTTCGTGGAGACGGTAGTCAACACATATGCACAAAAGATGTTATCATTATTTAGTGAAGGGAAAAATGTAACTTATATATTATATTTTCAGAACTGAAAATATGCCATGAATATTATATATAAACATTGATGACATCAATATAAATATCCTTCATAGGTGATGATGGATAATTAATTACAATAGTTTATGTGGTGGTAGTTTATCATACAAACAAATGATGGGTTTGTTTGCCATTTGATGGAAGAGAAGGTATATGTAGGTTATAACATTAATATAATAAAATATAAATATATGGTAGATACTATTAGATCTATTTTATAAGGTTTTAATTAATTTTTATGGAGGCTAATGAAGAAATAATATGAAAATACATGATTAAGAATGATACCTCTTTTTCGAACTACCTTTTTAAGATTTTATCAAGAGCCTATGTAGATTTATTTTATGATCTAAAAAAAATCTACGATGTTTTTAGGTATTTATGTAAGGAATTTATTTATTTATTATGTGAAAAAATTATTTTATGGGGTTTATAGTAAAATAGATTGGTTATCCTTCGTTTAGTGGGGCTTGGACACAGTTCGAATGATTCAAAATAAAAGGAAATACCCAACTTTTAAACATGAAAAAATGATCGAAGATGAACAACTGTCGATCTATATATGTGATAATATTAAAACATGTCCCCAAAATAAACAATTTTAACGTTTTTACCTAATATTATCCATTTTCCTTTTAGTTTAACCCCCAGTAAACCTATTTTCACCTTGACCATGATAAAATTCTTTTACTAATTTTCCTGCCATTTATAACAAAAATTAATATTCAATGTGTTATATAATAAAAATTAGGATGAATAATAATATTTAATCCATTTTATGAATTCAAATTCCAAAAATTGGAAAACTTTAATTTAAAATAAAACCCACGATGAGATGAAAAGGAGGCCTTTCAATAAATGTATTTCTCAAGCATAAGGTGATCATATATTAACATTACGAGTGCTAATAATAATTTTATGATTTTAAATTATTATTTATTGATATATATTTAATGTAAATTTAATGTAAATCATACTTAAATATGGTTAATTTTAGTTAATTTAAATGGATAGACACTATTTAAATTATAAATGTTATCAAATGAATGCGTTTTTAAACCCAAAATTTATACTTGTACTAATATCCAGTATAAACATGAATAAATTATAATTAATTGGATTAAATATATCTTGTAAATAATTATGTAACATGAAATAAAAATTATATCATAATGGTAATTTTCTGTTACTTATTTAATTAAAATCAAATTACAATTGTATAAAAACCGGTATGCTTCGCTATTCACTAAAAAAACTAATTTCTGAAAAAATCTCAAAATTACACCCTAAATAAATTTTTATTTCATGATTTAGAAAATAAAGTTAATTTTTAAAATATTTTTTCTAATGTTTCTAAAAATTATTTATAAATATTTCCGATAAAAATTTATATTTTTGTAGAAAAACATATTTATAAGAATAATATTACTTCACTAAAAAATGATTGATTATTTACAAAGAATTTAACAATAAATATATAGAGACTAAGAAATTTCTATAGGTATTTTATAAATTAGTTAATGCTATTCATACCCACTAATTTAATGTTTAGGTTATAACATTCATATTTAAATAATAATGTTTTTTGAATCATTTATATTTGGTGTTTCACTTCTTGTATGCTATCTAACATAGTTTTATTTTCTAAAATATAGGGGTGTTACATTATCCCCAACCCCTTTAATAAATTTCATCAGCAAAATATGATATTTATCTCAATAATAAATGGTCTGAATATTGAAAATACTTTTATAGATAATCTACATCTTAAAAAAGATTAATAAAACTTACTCTTTAAATGAGTTAAATGAAAATATAATGGGTTTTTGGAATAACACATAACTAATATAAAAAATAGAGGACATAGTTGGGATGTTAATATATAGAAATGGAATAAAATAGTATTTTCAAAAAATTTATGTATAGTGAAAATGATCGTTGATTAGAATTAGGTAAATGATGATGAAAAAGTGAAAACTCACAACACCTTAAAAGAAAGTGATATAATAAATAGAATAAATTTATTCAGAAATAATGGAATTAGGGAACAATTTTATTTTATAATCCACTTCCTATAGTTTAAGAAATATATTACAATATAAATGAAAAACATATGGAAATATACTTACATTATGATTAGAGTTTCATACTTTAAAAAATATCCACCACAGTATCATCTTTTTCTTTAAAGGAATAGTACTCATGAAGAAATCTTCATGCCTAAAGCAATAAAAGCAACATATAATTGGTAACATAATCTTCAACATTATAACCATATTTTACTTCCATTTTTACATATTAATCACATCTAAAATGGTTATAAATAGTTAAGATATTTCCCAAAATGAATAAACTATTATATAAAGAATAGAAATTTACTCTCCAAAATTCAACATTAATACCCAAAGTTAAATAAAAATAATTTCATAAATAAAAATCAATAAAATAAATTAAAATATTATTTACTAAGATTGAAACCCAAAATATAAAAGTGTCGTTACACATATTCTTCTAATAATGATTTAACATTTTTCTTCAAATAACAACAAACACATTTAAAGTCTCATTCTAAAAAAATCATATTCCCTAATCATATACTTTCCATGGTATGAACATAATTTACCCGAATTACTGGAATGACCATAAATACACAATAAAATAATATATTCTTCCAAAATATAATTCTATCATTATTCCATAGATAAAATACATTAATGTTTTGTTATCCTTATCCATATAATGTCTCCCAAAATATTGAACTTCTTAATTAGTCATAAAGTGACCAAATTTATTTCTAATCCCATTGTTTTCTCTTTAAGATGTTAATAAATATTTATAGTCCATAATTTAAACACCATAAATGATATGATATGCCTTAAAGGACATCAATACCATTAATCTTATTCTGAAACATGTAATTGTATTATTATTCAAATTATATTTCATATTAAACCTAAGGGGTACATATAGCTAAACCTGATAAAACATATCCAAAATGTCATTAATCACCAAAAAATTTCATTACATAAAACCTAAAAAGGGTTTTCTTTGACTTTGAACATATTATTAACCAAAAACATGTAAACCCATGAAGTAATATATGAATCGTAAGATAACCTCAACTGAAAAAATCATAATATATAAATTTATCTAGATTCTTCTCTGATACAAACTATAATAGTCACTACCATATCACATAAATTTTGTGGTAAAAACATTTTGGTTAAATTTTTACATTGATACCAATAAATGTGACAAAATTTTATTCATCCCAATCATAAAAAACCAAAGGAAATATTGGATAACTTACATACCTGAGGGACATTAAGGTGTATAGTTTACGATTAATATGAAGAAGTCTTACATAAAAAATACCCATTCATACAGGTGAGTATTTATCAAAGAACAAAATTTTTCATATTTGACATTAGACTATTATCATTATACAAATTAAAAACTACATAAATAATTCATTTAAAAGTATTATTGATATATTGGAAAAAAGATACCCGAAGAAGGCTAATCTCAAATTCTTAGTAAGGGTAAATATAATCAATAACAATTTAACATCATTAGTAATCATAAAAAGAGTGTTCAAGTGTGATGGCGTAAAAAAATTGTGTGACTATAACATAAACTAACTCAAACCCATAGATCCTGAACTAATAATCAAATGGTATGTTATAAATCATTAACAAAAGAAATATTAATAAGAATCAATAAACATGATCCATTTGATGTTAATCTGGATCAAATGACCCATTTAAAACTAGTATAAAGAATAGAAAAAAGTTCTCATATCTTGTAATATTATCATCATAACATATTTTAAACCAATATAATAAATAACTAGATCCCCATTAAATACATAACAGAAACCTTCTAGTAACTGTTTCATTATTTCCTTTACATTTGAGGAACATTACCCAATGCATTAGATCTCTATCTGGGAACACCCATCTTATAATCAATGCTGGAATCACTCTTGAACTATAATGGGGATCAACCCATCATATAAGTTTTTTTGAGATTAGGGATAATTTCCATTTAACATTAATGAATTAAACATTTAGAATATCTCACTTTTCTATAAAACAACAATCATTGGTCTTTCATTAAATGATTGAATAGTGTAAATGAAATGGGTTCCATGTCAATAATATAATCCATCCATAGGATGAATAAGTATGGAAACGTTATAAAATATACCCAGTGAAGCATAAGTTATATCAAGGGTTTTTCATATTTATGAATGAAAATTCCATTCAAACATTACTAAAGACATTTATATAGAAAATAATTGTTTCATTATTAAAAATCACTTTTAAAAACTAAAAATTCATAAGATAGTGTAAAAACATTAATGAAAAATAATCAATGAAATATAAATAGAACATTGAAACTAAATAAATTTTATAATGGATGGAAAATATTTTCATGATATAAATGTTGATAATTAACATTATTTTCAGAAATTTTATAAAGGTAGTCCATAATGAAAAATTTGGAAAGATTTGATAAATATATTTTAAAAACCATTTAAAATAATTTCAAAGACCGTTTCAAATATATTGATTAAATTTTTTTGATTAAAAATAACATTTTTAAAACATTTTATAAAACATATATATGGAAGTGAAATATTAGAATTCAAAAATAATGTATTAGATCGATATAATTTAAGGGTTAATTCATTGAGGTTTATCTTATTAATAATGGAAGAAATTGAAATTGAACATTTTAACCACATTAATAAAAAAAATATAATAAAACATATTTCACTCATAAAAATAAGAGCATATAATTTCCTCCAAACTAACCATGAACATAAAAAATCCTAAAAACAATGGATATTGTTACACAAATCCTTTCCCACTTCAATAACATTTCAATCAAAAGCTCTATTAAGGAATAACTTAAAATAAAACATAAAATATCATGAACATAATGATACGTGTTATATGAAATGAAAAATGGAAAGTATATACCCATTATAAAATAATATATATGAATATAAAAAACGTAACTCCCAATGAAATGGAATTTGAGATGAATGAAACTTGTACTTGTCAAATCATTTAATTTAGGGTTAATCGAATGAGGATTGTGTTTAAAAAATTTAAATCCATAGAATACACTTTTACATAATTAATAAAAATTTATACATATATTAAACCATAATCATCTCATAATATGTCCACTAAAGAAGAGTTATAAATGAACAAATGAAAATTGAGTTAGGAAACCATTTACCACTATATAACATTAAAGTAT
Source organism: Viscum album (assembly GCA_963277665.1). Classification (NCBI taxonomy): domain Eukaryota; kingdom Viridiplantae; phylum Streptophyta; class Magnoliopsida; order Santalales; family Viscaceae; genus Viscum; species Viscum album. The sequence goes on along the minus strand of OY728163.1, from coordinate 1,842,821,091 downwards.
AATTCATATGGTTTAAATAAATAAAAAATATATTTAAAATACCATCAATTATGAATATTTCCTGAAAAATCATGTAAATGGAGTGTTATCTACACTATATAAGAAAAATTAGGTATATAACAATAATTCATGCCTCACTAAAAGTAAATGGATATGAAATCCCATACTGATTTGGTAGTCTCTCGTTTGAAAACTAATGAAAGAAATGAACTCATATAGTGTAATAAATCAAAATAATTTTCATAAAAATAATAATAAAATCCATTCATGAACATTATATACACAAAAAATAAAAAAAAATTGAATGTGGAACATATCACAAAAACTTAAAGGGAGATGAGAAACCCTTAACTCATGTCTAGACATTCTATTTAAGACCTTTAACTCTTATTTAATAATCTCATATATATAATACAGTTTTTAAGAAATTTCAATTATTAATATCATATCCTTGATATATTTATTTCATTTATCCAATTGATAAATTTAAAAACATAATATGTTAAGTCTACGTCATGTATTTTGAGGATGTTTGGTTCATAATTTCAAAACGACATCATTTTTTTGACCACAAAAAAAGTGGCCATTGTTGAAAAATATACAAAATAAAAATAAAAATGAAATAATTATTATATTTCTACATCTATTATAATTTTATAGATAATCTTGAATTATTGTTGTGAAAAATGAACAATGTTACAATCATAGATATGGTATGTCATACGCAAGCATGACTAAAATTTCCATTTTTATACTATCATTATCGAAATAATTTAAGTATTAATTTATATTTATATAATAAAAATAATATCATATATATGATATTATTTTTCAAATATACTTATATATATCATACATGTGGTGTGATGATAAAAAAACAAATGGCATCGCTTCGGGGAGGTAGTAGTCTACACCTATGCACAAATGACATTATCGTTTTTTGTGAATAGAAATTTAAAAATTAAAGGATAGATTATTTTTAATAATGATAAATATTTCATGAATTTTATATATAATCATTAATTACATAAATAAAAATTTTCCTGAAATTCGGTGATGAAAAACAACTTACATTGGTTCACATGGAAGTAGTCTGTCGTACACATGAACGATGGTTGTGTTTCCCATTTTATGAAAAATGTTATGGATCAAGGTTGTTCCATTATCAATGTAAAATATAAAAATATTTTATATCTTTTTAAATTATATTTTTATTATTTAATAATTATTTAAATAGTTTTATAAATAAATAAAATGAAAACACTTGATTAAGAATAATACCTCTTCTTCAGACATCTTCTTTATAATTATACATAAAGCACTCCTAGATTGGTTTTAAAATAAGAAAAATGAATTTGGTACAAGGGGATAGAAGTGAGGAATGGGTTTGGGAATTTATTTGATGATCTATAATCCATTTAATTTGTGAATATGAGATGATATTGGGTGGCCTTTTATAAGTGAGGGAGAGGACACACTCGGAAATTTTGAAAATTCTAATGTATTCAAGTGTTTTAAACATGATAAAATGCTAAACAATTAACCATTATCAATCTTTGGATGGTATAAATTCAAAATATTTATTTGAAATGGAATTTTGACTAATTTTCATGTCATTTTAACCATTATAATTTTAGTTGTCCCTCGGTAAACTCATTTTCTATTTAACCACAATATAATATATATACAATTCTCATTATAAATTATAAAAAAATATTTAGTTGAAATTATTATATAATATGAAAACTACAATTTTTTAATTTTTATAGCATTTTATTAATCTCAATTAACTTAAATATTATAATTTAATTTAAATAAAAACCTGTAGGCATGATGAAAAATAGGTTTTCTAAAAAATGCGTTTTAAAAGCATAAGATGGTCTCATATTATCTTTTTGACTATTAATCATAATTATATGAAATAAAATTTATATTTATCAATATATATTATAAAATGTTTATTTAAAACATTAATCATAATGGTTATTTTTATAAATTATAATAGTGAATAATTATGCAATTTAAAACAGTTATCAGAAAAAAAATGTGTTTTTAAACCCAAAAATAACCAAACACTAAAATACAATATAAGATGACTCAAATTTAATTAATTTTATTAAAAATAACTAAATAATTAAAATTCAAATTTTAATTTTATTAAACTCATAATAAGACATTTAAATAAAATAATTTATTGAATATAAATGTTAATTATAAAATATTTATTATTTTTCACTATTCATTAAAAAATTAATATTTTATGAAAACTCACTAAATTTCACCATAATTTAATTTTTATATTCATATTTAAAAAATTATTTACATTTTTTCAAATAAATTATATAAAATTTCATGAAATTGTATTATATTATTTTCTCATAAAAATATATAAAAAAATATCTTTAAAGAAAACATAGTTTTAAGAATAAAATTACTTCACTAAAAAATTATTGGTTATTTAAAAGGTGTTTATAAATAAATTTATATTTTATTGGAAATTTATTTATATATTTCATAAAGTAGTTAATATTATTCATAACTTCTAATTTAATAACTACTTTATAATTTTCACATTTAAATTATAATATTTTGTTGTTCATTTATGTTAGGTGTTAGGTAACTTTTATGAAATCAAATACAGTAGTATTTTATAAAATAATATGTTGTTACAATAATACACACCATAATCATTAACATAGAACCACAAAATTATGATGTTTTGGAACCTCTCAAATTGGAACTACTTGAATCGTCATACATTTTTCTAATGATGTGCTAAGTGTTGTTCCAAACTCACCGCACCAAAAAAATACATTAGAGTGCTAATGAAACACTACTACCCATATTCATTTTCCAAAACCAAAATGGGAAAGATGTGTAACTGTAATTCATAAAAAATCCAATATAAATTAGTTTCTTCCACAAAAACCATGTATAATTCTCGTAACAAACCATTCATATAAAAACAATACAATTGAAATGGTTTAAATAAAATCTATTTTCACATATGAATGTAAGTTGAAAAAGAATCAGTCAACTCATCACACAAAACACCCATCCATTCCATCCATTATTTGTCCAACCTACCTGTGTCACAATTCATTTACACTGGGATGAATTCCAAACAAACTGAACATGCTCGTTGGAGTATATACTGGACTCTTGATGAGTTTATTCAGTTAGATTCTAGACTTCCCAAAAATGGATTTGTTCTATTTAATACTCTAATATACCCCCAATCCAAGATCACATACATAATTTTATTACACCTCATGTTGGAAGACAATAGTAATCCTTGATTCACCCCCATGACATATTCTTTCATTCTTCTTTCTACTATGTAATCCAAAAATGAAACCAATTAGTTTTTCAAAAACATCCTGAAGGACCCATGACAGATCCATGGTCATGTCCACATGCCCATTAACCATTTAGTATAGTAGTTACACACCCATGAATAACATTTCACTCCCCAGAATATGAGTTCCATTTTCATCATTTCACATGATCATCAATCAACATCCATGACCAAATCCACATTTATTTCCATATTCAGTGACTTGGTGTGGCCATCTCTCTCCCACGTGAAAGAAAAAATGAAACACCAAGTCCTTCATATTCCTAGTAGCTTTGAATGGAACCCACTACATTCATTTAAATTTAGTCTGTAATGAGACTTCATTATCCAATAACTAATAGTGAACTCCAAATTTTATAGATTCAGTTACACCAACCCATGACTGTAACCACCAATGCCTCATCTAAATTAGTGTTCACCTCTCCTCCAAGACACAATACCGACATCCATGACACCTGATGTATTCTAGGTAAATCTTTAGAATCAATGGGACTAAAAAATTATCCATCCATGATATTACCTCCCACGACTGGGATATCAAAAACCCAACTAAAATCCCCTGCACTCCATTCCCACATGGCCCTCACCAGTACTTGATCACCATATTCTAAGAGGGGATTATTATCTTAGATTAATTATTCCCCCAAGACTTTATACCAAAAGGTCACGAGTAAATGTCGAGGGAAGAACCAGTTGCACCATGCAACATGATCTCCTGAAGGTCCCAAATTCATTATAATAGTAATGTCGAAGATGTATACTACCCACCGAAGCCAAACAACCCATGCATAACTCATGTTCACCACCTTGTTGTTAATAAAGAAAAAATGAGTTCTTACCATGAGCCACTCAAAAAAATTACCCAAAAATGGAATCCAACACAATCAGAACATTCCAACCACCACGTAATCAACATACTGTGTGGTTGAATGGTCCCCTTTGATGGTTTATCCTACCCAAATTAAGATCCCCTGAGTCATACATTACCAATTCTAGTATTTCATTCCTAATAAAACATCTTATATTACATACTAGACTATAAGCTGCATAGATCTTATGAAATCTCTGATCCTTTTGTCCAAAAAGATCAAATACTTGTTATCAATGTTTAACCACCCAATTACCTTTTAGCCATGAAATAATACCAGTATTATATTCATTTAATAGTTCTCTAAAAACCATACACAAATCTTTTTGGGTCAACACCAAACACGACATCGAAAAAGTTTCATATCATATGGTCAGGCATCTAAGTTATCTTGCCTATTTCACCCATCTTTAAAACCAATACACCATAACTCAAGGTACTTCCCTTAAGAGAATATTGAAGGAATAAAAATTTCTTTATTGAAATTTTATATATAAATAAACATGCATTATTCCCTGATGCTAAACCACCTTCCCCTTATTCACATCTTCAAATCAACAAGTACTCTATGATTAGTCCTCATTTGATAACCCTTTATTAGAGAATATTACAACTTGAGTAAGTGATATGATTCATAAAAAAGGTTCAATGGTCTAAAAACTAGGCCATGTAGATAAATCCCTACAAAATCCACTACTCACGGGTGACACTCCTTCCCATGATTAAAAATACACAGCACTTTATTTGATGAAGTTGATTGTTCACTCAATGACCCACACCCATATATTTACTCCCAATAAAAACATCACTAATGAAAAGATACATAAATTAGGGACATACACAACCAAATGGTTGAGAAACCAATGAATTTCACAAGAAACGTGACATATGGTGGCACCTAAGAGACCATGAAGCCTCTAATGTCATGATCTCCTAGTACCATATACCAATGATAATACCATAAGGGTATATCATATATGGTATTTCACTTTACCTAGAAGTTGCAACAACTATGGTCATTGTTTACCACAAAAGTTTATATCATAGCTTCTTCTCAATCTGTATACACCACTTTCATCCACAAAACACCATCTTGGAGAATTCACAATTTTACCATTTCATTAACCATCATTTAAAAATTTTATTCATTATTAAATTTCTCATTCCATTAGTTTATTTAAATTAAATATCATTTAAATAAAATTTTGGAAAACACATTATAATTTCATTACTAATAATTTCTTAACCAAAATAAAAATTTAATTATTCATTTATAAATGTATATTAATCAGAATCCACATGAGTGGTTGGTCAAGTATAATGAGACTATAAAATTATATGAGAACCATATAAATGGATTTTGACACATTAAATTCCATATCCTCTTTATCATTATACAACAGGTAGATATAAACAACTAAGTATCATAAATAGTAGATAATAAATAAAATATCAGCACATGTGTATCCTAGAAACTATAAATCATATGAATCGTATAGATGAGAACTCGATCCTATATAATGAGAATGACACATGAACAAGCACATAGACCCTATATATCCATACCATTGAAAGACATAGAAAATCCATACATTAGTAACATCCCTCCAAACTGCACCACTCAAGGTGGAAAATAAACCAACTATAAAATCACAATGTAAGAATAACAATTTCAACATTTAGAAGCTTAGATTCCCCCATGCATTGGGCTATAGGCACCCACACATGAGCTCATTTATATGTTTTTACTCATCTTAATACCTATTCTACCATTCAAAAAATAGTAATACAATATATATTATGATCTGATACAAAATTTTAATTCCCCGACCATGATTCCAATTAATCAGTGTGTTGTTTCAGTATACCAGATGGCCCCGAGAGAACCTCTTCATGAACCAAAGGCTACTGCCTCATGGTGAGTTCCTCTGAGGTTACAATGGAGAGGTTATTCTGTCATTACCGGAGCATTTATCATGATTTAAGTTTTTAATCATGATATAATATCTTAGATAATAATCATATTCGTTATAATAAATTGAATGAGATGATTAACCCAAACACGCCCCTTGTAGTCTCAAAATAGAGATCAACAATCATAGGTAGTCATACATGTAAATAGTAATGTATAGATAGAATAAACATAAATTTGAATTAAAAAATAATAATACCCTATAATTCCCAATAACATTCCCATCCATCATCAACAAAATCGATCCCAATAAAATCTAATACAAAAATAATATAGCCTTTTTCTAAACCCATACCTATGAACAATATCAAATTCTCTTTACATATCAAGGATCCAAGGTAACCTGGACAGGGTGTGGTTATACCTCAGCTATCCACCTCCAACGACATCCCTAAATAACCAGTCCGATAAGCAATTCATATATTAGTTCTAAATGTAAAATCCTTTGATTATAAAATTAACAATTTAATGGATTAAATAGTTACCAGAAGTATGTTTTAATTAATAGGAAGTAATGGATTTATGCTCAATATGTAGGGTGAAAAATGACACCATTCTATTCCTACTACATCCTTCAATGCCGAATCATTGATGATTGTGTGTGTCATTGACATTATGGGTGCTTAATATAATACTAAAAGACCTTGGTCATATAACTCAATAGAACCTACATGCCTCCACTATGAATTCATTCTCAAAAAATCATATAGGAAAACAAAGTGTGGGTGGGATATTAGAGTTAAACTAAAATAGAATACCAATATAAGAAAAAGGAATCATCCTTTCTGTTCAAAAGAATGGACTAATGAGAATCCTTTTCTTATAGATACGTAATTAAAATCAATTTTACTAGGAAGATTCCTGGAATCTCATCATGCACCTTTCAAAGGGGTAAATCACAAGAATCCTTACCATTGATATAAAAAAATCATGCCATATAAAAATTACATGAATCCAACGGGTTACAAAAAGAGGGATTTGCAATAATGATAAATGTTTAATCCAAAGGCTTTCTCAAATAAATCATTGGTGATTGAAATCTAATAATCAAGGGGTTTCATCACACCATTTCATCCATTCGAGTCCCCTAGTGAAATACAAGGATAACTAATGGAATTATACACATTTAATGTACAAATAGATTGTATGTAATCATCCCAATGCATTACAAACTATTCCAAAACATTTTATATGAAAACCACATATAAATTAGAAGACAATGACAACAAAATTGGTATCAAACCATTATATATTCAACCTCAATATCCATTTTATAAGATCCTTAATCTTTTTTCCAATGTTTTTATAAATAAGTTTTAATTCAAAATATTTGAGGTAAACAGTCTTGTAGGTTGTTCATCATAACCCTATTTAGAAAAGACTAATATTTATCAAATAATATCAAGATTTAAATCCATTTCACCATTTCAACCCCAGTCAATATTCCTGATATTTAATTCCTACAAACCAATAAATATTATCATCAAGGGGGTATACCATTCACATTCTCACAACTCACATAAATTAATGACTATAGGAACCCAAGAGATACATATAATTTCATCTACATTTTATAAAAGATTTTTTACTCATCAATACATGGTGGGTCCAAATCAAATAAGATCCTGGTTTATTCCAAAATTATTGATGCTTGTGAAATTCCATTTCACAACATTAAAATCACACTATGTATTCTCTAAAAACATTTAAAATAGGAACATAATGTGTTAAATCATTTTAATCTCACACTTCCACCACCCCATCTTCAACTTTGAATTACCATTTTAAGTACCAACGTAGTTTAAAATGGACCTTAATCATCCTAAATTCCAGAAAAAATAATTTAATTTAAATTTGTCCATGCACAGAAATGTCATCCTAACTGCACTACACACACACCCTAAAAAATATTAGACAATGGGTTATATTAAAAATGGAACACTTACCCTTTCCTGGTTAGAGTCTACTCATCTGGTATCATCCCATCGTTCGAGAAAAATGGAACACATGGAAAAACGATAAATACAGTCTAGAATTATTTAATGAACTAAATAATTTTTTAATGTTTTTATAGAAATATACACTATGAAAAAATTCTAGAAGACTCATAAACATATTTGTGTCCCTATAATGAATCTGAATGAATTATATATGACCATGAATTGAAGTAAAAACAAGGTGGAGTAGAGGATATATAAAGGAATATGCATGAAGGGATGCCGAGATAAAATGAGGGAATAAGAGTATTAAATAACTTTTATATTTTTAGGGGAAATGGAATTTCCCCTCTTTTTAATGATTAATGGCTTCAGCCACATGGATGACCAAACCAAGGGCCAATTTTACATCCATCACAATAAAAAATAATCCAACCTTTCATGGTTGTGTGAATAGTATTAAAACCCATACCCAACCAAGAGAAAATATCATTAACGTACAATAGTTGTTTGTATAATTTCTTTCCCCACACCCTCTCATGGTTTAACAGACTGTGATCCAAATTTGATCAACTACATAGTTGCAGTGAATGGTTAGCATTGACTATGCACTAACCATACAGCCAAGTTTATAACTCCACTAATCGTAACTCTATGCCCTAAACCTCCATGATTCTCCCAAGACCTCTTAACCCAATAGGTAATATCATTAAAATCCAGTTTGTGCGTTTTAAGGGGTTTCAGATATTTTAATTCAGTTCTTAAATATGATTTAATAACTAACACATCGAATAAATTTTCAATTCAAGATTCCACTCAAATTATGAGAACCCATATATAACTGAGAACTTACAATATTCCCACACTTCTTATTCAAATTTTGTGAGTTCTTCTTGGAAAATTATTTAGTATCATTGTTTTTCTTTTGAAATATTTGAAATTAAAGTTGAAACTACATTTCAATACGAGTATATAAGATAAGATCATTATAATATCTATGAAACATAATATAAAAATGAAATGATGTGTCTTCATTATCTTTGAATAAAAAAAGATGTAAATGTCGAATAATTCATTAAATTTTGTGTGAATAGTAGAAAAATTATATTTAACGAATTAGAATGTTTCACAATATTCCAAAGGAATAAGTTTTAGCAATGAAAATATTTTTCATCCTTTCCTAAACCCTCATTCCCCAAATCTACTAAAAACCTATCTTATATCATAGGGGTGGATTTTATCCTTTACAACCTAGATCAATATTGTATCTTGGAAGAAACAAGAATGGTATTCTCCTCTCATAGAATTTTTCTGCATTGATTTGATATTCCATTGACAACTTTGGAACTCACTTTACTAAATATTTTGATTAATATTTTTGGTTTCATATCTAACATAAATTTAAGGAACTCTCTAAATTAGAAGAAATTGAATATCTATAGGTTTGAGTGACGAACATATGAAATGATTTAATTTAAAAGAAATGGTTATTTTCCTCAAAAAAATATATACTATTTTGTAATAAATTAATAATTATCCATAATGAATTTAATTTAATATTTCATGGAATATTACCTTTTTTTTAAAACATAATTTCAGAAATATATTTTCGAAGGAAATATTAAATTTTTTCTTAAAAATAAATTTCTTTTAGAGTTTGATGATCCCATTTTTTTAACTTTTTTTGCTTCATTGATCCCACCTATTATAGGATAAGTTTTATAAACTTTTAGAGTAATTTTCATACTCAATTATTGTATTCCCACTCATCTATTGATTGTTTTTTATTATATAAAATCGCAAAAAAATAGGAACGGTATTTTGAAAATGTTCGTTACTTCATATTTACCTCCTTTTATTTGACTCACTTATGGTGGAATGGATTAAACCTTAAAGGGAAGTGATTTTAAGATTAAATAATTTTTTCTAGGAAACTTATTTAGACATGTTTGAAATAATTTTTTATATCACCTGAATATAGTTATGTGTTATATAAAACCACAATTTTTCAATCATTTAATAATGGAAATACAAATATTGATCTACTAATGTTATTTATGTTTTATACATAATTTTTATAATATTATAGGGTATTTTATATAATTTTTTTCATGTTCAATTCAAGTAACTGGATAATTCATTTTAATTTTTAAAATATATAATTTAACACAATATTTTTCCTTATAATGTGATAAAAAATTGGGGTTTTTATATTAAAATTTTAATGAAACATATTTTAAAGGTGATATGATCACAAAAATACTTCATTATCATTTTTTATTTTTGAAATAATAAAATATGTGTTGAAAATTGAGTATTTTATTTTAACAATGATGAACATATCAAATGATGTGAAAATACCCTCATGGTAAAAACCCTTGTTGGTATCATCACGGTGTAGGATTGTGTCTCAAATACTATAATCATATGTTTTATATATGGATTATATTATTTTGTACTAGAAGTATATAACTTTATGCTTAGACTAGTTTGAAAATAAATGGTTTTCATGCTTGTAAAACTAGTGATGGACACAAATTCAGAAAAACAAGCCCTTGAAAGAGGACACTAATAACCCACATACTAAACACCAAATGAATTAATATATATATATATATATATAATTATGTATTTAAAATTTTTCATGGAACACAAAATCTATTTTTACTTCTATTTCTATATGTTCACATAATTCATCTGAACTATGTCTCAATCAATAAATAACATATGTTTAGATACTCTTAATATATAAGTATTGAAACATTGATATTTTGTTGTTCTAATTTTTCTAAAAGAATTCATAAACATAAATTTTCTGATTTTTTTAAAAATATGTATCTTTTTCATAAAAAATAATGTTATGTGTTAACAAGTGTTCAAGAATCACAAAATATTTGTTTACATATATTTGTATACGTTTACATTATGAATATGTTGTATGGTTATATAAATAAATAACATAATATTATATTTTTAATTTAAAAATACATAAACATATATATATATATATTGTGTTTTGTTTTAATTTGTTTATTAAATTTTCAAAAACCTATATGCTTTATATTCATAAAAAAATATTTTTTTTATAATAAAAATCAAGACACATAAATTAGGATATATCATAATTAATAAGATTTATATTTTATGAATTATATTAAAGTGAATTTTATTCAATAATTTTTTGATCAAAATATTAAAAAATATATAAATTTAGTAATAAATGAATTAATTTAAACATAATGGTGTAATCCCATAAATAATTAATAATAATCAAAAATTGTAAAATAAAAAGTTGTGAAATTTTTTTGAGTGCGTATTAAATTTAAAATTGTGTTAATCTAAAGTCCTATAAAATAATTATCAATTTAATTTATAATTATTAGAACATTTTATATTCATATAAATCATATTTATACTATTTAAAAAAATAAAAAATATTCCTGGATAATGGGGATCTTGCGAAATTTAGCCCTACGTGAAAATAATGAAATATTTTTTATCCAAACCTGAAATTATAAAAAAATTCAACGGGATCATATCTCTAGAAAATATATATATTAAAATAAAAAATTCCAATATTTCTCTCTCTTTCACCCCAGAAAGAAATTATTTTGACACACCTAAAAATATTTATCACACCAAGAGGTTTCTCTCTCAAAAAAGAAATTTCTCTCACCTAAATGAATTTTCTTCGTCCCTATTAATTTCTAAATCAAAATATTTTTATAATACCAAGAAATTTTTTTCATTACATATTTATATAAAAAATTAATCCCATGAAATATAATCATCAAATTTTTATATAGTGTGAAGTCCCATCCATTACTATATAATATTTTTCTTCTGAATATGTATTAATTACCTATTTACATATTAGTTATATAATAATATACATGAAAAATAATATAAAAATATTTCATTTCACTAACAAAATATAATTAAATAACTAGAATAAATATACTCTATAAATTTAAAATTAATACAATGGGGCTATAAAAAATTAATAAATCTGCAAAAAATAATGAAAATTCGATCATTTGGTGATATTAAAATTAGAACACCCATGAACAACACAATAAAAAAGATTCAAAACATTATTAATGTATAGTGAATCGTGATAGACATATATTTATTTTTCATCACTTCTAAAACATAATCATTATAAATTAAAATAATCTCACAATCCCATGAATGGATGGTTTAGTGTATTTGAGGATCAACTATAAAATCATCTTATTTTACGATACATGGTTACATTTCTCCATATATGAATGAAACTATGTCCACTTATGGAAATATCATATGTTATACCCATCATCATAACATGGGGAAAGAAAAAATAATAAATGGTTGGGACCAAATATTTAGTATGGAAAAAATTAATAAGAAATATTTTTCATAATTCATGATATATGGACATGTAATCTCAAACGAATGAACATATATCATGAAAAAATGTGTAATAAAGACATAATAAAAATAATACATAGATCATAATTTGGAATATAAAAATATGGAATGTCATTGAATCATGGAATGATGTTGAATACTAGAAAAAATAATAACCATTTAAAATATTTTGAATAAAACATCGCACATCAAATTCAAAAAAACAACTGACAAAAAAGTTCCCATATATAATTCATATAAAAATATTATGAACAAATATTGATGTTTCATGTTCACATAAAAAACATGTAAACAAAGAATTATGCATCATGTTCACACCAAAAATCATAGAATCATCATGAATCCAATTCACACAAAAAAAATGTGAACAAAGATTCTCACATCACAATAACATGACAAACATGTGTAAAAGTATTCCCACATCACTATAAAAAAATTGAACAAATCTTCTTACATTGTGTACAAAAAAACATATGAAAAAATATTCTCCCATCATCTTCACATAAAAAATAGTTAAGAAAATCATCCCACATCATGTTTAAAAAAAATTCATTATCTCATGGGATATGAAATCCTATCAAATTAATCATAGGGTGATATAGTAACTGAACCATCAATAATCATTGAATAACTATTCCACTTGAAAACAATCATTAATAACATTATAAAGAACCTAATTAATGAAAAATCAGTATGATATATTCTCAAAATGGAATCACAAAATTTGAAATGAAGAATATATAAGGATGGTCTCTAAAATTAAATCACCTAAAAATATTATTTAATAAGAACAATAATAATGTTATCTATGAAAAATAATTTCCAAGGAAATGAATATTTTATAGATAAACTGGAAAAAATAAGTGAAATCAATAAAATAGATTTTAAGAAGTTCATTTTTGTTTAGTGTAAAACATAAGGATATGGTCAAATTGAGAAGTAATTTTTGAAAATGTTACGTGGAATCATATGAATTAATTTATAATTGGAATTATATTTAAATATTTCATCTTTAAAATACAATTATATATTTAAATATGGTTAAGTAAAATCATCTTGAATAATTTTAATTTTTAGAAATAAAAAAGAAATATTTAAACCTTGAAAAGGATATAGAGTCTTAAAAAGGGTCAAGTGAGATAATTTTTTGAAAAATTTTAATTTTAAAATGGATATTAATAAATATATCATTTAAATTATATAATAGATTTATATAGATAATTTGGAGTGGAAGAAAACATGTTTTATTTTTAGAAGATAAAAAACCTATTTAATATTCTCAAATACATTTGATGATATCAAAAAACATTAAGTCACTGAAACATTATAATCATTAACGTATAGATTTTTTATTCATGAAAAACTTTAATGGGTTTTAGTAAATGTATTGGGATGTGTTTTTGGTATTTGGTGAAAGAGATGACACAAAGGCTGGAACATCTAGCTTCTTGAGCTCATTCACTCCATGAATTACTTATTCATGATGTTACTGAATCCTATGAAGAAGTCATCAGTGCTTAGTTTTTTATTAGAAAATGATTCATGACATGAGATTTTGTTCACATCATGAATAAATAATTCAGGATTTAAAACCACATTGACGCACTTTTTAGTGTACAAGAAATTCCAGAAGCTCATGTTCGAATAAATGATTCACGTTTTAAATTGATTCTATTCCAAATAATTTACATTTTTCAACTATGTCCCCTCCCATTAGGATTAAACCTTCTCACATAAAAAATATATATACTACCACCAATTTTGGGTGAATCGAGCACTTATGGGATTCTACAATTTGTGTTTTGATCTCTCGGTAGATTGCTTTCTCCTCTTTTGGTATGTTTGATAATAATATTATTTCTTTGTTAATTTTCATTATAATTACTAGTGGTAGATGAATATATTTATTTGATCTATTAAAAATTTTATATTCCTAGTCTAATATATTCTAGATCCCTTTTCGGTTTTCCTTCCGTAGTTTAGATCTCATGTTTGTTGTTGTGTGGCACATGACATTCTCAAGGTATGTCTCAATCAATCTTCTCCATCGAGCCTTTTTCTTATGTAATTTTATTTTATGATCTATGAATGATGATAGGGACTATATTCAGAGATCCTTCATTCGTGTCTTTTTTTAGTGTCTGTGTGGATCCCATTTTTTTTAGTGTGTGATCGATGCTTGGGGTAGAATGATTCTTCCCTAGACTATGTTTTCCAATCCATGCTAAAATTAATTTAAAAAATATTTTTATAATTTATTTTCATGATAATTGAGTGGAATTATTTTTTTTGTAAAAAGGGTTCCAATGAAAAGATGTTTTTTCCATTTTTTGGTAGAATTAATGTTATTCCAATGCAATTTGAAATCAATTATGAAACTAGTTTTGAAAGAAATTTTTTGATAAATTGAGGGTTGTTTGGAATTATCAATGAAATGTTAAAGTATTTTTAAATTTATTTGATATATTCTACAAATGGGACCCATTCGTACTTAGGTTAAATGTGTAGTATTTGGACTCATCCATTTTTATTTTAAGGGTGTTCACTATATTGGCTAATCTATGCTACCACTAATTTAAAAAATAGTTTCCTAGTTGATTTTCTTGATAATTGAGTGGAATTATTTTTTATTGTAAAAAGGATTCCAAATAAAAGATGTTTTTCCCATGTTTTGGTAGAATTAATTTTGTTCCATAGCATTGCAAAATCGATTATGAAACAGGTTTTGAAAAAAATATTTTTGATAAATATAGGGTTGTTTAGAATTATCAATTAAATTTTAATGTAATTTATAATTTATTTGATATATTCTACGTGTGGGAACCATTATTACTTAGGTTAAATGTATAGTATTAGGACTCATCCATTTATGGGGTGTTCCTCTATTCCCAATACATTAATGAATGGGCTATCAGGAATTGAGTGTGCACTAATATTTGATTGATATTGAGGTACGAGTGACTTATCTATCCTCACCATATGTTATCCTATAGTGTTTTACATTATGTGTGGGAAATGTACTTATCGGTTTGATATGATATTATTAAAACATATATTGACAAAAATGGTTATTGAAATTGTTATTTGAAACGTTTTTACTTGGTTTATGAATTTTTTGGAGAATGGAGAATGTTTTAGCATGATTTTGGTTTACAACTATATAACCTATTATCATTCCATGTTTTCATTTTAATTGATCATATAGGGATTATTTTTCATGGTCATATTATGAAGAACATAGGTGGGATCCAACTAAGCCAATTTTGATCCCAAGCTACACACTCCCTTAAGGTTGTTTAGACATTGATTTATCTTATATTTTAATGAGAAGGGGTTCATAGTTAGGTGGTGAGTTTTTTGGTTAGATGGATACATGTAGTAGGTGGTGATAGGGTGGGATGTTTCCCATGTATCACATGAAGTTACTATAAGGTGTATCATTTTTTCCTCCTAGTAAATATTGGACTATTACTTTTGTATTTTTTGGGTATTTTTTGGGTGTATCATTATCATTGGTACTATTTTTTATTACATATATTTTTTATGGTTGTTCATTCCTCAAGAATTTATATTATAGGTTTCTTGTTTTGGGTTGGGGTAATCATTCCATCTTATTATTATTCACTTCCCAGGTGCGACTCTCCATCCAATGGGGGTCAGGATTTCGCTTAAGGTATTGTTGTAGTCCAGTTTAGACCTATTTGGATGATTATTTTTAGTTGGGTCCTGGAAATTTTTCATCAAAGGTGTTTCTACTGAATTTTGCGATGTTTTTAAATTACAGATATAATTTTCAGGACTTAAGAGGTTGGGTTTGGTGTGTCTCTAGCCAACACTTATTATGATGAGCCCTAAGTGACTTGGGGTTGTTGGGATTTGTCTCTACCGTGTAAGATTTACTCAAATTCATAGATTATTATTGACCCTTCTTGTTAAAATGGATATTATTCTAAAATTAGATCATTCTCTTCCATTTTGGAATGTTGAAAACATGCCTCTAAAATCTCTTCAACGGTATCCATAGGATATTTTGTGAAACATATTACTCAAGGGAATCCTATTCTATATTAGAATCACATATTTTAATTTATAAGCGATGTATATTCTATGGACTTGACTGTACCTTAGTCATAAAACCAAACTATTGAGGTAAATCTAGTAGCTAGAGGAGGCAGGGATCGAACTCGAGAGTTCTTACAAGAGAATCCTCCATACGTTAAGAGTAATATTAAACCACATGAGGTAGAGGAATTACTAGAAAATATTGATCATGTATTCAAATTCTCAGAGAATCATGAATTTGTAAAATTGAAATATCCAATGTTCAAGCTTAAAGGTCCTATAAATCGGTGGTGGGATTCAATGTTTTCAGAAAAATGACACATGGGATTGGATTAGAAGAGATTAAACACTCGTCTCTTTAAAGAGTTCACATAGAGTCTATAATGATAGTGATTTCCATGGAGTTAATCTCATTGAAATAGAAAGAGTTCTCTTTATCAATGTACACTAACAGTTTTGTGAAGATGGTTCATTTTTCTCTGAAGTGGTGATGAATGATCTATTTAATTTTCATAAATTCCTACATGTTTTGTTACCAAATATACAATCATAGGTACACATTCTGAATATTTATCAATATTTTTTAATTCTTGATAGGGTTATGAAGGAAGAAATGAATACGAAATGTGTTGATTATCTTCTATGCCTCTTAACTTCCACCAAATTGTATTTTTAGTATTGTGCAGTGAAAAAAAGAATAAGTGGAACGATATTCAAATGGGGTGGTGGAGGTGGTTCTATATAGTAATCCTCCTCTACACCATCCATAGGGGCCAGAAGTATTCTCCTAACATTATATCATTTTGGTAATATAGGGAATGACCAATGTTATTTTCCCTCAAAGATGAAGAATTGTAATTATTGTTTTCCTGGATTCCATCTATAAAGGATCTACTAGGATTTGACAATTCCCAATATGGGTCATATATATTCAACACTAACGGCTGATATGGCGAAGTCATAAGAATCAATATACATAGAGATCTATCCACTGGCCTCACAATTAAAACGTGTTAATGTATTGGATTAGTTTGCAGCTGACGATGATGTGGGCTTTACTATAGTGAGAGGTACCATTATTATTTCATCTTAAATAGAAAATTTTCTATTTCATAAATGTTCCCCATTCACATTTAAATATACCTTTTTTTAAAATTGATGGATATTAAAATGGATATCTTGTCAATTATTATCATGATGGAAATTCTATTGGATGGAGGAAACTGTAGTAGTTTCATTGTATGTCTTGTTCTCTTTCAATAGCTAAAATAGTGTTGGAATAGTATTTCTTAGTTCTTGATCTCCATATTTTCAATGTCAGCATCAGTATATATTATATAGTTTCTCCTCTAGATGATATTTAATGTTATCTTAAATGTGTTTCATTCTATTATATCATTGAGAAATCTCATGTGTTATAAGAATATTGGGACCTATGGTTTGGTCTTGTAGGGATTCCAACCTAGATCTCGGAAGTTTGTTTCAGGACACTTAATTGGACCCTAATGACGGCTACCCCCATTTTGAGGTTCCCCAAGTTGTTCGGGAATTCCATAATTTTATTCCATATAAAATATATTATATTCCTTAGGTTATGGATGTTTAATTAATAAGGTATCTTATATAGGGTATGAAAATTATTTTTATAACCTATGATCTTATTTCACTCACTGAGCTAAAATAGATCAAGATTCAATTGGATTACATTCTTTAAACGAGGTTTATTGATCCCATTATTTCACCGTGGGTGGTCCCCATATCTTTTAAAAGAAGGTCAATGGTTCACTGTGTATTTTTGTAGACAATAAAAAGTTGATCTGGTTAAATAAATAGAATAAGTAATATTTTCCCCATATAGATGACCTATTCAATTAGTTAAAGGGGATGAATTGGTTTTAGAAAACTGATCCTAGGTCGAGTTATCATCAACATAGGGTCTGGGAGTATAAAATCTTGAATACTACATTGAAGAGACTTTATGGTCACATAGAGTATATTTTGATGCCTTTTTCATGAATAAAATTCATATTGTGTTTATGTGTTGATAAACCAAATGTTCCATAATTTTCTCAAAATCATTATAGTGGTACTTATAGATGATATAATAGTTTATTCGAGATCTAATCATGATCTTGAGAACACTATGAATTTTATTTTTGGAATATTAATTAGTATTCCACTATTTTAGAATCTATTAAATTGAAATGTTTAGATCCAATAAGTGAGGTTATTTAGGAAACTGATTCTAAAACTTGGAAATCTAGTCAATCCTGAGAAGGTTAAGGTTGTCTTGTCAAGGGAAGAACAATGAAAGAAATTTGATATTCAGATAATTTTAGGTATTTTCTGATACAATCATTTGTTCATCAATGATATTCTAAAGTTATTATAACCTTTGACTCCTCTTACCAAGATAGGAGTGATATAAAATTGAATTTCTATGTGTGTGTCTTCTATTGATGAATTTAAATGGAATATGACATCAGTTCCTATTTTGATCTTTCCTAATTCTATTAAGAGGTATGTGGTATAATATAATTCTTATGTAACTAGTATAGGTTTTGTTCTTTTGCGATATAATAATGTTGCGGACTACATGTATAATTTTTTTATACCAAATTAGAAACATTACCACAATAATGATTTGGATCTTGACGATGTTTGGAATGTGATTATGTTTTGGTGGAACTATATTTTTAGTTAGTGGTTTGTGAAATTTTTAGATTATATGATTCGGAGCTATATCGTTTCCTAAAACAACATAAATCTCATTGAAATAAATGGGTGGAATATCATAAAATATTTGAATTTTTTGTTGGCCATACACTAATGAAGGAGATTGTTATCACAGATTCTCTTTGTAAATAATATATGCACCATGAAATCATAATATCAGAGAAGTGGAACCGTATGGGGATCTTTTCTCATTTATATATTTGTCATAATAGATGGTGATTCTACTATAGTTGTAACCCATGTCCAGTTTTCATCATCACCTATTGATTCTATTATGTATGGAAAATAGTAGGATGATTAGTTTAGAAGAATCATGGAAAAGGGTCGAACAAAAGATAATAATATACTTTCATATTTGGAGGTAATTCATACTCATAAATAAATGATTTTAAAACCATAGAGTATATTAATTTTTTTGGAGGTTTCATAATGGCTTTATAAAATTAATAAAATAATAATTAAATATGATAAATTTAATGAAAAAATATATTTGGTCTTGGATATATTTTATAGTATTTATTACATCACTTTTAGATCATTATGTTGTTATAATATACAAAGTATATTTATATGGTATTTAATTTTTACATGAAAATTATACTATCTTAAAAAAATATGGAAAATTCCACATTTAATAATTTAGATTCTATAATTGTAAAAATATTATTCATTTTCTCTGAATAAGTTTCAAAATATTTTCATTTTATATTTTAAAATAATAATCTACATTTATTGAGAAATGTCATGTTTTTTTTGACAATAACAGTTTTTAAAACCCTATGAAAATTATATTTGACTTCATATAATATATGTAAAAATTTATAATTAATAAATATTATTTTATGATATTATTTTCTTAAAACAAATTAAAAAAAATTCATTAATTCATTGAAATAAATTTTGTAATTCTATTTGAATATTATTGAAAAATTATATTTTTTTATTATATTGAAATAAAAATAATTAATAAATTAACAATAATAAGATGATAATATATTATTTATTTTATAAAAAATAATGTACATACCCATTTATTACACAATCAAAGTCCATAAGTGTGAGGTCTGTGGCTGTGAGACTTTCATGCTGTGGTTTGGTGTAAATGGTTTGGGTCGTGATCCCGATGAGCTGGAAATTTTCTCATAAATATTTTATCTCATGATTATGATGTAGGATCTCTTCTTAGTCATGGTAAAGTTAAAACCAAGAGATTTAATCTTCCTCAAAATCTCTAATTAATGGGCTTTATAGGGTATGATCCAACAGGGTGAGTCCATCACTTCATTTGTCTTTGTCAATTGGATTTATTGAAACCTCATATTTATACTTATCATGTGGTCACTATTAAATGTCAATATTATAAATGCTAATTTTTATTAACGATCCTTTAAATATGGTAGAATATAATAATATAAATTAAGTGTATGTTTTTTCTATAACCATATTACTTATTAATAAATTTTATTAAATCAAAAGGATAATTTTATTTATAAAAGTTTGGGTCATTACAATCTTCGAACATAAAAAATTTTACGCCCAAAACATTTGTTTCCCACATAATAATGGATGAGGGTAACTTTGTTACATCACCTCATACGGTTCCCAAATTTCTTCTTCAATCTTTTGGTTTCCCCACTCCACATTGACCATCTGCAATGTCTTATTTCATATAGCCTTGTCTCTAGGATCTAAGATATTCACTAGTTTCTCTTCATAGGAAAGGAAATTCTTCAATATACCGCCTTTGAATTGAGAAGATGTATGGTTTTTACTATGTGATTTTTTAAAAGGGACACATGGAATACCTTATGTACATGAGATAGGATAGGTCGGAGTGAATGTTGGTTAGCCACTACTCCGATATGATCATGGATCTCAAAGGGGCCGATGTATATTGGACTAAAGTTTCTCTTATTTCCAAATGTTATGACCTTTTTTCATAGAGATATCTAGATGAATAACATGTCTCCACCATCAGACTCTAGGTCTCATCAATGATTGTCAAGATATATATTTTTTCTAATATGAGTATCCATTATGTGCTTCTAAATGATCATAACATTTTCCACCATTTCCTTGATAATTTCAGGACCTTGCAGTTTTGGTTCCCCAACTTCATCCCAACATGAAGGTGGTCTTCACCTCTTCCAATAATGGTTGTCACAGGGAACCATTTGGATTCTTGAGTGGAAACTGTTGTTGTATGATAACTCCACCAAATGTAGATGTTGGTCACATCCTTCATCAATTTACATAGAAAATGATCAGAACATGTCTTCTAGTGTCTAACTATTCCATTCATATTGGACATCATTTTGGGGATAATAGTTTATAAGGATATTCATATCAGTGTTTAGAAAATGTTATAATCTTTTTCAGACATTGGTGGTGAATATCAGATCTTGATTAGATACAATCTATAGGAGTGCTCCATGCAGCCTTACAAATTCTCTGGTGTATATCCTTGCAAGTTGATCTAGTAAGACGTCTTCTTGAATTTTAATAAATAGTATGTCTTTGTAAGAAGATCCATGAAACCCCATATAGAATTGTTTATCCTAGATTTCATTATAAGTTCATTTAAAAATTCAATGGTGATGTTTTCCAATTTCTATATTGGAATTGTTAATGGTTTCATAATCCCCATAGACTTTTCACCTTTAGAATTCACTTGTCTATATACCCCGAACGTTGATGTATATTCACATATCGCCTTCCTCATATTGTCCCACTAATAGTGATCTCATAGAACTAAATACAACATTGTTCATCATGGGTGAATGGAGAAATTAATTCTATTTGAATTATCCAAATGTTCTTACCTTAGCATAGGATTTTATGGTAGACATAGTCATGACCCAAATCTCACAACTCCCTCTTTATTAATATTGAACATTAATGATTTCCTTTTTCTTATAGTTTCATAATATATCAAAACTCCCACAACAACTCTTTGATCATCCATTAACCTCATTATAATGCATAGTTGAGTGAACATTTGTGAAAGGACTAATTGTGTTCATCCATTATGATTCCCAAGTTCATCCTTTCTGAATATAAGAAGAATAGATCCCTATGAATTCTCATCAAGGGAATAATTTTTGGATCCTTTATAGTTAGAGAATTCGCAGCTTTTTTTTTCTTTCACAGGATGGTAGTTAATTCAACAGTCACATTCCTTGTTCATCTCTAAGAATATTCATTATATCATATTTATCTCTTTCTTCGGGAATATAAACTTCATTCTCTTTTAATTCCAATATATTTCATACTTCTCTCTAAAAATATAATTCCTCCATATTCTCATTAAAAATATCACTACATCGAACTCATATTATGTGTTGGATAATTCTGTTCTTGGCCATTCAACTTCCTTGATGCATAGGCCATGAACCTATCATTCTGCATTAACACATAGCCTGATCCCACGTTTGTTATATCGCTAAATACCATGAAATTTTTTCCACTAGAGGGTTGTCTGTGAGAGGGAGTAGTGATAAGCCGGATTTTTAGTTCTTTTATGCTTTCTTTACATTAATAATTCCTAGAAAACATAACCTCACATGAGTTAGCTCGGTAAGAGTGTTTTAGAATTGTGACAAATTTCTTAAAAATTGATGATAGTATCGTGATACTCTAAGGAAACTAATGTATCATTCAATAATGATTTCCTCGTCCGTCATTCAATATCTTCTGTCTTTGAAGGGTCTAATGTTATCCCATTTCTTGTATTGATACACCCCAAGAAAGAGATATCTTTCAACCAAAACTCATATTTGTTGTATATAGAATAAATCTTCTCCTTTTGAAAGGTCTTTAGTACAGCCCTCATATGCTCTTAATTCTCCTATTTGGTTCTATAGAATATTATAATATCTTATATAGATATATCCAAAAAAAATCAAGTTAATATATAAAGACTCTATTAATCATGTCCATGAATATTTATGGAGAATTAGTGAGTCATTAAGCCATCACTATGAAATCAAATTTCCCATTCCTTTACAAATTGTAATGTTGGGTATATCCTCCTTCTTCACCCTCACATGATAATATACTGACAACAGATCCATCTTAGACAATTATTGTTCTCTATGTAGCTAATAAAAAATTCAATAATCTAAGGTAGAGGATACATTTTCTTTATTGTGATCTTATTGATCTCATGATAATAAATAAAAATTAACATTGATCCATCCTTCAACTTGATAAAGAGGATGGGTGCACCTGATGGTGAAGCAGTTGGGCATACGAGCCCTTTATCCCGATTCTCTTGTGGTTGTTGATTTATCTCCTAATTTTTTACAACAACCATTCTATATGGAGTATCTACTAATTCTAATTCCCCATGTACAATATTGATTGAGAAATCATCCTTTCATCTAGGAGGAAGATCATTCAATTACTCAAAAAGAACATCAGAAAATTACATCATAATAGGGATGTCTTTGAGGGTGGTCCCTTCATTAGAATTAGTCTTTTGATCAAGATGAAAATTCTTATTGGGAAATAATATCCATGATTTTGATTTTGGTGACCAAAAATATGCATCCTCCTCCTTGCGCTTTTATATAATTTGGGTCTGTTTAGAATACAAAGAGTGATTTCCTTCTCGGGGAAATTTATGTTGGAACTATATAGGGAAAGAAAATCTATAACTAGAGTTACATAAACTTGTACTAAATTAAGTATGAAAATGTTTTCTGCAATTTCCAGCCCAAAAGTTATGATATGGGAGGAGTTATGTACATTTGATTCATTAAGTATCCCATTTTCCATTTTTACCAAAAACATTACTTCCATGCTTTGTTGTGGTATATTAATAGTTATACTAAAAATTTGTGATATTAATGAATGAATATAACCAGACTAAATACTTTCTTTAGCTATATTTTAATGAATAACAAGAAAACCAGTCACCATATTTTTTCAGGATCCATCTCGGCAGTTGTGATGGAAAAAAGCTCACCCTTACTGCATTGTAGGTTATTGATTGTCTCAGAAATCCTTGTCTTAGAGCATTAGTTTGCAAAGTTCGTGGGTTACATTAATTTTTATAAATGAATAATGCTCTGAGAGTTTACTAGAGAATTATTTTCCTCTATCAAATTAGTGGTTTTTTCCTTTTTGTTTTCATTTTCTAGGTTTCCATTCTTCCAACACCTAAAATATTTCATTTCCCTCTTACAAAATTTCCAGGGTGCTTCTTTCCGCACCTTTGACAATTATGATGTTGAAATATCATATCACCATTAGATTTATCCCTTAAACAATCATAATTAAAATTCAATTTCCTCTTTTATCCCCATGAAAACCTTGAGATTAATTGATATCCATTTAGGCTTTGAGCAGACATCAGAAAATTTCTTCATAGCTATAAAAGTCAGGGATTTCAAGGGCTTTTCATAGAATAGATTTCCCCACAAAAGAAGTAGTCAACCATCCATTAATAGATAAAAAAATATAGAAGCATATCATTTAAGTATTTTGATGTTTTCCTCATACACCTCGATTGATTCATCTTCTTTTTTCATGAGTTCAATGAAATATATTTGCATTTTAAGATGAAGAGTTTAAGGAAAATATTGTTGAATTTTTTTATAGAATTTCTTCAACCCCATCACTTCAATAACTTCCTAATTATTGGTATTATTGATCAACATACACCATTGATTACCTTCTACATATATATGATAAATATCCATTAAATCCTTCTCTTTTTTAGAACATTGATGTATGGAGAAGATATTCTCAATGGAATTCATACACTATTCTTCGATTAAGGGACTTGATGATCCATTAAAAGTCAGAGGCATTTGTATCATAAATATCTTAGATAAGTTTTACTCATTCTTATGGGGGGTTTAGGGGATCCTCCTAATATAGTATTATATTTAATAAAATAGTCTGTTGAGAGAATATCCTCATGAATTTCATTATTCTTTCTCCCAATGGGATGCGTATCTTATTGGGGACAATCATGACATTTCCATTCACATTGATTGTTTACCTATTAAATCCTATTTCCAACCATTGATAAGAATAAATTAGAAATTTAGGGATGATTATTATTATTCTTTTAAACACATAAAAGAAAATTTAGTGACACTAAAGGGATAAATTATAAATTACATATATTTTCTTATCTTATGAATTTCTAGGCATCAATATACGTTATCCACTATCTATTTCTAAAAAACTCTCCTTTCAACTTTTTTTGTCCCACTAATAATGGTTCTTAATGATCTATTTAATTTACTAAAGAATACCTCTCAATAGTGATAATGAATGTGTGATGTGAAGTCTGTTGTGTTGGACCAGGTTACTCTGAGTTAGGCACATAACATCCTTTTGGAGTTATTTCCACTAGGTATATCTGGTCTCGAACCACACGCACATGTAGTTTTCATAGTATGATTTTTTTTCATGATAAAACACTTAATCAACAGTTACCAAAATTTAGGATTATTTTCGAATACATAAGCACAACACTATGAATGTTTTATTTTTTTCTAGTCCTAATCCCAAAAATAACTAATGTTTTATTCTTATACAAACTATAACAACCCTTCTCATTATTACACTTTATTAAATTATTTATTACATAAATATATCTTCATATAACCCAAATTATTGTAATTTGAGTTAATTTTGGAATTAAGTAATTTAAAGAACAATTTAAAACAAGAAAAACATTATATTTTTTGAAAAATTGCATAACACGATTATACATAAAATATTATTGGATAAACTAAGGACATACCAATGAAATTTGTGAGCTATAAAACCTTGTAAGGTAATAAACATAGAATAAAATGAATAAAGTGGTACATTTTAGAAAATAGGATTATCAATGGGGCATAAAACAATGTTTAATAATAAGGAATGATATAGCATCATAATCATATCATGTAAAATGTAGAAATAACTTAAAACATTTCACCATAAACATATTCCACATTGATATGCCTATTTATTATAATTTTTTTACTTTATTAATTTTATTCTATGTTTATTCACATATAGGGGTTTATAGCGTACCCATTTCTTATGTATTTTTCTATTTTTATCCCATGTAGTTTTTAGTGCATGCATGTTAAAGAAGTTTTCAATAAAGATGATGTTATTCGAATTTTAATTTTTTTAGTGTACCGAATTAACTCATACACTATAATTATCTATCTATTGGGTTGTATTAAGAGAAATATTATATAATAAATCAATTATTAATTTATACTACGAAGAAGGTTTTATATAGTTTTTTTCATAGGAATATTTAGTTATTTTTGGGATTTGTATTAGAAAACTCTAGAGAAAGCTTTTTTAATATAAATAAGTACAATAAAAACACCCTAAATTTTTGGTAAGTGTTGATTAATTGTTTTATCATGAATGTAAATCCATCTCTGAATACTATACATGGATGTGGTTCTGGCACAGACGTACCTAGGGGTAACAACTCTGATAAGCCGTGTTGTGTCTGACTTGGCGAAACCTTGTACATGAAAACGGGATTTACTATACCCCTTCATTGACCCTATAAAGAGATATAATTTAGTAAATTCATCAGATTATTATAAACCATTTTATTGATAACAAAATAAATACCAAAAGATTATGTTTTATGGAATAGATAATGGATAACAAAGATTAAATGATAGTAATTCCTAAGTTAAGAAAATAATTATAATTTATAATTTATCCCATTAATGTCATTTAATTTAATTTTATGTTTTTAAATGTATAAAAATACCCATCCCCAAATTTCCATTTATTCTATCCAATGGATTTAAATCTGAAGAATTTGGTAAATAATCAATGTGAAGGGAAATGTGACGACTGTCCCCAATAAGATGCCTAACCCGATTGGAGATGAAATAGTGAAATTCATGAGGATAATATCTGAAATAACAAATGTTTAAATTTAAACCTAAATTAGGAAGATCTATTAAATCCACCTAAGAATGAATAAGTTGTACTTGAGAGCTTTATGTGACAAAGGCCTCTAATATTCAACAGATCATTAGATACCTTAATCAAGGAACACTGTATCAACTCCAATGGGAAGATCTTCTCGATCAATAAATGTTATGAACAAGAGAAGGTTTTACTGGATATTCATCACATGGATATAGAATGTATTTATTGGTGGAAATTGATCATTTTTACGAATTTTTATGAAGAGATTGATGCAATGGAGTTGGTGGAATTATAGATAAATAATTAATATATATTGTCCTTATACTCTTTGTCTTATAATAGAAAGGTATTTCATTGAACTCAAGGAAAAAAGATGAAAAATTAATTAGGTTGTATGAGTAAAACATCAAAATACCTGATTGATATGATTCCATTATTTTTTTTAACCTCAAATTCATGGTTGCCAACTTCTTTTGGGGGGAAAACCCAACCTATGAAAATCCTTGGGGATCCTTGACTTTGATATGAATAAAGAAATTATACAATATTCCCTCAAAGTCTAAATGGTGATTGGTGAATCTCAAGGGTATATTGTTTATAAGATGCATAAAGTGGAGTTTAATTATAGTGGTCTAATGAATAAATGTAACGGTGATAATAAATTTCAACATCCCACTTTTCAAAAGAGCAGAATGAAGCACCCTAGAAATTTCCTAATGGGGGAGAGGAAATGTTTTATGTGTGGGTAGGAAGGATACCTAGAAAATGATTTCCAAAAGGAGAAACCCACTAATGTGGTAGAGGAAGATATTTATCCTATCATCCCTTAGTGCATTTTTTAATTCTTAATATTCAAGGAACCAGGGAAATTCTAAAACTAATGCTCTAAGCCAAGGGTTTTTGGATACAATCAACAATATCCATGGAAGAAAGGTTGAGATTTTTTCATCACAACAGCTGAGGTGGATACTAAAAAATATATTCTGACTCATATACTAGTTATTCATTCATAGATAGCTAATTTATTATTTGTTTCTAGTTCTTTACATTCATTAATGTCACACAATTTTAGTAAAACTATTATAACACAAACACAAAGTGTCGATGTAATGTTTATAGTGAAAATATAAAATAGGTAAATTATTGCATCCTATATACATAACTCCTCCCATATCAGAATTTATGTCTGAACTTCCTAGATAATCATGTCATACTTATTTAGGTTGAATTTGACACAATTATGGTTATATATTGGATTTACATATATCTTTATAACATAAATTTCCCCAAGAAGGATATCACTCTCCTTATTGTAAATCAACCAAAATTTTGTAAAAGTACAAATATGGGGATGAATATTCCATATCACCAAAATAAAAAATCATGGATATTATTTCCCTACAAGAAAGCATATCTATCTCAAATGACTTATTCTAAGGAAACAACCATCCTAGAAGAACAGTCTATTGTGATGAAATTTGATGATGTGTTTCTCAAGGAATTACATGGTCTTCCTCATAGCTGATAGTTTGAATTCTTAATAATTCTTATTAATGGTTCATTTTAATTATCAAAGGCTCCCTATAGAATAGATTTTGTGGAACATGATGATATAAAAATAAATAACAAGACAATCATGATAAATGGTTAGTATGACCATGTGCTTCACCATCGAGTGCACCCATCCTACTTGTCATGAAAAAGGATGGATCAATTTGACTTTCTATTGATTACCATGAGATAAAGAAGACCGTTATAAATAAAAAGAAACATATCTATCATATTAATGAACTGCTCAATTATATATATGTAGAAAAATATTTTTTTACTATGGATATGTGGTTAGGATATTATAAAGTTATGTTGAAGAAGGAGGATATCCCCAACATTACATTTTTTACAATGTAAGGGCATTATGTGTTCATAGTGATGACTTTAGAACTCACTAACGCACCATCAATCTTCATGGAAATGATGAATAGAGTTTTTAGATGTTACCTAGATAGATTTTTTGTGTCATTTATAGATGGTATTATAATATTCTCCAAAACCAATGAAGAGTATGACATATATCTTGTAATTTTCCTAAAGATGTTGTGAAAGGAGAAACTTTATGCCATGTAAAAAAATATGACTTCTTTTGGAAGGATGTCTCTTTATTGGGGCCTATGATCACAAGAAATTATATATATTTGGATCCTTCAAATATAAATTCTATTTTATGATTTATTAGGATGACCTTAGTGAATGATATCTATAGTTCCCTTAGATTATTTCAGTACAATAATCAATTTTTGAGAAATTTATTAAGATTTTAAATCCCTCTAACCAAGAGAACTCATAAGGAGGTCATTCTTTCATGGAATGATTAATGTGAAGAGAGTATTAAATAACTAAATACGATTCTTATCACTTCACCCTCTCCCACACTACCCTATGGTGGAGAATTTTTTGTGGTATTCAATGATGCTACAAATGGATTGGGTTGTGTGTTGATGTTGAATGATAGGTTTATGGCCTAGGTATCAAGGCAGTTGAATGTTCATGAACAGAACTACTGAATGGATGATATTAAGGTATATGTAGTTATCTTCAATATAAAAATATAAAGGAACTAAATTTTTGGTGAGAAACCTCAAATATATAATTATCACAAGAGCATAGAGTTTATATTCACATAGAAAGAGCTAAATATGAGACAATGAATATGCTTATAATTGATCAAGGACAATGACTACTCGATTCACTACCATCATATGAAAATTAATAAGGTGGTGAATGATCATACAAGAAATAATCCATAAACTCTATCGTTGATGAGAATTCAAAGGGATCTGATATTCTTAGTTTTGGAAATTATGGACTTGGGAATCATAAAGTAATAAACATCATTAATCCTTTCACAGATGATTGCTCAATCGTCCCTTATGGTGAGGTTAAAGGATTCTCTAATAGGTGATGTGTGATTTCATAAAAAAATAAACTATAAGAAATGACAAATTATTAGATTTAAATATTAATGAAGATGGAGTTGTGAAATTTGGTTTATGACTATGTGTACCATCAAATCCTATGTTAAATAATGGTCTTTTAGATGATTCAAATAGTTCACATTTCTCTATTCACCCAGGACGCACAAAGATGTATCAAGATTTATTGGATCACTATTGGTGGGACAATATAAAGAATGAGGTCACGAAATATACATCAATGTTCTGGGTATGTAAAAATGTAAATTGTAAATGGGAGAAGTCTAAGGGGAAGAAGTAACCATTACCCATTCCTACATAGAAATGGGAAAACATCACCCTGGAATTTGTTAATGAACATATATATAAATCTAGGGGAAACAATGCTATATAGTCTTCATGGATCATATTACAAAGATATATCACTTTATCAACATTCAAGAAGAATTATTATGGGATCAACGTGCATGTATATATATCAAAGAAGTGGTAAGGATGACTAGAGAACAACTATATATTTAATCTGATCAATATTTGATATTAACCACCATTGTTTGGAAAAGTTTCTAACTTACTACAAACACTGAGATGAACTTCATTAAAACCTATTACCATCAAAATGATTGTTAATATGGGTGGAATATTTAGACCCTAGAAGACATGTCGCATCTTTTTTATGGACTTCAATGGAGTACGAGACCAACATCTACCTTTGGTTGATTTATCGAACAACAACAGTTTCCACTCGAGCATCCAAATGGCTCCCGGTGAAGCCTATTAGGGGAAGTGGTGAAGACCACCTACATTTTGGGACGATGTTGGGGAATAAAAACTACTAGGTACTAAAATGGTTGAGGAAATGGTGTAAAAGGATAAGAGAATTTAGTAGGACATCATGGCAACCCATAGTTGAAAAAATATCTATGTTGACAATCGTCGATCAGAACCAGAGTTGGATGATAGAGAAATCTTATTCTTCCAAATTTCTCCATGGAAAAATGTCATGATATTTGGGAAGAAGGGAAATCATAGTCTAAGATACATTGACCCCTATGAGATCCTAGATCGCATCAGATATGTGGAAAACCAACTTTCAATCTCACCTAATCTATCTAAAGTACATGATGTATTCCATGTATCTCTTTTTTGAAAGTACCTACCAAAACCCTTACAAGTAAAAAATTCAGATGTGGTATTATTGGAGAATGATCTATCATATGAAGTGGAACCAGTGAATATCTTAGATCATAGAGAAAATGTTCTTCAAAATAAGATAATGAACTTGGTTGAAGTTCTATGGAGAAACCAATAGTTTGAATAGGCTACATAGGAACTGAAGGAGGTTATGAAACAATGTTTCCCTCATCTATTTTATTATGGGAAACAACTGTTTTTAGGGTAAAATTTATTAAGGGGGTAGATTTTAATGACCCAATATTTTATAAATAAAATTATACTTTTGATTAAATTATATTTCTATGTTTGTAACACGGTTATAGAAAAAATATGCACTTACTTGGTTTTATTATATTCTATCATATTTAAAGGACCGTTATAAAACATTACCGAAGATAATATATTTGTTTAATAGTGGCCACATGATTAGTATAAATATGGGGTTGTAACAATTCTATTTGACATAGAAAAATGAAGTGATGGACTCAACCATTAAGATCGTACCCTATAAATCTCATTTATTAGGGATTTTGAGGGAGATAACGTCATTGTGATATTAAATTTACCATGCCCAATAAGATATCCAACAACTTAATCATGACTGAAAATATTTTTTATAAAATTTCAAGCTCATTGATATCACGACCCAAACAATTTATGCCAAACCACCCAATGAAAGTCTCACTACCACAGACCTTACTCTTATGGACATTGATGGTGTCTTTTAGGGGGATGTACCAAGTCCCTAGAAATATGATTATGTACATTATTTCATATATAATAAAGAATATATTTTCATCCTATTATTGTTAATTTATAAATTATTTTTATTTTGTTATAATAAAAAATAGCAATTTTGATTAATATTTAAATTCAATTATGGAATTTATTTTGATGAATTAATTTATTTTTTAATAAATTATATTTTAATAAAATATTATAAATAAATAATTTTTTAAAATAAAAATGATAATATTCATTTTCTGATGTTAAATATACTTTTAATAGGGGTTAAAATACTTTTATTGTCAAAAAAACCCATCATCTCTCATTAAACATCGATTATTATTATAAAGTGAAAATTAAAATATTTAGAAAATTATTTAGATAAAATGAATGTTATTTTTTCAATCATTGAATCTAAATTTTCTAATGCTGAGTTTTTCATAATTTTCTGAGGCAGTTGATTTTTGGTGTAAAAATTAAATATCATATTAATATACTTTGTGTATTATGAAAACATAATGATCAAAAAGCAATGTAGTAAATACAATTAAAGGTATAAAAAACGAAATATTTGTTTTTTATTTAAAATTATCATATTTTATCTTTATTTTTTGGAATTTTATGATGCCATTATGAATCCTCAAAAAACTATTCTTATATATTAATGTTTTAAAATCTTTTCTATCATCCATTCTCATAAGAACTATAATGATTTATTATGATATGAGAGGTTATTTTTATTGGTCTAGTTTGAAGCATGACTTTTATAATTATGTGTTTCATTGTTACAGCCACCCATATATAAAAATAGTGAACTTGAATCCATCTAGTTTCCTCAAATCTCATCGCATCCCTATTTGGTAATGGTATATAGTATATGTGGATCTCATAATTGGATTTCCATTGAATCAATAGAGAAAAAATTATATCTAGGTAGTGATAGATCTGTTGAAGAAATAGAATCATTTTATTCTAATTAAGTAATCCACTACAGTCATAGATTTGGGTATGATATACGTATAAGACGTGGTAATGCTTCATGGGGTCCCATATATCATTAGATCTAATAAGAATCCCATGTTTACTTATATATTTTGGTACAGTCTCCAATATGTGATGGGGAATCAATTATGATTGAGAATGACATATAATCCTTAGATGGATAGTCATATATAGCTTGTTATACAAATTTTGGAGGGTATTCACAATGCCTTCATCTTGGATTTCATTGGATCACAAGATATACATCTGGGACTGGTTGATTTTCATTATAATAATAGTTGAAGATCATTTATCAGAATGGATCCCTTTAAGGATTTTTATGGTCACCTATCCATTTCACCTCTTTGTAAGTGAGAGGTGTGTGACGCCTCTCTTATAAGACTATGTATCATTCAGAATACATCAATGAATATTCATGATATAACATGATTCTCGATATTTTCTTTGAGTTCTTAGAAATAATATGTGGATCATCATTATCATCCTTCATTGTTTTTCAGTGGTGAAAAAACAATTATTGAAATTTTCACTCCATTTAGGGCATCATCCACTTTTGTAATTAGGGATATATTTCTTTTAGGTATTTAGGACTATTTTTGATCACTAAGGTACTTGGTTGAGTTTCATAGCGGTTGGATTTACCAATATAGTTGATAGGACTTCATGAATGTTTCAATATATCTCAGATCATGATGTACCACCAAGATCATTCTCTTGTTCTAAGTAGCAAGAAAATTTATTTGGAGCCATATGTCTTTGTTATGGAGTAATAATTTGGGATAATTGATCCATAGATCAATATATTCTATTATATTTCTATAATGTTTGTCAAATTTTTATGGTGGCATTGATCAAATTGTCTCAAGGAATGGGATTATGAATAGTCAATGAGAGTGTAGTGACCTCACCTTATTCTGGATCATCCTCCTTTTACATTACATTCTAGTGATATAAAATTTTATGGTGGAAATATTTATAAAATTATCAACTTTAATTTATTTCTCATTTTAAGCCTTGACACAAAATAGTGGGTTTTATTAAATTGATTGTGGTGTGTTTTTGGAATTAGAGTAAGGATATGATTCAATGGTTTGAAAATATCTAAAATATTTGATGCACTCTATGAATTGAATATTCATGATGTGAAATAATCCTAGGAAAAAGAAATGAATTTTAATTTTATTATATGAAACATACACATGATGAGAGATGTTGTTCACATCCGAAATAAAGATCTCGAGATTTTAAACCAAGGAGATGTGTTTTTTTATCTCTAGGTAATATTATAAGTTCATATAGTGAATCAAATATTTAAGACATGTTTTTTCTAGTTTATTTAACTTTTTAATTTCTAAATCTTCTCCAACTAATATTTCACCACCTCCCTTGAAACATATGTCTTTTCAAGATGATTTTTGGTGAATACATCTCTTCTAGGCTTCCATATTGGTTCTTTGATCTCAAGGTTTCATGGTTTCTCATATTTTACTAAGTGTGATTTTCAATTATCTTTTTTTATTATCTTTGAATTATAGGTGGTATTTTGATACGTTTTTAGATTTTTTGATCATATTTTGATCATTATCTAATCTCTTCTATACCCTTTTTTCCTTAATATTTTGATTCTGGATAACTTGTTCATTATTGTGAATACCCTGAGATTATATTGGTATTCTTTTATGTAACTTCTATGAAAACTGATATAATTATGGAATTCAATTTTATGATGTGAGAATTGGAGATAAGTACTTCATTCATAGATCATCCCTTCACATACCCTTTTGATGTGTGTGTGGATCATGTCACTGTTACAGTGTGACCCATGATTTAGATATGGGGATCTATATCTTGACATTAATGGATAACCCATAAAGCTCTTTATTTAGTATAAATTTTTTCTAATGAATTGAAATTATGATAAAATTATTTGTTTTGTGTGTGTAAAAATATTTTTTGATAAATTATGGTTTCCCCTATTTTGATAAAATAAATGTATTTTTCAAATTAGTGTGAAATATATTTTGAATTTATTTTAATTATTTTTTTTATGAATAAATGATTTCATGGATTTTTTTTCAAAATGTGGAATAATTTTGAAATTGATTTGATATATTTTAAAAATTGTGTCATGGGTACTTCAATAGAGGTAATGTTATTTGGCCATGTCTATTGTTTTTGTAAGTGGGTTGAATTTCTTGGGTGCTTCTCCATTCATAGATCATTGAGAATCTTTCTCTTTGAACAAGATTGAAATTTTTGGGGGTTCACTTTCTATGTGTTTTCACTATTCACAAGAAATTTATGTGTGGTTCCATGAACTTATATTCAAACCAGTATTTGATTGAGATTGAGGTATGATTGACCAAGAAAAATAACATTACATTATCCATGGGGTTTTTCATTTTTGTTTTAAATTTGTAATTCATGGTTTTATATGATATTATAAATTCTTTTATGAATAATATTTGTTCTTTTGATTATTATTTTTTACTATTTTAACTAGCTTGTGATAGATTCATAAAAATGGTGAATTGTCTACTATGATTTTGATTAAAAAAACTATATAACTATTTTTCAATCCATTTTATCTTTCAAATTGTGTATGTTTGTATTATTGTAAAATAAATTATTATGGAATAACTAGGTGAGATACTACTGAACCTTTTTATATCACACCTTTATCACTCCCACTATGGTGTGTAAACGTATGTTTATTATATACAAGAAAGGGTAAGGTTTTATAGTGAAGCCGTGATTTTTTTTCAAGTAGTTGGGTATCTAGCGGTGAGATGGTTGGAAGTTTCCCACTATCACATGGAGCATCTATTATTTATTTTGGGTTATCCTTCATGTAGTTTTTGAACATTTAAATGGGTATTTTATGCATACATTATGGATGTATCACTACCATTGGTACTCTTTGTCATAGAATTTTTTTTGGTAGTTTTATTTTCATGTATATTTATTCCTTGTATGTTATTATTGGTTGGAATAAACTATTACCCATTCAATTTTTTGATTCCCAGGTTTTATTCACCAACTCATTGGGTGTGTTAACACCCCTTATTCATTATTTCTATCCATTTTGGATATAAATATGATGGGGGTTTGAGGGTACATTTTGATTGGGTTAGTAAAATTTACCATTGAAAATTGGAAACAAAAAATAGTAATGTCACATGAGTAAAAACATATTTTTTTGAATATTGATAATGTAAATGGAGGAACACCCGTCATTAAATAAGGTTATATTTTTAATAAAAACATTTCACCTTTATAATAAATAAATTCACCAAGAAAAAAAATATTTTAAATAGATTCATATTTTTCCCAATATTAAAAGTGGAAATTAATTCTGAAATAATAAATAAAATGTATTATTTAACGTAAAATATTGATTCTAAAGGAATAATATTTTAATTAAGTGATGTGAAATTCGAGTTAGCTATTTCTCTTATGAATCACTACTGGAAATCGGATCTTTCCCAACGCTTCTATACCAACGGTTTGTAAAAACCGTTACTATAGGTCCCCTTTCCCATCGGTTTAGCCAAACCGTTGAGAAAGCCATCTCTGAGGCCACCTTTCCCAACAGTTTTAGAAAACTGTTGGGAAAAGTTCACTTTGTGGCCACCTTTCCCAACGGTTTAGCCAAACCGTTGGGAAAGCGATACCCTTTCCCAGCAGTTTTTGAAAACCGTTGAGAAAATACCACTTTGTGGAAACCTTTCCCAATGGTTTGGCCAAACCATTGGAAAAGGGTATACCTATCCCAACGGTTTGCCAAAAATGTTGGGAAAGGTCCCCAATATATCAACCTTCCACCTAGAATTGAATCCAGAATCAGGACCTATACCAACGGTTGTCAAAACCATTGGTATAGGTCTATACCAATCGTTTTGACAACTGTTGGTATAGTCCCTTTGAATTTTTATTAGATCTTCTTACCTAGAACATTATATAAATAAATATTTAAAATAATTATGAAAATAAATATATATATTTATGTTATTATGTTCACCAAATTCATGTTAGGTTAGTGGTTAAGTTGTTAAATGATAAACTAGGGGGTCCTGGGATCAAATCCCAGTGAATGTTTTTTTTGAAATACATATACCAATGGTTCCATAACTGTTGGTATAGATTTTCATATTAATTATACCAACGGTTTCCAAAACCGTTGGTATAGGTCTATACCACCAGTTTTCCCAAAACTGTTGGTATAGACCTATCCCAACGGCTTACATGGCAACTATTCTCCAAACCATTGGTATAGGTTGTACCAACGGTTTGGAGGCCTATACCAACAATTCCAAACTGTTGGTATATGTCAGTTTTCCTGTAGGGAATGTTACAATTAATGATTCAAGAGTCATTTGAAAAGTTTTCTATATTATGTAAATGTAAATAAAAATTACAAAAACATAAAATAAAATACTCTAAAATAAAAGAAAATAACATTTCTAACATATATTAAGAAATATTTAGTGGAACAATCATAACACAGTGAATGAGAATTGAGTTATAAAATACATTTTCCGTAAATGAAATATAACTGTCAAAACAAAATAAGAGGGATACAATGAAGTAGACATTAAAATTTATTTATATTAACAAAATTGGCGATACATTAAATAAATTAGGTATTGAATTCATTATTAAAAATTTAATTATTGTGAGAAATATCAAACATGTCTCATGGATTTTAAAATGAGACAAAAAAACACTTAGCTTAATCCCTTACTTCCTCTAAGGAAATTTAATATGTTGTATAAAAATATAAATATATTTATATTATAATTCAAAAACTTATACACATAAATTTTCATTAATATATATTAGTGATAATTATTTAAAATTGATATATTATTTAGTTATAACATATTACAATCAGTTGTTAGTAACACCAATTTTGTTATATATTCTTTATGTTACTGATTTTAGTACACACTATTTGACAACATGTTCATAATTCCTTAATTAATTAAGGTACTATAACAAATAACTAATTTATTATTTATAAATCTTTTGTCTCATTAAAAATTTGTTTTACATATATTGTATAATAATAGAATTTGTGTCGGTTTATTTGGATAATTTGAGCGATCAATGATGATAATTTAATAATATCTTAAATACTTAATATAACCTTTATATAGATATAAAATAATCATAATTTTAATATTAATATGAAATTATATTATTATTTAATATCCCAAAGTCATCCTTGATAGGTTTTTATAGCATCATTTAGATATGTGGGTAAATGAACCATAAAAACAACATGTTGTTTCTTGATGGGTGAGTATGGTTCGGGATTTTTATAAAAAAATTATAAATGAATCCTCATGAATTTAATTGTATTTTTCTATGATTTTTAATCATATTTTCATATTTTTTTAAAATCCTAAAAACCATGGTAAAAAACATTATTTTTTGGTGGCATTAGTCTGCACAACACATGATTATCCTCGCTATTTCTTAAAAAATGATTGGGGTGGGTGTAGATAAGAAAACATATTTAGAAATTATAAATAAAATATATCTAACATATTTATTCATAAATATAATTATTGAAACATTTCACAAGAGGTGGTGTTGAAAAAATGAAAGACGTCATTTCATGGAGGTGATGGTCCGCAAAAAAGCAGAATCAACATTCTTTTTTTAATATTTTCAAGTAAGAATCAATAATTTTTTTAAAATTATTTTATTATCAATAATGTAAATAAGTAATATTTTATCATTATATTAGAGAGTCTAAAGTTTTTTTGGAAATATTAACAATAAGATGTTAGGAGTTCGGTATAACTCATGATGACAACTAAATTTGTATCTTATAAATCTACTTGAAAATGAGGAATTAGACTATATAATTGAGACCATATATTTATAGAAATGAAATAGGATTATATGTTAGAATAAATGTTATTTTTTCAAGATGAAATTCTAATATATATTCATGGATAGAAGGGGTGTAATTATTCCCTCTTTATAAGTGAATATATGGGTAATTTTCAGAGTACCTGGTACTTTGTAATAATGGAATATTATTATTCAATGGTCAAATGTACCAAAATATAAAATTTTGCATTAGTGATAGTTTTTTGGAATATTTTCCTCTCCCCCATTCATATTTTAGTATACTTGTAGTTGTTTGTGGTATTTTTTCCTAGATTAAAATTACGAATGACATTAAATTCCTTGAAATAAATAAGATAATTATAAAATAATAATAAATATTGTGTCTTTAGTTGAAATAAAAATCATAATTTTACAATAAAAAATATAATTAAAAGAAAATACCAAAAAATATTTAAATTTTAAAAAAATGTAAATTATGTTCTAGAATTTAAACATAGATTTTGTTATTTTCTTATAATATTTTAAAATACATACATTTATTCTGTAAGTAAATATATAATAATTTTTCATAACATTGAGGTCTTTCCCAGATATTGATAAAGACATGATATTTACAATTTTGGAAAAAACTATATTTTTCACTATTCACATGAAAATTATTTATTTTTTAAATATAAAAAAGTAATGCTAACATAATATTTTCACTATTAATAAATAAATAATTATCTTTTAAAAAATAATATTTCTAGAAGCTAATTTTTTTTATTTTACATGAAAATAAAATCTATAAACAAAAACTATTTTTTAGAAAAAAGGTCCTTTAAATCATTATGTGTTCATAATAAAATTTAGTCTTCATTTATAATTGATTTAAGTATTTTTTAAAAAATATGTGTTATTATTTAAAAAATTTGTTAAAAATATTCAAAAAATGTTGAGAGTCATTTTAGTTCAGTTTTACGTATGAAACAAGCTATGAAACATAATATTAATTCAGTAAAAAGATTATATTCCAAAATCATGAAGCACCGCATTCTCTCCATTACATTTAAATAAACTAAAACCTTGCAATTTTAAATATTGTACACTAATGAGTGAATCATACATATCCATATGAAACTCAAAATATATTTTATACTAAGTTATCATCCTCAAAATCATAGATACTAAGAGACTCAGAATTTCACACATCATAATAACATATAATGATTCCCCTTTATATAAATAATTTTCACTAATTATAATTAATTTGGATGTATTTGGGGCATAACATTCATAGTTTAATTATTTTCATCCTATTTCAACCAAATGCAACAAAAAAATTATTATTATATATTATAGAATGAGAGATAATTGTCATATGAATATGAAATTCGAATATAATGATTAATTCAACAGTTAAATCTTAATTTCAACCCAAAATACTATGTCAAATCAGTTTCATCTTATCACACTTGGTTTATTCCAAGTTACTTTGTTTTTTTCTCTCATGATTCTTAAATTAATCCAGAAAAGTAATTATGATATAAATCTTTCGTATGGGTTCATAAAGAGAATATAATAAACCAAATAATATCTCATGAGAGTGTTCATCAATTTGTGTAATATTAGGCCCACTCATCATTCACTAGATTAAATATTTAGTTAACAATCAATCATGCATTTTCTATGATATTACCCCTAAGTGTAATTTTTCCACAACAACATACACTTTCCCATATCTTCATATGGGTGTGATTTCTAGCTCGACCTCATAATATCTACATTACTAAAAAAATAAGATATAATGTTAAACATAGACACATCCCTTAGAATTATATCAAGTGTTATCACTAATGTTTTATTATCATAATCCACGAAAATAACTAAGCCAATACTTAAAAATAACAAAACCCTACTTTGATACCAACTATAATAGCCCATGATAAACATATCATTATTTTACATCATTTACATAAAAACATTTCATCCTAAAATAATCTCACAATTTCAATTATTCAATGTTTAGCTCTTTAAAAATTTGTTAAATAAGAAACATACTATATGAAACTTGTGAATAATTCACAACATTTTAACTACACTAGATCCACTTCTTGAAATTTCATTAGTTATAGTCATATTCATAAACTAGTAAAATAAAACATATTATTGGGATGCTCATAAATTCTTATTAAGGGAAACAAAATCATCAACATGTAATCATGGGTTGGATAATAAGCATGAGAGAAAACATAAGTAGGGATAAATTTCTTGTTGAATAGATCACATAATAATAAGGGTTTTTTCATCTCAATATTGAAGTACATGTGATCTAAAATGAATGGTCATATAAAATGAAAATATGGTATGTAATTATTATATAACAATCTCAAATCATGTAGCATAGTTATAGGAATATTGAAATATAAAATGTCATTGAAACCTGGCATGATAAACAGTTAAGGAACAATTATGAGTGTATAAATTATTGTAAGAAATGGTTCATGCATCATGTTCCCAAGATAAAATGAGTGAAAATAATCCTCATACTAAGAAACATTTGAACAATGATTCCCACATCATGTTCACACTATAAAATTGTGAAAAAATATCATATATATGGCTCACACTAAAAAAATATTTGGAAATCATTATGCATCAAGTTTACACAAAAAAATAGAAAAAGATTCCCAAATCACATCTAGAGAAAAAATATTTTAAGAAATATTCCCAAATCATGTTCATAAATTTTTTTATGAAACATACTCTCCTTTCATGTCTACACAATAAACTTGTAAAACAAAATTCCAACAACCTGTTTACACCAAACAAAAATGAGTGAAATAGTCTTTCATACATCATGTTAACATAAGAAACTTGTGAAAAATGATTCCAAAACCATGTTCACAGAATAAAATTGTGAATAATGTATCATATATCTGGTTCACACAAAAAACATATTGAAAAATCATCATGCATCATGTTTACACAAAAAATAATTGAAAATATCTACCCAAATCATATCCACACAAGAAAGATTTGATGAAATATTCCCAAATCATATTCATAATTTTTTTATGAAACATACTCTTCTATCATGTCCTCACAATAAACTGGTAAAAAAATTACAACATTAGGATTACACCAATCAATTATGATGGATGATTCTTGCACCATGTTCACACAACATTTAATCATCTCATATCAAACAAAATATTCACTAATTTATTAGAGTATGATTTATAACCCTGAACGTCCATAATTCACATGTATGTGTTCCATATGAAAAATAATATATCATCAAATCCTTAGTAACTAATAAAAAGAAAATTTTGATTCATGTAATTTCTAGATGGTATCACCAAAATTTACCCCAAGAATATAAATGGTTGATACAGAAAATAAAATTTTCCAAAATGAGTATTTATAAAGGGAATTAAAAAAGGTGATTCATGGAAATTAATTTCAAAGGAAATAAATCCTTTATAGAGAAATATAAAAATATAGGTGAAAACATAAAATAGTTTTTATAATTTTTATTCACCCTTCGTGTAAATGATGAACTTATGGACACTTTGAGATGTTATTTTGAAAAAATTTAAGTGAAATAATTTAAATAATTTATTTTTATTATGAAAATTCATTTTTTTATCCTTGAATGAAATTATTTCAAAATGGTTACATGAAAAAATCCATTTATGTTTAAAGTTTTTAAAAGGAATCATAAATAATGGAACATTGAAAAACATATAAAACATAAAATAGGTAAAGTAATATTTTTGAAATGATATTATTTTTTAAATGTTCATTATTAATATTTAATTTAATATAAATAATGTATTTCTATATTTAATGTGAAGTGAACAAAATGGTTTATTTTAGAAGGCTGGAATGCCTTTTTAATATTTAGAAATTCATTTGGTGAAAGCATATATCATAAAAAGTGGAGTAGAATTTCGTTTTGAAAATAATTAATGGGGAATTCTTATCTCACATGATTATTCACATTTTTTATTTTCAAATTATGAAATGAAATTATTTTTTGGAATAATTAATATGGAAATGGAGGAAAACCCATATTTAAAAGAGCAGATATTTTTTATTATAAACATTGCATGTTTATGAGAAAAAAGTTCATCATGAAATAATATTTGATATAAAATTTAGTTTCCCCATAGGGTTAGGATGAAATATATTTTGAAATTAAAAATTAAATAATTTAAAAACATATATTATTAATGATTAAGGAATAAAATTTAAACTAAAATAAGGGAAATCCAGGTTAACCAATTACCATATAGTTAACATAATTCATGAATCAAGAACAATTTGGTAATAATTTTATATTTTATACCTGTAAATACATAATAATTAATGAAAAAAAACCAAATAAAAAATAAAATATATTAATGCGTCCAATTTAAATAAAATAAGTTATATAAGAAAAATCCTAACTAAATTATTGAGAATTGATTTACCAAAACTCTTAGGAGAAAGGTACCGTAATATTGAAAAATATATAAAAAAATTTCTCTTAATTACACATTAATACATGATTTAATAAGAAATATTACACTTAATACAACCTAAATAATTATTAATTCATTTTTATAATGGAAGTAGATAAATTTCGTAACAATTTAAAATAGGAAAAACATCATCTTAATCTAAAACATCCTTAACAAGCTCACACTTAAAACTACATATGATAACCTTGGGACATACATAATAAAAGGGTGTGATATAAATATTATTTAGGTTATAAACATATGATAATATGAATAATTAGTACATTTTATACAATAGGAATATCAATTGGTCAAAAAATGAAAATGAATAATAAGGCATGATATAGCATGATAATTGTAAAAAGGGAAATGTGGAAACAACTTAAAACACTACATCATAACCGTAAGTCAAGGCTAAATTCTAAGAAATAATATTGGAAAAAGTCCAATAAATTAATTAAGATAACATACTATCCAATCATTAAATCTAATTAGTGCATAAATTACCCAATGCATTGGACTGCTATATATTTCTATGAACAGCAGTCATATTCATTTCATACTCATTCTTAAGTGTTCCACATATTCATACAACATCGATTCGTTAATCATCACATTTAATTCCAAGATCCATGTGTGTTGAATAACTATAGGTATGATCCATGAAAAAATGTTATATGTTTATAAAGGTGAACACCCTTGATAAGAGATTAGTATGGTATTTACTACACAATTTTTTTGTCCTGGAAAATATTGTTGAAATTTCGACAGCATCACGATGTCACATAAAATTTCATAAAAATGGTTTGATGTGTGAGAAAAGGGTATCTAATAATTTGAAAATATATTGGATATCATGTAGGATGTGTAATTACATATCTCATTATAATTAAATAAAGATAAAAGATATAATGTAAAGAAGATGCTTGAATAAATAGGAGAAATGAAATGATCCCTTACTTGAGTGTGTGAAATTGTATACTTCAGAGAAACTTATTGAGGTCTTGGGAAAACCTTTTTAGGAATTTATAGTGGATTTGTAATATTATTTATGTGATCCAATTATTTTTTATGAAAAATTAATTGCAGGTTCGGTGGGTTTATATACCAAATGAGTGGGGTTTTCCCTATTATTTATCAAACATGGGTTTGGGCACTATATAATAAGATAACCAAAACCACAATCCATCACTTTATTTTTAGACATGAATTAATCCAAATGGGATTTTTTTAAATTATATCAAAATTACATGGTCTGAACATAATAAAATAATACCATTTATTAC
The DNA here is from genome assembly GCA_963277665.1 of Viscum album. NCBI lineage: Eukaryota > Viridiplantae > Streptophyta > Magnoliopsida > Santalales > Viscaceae > Viscum > Viscum album. The sequence goes on along the minus strand of OY728163.1, from coordinate 1,842,776,317 downwards.
ATGGATGTGAGTCACACTATTAATGAAATGATTTTAAAACTTTAAAATATATTAATGGTTTTGGAGGATTCAAAATGTATTAATAAAATTAATAAAAATAAGTTAAAATATCAATATTTCAAAGATAAAACATATATTTCTCCGTTAATACCTTTTATAGTATTTATTACATCATTTTTGTCTCATCATGATGTCATAATACACTAAGTATATTTATTAGATATTTATTTTTTACTTGAAAATTGGATTGTCTTAGAAAATTATGAAAAAATAACCATTGGATAATTTTGAAGTAATGATTCCAAAAATAAAATTCATTTTATCTAAAAAAATTTCTATATATCTAAATTTTCACTTTTAATATAAAAATTGACATTTATAGAGAAATGTATTGTTTTTTTAAAAATAATAGTTTTATAACACTTATTAAAATTACATTTGACATCATAAAAATTATATGATCATTTATATTTGATAAAAATATTTTATTAAAATATTATTTATTTAATAATCCTTTTATTCATCAAACTAAATTCCTTAATTTAATTTGAATATTACCCTAAAATACTATTTGATTTTTATTATATCAACACAAAAATAATTCATAATGTAAAAATAATATGATCAAAATATATTCATAATTTTATAAAAAAATAATAAACATGATCATATTTATAGGTTCATGAAACTTATCCCTTCAATAAATAAATAAATTCAAGAAGAGTGAGGTTTGTGACAATAAGACTCTCATGGGGTGGATTATCATACATTTTTTGGGCCATGATCAAGAGGCTCTTGAAAATTTCATGTAAATAGATTCATTCATGATAAATTTTTGGATTTCATCTTGGACTTATTCTAGAAAAAATCCTAATGATTATATATTCCTCGAAATCTCTGATTAATGGGATTTATGTGGTACTATCCTACTTTTTGAGGCCATCACTTCATTGTTCTATGTCAATTGGATTTTATAATGCCCTATATATATACTAATCATGTGGTCACTGTTCAATGAATATATTATAAGTAGTAATGATTTATAATGGCCATTTAAATATGATAGAATATAAAAAACCCCAGGGCATTATATTTGTTTTATATAACCATAATACATCATAAAAATTTAATTAATTCCAAATAGGAATTCTATTTATAATAGTCCAGGTCATTACAATCTTCACCCTCATGAGAATTTTCTCTAAATTTTTTTTCCAACAATGATAAAGATGAGGGTAACTCTATTTCATCACCTCTTTGGGTTCCCAAATCGCTTCATCAAAATTTTTCTTTCTCCACTGTAATTTGACCAGGTTTATTATCTTATTTCAATGAACTCTTTCTCAATGATCTATGATCTTCACTGATTTCTCTTCATAGGAAGGATCATTCTCAAATGGTACCACCTTTTGATTGAGAACATATGAGGGGTCCGGTAAGTACTTTCTCAAGAGGGATACATGTAACAAATATCTTACTTGAGATATGTTATATTATAGTGCAAGTTAGTAGGCCATCACTCAGATGGGATCGAGGATATCAATGGGTTTAGTGTATCTTGGATTAAGATTTCCCTTATTTAAAAAACATAAGACATTATTCGATGGAGTTATATAGAGTAATACCATGTACCCAACATTAAACTATAGGTCTCATTGACGATTGTCTGTGTAACTCTTTTCTAGACTCTAAGTAGTCTAGATGTAACGTTGAATGGTATTAACTTGTTACACCATTTCCTTGTCCATTTTAGGACCTAGAATTTTTTATTCCCCAACTTCATCCCAACATGAAGATGTTCTTCACCTCTTCCCGTGAAGGGATTTATAGGAAGCCATTTGTATTATTGAGTGGAACTACTATTGTAAGAGAACTCGACCAGAGGTAGCAGTTGGTCTCATTCTCATTTTATTTCCATAGAAAATGATTCAAAAATGTATTCTAGTTTATGAATAGTCTACTTATTTTTTCATCAGTTTGAGGCTGATAGGACATACTAATGTTCATATTAGTGTTTTTATAATGATGGATACTCTTCTAGAACAAGGATGTGAATCTCTGATAATGACCAGATAGAATTGATAGTGGTATTCCATGCATCCTTACCACTTATATGATGTGTATTCATGAAATTTGATCTAGTGAAAATTCCAATCAAATTGTGATAATGTTATATGTCTTTGTAATATGGTTCACATAAACCCAAGCCTTTTCTCCTGGGGATGTCTTCATATTCTTTGTGACAAAGTCCATGGTGATGTTTTCCAATATCTTTGTCGTATAGGTAATGATTTCATCATCCCCTTGAACATATTCCTTCCATCCTTCACTTTATAATATTCTAGGAACCTTAATGTATATTCATAAACATCATTCTTGATATTATCCAACTAATAGTTCCATCATAGATTTTGACACATCTTTGTTCCTTCTGGTTAAATCGAGAATGTCAAACTATGTACATCATCCAATAGTTCCTTCTTTAACATAGGGTTTTATGGTACACATATTAATGACCCAAATCTCAAAAAACCTTCTTTTTTAACATTAAACTATGATAATTTCCCTTTTTTATAGTTTTTACCCTCTTTTGAAGTCCCACATCACCAAATTTAGCATCCTTGAACCTATTTATAAGTAATGGTTGAGCAATAATTTATGAAAGGATTACTGATATACCATAATTGATGATTCCCATCACCATACTCTCTGAATATTTGATGATCAGAACCCTATCAATTATTATGAATAATAGAATTGATGGAACTTTTATACTTAGATAATTCACCACTTTATTTTATTTCTGAGGATGGTACTAAATTTAGCAGTCACAATCCATGATCAGCATTAACCATTGTCATTGGAAGATATTCATCTATTTCTGTGTGAATATAAACTTGAGTATTTTTTTATAATTATATATTTCAAACGTATCCCCAAAGATATAGTTATGTAAGATTTTCAAAGAAAATATAACTCCATCCAACACCAGATCATGCATTATGTAGTTATATTCATGAACTTTAAACTACCTTGATTCATAAGCCATGAGTTTTTTATTTTTCATTAACACATATCCCAAACCCTTTTTTGAATCATCGTTGTATACCACTAAAAGTTCCTCACATGAGGCTAGTGTGATCATGGGTGTAGTGATAAGTCTCTTTTTTAGTTCCTTGAATCTCTATTCACATTCATCATTCCAAGAAAACATGACCCCCTTCCAGGTTTTCTAAGTTATAGGGTTTGATAATCATGGGAAATTTCTCATAAATCAAAGATAGTGCATTTCCAATATAATGAATATACCTATATATGTTATATATGTTGGCCTAAAAATCATTCAATTACCCTTTGATTAATATGTCCATATATATCTCATTTCTTGTGATGTTATTCCCATATAATGAGATATCCTTCCACTAGAACACACATTTATTTTATTTGCAATAATGATTCTCATTTTGCAAGGTCTTTATCACAGTGCTCAAATACTCCTCATGCTCCTCTTTGGTTTTGGAGAATATTATAATATCTTATATAATGTCTACCAAAAATTTGTGGAGATAATCTCTAAAGACTATATTCATCATGTCCACGAATATTGATGAAGCATTACTGATTCCTAAATGTTTCACTATGAAATTATAGTTCCCATACTTTAGTCAAAAAGTGTTCTTGGGGATAACGTCCTTCTTGAAACAAACATGATAATATCTTAATAGCATATCAACATTGGAGACGTATTTTTCTCCTCATATTTGATCAATCAAGTCATAAATATAAGGTAGATGATACTTTTTCTTTATCATGACCTTGTTTAACTCATGATAATCAATATAAAGACCCATTGATTTTTCTTTCTTCTGGACAAAGATAACTAGTGCACCCGAGGGTGAAGATCTTAGGCATGGGAAGACATTATCATATTATCATGTAGTTTTTCCTTTATCTACTCATGTTCCCCAAAAAAATCCTATATAGAGTCTTGGATTATAGAAATTCCTTGGGTATAAACTCGATTTGGAGTTGAACCTCTTAGCTTGAAGGAAGACCAGGAAATTCCTCGAGAAACTAATCGGTGTATTCCCTCATAATGGAAATGTCTTTGAGGATGGTTCTTTCCTTAGACTCTGTCATTTGATCTAGATACAATTATTCATATGGAAAAAATATTCCATGCTTGTGTTGTTGGTTTGAAATAATATTTATCCCATTCCATGCACTTTTACAGAATCAAGGGTCAATTATCAATAAGAAGAGTGATTTATTATCAGAGAAATTTATGTTGGCTCTATATAAGAAAATCCAATCCATACCCATAATTGCATCGAATTCAAAAAAATGATGTATGAAAAGGTTATCTAGGATGTTCGTCACACATGATTTTATAGGGTAGGAGTTATATACTTAGTGTGTAATAATTTCCCCATTTATCATTTTCACTAACAGCTATACTTCCATTCTTTGTAGTGGTGATTTAATTGTTTTAATAAAAAATTGTGATATAAAAGAATGTTTATAAAAATAATCTAATTATTATTTCTCTAGAATTTAATGAACAACTAGTATACCTATCCCCAAATCATTTATGGGATCCTCGTTTACTTTTTTGATGGAAAAAACGTGCATATCCTAGCTTGGAGTTTGTTAGTCTCCTTAGAAAACCGTATGATTGATGGATTGGTTTGAAAAGTTCCTTAGTTCAATTAAATTATAGTAGTGAAAAAAGTGTCAAGGGTTTATTGGGGAATTATTTCCCTCCATTTAAATAGTGGTATTGTTATATCGATAATCATTAGCTAGATAACCTTCTATCCCACACCTGAAGAATTTCCTCACCCCCTTAGGTAATTTCCAGGGCAATTATTTTCACACCATAGACAAGTGGGATGTTAAAATTTCAGGTCATTGTTGGATTTCTCAATCAGACTGCCAAAATTAAACTCCACTTTCAATTTCATATCCTCGTGATACCCTTGAGATTCTCTAATATATATTTCAACTTTGAGGGAACATCATTCAATTTCGTTATAGCTATCAAAGTCACAGATTTCAAGGGATTTCTGTCAACTATGTTTTATCCTAAAAAAGAAGTGGTCAAACCTATATTCAGGTGTAATAACAAAGTCAGCGGCATATTGTGAAAGTATTGTTATGTTTTCCTCATATTCCAACATTGACTCATTATGGATTTTAATTAGGTCAAAGAAATAATTTTCCATTTTAAGACAGAGAGTATAAGGATAATATTTATCAATTTGTGTTATAATTCATTACACCCCACCACTTCGATCTCGTCCTCAGGGTTTTTATTCTTGATCAATGTCCACCACTGATCAGATTCTCCCTACATGTGAAAAACAACCAGTAAAACCTTTACATATTTAGGACATTGAAGGATTGATAAAATCTTTTCAATGTAGTGGATCCATTTTTCCATGATTAATGGATTAGATGATCCATTGAAAGTTGAAGGCCTTTTTCACATAAAGATATCAATTTTATATTCTTCTATCTTAGGTAGAATTGGGAGATCCTCATGATCTGTTTTTTCTATTAAAAACATGATTCTTATGTGATAGTGTCATCATGATGTTCGTGATTCCATCTCCCATTGGGCTGGGAATCTCATTGGGGTAATCAACAAATTTCCCTTCACATTGATTATTTACTTGATTCATCATATTTCTAACTATTGGATAAAATAATGGGAAAATTAGGGGTGACTATTTTTAAACTATTAAATACATAAAATGTAATTTGATTAGGGTTAACATATAAAATGAATGTATTTTGTTAACTTATGAATTATGGGCTTCAACCTATGTTATCCAAGATCTATTTCATAACATATAATCATATGGGAATTTCATTGTTCCCCTAAAAAGGTTCAAAATGAAATTATGAATTTAATAAAGCATATATCATCAAAATTTCATACTAGCTATGCAAGAAATGTCATTTTTATGTACCGGGTTACACAGAGTTAAGCTCAACACACCTTGTTAGAATTTGTACCCCTACCTACATCTATGCTAAATCAATTTTCACTTAAGGATTCCAAATAAGGATTTTTTTTAATAAATCACTTACTAAATAGTTACTAAAGTTTAGTGATTTTTCTTATACTTGGTCTTATCACTATGTTTTTCTCTATATCTTTCTAATCCTAATCTAAAATATAACGACAATTTTATTATAATACCATCTACACAACAATTCTATTTATTAAACATTAATAGATTATTTATCAAATAATACTAAAGTTAAAACAACATATAAAAATAATATGTCAAGTCTCTTAGGGAATTAGGTACATTTTATAATAATTTATAATAGTAAAACATCATCTTTATTGAAAACTACCTTAACATTATCTCACATAAAACTACATGGAATAACCTGGGGAAATAAATAAGAATGGTGTGAGATATAAATACCAGTAAGGGAATAAACATAGCAAACCATGAAGAGTGTAATACATGTTAGAAAATAGGCAGATCAATGGGTAATAAAAGGAACATGAATAATAAGGCCTGATATTGCATGATAATCCTACAATGGGAAATGTGGAAACAACTTTAAATAGAACATCATAAACATATGTCATGGAGAACTACCATAAAATAATGAAGTAAATATTAAAATAAATAAAATAGGTTCACTCGCTTCTCTAATATAACATTTCATGATAGTATACATTACCCAATTAATTGGGGATCCATATAATTCTTGGCGCACCTGTCCCATTCATTTCATTCTCATTATTAAGTATGCCACATAGATCATAAAAGATGGATTCAACCATCATCATATTTCATTAAAGATCAAAAAGTGTGGAATAAATATATGTAAGACAAAATTCAAATAGTTATTAGTTTATCAATGTGAACATTGTTGGTAGGAAATGGGTATGGTATTTACTACACAATTTTTTTTGGCATGGAAAATCGAAGTGAAATTTCGACATCATAACAACTTCATATAAAAATTAATAAAAATGGGTTTATGAGAGTGAAATGAGTATATAATAATCTAAAAATCAATTGGATATTTTGGGGGATTTTAAAAACATATCCCACCCTAATGAAATTAGTATAAAATACCTAATGTAATGAAGATACTTGAATAAATAGGAGAAAGGAAAAGATCTCTTACTTGAGTGTGTGATTGAAAATTCTTTAGAGGAGGTACTTGAGTGATTGGGGGAACCTTTTGAGGACTCTATATAGGGTTGTAAAGATTAATTATGTTATAAAATGATTTTTTGTTAAGGTAAATGGGATCTGGGGTGGGTATATAATTTAAATGATTGGGGATTTCTTTAATATTTCTCAAACTTTGGTTTTAAAATCTATATAATTAGATTACCAAAAACACAAACCTTCCAATATTTCTCCCCATGGTTTAGGCCAAATTAGAGTGTTTTTCACTATTTTATATGTAAAAGGTTCTAAAAAATAAAATAATACCCTTTCTTATGTGGAGGTCAATCATACTCTTAATGAAATGGTTTTAAAACCATAAAATATATTAACTGTATTAGAGGATTCATTATGGATTTATATAGTTAGTCAAATAGAATTAAAATATTATTATTTTAATGAAAAGACAAATATTTGGTCTTGTATATATTTTATAGTATTTATTACATCAGTTTTTGATCATTAGATGTCATAATACAAAAATTATATTTATACGATATTAAATTTTTACTCAAAAATTCAACTATCTCCAAAAATTATGAAAAATTCACCATTTGATATTTTAGATGATATTATTTAGAATATAATTTTAATTTTATCAAAATAGTTTTTAAATTTTTTTCATTTACACTTTTAAAATAATAATCAACATTTAATGAGAAATGATGGGATTTTTTACCACATTAGTTGTTTGAACCCCTATAATAATTACATATAAATTACTAAAATATATATGATAATTTATATTTAATAAAAAATATTTAACAAAAATATTTTATTAAATGATTAGTTTTAAAAAAATTAATTTATCAAAATAAATTCCTTAATTGTATTGGTAAATTACTAAAAAATAATATTTCTTTTTGATTATATCGAAATGGAAATAATTTTTAAGTAATAATGGTTGCATGAAAATATATGCATTATTATACAATAAATAATTTACATAGTCATATTGATAGGTTCCTTCTACATACTCCTCTAATACACCATAAAAGTCCATTAGACTAAGGTGTGTGATGATGAGACATTCATGGGGTGGTTCAACATAATCTTTTTGGGTCATCATCCTGATGATCTTGAAATTTTATCATAAACAGTTTCACTCATGCTTAATCTATTGGTTCTCAGAATTGTATTCATAGTGTTAAAATCCTATTAATGGTATCTCCGACAAAATATCTGATAAATGGGTTTCATATGGTATGATCCTACTGGTTGAGGACATCACTTAATTTTTCCATGTCAACTAGATTTATTAAAACCCCATATTTATACTAATCATTTGGACATTATTAAAAGACTATATTATCTATGGTAATGTTTCTTAATGTTCAATTAAATATGATAGAATATAATAAAACCAAGTACATTCATGTGTTTTCTAAAACTATATTACATAATAAGACATTTAATTCAATCTTAATGGTAATTTTTAATATAAAAGAATCGGTCACTAAAATATCCCCCCTTAAGAAATTTTACACTTAAAAATTTTATTTCCAACACAAAAAATGAGCTTAACTTTGTTTCATTTCCTCTAATTATTCCCTCATCACTTCATTAAATTTTTGGTTTCTCTATAGCACTTTGACTGGGCATATTGTCTTATTTTGTTGAACTTTGTCTCTATGATCTAAATAATCACTGGTTTCTCTACATACAAAGGATAATTACCTAATCATATCACCTGTAGACGGAGAACATTAAGGGTTTTGTTATGTACTTTATCAAGAGGGATATATAGAATATATCATGTAATTGAGATAGGATAGGTGGGAGTGGAAGTCAGTTGGACACTGCTCTGATCTGATCAACGATATCAAAGGGGCTGATGTATCTTGGACTAATATTTCACTTCATTAAAATTATCATGAACTTTTCCATGGTCATATTTGAAATAACAACATGTCTTTATAATCAATAGTTGTGTCTCATCGATGATTGTCAACATAGATATTTTTCATCTCTGATCATCCATGATGTGGTGTTGAATAGTCTTATCCTTTTCCACCATTTCCTCAACTATTTTTTAACCTAGCTATTTTTGTTCCCCAAAAACATCACGACATGATGTTGTTCTTCACCCCTTCCCATAATGAGCTTCATAGGGATCCATTTGGATTCTTGAGTGGAAACTGTTGTTGTAAGATTACTCGGACAAAGGTACATGTTGGTCCCGTCCTCCTTTAAGGTATATATAAAATTATCACAACATGTCATCTAGTGTCTGACTATTCCACTCATATTGGCAATCAGTTTTAGGATAATAGGTTTTAATCAAGTTCATATCAATGTTTATGGAATTTTAGAAACTTTTCATGACATTGGAAGTGAATATCAGATCCAGATTAGATACAATCTATAGGGGTTATTCATTCAACCTTACCACTTATATGATGTATATCCATGTAAGTTGATCCAGTAAGAAGTCCACTTTAACTTTAATCAATTGATATGTCATTGTAAAAAAATCCATGAAAAAAAGCATTTTTTTCCCATGGATTTATTCATAAGTTCTTTGAAAATGTTTGTGGTGATGTTTACTCATTTATGTGTTGGAATGGTTAATGGTTTAATCATCCCCTTAGACATCATCCATTTATAATTCACTTTTTTTGATACTAAAAACATTGATATATATTCAGTGATCTCATTATTCATATTATCCCACCTATACCGCCCTCATAGATCTTGATATATCTATGTGATTCCAAGGTGAATGGTGAAATTCAAACTAATTGAATCATCCAAAAGTTACTTCTTTAACATAGGATTTGATGGTACATATAGTCATGAACCATATCTTGTATCTCTATCTTCATTAATGTTGATCTATGACGATTTCCATTTTTATATAGTTACCACTTTCTTATAAACTCTCACATCACGTCTTAGAGAATCCTTTAAACTCTTCATAAGGGATGGTTGAGAAATCATTTTTGAAAGGTTTAATGATGTTCCTTTATTTATGTTTACCAATTACATCCTTTCCAAATTTATGAATATTAGATCCCAATGTATTCTCATCAATGATAGAATTATTGGATCCATTCTACTTAGATCATTCACACCTTTATTATATTTCTTGTGGTGGTAGTGAATTGAACAATCATAATCCTTGATCAGTGCTAAGAATATTCCTTGGATCATATTTAGCTCTTTCTATATGAATGTAAACTTGATTATTTTGTGATCCTTATATATTTCAGACATCTTTTCTAAAATATAATTCATCTATAATTTTTTAGTGAATATAACTATATCCAACTCCATGTATTGAATTCAGAAGTTCTCTTAGTTAAAATTAATCTACCATGATTCATAGGCCATGAACATGTCATTATTCATTAGCACACAACCCAATCCCTTCATTGATGCATCATTGAATGCCATGAAATGTTCTCCACTAGTGGGTAGTTTGTGATCTAGTGCAGTGATATGCATTTATTTAGTTCCTTTTTTCTCTCTTCAAATTAATCATTCCATGAAAATAGGACCCCTTCTGAGTTATATTGGTTAGATGTTTTGAAAATCATGAACAATTTCTCAAAAATAGATGAATGTACCAAGGTAATCTAAGGAAACAACATATATCTTTCACTGATTTTGTCATCGCCCATCATTAAATATCTTTTGTCTTTGAAGGGTACAAAAATATCATATTTCTTGTGTTGATATTCCCAAATAAATAGACATCCTTCTACCAAAACACCCATTTTTTGTACTTGGCTTAAAGATTCTCCTTTTGAGAGGTCCTTTGCATAGTCCTCAGATGATCACCATGATCCTCTATAGTTTTGATTATTACTATAATATCATCTATAATGGAGACCTAAACCTTTTTGAGGTAATATAAAAAGTCTCTATTAATCATGTCCATGATGATTGATGCAGAATTAGTGATTTTTAATGTCATCCCTATGAACTCACAGTGCCTATACCTTGTACAAAATATAATATTGGGGATATCTTCCTTCCTCGCCCTAACTTGATAATATTTTTACCACAGAGCCACATTAGACAAGTATTGTGTTACATGTAGCCAATCAACAAAATCATTAATATGAGGTAATAGATATATTTTGTTTATCATGATATTTTTGATCTCATGATATTCAATAAAAAGTCACATTTATCAATCATTCTTATTGAAAAAGGGGATTGGTTCACATGATGGTGAAGCACTTGGTAATATGAGCCCCTTTTCCTGATACACATCTAGTTGTTTCTTTATCTCCACATGTTCCACAACATCCATTATATATAGATTTTTGAATAATTCCAATTCCCCAAGAATAATATTTATTGATAATTCAACTTCTTGGGTAGGAGGAAGACCATGCAGAGTCCTTGAGAAACACATCAACAAATTCCCTTACAACAGGCATGCCATAGAGAATGGTTTTTTCCTTAGAATATGTCATTTGATCTAGATACACATTCTTGTAGGGAAATAATTTCAGTGATTTGGATTTTGGTGATAAATAATATTCATTCTCTTCCATGAACTTTTTATAATTTAGGTTGATTTAAAATACAAAGAATGATTAACTTTTTTGGGAAATTTAGTTCGGAATTATATAGGTAAATCCTATATATTACTATAATTTCATCAAATTCCACCAAAGGAAGTATTACAAGGTTCTATTTTAAGTTCATCCAAAAAATTATTATTGGGGAGGATTTATGTATATAATATGCATTAATTTCCCCAATTTATTTATCAACAAAACATTATTTCATTCTTTGTGGTGGGGTTTTAATAGTTGTACAAAAATTTAGATCTGTGAAAGAATCTATAAAACTAGATTCAAAAATTAATTTCACTATCTGTGAATGAATAACTAATGTAACAGTCACCAAATATTTTTTTAGTATCCAACTTAGCAGTTGTGATGGAAAAATATCTCCCATAATTCCTTAGAGGTTGTTGGTTGTCTCCAAAAACCATTTTCCTAGAACATTGGTTTGCAATGTTCATTGGTTCCTTGAATTTGATGTAATAAATAATGCATGAAGTATTGAATGGATAATTCATTCTTCTAATGAATTAGTGGGTTTATCTTTTCAGTAATCATTTTATTGGTATTCTTCCTCTCACACCTAAAACATTTTCTTGCCACCCTTAGAATATTTCCAGGATGTTTTTTTCTACACCATTGACAAGTGGGATGTTGGAATTTCTTATCAACATTAGATTTAACCATCAGAACACCATAATTAAACTCCAATTTTTATTTATTATCATCATTATACCCTTGATATTCACTAATATCAATTTAGACATTAAGGGAACATCATAAAAGTTCCTCATAGCTATAAAAGTCAGGGATCGCCAGGGATTTTCGAAGAGAAGGGTTTCACCCAAAACAGAAGCGGTCCACATTGCATTCGACTGTAGAAATTGAGATATAAGCATATCCTAAAAGTCGTGTGATGTTTTCCTCATACACCCAATGGATTCTTCATCTTTTTTCCTTGATTTAAATGAAAAACCATTCAATTTTAAAACCGAAAATGCAAGGAAAATATTTATTAAATGTTTTTCTAGAATTTCTTCCACCACATATCTTCAATATCTTCCTAATGATTTTATATTATAGATAAAATTCAACAATACTTACCGTATTTATCAATATTATAAATATCTAGAAAAAACTTCTCTTTTTCAGAACATTGATGGGTGGAGAATATCTTTTCATTGGTGTTGATCCATTGTTCCATGATTAAATGATCTAATTATCCATTTAAAGTCGATGGCCTTTATCATATAAAGATCTAAAATGCAGCTTGTTATTTATTCAGTGGATTTGGGATAACCTCATAATCAAGGTTTATATTCAAAACATAATTCATATGAGAGATTATCCTCATGAATTTTTTATTCCTTCTCCCATCGGGTTGGGCATCGTTTTTTGGAATAGTTATCACATTACCCTTCACATTGATTGTTTACCAAATTCCTCCTATTTCCAACCATTGGCTAGAATAAATGGAAAATTAAGGATGAGTATTTTTAAACATTTAATCACAAAAATAGAAATATAATGATGTTAAATGGATAATTTATAAATTACAGGTATTTTCTTAATGTATGAATTTTTAGGCATCAATCTAGGATATCCATGATATATTTTATAAAACATACTCTTCTAAAATTATTTGTTCCCTTAATAATGTTTCATAATGAGATAAAGAATTTACTAAAACATATATATCTAGAGTGTAAAATATGGCCTATAGTAAATGTCATTTTTTTGAACCAGGTTACACTGAGTTAGGTATACCACATCTTATCGGAGTTGTTATCCCTAGGTACATATCTTCAAGAACTACGCCCAGTGGTAGTATTTAGAGAGGGATTTATTTTATTCATAAATTAATTAATCAATACATAAAATGATTTATGATTTTTTCACATACATAGTCTTATTCGGAAGTCTTTCTCTAGAGTTTTCTAATCCTAAACCAAAGAATAACTAAACATTTCCTATGATACCAACTGTAATAACCCTGGTCATTATTACATATTAATACATTATTTATTACATAGTATTTTTATTAATACAACCCAAAGGATAGATAATTATATTTTATTTTGGACTTAGGTACATTAAATAATAATTTAAAAAATAAAAACATTATACTTATTGAAAACTTCTTCAACATTCTTGCACTTAAAACTGTATGTGATAAACTAGGGACATACATAAGAAATGAGTGAGCTATAAAACCTAGTAAGGGAATAAAAATATGATAAAAATAATGAAGTAATATATTTTATAAAAAAATTATATAAATGGGGAATAAAAGGAATATTAATAATAAGTCATGATATAGCATGTTAATTTTTACATGGGAAATGTGGAATCCACATAAAACACTTCATCATTAACATATGTCAAGGATAACTTCCAAGATATTATGATTGAAAAATTAAAATAAATTAATAAGGTTAAATACCATTCCCAATATTAAATACCATGACACTAGAAATTAACCAATTGATCTGAGCACTATATTATTATGGGGGCACTTGTACCATTCATTACAATCCCATTATTAAGTGTGCCATATAGATAATACAACATGGATTCAGTCATCATACTATTTTGTTCCATGATCATGGATTATCAAAGACATATATGTATGTACCAATTAAAATTGATATTATTTTATAATTTTGAACACCCTTGATATGGTATGGGTATGGAATTCACTACACAATTGTTCTATCATGGAAAATCATCGTGAAATTTCGACAGTATAATGGGGTCACTTAAGAAATCATAAAAATGGGTTGATGAGAGATAAATGGGTATCTTATAATTTAAATATCATTTTTATATTTTGGGGGTATAAAATAACATATCCAATCATGTTGAAATTACGATAAAATATATAATTTAAATAAGATAATTGAATAAAGAGGAGAATGAAATCAATCCCTTACTTCAGTGCGTGAATCCAAAGTAATGAGAGGAGATTCTTGATATTTTTTAGGAACCTTTTAAGGACTCTATAGATGGGAAATAAGAGTAAGGATTTAATCCAAATATTTTTATTGAAGTAGAATTGGGGTATGGGTGGTTTTATATAGTAAATGAGTGGGGATTTCATTCTTATTTCTCAAACACAGGTTTTGAAATCTATATAATAAGATAAATAAAAACAAAAACAAATATTCCCATATTTTTTCCAATGTTTTTAGCCAAATGGTAATTTTACAAATTAATTTATATATAGTGGGGGCTAAAATAAAAAAATAATACCCATTTTATTGTTTAGGTGGGTCATAATCTTAATTAAATGAATTTAAAACAATAAAATATATTAATGGTTTTAGAGGATTCATAACAGAATTATAAAATTAATAAAATAAATTTAAAATCACATTATTTTAAAGGGAAATAATATATTTGTTCTTTTATACCTTCTATAGTATTTATTACATCACATTGGGGTCATTATGATGTCATAATACACAAAGTATATTAATACTGCATTTAATTTTTTCCCAAAAAATGACTATTTGAGAAATTTTTTGAAAATTCACAGCATGGATAATTTTGATGTTTTGATTAGAAAAGTAATTTTAATTTTATCTAAATAATTTATAAAATAGGTTCATTTTTACTTTCTAAATAATTATCAATATTCATTGATAAATGATATGTTCAGTGACAATAACAGTTTTTGAACACTTATAAAAATTACATTAAAATCATAAAAAATGTATTCTTATTCATATTTAATAAACATTAGTCAATAAAAAAATGTTTATAAAATATTATTTATTTCATAAATCCATTAATTAATCCAAATAAATTCCTTAATTTCATTTTATTGTTATAGAGAAATACTATTTGTTTTTTAATATATCGAAATAAAAATAAGGTATAATGAAACAATAGTATGGTGAAAATATATTCATTATTCATTAAAAAATAATGTACATACTCATATTTCTAGTTTCTTAATACGTATCACTTTAATACACTAGAAAAATCCATAAGTGTAAGGTTATTGACTATGGAACTTTCATGGGATGGTTTAATGTAAATGGTTTGGGTCATGCTCTCGATGTGCATGAACTTTTCTTGTAAATGGTTTCCCTAATGCATAAGTTGTTAGACCTCATATAGGTTTGGGAAAAGGAAAAATATCAATGATGTTTTCTACCTCAGAATCTCCAATTAACGTGATTCAAATGGTCGGATTCTATTGGTCGAGTCCATCACATCATTTTTCTATGTAAATTGGATATGTTAAAACCATATTTTTTTGCTAATCATTTTTTCAGTATTCAGTAAATATATTATTAATGGTAAATATGCTTAAATATCCACTAAATCAGATATAATTTAATAAATCCAAGGATGTTTATGTGTGATCTATAACCATATTACATAGTAAGGCATTTAATTGAATCAAAAAGGTAATTTTATTTATAACAATTTTGGACGTTAAAATGTTACCCCTTAATAAATTTTTCCCACAAAACATTTCTTTCCCATAGTAAATAGATGAGGGTAACTCATTTTTATCACCTCTTCTAGTTCGCACATCCCTTCTTCAAACTTGTGGTTTATCCATAGCACTTTGACCTGGTGCAATGTATTAATACGTATAACTTACGCTCTACGATCTAAGATTTTCACCAATCAATATTTATAGGAAAGATCATTCTCTAATGGTACCACCTCTAGATAGAGTTCATGTGCGGGGTCTGTTTTGTACTTTCTCAAGTGGGAAACGTGGAATACATCATGTATTTTAGATTGGTTAGGTGGTAGTGTAAGTCAATAGGTCATCGATCTGATGTAATCAAGGATTTAAAATGACTTTATGTATCTTGGATTAAGCTTTACCATATTTCCAAATCCTTGGAATTTATTACATGGAGATATTTGGAGGAATACCAGGTCTCCAATATCAAACTCTATGTATCATCATTGATTGTCAAAATTGCACATTTGTTGACTCTAAGAAGCATTGATGTGATACTAAATGCTCTTAAACATTTCAATGATTTCCTCAACCATTTTAGGACCTAGAATTTCCCATTCCAAAAATTAACCCCAATATGTTTCTGTTCTAAACCTCTTCCAATAAATGGATTCATAGGGAGCCATTTGGATGCATGAGTGGTAACAGATGGTTTAGGATAACTCGACCAATGTTATATTCTAGTCTCATCCTCCTTTAATGTCCACAAAACATGACTAAAACATGTCTTAACGTTTTTTAATATTCCTCTTATACTGGCCATTAGTTTGAGGATGATTAGAAGTACCAGAAGTTTAGCTCAGTTTTTAGAGTATGTTTGATTCTTTTCCCAAACATGGAGGTGGATCTCGAATCTCGATAGACTACAATAGATAGAGATATTAAATTTATCCTTACCACTTATCTGATGTATATCCATGCATTTTTATCTAGTGATAAGTCATCTAGAATATTGATAAGGTGAGCTATCTTTGTAAGGAAATCCACAACAACCCATATAACATTGTTTCCCATGTATGTCTTTGGATGTTCAGTGAAAAATTACATGGTGATGTTTTCTCAATTCTATGTTGGTATAGGTATTGGTTGCATCATCCCCTTAGAATTTTTCCTTTCATCCTTTACTTAATTACATACTAGGAACTTTGATTTATATTCAACAATATCCTTCATCATGTTTTCTCACCAATAGTGCTCTCAAAGATCTCAACATGTCTTCTTGCTTCCTGGGTGAATGGATAAATTCAATCTATGTTCATTACCCAAAAGTTCCTTCTTTAACTTGGGATTTGAGGGTACACATATACATGACCCAAATATCACAACTCCTACTTAATTAAGATTGATCTCTAGGGATTTCCATATTCTTATATTTTCCACATTCTCTTAAATTCCCACATCACCTCTTTTAGAATCCTTTTACAGCTTCATAAGGGATTGTTGAAAAATAATTTTTGAAATGATTAATGATTTTACTTCCTTTATGATTACCTTGACCATATTTTCTAAATCTATGATGATTGAATCCTTCTCCATTATCATCAATTATAGAATTGTTGGATCATTTTTTACATAGAGCATATAACACTTTATTTTATTTTCCTGTATGGTAGTGAATTGAGCAGTCATAGTCCTTGATAAGATTTAACCATCTTCTTTGGAACATATTTCTCCCTTTTCTGTGAATATAAAAGTAAGGATTTTTTTATCCAGAAATATTTTACAATTCTCTCCAAAGAGATAATGTATCCAAATTTTCAAAGCTAACATCACTACATCAAGCTCTAGATCATGTGTTGTGTAGTTTTGTTAATTAACCTTCAAATTCATTTATGCATATGCTTTGAATTCATTCTTATAAAATAACATGCATCCCAAGACCTTATTGGAATCATCATTGATTACCACAAAAGGTTCTCCACTTGGGGGTAGTGTGATTGTACGTGTTCTGATAAGCGTCATTTTTAGTTCTGTGATACCGTATTCACATTTATCATTCTAAGAAATATTGACCCCATTTCAAGTCATATTAGTTATTGGGATTAAAAATCATGATGCATTTCTCAAAAATTGATTATTGTACCCTTCTAATCCAAAAAAACTATGGATATTTTTCACGACTGTTTTCCTCATCCATCATTCAATTACATCTGTCTTAGATATTTCCACAAATATCTCATGTTTTATGATGATATTCCCCAAGAAAGATACTTTATTCAACCCGAACTCACAATTGTTGTACTCGGCATAAATATCATCCTTCTACAAGGTTTTCATCGCTATTCTCGTATTATCATCATACTCCTCCTTCGATGGGAAAATATTATAATATACTCTGTAAAGAATACAAAAATTCAAGGTAATATCCAATGACAATGTTTATCAAGTCCATGGATATTTCTAGAGAATTAGTGATTCTGGAATGAATCACACTAAACTCATAGATCTCGTACCTTATATGAAAATCAAACTTTGGGATATCCGCCTTATTCACCATAACTTGATAATATCCAAACCATATATCCATCTTAGAGAGGTATTATGCTACACATATCTGATAATAGCAGTCATCAATCCATGGTAGAGGATAATTTTTATTTATCATGATATATTTGAGCTCATGATAATCAATAAAAAGGCACATTGATCAATCCTTCTTATTGACAAAGAGGACTGGTTCCCACATGGTTAAGTACTTGGGAATATGAAACTTTTATGAATATTTTCCTATATTTTTTTCTAAAGATCCTCTAGTTCCAAAATATCCATTATATATGATTCTAGAATAATGATAACACCCATGGTGTAAGACCAATTTAAATGTTACTTCTTGTCAAGGAGGAATACTTGGTAATTCCCCAAGAAACGCATCAATGTATTCCATCATAATTGGAATCTATTCAAGGATGGTTATTTAATTAGACACAATCATTTGATAAAGATATGATTTATTATAGAGAAATAAAATCCATGATTTTTATGTTTATGATAACAAATATTCATTCTCCTACTTGCATTTTTATAGAATTGTGGGTCGATTTGTAATATAGAGAGTTATTTCATTCTCATGGAAATTTATTTTTTCTGTATATTGGGAAAAAACAATATATAATTATAATCACATAAAATTCCTCAAAAATAGGTATGAATATTTTTTATGATATGTTAAACCAACAAATTTTGACACGGGAGATGTTATGTATGCAATAATTGCGTCATTTTTATTTTTGTTGACACTAACAACCCAGGTATTTATATAATAATACATTTTCTTATCTATTAAAATTTATGAATAAGATATTATTTAAATGTTAATGATGGAGGTTTTCTGATATTTTACTCAACATGAAACTAAGGGCTTCTTTGAAATCATATTTTGTACCAAACTTTTAGTCATGCCAAAAAATAATACAGTAATATAATTATTATTTTAAATGGTAGTGAACACGTAGCTGTTTGAATGGTGAGAATTAATAGTATAAAATAAATTTATAAATATGGTTTAAAAATGTTTAAATAATGATTCATTGGTTACCAAATTTATTAGAAATGGAAATAAAACCCAATTGAATATAAAGGATGTGTTTTCATGCAAACCTATTTAAAAAGAGAATAATTGTGTTTATAAAATCATATCACTCTTTATATATTTTTATTTAATAAAAAATATATATTATATATTCAATGTATTTTTTTAAATTCATCTTATATGTTATCGATATATGATATGAGAACAAATTCATTTTTTGGATAAAACAATTATTTTTCTAAAAAATTAGTTTTACCGCCTTTTGATGAGGAACCCATTTTAAATCAATTTTTAGACACCATTATATGTTTTATTTGATAAAATAAACTTATTATTTAATATAGTAATATAAAAATTTATTTTGAATAAATATTTAGTAAATTTCTGATAAATTCTTTTTTTAATAAATAGGGAAAAATAATGCATTTTAAGACAAAACTGAATTTTCATCTAATTTATTTATATAGTTTGATTGTAATTTTAATAGGTTTTAAAGTTTAATTAATTATATTTTTATCATTTAAACCTATTCTGATCTTGGAAAGTAATTTAACATTGAAATTGGTCATAAACTCATGTCAATCTTTTGATAATTATTACTTCTTAAAAACATGTTTTTCGATTTTGACAACTGGAATTAATTTTTAATTAATTATTGCAAATTATGTATTTTAAATTCGAAAAAATGGATCCCATATTTAGAATTTGGATTTCCAAATTGAGTAAATATATACCTTTTATTTTTTGACATTTATAATAGCAACATCAGTAATTATTTTATTTTCCATTATTAAATGGTAAATCTAGTAAATAAGGTTAAACAAAATAAAATTATAATAATATAAAACTACCCTAAAATGTGTCTTAATCCTTTTTATGAGATATGTTCGACCATGGGAATCCTTGGGTCTATTTGGGACCCCATAGATCCACTTTTATGTGAAAATGACATTTTATATTAAAGTACTGAAAAATATAACATAAACATGTATCAATAACTAAAAAAATTATATGGGGTTATATAGGTGATATATTAGACTATAAATATTAATTAAAAAATTAAATAATTAAAAAAATCATTGTATTTTATTTATAATTTTTATACATCAAAAAAAATATTTTTATGACACAATGATGATGTGTTGACTGCCATATTAATGAATGATATAAATAAATTAAATTATAAATATTAAAATGAATTTATTTTAAATATAATTATTCCATAAAAAAAATTATGTATGAGTATGACTTTTTATCTTTTAATAAATGATGTTTTTTTATTACAATCACGTTGTTATGGATTTTTTCAAAAACATTATATGAATAGTATAAAAATTGAAATAAATGAGTTTTTATACCCATACAATTGTATTAAATATTATAATAGTCTTAAAAATTTAAAATTCTTCCAAATGAGTTAAATAATATTGAAAATTTCATTAATGGACAACTTTAGGTTCTATTGGAATTTTATAATTACCATATTGACCATATATTTAGAATATACAAAAAGACATGGTAAGTGTTAGATTAGTTAATTAAATATTAAAGCTAAAGGATAAGGTTAAATTTGTAGCCTAGACTTTCATAAAAGCGATTGGTTGAGCATTTTTCGACCATAAAGTAGCTTATATTTTAAATTAATGACTTTGGGGCCATATTAAATGGAAATTAATTTTATAATAAAAAATTATCTCAATACATTCATAAATTTCCCTACTCCCTCTAATAAAATGGAATCACCTCTACACATTTACTCACACCTCTATATCCTCTTCAATCGTCCCAATTCTACCCAAATAAGCTCCCAAAATACCTCTTATTCTCCTAGAAGTCATAAATTGTGATGAAGGAAATTAAATATAGTCTTTTGGCTCTAATGAAACGGAGTTACCCAATTTACAGGTAATGTCTTCTCTGATGTTATGTTCTTTTATTTTAATTATCTTCTCCCAATTTTATTCATATTCATTGATTCCATAAAGAAAAGTATCATAAATATACTAGGATATTTCTATGATAGGGATTAAAAATAAACTTACACACAACTCTATCAAATGGATAAGAACATACGGTTTCTATGTGTGACAAACTACTGCCTCACGAAATGATGATTGTTGAATTTTCCCCTACCACCTCCCATGGTGTCCATTATGATGAAACTGTATTTATATATGATATATATTATATTTATATTGACTCAATGCATTTTTAGCTTTCATTTATACCATACCTTTATTCCTTCTTTAATATGTAAATATGATTATTTTATGTGAGGAAGTGTGGACTACCGCCCCCTCAAAGGAATATGACTTGTTCTTTCCATACATGGAAAGTTTAAAGGATGGAGTTAATGAAAATATGTTACATAAATATTATATTATATTATAATTTAATTATAATATACTCATGTATCATTATGTTTTCATTCTTTTAATATGACATATAAATTAATGTAGCGTCCATGCGTACGTACAGCCTACCGTCTCCATGAACGGTGCTTTTCATTTTTATCTCCAAATATTATGGACTAATATATATATATATATATATTAGATATATATGATATTTATATATTTAATATGATTCTAGAGATAATGTATTTCTGACCACATGGACAACTAGTAATTGTAACAAGTTCATTTTTGACTCAAGTATCGAACATTGACAAAATGACCGATATGAACATGAATAATTATATGATTATCTTAGCAAGGTAAAAAGTGATATAAAATGAATAATAAAATTGAAAATGGGTTTTAATAAATTATAAATTAACATAATTTTATTATTCATGAATATAAATAATGAACGAGACAAATCAGACTCATGGTAAGGGAACTTCTTAACCCAATTTCTATTCATTGTATAAATATTTTACTTCCTTATTATGTCGTGCTATGTTTATGTGAGAAATAAAATTTGATATACTATCTAGGGTTTACACTTTCTTTTTGTTTATTTATAGTTAATTCATATAATCGATCTATTTTATTAGCAATATGATATTTTTAAGGGACATCGTCTAAATCTCCTTTCATTGAGATGTATTTTTGTTATACACGACCTTATTTTACGCGGTGATAAATAACTTTCTTCCGCTGCGAGAATTATTTAATATTTGGCTTTTTTAACCAGTCCTAATGTTCCCAAAAGGAAAATAAATAACATATACCCTTTTAACTATTTTTGTATTGAAAATGGTTTTTACAAATCATTGATTAAGTCAATATCTAGAAATGATATATTATGATTTCAATGTGGAAATATTATATTTCCTTTATGATTGTTCTATGTGATATGATTATGTTATGGTTCTTGGGAATTATATATGTATACGGGTGGTTCTATGATAAAATGAGGGTGGGGGAGCCCAAGATAGCTCTCAAAAGAATTGGGTAATGTGATAGAGGTAAAAATTAAGGTTTCTCATAAGATATTTATGGAATATACTATGATGGGTATTCCAAATGTAACTCCTTATGTGGCTATGAAAGCTACAATGTATGTTTGTTATCGATTCCACAAGTTACCTTTATGATTTATGATTTCTTTGTGTTATTCATAAATCTTATAATTTATTGGGGTATTTTTGAGAGCTTATGTTTTATTGAAAAGTTTTATTTTATTGATTTGTATGTATTGATGGACTGATGTTTTATTTTATTATTTTATA
Organism: Viscum album; assembly: GCA_963277665.1. Taxonomy (NCBI): domain Eukaryota; kingdom Viridiplantae; phylum Streptophyta; class Magnoliopsida; order Santalales; family Viscaceae; genus Viscum; species Viscum album. The sequence goes on along the minus strand of OY728163.1, from coordinate 1,842,752,892 downwards.
ACCCTTAATGATATGTTTATGCTCATACCATTTTTTTGAAATGTTTTTCCTAGGGAATAAAGAAGCGTAAGAGAAAGGAATAATTAAAGAATATTTTTATCAAGAATATAGTTTTTTTAATATTTAAGGTGTTTTATTTTTGGAAAAAATTTGGATAGAGTAGAAGTGTCTAGGTTGTAATATTTGAGATGTTATGTAATAGTTATTGACTAATTCCTTGAAACTATAAACCTAAAAAGGTCCTCAATGTGATTTCTTGATATAATTCAATATTAATTAATGTTTAAGACTAGGGCCTTATAGTTGGTATCATATTTCATTTTAGATAACTTTATATGCTAGGGTGTTATTTAAGCATAAGTTACATTACCATAATGATTAGAATATTAGAAAGAGTATTAGTTATTTTTGAAAAATTTAATGGGTTTTAGATAACATGAATAATTATAACTTAGTGTTTACCCCCCCCCCCCCCCCCTTATAAGTTAGTATATGATGATTTTACTGATATTTTCACAGTGGCCTTTTTGGTTTTAGAGTAAAGAAGTTGATCTTCCATGCACCAAAGTAATAATGGATGTGAAAGAAACTGTGACTGTTTTATGAATGAGCTGCCGAATGAAATGGGAGTTACAATGAGAACACTTGTGGTTATTCTTAAAAATGTATATGGAGTCATTATTAACCACTTGAACCTTCATGATTTTTCTAAGGCGTCATATTTGTGAGAAATTAATCCCTATGGAAGTTCTGGTAATAATCATAAATGTAAGTATATTCAAAAACCTATGTGTCATGGGTGTGGAAAGAAACTACTAGATAAATGATTTAAAGGGATAGGAATATGTCATATATGTGGTAATAAAGGTCATAAAGAAATAACCTACCATTGAAAAAGGAAACATCCAGTTGACTCTAAGAAAGGGAAAGAAGTTATTTCTGAGGGATCAATTGAATGTTTCAAATGTTGTTTGTATGGTAATTATGAAAATAGATGTCCTACGAAGATGGTTTGGGAATGGAATCAGCAGAACCATATAAATATATGATTACCAATACCTAATGTCATTCAAATTGAAGATGAGGAAACTAAGAATGACCTACGAAAGGTAAGGATTATTTCTTAGCTCATGTTTTGACATTATTGAAATCATAGGACCTAATGCCTAACTTTGTTTGTAGGAATGAATAGTAAGAGAATAATATGGAAAAACATTGATAAAGGATCCTAAAGAATGTTTGATTATTAATATTTCTACATTTTAGAAATTTTGGAGTTCTATTATATCTATGGATGATGATATGTTTAAATTTATTACAAATGGGGTTATAGTGGATGAGTTTTAGTATTTTTAAACTATATATTTTTATATGAAAATTATAATTGAGATGGAATTGACTTTTAATTTGTGGATATAGTTATAAAGAACTATTATTGTTTATATGATCCCTGATTTGAGGCAATTATGGGTTATTAGATTTTCGGATGCAAAATGTGATGTATGAAATAACCTTTGAGGATAAAAAATGTCATGGATATTTTATGATTTTATCTCATTTTGTTAATGTTATTAAAATTATATAATTTTATAAATAGTAAAACATGTAGACTGTAAGACATCCTGTCATGTTAGAAAAATCTATGGGAATCAAACCCACGTCCAAAGTGCGATTGGGATTTATATCCTACCACTGGACTACGTCAAGTCCCAAGTTAGTGTTACTAATTTTATTTTGTTAAATGATTTTATGGATCAAGAATAATTTGATTTTGGAACTTATGTTTTATCAAATGTATATCCTTAATATAGAAAAATTATTTTGTGATTAATTGATAAATGTTATTTTGGAAGACGTTCTCTCTTTTGGGAACACTATATACCTAAGAAAAATAAAATATTATGGGATTTCATTAGAGGTATAATGGTTGAATTTTATTTTTGAAAAATATATTTTTTTATTATTGAATTATATCAATTTGTGTTATTTATGGAAATGATTAACCTATCATAGAGAATATGTTATTAGGTTAATTACTTTTCAATAAGAGACTTTAATAGTAGGCGATATTTTTTAGAGGTAAATGTTTATTTTTTTGTGGAATACTAGTGATCAAATGCTTCAAAATTTTTGGTATCAAACATATTTTGGATTATTTGGAAGAATTTTGAGGACAATTTTTTATTGAATAGTCTTTGTTGAATATTGGGTACTATTTGGTGAATTTTGGAGATTAAGAGAACTATTTCGTTCTATAAAGGATTATCCTTTTTGGGGTTTATCTAATATTGTACTAACCATTTTGTTTTGGGTTAATATATAAAGTCATGGGAAATATATAGTTTATTTTTTGTGGATTATTTTACTGTATCTCTTTAGATGTGACCATATCATTTAGAATACTCATCGTTTGGAGAAAAGATGAGTTTATGGTAGAAATTTTTTAAATGATGAAACTCTAATTGAAAAGTAAGTATATTTCATTATGTTATTAGTCAATATCATAAATAAATTCATCAAAATTATAAAAAGTAACTTAAAAAAAATTCTATTTAATTTTCCTACTGGGGAATTGAAGATTGTTTAACCCATCACATGTTTATGGTCTTATGGTAGTTCACATTCTACAGATCATGTTTTCTATCACTCCCCATCAGAACATGATGGATTGTTTCTCTTAAATATCCATGTTTTCGTACATGGAATCCTAGAATATATTATCCCATGAGACCTCTGTACTTCTCTATATTTATTTTATAGAGATAGTTTTATTTACACTTTTTATAATGTGGTATTTTCAATAAAGATTCTGAGCCCAATTTTAAAATTGTAAGGATGCAATTTTCAAAAGGGGGTAAGGATGTAATGACCCAGGTATTTAAAGAATAATACATTTACTAATATAAAAATACTTATGACTAAGATATAAATTTTATCTTAAAGATGACACTTTTTATGATTGCATACTCAACACACAACAATTGGTTTCATTGAAATATTATGATGCACACAACATTGAGTTAAACCAAAAAATAATATAATTACATTATTATTATTTTAAATGGTAGTTAATGCCTAGAAATAGAAATTGTGGGAATTAATAGTATCAAAAAAATATTGATATATTGTTTATTAATGTTTAAATAATTATTCATTAGTTACCATATTCATTAGAAATGTAAATAAAACCCACTTGAATTTAAAGGATGTGTTTTTATGAAAATCTATTTAAAAAGAGAATAACTGTGTTCATAAAATCATATCACTATTAATGTATTTTTATTTAGTTTAAAATATTATTTATATATTCTATGAAATGTTTTAAATTCAACTTGTATATTTTCTAGATATTATATGAGAAAAAATTCAAATTTTCGGATAAAAAAAGTATTCCTCTAAAAATATAGTTTTTCCACATTTTGATAGATAAATATTTTTAAATATATTTTTTGAGAAAATTATATGTTTTATTTGTCAAAATAAACTTCATATGTAAACTAGGAACACGAAATTTTTCTTCGAATAAATTTTTGGTGCTTTTCTAATGAAGTTCATTTTTTATGAATAGTTAAAAAATAATGCATTTTATGTGAAAATTGACTTTTAATCTAATTTATTTATATAGTTAGATGTAAATTTCAATTCGTTTTAAAGATTATTTGTATTATTGTTTTATCATTTAATCTAATTTTGTTCATTGGATGTATTTTCACCTTTAAATTGGACATAAACACAAGTCAATCTTTTAATAGTTATTACTTCATAAAAACCTACATTTTGGTTTTGACAATAGGGATTAATTTTAATTTAATTATTGGAACTTATATGTTTTAAATTTGGCAAAAAATTATTCCATATTTTTGAGTCAATAATGTTTTCCTTATGACTTTCCCATTCCTTCTTGTTTTGAAAATCACAAACACCTTTCTTTAAGGAAAATTTCTTTTATAAGGAAAATCGCTTTTATAAAGAAGATTTATTTTGTAAGAAAATTAATCCTTATCATATTTTCATTCACATATTTCTTAAGTATAAGTTTGGGTTTCATTTCTATATTCTCGGAATCATTTGAAACTTTGATATGAAAACATTCTATTTTAAGTATCGAATTCTAGATGAGAACTGTAATGAAGTTTCATTCTGAATTCCGGATACGAACTCTGATAATGTTCTACTCCGAATTCTGGATACGAATTCTCATTACGAATTCTGATGACAAATTCTCATTATGAATTCTGATGATGAATTCTCATTACGAATTCTGATGATGAATTATCAACATGAATTTTGTTGAAAAATTCCCATTCTGAATTCTCATTCCGAATTCTCCTATTAAACAGAATCTGATCATCTTTGTGTTATACACTCCGTATCTATTTAGACTCCGAAAAATTATTTTTGTTTACACTCCGAACTTTCATTCCGAATTTTTGAGTTTGAATTTAAATGATGTCGTACATTCTGTTACACTTTTTTGTTATAAAACGATGTCGTCTATTCTGTTATAAACTAACAGTTGGCTATGCTACACGAGTACAGGTCCCTCCGATTTTTAAGAAAAATATGACCGTTGGAAAGGAGGCTGAGTGAACCTATAAATAGGAGCTCATTTGAAAGAGCTTGAGACTGATCGAGTTGGCTGATATGCTTACTGATCTTAGGTTCATGTGATTTCATGTTTGAAGTGATTTCTAGAGAGAGAGGCTCTTATTAACTCTCAAAGCTTCGTGCAACTCCGAATGTTGGTGATTACATTCTAGGACTTCCGGGGATAGGAATACATAGGTGCCGACTACCTTAAATCTCGAGGTCTTCCTTGCTGAGGAAGACAGCGGTTGCCAACTACCATTAAGTTGAGGGCTTGCGGGGATAGCAAGACAGAGATTCTGTAACACCCCGAGATTTTATGAAAAATATTCTTTTTAATTTCATTAATGGCTTGTGTTGTACGCTACACCAAAAGGATCTTTCTCAACATGCATCCTTGACTTGCCTTGCATTACACGCAATCGTGACCTTCCTCGATAGCGTGTGTAGTACGCAATACTGAGTTTCACTAAACAACGATATGCTATTAAAATATTATTAAAACTAGCCATTATGAATAGTAATAACCACCTTTTAAAATTTTAGAAATTTTAACTCTCAAAATGGACTTCATTTTTGGAGTCGGAGTATCGAATTTAGCCTAAGGTGAACTTTTGGTACGTTTCAGATAACTTTCATATTCTGATGAATAGTGAAAATTACTAAATTTTAATTAAAAACAACTTTTTTAATCGAAATATTTAATTGTGATAAATTATTAATTTGAGTGGTTTTAAAGTATATTTAGAATATATTTTTACAATTTAATACAATGTTGGTCATTGGATGTAATTTCACATTTACTCCAGTTATAAACAAGTGTCAGTCTTTTGATAGTTATTATCTCTTAAAAAACGCCATTTGTTTTGACGACGAGAATTAATTTTTAAATTAGTTAATGTAACTGGTATGTTTTGAATTTGGTAAAATAGACATAATTTTTGAGTTCATAATATCTAATATAGCTCAGGCCTAATTTTTGGTATTTTTCTGGAAACTTTCATTTTTTGATGAATAGTGAAACAACTAAGTGGTAGTTAAAAAAATGAATTTTTCATAAAACTTAATTTTACCGCTTCTGTGAATGGAATTTAAAAAATTCGAGAGACACAGTTGATGTCAGTAAGTAAAATGTGGTTCAATGAGATGAAAATAATTTTTGATGAATAGTAACTTTTTACTTTTTTTACCACGGTTAAAAGTAAATAGGGTAATTAAGGGTACAAATGTTATTATTATTACCCTAACATGTGTCCTAATTCTATTTGATAAGTGTAATTCTACCAAAAACAACCTTAGGAATAAAATATGATCATTTAGGCCCACTTGGATTAGATTAGGACATTTATTTTTATTTAATTCAAAGAAGAGTTAAAAGAGTTAAAATCAAAGTTTATTTACTAAAACATTTTTAATATAGGGTTATACATAATATAAATTCGATTGTAAATATTCATTAGAAAGATAATACGATTTTCTACATAATGGTATTTTATTTATAATTTTTAGACATTAAATAATTTAATTTATTTACGACACAACGATGATGCAGTAATTATCTTATTAATGAAATATTGACATAATTGATGTTATAAATACCCAATAAAATGTAATTTGAGACTTTTTATGAATTACACTAATTTTCTAGGTTCATATGACATGTTATTATTGATTTAATTAACTCTTTTCGAACTTATCATTCTGTTATGATTTTCACAAAAATCAATTACTAAATAGTGTCAAAATTGACATAAAATAGTATTTAAAACAAATTTTATATTATTAATTGTTATTTAATTCCTAAAAATCTAATGTTCGGACAAATTACTTAGATAAGGATATATATATTAATAATAAATAACTTGGGGTTCGTTTGTCTTGTTATGGTAAGTTTATTAACCATATAGTGTAAGAAAACAAAAATACACGGTAAAAGTTAAATTATTTAACTTAGAGTTAAATCTAATTGATAAGTTTAAAATAATAACCTAAAATTGTCTAAATCCTATTGGATGAGAGTATTTCGACCCATCCCCACTTTATCTTCGAAATAAGACCCTTTGGAACCATTATAAACCGAATTTGACCTTAATATAAAATAATATTTTGAGATTTTCCTAAGATGCCCCTCTCCTCCCTTATAAAAGGGCACCTCCTCCCTCTCCTCCTCACACCAATTTGAGCATTCAAGCTCGGCCAAACCCTGCCAAAATCTCTTCTCCACTTCCCTAGTATAATCCTAGAGGTCCTGGTATTTTTCAAAGATCATCCATAGTTCTTTAAGTGTAGTTTAAGTGAAGGCGCGTCAAAAAGAGGAGGTTCGGACACTTACGAAGCAAATCAGACCTAAGGTAAGGGAAAATATCACAATCTCATTTTTATCCGAGATTGCTTATTCGTAAGTATTTACTGGGGTTATTTATATCATCCTTGTCCATGTTTTATAAAAGTGTTTTCATGTATTTTTAAAGTCCTTTTTACCCATTTTTGACTTTTACTACATGGTTTGTAAGGAATCCTTCTTTTGTTTACGTTATGAGGTACTTTTTTGACTTTTCCGACAAGAGTATGAGGAGAATGCTATATTTTAACTTATACAGTGTGAACGTATTTTTACGTTTTCATAACACCTCATTTTCATGAAGCTTAATCTACATGATTTTATGGCTATTTTCAAAAAAATACTTTTATTTTAAAAGTGCATGGCATTTTTTGAAAAGAAAATCATTTTGACGAAGAGAGGATATTTTCCTCAAGAATTCATTTAAAATGTTTTATCAAAACCATTTTCCATCTAAGATGAAATTATTTGATATGTGTATGTTTCATGTTTAATGTCCTTATGATTTACATGGTTCACTTTTCTTATGATGAAATGTCCATTTGTTTTATATGGATTATGAAATCGATGGGATGATGTTTATGAAACCCATTTTATTCTTTGGGTTATGGTGAATGTTTTATGTTTATTTTGTGGCACAAGTAATAATGATTTCATTATGAGATGGGTGGGACATATATCTCCCTCCAATGCATTGGGTAAAGATTTTATATCTCATGAGATAGACATGGCTGGAACGGTAGGTTATAACGGTTCAGTGAAACAGGACTGAAATGAGGAGTGAACTCGGTTCAGAAAGGGACTTTGTCCACTAAGATAGTCTTGGAAATGAGTCTTGACTAATAAGAAATGATTTTCTATGATTATGTGTGTATTCCACAAGGTTTAAGGATTTAAGTTATGATTATTGGGATTAAATTTCACTACTACGATTTATCCCATGTTATGAAATTGTGATTTCTTTTGCAGGTTATGATTTCCAAAATTTATGTTCTTATGTATATGATGTGATTGATATTTCATTCGTTTACCCTTACTGAGCATTTGAGCTCACCCTTTTATTTTTTCTTTTCCCCAGGATATAAATAAAGGTTTTAGGTAAAAAAAAGTAAGATCTTTTTTGGAGATGTTGAAGATCTTTCACCACGATTAGAAGATTATATTCCGAGTTTCCAAAGACACTAAACTATTATGGTCCTTGTGTGTGTGTTTTTGTTATGTACCAAGTATTCTGCAAAAGTAATGTAATTTCCATGTACGTCAAGCTTTGTGTCTTTATAGTTGGTATTAGAGGAAAGGTTTAGTCAACCTTTTGAAACTAGGATGCGAAAACGTTAGTGAGATCCCTAGAGATATTTCTAAGGTATGTCTAGGGATGCCCCTAAGGATAAGTATACGTATAGGATATAGTCCTAGAACTATGGTAACGATCTTAGAATTTAACCTAATATGTCAGATATTGAAGTTACTCGCCCTTTATTATGATTTTTGCCTCTAACACTATTCTTTTTGGGTTTTAGAAAATGGCTGGAAACAAGATGATTCACGATAATGGAGGATATTATGGACAATGGAATGAAATTTTTCATGAGAAACCAAATGAAATGGGATTTGGAAGTCCAACCATCATTATTATGCCGAATCAGAAATCTCATAATATGATCAATAAACTCAAATTTGGTAAGTTTCCTGACTCATCTAATAAGAGAAAGATGGAGTTTCATGATGATCATAGAGGAAAGAAAGTTCAATTTCCCTTATGTAAATCATGTGGGAAGAGGCATCAAGGAGAATGTTTCAAAGGAACTGGAAGATGCTTTGGGTGTGAAAAAGAAGGACACAAAGCCAGTAAGTGCAAAGGAAAAGGTTCAGTTAACACTATGGATGAGGATAATGGAATTTCTATGACATCAACAATGGTTAAATGTTTTAAATGTGGAATTTACGGGCATTATGCAAACCAATTCCCTAAGGGAAAGTCTCATGAGGAGAATCAGTACGGCCATATGAGTAGTATTTATGTTGCTGATGATGAAGAGACTACAAATGTTATGTGAGTTGAAAGAATTGTTGATGCTCAGTCAATGGTTTAAGAAGGTAGTGGAATGATTACATGTTTATCATGTGTAATGTTGTATAAGTAATCTCATGGTACTATGGAATAAAGAGACATCTAAGGATTGTTACACTGTTGTCTTTCCTTTAGTTTTGAAAGTGTATGATTAATGGTACCAGTATACATTAAAGGATATTCAAATATTTTTGGAATATAGATGATATGCATATAATGAAGGGATAAGAAGAAAATTAAATGTTTGATAGTATTCATGAGCTCATGACTGATATAAGGAGAAGGTTATATCATGGTTTGAGTATATAGAATTTTTGGATTTTGGTATATGGAAAGAGATAACTTTTGACTGCATTCATGTTTTCACTAAGGTTCAATGGGTATTCATTCTTTAAGAGAATACATGATTAAGTTATTCACATGTTTGTAATTTGACCAACAAGATATATCTTATGATATATGGGGGATAAATGATGGCATTCACATGATTGTTATGTGACATTTCAAGTAATCATTTTTATACTATGAGCTTGGACTGAAGTATTTTGGATAAGCCTAAAGATTGGGATGGAATATATTGGACATAAGTTAGTATTGTTTAAGGATAGAAGTTTTTTCGATATTATTGATGGGATGTTATAGTAATATAGCTTTAGAAAAAGGACAACCTGCAGGACGTGCGACAGCCCATCGCGTCAGACAAGGTTGTGGGAATCGAACCCACAACCGAAGTGCGACTGGCTTTTATCGCCTAACACTGGCCTACAAGAAGTCCCTATTTAGTAGAAACTAGTTTTATTATATTAATCAGTATGATATATGAAGTATAAGTCCATTTTAAGAACCATATATCATTAATCTCACTATATATGGACTTATGTATTTTTTTGATAATATTTCTAACCTATTGTTTGAGACAGATGGAATGACCCATCATTCTATCACATGATCTGCTAACACATCACGAATGACAAATTAAAATTCATTTCTTTAAGAGATGAAGTGGAATTGTCCAATGGTGAGACTATACCGAAATCACGAAAGTATTTCTTCTAATTTCAATTTCATCAACTTTAAGGAAACGATCTTGAAAACCAAAAATATTCTCCTAGTGCTCTTATACTTGATGAATAAGATGGTACCTTAGATCGTCACAAATTTATGGCTTTGTGATTGCTGGATTTTCCATAGCTATGTTCTCTACCACTCTCCATCAGAACATGATAGTTAGATTTCTCTTCCATATCCATATTTTCACCTATGAGGAAACCCAGTGATTAGTTTATTTGGGTAACCGTTACGTTTCATACTTTTGTTTTTAAATATTTGTGTTGGTATTCTTTTTTACGATGTGGGTTTCTATTAAAGAAACTTTTGAATAGTAAACCATTTATAACCCCGACGAATTTCGAGGGCGAAATTCATTTTAAGGGGGGTAGAATTTAACACCCCAAGATTTTATGAAAAATATTCTTTTTAATTTCATTAATGACTTGTGTTGTATGCTACACCAAAAGGAGCTTTCTCAACATGCATCCTTGACTTGCCTTGCATTACACGCAATCGCGACCTTCCTCGATAGCGTGTGTAGTACGCAATACTGAGTTTCACTAAACAACGATATGCTATTAAAATATTATTAAAACTAGCTGTTATGAATAGTAATAACCACCTTTTAAAATTTTATAAATTTTTTCTCTCAAAATGGACTTCATTTTTGGAGTCGGAGTATCGAATTTAGCCTAAGGTGAACTTTTGGTACTTTTCAGATAACTTTCATATTCTGATGAATAGTGAAAATTACTAAATTTTAATTAAAAACAACTTTTTTAATCGAAATATTTAATAGTGATAAATTTTTAATTTGAGTGGTTTTAAAGTATATTTAGAATATATTTTTACAATTTAATACAATGTTGGTCATTGGATGTAATTTCACATTTAAACCAGTTATAAACAAGTGTCAATCTTTTGATAGTTTTTATCTCTTAAAAACACGCCATTTGTTTTGATGACGGGAATTAATTTTTAAATTAGTTAATGTAACTGATATGTTTTGAATTTGGTAAAATAGACATCGTTTTTGAGTTCATAATATCAAATATAGCTCAGGCCTAATTTTTGGTATTTTTCTGGAAACTTTCATTTTTTGATGAATAGTGAAACAACTAAGTGGTAGTTAAAAAAATGATTTTTTCATAAAACATAATTTTACCTCTTCTGTGAATGGAATTTAAAAAATCCGAGAGACACGGTTGATGTCAGTATGTAAAATGTGGTTCAATGAGATGAAAATAATTTTTGATGAATAGTAACTTTTTACTTTTTTTTACCACGGTTAAAAGTAAATAGGGTAATTAAGGGTAAAAATGTTATTATTATTACCCTAACACATGTCCTAATTCTATTGGATAAGTGTAATTCGACCAGAAACAACCTTAGGAATAAAATATGATCATTTAGGACCACTTGGATAAGATTAGGACATTTATTATTATTTAATTCAAAGAAGAGTTAAAAGAGTTAAAATCACAGTTTATTTACTAAAACATTTTTAATATAGGGTTATACATAATATAAATTCGATTGTAAATATTCATTAGAAAGATAATACGATTTCATACATAATGGTATTTTATTTATAATTTTTAGACATTAAATAATTTAATTTAATTATGACACAACGATGATGCAGTAATTATCTTATTAATGAAATATTGACATAATTGATATTATAAATACCCAATAAAATGTAATTTGAGACTTTTTATGAATTACACTAATTTTCAAGGTTCAAATGACATGTTATTATTGATTTAATTAACTTTTTTCTAACTGATCATTCTGTTATGATTTTCAGAAAAATCAATTACTAAATAGTGTCAAAATTGATATAAAATAGTATTTAAAACAAATTTTATATTATTAATTGTTATTTAATTCTTAAAAATCTAAGGTTCGACCAAATGACTTAGATAAGGATAGAAATGTTAATAGTAAACAACTTGGGGTTCTTTTGGCTTGTTATGGTAAGTTTATTAACCATATAGTGTAAGAAAACAAAAAGACACGGTAAAAGTTAAATTATTTAACTTAGAGTTAAATCTAATTGATATGGTTAAAATAATAACTTAAACTTGTCTAAATCGTATTGGATGAGAGTATTTCGTCCCATCCCCACTTTATCTTCGAAATAAGACCCTTTGGAACCATTATAAACCGAATTTGACCTTAATATAAAATAATATTTTGAGATTTTCCTAAGATGTCCCTCTCCTCCCTTATAAAAGGGCACCTCCTCCCTCTCCTCCTCACACCAATTTGAGCATTCAAGCTCGGCCAACCCCTGCCAAAATCTCTTCTCCACTTCCCTAGTATCATCCTAGAGGTCCTGGTATTCTTCAAAGATCATCCATAGTTCTTTAAGTGGAGGTTAAGTGAAGGCGCGTCAAAAAGAGGAGGTTCAGACACTTACGAAGCAAATCAGACCTAAGGTAAGGGAAAATATCACAATCTCATTTTTATCCGATATTGCTTATTCGTAATTATTTACTGGGGTTATTTATATCATCCATTTCCATGTTTTATAAAAGTTTTTTCACGTATTTTTAAAGTCCTTTTTACCCATTTTTGACTTTTACTACATGGTATGTAAGGAATCCTTCTTTTGTTTATGTTATGAGGTACTTTTTTGACTTTTCCGACAAGAGTACGAGGAGAATGCTATTTTTTAACTTATACGACATGAACGGATTTTTACGTTTTCATAACGCCTCATTTTCATGAAGCTTACTGTACATGATTTTATGACTATTTTCAAAAAAATACTTTTATTTTCAAACTGCATGGCATTTTTTGAAAAGAAAATCATTTTGACGAAGAAAGGATATTTTCCTCAAGAATTGATTTCAAATGTTTTATCAAAACCATTTTCCATCTAAGATGACATTATTTGATATGTGTATATTTCATGTTTAATGTCTCTATTATTTACATTGTTCACTTTTCTTATGATGAAATGTCCATTTGTTTTATATGGATTATGAAATCGATGGGATGATGTTTATGAAACCCATTTTATTCATTGGGTTATGATGAATGTTTTATGTTTATTTTGTGGCACAATAATAATTATTTCATTATGAGATGGGTGGGACATATATCTCCCTCGAATGCATTGGGTAAAGATTTTATATCTCATGAGATAGACATGGTTGGAACGGTAGGTTATACCGGTTCAGTGAAACAGGACTGAAATGAGGAGTGAACTCGGTTCAGAAAGGGACATTGTCCACTAAGATAGTCTTGTATATGAGTCTTGACTAAAAAGAAATGATTCTCTATGATTATGTGTGTATGCCATAAGTTTTAATGATTTAAGTTATGATTATTGGGATTAAATTTCACTACTATGATTTATCCCATGTTATGAAATTATGATTTCTTTTGCAGGTAATGATTTCCAAAAGTTATGTTCTTATGTATATGATGTGATTGATATTTCATTCGTTTACCCTTACTGAGCATTTGAGCTCACCCTTTTATGTTTTCTTTTCCCCAGGATATAAAGAAAGGTTTTAGGTAAAAAAAAGTAAGATCTTTTTTGGAGATGTTGAAGATCTTTCACCACAATTAGAAGATTATATTTCGAGTTTCCAAAGACACTAAACTATTATGGTCCTTGTGTGTGTGTTTTTGTTATGTACTAAGTATTCCGAAAAAGTAATGTAATGTCTATGTACGTCAAGCTTTGGGTCTTTACAGTTGGTATTAGAGGAAAGTTTTAGTCAAACCTTTGGAAACTAGGATGCGAAAACGTTAGTGAGATCCCTAGAGATATTTCAAAGGTTTGTCTAGGGATGCCCCTAAGGATAAGTATAAATATAGGATATAGTCCTAGAACTATGGTAACGATCTTAGAATTTAACCTAAGATGTTAGATATTGAAGTTACTCACCCTTTATTATGATTTTTGCCTCAAACACTATTTTTTTGGGTTTTAGAAAATGGCTGGAAACAAGATGATTCACGATAATGGAGGATATTATGGACAATGGAATGAAATTCTTCATGAGAAACCAAATGAAATGGGATTTGGAAGTCCAACCATCATTATTATGCCGAATCAGCAATCTCATAATATGATCAATAAACTCAAATTTGGTAAGTTTCCTGAATCAGCTAATAAGAGAAAGATGGAGTTTCATGATGATCATAGAGGAAAGAAAGGTCAATTTCCCTTATGTAAATCATGTGGGAAGAGTCATCAAGGAGAATGTTTCAAAGGAACTGGAAGATGCTTTGGGTGTGGAAAAGAAGGACACAAAGCCAGTAAGTGCAAAGGAAAAGGTTCAGTTAACACTATGGATGAGGATAATGGTATTGCTACGACATCAACAATGGTTAAATGTTTTAAATGTGGAATATACGGGCATTATGCAAACCAATGCCCTAAGGGAATGTCTCATGAAGAGAATCAGTACGGCCGTATGAGTAGTATTTATGTTGATGATGATGAAGAGACTACAAATGATATGTGAGTTGAAAGAATTGTTGAAGCTCAGTCAATGGTTTAAGAAGGTAGTGGAATGATTACATGTTTATCATGTGTAATGTTGTATAAGTAATCTCATGGTACTATGGAATAAAGAGACATCTAAAGATTGTTACACTGTTGTCTTTCCTTGAGTTTTGAAAGTGTATGATTAATGGTACCAGTATACATTAAAGGATATTCAGATATATTTGGAATATAGATGATATGCGTATAATGAAGGGATAAGAAGAAAATTAAATGTTTGATAGTATTCATGAGCTCATGACTGATATAAGGAGAAGGTTATATCATGGTTTGAGTATATAGAATTTTTTGGATTTTGGTATATGGAAAGAGATAACTTTTGACTGCATTAATGTTTTCACTAAGGTTCAATGGGTATTCATTCTTCAAGAGAATACATGATTAAGGTATTCACATGTTTGTAATTTGACCAACAAGATATATCTTATGATATATGGGGGATAAATGGTGGCATTCATGTGATTGTTATGTGACATTTCAAGTAATCATTTTTATACTATGAGCTTGGACCGAAATATTTTGGATAAGACTAAAGATTGGGATGGATTATATTGGACATAAGTTAGTATTGTTTAAGGATATAAGTTTTTTCGATATTATTGATGGGATGTTATAGTAATATAGCTTTAGAAAAAGGATAACCTGCCGGACGTGCGACAGCCCATCGCGTCAGACAAGGCTGTGGGAATCGAACCCACAACAGAAGTGTGACTGGATTTTATCGCCTACCACTGGCCTACAGGAAGTCCCTATTTAGTAGAATCTAGTTTTATTATATTAATCAGTATGATATATGAAGTATAAGTCCATTTTAAGAACCATATATCATTAATCTCACTATAGATTGACTTATGTATTTTTTTGATAATATTTCTAACCTTTTGTTTGAGACAGATGGAATGACCCATCATTCTATCACATGATCTGCTAACACATCACGAATGACAAATTCAACTTCATTTCTTTAAGAGATGAAGTGGAAATTGTCCAATGGTGAGACTATACCGAAATCACGAAAGTATTTCTTCTAATTTCAATTTCATCAACTTTAAGGAAACGATATTCAAAACCAAAAATGTTTTCCTAGTGCTCTTATATCTGATGAATCAGATGGTCCCTTAGATCATCACAAATTTATGGCTTTGTGATTGCTGGCTTTTCCATAGCTATGTTCTCTACCACTCTCCATCAGAACATGATGGTTAGATTTCTCTTCCATATCCATATTTTCACCTATGTGGAAACCCAGTGATTAGTTTATTTGGGTAACCGTTACGTTTCATACTTTTGTTTTTAAATATTGGTGTTGGTATTCCTTTTTAAGATGTGGGTTTCTATTAACGAAACTTTTGAATAGTAAACCATTTATAACCCCGACGAATTTCGAGGGCGAAATTCATTTTAAGGGGGGTAGAATTTAACACCCCAAGATTTTATGAAAAATATTCTTTTTAATTTCATTAATGACTTGTGTTGTACGCTACACCAAAAGGAGCTTTCTCAACATGCATCCTTGACTTGCCTTGCATTACACGCAATCGCGACCTTCCTCGATAGCGTGTGTAGTACGCAATACTGAGTTTCACTAAACAACGATATGCTATTAAAATATTATTAAAACTAGTCGTTATGAATAGTAATAACCACCTTTTGAAATTTTAGAAATTTTTTCTCTCAAAATGGACTTCATTTTTGGAGTCGGAGTATCGAATTTAGCCTAAAGTGAACTTTTGGTACTTTTTGGATAACTTTCATATTCTGATGAATAGTGAAAATTACTATCTTTTAATTAAAAACAACTTTTTTAATCGAAATTTTTAATAGTGATAAATTATTAATTTGAGTGGTTTTAAAGTATATTTAGAATATATTTTTACAATTTAATACAATGTTGGTCATTGGATGTAATGTCACATTTAAACCAGTTATAAACAAGTGTCAATCTTTTGATAGTTATTATCTCTAAAAAACGCACCATTTGTTTTGACGACGGGAATTAATTTTTAAATTAGTTAATGTAACTGATATGTTTTGAATTTGGTAAAATAGAAATCATTTTTGAGTTCATAATATCAAATATATCTCAGGCCTAATTTTTGGTATTTTTCTGGAAACTTTCATTTTTTGATGAATAGTGAAACCACTAAGTGGTAGTTAAAAAATTGAATTTTTCATAAAACATAATTTTACCTCTTCTGTAAATGGAATTTCAAAAATATTAGAGACATGGTTGATGTCAGTAAGTAAAATGTGGTTCAATGAGATGAAAATAATTTTTGGTGAATAATAACTTTTTACTTTTTTTTACCACGGTTAAAAGTAAATAGGGTAATTAAGGGTAAAAATGTTATTATTATTACCCTAACACATGTCCTAATTCTTTTGGATAAGTGTAATTCAACCAAAAACAACCTTAGGAATAAAATATGATCATTTAGGCCCACTTGGATTAGATTAGGACATTTATTATTATTTAATTCAAAGAAGAGTTAAAAGAGTTAAAATCAAAGTTTATTTACTAAACAAATTTTAATATAGGGTTATACATAAGATAAATTCGATTGTAAATATTCACTAGAAATATAATAATATTTCCTACATAATGGTATTTTATTTATAATTTTTATACATTAAATAATTAAATTTATTCATGACACAACAATGATGTAGTAATTATCTTATTAATGAAATATTGACATAATTGATGTTATAAATACCCAAATAAATGTAATTTTAGGCTTTTTATGAATTAAAATAATTTTATTGGTTCATATGACATGTTATTATTGATTTAATTAACTTTTTTTCGAACTTATAATTCTGTTATAATTTTCACAAAAATCAATTACTAAATAGTGTCAAAATTGACATAAAATAGTTTTTAAAACAAATTATATATGATTAATTGTTATTTAATTCCTAAAAATCTAAGGTTTGGCCAAATGACTTAGATAAAGATAGATATATTAATAATAAACAACTTGGGGTTCGTTTGTCTTGTTATGATAAGTTTATTAACCATATAGTGTAAGAAAACAAAAATACACGGTAAAAGTTAAATTATTTAACTTAGAGTTAAATCTAATTGATAAGGTTAAAATAATAACCTAAACTTGACTAAATCCTATTGGATTAGAGGATTGCTACCCATCCCCACTTTATCTTCGAAATAAGGCCCTTTGGAACCATTATAAACCGAATTTGACCTTAATATAAAATAATATTTTGAGATTTTCCTAAGGTGCCCCTCTCCTACCTTATAAAAGGGCACCTCCTCCCTCTCCTCCTCAAACCAATTGGAGCATTCAAGATCGGCCAACCCTTGCCTAAATCTCTTCTCCACTTCCCTAGTATCATCCTAGAGGTACTGGTCTTCTTCAAAGATCATCCATAGTTCTTTAATTGGAGGTTAAGTGAAGGCACGTCAAAAAGAGGAGGTTCAGACACTTACGAAGAAAATCGGACCTAAGGTAAGGGAAAAAATCACAATCTCATTTTTATCCGAGATTGCTTATTCGTAAGTATTTACTGGGGTTATTTATATCATCCATGTCCATGTTTTATAAAAGTGTTTTCATGTATTTTTAAAGTCCTTTTTACCCATTTTTTACTTTTACTACATGGTATGTAAGGAATCCTTCTTTTGTTTACGTTATGAGGTACTTTTTTGACTTTCCAACAAGAGTACAAGGAGAATTCTATTTTTTAACTTATACGGCATGAACGGATTTTTACGGTTTCATAAAGCCTCATTTTCATGAAGATTTCTCTACATTATTTTATGACTAATTTCAAAAAAATACTTTTATTTTAAAAGTGCATGGCATTTTTTGAAAAGAAAATGATTTTGACAAAGAAAGGATATTTTCCTCAAGAATTCATTTAAAATGTTTTATCAAAACCATTTTCAATCTAAGATGACATTATTTGATATGTGTATGTTTCAAGTTTAATGTCTCTATGATTCACATGGTTCACTTTTCTTATGATGAAATGTCCTTTTTTTATATGGATTATGAAATTGATGGGATGATGTTTATGAAACCCATTTTATTCTTTGGGTTATGATGAATGTTTTAAGTTTATTTTGTGGCACAAGTAATAATGATTTAATTATGAGATGGGTGGGACATATATCTCCCTTCAATTCATTGGGTAAAGATTTTATATCTCATGAGATAGACATGGCTGGAACGGTAGGTTATACCGGTTCAGTGAAACAGGACTAAAACGAGGAGTGAACTCGGTTCAGAAAGGGACTTTGTCCACTAAGATAGTCTTGGAAATGAGTCTTGACTAATAAGAAATGATTATCTATGATTATTTGTGTCTGCCACAAGGTTTCATGTTTTATGTTATGATTATTGGGATTAAATTTCACTACTATGATTTATCCCATGTTATGAAATTATGATTTCTTTTGCAGGTTATGATTTCCAAAAGTTATGTTCTTATGTATATGATGTGATTTATATTTCTTTCGTTTACCCTTACTGAGCATTTGAGCTCACCCTTTTATGTTTTCTTTTCCCCAGCATATAAAGAAAGGTTTTAGGTAAAAAAAAGGAAGATATTTTTTGGAGATGTTGAAGATCTTTCACCACGATTAGAATATTATATTCCGAGTTTCCAAAGACACTAAACTATTACGGTCCTTCTGTGTGTGTTTTTTTATTTCCTAAGTATTCCGAAAAAGTAATGTAATGTCCATGTACGTCAAGCTTTGGGTCTTTACAGATTCTGATCTTCGTATCGAGGGCATACCCTGGTGTGGGTAGGACAGACTTTCTTGAAAGTATAAATCAAGGGACCTTTATCCAAGGTTGTTGGATACCCTTCTCTTTGGGTTAAAAGACATAAATCTTGTTACTTGTAGTTTTACTACTTGTTTGTTTCCGCTGCATTTTTTATTATAAGGAAAGTATAACTTTATTATACTTCCTTACTTGTACTCTGTTTCATTTAGATTCTATACGCTTTAAGGTAGAATCTCATATTGTAATCTTTAGTTAAGTTTCAATTTCAGGATCCATATTTCCAGAACCTACATTCAGAATCTCTTTTCAGTTTTCAGAAAGTTCATAGGACTTGAAGTTTATAACTTCATTCCTTATTCCAAGTTTTTCATTTGGTGTTAGAGGTGTTGTGAATTTGCTTAGTTTAACTTTGTCAAACTTAGCTCTTTTCTTTGTTAAAGGAATTTTTAAAGTGTAAAATTCACCCCCCTCTTGTATATTGTGCATCTACTTCATTATTTAGATCCTACACATATTTGGAATCATACGGTTCAAATTGTGTAAATATTTAACTTTTTTGACATTATGAATTGTAAGTTCAGTGATTATTTTATTTACCATAGTTAAAGGGTAAATCTACTAAATAAGGATATAAATTTAATATTATAATTATATAAAACTACCCTAACACATTTTCTAATCCAATGGGATGATATATTTTCAACCATGGGTATCCTTGTGTCCATTTAGGGAACCCATGGAGCAACTTTGATTTGAAAATGACATTTCATAAGCATTAATTTAATGGAGAGAAAAATATAACATAGACATGTATCTTTTACTAAAACAATTTTTATATTGTGTTATACAGGTGATATATATGACTATAAATATTCATTAAAAATATTAATATTTTTTTAACATCAATGTATTTTATTTATAAATTTTAGACCTCAAATAAATACAAATATTTATGGCACAATGATGATGATGTGATTACCTTAATAATGATTGATTTAAATAGATGATATTATAAATATTTAAATTAATTTTTTTCAAACCTTTTTATGTCATAAAATAATTTTATGGATTAGTATGACCTTTTATATTTCAATTAACGATGTTTTGTCGAAATAATATAGTAGTTATAGATTTTTAAAATGTCATGATATAAAAAGTCTAAAAATTGACATAAATGAGTTTTTAAAACAAATACTATTTTATTAAATGATATAATAGTTCTCAAAATCTATGACTTGGCCAAATGACTAATATAATGTTTAACATGACATTATTGAAACACATGAGATTCTATTGGTATTTTATAGTAACTAAATTAACCATATAGTGTGAATATATAGAAAGACATTGTAAGAATTAAATAAGATAACTAATGGTTGAAGCTAAAAGATATGGTAACATTTGCAAACTAGACTTGTCTAAAACCTATTTTATGAGATATTTTATACTCAAAGGTATGTTATCATTTAAATAAATCACTCTGGAACCATTTGAAATGGAAAATAGGTTTATAATAGAATAATATTTCAATACTTTCCTAAAGTGCCCCTCCACCATCTTATAAAAGGGCATCAACTCTACCCATTTACTCACGCCTCTAAATCCCCTTGGATCATCAAAATTCTACCCAAATAAGGCCCCAAAATCTTTCTCTTCCTCCTAGAATGCTTTCCTTGGGCAGAAGGAAATTAAATAAATCCTTTTGGCTCAAATTAAAGGGAGTTACCAGATTTAGATGTATTTTCCTCTCTCAAGTTCTTTTCTTTTTATTTACCACATACACTACCTATTTTATTATTATTATTTGATTAAATGAAAAAATCAGTATACTCAATATACTAGGATGTTTTTATGGGAAGGATTGAAACTACACTTTCACACACCTCCATCTAATGGATACGAACATATTGCTTCTGTTTACGGCGAACTACTGCCTCACGAAATGATGATTGTTCAATTTTCCTCTACCACATATCAGGGTGGAAATTAGGAATCAAATGTATTTATATATGATATAAATTATATTTATATTTTTTCTATTCTTATATATTTTTCATTTACAAAATACCTTTTTTCTTTTCATAATGGGTAAATACAAAAATTTCATTTGAGGAAGTGTGGACTATCGGCCCCACAATGTGATAAGACTCATTCATTCCATACATGGAACGTATAAAAGATAGTGTTAATGATGTTATTTAGAAAAAATAAAAAAGTATATTTTATTGTAATTAGAATGTACCTATGTATCATTATGTTTTCATTCCTTTAATATGACAAAGAAATGAAAGTAGCTTCCATGCATACGTATGACATACTGTCTCCATGAATGGTGCAATTCATTTATTATCTCCAAGTGTTATTGAATATTATAAATAAATATATAAAATAAATATAAGATATTTAAATCTTGAATATTATTCTAGAGATAATGGAATTTTTACCACAAGTACAATTTGTAATTATAACAAGTTCCTTTTGGACTCAAGTATCGAACATTGACAAAACAACCGATATGAACATGAATAATTATATGATTGTTATAGCATGGTAAAAAGTGATATAAAATTAATAATAAACATGAAAATAGATCTAATGAAACTAAAAAATAACTTATGTTTGTTATTCATGAAAATAAATAATGAACGAGACAAATTGTACTCAATGTAAGGGAACATTATAACCCAATTTCCATTATTTTGGTTAATATTATACTTCTTGATTATGTCGTGCTCTATTAATGTGAGAACTAAATTTTGATATCCTATATTTTATTTATACTTTATTTATGTGAATTTATAGTTAATAAACAAAATGAATCTATTTTATTAACAAAATGATCTTTCTAAGGGGCTTCATCTCAATCCCATTTCATTGAGGTATATTTGGTTATACATGACCTTCTTTTATACGGTGTATAATTATAAAATTATTCTATTTATTTCAGTATATAGTTTTCAAATGTTATCTTCTATTTATGAAGCATTTTACTAAATGACAAAGGGAATGTTCCTTTTTAATGTATATGGTGACACTGACCTTTCCGTTGCTGGGAAAAATATTTGATACTTGGCCTCCTCAACAACCCGTAATGATTTTAAAAGGAAAATAAATACCATATACCCTTTTTACTATTTTGGTATTGAAAATGGTTTTGATAATGAATCAATTATGTTAATATCTTGAAATGATATATTGGGATTGTACTGTGGATGTGTTAGCTTTATTTTATGACTATTTTATGTGTTATGATTATGTTATGGTTCTTGGGAATTATTTACATATATGGGTGTTTTCGTGATAAGTCTAGGGTGGGTGATCCTGAGATTGATCTCCAATACATTGAGTAATATGAAGGAGGTAAATGTTAGTGTTTATCCTATGAGATTTATGCAATATACTGTGATGGGTATTCCATATGTAACTTTCAATTTGTCTGTGAAAGCTATAATGTAAGTATGTTATGGATGCCACACATTACCTTTATGATTTATGATTTCTATGTGTTACTTCTAAATCATATGATTTCATGAGGTATGTTAGTGAGCTAATGTTTTATTAAAAATAATGATTTCATTGATTTGTATATATTAAGGAACTAATGTTTTCTTTCCTTATTTTATAACCCTTACTATTCTTTTTATGCTCATACAATGTTTTTTAAAAAATTCACAGGGTATAAGGAAGGGTAAAACAAAGGAAGAATTCAAGAATATTTTTATCCATAAAAGAATTCTTGTTTTATTTAAGGAATTTTTTGTAGTGAAAAAATTGGATATATTAGAATTGACTACTTTATATTATTTGAGATGTAATGTAATAGTTATGGCCTAATTCTCTAAAAATATAAACCTGAAAAGGTCCTCAAAGTGATTTCTTGATATAAATCAATATTACGTAATGTTTAAGGGTGGGTCATTATACTAATGGCTCTACTTCCAAGCTTTGTGGCGGTTTTTGAATAATTTTGCTAAAATTTCATGATATTAAGGAATTCACAGTACTAGAATATAAAATTACATTCAATATCATTGAATAAACAAATTTCATATCTATCACTACTTCATTCTCAGGATCCACATAGATAGTTGTGATAGATAAATCTCGCCCTTTCTGCATTGGAAGATGTTGGATGTCTCCAAAAACCATTGTATTAGTGCATTGGTTATAAAAGGTCTCTAGTTCCTTGTAGTTGTAATAATTAAAAATTCACTGAGGGTTGACAGAAGAATTCTTTTCCTCCACCTCATTAGTGGGTTTCTCCTATCAACAATTAATAGCTAGGTGTGATTCCTTCCCACAACTAAAGAATTTATTTGTTTCCCTTAGGCAATTTCTGGGGTTCTTCTTTCCTCACTTTTGACATGTGGGATGTTGAAATTTCTTAGCACCATTATATTTCTCCATCATACTACTAGAATAAAAATGAAATTTACACTTCTTATCCCCACGGTACACTTGATATTCGACGATATTCATTTCAAATTTGAGGGAACATCAGACCATTTATTTATAGTTATCAAATTCACAGATCACCATGTGATTTTTTTATACTAGGTTATATTGTATCAAAGAATAGGTATTCTAATAATTCAAAAGTAATGGAAATTATAGAGGAATATCGTGAAATTATTATGAATTTTTCCTCATGTTCCATGATTGATTCATCATCTTGTTTCTTCAGGGTGATGAAATACCTTTTCATTTTAATATAGATTGTGCATTGAAAATACTTTGAAATTTTTTCTATAATTCCTTCCACCCAATCACTTCGATCTCTACCTCAGACATGATATTATTGATTAATGTCCATCACTAATTATCATATCCTTCCATATAATAAATATCCTATAGAACATCCTCTTGTTCATAACATTAATGGATGGAGAATATCTTCTCAATTAATAATTTCCATTGTTTTGCGATTAAGGGATCGGATGATCCACTGAAATTTAAGGGCATTTGTAACATAAAGATCTCAATTGCAACTTGTTATTTATTAAGGGGATTTGGTAGATCCTCTTGATGTAGATTCTTATTCAATTCCTGAGTCTTCTGAGATAGTATCATTATGATGTTCATGATTCCCGCTCCCCCCAGGATAAACATCTCGTTGGTGCATTAATCACATTTCCCTTCACATTGATTGTTTACCAGATTCCTCTTATTTCTGACCATTGGATAAAATAAAGGGAATATTATGGGTGGGTATTTTTAAAATATTAAACACACAAATGGGAATTTAATGACATTAAAGGGATAATTTATAAATTACATGTATCGTATAAACATGTAAAATTGTAGTCTTGAATCTATGTTTACCATGTTGAATTTTCTAACATATACTCTTATGGGAATTTTATTCCCATTAATAGTGGTTTGTAATGTGATTATGAATTTTACAATGTTTATCTCATAGGATTATCA
The DNA here is from genome assembly GCA_963277665.1 of Viscum album. Lineage (NCBI taxonomy): Eukaryota > Viridiplantae > Streptophyta > Magnoliopsida > Santalales > Viscaceae > Viscum > Viscum album. The sequence continues at coordinate 1,842,728,128 of OY728163.1, read as the reverse complement.
AATCATGTGTGAAGTAAATCTCATTGGCAGGTACAAGGTTACACGAAGTTAGGCTCGACACACTATGTCAGAGTTGTCCCAACTTTGTACATCTATTATAGAACCCTGATCATTTATAGTATCTATATTGGGATGTATTTTCTTGATAAACCACTTACATTATACTTACCCAATGTTAGGGAAGTTTTCTTAGATGAAGTATTATCCTTAATTATTTCTAAATAATTTTTAAATTATAATCCCAAAATAAATAATATTTTATATGAAACCATCTATAACAAGAATTATCTTCATTACTAATTAATAAATGATTTATTACATAATATTAACCTTAATAAAACCCATAGTATCTACAATTTTATTGTATTTTGTTGTTTCGTACATTAAATAAAAATTTAAAATACAAAAAACACCATTATTATTGAAATCATCCTTAGAATGTTCGCACTTAAAACTGGATAGGACAACCTGGGGACATTCACAAGAAAGGGGTGACCTATGATTCCCATTAAGGGAATAATAATGGAATAATATGAAGAATTTAATATAGGATATACAATAATCATACCAATAAGGAATAAAAGGATCCCAAATAATAAGGCATGATATACCATGATAATCAAAGCCTAGGAAATGTGGTAATAACATATGACATCTCATCTTAAACATGGGCCAAGGATAACTTCCAAGAATTCGTGATAGAAAACGTCCGAAAAAAGAATTATGTTCAAAACCTATCCCAAAATGACTTCACATGAGACTATATATTAACCAATGCATTAGAATTCTATATAATTTTGAGCGGACCCGTCATAATCATTTTATTCTCATGCTTTCATGTTCCACATAGATCATACAACAAGGATTATTCCATCATCATATTTTATTCCCTTACCAAGTATTGTGGAAAAAATACATGTGAGTCCAATGTAAAATTTTTATATCTATATAAATGTGAACACCCTTGATAGTTAATCGGATACATATTCAATACACAAATGTTTTGGCATGGAAAATCACTTTGTAATTTCGACTGCATAATGACATAACATAAAAATTCATAAAAATGGTTTGATAAAATACAAAGGGGTATCTAATAATTTATAAATAAATTGGATAGTAAGGTTGATATGAAATAAAATATCCCATCATAAGGAAATGAAGATAAAATACATAAGGTAAAGAAGATACTTGAATAAAGAGGAGAATATAAAGGATCTATTACTTGAGTCTATAACTCCAGATACCTGAGAGGAGCTTACTGAGAGCTCAAGGGAGCCTTGTGATGACTCTATAGAGATGATTATAGTTTAAGGGTGTAATCAAAGTATTTTTAGTGAAGATAAATAGGTGATTGTGTGGGTTTATATTGGAAATGGGTGATGATTTCTTTATTATTCCTCAGACATAGGTTTTGGACTCTATATAATAAGATAACCAAAACCACAAAACAACCCATGGTTTATTCCAAGACGCAGTGGTTTTCATTATTTTATAATACTAGGAGCATGAATTAATAAAATAATACCCTTTATTATCTTGTGGTGATTCATAATCTTAAATAAATTATTTTTAAACCATAAAATATATTAATTATTTCAGAGGATTCATATTGGATTTATAAAATTAATCATATGAACATAAACCCTAATTTTTGTAAATATAAAAAATTTTATGTGGTTATGGATACATATTATATTATTTACTACATCACTTTTTGGTCATTATTATGTCATAATACACAAAGTATATTTATATGACATTTAATCTTTACAGATAAATTTTACTTGCTTAGAAAAAATTGAAAAATTCACTGTTATAACATTTTGACATTCTGATTCAAAAAATAATATTAGTTTTATCTAAATTATTTTTTAAATATATGAAAATTTAAATCTAAAATATTATGTGTCATTTATTGAGAAATTCTAGATTTTTTTACAGTAACAGTTTTTTAAACCATATAAAAATATCATTTGACATCATTAAAATGATATGATAATTTCTTTTTAATAAAAATTATTTAATAAAAATTAATTATTATTACTATTTTATTAAAAAATTATTTTAATAACCCATTAAATCATCAATATAAATTTCGTAATAGAATTTTTTTCCCAAAAATACTATTGGTTTTTTTATTATATAAAAATAAAAATAAATTTTAACATAACAATAATGTGATAAAAAAATATTCATTGTTATATACAAAATAATGTACATAATCACATTACTAGGGTCTTGATACATATCTAATTAATACACCAGCAGACTCTCTAAGAGAAATGTGCGTGATGGTGAGACTTTCAAGGAGTGGTTTGGTGAAGATAGTTTGGGATGTGATCTACAGGAGATTGAACTTTTATTATAAATGGTTTCTCACATGCTTAAGTTGATGAATCTTATATTGGTATTGTTCAAGGTTGTAAAGACATGGAAAATTCTATGTATTTTTATCCATTATTTGGGATTTTTATGAGTCTATGAAACTTGACGGCATGTGATTCTGAGGTCCAATGAGCCCAGAATGAATTTATGAGATTTTTTTAGGTACGTTCAGTAAACGTGTGGGTGGCGTTTTCTGTATTTTGAACAGGTGATCAGAATTGAAATTTGAGAGCACTGTTGAATCCATAGTTCCGGGATTCGCTTATGGAAGTTTCACTTCGACTATAGTAGGTCGAGAGAAAAATGTAGTTTTTGGACTTTTTAAGGGAAAAAATAACATGTAATTGTTATTTTATTTTCTTTTTCCCCAACATATGAATGGTGGTTGTGGGATCGATAACTTTTCAAGCCATTTAATGGCTGGACTCAGCAATTAGAGAACTCCACCATTGGTTTTTTTTCAAAAGGCTCGGAGCATGAGTAAACCCATGCTCCCCAACATTTATTAAATAAAATTAAATGTCTGATGAATACACAAGGTACAATGGGCTTGTGCCAGCAAGAGAATCAATGAAAAGAAAGGATACTGGAACCTCTGGATCATCCCTGTGGGGGAGAGAGAAAAACATGAAAGAGTCAAGACTCACCATAGCATCCGCCCAGCAGAACACCTTTCCAATCAGCAATCACCCATGCCACAGCTCTATGTTTTTTGCACAATGTAGAAAAAAATCCCCGCCTTTTTTCACTGAAGATCCACAAAACAAAAAGAGGGAAATGCTGATTAGAAATTCATCAAAAGGGGTGATGTTCCTTCTAGTCTTTTCATGAAAATGCCTTCTCATCACAGAAAAAAAGATGTAACGATAGCATGAAAATACAGAAAAAATGATGGAGAGTGTATTACTGGATTCCTTGTGCCAAGCCAAGCACTAGACCAGCATGACAATCTCTTTTTTAATTCTACAGATGAAAAATCATAATCATAGACCTTAAGATGAGTGATATCCTCTTCATTCTGTTAAGGAAAGAAGATGCTCAAAAGTCCAGCCTACTCAAATTTCAGATCAGGATGTTAGAGAAGAAATTCCATTCTTTATGCGCTTCCAAGACAGCTCCTCAGCAAGGCTAAGCCACAACCGAAGAACCGGTGCAATGATCAAGTATAAAAGTATCAGAATCAAGCAGATCAACAAAAAACAGGGCTGGAACTGGACCACTTAAATTGGTACAGTGTGAACAGGTTCCATCCAGACAGATTCCAGACAGAGAAGTATAAATCCATTGTTTCCAAATAAAAACATCAAGATCATCTCAAAAAAAATCCAAAGATCAGACCAGAGCAAGACAGTAATCGAATCCTATAATCAAGATCTTCATGATTCCACTAGACCAATAAGATGAGTTAGGGAGTTTTTCGAAACTCCTTCTTCATTCTTTCATTGAATATATACGACTTGATTGCTAAGTAAGTATCCTTTTAAATATCTCCTCTTCTATAAGATTTATATAGGATTTCATCTCAAAGATTCTCCGTAGATTTAGGATCTTCAAAACAAGGAACATTATGCGAATTTTCCACATTAGCATGTTGTTGGGCCTCTACATGCTAAGTTTTGTCAGTGGTCGAGAATTCCTTTCTTGAGATGTCCAATGAACATGTGACTATGGTTCTTTCAAGTTGAGAGTAGTCTTTTTGTTTCCTCATTTTTATGGGGATAGGTGTGATGAACCCATCAACATCAACTATTTGTTTTTTCCCCTTCCTGGCAATTGGTCATAAATAATCTTCCTCAATATGAGTAGTCTTATCTTCATCCTCATGAGGTGAATAACTAATTACAAATGGTTCACACCTCTAATTTTCATCATCTAGAGTATCATCTTGTATTTTCACTGTCGGAACATCTTCAAGAGTCGGGGGTGAACTGTAATGGTTATTTGATTCCACAACCGGAGGTGGAACCTCTTTGGGGGAGGTCTGAGCCCCATCATGCAATCTGCTAGGTATAGATGTTGAATGAAGTGGTTGATTTATCTTGCCTTTCTAAATCCAAATATTCTATTTATTTTTATGACAAGTGTCTTTGATTCAACATTCCTTTGAGACAAGTCCTGCTCTAAGGCAACATTGGCAGTAAAAAGGTAAATTTTCATAAACAACATCCTGAAAAAAACCGGTGTCACCATTCTGGATCCATATTGGAGAAGGAAATTCCCTATAAACATCAGTCTCAATATAGATTTTTGCAACTGAAGGCCTTGATAGATTCCTAGTGGCCATGTCCATCTTTAATGGGCTTTCACCGATATTGGAAATAGGGAAGAGTGCAGGTTGTTTGAACAAGTGTAGTGGTATGCCTGGAAGACCAACCCAGAGTGGAAAAATTGGGGATTCCTTGAATGGGTCAAAATTCAGGGTCTACTTTAGTACATTCATGGGATATCCACCAAAAAACCAAGATTTTCTAGACGAAAGTCTATAGTAGTCATCCTCAGCAGAAAAGCAAAAGATAGTTATGAACGAGCTAACCAGACCGATGCTGAAATCTAAAAACCCAATCCCTTCTAATGCTCTTCTAAGGAAAATCAGAGAAAGTCTATGAACAAGAAATTTACCAACCAAAACAAGGTGTAAATATGAGGCAAGAGAACTCACCTCCAAATCTGAAGAAGAAATCGCAGGCTGTCAGCGGTGTCGAAAATAATTTGGATTAACTTCACGATCCGGAATCGCGTTGTCTTTAAGGCCAGCAAAAGGTACCTTCGATGATCTTCCGACGACAACATCAACGAATGAGTGTGGTTGTGGTATAGGGTTCTCCAGTGAGGGGTTCTTCTGCACGTGGGTCATTTTTTCCACTCCACCATTGTGAATTAAAAGAGTGTTATTAATTCATTTAATGAACCTCATTCATTCTTCAACGCATTACTAACCATTCCACTCCTATTTCAATTAATCTTGGGGTGGGGTTTTGGAATGAATTCTTCAAGAAAGAAACTCTATAGATGTCCTATGGCAACAACCTCTTAGAGGATGAGATGAGATTCAACAAGTGATTACGAGTGCCAATGAACCACGAATCAAGGACCACAATGAAGGAGGTTCTGTCGATCAGCATCAGCAGACGTCTCATCAAGGTAGGGTGTTTATGATTTGTTTTTGATTAACATTATTGAAATGAGATAATTTAATTTTTAATTTTAGATAAATATTCTCCCTCTTGATATCATGTTAACGTGGAGGGAGTGGGATGAACGAACAAGGCTCAGACCCTCCACTACTTCATTCATGTTGTGTTCTTCGGGGATGAATTTCCTCAATTTTGATAGCAACATGAGACAGAGGGTCACACTATGATGGAAGCTGTCAGGGAGGCTCCTAGGTGCAAGTATCCCCAAGAACATACCACCGGACCACATCTGGTGGACCGTGGAAAGAACCGTATGCGCGCCATGATAGTGGAAGCTGGGGGAGGCCTATGAAAACCAGTCACAGGTGGAGGGAAGGCGGCGCTCCGTCGCGCATCGCAGTGGCCAAAGGCGGTCGGCCCAAGCTTGTCGTGCGAGTGAATCTAGACACGCTAAGGTTTCACTGACGATAGCATCTACAGCAAGGAGCTCGTGGCAGGAGGGGGGAGCAAGGCCCAGTGCTGCGCCACATCGGCGGGAGACATGTCGGCCCCCTGGATGACCGTTACACACGGTGGGGAAGAACCCCACCTGCTGGAAAAAATATCCCTGCATCCATGGGGCCAGCTAGAGATAGAAGTTCACCTTCAGGGGGACCGGGCCAGACGCAGGCCGGCCGATTGGGCCGGACCTGCGGCCCAGTGGCCAGTGCGGGTAGGCCGCGCCCCACACCGTGGGACGAGCCAACCACGACTCGAGCCCGCAAACCAGTCAGGCCGACCCTGATGGGATGGAACCAGTGAATCGGGATTCCCCTTAACAGGCCAGACCTGGGTGGGGTCAAGATGATTGTGGGACCCATTGTGCTGGGTCAGCCTAACCGAGTCGGACTGGGCCTAGACATAACGAGCACCCAAATAAAGAAACGCATGTAACTAAGGAACCAGGTTTCCATTTGACACGTCGTCAGTGGTTTTGGGACCCCTTTTGAAAAGTGATCCCTTTGAAAGATTATGGTGAGCCCATCCATGTTGGGCCAGACCAAGGTGCAGTCAACCCCGTTTCACAAAAAGGGGTATAACTAATAAACTGGACGTCCAATCGATGTTCCTTTTATGGAATAAGGACCCTTGTGATGGGGTAGTCCTTTTGGGATACTCTATGTGAATTTTTATGGAGGTTGACATGCAAACTGGGTTGGATCAGACTTCAATCCAACTAGGCCCTTTTTACAAAAGTGCACATATCTCACAGACTGGGCCTCCGATCGACGCGCCCTCTGTCACGTTGGTACCCCTATGACGGGGTGGTCCATTGGGTATTATTTTTTAGGGACTTCATACTAGGTGAAATATGATAAATGGATTGATTAGAAGTGTCTTTTAGAGATCAGGTGTTCTTTGTGCATGGATCTAGTGGCTGGTTGTGACATGTAGAAGAAGAGCGACCAATACGGGTTAGCATCATAAACTCCAGAGTGGGATGATCTAGTTGTATGACTAATCATCCCTACCTTTTTACCAGTGACCAATAGGGGTTAGAAACAGTGACCAATACAGGTCACCATGAGTTACCAGTACGGGTTAGCATCTGGAGACCAATATGGGTCATCTTCGAGCGACCAATACGGGTCAGAACCAGTGCCAATACGGGTCATAATCTAGTGACCAATATGGGTCAACATACATTGACCAATATGGGACATCATTATAGTTACAATGGATGTGGTGATCTGGCTTTATGACATGTCATCCCTATCCCAGTAACCTTGAAGTTATACCATTAGAGTGACCTGCTTCTTTTTCTTTGTTCTTCATGATTTATTTTGATATTATCTTTGTTGTATTTCTTGTGATGTTTTACTTTGTAGATTATTGAATGAACATCGGGGTTCTCAGGGTCCCTTACTGAGTTGATATACTCACCTGTGCACGGGCTCCGCACGCACTTGTGTGTCTAGAGAAGACTATTGATGCTTCGAGCTAGACTTTTGAGGTTCGGGACTTGGTGGAGCATGGTGTGAAGGGAGCATTCAAGATCCTCTACTTAGAATTTTGACATACAGCTAATACCCTCCAAGTAGAGCTCTATAAAAGATGCGACAACTGGTTTCTTTCTTTTAAGTTTCTAGGGCTAGTATTTCTTCCCACTATATTCATTTTATAGTTGTACTTGTGGTATTACATTACTCTCAGAGTTATACATTAATTTTTTTGGTTATTTACTTTAGTTTCCCTTTTTTAGTGTGTACATATATTTAAGGAAATTCATTCTCTATTCAGGAAAAGCCTTCAGGTTCTAGTCACCAACCCCTTTCTAATGGAAGGTGGGCTTGGGGTAGTCATATCTAGGCACCGTGGAATGGGTCATGATAAAGTGGTATCAAAGGGTGGTAGGTTCTACCAGAATAAATAAGAGTCTACTTTTAATGAGGTAATGGTTAGGGTGGCTTGAGTTTAGTTTTCAGTACATGGAGTAATGTGTTGGTGTGGTGGCTGACGTATCTGTACACCAAGACCCTAAATTCTATTTTCCAACTCGGTACATGAATACACTGGGTGCTAGTGTTTTGAAAATAATTCCTTATCTATCTTGAGTAATCTTACCAGGAATAACTTATTGAATGTGTTGCATCATATTCTTATAGGATTCCATCACGAAGGCAGTCATCATGGATTTCTATTAGAGATCAATAAAGTGGCCCACTGAGCAATGATGCATCAGTATAAGGATCACTCATAGTGATGGAACCTTCGGTTGGTGTACCAACATCACCACCACCCATTGAGCAGTAGATTCTACCAATGGATCATGCACACCGGTTGAGTGCATTTCCTGAGTTCCAAGGACAGAGACCTCTGATGTTTTGAGGAAAAACCGATCCCCAGATAGTAGGGGACTGGCTTGAGGCTATTTCGTGGGTCTTCTGCTTAGTAGAGACACCCTTCGTGTAGAGGGAGATCTTTGCTGCTAGCCTTCTTCAGGTCTCGGCAGGACGATGGTGGAGCTCAGCGGTCTAGGTGCATGAGGAGATGGCCCTCACCTGGATGGACATTGAGACCCTTTTCGGGGCAGAGTTTGGGCTAGAGACACAATGCTTTGTGCATATTCAGGAGCTACTGCATCTGCAGCACGACAGCCAGACTGTGGCTCAGTATTCATTGAGATTTACTAACCTCTCCTGATACTCCACCGACATGGTATGATACCATACCTTTTGGTCCCGGACCATTGGGAAGGGGCTCCATTGAGATATTAGAGCTACAATAGTTTCTATAATTATCCGGATGCTGTATAGGGTGCTGGAATGAGCTTTTATGATGGATATCTTCCATTCTGATTAGGCACCGACATTGAGGGACCCTACCAGATGATAGGTAGCAGAGTTGTCTGTAGTTGGTAGTAGACAGACGACGTAGAATCCCAAGTGGGCCAGACCGTTCGAGGGTGGCCCTTAGACATTGGGTCAGAGGTGTGAGGCTTGAGAGGCCATGGGAACCACCTGAAGGCATGATCAATTTTTCTAGCAGCGGATAGGGTCATAGAGCTCATGACTGTTTGACTCCCCATGAGGATGATCAGTAGATGGTGGAGGGGACACTAATGTAGCAAAAATGACAAGACCAGGAGTTTCTGCTAGGTGGCGAACGAGGTATGGGAGCTGGACTTGCAGCAGGAGGTGGTCGGGGTAATCAAGAACTACAACCACCTCCCACAAGTGGTCCACCATGATCTCATGGAGATGGTGTAAGGGGACATGCCCAGCTACAAGTAGTAGAGACTCGCGATCCTGACATCCCAGAGATGATACGATGTACGATCTGTATCTTCTCTGCTTTGGAGGTAGTTCTTATCGACATTGGTGCTAGCCATTCATTCAATGTCGAAGACTTGGTTTGGGACTCTAAGATTCAAACTGAGTTATTTGATCAACCTCTTCATTCGGATACTCCTACAAGAGGAGATTCAGCGGTCACACACTAGTGCCGATAGTGTGTTCTTACTTAGGGAGGAGAGAGTTTTAGATGGGATCTTTTAGTAGCAGCGTTGAAGCCCAATGACATCATTCTAGGCATGGACTGGCTATCAGCAGTTCATGAATAGATAGTCTAATTGAGATGTAAAGTGTGTTTTATGTGCCGATATGGAGGCCAGTTTACCTTTATTCGTGAGAAGGAAGATAGAGCAACACGAGATGGACTTGGGCTCAGGAGGGTGTAGCCGATTACATATCATCTGGCGTGCATGACCTTCGACATGGTGGATAAGGCGAGTCCACACTTTCCAGCAGTGGTGAACGAGTATGAGGACATACTTCAAGAAGATTTCCCATGACTACCTCCTCATATGGAGGTAGAATTCTGCATTGACTTATACCCAGGAACATCACCGATATCTACACCAGCATATCGGATAGACCCTACGGAGCCCAGGGAGATGAGGGTATAGTTGGAGGACTTGCAGAGGAAGGGATTCGTAAGGCCTAGTGTTTCTCCATGGGAATCCCCAGTGTTGTTTTCCAACAAGAAAGACTAGAGTTTGAGGATATGATTGGACTTCCAGTGCCTAAACCTGGTGACTGTGAAGAACATGAGTCTTTTTCCAAGGATTGAATATCTATTTAATCAGTTGAATTGATAAAAGTGGTACTCGAAGACAAGCCTCATATCAGGATATCACCAGCTTTATGTGAGGGGTGTGGACCTCTTGAATACATCCTTTAGATGTTGGTAAGGACATTAAGAATACCTAGTGATGTTGTTCGGCATGAAGAATTCCCCTGTAGTGTTCATGGGTCTCAAGAATAGGATCTTCTAGTCCTGCTTCGACCAGTTTTTAGTGGTCTACATCAACGACATATTGGTGTACTCAATGTGTAAGGAGGAGCAGGTTATACACTTGAGGATAGTTTTGGACACACTCTGAGACCACCATTTATATGGGATGCTCTCTAAGTGTGATTTCTGGATGCGGAAGGTCCACTTATTAGGACACGTCATCTCAAAAGCTAGAGTTGAAGTGGATCCAAAAGAGATTGAGGAACTACTTGCTTGGGAGCCACCTAAAAGTGTTAGTAAGGTATGAAGATTACTTGGATGAGCCGGTTACTATCAGAGATTCGCAACTGATTTCTCCAGAGTAGAAATGACAATTAATTCTTTGGTGAATAATGGGATACCCTTCCTATGGTCAAATACATGCCAACAGAGCTTTCAATGGCTGAGGCAGAGCTTGACCAATGCTCCAATCGTGAGTTTTCCGAAGGATGGCACTGACTATGTGGTTTACTGTGATGCATCAGGGTTTGGACTCAATTGCATCCTAATGTAGGGTGATGTAGTGATATCTTATGTCCCATGATAATAGTTCCCTCATGAGAAGAACTTTGTGAATCACGACATGGAGTGGGTAGCAGTAGTATTTTCAATTTAAAATTTGGGGACACTACTTGATGTGAGAGCGGTTCATTGTTTACTCAGACCATAGGAGTCTTAGATATATCTTTACACAAAAATATCTGAATCTGAGACAGTGACATTGGATAGAGCTCCTATAAGACTATGACTTTGAGATAGTCTATACTCCTGGGAAGGTGAACTTAGTGGCAGATTCACATAGCTGGATATCAAGTTTATAGCTACTGAACAAGGATTCAGAGCATTTAGCCTCATTTCGGATATCTATTGTGGATAGAGATGATACAATCTACGTCAAGAAAATGGTAGTTTCCCATCCAATCATTCAAAAAGTTATGGAGGTGCAACTCCGAGGTAGAAGCTATGAGACTGCACATTCTTAGATATCCTTAGTCCATGCACCTGACAGATATTCTGATGGTGGGTAGCATGCTATGCTTTTCAGAGGATGTATAGTTGTTCTAATGGAGCTACGAGCGGAGGTGTTGAGGGAGTTCCGTACGTCCCCCTTGGAAGTACATCCAGGCATGATGAAGATGTATCAGGACCTATAGCATTAGTAATGGTGTCCAAGGATGAAGAAAGCTCTGGTAGTGTTTGTTTCTAGATTCCTCACTTTCTAGCAAGTGAAGGTCGAGCACCAGGTACCCGTAGGCTTGACACAACCCCTCTAGATACTAGAGTGGAAGTGGGAAGGGATATCGATGGACTTCATAACGGGGTTTCCACATGCATCCAGAGGGCATGATACCATCTGGGTGATCATTGACTGACTCACCAAGTTAGACCACTTCCTTTCTATTCAAGAGAAGGGCTCAGTAGAGATCTTGGAACGTCTATACGTTTAGGATATCTTACGACTTCACGAGGTTCCTTCGATGATAGTCTCAGGCCATGAAGAATGCTTCACTTCTCAGTTGTGGAAAGGATTGTAGGAGGCATTCTAGAGTCAGATTTGATTAAGCACAATACCATTGGATAGATGGTCAAACTGGGAGGACCATCAAGACCATGGAGGGCATTCGTTGTGCATGTGTCCTAGATTTTTGTCGCAGTTGGTAGGACCACCTACACTTAGTGGAGTTAACGTACAACAAAATATATCACTCCACTATTGGAATGGTCCTTTTTAAGGTGTTGTATAGATGACCGTGAAGATCTCCCTTGTGCTGGATGGATTCAGGAGAGCTGGCACTCATAGGCCTAGAGATGGAACATGCTACCACTAAGAAGGTGCATGTCATCCGAGAGTGGATGCAGACTCCATAGAGCCGACAAAAGTCCAATACAGATTAGTGATGGAGACCACTGGAGTTCCGTGAGGGGGACCACATATTTTTGAGAGTCACCCCTAGATGGGAACTGTGGATAGTTGGAAAAGTCAGAAAACAGTCATAGATTATATCGGACCAAACCTAATACTTCAGAGGATTGGCAAGGTGGGGTACTGCTTGGCACTACTGATGCATCCAATTTTTGTATACATTTCCATATATATAATTGAAGATAAAAACATGTTTTCAGAAAATATATGTTGTTTTATGAACATATTCGTTGATTTTGTTGAATCTGTTTACTTTCAAGAGTTTTCTAGCTAAATACACGAATCAAGGGAAGTTTGTGAAAATTTTGAAACTACACAGCGTGTACTTTTATACACACCGTGTACATCCAGACAAGGACACAGACTGAAGAAAGGAGTACATGCCCAGGTCTCCAGGAAGAAGATGCACACCGTGTGAGGTGGTGTTACACGCCGTGTACCACTTTCTAGAAGCGGTGGTTGCTTAGAAAAGTCTACAGACCCCTATGGCCATTGATGGAGACACGGCGTGTTTGAATTTCTACACACCATGTCTTCGATTATAGAAGGGGCTGGGGGCCAAAATTATGACCCTACACACTGTTTATAGAGGCACTACACACCATGTACACCCAACCACCAGGCGGCGCCGTGTTCAACAGTCAAATACGGCGTGTTAGGCCACCTGCTAGCGGAGAAATTGGCGCCAAAGTGCGTTGACGAAAATTACACGGTGTGTACTTTCTATACACGCCGTGTACTTTATTTTTTCTATAAAAGAGGACTTGACCTATGGATTTTAGAGTTCAAAAACCTTTGGAGGAGAGAAGAAGCTCTATTTCTACCATTCCTGAGCCACTGGGGTGCAATAGTTCCACTACTCCACCTTCCGTCACCCTACCTCAACGCTTACACAATGAATCCGTCAGGTATCAAGTGTGTCATTTCTCCTCCACTTTCTATGTGTAACTAAACCCCTCGTGTTGGGACTGTGGATGAAGGGTTCGTAATTTGTATGTTGTTTTATATAGTTGTGTTTTATCGTTGTAATTCATCTTACTCTTCTCAATCTACTTTTAAATATAACTGAGAATTCTGAGCCAAACCAAGGGAAGAATTCTCAGCGATACAAAAGAAAAATTAACGGTGAAAACATCCATGACCATTGGAAGTATTTCACTGATTCAAATAATGGACTGGACATAATAAAGAATTAAGAACACTGACTACCGGACCAAGGAGTCAACTGCTCTAATTCCAAACAAGAGGAACCGTACCAAGGAAATCTTGTAACAATATGAAATCCAGAATGATTGAATTATTATGAACAACACAACCATTTAAACAATATACATAAGACCTCCTTAATCACCACATCCCCAACATGTCTTTTCTTCCCGTTTAAAAACTCTTTAAATTTACCCGTTGTTTTCTTTACAACTATTATTCATTTCTTCCAAGTAAACCAATTTAGTGTCAATTAAGACCCAAAATCAACCAAATCAATTCTAAATTCTTCATACTAAACCTAATTAAGTATTAACTCAATTAAATTCATGCACTCTATAGTTCCCTGTGGATTGACCCCGATCTTATTCTATACTAAATTCTAAAAATGGGTAATTAATTTGGGAAGCATATAAATTAAATCAACGATAAGCGAGACCAAATTGTGGCTCCATTGCCGGGGAACACGTTTGGTTTTAGTTCTAATATTTTAATTGTGTAAATAATTGATTTAAGTGAAAATAAAAATAAAAAATTATCAAAACTCTCTTTTATAATCCCATTTCAAATTTTCTATTTTATTTTTTCCTTTTCTGCCTGGTTTTTGTTTTTGTGTTGTGCAGGGCTTAAAGTGTATGTTTAGACATCTTACATGATTCAAAAGCACCGAGTCTTCTGAATTAGTTCTGCTTGACCCAGAAATCAAACGGACCTTGCTTCATCGTCGGCGTACACAGACAGAAACTCATAACCATCAACCCCAACCCATGGCGAACAAGGAAGAGGGAGCACCATCTGTAGATGCTGTGACTGAGCATCAGTACCAGGATCAGGCAGCCTCCCACTGCTGGTCTACCGGAGCAACCTCCTGGATCATTCATGGAATTCCTCTCAAGGGATTACCAACGGCCGCCATAGAAACTCATCCCACGACCATACTTCGCTCCTTAGGAGCAGTTCATGCAAGCTCCACCCCTTCAGCAGCAACCTCCAAGACGTACCATTATGGAGTAAGGACTTTCATCGATTCATGGAGCTGATACGGGCATTGTACGTCCCCTGGTCAAGGCCCAACACTTCGAGATCAAGCCTGCTATTATGCAGCTGATCCAGAAAACATTCCAATTTGGGGGCCTGGCCAGCGAGGACCCGAACACCCATCTCTCCAACTTTCTGGAGATCTGCGACACCTTTCGGTACCATGGTGTGTCCGAGGACGCCATCCGTCTTCGCCTATTCCCCATTTTCTCTATGAGACAAGGCAGAGGACTGGATCTAGGGGCTGCCACAATGATCCATCCTCACCATGGAGAAGCTAGCCCAGGCGTTCCTATCCATGTACTTTCCACCATCCAAGATGGTGACACTCCGAAATGAGATCCATAACTTCAAGCAGCACGATTCCAAGTGGTTGTACGAATCCAGGGAACTCTTCAAGGAGATGTTAAGAAAACGCCCCCATCACGGACTCCCACTCTGGATGCAAGTCCAGACCTTCTACGGAGGACTTAACACGAATACCAAGTCTGTGGTGGACGATGCTTCTGGAGGTACGGTGATGCGGAAATCCCCCGAAGAACTATTCGAACTACTAGAAGACATGTCAGCCAACAGCTTCTAGTGGCACTCCGAGCGGGGGACTCAAAAGCGAGGTATACACAACATTGACGCTACCACTATGTTAGCTGCTCAGTTGGACATTGTGCCCAAGAAAATCGACGCGTTGAACCTCAAAAGAGCATCTCAAATTCATGCGGCGAACCATCCAGCATGTGGCCACTATGGTGATAACCACATCATGGGAGAATTATCGGGTTCGACTGGAGTCCCTTCGACGAGCGAGGTGAGTTATGTTTCCCAAAATCGAGGGCCCAACCAGTACCAGCAGTACCAGACCCCGGCATGGAGAGATCAATAGAACACAGGCTGGGAATAACAACAGTAGAATCCTCCGCCCCAGAGACCGCCCAGCGACAACCAGCCTCCATACCAGAACCAATACCAAAGGCCGCAACAACCCCAGCAGGGTTCTTATCAACAACAAGGGTATCAAAACCCTCGTCCACAACAGCAAGGACATCCACCACCTCCACCGACTCAACAACCACCTCAGTAGGAGAACACTTCAAGGTTAGAGGATCTGATGACTAAATTCATATCTACTACTGAGACTCGGTTCCAAAAATAGGAAGCTTCAATTCGAGGCTTGGAAAATAAGATTGGCCTGCTGGTAAATCAACTCTCAGGGAGGCAGCCCGGTACACTACCGGGTAACACTGAAAAGAGCCCAAGGGAGGAGGGCAATTCTATAATGCTCCGGAGTGGAAAAGAGCTACAACAGAACCAATCAGCACAGCAAGGTGCATCCACACCCACTGTTGATGAAAAAGGTACCAATACCGACCCCTCCTCAACCAAAATCCCGTAGATGGAGGCTTTACAAAATAAAGAAAAGGAGGTAGTCCAACCATTAAAACCTACGTTACCCTTTCTTGAATGATTGAAGCAGAGGAAGCTAGACCACAAGTTCAGAAAATTCATTGATGTGTTCAAGAAGCTACATATCAACATCCAATTTGCAGAGGCCCTGACTCAGATGCCCACCTACGCCAAATTCATGAAGGAAATCCTCTCGAATATGAGGAAGATGGGGGATTTGGGCGTTATTGCACTAACGAAGGAGTGCTCCGCAGTGGTTCAACATTCCATTCCTCCCAAACTCCAAGATCCAGGTAGTTTCACCATTCCTTGTACTATTGGATCCTGAAAGTTTGGGAAGGCCCTCTGCGACTTAGGGGCCAGCGTGAACCTCATTCCCCTCAGAGTTTTCAAGAAGTTGGGACTCAATGAGCTCAAGCCTACCCCCATAGCCCTTCATCTTGCGGATCCATCTATCAAACACGGACAACTAGAGGATGTACTGGTCAAGGTGGGTAGGCTGATTCTCCCTACTAATTTCATCATCCCCGACATGGGGGAGGATCCGGAGGCGCCACTTATTTTGGGAAGACCTTTCCTTGCCACTGGGAAGGCGCTCATTGATGTTCACCAAGGAGAGATTATTTTCTGGGTAGGAGATGAGGGAGTCTCCTACAATGTTCTCAAATCCATCAAGCAGGCATCATTGTCCGATCATGAGGATTGTTCTGCAATAACTACTTTGGACGATCGCCTGGTGGATGATCTAGTATGTTCCTATATTTCTGATAACTTTAACATTCCAGACATTCATGTTGAAGAAGAGCCCAAGAACTTGGAACTCTTAAATGGCCAGGGTGGCCACTATTGGGACCATTATCCATCGTAAATATCAGGTAAGCAAGGTAAGAAGGTCGAGCCAATGACCTAAAAAAAGGCGCTTCTTGGGAGGAAACCTAGAGGTTACACGCCGTGTCCCACTTATATACACGGCGTGTACTTATCTTTTTATTTTATAATATTAATAGTACAAATCTCTAGAATAACAAATAAATAACTAGGGATGATGTCGGTGCTGATGGCAAAGTCACTGGAGTTTATTCGAGCTGTCCTCGGTTCGAATCCTCCTGACCTACCTTCGGCACGGGGTTCTTCCATTTATTTACACGACGTGTGTAGTATTTTCCATATATATATATATATATATATGTGTGTGTGTGTGTGCGTGTGTGTTTGTTTAATAAAACCCATGGTGGGTATGGACCGGTTGGCTAGAATCGTAATCCGGTTTCAAAAGACCCGGGTTCGAATCCAGAAAACCGTCCCATTTCCATCATTTGTTCCTTTAATAAAACCACACGACGTGTACACCGATATACACCATGTGCGCCATGACTTTTTCAAATATAAATCAAAAAAATTTTAAAAATAAGAACTTACATGTGGGTGAAGTTGGCAGATTGGTAAAGTCTCGGCACCAGGTTCAAAAGACCCGGTTTTGAATCGCGCTAATCTCCCTGCTTCACCCCCATCATTTCCTAAATAAAAACCACACATCGTGCTTTTATTTATTTCCATGTGTATAGGAAATATGGAATAAATATATATATATAAGAAATATGAACAGCAGAATAACCTTTGTTCGAGTGGTTGAGGGCGTCCGTTCGGAACGTCCGATCGTTGATTTGAATCCCGCCCCAAGCACCGGACCAAAGGTTGTACTACTCTTTTTCTCATTTTAAAATACACGACTTGTATTCCCCGATATACATCACGTATAGGTTTATGTATAATAGAATTTTTAGATATATCTATTTTATTTTTATTATATAGTTTACTATATTAATTATATTTATTTTTATAATTATTCAATAAAAAATCGAGATGCACTGCGTGTACCAAACATACACACCATGTACCATGGCTATATAAGCCGCATGCCACCCAGCATGAGGCCATGTCGCACGACCGCCCCATTTTTCTCCTATCTCCCTGTTTCTTCTCTTGAACGCCATCTGAACCCCCTTTTTCCAGACCGGTCGATTTAGGGCGTTTCCAGTTCCGATTCTTCTCACATTGTGAGCCTCGGTCAAGGTACACCATTCTGCACCTGTTATTTCAAATTTTTATACTTGTTTAGGGTGTTTATAGGATCTTCCGACTGTTCGACTTCTGGCAGTACACGACCACGAAATGAAGAACACACACCGTGTACTTCTGTATACGGCCACACCCACAATATTTCGAAACTTTGCGTATACATGGTGTGTATGTTCGGTACACACTGTGTAGTCCATTTTCCTTGGTCCCTCTGTGTGTGGCACATGACACGGCCTGTCACCCCATGTTCCAGAACATGACGTGTATGTTCGGTACATGTCGTGTCCTTTATATCTGTAGCCGGCCCATGTCTCCCCTCTACACAGCGTCTCACCTCATGTTCCTCTACACAGCGTGTGTGTTTGGTACACGCTGTGTCTATTAGTTGTTTGGAAGGCCCGTGTCTCACCCTCTATACGGCCTTGTTCTTCATGTGTAGTACACGCTGTGTCCTGTACCTACACGGCGTGTATTGTTTTCTTTGAACTGATAACAATATGGCCGTGTCATTTATATTACACGACCACCTGCACTTTGAGTGAACATGGCGTGTATGTTCGGTACATTCCGTGTCCTTTATATCTGTATCCGTCCCATGTCTCCCCTCTACATAGCCTCTCACCTCATGTTCCTCTACACGGAGTTTGTGTTTGGTACATGCCGTTTCTATTAGATGTTTGGCCAGCCTGTGTCTCACCCTCTATACGGCCATGTTCTTCATGTGCAGTACACGCCGTGTCCTGTACCTACACGACGTGTATTGTTTTCTATGAACTGATAACAATATGGCTGTGTCATTTATATTACACGACCACCTGCACTTTGAGTGAACATGGTGTGTATGTTTAGTACACACCGTGTACTGTTACATGGTCTATTTCCACCCTCGGCGTGTCTTTCTAGAGAACACGGGATACTCTATATTCTGACTACACGCCGTGTACTCTAGAGTACATGTTGTGTACTTTTATTTTCCAGTTTTCTCACATTTTCTTTGTTTTATTTTTCTTCCTTTTTATTTTTATTTTTCTATTGTTTTTTTTCTCTTTCATTCTATTTCAGGATATGGAAGATCATGATCCTTCCTGCGAGAAGCATCCAGCATCTGCCACCGAGGGAGATAGGCCCAACTATCATCGGATCCGACTCCGACCACCTACACAGCGAGACCCCGAAGCTCCGGTATTTGAGCTCCCTCCATTGGCCATTCTTCCGCCACTCACTCCCTCAGATGAGGCCGGGCCTACGTCTGCTGCACCAGCTTCCACTTTCCCTATACTATCATCCTCAGAAGATGGTCCCTCTTCGAGCACACCTTCCACCAAGCCACCTTCTTCTTCGACAGATCCACCTCCAGAGCCAGACGTTGCTGCAGCACCGACACTTGGGCCGGGACCATTAGGTTCTCCCTATCCCTGTATAGTATTCCCGGTCGCTGACCTCGCATACGAAAGGTTTCGACACTTCTCTCGTCGGTCGATACCATTGAGTGTCTGGTACCTTGACCGCACTGTTCCGCAGCAACTCGGTATTTAGGAGGAGTTGGAGGTGCTTCTCAGGCACACCACACTCCTCGATATTTTCCAAGTCATCATTCCTGTGTTCCGTGGTTTATTTTTGGTGTTTGCGGCCTCGTTTGAGTTCGATGGAGCAGAGTACCGGGAGACACCTGGTGATCCAGTACCCATAGTCCGATTCCAGCTAGGCGGCCGACATTTCTCTCTTACTATGACAAAGTTTGGATGAGGGTGTGGCTTCTAACCCCATCCTTTCAACCCACCCCCCATTTCTGACTTGACACGGCCCGAGTTCTCTGACCTTCTGGCCATGTGGTGGGCGATCACTGGGCCTGACCACCGGTACTCCCTCACTTCCCAGAAGAGCACTCTTATAGCCGACCCCATCCTTCTCTTCACCCACCGGTGCTTCAGCGCCATCCTTTTCCCCCGCCATGAGGATATGGGGGTCGTGACTGACCGTGACATGGAGCTTCTTACCTGTATCATCCGGCACGACTACCCAGTCCTCCCATATCTTGCCGCCTCCTATTTTTACTCCATGTTTACCGGCCATCCGGGCAACCTGGATGGAGGGTTTTATACCACCCCTCTTTCCCACCACTTTGGGGTATTCGAGGCCTATTTACCTCATTACTTGATAGGTTCACCCCAGCGGATGGACTTCCTCATGCTCATTTTCATGGGATTGGTCCGGAAGTAGGGGTGGCTACATCCTTGCTCAGGCTCGCGCCCCACCACCTCCTAACCCCCCTGCCCCAACTGCTGACCCCGCTCCTCCCTCCTCACCCCCTCTAGCTTCTCCACCTCACCCACCTCCTACTGAACCCACTTCTTCTGACCTTCTTTCTTATGTCCCATCCCCCATCCCACCTACCCCCGCACCCTAGGTCGATCCGAACCTTTCCCTCCGCCTATCCATGATGGAGCAGAAGTTGGTTCATATCATCAACCGCCAGGACACCATTGCACGCCATTTGATTCGTCTCGATGGCCGCCAGGACTGGATGGGGCATCTTTTGGTACATATTTCTCAACATCTTGGTGTTCCAATGCCTCATCCACAAGCCTCTGCCTCCGTTCCTGTCCCTTCTGCTGCTGCTCCACTGCCATCTCCTGCGCAGGCCACAGATTCGGTTCTGCTGACTACGGTGAGCCCTACTACTAGCACTTCTGTCAGGCCAGGGATTGCTGCTAAGCTTCCTTTGATGAGTCTCACACCTGCGGCTCCAACTTCTTCAGAACCCCTTCCCGATGCAGCGGCAGAGCCTCGCACTTCCACGCCTCCTGCGCCATCTCTACCGGCCGATTCTGTACAGGATGATGCCTCCCCTCAGGCGACCCCATGATAGTGACATTTTTTATCTTATATATCTATTTTGTCACATTTTGTTCTGTGAAGTTATGCATGTTTGCAGTTTTCCTTTTTCTCGACAGTCACAGGTACGG
Source organism: Viscum album (assembly GCA_963277665.1). Taxonomy (NCBI): domain Eukaryota; kingdom Viridiplantae; phylum Streptophyta; class Magnoliopsida; order Santalales; family Viscaceae; genus Viscum; species Viscum album. The sequence continues at coordinate 1,842,707,177 of OY728163.1, read as the reverse complement.
GCATAGAGTGCCTTGTGCATCACTTTTCACGAGGGGAGTATTTTTTCATTTTTATTTTTTCTCTTTTTGGATTTACTTATTCCACTGCTTTATCTCTTTTTCCCCCATATCACCCCCTTGCCCACCCTTTACATTAATATTTCACTTGGTGGACCATGTGTAGTATTAAGTGTGGGGGAGCATCTATATATTTCCCCTTAGTCGATGCCCTTAATCTAATCTAGGAGACATCATTTTTAGACTCTATATTTGAAAATGAAAAGCAATTTTGGTTAATCATTCTTATAAATGCTAGAGTTATCAGTAGGAACTTTTTGAAATGTTACATACTTATTTTAGTTATTAAGTATTTTAAAATGATTACTGATATAGTTTCAATTGCAACTTTTCATCCTTGATCAAATTACATTGATTAGGCTAATCATTTATATGCATGTCATGACCTGATTGTCCCTTTTTTATTTTCCCACTCCTGATAGGTATTCTAAACCTTTTTTTAATTTCTTTTCTAATACCCTCTATCTTGAGAGATTATTAGGATATGCATCACTACCAGAATTTTCAAGTTTTCTTTTCAAAACATGCAGAATTTTTTTGAATTACATTAAAATGATTGAGGAATTAGATTGTTTCAACACCTTTCTCTTGATACCTACCCTACATTTAATTTTTGTTAAGCCCATAGAAGCCATGAAAAGCCATTATAGGAAGCCACATTACAAGCCTATTTCCCTTCCTACCCTATTTCTTTTTAAACATTGCATGATTATTCATTTGATCTTTAAAGAGGGAGTTGGAAATACATGGTATATTTTGTGCACAACCATGAAATAAAGTGTGGGGGAGTGCCTCTTGATTATTTGGGGAAAAATGGGTCCCAAACATCTAATCATTGTATTAAGAAGTGTTTCCGTTGTGTTTTGTCTTAAAAAAACAAAAAACAAAAAAACAAACAACAAGGGGACATTATGCTTATTTACCCATGAACCCTACTTGCCCAAGGAAGATGGCGACGATTACAAAAGCATTTGACTGATCTTGTGAAGGATGCATTTTCAGTGATCTTTACTTCGAATATCATGCAATGTTGTTTAAAGGAATTAGCCTTCCTTTTTCAAGCCTCAGAATTTATTTTCACAGCTAAACCTCCCAAACCTTAGCCACAGAAACATCTGAACCTTATTGATAAGGCCCTCATGATTTTGGTAATTCAATTTTTCTGAAGTAGAGAATAAGATATCTTTCAAACCTATGGATAGAGTGTATATAACTTAGATTGAGCATAACTCTGAATAAAAATATCTTTAGTGTGGAGTGTGATTTTGACTGGTAAGGTAAATCATCAAATGGCATACTTATTTTTGAAAGGTTGAAAATTGTGTTGAAAGAAGATGAGAGTAGTTAATTGAATTATATATTAGGCATGATTTTAATATCTTATTAATTTAATTTATTTGTTCCTTTTAGAATTTTTCCTCAGTAACATTATCAGTTATAGGTTTGATTAATTAAATGCCTTCCTTTTAAAGTATAGGCTCTCTTAATTAGATGTTGATATTTTGCTTGAGGGCAAGCAAATGACTAAGTGTGGGGGAATTTGATGCACCCAATTTTTTTATACATTTCCATATATATAATTGAAGATAAAAACATGTTTTCAGAAAAATTATGTTGTTTTATGAACATATTCTGTGATTTTGGTGAATCTGTTTACTTTCATGAGTTTTCTGGATAAATACACGAATCAAGGGAAGTAAGTGAAATTTTTGAAACTACACGGCGTGTACTTTTATACACTCCGTGTACATCCAGACAAGGACACGGACCGAATGAGGGAGTACACGCCCATGTCACCAAGAATAAGATGCAATCCGTGTGAGGTGGCGTTACACACCATGTACCACTTTCTAGAAGCGGTGGTTGCTGAGAATAGTCTACATGCCCCTATGTCCGTTGAAGGAGGAACAGCGTGTTTGAATTTCTACACACCGTGTCTGCTATTCTAGAAGGGGTCGGTGGCCAAACTTATGACACTACATGTCGTGTATGGTGGCACTACATGCTTTGTACACCCAACCACCAGGAGGCACCATGTTCAACAGTCAAAGACAGCGTGTTAGGCAACCTGCTAGGGGAGAAATTGGCGCCAAAGCGTGTTGACTAAAAGTACACGACGTGTACTTTCTATACATGCCGTGTACTTTATTTTTTCTATAAAAAGAGGCATTGGCCTACGTATTTTAGAGTTCAAAAACCTTGGGAGGAGATAAGAAGATCTCTTTTTACCATTCCCGAGCCACCGGGGTGTCATAGTTCCACTACTCCACCTTCAGACACCCTACCTCAATTCTTACACGATGAATCTGTTAGGTATCACATGTGTCGTTTCTCCCCCACATTCTATGTGTAACTAAACCCCTCGTGTTGGGGCTGTTGATGAAGGGATCGTAATTTGTATGTTGTTTTATATAGTTGTGTTTTATCATTGTAATTCATCTTACTCTTATCAATCTACTGTTAAATATAACTGAGAATTCTCAGCCGGACCAAGGGAATAATTCTCAGTGATACAAAAAAAAATATGACGGTGAAAACATCCATGACCATTGAAAGGATTTCACCGATTCGAATAATGGACTGGACTTAATAAGAATTAGGAACACTGACTACTGGACCATGTAGTCAACTGCTCTAATTCCAAACAAGAGGAACCAGACCAAGGAAATCTTGTAACAAAATGAAATCCAGAATGATTGAATTATTATGAACAACACATCCATTTGAAGAATCTACATAAGAACTCCTTAATCACCATAGCCCCAACAGGTCTTTTCATACTGTTTAAAAACTATTTAAATTTACCCGTTGTTTTCTTTAAAACTATTATTCATTTCTTCAAATTAATACAATTTTGTGTCTATCAAAACCCAAAATCAAACCAATCAATTCTAAATTCTGCATACTTCACCTAATTAAGTATTAACTCAATTAAATTCAATCACGCCATAGTTCCCTGTGGGTCAACCTCGATCTTATTCTATACTAATGTTCTAAGAATGGGTAATTAATTTGGGACATATATAACTTCAATCAACGATAAGAGAGACCAACTACAATCGTAGTTGGATATATTGGATGATGTCTTCCATGTATATCACCTAAGGAGATACGTGCATGACCCATATCAGATCATAAACCATGGTGAGATGGAGATTGACAACATGGTTACTTTTGATGAGTTCCTGGTGGAGAAAGAGGATCGACAAGAGCAGATCCTTCGTGGGAAGTTGATACCTCTGGTGCGTGTTCTGTGGCAGCATGAGAATCTCCTAGAGAGCACATTGGAGTGATAGGCTCATATGAGTTCCTGCTACCCCTCTTTGTTTATATAGCCTTGTTTGGAATTAGGGAGCTTACTGCCCCAAGGTGGGGAGAATATATAGACCCAAAAAGTACCAGGTAATTTTTTTTAACTATTTTGGATTTTTATGAGTCTGTAAAAAATTGATGGCATGTGATTCTGAGGCCAAATCTGCCCGAAATGAATTTCTGAACTTTTTTTAGGTATGTTCAGTAAACGCACGGGTGTTATTTTCTATCTATTGAACAAGTTCTTGGAATTAAAATCTGAGAGCACCTTTGAATCCACAGTGTTGTGATTTTATTAAGTGAATATTCACTTCGACTGTAGTTGGTCGGGAGAAAAAGATAGTTTTTGGAATTTTTAGTGAAAAAGTAAATTAACATGTAATTGTTATTCTATTTTCTTTTTATCCAACAGATGACCGATGGTGGTGGGACCAGTGACTTGTAAATCCATTTAACGACTTGAATCATCAAATGCATTACTCTACCATTGTGAATTAAAAGAGGTTCATTAATTTATTTAATGATCCTCATTAATTCTTCAACGCATTACTCACCATTCCCCCTCTGATATAAATGGAGCTCAGAATTGGGGGTTGGCATGGATTTTTGAAGAGAGTAAATTATGGAAAAGTATTACGGAAACATCCACCTAGAGGACAAGACTATATTCATCGAATGGTGACACTCACCACCAAATCACGAAATGGCGACAATCACGAATGGGGTTTCATCGATCGTTGTTAGTGGACGTCTCAACTAGGGAGGGGTTTTTTTGTTTTGGTTTAACATTTTTGAAATGAGTTTAATTAATCGTTATTGTTATATAAATATTCTACCTCTTGTTATCATGTTAACGCAGAGGGAATAGGTTGAATGAACATGGCCCGAACCCTCTGCCGCTTCATTCATATGGTATTATTCGAGGACGCTATTCCTCAATTTTGAAGGCAACACAAGATAGAGGGTCACGTTATGACATCGGTAGTTATGTAGGATTTTAGGCACAGACAACACCAAGAACATACCACTAGAGCACGTCTGGTGGCCCTGTGGAAAGAACTACCCGTGAACCATACCGGCATTGGCCAGTGGTGTCTGGAGGAGGCCTACGTCAACCGGTCGTGGGCGGTGGGAAGGAGGTGGGAAGGCAGCATGCCATTGCACAACACAGTGGCCAAAGGTGGCCGTCCCATAGCCTACCATGTGAGAGAAGGGTGGAACCCACAGGGTCCTCCAGCAGTAGCAGCTGCGGCCTTCATGCCATGGCAGGAGGGGGAAGTGTGGCTCCGCATCGTGTTTTGTCGGCTGGAGACTGGTCCGCCCCCTAGCTGACTATTACACACGGTGGGGCAGCACCCCATCGGCCAGAAAAAATGGCCTCGCATCCACAGGTCTAACTAAAGACAGTGGTCCTCCTTCAGGCGAACTGGGCTAGACACGGTCCGGCTGAACGGGCAGGACCCCCCCCCCCCCCCAGCGGGCAGGGCCGGACCCTTGACCCAGCGGGCCAGCACGGGTGGGTCGAGCCCCACAAAGCGGGCCATGCTAACCACGTCCCAGGCCCGCGAACCAGTTGGGCCCACCCCGATGTGCCAGACCCAGTGAACATGACCTACCATTAAAGGCCCAAACCTGGGCAGGGTCTGGTAGACACCAAGACCCGTTGTGTTGGGCCGGCTTGACCGAGTCAGACCTGGCACACACCCAACCGGCCCCCGAAGAAAATAACGCCCGTAAGTGACGAACTATGAGTCCTTTTGACATTTTTTTCAATGTTGTTGGGACCCCTTTTGGAAATCAATCCCTTTAAAATATTTTGGTGGGATCAACCAAGCTAGACCGGACCGAGGTGTGATCACCCCCGTTTCTTGGAAAGGTGTGTAACTAACAGACCTGGCGTCCAATCGACATGAAATCTATGGAAGAAGGACCCTTGTGATAATGAGATCTATTGGAGATATTGTAAGTGAGTTTTTATGTAGTTTTATGTGTGACCTAGGTTGGATTAAACTTGAATACAACAGGGCCCTTTTCACAAAAGTTCACATATCTCACAGACCGAGCGTCCGATCGACGCACCCTCTGTCACGTTGGGAACCCTATGATGGGGTGGTCCCCTGGGTATGATTTTTGCGGGACTTCATAACGGTTGAAATATGGATGATGGATTGTGGAGAATAGCCTTCCGGAGATCAGGTGTGCTTCTTGGGGGAATTGAGTTTCTGGTTGTGACAGGAAAAAGAATAGTGACCAATAAGAGTCAACATCAAAAACTCCAAAGTGGGATGATATAACCGTATGAAAAATCATCCCTACCTCTGTACCAACGACCAATATGGGTCAACACCAGCGATCAATATGGGTCAGCACCAACGACCAATATGGGTTAACATCAAGCGACAAATACGGGTCTGCATCTAGAAACCTATGCGGGCCAGCACCAGCGACCAATACGGGTCAGCATCTGGTGACCAATATAGGTTAGCATATACTGACATATACATGTCAACAGTAGAGTTACTATGGATGGGATGATCTGGCTTTATGACTAGTCATCCCTGTCCTAGTAACCTTGATGTTATACCGTTAGAGTGAGCTGTCTTTTTTTCTTTGTGCTTCGCGATTTAGATCATTCTTGTGATATTTCATTTGTGGAGTTTCTTGTGATTTTTTCCTTTGTGGATTACTAAGAGTCCTTCGGGGGTCTTGGGGTCCCCTACTGAGTTGTTATAATCACCCATTCACGGGATCTGCCTGCACATGTGTGTCTGGTGCAGACTACTAATTCTCGAAAATAGAATTTGGAGGTTCAGGACTTGGTGGAGTGTGGTACGATGGGAGAAATCGATATCCTCTTTATCTACTTTAGACATATAGATACTACCCTCCAGTTAGAGATCTAGGGAAGATGTGATAGATGTTTTCTTTCTTTTCAGTTTCTAGGGATTTTATTTCAGCCCAGTATTTTCATTTTATAGTTGTACTTGTGGTTGTACTTTACAATTGTGGTTATACCTTACTATTTATGGTTATTTACTTAATTTTCCCTTTGTGAGTGTGTGTATATATCTAAGGAAATTCCTTCCATGTTCGGGAAAGGCCTTCAGGTGCAAGTCACCAACCCTTGGTCTATGGAAGGCGGGCTTAGGGTATCCATAATCAGGCCCCATGGGATGGGTCTTGAAAAATTTAAAAGACATGTTATGTTATCTCCCTTGGAAGCTCTGATAAATGGGATTCATAGGGTATGATCATACTAGTTTCGTTCATCACATCATTTTTCTATGTCAATTGGATTTGTTGAATCCTTATATTTATACAAATCATGAGGTCATTGTTCAACAGCTATATTATCAATGGAAAATATACATAACTCTAGATTAAATATGGGAGAATATAATAAAACCAATGATGGAAATGTTTTTTCTATAATCATATTACATAATAATACATTTAATTAAATCAAAAGGGTAATTTTATTTACAATAGATCAGGTTGTTAAAAAAAGAATAATAGGTATACCATGAAATATACATTAGAATATTATGATATCAAATATATTCATTACACTTGAAAGAAATATGGTAGTTATTAAAATATATAAAATAAATAACAGTGTGTAATATCTAATATTTATCAAGGATTTCTAAATGAGACAAAGAAACCCTTACCTTGACCCCAGAATTATAAAAATCACATGAAACAGTGGTATAATAAAAATGAATATATTAATATTCTAATTCTAAAACATATTAACATACATTAAATTTTATATTCATCATTTATGATTGTTTATTAATAATATATTAGTTAGTTATGCATTATTTTTACCATAGATCATTATTATCTTTAATTATTTTGTGCTTGTTTTATGATGTCAGTTTTAGTAACCATTAATTAATTCAATTTTCCTTATTATATGATAATTTATTATAATAAAATATGTATATTATATTATATTTATAATTTAGTTATCTCATTACAAATGTTTTTTAGTTTTGTTGCATTAAAATATAATCGAGGTCGGCTTATTTCAATAAATATAGAGATCAATTGTGATATGTGAATAATAAGTTAACACTTAATATAACCATTATTTAACTGTAAAAAATCATGATTTACATATTTAAAAAAAATTATGTCCCCAAATACATATATATTAGATCTTTATATCATCTTCCATGTAGGTAGTCGTATTGACCCAACCATGAACATGATATAGCTCGATGGGTGAATATAGTTAAAGAAGTGTATAATATCATTAGTAAATAATAATAATGATATTATTTATTTATTTTCAGTATTTCAATCATACTTTTTTAGTACTAGAGAAATAGTGAAAATTTACAAAAAAATGAACAAAATTTATTTCACAGAGGCGGTAGTGCACACAACGCATAGTTAACATCGTCTTTTCATAAGGAAGGATCAACGATGATGCATAAGAATATTATTTTAAAATTCATAAATAACTTATATCTATCATATTTATTAATCAATCCCATCTCTAAACCCCATGATATGAGGTGTTTAATGAAAAATAGAATGTGTCTTTTCATAGAGGCGGTGTTTTAAACAAATGCATGATCAACATTATTTTGTTTTTATATATAGAAAATGGAATAAAAAATTGTTGGAATATTTATAAAATAACATTATAATATATTAATAATAAATCTATAATTACATTATAGTATAAATAAGATATTTTCAAGAGAAATATGTAAAATAAATAGATATGGATTAATAAATAATCCTGTAGTAAACTTAAAATTTATCATAGATATCTCATTGGAAATAGTGGCCTTGGGAACTCTAATTGAGCAAGAAGATTATAAAATTTTTATAGGTTTTTAGGATGAGTAAAATGGGAGATACTATGGATGAAATTTGATTGTATTTTTATGTCGTGAAGGGGTGGAACTATCCCTATTTTATAACCTAAGAGAAGGTTAATTTCTAGAGTTCCCTTTAGTTTTCAATAATGTAATTTTAATATTCTTGGGTCAATGGTTTCAATAGTGTAAATAATTATGTGGAGATATTTTTTGGTAATATTATTCTCACTAAAAATCATTTTAATGAAAACATAGAGTCATATCTATCTTTTTATTTTTACTTTTTTTTATTATTTAACCTAACACACTTTTATCTTTGTATGAAATGTTTAACATTAGAAATAAATTTTATTTAAAAGAACCAAATTTTTAAATAATAAATAATATGAAAATAATTAATTTATAATTTGAAAATAATTTTATGAAATAAAATATTATTGGATTAGAAAAGTAAATGTTAGAATAAACACACAAAACATGTAAAAATAGTTTTTCGAAAAAGTTATTATTTCAATATAAAATCTATGTGCACGATGAAAATATAAATGTTATTAAAATCCATCAAATAAGTAGTTTTATGATAAAAAAATAATTTTTCTCTTTAAAATAATTATAATACAATACTTTAACATAAAATTTTTAATTAAAATAAATGACCAGAAATTATTTTTAAATTGAAATTCAATGTTACTTATGTTCTAAAAAGTAAAAAAAAGGTTTCCAAATTTATAAATAGTATTTTAAAATAAATATTTTTTTATCTGTAAATAAATATATAACAAATTTAATTTTTTTAATAAACATATAGTTCATGCACATATATTCATAAACACATAAAACTAACAACTTTCTTAAAAACCCTGTTTTTACTATATACTAAAAAGTAAATCATTTCATGAGAATAAAATTATTCACCTGAATCTAATGTTCTTATGATTAGTTCAAAAAAATATTTCATTTTATGAAATTAAATATATTATATTTAAATATTTATTTTTTTAAAAAAAATACAATTTATATTGAGAAATCATTTTATTGAAAAATGCCCCATTAAAACATTATTTTATCTTACTAAAATTTCGTATGAATTTATAGTTGATAAAAATATTTTAATTTAATTTGGATTTTATCTTTTTAATACTTTCTTAATGATATTTATCAAATGTATTATTGTCAATTTTAATTTTGTAATTCATGTGATACAAGCTCTCAAACATATTATTAATTTTGAAAAATTATATTTCTAAATCTCAAGGAATTAGGTAATGTAACTAAAATTTAGAATCAATATAATATATAATATAAAAAATAATTAAATTCAAATAGAAATTAATTTATAAGAAGGTCTCATATGAATTAAAAAACTAATATAGTTTTTTGAATTGTAACATCTCATTTAAGAAAAGTAACCTGGATGTTAGAATAGTAGTCTACCTGTTAAAATAGTAACATAGCCAGTAAAATATTTTAATGAAATATAAATAATATTCAATACAAATAAATTCTGTTAATATAAATATTATAACATTTAAAAAAAATATTCAAATGAGAAAACTCCAAATAAAGTATAATGTTCATTTTAATAAAGTGTCTTTTTACATGTAATTTTTCTGACATTATCATCAATTTCATTGAAATTTATCAAGAAATAGATACATTTTGGGAGAGTGTGGTAGATATCTATAGGATTTAAGATGTACCTTTTAAATAAAACAATGACTTATATAAGGTATTTTGAAGATAATTTTTTTGGAGGTTTGGCATGGGTTTGCACCTATATGAAACTGTTTGTGTGACCGCACATATGAAGGCATGGTGTTGGGTATGTTGTCTTGGTGGTCAACTTGTGTACTATATGAATATTTGGAACTCCTTAGGGAATCAATGATTTTATTCATGTCACTTTGTAAGAGAACCTATTTGAAAGGGGTATAGGTTTCTCACTACGCTGTAGTCTTAGGAATAGTGTGGATAAAATGGCTGGTCATTTAATTTTAGGGTGTACTGTATGGATGTTTCAGAAGGTGGATAAAAAAATGGATTTCATCACACCATGTTAAAGATAATTTTTGTGGTAAAATATCAATTTTTAAACATGAAATAAAATAATATATTTCATATAGGCTTCATATCACACTTTTATTAGACCCACCGTGGGTGTTTTGGATTTCTACCACATCGTAATGGGGACCAAACAAAGTTTTTTAAAAATTGAATGACAACTAGAACCTTGGTTATATTTTCTATCATTCTATCAACTTCGGGATAACCACTTCTCAATTTTTCCTTCTCTATTCTCCTCACTTGGTGTTCTTAACCACTTAGTTCATCTGGTTCACTCAGGTTGGTTTCCATTTTAATGAGTTAATCCTCTGTTTTGTTATTTCTTCCTTCCTTATATTTTAATTTATTCGAGATTTCAATGTTGGGGAATCCTCAACATTCTGGTGTGTTCATTGATGGTGTTATTTTTTTCTAAAGAACATGATGTCGAATCCCTTAAGATTATATGTGGAAGAACTTAGTTTTGTTTATATCTCATAGAATAATTAATGGGGTAGTTGATCCTTTATATTTATCCCTTTAGTTATACCTATAAATGATCATGTATTCTTTCCCATTAAGGAGATGGTATGCACAACCTTAATGATGAAAATTTAATTGGTTTAATATAAATTAAAGGTCAAAGGGATAATTTTTTAATCTTAACTAACGCTTGTGATTATATTTATATGTATAAGAGTGATTTGAGTTCAGTTTATATAATCGGATTACATAATTGTTTTTAATTTTTTGAGGATATTGAAATTTTAATCCTTGATTTTCTTATTACTAGAATTCAATATTTATGAAATTATCTAAAAAAATATATCTGACTAATAAATTTCATGTACATGTAATCTAGTATTTCATGATAATGACTTTTTTAATATTTAATTAAATATATTGAAACCCCTTTTATTAGTCTTAAATTAGATATGTGAATTTTGTTTTGTGGTGTTTATGTTGTGCGATGGATGTCTTTTATAGTGGTGGTGTTGTGTGGTGCTTTTGTTCGGTGGTGGTTATATTGTGTAGTGGCGGTATTTTTTAGTAGTTTTTACATTACGATTTTTTAATGTTTCGTATTAATGGAATATGGATTATATGAGATGATATTGTTATATATAATGGTTAAATAATGGGGATTATTAACATAAGAAATTGAATTGTTTGTGTTGTGTGCTGCTAGTTTTCAAGTAGTGATGGAATGAAATATTCAATAATGAAATAGAAAAATAATTGGTTGGAATAGTTAATAAATTATTGTACTTAAATGAGATTGGTGTTTAAAAAAGTAATGTGACACATGTTTGCATCTTTCTTGTGTAGTGTGATGAATTTAGAGGTGGAAGTTGTAGCATCGTAGGTTTGTAGGCAATGTTGTGATGTTGTCAGTCAGGATGTTAATTTTTTTTAAGAAAACATAGGTTCGTATTTTGTGTGTGAATATATATATAATTTGTATTCATTTCTATATAAACCCCACCCTCATTAATCACATTCTATTGAAATCCAACTATTTTTGGATTTATTTTTACCAATATCCAAGATATTAAGTATTTATAGATGGCTAACACCTATTTCATTCCCTCTTCTTGGTGAAGTTATTATGCATCCATTTTGATAGATTTAAGACATAGTTCACTTGTTATTAAATTGATTAGGTTTTTCTTAGTTGGGGTCTTGGGTGGTAATAGGAGGTTACGAGTTTTATGTCCTTCATGTTCACAATACACTCATACATTCTTATGGAAGTCGTTATTAGAGGATGTGGATGGGATAAATAGATTAACATGGAGTTCTTTATAGAATATGGTTTCCCATCAGTCTTCAGGTGGGATCTGATGGCTAGTTTCATACAAGGTTATTAGAATGAGGCGGTTTCCTAGGTTACATAATAAAGGATTCTATATATGGTATGGTAGTATGAGGATAAGTGATGTTGGGGTGTGAGAGTGAAAAATCAGTGGTAAAGTGGTGCAAGGTACAATTTTATCAATATTTTTCTAGTTAAATTTATTTACAAGGATGTATTATTTGATATGTTTACGTGGTGAGGATGTAATTGGTTACTTGATATGTTCCAATGATTATGGTTTTCTTATTTTCTCATGGGTGTATTCATTTTCGATTCTCACATGTGAATGAAATAATTTGGGTGTGATCCTACTATGTATACATATTACTCTCACCCGATGTATATAAAAACTATTTTATAGGTTTCCAGGAGGACTATAGGGACTGAGTTAGAAATTTATAGCCCATATATTGGAGATGTTACTAAGTCATAGACTTAGTTATATATTTTGAAAATTTAGTTTTAGAATATTTTATTGTTATTTATATTACACAAGAATTTTTTGATGGTTTGGGTCTAAACTTTTAACATATATCCTAGAGTGTTTTTTCGATTGATATCCAATATTCTAATCCTACATTATCATTAGATGGTAAGTCCTTCTATATGTGATATTCTATATACCCATGGTGCTAATAACCAAAGAAGGGCCCACTAAAAGAGAGACTCAAGGTTCATTACCAATATACTATCATGTATATACTAAAAGTTGTTCCCTAGGAGAGAGGGGTCACGAAATAGTGGTTTTAGAGTTGGTTGCTAGAAATGAAAGGGTTTGGAGTAATGTACTATGTGGATCACATGGGATGGTAGGGAAATAGTTACAGTTGATCATAGTGAAAGACATGGGATAGGGATACGGGCTATAACAAGATATTTTCTATAGTCACTAGCCTTTAACAGTACATTATCATGTATTTTAGTTGTGAAATTATCTTAGATAACTTTGAGGATCTCTTTATGATCATAGTTTCAAATAATCAATCCATAACTCAAATATAAAAAACCATTAAATATGAAGTGTAAATTTCTAATTAGTATAAATTTTTATAATATAAAAATATTAAAATAAGGATTGATTTTTTCATAGCTAATCTCCATGACTTTAAAATTTATTTATTTATTTCCCTTAAATACCCTTATACCCAGTGAAAACATTTTCAAAGACATGGGATGTTCACAAAAGCTCAGTAAGGGATATAAAATGAAGGGAAACATTTAGTTGATTAAAAACATGAAAATCACGTAACATTTACCTTTACCATCAATGTTATTTGAGAATACGAAAAAAATCACATACAAATGCACATTTTTTCTCAACGAAGATCATTAAAATACATAAAAAGAAGTTTAAAATCCTTTGGTGTCATATAAAATCATATTCATAAAAAAATTCAAAACCCTTTTAGTTGGAATAAACATATGGATTACATACAATATTATCTTTACCTAAGTCATTAGTTATCTATAATGGGAAAACCTGACACTATCTGTACCACCGCATTTTAATATGTAAGGAGGATTCCAGATTTTATATATTCCACCCAATTTTAATCTATAACTATATTTCTTGGTTCAATCTGGTCCACCCCATTTTAAGTAGTAGCGAGCTTTCTTAAGTTTATCTACAGAACCCCACGTAAATATATAACTTGCATTGTTGGTACTATTCAAGAAACCCTATTTTATAATACTCATGTTAAACTTCATGATTAAAACACTTCCCTCATTCAAACCATCAAAAACTCTTTTACACCCATATGAAATCACTTTCATATAAAATTTTAATTTTTTTAAAAAAATCAGAATAAAATTCCATTTTCATTTTGAAAACCATTTCAAAAAATTGATTTCCCCAAAAGATAAAGAGGGTTTTTCATTTTGGAAAACATGAAATATTACAAAGGAATACAAAACTAATATAATGACCACAATGGTGGAAAATTCATCATCTCTGTGTACGTTAATAAGAGAACATTATTTTTTTAATTTTTTAAAATGTTCCATTTAAACACATAAAAATACTCCCTTTGGAAAACATTTGAATGAAATTCAAAATCGTATTAAAATTTCCTAAATAATACTTTTATATAGAAAAATTTATAAAATAATATCATATAAGAAAATATTAGGAAATTAAATCATTAAAATTCTAAATGTATATTTTAAAAAATAATTTTATTATACTACTTTAAAATTTTTAAATCACAGGCCCCATGAATGAATAAAAATTTAAAACATAAATAAATAACATGTGAACAAATTCATTATATGAATTTTAAAATAGGCTCTATATACACCTTGTAGAATATAGAGGGTTTATAACACCAGAAAAATGACTCCATGAAAGGAGATTGAGTCAAAATGTCATACATTGATTCTCGTTTATCATGTGTGTATTTATATTTATGACTAATAAACTTAAACTAATTATTTATTTTCATCATAATATTTTTCAAGTTTTTCATTAATTTTATTTCACCTATTACAATTTCAATACAACTACTTAAAAAATTATGTTTAAATTGGGTTATTTGACCATATTTGGTATATGTTTCAAAAACGACTTTGGTAGGTAAACTATGGTAAAAGGGGTCATTATTAAAATATATCTACAATAATAATAGTGAAATAATAATATTATATACATAAATTATAATTTTAAAATAATTCATGAAATATAGTAATGAAAAAAAACCAATGGTACAATCATGGAGATGGCAGGTCGTACGTACACATGAGTGGCATTCCCATTTTTTCAGTGAACATTATAAAAAGAAGTGAAGTAAAATTTATAATTAAATAGTTAAAATTATAACATTAAATATATTATTTAATCCTATATACTTATACGTATAATTCTTGTTATGTTAATGGAAACACATCATTTTGAGGATTCATTAGTAAATAGGTCTAACAATGACATTTTCACTTTATTTAGTGTGTGAAAAGGTAATAAAGAAATTGATATATTATATTTTAAGAAAGGTAACTATGTCATGAATATAATAAATATTTAATTTATACCACCTATTTTTATTAAACCCATCATTAATGCATTCCATTTAATGTGTGGATGAATCTCATTGAATTGAGGAGGTGGTAGTCCACACATTCAAAAAAATGTTATCGTTTTCCCAAAAAATGGAATACATGGATGTATGTGTCATATAAAAATTAACAATGTAGGAATAAATTATAAATATATTATATATCATATTTAAAAATTATCTCCATTATAATTTCAAACCATTATATGTGGTAAATGAAAAAATTACAATATCATTTCGTGAGGTAATAGTCCTTCGTACACACGAACGGTGATTCTGTTACCCATTTAATGGATGTGTCTGAATTTTTAATTTGGAACATAAAAAAAGTATCAGTATGTATAGGATACTTAGGATATTATAAAATAATGTAATAATAATAACTTGAGTTTGGATAAATGAAATAAATTATAAGTGTGCGTCGAAGAATGTAACATGTTCTCCAATTAACTCCTTTTGAATTGCACCAAAGGACTTCCTTGTTTTGATTTATGACCAAATTTATTATTTTTTTTATGATATTATACATTTTTTGATATTATTTGGTCTGGCATGGGATGAGTCTAAGGGCTTTATAGGTGTTATTAATTGAGGAGATTGAGTTCCTTTTTATCGTGGACGGAAGTGGAATTCTTGTAAATAGAAAATGGTAAAGACTATTGGGAGGTCTCCCTTAAATAAAGTCTCTCCAATACTAAACCAAATTCAATAAAAGTGGTGATATAAAAAATATATTAACATATAATGGGTTTTGGATAATTTTATAGGTTATTTGGACCCTTAATATTAACGTTTAACCCCTAAGAAATATCATTTTTACATTAATCACTGTAATTAATTTTAATTGTTTTCACCAATATTTATGGTCAAAAATAATTTGACCATGTTATAAATTTATAATTACTCATATTAAAAATATGAAATCCATTTCACCAAATTATAATCAGATATGTGGAACAATTTAATTTATAATTAATACCGAAAAATGAATGTGAAAGAGGGTTTATAGTAACAATTTCAAAAGTATTAAATGTTTTATATCCAATTTCAATGTAAAATTGATTATAAAAAATAATATTTTATTAAATAAAATAAAATTGATATAATTATGATTTAAAACCAATTAATAGTTTAATTTTACAATATAAATATTCATATGAAAAAGAAGTTTTAAAATAAAATTCAGTATTATTTATTATTCATCAAAAAATTAATGTCCTCAGAAAAAATAAATTCAACCAGATTAATTTATTATACTAATAAATAAAAAATATATATTACATTTTAAAAATATAATTTATAATTTTTTAAAAATTTAGTTTCAAAAAAACTACTTCATTAAAGGGTTGTAAAACTGCGTTTTAAAAATTTACATTTTTTTATACTTCAAATTTTATTTATTCTTATCTTAATCCCTAAAATAATATTTGATTAATTTATACACATTTTATTAAATATATAAATTATAAATATCTTTAATATCATTCACTAATAGTAAATAATATCATTTATTAAGATAAAATTACATTCTAATCATAAAATTTTCGATTTATAAAAACACATCCTTTATATTCAATTAGACATTATTTTCAGTTATAATTAATTGGAAACCAATGAATTAATATTATTAAAATTTATAAAGTATATTTTAAAAAATTAGCTAATATTATTAATTCCCACCTTTCCATTTCCTAGGTAAGAACTGTCATGATATGTAATAATATTAATATAATATTTTTTTGTAATAATTAAGCTTGTGTGTAACCTATGTCATATAAGGATTGTGATATTTCATGCAACGTAAGATAAACATAGATTTTTGTATGATTAAATATAAAATATTTATTTTTGGTAACATTATCTACAAATTAATTAAAATTAATTTTAAAGAATATATTTCATAAATTTTCAGGATGTTACATCCCATTTACCTTAAAATTAATTTTTCCTTTAGAATTATTCTTGGTTGTCAAAGGATAATCATCTTTAGAATTTATTTAGTGAATCAAAAATAAAAAAAATCGTTAATACAATAACCTCTTAAAAATATAGAGTGGTAATAATAAATGTCATCAAGAGATACACATCACCAGGATTCCACATTGTGAGAACATTGGTGGGAAATTAAATGACTGATTTGGTAGGGTAAATCAATTCTTATGGATTAATAGAGAGTGATAGAGAATGTGGTCAAAATAAATACAATGAATACAAAAATAAAAATAGAATAAGGGTTTAAAAGGTCATTTATATCATCAAAAAATATGGTAGTAGGATAAAATTATATTTTCTGATTATTTTCATAGATTTTAAAAATTCAGTCACCATATATATTAATATCATAAGAAAATATACTTACTTAATGAGTATAGATTCATCTGTTAATAAATGTGCAATAAATAATTATATATTTCATAAAAAAATAAATATCTAATATGAGTTTTTATTCTTGACGCATTGTAATTAAATTTTAACAGATCAAATAATCCACAAAATGAAAGAACAATAATCCTACTATATTTAGATATTATCCTAAAATAAAATGGTTATCACATAGGAGAATAATTAAAATATTCATGTTGTGATATAATGAATTCATCTCTAATGTTAAACAGTAATACCCAATGATTAGACTAAATAATTTAGTATATATATAACCTTAATAGTCACCAATTACATTAAACTTTTTTCCACACAAGTAGTGGTATTCATTTTCATATAACATTCAATTTTATACCTTATACAAAATAGAAACTCAATAACTCTCTCCCAATGTATTTCCATTATTTAAAAATATAAAATAGGGGTCCCTAAGACATTGGAAAATACTATTCTCACTAGAGCTTCCAACACTTCACCATATGGACCAACATCCATTACAGAAGTAGAAAATTATTTTTCCACCCCCTTTTTCTTTAGATCATATTTATTTCCACCATTAGTAAGTTTCTTAGGAGACATATTTTGAATATTATCTGAACTTGTTACAGTTAAATAATATTATTATTGACTGGCTATCTATTATCTAATTATTTTATTGTTTATAACTCTTTTCCTTGCTGTCACAAACCTAGTGAAAAAACATACCACACATGTAACACTTTGCAGATCATGACATACATTCCCCAAAATGTATTTTAACATACTATGAGGATATTTTTGTCTTACCTCCATAATTATTAGTTGGTTACTTCCCTATTTCCTACCACCTATACCATTTCATACTCTTGTCATCTCATGACATGTATGTTTTAGAAAACTTCATTTCAATTCTCTCAGCACAACGAACCACATTTTCATGAAATTTATATTATAGGTCGGAAAAATCTCTATAGAGACTTTATTTTAATCCTGAGTAATATCTATTAATTTTACTGTCAATGTCTCAAATAAATTATGGCACATACATAGACAATATTGTAACGTTTTATTCATATGGATCTACATAATGATTATCATTTTTCTTTGATCAATGAATGTTTCTCCATACTAAGCCGAAAAACCATAGGGAAGACTTTTTCAAGGAAAATATCATTGAATTTTTCCATTCCATGGAACTAGAATCATCTTTACCTCTAGTATCATTAACCTAATACCACTATCGACCAGCTTCACCTTAAAAATAAAAATAGAAAGTGTTTTTTTTATGTTTGGAATATCCCATGACATTAAAATTCTACTCCAAGGCAATGATCCATACACTAACTAACATTGGGTCTGATGATCCATTGAATGATGAGGGAATGTTGCCTCATGGATTGTTCCACTATATAGATGTTCCATATAATTATATTGGGTTCTTCTATACCACGGATACCACCACCATTTTTTACTTGTTTCAATAGACCCATCTCTACAAAAAATTATCGGGTTCCAATTAAAACATCTCATGATTCTAATATAGGAGGATATTTCCCACTTGATTCTTTCCCTCTACATATTTACTATTTTTTATATGGAAACAAATTCAATAAAATATAATTTAGATGGGGAAATATATCCATATTTAAATTCTATATCTTTCCAAGTTAACTATAAAGTAAAACCTTCTAGGGGAACACTATTAACACAATCTGAAACTCTATAGGTTTTTAAATCTCTCATGTATACCAACTATATGGACTCTACCTTAAATAATACATTATCTTGGGTTTTCTTTATGAATTTACCTTATTTTACATTGATGATATTTTCATGTTTATAGCTACAGATTAATAATCCCTAACTCATGCTTAAAAACCCATAAAAAAGTGGATATTTTTTATTAGTATCCATTTTATTATAATATTAAAATTTTAAAATAAAGCAAGAATTTTTTCGTGGACTGTATTAATGTCATTCAACATGAATTCATCATTTACCTTACCCTTCAATAAACCCTAGGAAATCATTTTAAAAAACATGGGATGAGCCCAAAATCTTAGTAAGGGATATAAAAAGAAATTAAACTGTTATTTAAGTAAAAACAGAAAAGCTCATATAATATTTACCATTATCCACAAATTTATTTTAGAATATTAAATAAAACATTTTCAGATGATAAAACACAATATTTTCACAAATAAAATCATTAAAATCCATAACAAGAAATTAATACACTTTTAGGTGAATTAGAGAATAATATCCCTAAAACCCATTAAAAACCCTTCCATGACCCTTCTAAAACACTTTGAAACCCATTCAATTTGAATAATGATATGGATGAATTATAATAATAACATTACAAAATTTATTGGAGAGATATAACAAGCTCACCTGATGCTATCAGGGACACCCCATGATTCGATGTAATGGGATATCCTGGATCTATCTGGGCCTACTCATGTTAATTTGTAAAAAGATTTACTGGTTCTATCTGGTACACCACATCTTAAGTTGTAATGGGATTTCCTAGAACTGTCTAGGCCACCCAATGTAATGCTGTAATGGGATATACCAGTGATATCTAAGCCACCCCATCATGTAATTATCAAGTACCACATCATGAATAAATCACTTTCCTCATAAAAAACATTTAAAAAATATTTTGAACTCATATAAAAACACTTTCGGATAAAAATACCATTTTTATTTTTAAACGCTAATTTCAAATAAAATCTTTTGAAAAAAAAAATCAAGACAAAAATATAGAAAAAAATATAAAGGGTTTTTTATTTAAGGTATCATGAAATATTATAATGAAATACAAAAATAAAACAATGTTCTTTATGGCAGAAAATTCATTATCACCATGTATATTTAGAATTGAACAATCCTTTTTTCATTTTTCAAAACATTCTGTATAAAACATGTATAAAGATTTATTTTTCAAAACCATTGATTGAAATTAAGAATAGGAATAAAATATACATAATAATTCTTATATATAAATAATTATAGAAAATAATATCAAGGATGAAAATATTTTTAAATTAAATCATTAAACTTTTAGAAGTAGATTTTGAAATAAATGTGTCTCATACCACATTGAAATATTTGAATCATAAGACCCATGAAAAAGTAAAATTTAACAATAAATTTAAAAAAATGAGAATACATTAAATGTATTATTAGTAAAAAGTTCTGTATATACATCTAATAAAATAAGGTGGGTGTATGACATCAAAAAAGTTCCACAATGAAAGGACGTCGAGACAAAATCCCTTACCTTGATTCTAACTTCTCATGCGTGTCTTTATCTTACTGAATAATATAATTCTCTTAATTATTTAGTTTTTTATAAACTTTTTCAGTTTTAAAATTAATTTTATTTTACTTTTTACAATTTTTTATACAACTAATTAAAAAATTATGTTTATGTTGGGTGTTTTGACAATATTCGGTTTATGTGTCAAAAAACTTTTGGTAGGTCAAAAATGGTCAATGGGGTCATTATTAAAACATATTTAGAATAATAATAATTAAATAATTGTAATATTTATCCATATTTTATTCTTTTGATATAAATAATGAAAGATGACTATGAATAATGAACCAATGTTCCAATCATGGAGACGGTAGGGTGTATGTACGCATGAGTAAAATTATTATTTTTCAATGACCATTATGGAAATGAGTTAGGTAAAATTTATTTTTATATATTTTAAATAATATAATAAAAAAGTATTTTATAATAATATATAATAATTCATATAATTCCTTTTATCTAAAATTAATCACATCTCATTTAAAAGGTGGTATTCACATGTCCACGAACGATGTTATCACTTTTTTAGTGTGTGAAAAGGAAGTAAAGAAAATGATATATTATCACTCCTAAAATGAAATATTTTCATAAATATAAAATATATCTCTAGTATAATGCATATTTCTATTGAACCCATTCTTAATTAATTTCATGTAATGTTTAATGGAATCACATCACTTTGATTAGGAGGTAATCGACAAGTCCAAAAAACATGGTTAAAGTATTCTCACAGAAAGGAAATCATAAAGATATGTGTTATATAATAATTAAAAATTATTAATAAATTATAAATATCATATATTTCATATAGAAATAGTATGTACATCATAATTACCAACCATTATTTGTTGTAAATAAAATATAATTGCATCGTTTTTTGAGGCGGTAGTCTACCATGCACGTGAACGACGATTTCGTTATCCATCTGAAGGATGTGTGTGTAGGTGTAGGTAGAATACATAACATAAAGACATATAATTATATTTATTATTCTTGTTTTATTATAAAAAATTGTAATAACAATAATTAAGGGGGTGTAGAAAGAAATAAAACAAAAGATCTCATTAAAGAATGCTACATCTTCTACAGGTTACTCCTTTTTCTTTGCACAAACGACTACCTTGGTTTACTTTAAACTCAACATTAAGCTTCTAGGATGTGAGGAGGAATGTTGGGATATTATATGGGTGGTATTGGGTGAGAAAAATGGATTTATATGTTTGAGTAAGTGAGGATAGTGACTTCCTTTTTGTATTGAATGGGTAATGACATTCTTGTTAATATAGAAAAGAAAACACAATTGGGTGGTATTCCTTACATAATGTACCTCCAATAAAATAGATAATTAAAAACATTAAGTATATGGTTTATATATGGCCATTAAATTTGTTTTGGAAAATATTATAGGTCATTTGGCCATGTAAGATTAAAGTTTAACCTCTAAATTAACTCATTTTTACAATAATCGATGTAATTAATTTTTAATGATTTCAATAATATTTTCTATAAAAAAATTTTAACTTATTATAAATTATAAATAATCATGATTAAAAATATAGAATTTATTTTTCTAAATTCCAATCATTTAAGTGGCATAATTTAATTTATAATTAATCTCTTTGATAAAACAAGAAAGTGGGTTTTTAAAGTCAGAAAGATAAAAAGATTGAAATGATTTTATTTAAAATTTAAATTGAAAATTTATTCCCATAAAGAAAATTAGTTTAAATGTTATAAAATTGATCTAATTATATGTTAAAACTATTTAAAAATATCAATTAAATCATTAAATTATTTATACTAAAAAAATTCATGTTAAATTCAGTTTTATTTAATATTCATGAAAATATGAAAGTTCTCAAAAAAATAGAAATAATTAAACAAATGTAAATTATGATATTATAAATTAAAAAATTAAGTTTAGTTTTTCCTATTGTATTTAAAAAAATATAAAATTTCTATTTAAAACAATATTTTCATTAAAAGAGAATAAAATTTCATTATAAAAATATTCATATTTTGTATGCTTAAAATTAGATTTATTCATATATTTATCCTATAAAAATTATTGAATGAATTTAAAAACATTTTACTGAATATATGACATATAAATTTAATTAATATCTATCACTAATAGTGGTTTGTTTTATTTATTAATATAAAATTCAATTATTCTCATAAAAATTATTTTTTATGATAGCATATCCTTTATATTCAATTGGTCATTAATTTAATTTATAATTAATTGGTAACCAATGAATTCATTATAAAAACATGTGTTAACTATATTATCATAATTTAGTAAATCTAATTAAGTCACATCATTCCAATGGATATGTGATAACTATCTTGTTAAATTATAAAATTTATACAATATTGTTATCCAGGAAGACTCAGGCTTGTGTGTAACATATGTCATCAAAGGAACTCAATATTGCGTGAAACACATGAAAATATAGTGTTTTATATAATGAAATCAAAACTATTTATTTTTTGTAGCACAATCTATCAAAAAATTTAAATTTATTTTAATGAATATATTTTATAAAATATCAAGATATTGCATTTAAGGGCCTCTGTGATCCAATATAATAACTCTATGCCTACTAAGGAATGATGTGAGGTTGTTCCCCATTGAGTATAGAGACTTAGGTGTGGTACACACTTAAAGGTTTCTTATTATTATATAAATTGCGTGATATTAGGAGTTTGAAATAAATTAATTTAAAAAACCATCATAATTATACAAAGTACCAAGCATAGGGAATCTTTGATTCCATTTTAGTTATTGATCATGTAAATAATTCACTTATAGATCAAGATGGTGACATTATGTAGGTTGTTCCCATCTAAAATTGCATGACTGATCCAATTGAGGGAAATGATCAATGTAAGAGGAAATTCTTTTTCCTCTAAACAAGAATTTTTTATTAATTATATGGAAAACACCCATGATTTGGAGATAAAACACTATTTGGAGGATCTCAATATCAAATTCAGCCAGATATGGACCTGGGAATAGTACTGGTTTCAGTTAGTGATATGCCAAATGAAGGGTGAAACTGTTCTATGGTTTTTGTTGTATTTTAGAGAGTCAAAGGAGGTATATTACTCATTTGTATACTTATAGAAGTAATTCTAAATGGAGTTACTATAATTGAACCCAATGGTTGTTAAGTTTAAATAGTTAAACATTATTTATCATTAGATAATATTAGTGTATGATCCTAGGATAATGTTTGAGGACCATTCATATATTCCCCCCAAGAATTTTTAAAATGATAACTCTCATGAATCACATATTGAGGTGCCACTCTTCACTTGTATATAACATGAGGTTACTTATTTTATAGTGCTGATGTAATTGGTTGTTTATAAGAGAGAGGGGGTAATTGATCATATTCATTGAAAAATAGAATTATCATGAGAGGGTAATGAAAAGTGTTTCTTGTGGATAAAAAGTTTCATTGAGAAAACACTAGATCAATGGAATTTTGGGTTCTCACCCTAGAATCTCCACTTTTGGATTTCTAGGGATATAAATTTTCATGTGTTTCCTATTGGATTTGTTCTAGTTTGAAATTTCATGAGGGGCCATGATCATCATCAAAATCGTTGCCCTATAATTCTTGGGGCTTATATGGGTGGTGGTGATAACATTAACATCAAACTCAAAATCATCCACATGTGAGGTATTTTAATTATAAGGGGTTGTAAGTTGTATCACTCTCATTACCCCTCCACCCAAATATACCCCTTTTGGTCAAAGGATGGGAGAATGAATCAATAAGGTTATATCAAGAAAAAGGATGAATTATTCTATATGATTGAGAAATAAATGACATAGGATAGAGGAACCCAAAAAATAATGCTCCGAATAAGGTAAGAAGGATATCCCAAGGACATGCATGTATTTTGGTACAACTGAAAAATAGAAAATAAAATTAAAATTACCAAAATAAAGTCCTTGGAAATTACCATGAAATATCACATAGCAACCAGAAATCCCTGATCTATATATTTCCATCCTTGTCACCAACCTGTTCCCACAGACATGAAAAATAGTTCAAACATACTCAGGGTGAGAATAACATCTATATTTATTATGATCCTTCTTGAAACCTCTAATTTAAAATAAAAATAAATCATACCAAATCCGAATGTAAATATGTGAATATAAATTACCACCTAATAAGGCACAATATGTTCCTTTCCTCATTAGGGATCTCTCACCATGTTCCAATACAAGTAATAATAGAATAAAATATCAATATCGGCCACCACACAACCACTTCCCCACTATATTTCTTCTCCGCCCCATTATCGCACATCTCGAACCATCACTCTCCAAAAGTAAGCCATCCCGAGGACCACTTGGATAAGATACCATATCATACATCATATAAATCAAATTATTTCATCAAACAATGAACCTTGTGCATCAAAACATCTTATCATCTAGTTCCATATCTCTATATTGTAACAAAGTAGTTTTGGGATCCAATGCATCTCTTATGTTTAGTATTGTAACATAATCCATCACTACCCATACATGACATACATATAATAATCCACTGGACATTAAATTTGGGGATGCCCATGTCTGGAATAACTGCAAGATAATATATCCATCTGTGAACACATGTAGGAAAATATAACCTCTATGAATTATAGTACATAATACTACATGTAGAAGATAGTGAGGAATTAAGGGGTAGTCGTCCATCTATTCCTTGATTACCTATATGTTGGGGAAAACCATCATAGAGTCCTCTAAGTGTTAGTCTCCATGCTAATATGGGTGCGGTAGGATATGAAATCACATAAAATAATAATAATATATATATATATCTCTCTCTAATAACCATAACATGGGATTCTAACTAGCCTTAAGATTTATTTCACATATCATATCTTACACACCCTTCTAAGGCTACTAAGTAGTATAAATCTTATAATCACATAATAACAACAGGAACATATTTGAAATAATTATTTTTTAGGCATTAATTTTTTTATACCTATCCATTAATAAAAAATATATATTTTTACAATAGAAATTTGTGCCCTTTGTACATAATCTAACTCATCCCACATTTTCTCCAGATTATCAACTTTTTTGAATTTTTTCAACCAGAAACCCCAAATGTTAAAGTATTTATTATTATTTAAAATTTCATTATGCAAGGTATTATCAGAATCACACTATGCTACAATACAAGAGATTCCTAAATGAATAATAAATAGCTTCATCATGTACTGAGGAAATCATTTCTGGTAGACTATAAATCTTCTATCCATATTAAATAGAAAAAATAATTTAAAATTAGGTATTCCATGTTTCATCATAAAATAATAAATAACATCTCAAAAACATTCCACCTACCTTAGTTCATCTCTAACACTATATTTCATATTACTATGTATCCGCCCTACCATCATCAATGGAAACTACTACCAAAAACTCCTACCTCCCCTCTAATGTCTCATCAACAATCAACTATCCCAAGATCACATAATTTCATATGGTAAGGATCACATACTGATAAGACATAAAATAAGGGGACGAATAAATAGAGTCAAAACCACATGTAATTTCAAAAAACAATTCTTCCTTGCCTCACATAAACATGGTTTCACTCATGCCAAACGTTTTTATTTACAAAATAATCAGTTTAGTACTGTCTTATATCAACTGATTCATTTACCACATGTTAAAATCATTTTTAACCTAATTAATAAATTATTAAATTATAATATTTAAACAACATTATTTTAATTATATCTTCTAGTTTCAATAAACATAGGAAGAGAATCCAATTTTACATACCTCTTTATTATTTCATTAACAAGATTTAATATATTCCCATTCACTAGTCAGTTCTACTAATATAAGGAAGAATATATTCAATTAAACATGAATCATACATAACATTCAATTATATTAAACACAATAGGAATGATTTTATGAAAATTGAATTTTTAATTTTTTGTTCATCAAAATTACCATCTTTTTGTATTTAACCATTTTAATTATAATGAACATGATAAAGCATATCATAAACATAGATAGAACACTATTTATTAAAACATGTGGAACCCCATTATCATGGTAAAAAACATTTCGAAAAATATAAATTGTCTCCTTTAATTGTTTTAGTTTTTCCTTCATTGTGGTGAACTCCACCATTTGAGTGTTCCTATGACTTCCAAACATTCATCAAATTATCATGAGTAATAGAATGGATTTTACCATTTCATGTCTTTTTCCAGGGTTTTTCTTGAGTAAAATAACCACAAAAACAACATCCACTATGGTGTGTTATACAAAAAAAATCTATTTCCCCCTAAAATGACTCCTAAATCATATATAAAATCAATTTTCCAAGTCCATGGTTTTGATATAAGACCCTTTGGGGAACCAAAATATGAACAACCTACACCATGGGCGTTTTTATATATCCATTTTACTAAAAAGGAACACCATACCCCAAAATCACCTACAAAATGACATGAAAATTCATGGTTCAAGAATTAGTGCACCAAAATCACATAAATTGGCAACAACAGAATCAACTTCTCCAACAACCATGGCTTGGAGACCTTTTGAAAAGAAAAAACTTCTCCAATATCCTCCTCGACATAGCTAAGACTCAAAAAACCAAAAAAAATGGTCAGGATGGTATAGAAAATTACATTATATTTCTATCATAAAATTACCATCCTCCATAATTTAAAACAAATCTTGGTGAGAAGAAAATGAAAAGAGATCATCCAGATAGCCGATACATGCGATTCCTCTCAAGAATCTCACCATCACAGTTTCCCACCACCACACTCTTATGAACAAATATGAAAATTATGAAACACCAATAAATATATTCTAAACACTATTCTTATAGAGATAAATGTAAAAATTTACAAAGGTCACAAAAAAGACACTATGGGAGAAAACCATCACATAATCCAAATAATATGTAATAACCACAAAATAAGAATCACTAAAAGAGAATATATTGAAATAAATAAACCATGATACTAAAAATAAATATGTGACTCACATTCCCATGTGTTATATTCTACACCACCATGTAGTCATAAGAGATTAATGAAGGGAATAACTCATCTATGAAATAACTTTTTTTGATATGCTATATCTCCAAATGCCTCTCTATGATGGTCAAATCATCACCAACATTGATCTCACCCCAATTAATGTTTTGAGATCCATTATGAATATAACAGTGAAAAAAACACATAGAAGACATCATGTACAAGAATCTTCTGTGGGAGAAATGTTATTTGTTACATAATAACTCTAATATGATCCAATACCTTTAAAGGCACATAAAACCATCGATAAAATCTTACACCCACATCCAACACTTCGCTTCCATTGATAATGATACACTTTTAGAAACACATGATCACTAATATAAAATTATAGTGGTATCCTATAATTATTATTATTTGACTTATTATTATTTTGTGCTGCCTTAATCCTCTCACAAATCACCCAGACCAACTCAGTAATGTTCTTCCCTAGTTTCAACGGGATAATTGATGACTATCTGACCCCAGTCAATCACACTAGAAAATTGAAATCTTAAATATATAAAACTAAAAATTGTTCCTCAACAATGGTTGAGTGAAAAATGTTATTGCAATTAAATTATACTAAAGTGAGGTTAATAATCGAGAATCCCCCAAAATTTAGGATACCCGCATACAATTTGTCATCTATGGTTTTGATGGTCTACTACTTCTACAAACATGTCTATTGAAGAAAGGTATTTTTATGTCCAAAATAAGAACCAAAATAATATTGAAGACCACTCTATACCTTAGTGGTAAAATGAGCATCACAATTAGGGATAATCATCCCACTAACTCTATGAAGCATCACCTCCTCCTCTAGGTACTTTCTTAAAAAAACCTCCAATGATATCGACATATGGATCACTATGATGTGGTTCGACATAGTCATACGGTCAACTATAACCCATATAGAATCAATACCCCCACACCCTAAGATTGAGGAAAACTGGTATTGAATCCCATTGATATGTCATCCCACATTTATAGAGGAAGATCTAATGGTGGAAGTAGACTAAAAATAATGTGATGTTCTGTCTTCACAAACTGGTTACCTAAATAGATGGGCACGATCTCTAAAGCTGAACACTTTAACCCTATGAACCAAAGTTTAATTTTCATCTCCTGCTATGTATTCAACACCCCATGATGTATTAAATTTTTTTTGTTGTGGATATCATATGAAAACACCTCTAGAGTCACTAATAAAACAAAAATCCTCCCCTGGAATAGGCCTTGATGTTCACAATCCATAGACCAAAAATCATGGGAATCAATATAGAAAACATCCCCTTTTGAACCTCTACCTCAGAACCCACCATTTTGGAATCCACTATATAATACCTCAAATTCATCTATTACATTATCTAAAAAATAATGCTTCTTCTATAAATTTCTCCTATATCAAGATGAATTACTATGATTTCTTCCATCACTCAAAAAGAATCTATAGATTCATATATATGATCCATTCCATGATTCCTATATATTCCATCGTCCATGATATATACATTTCCTAATTTATATTAAATATTTATGTTATAATATTGAAATAATTCTATACACTATCTATGCTAAATGTTCAAGTCACACTGTGAAAAGATATTCATAAGGGTCTTGTGTTTGGTTGAAACTAAAAAACACCACATATGAGATAATTCCAAAAAAAAATCAAGGATAACAAAACTAAATACACCTAATGATATAGGGAAGACTAGATATTTTTATTGTAAAGTAAGTATTAATACCCAAAAGAAACAATAGGTCTATGATATATCCATAATTTTCTAATAAAATATGTAAAGCATTACAAAAAACATCAATATAAAATCCCTATTATAGAAAATAGAGAACATGTTTTTTGACTAGATTCTCCTTCAGATAATCATAGGTTATTAGGAATTACTCATTCTACAATAATGCATGATCATTTCTAGATAAAACTTTTAGTTGGTTCTCAATCAAAGATAATTTGGGTAAAAACTTCCTATTATAGATTATAAGTCCATTTAATCTCCACACCTCAATATCTATCTTGGGGGAAGCCCATGAAATTACCACCACGGTCATAAAAGGATTTATATTCAGTTCATACTGAGAGATAACATAAATAATGAAACAATCCTCATGATCCCAAAACACACACTTTTGTGGATTCTGGTACAAAAACTGATGATGATAAACTCCCAAAACAGCCTATAGATTCTTTACATGCTCATCCTTTGACACATAAAACAGAAGGATGTCTTCGGTGGAATCCATCATGAACTGGTCTTGGAACCCTCAACACACTACATTCAACAATCCCAAGAACATGATTGCTTAATTATTCATACTAAACTACATCAAAATGAACTCATAATTTATATAATGAGATCCAAATTTGGTCTAAGATATTTTCCCTTCCATTACACGCATCTACTGATATCACAAGCCCTAATAGATCTTCGAGAACCAACTAGATCCATTCAGGTAATCAAATAAATCATATATCCATTGATGGGGATAGTGTTTCTTCACGGTCACATGGTTCTTATGACGATATTTGATATAGATACACAATCTAACATATCCCTTACTTAAAAAAAATCGAAGCACCCCAAGGTGACACTTTGGGGAGAATAAATCCTTGTTGAAAGACCTCATAAATATGCACCTAAAACTCATGAAACTTAGAAGTCTCCATCTTATATAAATATGTAAAGACTGGAGAAACACCAGGTTTATGCTCTATCAAAAACAAAAACCCCCTTTGATGGGATTAATTCACAACCTTCTCATGATATAAATTAGTGTAATATTCCATTTCCTTTGAAAAAATTCATTGGGTAAACTTATGACATACTAAAAATCATCTCATCTATTGTATAATATAGTGATAGAACATGACTTCTACCCATTATGGGGTCTCCCTCACCAATGAACATTAAATACTCTCTATCAGAATCATATAACACAATACTCCTCCTAAATAGATACACAGTTGATGGTACCAAATAAAATTAATCCATGACAAGGATATTGTTGTGTAGATGTATCTATAAACATAGGTAATATCCAAATGAGTGGTGCAACCCTATCACTAGATCATATTCTCTATCAAATTCATATAAATAATCTCAACCGATAAATAGCATATTCGATAGAATGTTAACTGGAACTCCCTACACCTCATGTCCCAAATCACATAAAAGCATTGAGATATGATATAGTATATACCTATTGAGTTAAACAGATCATGAACCCATGTTGAAAATGAGAAAATTTACCTAAAATGATAACTGGAAATAATTGTGTTAGAAAATCTAAAGCATGTATCTAGACATGGCCTAAATTATGGCCTCCCTAGTCCTAATGAAGAAAATCACCATGGCATAACTCATCTCTAGGAGGTTCAATATAATCTCAGGGATGTCCTCTACCTATCTGGTATCCCATTTACTAGTATAATGCTATAAAACCAAACAATTACTGAATTTAACAAAACATCTGTAATGATGAAACCTATTGTGTAACAACGACCACACACTTCCTCCTCAAATAGTATAGGCACTCTCTCTACTAATGACCATAGTTTCAATAATAGAAACATGTGGTTTATTGCAATGATATGGGTGTGAGAGCATCCACCACCAGAGAAATGAGATGATGAAGAATGGGACCTTCCCCAAGATATCTAAAATATCTTATGTCTATGAATCTAGGAACCTTGTACCACAACTCTTTTATATGATGAATAATAATGAATTCCTTCTTGTGATGATTAAATTATTGTTTTTGTGTAGTCAAATGCATCTACTCTCACCATTACCTCTATATCTGTTTTCAATATACATGGTGTTACTAATCACTCGATATGTGGGAAAAAGGTTTCCTCAATGTACCCCTCTCTATCCTCCACATCTATAAATAGGTCGGGAACATATTGGATAGGAGTCCTCAAATACATCTTAGACACCTTCATGCTAGAGATACCCTGTTGAAGGGAAAGAAACACATAGAGAATGGAAACCTTTTTGTTCAAAGAAAGAAACAAAACATGATATTGGTCTCAGAACATTCCCCATAAATGTTCTGGAACCCCACAATCACTGAATAATAAGAACAGCCATGTCCATACAACTCTACACAATATTTTCACTACCATGGAAACACAATTATTCTTCTGGTCATAGATCGAAATGAAGGTTATCTCCACATTCCCTAACCATTCCTCTATCTCTAAATCGAAAAAAGAGACATCATACTTCTATAAAATCTAACTCTTAAACCCCCAGGGTGTCCTCATCCTTATTTCTTCATTTTCAACATTGACCTTGTGGTGATTTGATGGAAAATCATACTAAACGTCATCAGTGTGAACCTGAAAGGGATGATGGCCACAAGCCATAACTATAAAATAAAAAATGGTTAATAACTCCTAAACATGGAATATTAAATATTTAAGATGATTTTATTAATTTTTTTATTTAATATTCAACTTGATACCATGTTCTACCAATAATAAAAACATGCGCAAACAATAATGATGCATGATCTATTCCTAGTTCTCTATCTCAAAACCAGTGTCACATTTCTTTGTTGGATTAAAAAAAATAATAGTCTATATAATGGGTCGCATGGGGCCCTAAATACCAACTTACTACTGGTATACCTTATTTACATTTCATACTACTCTCATATGAAATTCTTTCACTAGAAATACATGAATACCCCACTTATTCCTTCCATCGAAATCCATCTTATCCTTTAACCACACCCTATAATACCACTCTGTCATGACACCCACTCCCAAATAGTACCCCTCAAGAGACAAAAATGATCAATGTGGGATAATTATGTGGGAATACCTAATTCAACAGGATAAAGGTTAGATAAAATAATTAATGTGATATTATAAACCAATATAGGATGAAGTATCCTCTAAAATTAGGAAATAATATATACTTAATAGAACCACCCAACAACTCCTACTCATAATAATTTATATAATTAAATCACATGTACTGGATTGTAATTCCAAAAAACAGAACAATTGAAAAGAAAACTACTTGTACTAAATGTTAATCCATGAAAATGAACATGAAATCCGAAACAGTTCTTAAAAAACCCAAGAGATATAAATGTACAACTTGATCCCCAAACATCTCCTGCTAACCCTGAAAATGTTTTATATATCCATAGGTTGAGCATAACATGTATAATATGTATGATCCTCCCAGAAGCCTGTCATGAAATATATAAATAAAGTACAACAAATATTAGATAAAAAATATTGAAACTAACTCAACACCTATGAATGTATAATATGTTCACATAATCACCCTGGATCTCTCGTTGGGTATTTTATAAATTTAATCATATAATTTAGTACCAAAAGAAGCTACCACAATACCACTTTCTGATATATTTTCTACTCTTCCCACTGTGACATATCTTTAAAAATCTCTATCCTAAAGTAATACACCCCCAACACACCTGGCCTAAGGTATCTTCTGATGCGTCTCATGCATCATATCATCTCATTGTCACATGAACCCCAAGAATCAAAATGTCTCATAATCCCATTACAATACTCCATATAGTAACCAAGTAGTTTCTTAGAGCCACCATAACCCATGTGTCGAGTATTATACATCAATCCATCACATCACATAAACAATATAAATATAATAATCTATAATTTTATAAATTTGGATATACACAAGTGTGAAATAACCAAACCCCAATATAGCCATCTACACACATATATGGGGAAATAAAGCCATCTAGAATACTATTAAATAATACTAACATGAGAATAGAATAGTAAAATGTTTGTTAGTTAGTCATATATTTTTTACTAGCCTAGAAATTGGGGAGAAAAACCTCCAAAAAGTTCATTGGGTCTTAATATCCTTACTAACATGGGTTTTGTATCATATGAAATCACAAAAACATTATGTATAAAAATATATCATAGCCACATAATGGTTTTATACCATTCATTTGGAATCTCTTTAGTTAACATCTCATGAACTCTCAATTAGCACTTGGATGGAATATATATCCTATAAGCACACAAGAGAATATTGACCTTATTTAAATAAATAAATTCCTTTAAAGAAAAAATATTTAGTTATCCAACCATCAATTAACATTATCCATCTATCCATCCCAAGTCCATTCCTTATAGGTATAATCTAATTAATCCCAAAGTTTCTAAATATTAACATCTCTTCAACATTCCATTAATTACCAACCGCATGGGTTAATGGATTTATTATTAATTTATATTCAATTATTTTAGGTCCTCTAGGATAGATCCTAAGAAACCATAAAGGGTATACATAAACCAAGCACAACTAGCTACCATAATCATTATAGAATGGAATTTATGTAAACAAGAAAAATATCCACCTAGACATAAAATAAAAATCATTAAAAATGAAATCCACCTAGATGTCATTACAACAATAGACAAAAAAAAGATTCAAACTATTCCATCTATCCTTGTTTAATCCATAACACCATCATGCATATCATTATTCGTTTATCATTCCATCCCTACTTCCAACTAATTCCAAAAACCTAGACCTATCTACCCAGGTCACTTAACCAATAGTCATCCCTGGCTCACATCACATCGTATAAAAAGGATAACATATATTGAAAATTAAGAAATTGGAAAAAATAGAGTCAATAGGTAAATTATACCATTAAAAAAATGAAAACAAAATTGAAACTCAATTGATCTCACTTAACCCAAAAATTTATATTTACCAAAAAATATTTTTTTTAAACTAGTTTATTTATCAATAGTTACAATCATAGGTAACATAAGTAAATACCTATTAAAAGATATTATTTATTAGTTAATATTTCTAGAATAACATCTAGTTCCATTAAACAATAAGGAATAACATTTCATTTAACTTGAAGCTTTATTATTTCATTAACAATATTTTCCAACATTAAATTCTTTAGGAAATTCCCTTAATGAATGAAATAAGAAATTGAATTAAATATGAAACTAGCATCACATTGATTTCCATTAAACATAAGATGTGTAGATTATGAAAACATGCCTATTTAATTCTTTTTCTATCATCATTATCGTCTTTATATTATTTATCAATTTTCATTATAACAAACATGCTAAACTATAATATAAAAATATATAACACCTTATCTAGAAAAACAAAAAGAAACCCATTATCATGTTGAAGAACATGTGATCTCTACAACTCTGAACCTTCTATTTTTATTATTCTATTTTATTATTTGTTATTTTAAATTCCACCATCACTAAATGTAATAAACCATGATATCGTTTTGGTTGAAATTAATGTAATATTATATGTAATGAATCTATTAACTCAATTAAAAGGTTAACAATACTCTCATAATATTGGATGCATGAGGTTTAACCATTATTGGAAGAAACACCAAAAACCAAAAGTCAAGACACTTATAACCTCTATTTTAGAAACTAATATCAAACAATGATAAAAAACACCTAAATTATAGTTGGAAACTTCATACTTCAATCTATGAAAGGGATAAAAATGGGTGATAAAAATAGAGGGGGAAATTGGTACCTATAACTGGAGTCATTTGATCCTTCATGATCTAGTGGTTGAAACAAAAAGGAATGAAACTTCAGAAACCCAATATAGGTAGAATGAAAACACCTCAAAGTAACTCTACTGATGGGACCTCAATCCAAGAGAGAGATTGATAGGGGAGTGGGAAAGATAAGTCATTCCCTATATATTCTAAATTATTGGAAATCAATGCAATGCTCAAATAAAAGGGTGAGGATCAATTAATAGAGGAATAAATGGCCTAGTACTACATTCAAGACCCAAAATAATATTATATTTATTCTCCCCCTTTGAAACACCTGAGGTATATAAGGGTCATCAGTCATTTTGAATATTTCAAGTTATCGTGAAGACTACCATGACTTACACCATAGTGTATTCTTGTTCGTTCAGGTTCATGAGATCACCAACCACAAATACAAATTACCCTTCAGTGTAGAACACAAACATAATCCATTTTCCCTTATAGAACATCCAGATCAACTAGAAAATTAATCTCTTAAGTCCTTGTTTCATATATGAGATCCATTAAGGTGTCACTCCTATCACCATGCCCACATTGGGAATTTTTAGTTTGTAATTTTATAAAAACTAGGAAATATCCCTCTAAAGGCCTATGAAATTGACAAACAGGCCATGGTTCTAGCCATGGGGTACCAAAACCACCTGAGGATCCCAAAACAACCTCCACCACACCCCCGCCAAGGCATTTTGATAGTTTTACAGGCTAAAATAAATCCAAACTTCTCCTCGACACTAATACGCTTCCTAAAACCGCAACGGAATGGTCCCAAAGGTCTTGATAATTACAAGATATTGTGAGATGATATGGGGTAGGTAGGTGATGAACTCAAGATGTCCATAATATTTAGGGAACCTAAATAAGAATAGATATAGATCTGTCCTTTTTAGTGAGGAATGGGATCCATGAATTGATAGTAGAATTTCATGGAGGTTCTGGCACTATAGGGACCAAAGTTCATAAGAGGTACATTTATTTTTTCATCAATCCTATTTTGTTTCTTTCATGAATTAGGAACCTCACACATCTTTATTGTACTCACTTTATGCCATTCTATATGATAATGAAGAGAGAGGCTTCATGTTCCCCTGGTGTTGATTACACCAGTTAGAGGAAAATAATAAGTTTTTTGTTGTGTGTCAATTATGTTGATTAATTATAGGGATGTATCAAAATTTTGGGTATCTTTTTAGGATATAGATAAAACCATAAAATGTTATCCTCATATAAACTAGTTTTATTCCATGAGTGTGGTCACTGACAACTTCCATGGGAGTTTTATACTCTAAGATATGGCTGGAAACCATGATATTTTCACCATAAAAGAGGTTTTTCTAATGGGAAATACATGTTTGGATCACATTCTATCTTGGATGATGTATTGTTCTGTGAAATTTGTTGTTGTTGGAAGGCTAATGGCTATTTTGATCGTTGAAAAATTTCTAGGTATTTCTTTCATGGAGGATTTTATAATACCCCCTTAGCGTGATATCATATTTTGGATATATTTGTAGCCAGGGATTATTTGATTTCAATGGTACCTTATCAGATGAACCACTAAAAGTTTCAGGATATGAAGATCTAGCGAGAATATAAGATGTATTAGGGTATAATCTGGCCCAGTGTGTCATCATGGTGTTCTCTATTGTTGTTCTCCAAAAAAGTGGATACTAGTTTGAGGATTGGCATAGACTACAAAAGGTTTAATCTAGTGAAAATAAAAAATTTATACACTATTTTGATGAATTATGAATATTTGAACTAATTTAGAGGACATCGATGATTCTTTAAGAATATTTTTCTTCCTCGTTATCATAAGATATCATTTAAAGAGGAAGATATCATGAAGAATACCTTTGGGAATAAGTATGGGAACTTTGAGTTCATGTTCATGTCATTCAGTGTCTTGAATATACACTATGTCCTCACAAGACTCATAAAATCAATGTTCAGTGAGTTCCTAAATCAGTTTTTGGTCATGTTCATTGATGAAATATTGGTGTACATGAAATCAAATTACGAACATGATGGTCATATTAGGGCTATAGTATAGGTCTTTCCCTACCACAAGCTCTATTGAATGTTATTCATGTGTATGTTTTGAACAATGGATGTGTATTTTCTTTTTATAGTGATTTCAAAGAAAGGTTCTCCTTCACACCCTCCCGAAATCATAGTATTTGTTTCCTACAATGTACCCACAAATATAGTAGATGTTCACTTTTTGACATAGTCTCACCCGATATTACACGAGGTTAATTTTCTATTTCTCATCGATTATGGATCAATTGATAACTCTAAATAGGATAATCTAGGGTTTCATCTATACTAACTAGTATTAAAAAATTAACTACCATAAGAGGTGTTTTATGAGTGATTTGGTGAATCAGATTCCAAAATAATGGTGATGTTTGAGGATTTATTTGATTCATTCCATATGGACTAGTGATACATCTTTCTGTAGTATATTGTGGTGATATCTTATAGGAATTGAAAGCTACATCCCCACAAGAATAACTATTAAACCCATTATTTAGAGCTATAATTGGTTGTCTTTGTGTTGAAGATATGGATTCATTAAATCCTTAGAGAATGTTTTTTGGTCTTTTATTATCACAATAGCATGATTTATATCTCCTCTAAATGTTACAAAGATATATAAAAATGGTGGTGCAATTATTTTCTTCAGGAATATAACTTTTACATCTCATACATTTCATGAAATGGGAATTTCATTGTTGACAAACTGAAAGGGTAGTCATTAAATGATGTTTTCATGTTTTTTTAGAAGTTGATGAAGGTTTTTGTTTCACTTCACCATGATGGAAGTGTGGTTTAAGGTGGATATCTATGATTAAAATTATATTATATTCATCTCTAATGTATCCATTTGAAGAGGCTCAATATAGAGGCTCAAAGGTAGAGGTGAATTTTGACCATGTTTTCCATAGAGATTCTCCAATGCCATAATCCAATGATGGTTATAACTAAGTATTATTTTAGGGGAGGTTGTTCCTTTGAGTGGTGATATATAGGTGAGTCCTTTTTATGATTGGCATCTCATCCATGATATTACAACAAAGAGTCTCTAAGATGTATCATTATCTAAGGATACAATCATGGCGATCCTAGATAAAATGGGAGGTAGAAGAGTTCGTGTATTGATTTCTTGTCAATGAGTAGGAGAAAGAGTAATATGATGTGGTAGAGTTATAATATGTATCATTGTATGGTCAATGTATTTATGGTTTATTTTCACACTTGTATATTCCCCAGTGGATGTGGAATAAAATCTAGATAGAATTATTCATGAGATCACTTCTAGATCATTGAAGATATGATGTTTTCTAGGTAAAAATTTATTAGTTGATGTAGATTTAT
Source organism: Viscum album (assembly GCA_963277665.1). Lineage (NCBI taxonomy): Eukaryota > Viridiplantae > Streptophyta > Magnoliopsida > Santalales > Viscaceae > Viscum > Viscum album. The sequence continues at coordinate 1,842,668,249 of OY728163.1, read as the reverse complement.
CACATACTAGAAATAAAAGTTTTATGTTCCATTTTTATATAATGAAGGTATATGGATGTGGTTTTAAAGATAAATGGAGTTAAAAAGGTAAATTTTCCTATATAAGGATACTTTTTTTAACTTGCGATTCTATAGAAGGTTTCATAATTCTTTTGGCACTAAGTAATTATTCAGCACTACATTATATCCTAGAGAAGATGGAAAAACAAAGTGGACCATACATACATTGGAGGATATTTTTCGGATGTGAATATTGGACTTTGAAAAATAATGAGCAAAGAAATTTACAATGATTGATTTTAGATATAAAACATCTTCCACTCATCCATATGTTTTTCCAAATTTTAGGCCTTGTACATCCATCCATGTCATAGAATTTTTTATAGGTTTGGGATGAGGTTTTATAAGATATAAATACCAATTTGGTGTAGATTGTGACATATAAAATTCAAGTCGTTTATGAGAGGATGAATGTAGTGTAGGATTGGAAGAAATATTATGCCTATCATATGAGGTGATCCCATGATTTCATGTTTAAAGACCAGGTGTTTTTAAATGTTTCTACTCACCATGGGTAGTCAATATTCGATATGGGGATAAGATTTTCCCAAGTTTATTGGACCATTTAGGTTGTTAGACCATGTTGGCATGGTGGAATATCAGTTGGAACTTCCTCCATAATAGAGAGGATTCATGATATCTTCCACATCTCTTAACTTCGTCCATATCTTTATGATAAAACCTATGTTATAGACTAAATAGAGTTGGATATCTATTAAATTAAAAAATTCATGGAGTGTCTAGTATAGATCCAAGATAATAGAGATAACGAGTTTCATGAACAACACATTCTGTTAGTCAATGTGATATGGAATCATGTTGGATAATAGGGGAGTAAATTAGAGTGTGATTTTCAGAGACATTTCTAGTACCCATAGAGGTTTTGTATTTTTTATTGATAATTTATTTTGATGATGTGTTTATTGGGTTCTCTTGGTTTATGAATCATACTTCTTCCACTGAAAAGGTGATTTTTTTTACGCTTTAAACCAATGAATAGTGGAGGACCCCCTCCAAATCATGACGTGTTATATTTAAAAAATATGAAAACCTAGTGGACAATTAAGTGCTTCTTAAAGTGTATAATATCATGATATGGATAGTGTATTACACTTTTTTATGATTGCTACTATATTGTATGATTTTTGTGTTCTTGTTTAGCTTTTTCTCTGTGGTGGTTAGAAAGGAGGCATGTATTTTTGTGTGAATAATAGGTATCTTGAGGTTTTTATGAGATGGAAGTAGTGTTTAGGTTGAGATGAGATTCTTGATAGGTGTCTTGAATGATGGTTTTTCAGACCCTCCCTATATTTGGTGCCTTGAGTTTATTTTTTATTCTATATGATGTGGGAGGTATTTAGTTTTATTTCACGACCCTTCATGAACATTATTTTCCATTTCAGTAAGGCATAGAGATATTATGGGTGTGTTTCATGGACATTTGGGATCATGAGGTGGGTTTTTAGTCTTTTATATAGCACCATGACTTCTGAAATAGCTATTCATACTATTTTGTAAGGAGTTGTGGCTTGTTTGTACTCTTGTGTAAAATATTCTATGTAACCACACCATAAAAAAAAGGTGTGGTGTCAGGTGTGTAAGATTGGTTTACTACCTACATTCTAAGATAACCTTCTAAATTCATGAGGAGAAGAAAGGACTCAAGCATGGATATTTAGTGATGTACATATTCATAATGGTTAGGGGAATCTCACCAAGCCATATTCAGGAACATGGTGTGGGTAATATGTCTTATTTTTTGGTGAAAAGGCATAGATTCTATCCATTTTGGAAGGTGTAAAAATCACCATGACATGAACCACATTATGGTCAAAACCATTTTGCGGAAAAAATATCATTGTTCATGTGAGTGGTAAAATATAATCTCACTTGGACGATTCATATCGAATTTTTACTTAAAACACAATGGATGTTTTGTCTTTCGATGAAACCATGGTGGATCCTAGTGGGATCTTCTAAGAAATGGGTGGTCATCTACCCCACTTGATTTTATTTTAAAATAATTTTTCAACTAATTGATTACACTAGATCATTTTCCCTTAAATAGTAACATGTATTGTTATTATAAACCCCCATGGTTCATTTAGATCATTCATATTTATTTCCATTGGGATGGCTTATCCATACCTTTCCAATTTATTCTTCATTCTCATTCCATTCTATCTGGTAGATCATTATTGTTGAATCCTACTCTATTTTGTGTAGTCTTTGATGGTTCTCTGATATGATTCGAAATTCGTAGGGGGTTCCATCAGAATAATTCGTGTAGGAAACATGGTTTTTTGTGTATATTTGATGATTCAATCAAGGTATGTGATTCATTTTTTCTTCTACATTTAGTATTACATGTGGGGGTATGCTTTTTTGACATTGAGGATGTTATATTTACTAGCTTAATCATGTAAATTTATTCATTTTAATTAAAATAAAATTGGAAAGTGATAAATAACATTATATTTAAATTTTCATGCGATTATTTAAATATGTTTGTGCATGTGTATTATTATTTTATTATCATTGTATCATATTAATTTTCTTATATCATTGTGGTGGGTGAAATTAGAAAACCTTATGGTACTTTTTCATGAAATCACCAGATCTCTATTTGGATAAGAACTTATATCCAACTAATAAATTAGATATACTTGGAATCTGATCTTGAGTGATAATTCCATTGACAATATTGAATTATATTTGGTGAAATATAGTTGATTAATCTTAAATAAGATATGTGAATTTTGTCGTTTCACGGTTGTGTTGTGTGTTGGTTGTGTTTTTTGCTATTTTTGTTGTGAAGTGGTTTTGTTGTGAAGTGGTTTTTTTGTACATTGATTTTTTTCATGTTGTGGTTATGTTTTGTTTTGGTTTTATTGTTTAGTTGTAGTGATGTGTGGTTGTTACGATGAGAATTGGTGGTTATGTGCATATTTTATGGCATATAGATGATATGACATGTGGTTAAGATATATAGTTGTTGAAGCATTGGGATTATTGACATGAGGAAGGTGGATTGTTTGTGTTAGGATTTCATATTTTCCTGAGAGTGATGGAATGAAATTTTGATTAATGTATTTGAAATGGTATGGATTATAATGTTTAATGTTTTCTTTAACTAAAATGAGAAGTCAGGTTTAGTGGTTAATTAATAAACATAAATTTAATGTGCCTGGTAATCAAAGATGGATTGAAATTGGAAAATCTAGAAATGTCTTAACTCAAAATGGAATTAAGAAATGTGTATTGTGGTTGTGGATTTCATATTTTGTGTGAAGTATTGTGTGTTTGACTATAATATATTATATTTCAATTTTGATATCTATATGCACCCCACACGTGTCAATCACTTTTTGTTGAACCAAAAAAAATTAGGGGATTTTTCCAAAAAATCCGTGAAAATTAGGATGGATGGATGGAAACCATGTCTTACCTACTCTCTCTTCCAAATGAGGTTCTCACACACAAGCTTTCATAGTTTGGGAACACAATTCACTTGTGGTTCAGTTGATGAGATTAATTAGGTGGTTCTTAAATGGGGTCATACATAATATATGGGGGAGTAATTTTGATATCCTTAATGTTCATAATACCCAACTACTTAGTTATGGTAGTGTTTATGAGAGGATGTGGATTGGGAAATCAGTTTCATACTGGATGGTTTTTAAAATAAAGTTTCTCATGTATCTTTGGGAGGGATTTGATTGATAGTTTCATGTAGGGTGACTGGCATGATATAGTTTCCCATGTGTCTTAATATATGATTATCACATTACTGTCATTATTTTCAAGTATTTTCTTTTATCTTAATTTTATATCATTCCCCTGAGTCCCTCTATAAATTTTCTAGAAAAATGACGGTTTGGGGTTGATAGAACCAGACACACGATAAGGTCGCACAGTTTACAAACCGTGCAGACAAAATCTGTGCATAGTACGTGTCATAATTTTTATTATTATTCACATTTTCTCTTTTTTAATTAAAATTAATTCACCCCTTTCATCCCCAATTCTTCCATTTCAACCATATATGAATTTCATACTCCCATAGAACCCATTTTAAGTGGTTTGGTGGATAAACTTCCAGAATCTTCAAGTAAGCGAGACTTTCATTATTTTATTCCTTCTCTGTAGGTTTTTTTTAAATCCTTATTGAATTTATAAAATTCATGTAGCATGGATTTCTTCCCTAGGGTTTAATATTGAGTTTATTCGTTTAGTATTATTGATTAGAGTTTTTTTCACTTTCTGTGGTGCACTTGAGGTGTGGGTTTTGTTTCACAAAAATTTTTGTGTTTTTTGACAATCATGGTATGTGGTTACATGTGTAACCATTCTTTGAAGAATTTAACTTTCTTGATTAAAAATTATAAACATTTTTTCCTTCTATTTTGGGTGTTTCAAAAACCATTTTTTGTACCATTGATTAATGTTTAATTTTAATGATTCATTTTGACATGAAATTTGGGGTTTTTCATGTGTGTTCTATGTTGAACCATCTTGGGTTAGTTTTGGATACATGAAATTAATTTATTAAATGTTGTTAGGGATGAATATTCTTGTTTGGTATGGTATTTTTGGTAGTTTGGCATTAAAATTTTATTTTTGAGTTATTTTTTTATGAAAATCCTTGTAACACCTCTTGAAGTTGTTTTATAAAATTTTATTGGGTTTAGTAAACAATATTGAGGGTGAGAAACATGTTATAAGTAATATTGTGTATTTTTATGATTTATAAATGGATTTTTATGAGAAAATAGTGTTTTAAAACATGTGGAACTTGATTGAGCACAAATAGGGAAGCCTAGGTAACTAGGTTGATAGACTAGAACTACTATGCGAGTGATTCATACGTGGCTAAGGCCCAGATTCACATAGAGGGATTAAATGTGAAAACACTAAATAAAAAATGTTCATTGGTAGGATACCACTAGGTAATTTGGGTGTCCCCTCCTAGTATATCATGCATGATAATTTAATTAGTTGTGATTCTGAGACATATGTCACTGAGATACGATGTACCTAGGGCCTCATAGATTCCTAGTGCCTTGGGTTATTTCATGTTACTAGTTATCATTGATTATATTGTACTTACCATCAGAATACGATGTGTTTGGATTTTAATATCACTATCATGTGTGTTTTCTTTAAAAAACATTCTTTAATGTTTCTCTCTTGAAAATTGTTTTCATTTAAAGTTGTATCTCTTAGAAATTGTTACTAGAATTTCCTGTTAATAAAACCCTGCATGATTTTTTTCTTAAAAATATTATCACGTGGAATATTTTTTTCTGGAATCCTATTGGGCCTATTCTCACACCGTACTTACACCTTTATATGTAAGTAGACTTGGTAATGTTTGACACAGGAAAGGGTATGGTGTTTGAGATAGTAGTTCAGGTTGCTAGCTTCTTTCCATGGTGTGGTATTGTGGAGATAGATTGTGGGCAATGTTCCCTTTCCATTTGGTCATTTTAGTTGGAATTTCTCGACTTTTTTAGTTGTGACACCCTATGGATCTATTTAAAATTATCTATATCAATTTTGAATATTTTTATGGTTTGTTTGGATTGAATTTTCATATTCAGTTCATTTATTATTTTTGTTTTTTTATGTTTCCAAAATTAGGTAAATGGCTCTCATACCATTATTTATGATACTCAGTAACTTATTACTTCTTGTGGGGATAGGGAATTCCCTTTGGGTCTTACCACAAACTAGGTCGGCCATCGTTTTGAATAACGACCTAGATTAGTTCATTACAAAAATTGTATGAGATCATGGTTAGGCTTTCGGGGTCATATTATTTGGCATAAGTCTGGTTTGAGAGGTGCTAGGAATATTAGGGATTATATTTTTGGTTGCGAGTAGGGTGAATGGCCAAAAGCTCTTGTAATAGACCAAGAGTCTCCATGGGATATTGGGATTTTATTTGACTTCTCTCTTAGGTAGGATTTGTGGGATGTAGACTACACATGGACTTTGGGAAGGGGTGACTTAGTTTTTTGTTTCATTGTTGTGATGATTTTGATTTATTCATATTTGATGTCCTTTCTGAAAATATTCATAATTTTTGTACTATTGATTTCTCTTGTGACTATTACATTTGGTAGCAACATGCCTCCTGGGAAAGATTCCATGCACCCAAGAGAGGAATCCAGAAAGATTTCTCCCTCACCTCTTCATCCGAGGATAGTAGAAGCTATAGTCCAGGCTATCTAGACTCTAGGGAAAGAAGTTTTTACTAATCCTTCTCTAGTTATCGAAGATGAACCTGGTCCTAAGTGGGAAAAACCCATTGAATTTTTAAAGGCCAATCCTCCTACTTTTCAAGGTAGCATGGAGCCTCGGGATGAAAAGGAGTGTCTTGAAAAGATAGAACACGTGTTTTATGTTCATGACACACTTGAAGAGGTCAAGGTGAGATGTGCCTCATTTCTTCTAGTAGGTCCCAATCATAGGTGGTGGGAATCAATGATTCATGCTTGGAAACACGAGCAGATGAGTTGGAAGGACACCGAGACTATCTTTTATGTGTGGTATTGTCCTGAAGTCTTGTATTATTTCATATCCTAGATGTTTATGGATCTTGTTTAGGGGGAAAATTCACTGAGGTAATTTTCCAATCTCTTTTCCAATCTCGTCCCATATTCACTAGAACAAAGTCTTTAATGAAAAGATGATTGCTCAGAGGTTTAAAAGGGGATTGCAGCCAAAGATCTATTCTCAGGTTATCCTATTTAATCTGAAGACTTATAATCAGGGTGTTGATCATGCTTTAATGGAAGAGATTTACCACAAGGGGAGGTCTAGTTTCTATGGGTTAGTATCAGTGATGAGATGTGGTACCTTATCTAAGAAGAAAAGGAAGTTAGAGGAGCAGGGGAAGAAGGTAGGAGGTAGTTCAGGCCAACTCCCGGGAAGTTTTCCTCTATGGATTTTGATGTAAGTTTTATTGTGATCCATAAATTCTAGAGGGAAGGGAACAACCAAACTGCATGTACATAGTATCTGAGTACTTGTTATCAGTGTACAGCTATGTGAAAATTGCAACGATTTTATAAGGTGACACATCTTCTTCAGAGTTGGGTGGGTTTTTTAGCTTCTAGGGGAGTTTCTATTCAGTCAAGTCCATCTTTGATGTTGGGATCTTATTTTGGTGGGTGTGACCATTGGGTTGGATAAACTTCTTAGAAGATCCATTTTCAGGAAGAGCCACATGTGAGTGACCATTCTCAGGTAGGGACAAGGTATCTTCATGTTGTGGATGGGGCAGTAGTGGGATCAGATATAGAAACTTCAACTATTTGAGGTACTATTTTGATCTCACCTTCTATAGCTATTGTTCTCTTTGATACTAGGGCTTCTGTTTCTTTTATCTCTTCAACTATTGGGAATCTACTGAATTTTCCAACCGATTTGTTGTCTTTCGCGATAGATTTGGTGACGCTATTCAGTAAGAATAGGGAGCAGTGTCTAAGGTTCCCAACATGTGAAATTTTCTTATCAAGGGTTGAGATGGAATGGGACCTCTGATTCTTGGATATGAAACTTTTTGATGTAATCCTCAGTATGGATTTTTGGGTGCACTTTGAAGCACATATAGACTTCTATAGGTGGTGGGTGAGTATCATGGAACCTGATGGGAGTCCTCATGGTTTTTCATGGGAATGGGATCCTCAATCAAGTCATGTGGGACATCAACTCCCAGAGTTGGGAAATCTCATATTCTGGTTTTCATCACTCGAGCTAGAGGATGATGGTCGTTTTCCTGAGTGTGGAATACCTCATGTAGTGGATGAGTTTTCGAAGGCATTTTTAGATGATTTTTCTATCTTACCCCCCAGAGTGGGATGTGGAGGTCTCTATTGATTTGTCACTGAGAACATAATCAATATCTCTCCGCTAATATCATATGTCCCCAAATGAGTTGAGGTAATTAAATATGCGACTAGAAGATTTGGAATCCAAATTATTCATTCACCGGAGAATATCTCCTTGGCCCTCTCTGATTTGTTTAGCAAAGAAAGTTGATCAAAGCCTCCGGTTGTGCATTGACTACCAGATGATTAATTAAGTAACCATAAAGAACAAATATCCATTGACCTGAATAGATCATTGTTTGATTAGTTGAAGGGGGAAATGTTGTTCTCCAAAATTGATTTGTATTCAGGTTTCCACCAAGTTAGGGTGAGAGAGGTGAATATCCCAAAAACAAATTTCTAAAGTAGGTATGACCACTTTGATTATTTGTTCATAGCTTTCTGATTGAGTAACACTCTAGAAGTTTTATGGTTTTCATGAATAGTGTGTTCCACTAGTATATTGACTAATATTTTGTGTTATTCGTGCACACCATTATAGTTTACTCTAGATCTGAGGATGATCATGAGCATTATATTTATTTCATTTTTTCCACACTGTGGGATCATCTCTTTTATGAAATTTTGTCCAAGTGCACATTCTGGATCATGGAAGTGAAGTCTCTCGATCATGTAATCTCAGAACATGGGGTTTTAGTGGACCTATAGAAGATTAGTGTAATTATTTCATGGGAGAATTCTATGAATTTGTTGGAGATCAAGATTTTCCTCATCCTGAAAGGTTACTACATACAGTTTGTTCCGGATTTCACTGAGATTACTTCTCCCATGACCGTGCTCACCTGAAAATGGATGAAGATTTAATAGTGCTCAGAATTTCGGGCATTCATCAATGAGTTGATGTTATGGATGACTACCACCGCTATTGATCTTTCTGAAATATAAAATGGGATATGTGGTGTATTTCAACACTTTAGGTATGGGTCTCAGGTGTGTTCTTGTGTAGGGTTATCACGTGGTGTCATATGGCTCTCGCTAACTCTGACCACATGAAAATAATTAACCAACCCTTGACATGGAGTTATCAGCGATGATGCATGCTTTGAAGACTTGGAATCACTTCATCTTTAGGGAGATGTTTGTATTCTACTCTGATCAAAAGAGTTTATCCTTCATCCTCACATTAAAGGATCTTAATCTGAGGCAGCGCTATTGGATCAAGAATTTTCCATGGTTTGACATTAATTTAATCTACACCCTGGAAAAGGGTAATGTGGCGCTGATTCTTTGAGTAGAAATGTTCCAGTGCATTCTTCAAGGAAGTCCCTTGATGAGTGGACTCTGATGGGACTCTTTTCTTAGATACACATGTAGATCAAGAGGCACATTGGAGGAATATTATTGGAAAGCATGCAGTTGACTCCTTCTCTTTTGGAGCTGATTCAATAGGAGAGTCTCAGTGATGATATATGTGAGTGGTCTATGCATTTTCTTCATGGTGGAGATATTTCTTCTGATTGGTCTTCATCTCTCAAAATCATCTTGTGCCTCATTGTTCGTTCAGTGGTTACATTGTCTCTAAAGAAGGTAGTGATGTAGGATAGTCACCAATCATAGTTCTTCATTCATCCTAGAGCTTCCAAAATACACTCTAATGTTCGTCGGCATTTCTGGGGGCCAGGTATGAGATGAGACAAAGTAGAATTCATGTCTAGATGTTATACATGTTAGTAGGTAAAATGATAGCCTCAAATTCCCTCTAGCTTGCATCATCCATTACCCATTCGTATAAAGAAGTGGGATGAGGTCACCATGAATTTTATTATTTTCTTTCCTTATAGACCATGGGGTAAGAATTCTATTTGGTTAGTGATTGATCTCCTGAAAAAATCATCCTATTTTATTCTGATTAGATATACAACTAAATTGGATGAGTTAGGCCAATTGTATATTCAGTAGGTGTTGTGGCTTAATGGTGTGCTATCAGTAGTTGTCTTAGATAGACTCTTCCATTTTACCTAACAGTTTTTGGAAGACCATCATATGGATTTGGTGTAACATCCCAAGATTCCATGGTATGTTTCTCTTTGAATAATACAATTTCTTGCGTTGTACGCAACCCTGAGTTGTAGCACACCACGACTAATCAGACTAGCTGTTTAAAAAGAAGTTATGAATAGTAATACCTATTTTTTGAAATTTTATAAATTTTATTTTTTAAAATGGACTTCATTTTTGCATTCAGAAAATAAAAATTATCCTAGGGTGAATTTTTAGTATATTTCTGAAAACATTCAATTTTTGATGAATAGTTAAATACACTACATTGTTATTTAAAACTGACTTTTTATTTAAATAGTTCTTTTTTAAAATAAATTTATTTTAATGTAAGAAATTATACATAAAATCTATATCAGTCCAATTTAATTTATTGAAGTCATTTTATTATAAGATTATACATATAAAATTTTGTTGATCTTTTTAATGTCTTTTAACAACCTTCTAGGCACATTTGCAAATTTGAATAAAATGTTATTTTACCGCTTCTATGAAATGAATTTCAAAAATATGATAGATGAATTTTTCATCACTATGTAAAATTTGGTTCAATTGGATGACAATATTTTTTTGGTGAATAGTAGCTTTTGAATTTTATTTACCACGATTAAAAGTAAAAAAGGGTAATTAAAGGTAAGAATAATATTATAATAATATAAAATTACCACAAAACATGTCTTAATTCTATTAGACAAGTGTATTTCAACCAATATCATACATATGAAAAAATTATGATCCTTTTTGATCCACTTGGAATAGATTAGAACATTTAATATATTCTATTTAATGAAGAGTAAAACGTGTTAAAGTTAAATTTTATTAACTAATTTTTTTTAATATATGGTTAAACATAATATTTATTCAACTATAAATATTAATTATAAATTTAAAGATATTTACTACATCATGGTATTTTATTAATAATTTTTAGACATTAAATAATTAAATTTATTTGTGACACAATGACGATGCAGTAATTATATTATTAATGAATGATTAAAATAATTGATATTATAAATATTAAACTAAAAGTAAATTGAAACATTTGATGCCATCAACAAATGTTAGAGGTTAATAAGACATGTTAGGGTTTATTCAAGGTATTTTTTTAAGTAAAATGTTTTTTATGACTTCCACAAAAACCAAATAATAAATAGTGTCAAAATTGACATAAATGAGTTTTTAGAACAAATACTATTTTATGAAATGAAATAATATTCAAAAAAATATATGTTTTGGCCAGAAGACTCATATAATTTTATATATTTTTTTAATTAACCACTTCATGTTCGCTTGTAATTTTATAGTGACTATAATAACCATGTAATATAAAAATACAAGAAGACATGGTAAATGATAAACTATTTAACTAAGAGTTAAATCTAAAAGATAAGGTTAACATGGTGACCTAAACATGTCTAAATCCTATTGGTTGAGAGGATTTAGACCTATCCCCACCTTATCATTTAAATTATTCCATTTTTAGCTATTATAAACTGATAATGATTTTACAATAACTTAATATTTTAGGCTCTTCTTAATGTGCCCCTCACCTCTCTGATAAAAGGGTACTTCCCCTTCTCTCCAATTAACACCTCCAAAACTATTTGTCTTGGCCAAACCTACTAAAATATCCTCCCAAATACAGTCCCTTTAATCTAGTGGCCTTAGTTTTATTATAATGCAATCATAAGGAGCAATTTTCTTCAAAACAAAAGGAAGCACCTGAGGAAGATGTAATTATTTTGTCACCTCTTTCAAAATTATTTTCTTCTTCCACTTCCTCTTCCTTTGTTTTTTCCATTCCATAATAATAACTCCAATACCTTATACATAATATTATGTTATTATAAATATTTTACAACCATATTTATTATTATATACATCCTATGAATGGTAATGTCACCATACGTGCATATGTACGCCTTACCGTCTCCACGTCGTGGTGTAGTTTTCTATTCAACACTTCATTATTTGAATGGATATAATAATGAGTATAATATATGTTAGAAATAAATATAACATGTTAATTATTATGTATATATAATATACCATCAAACTATATATTATTTCACCATCAATAGACTGATATTTCTGCTCGTGCACACGTACGGCTTACCGGCTCCACGTTATGATAATATATCATTCCCCACCATAAACACTCAAGAGTAATTTTCATTTTATGATTTGAAATAATATTTAAAAACTTAATATCATTCTGGTTATGAATCAAATACATCCCATCAATAACAAACATAACTTATATAACAAAACATATGAATGAAAACGAATTAGTTAACACCCAAAACAACGATACTACTGAAATATTATTAACAATGAAATATTAGAGGATCATATATGATATAATATTTATGTATGTGATTATAGTATAATTAAATAACAATGATTTAACTGTTACACATGATGTAAACATACCCTCTACTAAGGAAAAGTACAAGTTAAGGGATAATTTTACAATCGCATTATTATAAGAGATTGTTTATACGTAAGTATATACTGGGAATTTTTATCATCCACATCTGTGATTCTTCCAAATGAATTTCAAAACATTTTTTCAATTTACTAGACAATGGGTTAATGTCATTTATACAATTTTTTTACTTTTTATAAAAAAATTGAAAGGAATCTTTCGATCGTTTTGCAAACAATTCACTTTATAACCTTTTGACAAATTATGGAAAGAAATTTATTTTTTACTTATACAACAGGTGTGGTCATTTTTCACTGTTATATCACCTTCAAAGCTTCCCTTAAAAGCTTATATTTTTTTTTCAAAATAAATTTTTTCTTTACTTTTAAATTATTTCAAAATAGAAAGATATTTTTCTCTCAAATAGTTTTTGTATTGATTTCACTTATGTCAACATCCTTTATTGGATTTTAGGATTATTTGAAGTTAATTTGTGATGATATAATCTTTCATATTGTATTAAAGGTTTTGTGACATGTTTGACTGTGGATGTTCTGTTTTTATACCATTCATGGTTTATGGTTAAATTGTTAACATTTTTTATGCTAGTTTTAAAAAGAATGTTTATGTTATGTTTCAACATTTTAATATGAGAAATGCATTGGACGTAGTAAGTGATGAGCAAGGCCCACTATGGCCCCTCGATGCATAGATAGGTCTCATAAGACATACTACTGTCTGGGCACAGGGCCATAAAAAAACTATTTTAAATCTTGGAATGATTCCTTGACTATGATGTTGTGATGTCCATAATTATGCAATCCATCATTATGAAAATAAATATTGATATTAGATGTGATTATTCGACTAGTAGAATATCCATGTGAATAAGTAAATGGAATTATTGAATGTATCATATCGATATTACGCTGATGTATAATTTTAAAAGTCATTTTTTTATACTTATACATTACCTTAAATTTTTATGATTATTTATGATAGTTCCTGCTATATTATTATCCTTACTTAGCATCTGAGATCACTCATTTCTTATGTTTTATTTTTCCTAGGATTTTAAGAAGTATATTATGACTGACCTGTGGGAATTGGATAAGGGATATTATTGTGTTAAAAGGAGAAAAAATATTGATTTTTAATTTCATAATGTAATGTAAAACTTATGTATTTATCTTTTACTTCCTTGTCTACTAAATTGATCGGTCTTTCAGGGCATGTTCTCTTATGATCATGTAAATGTCATTTAATAATGCACGGACTCTAGGGAACTCGGTTCGGGGTATTACAGTTGTTATTAGAGTATGTTTAGTGAAAACCATGTAAACAAGATATAAATAAACTATGATTAGAGAACATTACCCTAAGATATAATTTCAGGATTATTATTGAAGAACATCCAAAAATTTGGGTAACGTATATATTATGTGGGTTTTCCAAAAATACATCCTTTTTTGGATACTACAAGTGGATGTGGTTCTTCCACAGATGTACCTAGGAGTGAAAACATCGACAAGGAGTTTCAGACTACACCTAGGGCATCCTTGTACATGACAATGGGCATTAGTGTGCACCTAGTTTGACACTCCTGGGGGATATGCTTAAGATAATTCACATTTTCTTTACAAACCATTATGAAGGAATTATGACTAAATACTTCTCCAAATAAAATATGTTATGATTATGAATTATGGGAATAAATTGTCCAATTTTTGTTTAGTATTTTACAAGTTTGAAATTTTGTATTATGATTCATAAAGTAATATAGTGTATTCCATTGATTAGAAATGGAGCCTAGTGGAAGGAATGAAATATTTATCAAAACACATAATCTATGTAGATATTTCCCTCTTACTGAAGATAATTATAATGGATTTTGTGATACAATTGGTGTTTAACTTCATATAACCATACTGGTACAACTCACCCAGGTTATGAATAATAACCTTACCCATATAGATCACCCTGAGCCACAACATAGAGGATCAATGTTATACCTCTTCATGAGGAGAAACCCACTAATATTAAAGGGGACTAAAATACCATTTTTATCTATCCAATGGATAAGTTCCTTAGGAAAAATATTTCATGTTTTGGGGAGTGGAAAAAGGGTAAAAGTATTCATTGAAGTTTATCACCTCTTAAAAGATGCAAATCAATAGTGGTCATTAATTCAAAACATAATGGAGGATGAAGAAGTATCAAATATGGAATGGAGCGAGTTTAAAGATATTTAATTAGAAAAATAATTTCCTTATGAACATTGAGAAGATATGGAAAAACAATTTCTGAGTCTGAGGCAAAAGGAGGATGAGAATGTCGCAAAGAATGAGACCAACATTACAAGGTTATCAAGGCATGTTGTAGATTATATAAGTAACTCAAGAAGTAATATATATAGACTCTTTGATGGGTTAAAACTATTTATTCACCAATCATTAGTCTCAATATCCTTCTTGTTGTAAGAAGATATAGGCTTATATGCTATTAAGAAAGAAAATGAATTCTACAAGTCTTATATCTTCTATGAAAAGCAAGAGAATAAGATATCGGTATTACCCTCTAAAAATGAAAATAAGGGGAAGAATGGAAAAGTTGAATTTCGATCCTACATTAATTATGGGAAGAAACACCCTAGAATATGCCTACAGGGGATGGGAGATTGTTACAAGTGTGGATAAAAAGGCCACGAAAATCGTGATTTCTTGAGGAATAAATAGATTGTAGATGTTAAATTCAACAAATGTAAAGAAATTGGGAATTATGAAAATTAATTTCCTAAGAGCCAAGGAAACATACCACAGAAACGTCCAATGGATAAAGGACATGATAATGCTATCAAAAATGCTGAGGTTGAAGCTTTGAATGGCGTGGTGATAGGTACTTTAATCGTTTCCTCAAAATTATCCAATGATTTATTTGATTCTGGATCATTGCATTATATTATATCTTCCATTTTTTCCAAGAAAATAATATATTTCCAATTTGAATTAACAAGGTAGTTTTCAGTCAAAACTCTTAAGGGAAGTATCATAGTAACAAAGTTTTGTCAATAAATTTCCATTATGGAATATATATGTGATTTATCTGCTAATGTTATTGTCATACCCATGATTTAATTTGATATAATCCTAGGTATGAATAGTCTTGAAGACCATGATGTGAAATTGTTTTGTAAGAAGAAGGAGGTTAAGATTTTTTTTTATGATGACAAAAATCTCTTATCTTTAGAGAAGAAAAATCACCATCTGATTCTCATCTATATCCATCCCCTGTAGCTCTAATAATTCAATTATTGGGGATTAAGTGAGGGAAATAACAATAGGTGAGAAAATTAATGTTAAAATATAGGATGTACATGTTGTGAAAGAATATGTTGATATGTTATTAAGGATTTACCTGGACATCCTCGAGAATGAGAAATAGGGTTTTCCGTTGACATAATTCTTATTTCAAGGCCCATATCAATGACCCCTTATCTAGTGGACACTATGGAATTAGTGGACTATAGAAACAACTAGATTAATGGAGTAATAAATGATTTATTCAACCTAGTGTTTCTCTATCGGGAGCCCAAGTCCATTTTGTTAAGATAAAAGATGCATCAATGAGGTAGTGCATTGACTACAGGTAGATCAATGCTATAACAATAAAGAAAAATTATCCCATGCATCGTATTGATGACTTATTTGATCAACTTCATGGAGCTCAATATTTGAAAAATATTGAGCTCTATGAAGAGATACCATCAGTTGTGCGTGAAGAAGGAATACATTCCAAATACTACATTTTGAACTTGTTCTAGGCATTATGAGTTTAGAGTAATTCATTTTGGAATAACTATTTCACCCTCTATTTTCATGGATCTAATTAATATATTTTTCAAATAATATCTTGATTAATTTGTAGTGTTATTTATTAATGATGTCTTTTTATACTTCAAAATATACTAAGATCATTAAAATCACTTACACACTTTTCTAAGGACTGTTAGAAGAAATGAATTATATGTGAAGTTTATTATGTGTGATTTAATTATTCAAGATATTTCTTTTCTTGGCCCTATTATCCCTAAGGATGGAATAACTGTTGATCCTTCAAAGAATATGGAAATCCAATAATGTCCAACACTGACAAGTATAACTGAGGAACACATTTTAATCAGTTTAGCAGGTTATTATAGGTGTTTCATCCAGAATGTTTCCTGAATGGATAACCCATTAACCAAGCTAAAAATTAAAGGGGTTAAATTTGTTTGGAAAAAATATTTTGAAGAGTGTTTTGAATAATTGAGATAATATTAGTCAATGATCATATATTGACTCTACCATTAAGGAATTATGAGTATGTTATTTATAGTGATGCTTGAAAAAAGGCCTTGGTGGTTTCCTTGTGCAGAATGATAGTGTTATTGCCTATGCATCACAGAAGCTAAAACTTCATGAACAAAACTATCCTACTCATGATCTGGAGTTAGAAGCTATAATACTTTCTACAAAGATATGGGGACACTATATCTATGGTGAATAAAGTGAGATATATATTGATCACAAGAGGTTAAAGTATATTTTCTCAGAGATAGAAATAAAAATGAGGAAACGTTGATGGCTTAAAATACACAAGGATTATGATATCACAATACACAACCACCTGGGGAAGGAAAATAATATGTTCAATACTTTGAGAAGAAAGGATCATAGAGTAATGAAGAAGATTCAAGTTAAATGGGATCCAATGTTCATGGATCTAGTAAATATGGGTATGGTAATAATCATGGAAGGTGATACATTGATACATTATCAAATGGTTTCAAAACCATCTTTATTAGAAAGGTTAAAATGATCTCAAACTGATGATGTGGAATTTCGAATGAAAATTAATTCTATTAATGATGGGAGATTGATTGATATCATATATGAAGATGGAATTTTGAAATTTTGGAAGAGACTTTATTTTACCGATATAGCTGATCTAAAAAAGGAATTGTTGGATGATGCTCATAGCTCTAATTTCTCTATACACCCTAATAGCACTAAGTTGTATTGAGATTTGAAGGAACATTTTTTGTTGGACAACATGAAGAGGGGGGATTGATAATTATGTGTCAATATTTATTTTTTGTCCATAGGTGAAGGCTAAAATACAATATCCTAGAGGATTCATGCAACCTCTTCCCATACCTTAGTGGAAATGGGATGATATTAAGATAGACTTTTTCATGGGGCTACCAAAGTCACCTAGAAGGAATGATGTAATATTGGTCATTGTTGATCATCTTACCAAGTCAACATATTTTCTTTCTATAATATAAGATCTTTCACTTGAATGTTTAGCAAGACTATATATTATGGAAGTTGTAAGACATCAGGGTGTACCCCTATCAATTATTTCTGATCATGATACCCATTTTACATCAATATTCTAGAAGTGTATTCAGAAGGCCCTATATACTAAACATTGTTTGAGCACATCCTACCTCCCTCAAACTGATGGAAAATCATAACAGACTATTCAAACAGTTGAATACATGTTGAGATATTGATAACTTGACTTTCAAGGTATGTGGGTATAGTATTTACCTCTGGTAGAATTTTTATAAAACAATAGCTTCCTTTCAAGTATTCAGATGGAACCATATAAAGTGTTATATGGAAAGAGGTACCATATAAAGTGTTATATTAAAAGAGATGTCTCGCACTAACTCATTGTGATGATGTTGGTGAAAGAACAATTATAGGCCCAAAACGTTTTTAGGAATAAATGGAAAGGGGAAAATTAACCAAACTCATATCAAAGAATCTCAAAGTAGAAAAAAGAGCTATTGTGATAACCGAAGGAAATATTTGGAATTTCAAGTAGGATATAACGTTTTCGTGAATGTATCTCCATGGAAGGGTGTTATATGATTCATGTAAGAAGGGTAATTTGACTCTCAGTTACATCAGACATTTCAAAATTCTAGAACTAATTGGAGTTTTATCTTATCATTTGGAAATTCAGCCAAGTCTCTCCAAAGTTCATGGTGTGATCCATGTATCACTATTCAGAAAATACATGTCTGACCCAATGCATGTTATCACATATATAGAAATAGATCTAGAGCCCAATATGTCTTATTTTGAAGAGCCTATGAAGATTATTTATACTAGAGAACATGTGTTGAGAAAAAAGGTTATTTTTCTGGTAAAAGATCATTGGAGAAACCCTGAAATCAAAGAGGAAACATGAGAACCTGAGGAACATATGATAAATATCCACTTGAATCTTATTATGAAGTAATATTCAAAAAAAATTGAGGATGATGTTATTTGAAGGATCGGAGAATGTGACACCCCAAGCTTCTGCGATATGATTCCCTTTGAATAATACAGTATCTTGCATTGTATGTAGCCCCAAGTTATAGCACACCACAACCAATCAAACAAGTTGTTTAAAACGCATTTAAGAATAGTAATACTCACTTTTTGAAATTTTATAAATTTTAATTTTGAAAATGGGCTTCACTTTTGAATTCAGAATATAAAAATTATCTTAGGGTGAATTTTTGGTATTTTTCTGAAAACAAAAAGTTTTTCATGAATAGTAAAAAACACACCATTATTGTATAAAACTGCTGTTTTATTTAAATTGTTATTTGTTAATTTAAATTTATTTTAAAGAAAAAATAGATACATAATACATATATTTGTCCAATGTAATTCATTGGAGTCATTTTATAAAAATATTATACATAAACAAATTTATTGAACTTTTTAACATTTTTTACCCACCATCTAGGCACATTTGCTAATTGTTATAAAATGTAATTTTACCTCTTCTGTGAATTGAATTTAAAAAATAAAATAGAGATAGTTGTCAACAGTTTTTCAAAAAAAATTCAATATGGTGAAAATAATTTTTGGTGAATCGTAACTTTTGAATTTTATTTTCCACGGTTAAAAGTAAAAAAATTAATTTAATGTGAAAATAATATTATAATAATTTCAAATTACTCCAACACATGCCCTGATTCTATTTGATAAGTGTATTTTGACCAAAATAAACCTTATAAAAAATGTATGATCTTTTTTGATCCACTTGGATTAGATTAGGACATTTTATATATTTTATTTAAAGAAGTGTTAAAAGTGTTAAATTCAAATTTTATTAAATAAAACATTTCAAAAATATGGTTATGCATAAGTAAAATTAGACTATAAATTTTCATAATAAATATAAAAATATATCCTGTATAATGGTATTTTATTCATAATTTTTTGATTTTATATAATTAAATTTACATATAACACAATGATGACGAGGTAATTTTCTTTTTAACGAATAATTAAAATAATTGATATTATAAATATTAAAATAAACATAAAACATAATATTTTAATTCCATCGAATAATATTATAGGTTAATTTGATATGTTAGGTTTTATTCAATGTTTTTTTCAATGTAATAGAATATTTGTTACTTTCACAAAAACCAAACGCTAAAATGTGTCAGAATTGACATAAATGAGTTTTTTAAAAAAAATACTATATTATTAAATGATAAAATATTCCTCAAAATTATAATAATCTTACAAAATGACATATATAATGTTTTAAATTTCATTAAATAACCACTTGAGGATCTCTTGAAATTTTATAGTAATTATATTAACCATGTAATATAAAAATACAACAAGATATTGTAAAAGTTAAACTATTTAATTAATAGTTAAATATAAATGATAATGTTAATATGGTGACCTAACTTGTTTAGAACCTATTGGTTGAGAGGATTTAGACCTATCCACACCTTATACTCCAAGTTAATACATTTTTAGCTATTAGAAACCGAAAAATATTTTCTAATAAATTAATATATCATGCTCTTCCTAAAGTGTCCCTTACCACTATTATAAATGGGTACATCCCCTTCTCTCAACTTTACACCTCCATATCCAAAGGTCTTGTCCAAAACCTACTCAAATATCCTCCTACATACCGTCACTTATTCTTAGAGTCCTTACATTGTTCAAAAAACCAGCCTAAGGAGGACTTTTGTTCAAATCAAAAGGAAGCACCCAAAGTAGAGGTAACTATTTCATCACCTCTTTCAAAGTTCGTTTCTTCATCCCCTTCCACTTTATTTTTTTACATACCAAACTAATAAATCCAGTACCCTCTACATACAATTATTTTATTATAAATATTTTACAACCATATTCAATATTCTATCCATCCTATGAATGACAAATTCAACATACGTGCGTACGTACGACTTACCGTCTCCACATCGTGGTGTTGTTTGTAATTCAACACATCATTATTTGGATGGGTATAATAATGAGTATAATCGATGTAAAAAATCAATATAACGTGTTAATTATTCTTAATATATAATATATCATCAAAATACATATGATTTCACCATCAATAGAATGATATTGTCGCTCGGGCGTACATACGACTTACCATCTCCACGGTGCGATGAGATTTCATTCCCCATCATAACCATTCAAGAGTAAATTTCTTTTTATGATTAAAAATAATGTTTAGGAACTTAATATCATTTTGTATATGAATCCAATACATTCTATCAATAAAAAACATGCCATATGTAAAAAAACATATATAGGAAAATGAATCAGTTGACACCCTAAAAAATGATACTATTAAAATATTATTAAAAAATAAATATGAGAGGATAATATATGATATCATATTTATGAATGGGGTTATGGTATAATTTAATAACAATTAATTGAACATTATAATAGAGGTTAATGTATCTTAGATTAAGGAAAGTACAAGTTAAGAGTTAATTTTACAATCTCTTAATTATCTGAGGATGTTTATATGTAAGTTGCTGTTGGGGATTCTTTATCATTCACATCTCTGTTTCTTAAAAATGTATTTCAAAACATTTTTACTATTTCCTAGACTATGTTTTAAAGTCATTTATACGATTTTTTACTTTTTATAAAAAGTTTTAAAAGGAATCTTTCTATCGTTTTCCAAACATGGTACTTTAAGACCTTTTTGAAAAATTAATGGAAGAATGTTTTTAAACTTATACAGCAGGTGGTGCTATTTTTCACCATTATAACACCTTATAAGATTCCATTAAATGATTATAAATAATATTTTCAGAATAAAGTTTTTCATTTCTTTTAAATGATTTCAAAGTAGAAAGAGATATTTCTCTAAAATAGTGTTTGTATTTATTTTTTCTATGTCAAAATCCTATATTGTATTTTAGGATTATTTGAAGTTAATTTATTATGATACAATATTCCATATTGTATTGAAGGTTTAGTGATATTTTTTATTGTGGATGTGCTTTTTTTAATACCATTCATGGTTTATGGTTAAAGTATTCACATTTAGTATGCTAGTTTTTATATGAATGTTTATGTTTTGTTTCAACCTTTTCATATGAGGAATGAATTGGACGTAGTAAGTGAATGTTAGTGGTTGTTATAGCCCCTCAATTTATCAAAAGGTCTCATGAGAAGAACTACTATATTGTAACAAGGTCAAGACAAATTTTTTATTTGTGGTCTTGGCATGAGGCCTTGACTATGGGGTTATGATGTACAGAAATATACATTCCATCATTATGAAATTAGTTATTATTATATGTGACTATTCAACTAGAATAATGTCCATGTGGATAAGTAAATGTCATTATTTGATTTATCTTTTCCATATTAGGTTGAATTTAAAGTTTAAAAGGCATTTTTTAGTCTTTTACATTGCCTAAAATGTTTATGCTTATTTATGATAGTTTCTGCTATATTGTTATCTTTACTGAGATTCTAAGATCACCCCATTATTTTGTTTTATTTTTACCAAGATGCAAAAAAGTATATTATTATTGACCTGTAGGAATAGGCTTAGGGAAATGAGTTTGTTCAAAGGATATACATTATGGTTTTTTTCATTTCATAATGTAATGTAAAACTTATGTACGTACCATGTACTTACAAGGATACTAAACTGATTTTTATTTTCGGACATGATCTATTGTGATAATTATAATTATATGTTTCAATGTACCAGCTCTTGGAAACTAGGGTCGGGGAATTACATTTGGGTTAACATATTAAGATTATCATGGAACACCATCAACAAACAGATGGTCAGATGGAGCGAGAAAATAAAATTCTAGAGGACATACTTCATGAATGTGTTTTGGATTTCAAAGGGATTTGGGATTACCAATTGGGGTTCTTTTAATGTTTTTATAAAAACATTTATCAATCCTCTTTTCAAATGGCTCCTTGTGAAGTGCTCTATGGTCATCCTCATTGGTCCATCTATATTGGGATGAGGTATGTGAGACCTCACAGTTGGGGTTGATCATTGTGCAAGAGACGTCTTAGAAGGTCATGTTAATCAGGAAGTAGTTATTGATATGTAAGAGTCTCTACAAATATTATTCTGACCAGAGGTTTTAGGATCGTGAGTTCTCTGTTGGTGATCAGGTATTCCTGAAGGTGGCCCCTTGTTTGGGCCATCATCATTTGGAAAAGTAGGGAAACCTAACATTGATTTATATCAGAACATTTGAGATCACCAAGATAATTTGAAAGGTAGAATACATGTTATATTTTACTTCTTATTTGACATTATTTCATTATTTATTCCATGTGTTTCAATTGAAGTAGTACAATCTGGATCCGTTTAATGTGTTGAATTAAGAAGAGTTGGAGATAGAGAATGATTTGTTAGCGTTTGAATGGATGGTGAGAATAGTAGATTCCCAAGAGAATGTGATTTAGAGAAAGTCTAATTCATTGGTTCATTCCTTTGGGATCATGGGAATTATGTTCACGATACATTGGAGTGAAATTCATGGATTTATCAAGAGTACTCATTCTTGTTTTCTGATCAAGCTATGGGTTGACATTCTAAGACAGAAAGTTTTCATGGTTGGTATAATTATAACAGCCTTGTCTTTATATTGAGTTATTTTATATTCTATTATTATTATATTTCCCCCTAGGCCCCCCTTATATTTTTTAGAAAAAAGAGGGTTTTTGGGTTGACAGAACTGAGCACACGGGTAGGCCGCACAGTTTACTAAACTATGCGGACAAACCATGTGCATAGTCTAAGGAATGAATGTTTTGGTTATTACCATTTTTATCTTCCCAATTAAACCTAATTCTCCTATTTCTTCTTCTATTTTTTCATTTTATCCATATAATGCTTCCAAGAACCCTCAATAACCCTTAGAACCCATTTTTAAAGGGATTTTTTGTGTGGAAACATAAGGATTATTCAAATAAGAAAGTATTTCTTTGTATTATTCGTTCTCTATAGGGTTTCATCCCTCCTTCTTAGAGTTATAAAATTTTATTATATTGTGTTTTTCCCCTAGGGTTTAATATTGAGTTTCGTGGTTCAATCTTCTTGATTAGGGTTTTTTCATGCTCTTGTGGTGTAGTTGTGGTGCAGATTAAGTTTCACACATATTTTTGTGGTTTTTGACAATCAAGGAAGGTGGTTCCATGTTTAAACATTCAATGATGAATTTATCACTCTTTATTGACCTATTTAGAATGTTTCTCATCTAATTTTTGTAGTGAAATGTTTTTTTGTAGCATTGATTAAGTGTTTAATTTTAAAGATTTATTTTCATATGGAATAGTGTGCTTTCCATGTGTATTCCATGTGGTACCATTTTGGGTTATTTTATGATTTATGAGATTGATTTATTAAATGATTTTAGGGCTTCCAATTCTATCTCTTTATGTTATTGTTGGGTATTTATCTTTAAAAAAGTATTTTTGAATGAATTCGATGTGGAAAGCCTTGTAACACCACTTAAAGTTGGTTTACAAACTTTTATTGGGATTAATACATTATATTGAGGATATGAAACATGATTGGGGTAATTTTATGTGTTTATGATATATAAATGGGGTTTTGATTTTAAAATGGTGTTTTCTAACATTTGGGACTTGATTGATCATAAAGATGGAAGATCAGGTAACAAGGTGGGAAGACTAGGACTAGTATGCTAGGGATTCAGAAATGGCTAAGGCCCGGTTTCACTTAGCATGATTGAATACGAAAAAAATAACTAAATAACATGGATTCATTGGAAACCACTAGTAAATTGGGTTATTCCCTACTACAAGATCATGTACAATAATGTAATTGGTTGTTATTTCGACACATATTTCACTAAGATACGATGTACCTAGGGCCCCACAACTAGCTAGTGTCTAGGGGTGTTTCTCAGGACTAATGATCATTGATTATATTTTACTTAGAATTGTTATATAGTTTTTTTGGATGTTAATATAAGTAGTATGTGTGTTTTTATTAAAATCTTACATTCATTAATGCTTCCCCCTTGAAAATAGTTTTCATTTAATGTTTCCTCTCTTATAAATTGTTACTAGCATTTCATGTTTATGAAAACATGAAAGTTTTTTTTGCCTTTAAATGTTTTATCACATGAAATATTTTTGGGTGGAATACTATTAGGATTAGTCTCACACAATAATTACACCTTTGGGTGTATGTATACTTGGTAATGTTTCACACAGGGAAGGGAGAGGTCATTGGAGATGGTGTTTTGGGTTGTTATATTTATTCCTTGGTACGGTATTGTGGAGATGGCTTGAGGGAAATTCCCCCCTGTCATGTGGTGTTTTTTGCGTTGGACATTCTATGCCTATTTAGATGTGTCCCTATGGGGCATTGTTTAAAACTATGTAATTAAAATTTTATTTTTTTTATGGTTTGTTTGGATTGAATTTTCATATTTTCTTTATTTATTATTGTTTGTTGTTTTATTTTTCTCAACTCGGTTAAATCATTAACCAACCTTTATTTATGATACATGTACACTGTTTCTAGTCTGTGGGGATAAGTAACACCCTTTGGGCCTTACTACAGACTGGTTTGGGCACCGGGTTAGATGAAGACACTACTTGGTTCATGAAAATGATTCTACAGAAGTGAAATGAGTGAACAGATTTACCATGATGGTGTGTGATGATGGAAATTTAGTATGGAAGCGGTGTTGGGTACCCTTTTATATATACATATTTTTATGTTACTATACATTGATGTGTTATTTTTTGAGTTCAAATTAGGGAATATGGGGTCAATTGGTTGACATATTTATGTGTTTTTCATTCTGCTATTTTATCACGGGTTCCTCGGTATTCTCTTCCAACATGTTCGTTAAAGTCTTATTGTGTGATCCTACTGATTATACATGTTGTGATCACCCCACATATATAAAAACAATTTAATGGATTCTAGGAGGACTATAGAGATATATTTTCACATTATTATAACTAAATTTGGAGTTTTTGTTGAGTCGCTTCCTTAGGTATTTCTTTTGAGTATTTATTTGGAGGTACTTTTTATTAAGTTTATATTGAACATGCATTGTGGGATGTTTTGATTTCCTCCTTTTTACTTATTCCATGGATCTTTTTTGGGGGTCGATATCCAATATCTATATCCTACATTATCAATTGCAATATATTAATTCTATATTTTGGATTTCATATACCCTCACTAATAGTCCCCAACTTGGGGCCTACTGAAGGTGGGAATCAATGATCATTTTCTCTCTTCCTTTATTATTGGCCTAGGATGGGTACATTTTGAGGGAGGAGATCATGTAACTACTTAGATTACAAAACCATAAATTTTAATTAATAATTAACATTTCCAAATTTATAAAATTATTATTATAATATAATATAATTTTTTTAATCAACAAAAAAAAAATTCAATAGGTAAAAAATTTATTATTTTCAGAAAAACTGTAATTTTATGGTGAATAATAATAATATCGTTTTTAGAATAGTTTTTTAGGATGTAATGTTTATGTAAAACTGACTTAATTAATTGTAAAATATATATTTCACCCGAAATATATTTAATTAAAAAATAAATCTTTTTAATATAACAAAATATTACTCCAAAACTGAACATTAATGTATAACTCTAAAATGAAAAAGTTTACCATTACAAAAAAAATATTTCATTTTCATTAATTTATTTTTTACAAACTAATAAAATATGGGTTAGAATTACTTATATGTCCTAAAATCTTCTATTTATTTTAAATATGATTCATAATGTCAAATATGATCACTATTACATGTTTAGTATTGAAAATAATAATTTATTCAACACTTCAATAGAGAAATACACCCTCCATAAATTATAGTTACGCACTCATCCCTTTCCAGTAAAAATTACCCCTTATCCACTTATAAAAGACCAATATCTTGAACATTATACCATCTTATCTATACTTATAAACATAGGTATTTTTTGGCATCAAAAGAACCCAATCCATAAAGGTTATAGTCCGGTAGTGATGGAGTAGGATTCAATGAAGAGGTAAACTCACAATCCTATATTTTCCTTTATTTTATATTCTAATTATTTTTACTCTATCAATCTATTTATCAGATTATCAAATCCTAAAATATTTAGTTTTATATAAAATATTATTATTTATATAATATTATTTCAAAACATTATATTTGAAGTATTTATACTCACTATCTCACCCATACTGACACATCTTATTAATGTTTGGGTTTTACGAACAAAAAAAAAGATGCCAATGATGTTCTTATCATAGCTAAAAATGAAAGTATGTGTATATTATATATTTTATTTATAATTATATTTTATTTTTTCCATTCATCAAGAAAAATTAATACAAGATAAATTAAAATAAATCAAAATGTCAAAACTTTAATGAACATGGGATAATTAAATAAAGAGTTGTCATCAAATGATTCCATCATTATATAAAAAGATCAATATATAAATTAAAATGGGTATAATTAATAAAAATGGAATAATTTAATTCAATAGACTTTAATATTAAAATTTTATTTAAAAAATTAGTATACTAGATATTTAAATGTGACTAAACAAAGAGATAATTAAAGTAAGGGGAATTTTAACCCCAAATCTTATTTTTTCATTTATATTATATTATTTTATCCTTCCATAGTTATTCTTCTAAAAATTTCTTATATATATTTTTTAATTTTCATTCCCTTTATTATTTTTGGTATATCCATGTTTCCACTTTTTTTTTCAATTCATTTTTCCACCTTCATGATTTTTGAAAAACACCTTTTTTAATCTATAATTATTTCTTCTATTGTTTCTTCCTCTTGAATCAAAAAAATATTTTCAATTTTTTGATAATTCTACACTTTTATCACAAAAATAATAGTTTCCCATCGTCTTTTGGGAAGATCTAATTATATTTTTTGACATACAAGTTATGACATCACTACGGAACCCACTCTTTTTAAGGTTTTTGTAATTATAATGAATGATGTACATTTTTCATTACATGTTGAGTAGATTATTATGAACATTTTATAATATCAATGGTTTGAAGGGAATTCTATATCCCTTTAATTCATTGGTAAATGTAGTATATCATAGGATATTATTTGTATTATCCATAAATATGGTTCTAAATTTCATCACATTTTATGAAAAATAAAACTATACACATATGATGTGTGTGAAGATGATACAAGATTTGTTCATAATTTATGTGTAGGATTAGACCAAAAATTTATAAGGTTTTATTCATATTTATATTCTATATTCCATGTTTATTTGAAATTATTCCCTCATTCTTATAATGATGGTCATTTTCTTTTGATATGATGATGATTATTATTCTCACCCATGTAATTTATTGATTAATAGCTCAAGTTTATTCCATATTATTCTTTATATTTTGGGGATTTTAGCTTAGCATTTCTTTGACACATAGCCTCAGTTGATAACATATTTTAAGTGGATTCTGAATGATTTTTGGTGCACAATGATGATGTATTTAAATATTATTTACAATTTCATATTTAATATTGTTTTATGAACCTAATTTTCCAAAGACACTAAATGATTCAATTATAGATTCAATTTTTATTAATATTTTAATATAATAAAATTATATAATAACAAGGTATAAATTATATGGGTTTTTTTAGTTTGTATTGAAGTAGGGTTTAGTTAATTTGGAAATTACGTTCGTAAGAGATAACGAAGAACCAAATTTGGGATCCCATAGGTGAAAAAAATTATAATTTACTTGAATAAGATATATATTTAAAATTTATTAACTTTTTTATTATTCAAAAATTTCTCCATATAGTAAATTGAAGTAATTAAAATTAATAAAATTTAATATTGAAAAGAACCTTTACTTATGTTTTGGTGATTTCTTTTTAACTATTTAAAAATCTATTTCTTTTTTATCCTATAAGTTTCTAGTACTATGGAGTCATCCCAAAACAATACCTAGAAATATATATACCTATAAAAACACCTAGTAGTTAAATTATTAAAACCCAACTATTGGAATGTTCCCCAGTTAGATTCTATGGGAATATTATTCCAAAAAATCATGTAATCCGTTATTTGATAGAATTTGATGATATAAAACGCATATATTGGCCATTATCATCTAAAGCTCGCAAAAAAAGTTCTAGAAAAAAATAATTACCCATATTCGGAACCATTGAATGTTGTTTGATAATTTCATGGAAAATTTCAAGTCTCCTTTAGAGGAACTTTTTATGATATGGGTGATGACATCCAATGAGAAACATATCATTAGTAAATTATTAGGAAAAATAAATGCATCAACCATAAGAAAATTTACATTTCAATATAATATATTGATGTATTAACTAAATGAGGTCATGTTATTATAATAAATATTGGGGTGTACTTATATATATAATTAATTACCAAATAAATAAATATATCCTAGAGAACCTATTGGATCAGCCTAATAAAATTTTAAGAGATAAATAAGAATCTAAAAGAAACTTTGTACAATGATGTTGATCCCAAGAGTTGTTTATAAGATTTTGAGTACTTGGGTGATTATTAAAATTCAATTATAAGATATTTGGTTTTTCAAATAAGATAAGTTTCTTTTAAAATTTTGAATAATGACTATAAAAGAAAAAATAGTGTTTTAAAGTGGATATGTTTAGTGTGTTTACATTTTTTTCAATGCATAAATCAAATTGAAACTCACATAAAAAATTATAATATGAGATCTGTATTTTTTGGGGTGTTATAGAGATGTTTGGAACTATTTTAGAGTTTTTTCAGATGCACTGTGGGATTTTGGATTTTAAAGATGAATATTATCTATGTCCCAGAATATTTATAATTTTGTTTATATACATTATAAGGTTAATACTAAGGTTCCTAAGGATGTTTCCAATCATTGTATAGTTCATAATAAAGTTTTAAAGGTTATTACTATACTTCATAAGGTTTATTGTATTGTTTGTAAGGTTGTTTTTTGTCTTTGTATGGTTGACTATAAGAAGTAATCATGAGAAATGGGAAAATGTATAAACTTTATAAGCTTGACCTATAAATTCATAATGTTATCCCAGATATTGTAAATTGGAAATCCCTAAATTTTTAATGTTGTTCAAGTCACTTTATATGGTTGGATACATGAATACATAAGGGTCAAGATAATTTTTGTAAGGTACAAAAAAAGTTAATATAGTTTAATATAGACTTAATAGGGGTTAAAAACTTCAAAATGTTGTTTACATTGGAAACATCTAACTCCAAAAAATTTATAAGATGATGTGATTTGAATATTTCCAAAAGTATTATGTCTTTATATGGTTACGACGATTTTATATTGTTAATGAAGAAACTTAAAAATGTTTAGATACAAAATAATGTCCCTTCAGACTTTATAATGTTCATAGGGTACTTATTAATGTTCAACACATGTTTAAATTCTAGAGTCATGTTAAATGAATATTGTGAGTTTCCATAATTGTTTTGAGGTATATTAATATCATATAAATCTAGTATTGTATGTTCATTGATTAAAATTCACAAAACTAGGATCTTTGATTCAAGGCTATGGAGAAAAAATTTTAATTTAGGAAGAATATGATTATTAAAAAAAAATTAAAGAGGAGAAGTAATGGAATATCTTTTTGGACACACTATAACCAAGTTATTCTACACCAAAATGGAATAAAAAATTATAAATAAGAAGTGGTGTGATAAGGAAGATGAAGTTGAAATTAGTTATAGAAAGTTATTTGTATGGATTTTAAATTTAAAATTCAAATCCAAATGTGTATAATATTTATACTGGGGGAAAATTTTATTTGTAGTGTTGTGATAAGTATATTGTATCATAGAATCGTGGGAGAAAAAATAGTATAGAAATAATAATTAATTTCAATATTGGAATGTAAAATCATGTTATAATTAGTGAATGAAATAATTTTTATATTCTTGTGTGTTTTTTAGTCCATAACATAAGAATAATTAACTTATGATAGTGCAATATAGAGAATAAGAAAGTACATCAACACATTGACAACTTTAAGGAATTCTCATCTTCCATAAAACACTTATGTTGATAAAATCATTTCTTATAATATTATCTATGTGATAAGAACATTTGTGTATCCATAAGACTTATTATAACATCAGTATATAGATATCCACTACTTTTAGTGACTCGCATATTGATTCAAGTGGGTTGTATAGTCTAAAAGAAATCTTTATAATTACAAGGATTATCCTTATTTTTTGATAATTTAACCTTGTAAATATGTTGGGACTTAACCTATATGTGTGATCATGTGTTCTTGTGTGAAAATATCAAATTAACACATCCTAATATTTGGGTATGTTTAAATTTAGAGGTTAATTACAAAGGCCTCTAAATATCTGAATATGAAGTTGTATATGACTACATGACATGGTCAAATGATATTAATATAATAGTTAGAATTTACGGTGAGAATATGGAAGATACAATAGTGTTTGAGGATATACTTAATATTCTACCTCACAGGTTTAATTTTATTGTATCAAATAATGATGACACAGATCCTTATAAACTCCCTTTAGATGATTTATAGAGAATTATCATAATCTTATTTGATATGGAGGGGAAGTCTGTTCAAGAAGAATATTATGGATTAAAAAGATAGTTCTTTTAATGTGAGAATAAAATAGAAGTATAACAGTGATGTTAATGAAAAATAATTTGGTTGCTAAAATTTTGAAGAAGATAGTGAAGAATGGTTTGATAATTTCTTTTGACTTATTTCAAGAAATATAGAAATATTAATTGTAAATTTTAAATGGAAACTGAAGAAAAAATAATATTATTGTAGATAAATTTTAAATTTTCCTAAAAATTATCCAAAATTAATAGAAGAAGATATAAGTGATGATAATGATGAAAGGTTAAGAAGATTTTATAAGAAGAATAAAAAAAGATTTCATAAATTAAAATTACCTTTAGTAGAGAAGGGATATGTTATAATTAAATAAAAAAATAGAAATTAATTATTTACAGATGAAGGAGGTTTTGATAGAAAAGGTGAAGGGGAATTCTATAATTGTAGTGTTGTGAATAAAAAGACACAAATTATTATGGTGAATGAGGATAAATTCACTAGTGATGATAGTTGAAATTCTAAAAGTGAAGAAGAAGAATAAATGAGGGAGTTTGTGTTCTCTATGTGGGTGATATTTTTAATCATTAATATATAAAATCATGAAATAGATATTGTAATTTTAAATAATTATTCTTAGTTTCCCATCAGTAAGGAATCTAACCATGTAAAATGAAAAAAATCAGGTTTTTAAAAGAGATTGTCCACAATAAGAAGTTACTTGAATATGTAAAAACTTTGGATAGAAATATATTTGAGAAATTTTTGTATAAATAGAATTATATTGACCTTTTATAATAAAGAATAGTCAAGTATGAAGAAGATTTAAAAAGATCATATTAAATTTCAATTATTCTATTCAAAAAGTTTACAAATTTTCATAGAAGAAAGGGGATTTCAAAGGCAGGAAAAATTATTAAAGGGACAGAATAGTATTGATATTTTATTTTGAATCTATAAGAGTAATATAAATTCTATAAGGACTATGTTTTTGGAATAATTAGGAAAATATCCAAAATCTAGAAAAAAATTTATCCCAAACATAAACTTACGGACTATTACAAATTTTAAAAAACTAAGAAGTTGTATATGTTCAAGAGAAAATTATTTGAGTCTATAATATTTTTTTGGGAAATTGGTTCCTTTATTGATGAATCAAAGAAGGAATAAAAGCAATTGTAATCATCTGGATTAAAAAATGTTTTCAAGAGTAAGAATACCTTTTCTAGTTGGTGTAGAAAAAATGGTGTATTTTGGAATATGGAATAAATATTTTCAACTAACATCAACATCTCAATAAATCTAGAAAGTTTGTGAGGTATAACTATAGGTTGAGTTATCCCTCTAAAAAATAAAAATTTCTTAGAGCAGTTTGAACTTTTTCAACAGAAGTTAGAAAATATATTTAATATACTTGATGTTGTTTGTGAGAGATGTTACCAACCATGTTATCATGAAAAATAATTCCTAAAAATCATATTACACCAGTTTATTATTTGTAATAATACTCAATTGTATAAGTATTATAATATTAAATTCCATTAGAAATCCACTGTAGATGAAGTGGAATATAATTTATAAAATGGGTAAAATTTAGGGATTTAGGATAGTGATTGTTCCTCTCAAATGATATTGGATTTAAAACGTATAAAATTGTTAAAAATTTAATAAATGTATCTGAACCTATTTAAATTATCTATAATTTAAAATAAATGGTTTCATTCAAATAGTTAATCTAACAGATAATTTTAAGTATAAGAATACCTTATATATTGATAAGTTAAAATGCAATATTTTAAGTGATTATTATTTTTGTGATAATGGTAATGAAATGATATTTAAAAAAATTGGTTAATTTTTGAACATAATAGATGATGGATTCGTATTTAAAATTGATAAATGATCAAGGGGGAATTTATTTCATATTGGTGATGTAGTAAATTCATGTTACATAATGATTAAAACAATATTAAATTCGAGTTGTTTACTTGCAGTCACCTTATTTGGTCACTTTAAATATACAATCCAAGAGACAATTCAGTTGTTATCCTATTCTGGGGGTGTTTTATTTCCTACCATGTAATTTTACATAAGACATAGGTAGAGGAATACAACATATAATTATGGAATCACTCAGGGTCAAATATAGAGATGATCTGACATCAAGTGGTGGATGTGATGGTTGATGGGGATGAGTTGATAATGGTCATGCTCTGGGAGGCCAAGGACAAGATGATGGTATTATCTCTTATACTGGATTTATGGAAAAGTAGAAGGTAAAGATTAACAAGATGGAATTATCCAATAAGATTACATAGGTATGGATCAGGTTAGGTATGTCAATCGGGTATAACCAGCCATTGGAATGGTTCTTAGGACAATTGGTCTTAACCTATGGTCCATGGGTACTTTAGAACATTTAAGGGCCCTATGGGATAAGTTTCAATTTTTAATTAGTTCCTTTCAGCCTATAGTCCGTGTAATGGATTTTCATACACCTATAAAGTGAGTGTCCATTCCATTATTTAATAATAAAAGTGGCATCGACCAAGAATTTCTAAAAACAATGTCACTTTAAAAGGTAAAGTAAAAATAAACTATGAAAAATAGGATTTATTCATCCTACTAAAAAGAAAATGTTTCATATCACATGAGTAGAAAATGTTCATTACGATTATATACTAAAAGGTTGGTTGAATTGGTTTTTCTCAACATGAAAAAATGGAAACATTGTTAATTCTTCATGAAATAATGAAGATATAAAATCAAATCATCCACTAGATCTTATCCATTTAGACCTTTATATCCTATAGAGAAAATAATCATCCAATGTAGATAAAAATTTTAGTTAATTATTAATTAATTTAGTTGAATTATTTTAATTTTTTTATGACACATAATTTATAGGATCTATGAATGTTCCATAATTTTATAAGAAGTTTGGAAAAGGAGTGTGGTGTCTCCTTAATGAAGATTTAGATAAATAATAGTGATGAATTTACATGTTAAATAATGAATTATTCTCTTTATAATCTTGTAATTCACAATAAACATAGTGAACCATTCTCACTATTATAAAATGGGGTTTTGAAATGAAAAAATTTATATTTAGTGGAAATTGCTTGGACTATATTTATATTGCATCATACCATAATGTATTTTTAGGGATAATATACCAGTGTAGTAGATTACATTGAAAATTACTTCTTGTACATTATAGATATATATTTAATTATACTAGTTGTATAATTATAATTCCCTTATATTTATGTATTTAAGGGTCTTTGGAAACCCTTTTATAATCTATGTTAATTGATAAATTCTTGGGATGTTAAGTAGAATGCTTCTGATGGATTATTCCTTGCTTATACCTTAAATGGAAGAGTACATCATTGATAGAATAATGTGAAAGGGATAATATTTTATATTACTAAAGTTAAGGTTGTAGAATAATCAAAGAGAAAATAAACACAAGATTAATCGATTTCTAAAACTGATCAAAATGAAGATATTTTTGTTAAATAATATGATGAATATTCTGAATATGATGGAAATTATATAGGATATCATGTTTAAAATGATCGTTCATATAATTAAATCAATTATAAGAATCCCCACTCTTTTTATCCATGTTTTAGAAGAAATGTGTACACCCAAGAAATATTATATATCAAGGATAAAATGTTGAAACACATATATCTTTGAGTGTATAATCATTTAACTTATTGTTTTCATAGTTTGAACAAATAGATGTTGAACAATCATTAGATAATTAAGATTGGTTATATTCCAATAATGATGAATTAGGTAGTATATAAAAGAGTGATACATGGGAGTTAGTGCCCAATATAGAGAATAATAATGTCCTTGGAAAAAAATGGGTGATCTGAAAGATGTTAAATAAAAGGTAAAAATTATGAGAAAAAAACAAAGACATGTGTGAAAAGGGTATTATCAGGAAAAGATAACTTAATATAATGAGACCCTTTCACATATGTAATGAATATAAACCATTATAATTATAATTTTTATTATAACATAAAGGAAATAAAAGATCTTATAAATGAATTTTAAGTCTTCCATACTCAATAATTAATTGGAAGGACAAGTTTATATTCAAAAAAATTATTGATTATGTTTTGGTGAAGAATTTAACAATGTTTTCATGTTTTGAAATTATCATATAGTCTGAAATATGCCCCAGATCATGGTATTATAATCTAGACACCTATTTGAATAAATATAAATTTAAAAAATGACTAGTGGCCAAAAACCTCCATATTAATGATGAAAACAATATATATCTCATTATTATTATTTATATTTATGAATTCATATATTATAAAAATGTTGAATATTTTTTTGAGGTATCATCTAAAGATATTAAAAAAATTAATTTCCTATTCCTTGTGAAATGATAATTTTTATTCAATAATTATTTTCCAAAGACAGATAGTTTAATAATTTTACTTCTCAAGAGAAGTATTATAGTGAACTCTTAATAATGTTTTGAATAGAGGATTAAAAACCAGTTTATATTATCATATAAATGGGATCAAATCATTCAATGGACAAAATATAAATATTATTTGATTCCAAAAAAATAAAAGTCAATATAATATTTATTATACATGACTTCTTCTAGATGAGATATATATTTGATTCCATATTCCTTCATTCCATATATAAAATAGAAAAAAAGGGTCTCGTTTTTTTATGTAAAGAGGTATCAAAATAAAATTAAATTTATGATATATTGTTTATTGACATATGATGGCAATGGAATTTCTAATCTATTTGCTTATATAGATGTAGACTGGGATAGAACTGTTGATGGTGGAATATGTAAATCTGGTGTATATTTATTTCTAGGAGAAAGTTGATGATACTAGAATAAAGATAAGTAATTTTTTATCACAATGACACGAATTATGTAGATTATGAGGTTTCATCTCATGAAATAGACTTACTAATGTGGATGAAAACACATTCGAAGAACTCATGGTTGATGCGAAGATTCAACTTATTATTAGATGTGATAATAAGAGTGTGATTAATTTATCAAGGAATAGTTTTCAACATTCAAGTTCCCTTGACATTGATATAAATTATCACTTAATCATGTAACATGTAGAAGGAACAATATTTATGTTGATTTTTTTGCAATAATGGTAAAATCAGTCGATGTGTTTTCCAAAATATTTTCTAAATTTGTTTTTCAAGGGTTTAAGTTGATGTTGGAGTTAAACCATACTCTTTACAAGGCTATGGTATGGTGAAAATTATCATATCTCATCATATTATTTAGATTATTATTATTAAAGGGGGATAAAGGATAATATAAATCCATTTATTCCTGTATTTAATTACATCGGGGACTTAACTTATTTTTAATTCCATTATGTATTTTGTAAATGGGAGTTAAGTATTATTATAATGATTCTATAGTTATGTTTATTACCTATGGGTGAGAGATTTATTTTTAAGGGGATTATATGTTTATATATGGTTATTAAAATTGAAAATTATTTATGAACATCTTGTTAATGTTTTCAACTGTATGAACTGTTTTAATAGATAATGAGTATGACTGCATGAAATGATCATTTATAGATTAAATTATAATTCTTTATATATTGATGAATAAATTAGTATAATGTTGTATGTCATGTTGCTATAATAGCATTGGAAATATGATTTTTAAAATTAGTATCAAGATACTACATATATTTTATTATGTGAGTGTACTTCAATGATTTTATCGGTATTATGGTATTATTAGTTAATTAACTTATTATATACACATATATTTCTGAATTCGAAATGGGATTATTTTATTATGAATCATTATTAAGTCTATTGTTCATGAAATGTGATTTATGTTCTATGTGTTCCAAAAAATATAAGAAAGGGGTATTTCTTGATCCTAAGAATTTTTTGGATGATATTTTATACAATGTAGATATTGTTTAGATATCATTTATAGGTGTTCTAATATGTTAATTGAATATATTTCCAATATAAGTTGTTATTATTTATAGATAAAAGGAAATGGAATTTTTGAAGTGGATATAATTCATTTTTTGGATTTTTCATATAAATAAAATAATTCATATTCAAACTCATATAAATTAAATTATAATATTTGAGTTAAGAATTTTTAGTTGTATGGAATGTTTGGAATATGATTTGATTCACTATTGAAGTATTCTGGAATTTTGGATTTGAAGGAAAAAAATGGGTTATGTCTTAGGATTTTCATATGGTTGTTTCAAAACATTATAAGGTTCATTCAAATGTTCATATGGTTGTCTCTAGACTTTGTGAGGATTATCTCAATGTTAATATTGTTTTCTTAGACTTTAGGTGGTTCATACTGAAGCTTATATGTATTTTTTCCTTTCTTTGTAAGGTTTATATTGATAATTATTCATGAGAAAATTATTAATGAATGAACTTCATAAGATTAGCCTATCACATCATAAGGTACACCTAAATGTGAAAAATTGGCAGCACTATACTTTATAATGTTTTCATAAGAACATCATATTGTTGGATTCATGAATTTATAAGGTAATATATAAAGTTCACATGTTCTTTGAAAATATAATAATTTTATTTCAAGGAATATTATAAATCAAAATGTTCGTAATGTTATTTTCATTGGGAATAAACTAACTTAATAGAGATCACAAGTTCATGTTTAGCATAATGGGAAGGGGGTATAGTGAATTTTTCTTTTTAGACATTTTAAAATGGAATAAAATATTAAAAGTGAGAAATCTAATGTGATATCGTTGATATATTTGATTCATGTTATGAATAAAATTTCAAATTAATTTCTGTATGGAGATGATAAAATATAATTATAAGAACTATGATAGTCAATGATAAATAATGTAATGATGAAAAGTAACAGCATTAAAAACACAATTGACAAAGATTTTAGAAATAGAAATATGTGTGCCCCTATCTATCTAACCATTGAATCGAGAGGTCAATAGAATAATTACTTTTTTCTCGATGGTGAACAATATCACATCACTCACCATTGTTTTTTTTAGCACCCTCTTAAGCATCCCTAGTTGCAAGGAGAAAAATCCCACAAATTTTAGGAGACACTACTACAAAACTGGGATTAATGAATGCTAGTACTTTAACAGTTCTAGCTAAAAAAATTGTTAAATACCCCCTTTATCAGCACTAAAAAGAGCATTCTTAAAGGGGGCCTTTAGCAATGCTTTTTTAGTGATGTTAAAGGGGGACTTTAACATCACTAAAAAATGAGATGTTAAAGACCCACCATTATTAATAATTTTCTAAAAGAGAGGATTAAGGCCCATCTTATAATAGTACTTTTAAAAATGTGCTGATAAATGGGGTCTTTTATCAACACTTGTAAAAAAACACTGATAAAGGGGGTGATTATCAGTGTTTTTTTAGAAAATATGATAAAGACCCCCCTTTATCAATGCTTTTTTACAAGAGTTGATAAAATTATATGTAAAAAAATTATTTTTAAATATTAATATTTATTAATATATAAATATATTTATATTTATATAAATATAATATACATTTTTTGAAAAATGTTTTAGATAATGTAAATAGGCATTTACAGTTAATATATAAGATATTTTGTGAAAATGGATTATAAAATAACAAAAAATAATAATAATTATCTTATTATCACTATGTAATAGTCATTTAATATCCATTTAAAGATAAGGAAGTTCAAAAAAATTAAAAAATATCTAATCTAAGTTGATAATTAACTCAAACATAAAATATCCCTAACTTTTTATTTTGGTGTCCGTTTAGGCTCTACATCATATCAAATTGAATCATTCCATGTTCTCTACACCCTGAATAACCTATGAATACCTATGTCACATTTTTCGAGACATAAAAAGGCCTATAAGGCCTTTAAAATTAGTTTTTAGTTGGGGTACCCCAATTTTTAACATTCGATCAATGTTCATCCTCAATTAAAGGCGTATTTTTACTCTTTTTTAGTGGGGACTAAATTTATTCATAGGTTATACATTCATATTCATGTTATTCTTTTTTAATTTTATCATTTTTCACAATATTATCTTATTTATAGTTAATTATATTCATGTTTTCCTATATTTACTTATAATAAATCAATTATACAGATAAATATATCAAAATATTTACATAAAAATAAAAATTCTAATATATCTAAATAAATGCATAT
This sequence comes from Viscum album, assembly GCA_963277665.1. Lineage (NCBI taxonomy): Eukaryota > Viridiplantae > Streptophyta > Magnoliopsida > Santalales > Viscaceae > Viscum > Viscum album. Next base: position 1,842,628,655 of record OY728163.1, on the reverse strand, counting down.
ACTATAAATATATTTAAAACAATATCTTACATTTTCCCCTCAAATAGATATATTTATAATGTTTATATATACATTTCTGTGTATTAATTAATTTATATATATATATATATATTATAATAAAATATATGTAAATGAATATAATATATAATATATTTTAATGAAGATAATATATATAACATTAACACATATAATGTATAAATTTCATTTAAAAATAATTATACAAATATATGTAAATATATATAAATATATACATAAATTAATAGAAATATCATTAAAAAGAGAGAGAAAATACATGTTGTAGTGGTAAAGGTGTTCCATTTTTTAAGGACAGGTGAATTATTCAAATCACGGTGGGTGAGCACAAGGATAGAAATTTCTAAAGAACTAATAAAAGTGATAGTGAGGTGAAAAGCACTGATAAAGGGGGTGTGGAGATCTGTTAAAGGGGTCGTGGAAGCACGGTAAAATGGGTCGAGCGCATAGTTGTCTGAATTGTTTTAGCCCCATTAGTATTATTCGGTTTATCAGTGTCAAAATATCACTGATAAAGGAACCATTTAATAGTGATAAAAAAATTGATGTCAAAACATCCCTTTAACAGTGTTAAAAAATCTCTATTAAAGGTCCCTTTTAACAATGCTCTTTAAGTGATGTTTAATGGTTCCTTTAATAGAGATTTTTTAGCACTAATAAAAGTTTTTGGATTTTAATCATGCTTTGATTATCTGTTCTTTTTATCACTAATAAAATACTTTTTTAGAACAATTGGATGCCTAAAATGGATTCTTCGTTGAGGAAGAACGCGCTTTACGTGCCTCCCAAGATTTCTAATTTTTCATCCCTTGTTCCCCTCCATTGTGGTCTCTGTTGGCTCCTCTTATCCATTAATTTTCTGTAGTAGCTCTGTCTTCTTATCTGGTTCCACCTTGAATAGCTTCTCTCGGTCCCCAGCCCCATCCTCGCTCTTCCGGAGTCGATGAAGCTCTAGGGATCTCGACTAAGGATTCCCTCCTAGGAGTTTCTATGACGAGATTTGAAGCCTTCTCTCCTATTGCATCCTTTCCTATTACCCCTCTATTCTTCAATCATATATCGCTTAATGGTGCTCAATTTTTAGGATTAGGGGTTATTCAAGACTTTTTATTTTCACCAGTGGATGTTGGTGGCCAAATTTGGTAGTAAGAATCACCTTCTCTTTATTTTATAGGCATTTGTTTCTTCTTGGGGACATGACTCCCCAGCTAGGGTCTTTGTGTTTCATGAAGATTCATTCTATGTTGTTCTTTCCTCAAAGAAGAAGATTTTGAAGGCTTGGTTGTGACTCTACCATTCCTGTGGAAAGTGGTGTTTTCACTACTTTTGATGGTCATTGGGAGTTCACTTTGGAAAGCACTCTCCCCTAGATGTAGTTTGGATAATCTTACCAGGGGTTCTTCTTCCCTTCCACAGTGACACCTTCTTGAGGAATATCAGTAATTTTCTTGGATCCTTCCTTTTTTTGGAATACAGGGATTCTTTTCAATTTGATGTTTCTTCATCCCAGCTTTGTGGGGAAATATATCTCTCTTTGAAGCTCCCAGACCAGATTCTTCTACGTTTTGGTGATCCTCTTTCTTGGAGGAAATATATCTTTTATGATTATTTGGTGTAGTTTTATTCTTTTGGTAATCTCATTAAGAACTCTCTTTCTATCTTATATAATCAGCACTTCAAACCAGAGGTTGTGCCCATGGCCTATGATACAATTCGTCCCTCGCAGGTTCTGAAGGATGGCTTTCAGGGCAGGTCATTTCCTTCTCTATCCCCAGAGGGGATCTCTAGAACTCCTCCACCTCTGGTGGGGCTGTATCCATATCCCCTTGTGATTTTCACACCCCCCCTACCACACAAGTTCTGATTAAGCTCCCACCCTCTCAGTCTAAGTCCACCTTTCCTTTTGACCTGTCTCTCTTCCCTCTTGGTCCTTCCTCTAGTCCTGTTCAATCCTTCATGGGACATTTCCCTACCATATACCCCAAGGATATTCTCATGTCCCCCCATATAAAAAATATTTGGTGAATTCCCTTTCTCATCAGGATGTCACATTCTTGTAGGTCTCATGTTCTCCTCCCATATCCTATGTTTCTCTTCAAAACAGTTTCTATAGTATGACTAATTCAGACATGCAAGACCAAGAGATGATCTCCACAGTTCTCTCTCTCCAAGTCAATGAACTCCTTAACTTTATGGAGTTAATAATCTCTCTAATTCCAAGAAGTAAAAAGGCCTTTATTCCCCCTAAAATTAATTCTTCAACGTTATGCTCAAAACCAAGGCGTCATCAACTCAAATGTGAATGTTTCTGATTTGGAACTCCTGTGTATTTAGAGCATGGCTGAAAACTGATTTCGTCATTAGTGAGGTTCACTCTAATTATATGGTTCTCATGGATAACTAGGAACCCAAAAAAATGTGTCCAACATATAAACCCTTTCAAATAGAATGGGCTTTTGGTATGAAATGCACAAACACCCAAGTAACCAGCATATATGTCTATTCTAGAATCTTAGGCTTTTGGTAGATCTGTTGGATGCCTTGGACCATCACATTATAGCCATTATTTCATTTGTTAATCATTATATTTATGTGTCATTTTCCTATACTAAATCTGATCCTCAAATGAGGGAGGATCTCAAGATTAACATTAGCTCATTTGATCCTGGAACCTCAACATGGTTAGTGGGGGAGACTTTAATGTCATTATTGATCCCTCAAAAAAGAAGGGTGGTAGAACCTTCTACAAGAAATATAGTTAGGGTTTTCCCCCTTCATTTCTTTTACTATTCTAATGGATATGGGTTTCACAGGGGACATGTTCACTTGGTGCAATAACTAGAAGGTCCCTAAACAAACCTACCGTCACTTGGACCGGTGCTTAGATGACCTCACAATGATCTCCTCCTTCTAGAATGCGTTGAACACACACGTGGTTCACAATCTCTCTGATGATGCTCTAATTATCATCATTATAGAGTTAAGGAATGATGAGAGGAAGTTTTTTGTGTACTCTAGTATCTGTGCTTGGGATCCGGACTTCCAACAGGATATTCTCTCCTCTAGGTCCTACCTTATTTAATGCACTTGCTGGATTGGTCTTCATAATAAGCTTTGTTTATTGAACGACTCCATGTATCCCTAGATTAGCGGTCACAATACATCATAGAATTATATGGATTCCTTAATACAAGATATCTACATGCATGAGAAAGGACTTGAGGCAGGCTATAATGATTTTCTTTTTATCTCTCTTCTTCATAAGAGGAGTCTCCTGGAGGAGTTGGTCCTCCCGTAGGAGAGGTTAGTGAGGGAGTAATCTCAAGAACTTTGGCTTCGTGTGGGCGACATGAACTCGGGTTATTTACATTCATGCATTAAAGAAAATTGTTTTATTAGGAATCCAAATATTCTCTATGAGGATGGGTGGTTTGTTACTAATACTGATGTTGTTTGAGTTATAGTTGAATATCTTTCTAAATATTTTTTAACATGTCCTAACCCTTCTATGTATGATTGGTACCCAAGCGGGAAATTCCAAATTTTCTATCACATTTCTTGAGTGGTGTCCCAAGTCAATAATCAATTCCTAGTAGCTATTACTAGGGAGAATGAAATATGGGAGGCAGGAGTAGGCCTCAGTCATGAGATCTCTCCTGGGCAGGATGGCTTTCCCAAGTCCTTCTATGTGTCTTGTTAGATCATTGTGAAATCGGACGTTATAGTGGCAATGTAGGACTTTTTTCACCAGGGAAACCTTCCTCAGGTGTCTTGTTGGACTATTTTAGTTCTCATTCCAAAATTCGAGGACCCTTTTTCACTTAATAAATACATTCCTCTTAGTAAGTGAAACATTTCTTATAGAATCCTTGCAGGTGTGCCCAATAGGCATATTGGCATCCATCTACCATCCTGAATTTTAGAGGAACAACACAGGTTTGTGAGAGGAAGGCCCATCCAAAGTGTTATTGGGATTGAATATGAGATTATTGAGTATATTAACAGGAAATATCAAGGTTTGAATATGGACATTAAGTTGGATATAGAAAGATCCTATGACAAACTCGAGTGGGTCTTTGTTATCAAAGTTCGTAGAAGAAAGGGTTTTTATCCATGGGTTATTAATCTCTTGTTTATATGATGGAGTTCACCATTGATCTCGATTAAATTTATGAGAAGGAAGAAAGTATTATTTAAATTTTCCTATGTTCTTATACCTGGCGATCCACTGTCACCCATTTTGTTCATTTTGGATCAGGATTCTTTGGGCATATCCATTAAATCCACTATAAAGAGGGTAACATTCTGCCTTTTCACTGTAGTTTTCATATCCAGAATTTTTTCCACCTTATGTTTGAAGATGATACGGTCCTTTTAATTAGTGGTAGATAAATATCTATCTGTGGTATTAATACCATTCTTGAATATTACTAAAAATGGAGTGGAAAACTAATTTACAGAGTTAAAATTAGTATATTCATATCAAGGTTTTTCCTAGAAAGGCACTGTTGTGGAATTAAATCCATTTTCGGCATCATCATTAGGAGATTTCCTCTAAACTACCTTGGCACCACAATCACATCAGGGAGGCTCTGTATCAAAAATTAGTATAATTTTGTGAGTAAAATCTCTACTCACATTTAAAATTAAAAAAACATTTTCTTATGGGGGGGCCACTCTAGAAAATAATGTGATTACATCGATTCCCATGAACGTTCTTCCAGTTTTTAAGGTCTCCTAGTTTGTTATTAAGAATATTGAGTAGATAATGACCTCTTTCATATGGTATTCCCATTCAGAGGGTCAGTTTCATTGGTCCACGTGGTCAAAAATGGAACATCCCACGGATGAAGGTGGTATGGGTCTACGTAGTGTCTCTTAGATGATGCACTGCATTCATGTAGGGTTGTCGTGGGAGGTAGTAGTGATTAATCCTTTGTCACATGTTACAAAATATATATATGGGAACAACCTAGTGAAAATGAGCAAACACTGTCAAATTTGGAGCATTAATTATGTTCATATTCCTATCCTTCTTATCCAGTCAAACTCGATCATCAGCCGAGACGACATCGGGTTTTGGCATGACAACTGGTCATGGAATATTCTTGTCTCTCTTGACTGGCCGGTCACTGATATTAATTTCAATAATGAAAGTGATCATCCTGCCATCATCCATGAAGTTCTAAATAAACAGAAGTACAACATGTTTAATCCCATCAAACTCTTGGATGACCCATAGAGGTGTATTTTCAATGCTACCCTATTTTATTTTTTTGTTATGTCCTACAAGTCGATCCATTGGAATTCCCACACTCATGATTCACGGGATCACATCATTTGGATCAAAAGTGTTCCTACCAAATATAATTTCATTACATGGAGGATTTTACACCACACCATATCTATAGATGATGAAATATGGTAGAAAGGAGTTCCAATTATTTCCAAATGTTCTTGTTGTTAGACCCCTTATATCGAGACCACATCACATTTTTTTCAAGAGTGAATAGGGCAGTGTTGTCTGTGAAGTATTTGGGGAATTCACTAGTCTATCATCCCAAATTAGTTCTGGAGATTACTTCTTGAAGAGGTGGTTCTATGGAGTTGGTTATAATAACACGATGAACTAGGAGGGAACAATATGTTTTTCAGGTGGCTGTTGGTGTATCAGGGAGGCAAGAACCGATCGCGATTTGAAGGTTTGATGTGCCCAAAGGTGGGACTGCTCACTATATCTAAATGGTGGATCATAGATCTAAGGGTACTTATGAAAAAATCATATGAAGCCACTTTTTTGTGGTATATGCCTCGGTATAAGGCATAAGATTTCCACAACAGGGTTTCAGTGGGATGATGGATCTATAGGAGACCCCATCAGTAAGAATAAAACTCAATTCTAATGGGTCTTATGCTCTGGGAATTGTGTGTGGTTTCGGTTTGATCCATAACTTAAGGGTAAGTGTGTTCTCTAAGTATAGTAACTTATTCGGTATTGGAGACTCTCTATAGGCTGAGGCCTGGAAATATCTGAAGGGGATTCTGTTCAGTCTATCTAAACAACTACTTCTCTCATAGATTGAAACTGATTCCAAAATCCTTTATGATGTTCTTATGGATCACAGCTCCACTCCATGGAACATTTTATACCATATCCATCACTGCAAGATTCTCATAGATAGCAGCAATAGCTTTCTTCATCTTGGCATGAGGGTAATAATGTAGCAGACTTCCTTGCATCCCAGTTCTCTCATGACAATGATTTTGTTTCCTTCTCCATCTGGGGGTCCTTTTCCCCAGGGTGTGCTAGCATTATTTTAGGTGATTCCCTAATAATTTATTATTATCAACCCCCGTAATTCAGTTCCCCTACATTCCTTTGTACTATTTTTACATTCATTGATAAAATATGTTGGTTGGTTGACACTCTTGAAGGCCTTTTTATAGTAGTTTCTATAACCTAATGAAGAATTAAGGTTGAGAAAAGGGAAGTTTGACTTTGGAAAATCATTTATATGAAGCTTGAAAATAAATTTTATCGAATTATGTACAGTTTAAGATGAGGGATTTATGAAAAAATGATAGATAGGATTATGGAAATTAAAACTAGAATGTTTCTTGTTTAAAATACTAAAAACACTAGAGCTTCACCATAAAATGCTACTTGAGATCATCTTATGGGGGAAAGGATGTCAAGGTGATCATCCAGGTAGATAATGATGTCCGTTTATAATATTTAAAAGGATCAATGATATTTTTGAATTCATCAGGATTCATGTAGATAAGGTGGAATAAATTAATGGAAGTTTGACCATATTAAATGAAATTTAACTAAATCCCACTCTAAGAAAATAAATATCTGCTATCTTAAACTCAGTATCTAGTTGGATATATGTAGTGGGAATCTAATTGAATACCATCACTTTAATGTTTCAACCAACCATTAGGGTGTTTGTGGCCTTCAGTTAGAAACTATATTCACTGGTTGAGCTATCAACTGGCTGATTGGCCTGCTGATGATTTTCTCCAACTCTCAACAACAATTTGGGGTGTCAGGGATATCTAAATAGTTAAACCATCAACAATTCCTCATATAATTCATCCTAATCCCTTATTTTTATATTCTAATATACATCTAAGGACTTTAAGGTTGAAAAGATACTTAAACAATATTCTTATAATACATGAAACGAACATTAAGATACCATTGAATTCCACTGATAGATATTCATATTAAACACTAAAATTCACATAAATGAAAACATTGGTCTGATAAGTGATTGATTTTCATCATGAAACACCATGAGGGAGATAGTTTAAAAAAACTGCATCTTTTATCTTTATATAAAAACATAACATAAAAAGTTAAATTAAATATAGATCAATAATGAAATATATATTAAGATCAAAATAAATTCAATATATTAATAATATTTTGAATTATATTAAGAAATAAACATTTAAGTAATTCTTATACTCCTTCTAAAAATAATTTTTCTCCATTCTATCATTATAAAAATGCACCTTTCTATGATTATTATAAAGTGCAAAACATTAAAAGGATAAAAATAATGGGAATAAATAGAACCGTAAGAAAGATGTTTATGTAAAACCCTAGGGCTATTTTTTTAAAAGAAAATTATCAGAGAAAATATTATTTTTAATTGAAAAAAATAAATTCAAAAGACATAAAAAATAATTTAAAAATACATTTTACATTCCAAGAATATTGAATAATATAATTATTATAGTGTAATATGGGAAATTAAAAGGGAAAATAAAATAAAATAAAATGAGAAGAAACATTATTCACTACCTAAAAAATATAATTATTATTTTAAGAGAGTAAACTAAGAAAAAATTAAAATAGAAGGTCTAAAATTGAAAAAAAAATAATGAACAGAGAGAAAATAAGATAATGAAAAATGAAAGAAAATGAAAAATATAAAATGATTATAAAATAGTGAAAATTAAGCAAAATGGTACATAACATTGCCATGAACCAATATTATTTAAGGATTGTCTTCACTATAATAGTTTGTCTCCTTTATTGAATGTGATTTTAGGGGTTATTCCTCTAATGTTTTGTCATATTAAATATGAATAGATTTTTTTGGTTTCTAAATTTCTCAAAAACTACTCCCAATAAAACGGTAGTCATAAGTATATATAATCTATTTTTACTCATTATTAATCTTTATTAAGAGAGATATAAACATAAAATAAGAAAAAAAAATATGAGTTTTAAATAGAATTCTGAAAGAAATTTAAAAAAAAGATACTAAAGATAAATCTAAGGTATCAAATATAGTTTATTATATTATAAAATTACTTTCTTTTATTGAATTTTTTTTTAAATTTGAAAATGAAATAAAATATTTTATAAAATTAATAACTAATTATTTTAAAAAATAAATTTTTGAAGGTAATTTTAATAATTAAATAGGTTAACGTTTCTTATTTATATTATAATTCATGTGATATATACGACTCATATCCAATATGGAATAAAACAATAAATAAATAAATTTATCTAATAATTAAAAATGTGTTTCAAAATAATATTTTTCTTAAAAAAGGATCTTGAAAATAAAACTCCAGATAGTCATAGAAAAAATGAGGAATATCCCAAGTGAACCACTCCAAATTCTATTTTAATGAAATTTCCATGATAAAGGGAGATATTTTTTCTAAAAATATCATCATTCTGATTATTTGGGAACAAAATCAAATAATATATTACCTTTATGGAAGTGATCTCTTAAGAAATTTTGAGAAAGGGAATTTTTATTAAAGTGATGGAAATAATTTTAAAGATATTAAAAACACATTTATTTTTTCACTTGATAGTAATAGGAATAAATGTTATCATAAAGACCCAAAGAGTGGGTTTCACAAATAATTTTTTGGAGTAACATCTCTCAGAGGATATGTAATTTTCTTGGGATATAGAAAGATCAAATGCATTTTATATCTTACTACTCTATGAGCTAATGGATTTTAATATAAGAAGGAATGTATTACAAGTGATCTTAATATATAGATAATATCCACAAAAGACAGTTTTAGGAAAATAATTTAATTCAAATAGATTTCTTTTAGATAATAGAAACTAATATTTTTAAACAAATTTTAATAATTAAATTTAATTTTTAATGATTTAAAATGATTATAATTTGTCTTTTATTTAAAATTAGAAGAATGAAAAATGTGTAACATGACATTTTTTCTGGTCATATTAATATAATGTATGCTACCAATCGCACATCTATAAATATTATTATCAAATATTTGATTAGATTTTCCTAATTTATTTTTATAATTCATACTCATGGGATTTCTAATTTTTATATTATGACACAATGGGAATTTGTTTATGAGTTAACTGGTGTATCTTCTTTGGATTAAAAATATGACATCATTAATTTGAGAAATTCTAAAACCAATAAAAGTGATTAATTAAACCATAACCATATCTAAAATTACTTCATCATTAAATATGAAAATTAAAATTGGCATTTTCATTATTAGATCTCAAAGTCACATAATCAACATAAATTCATGAAAGTAAAAAATAATTTGACATATGTTTTAAAAAGAATATTGAATCACATTTCCCAATATTAATTTCATTTAAAAGCAGATAATTTTAAATAGATCCATTCCATGATCTAGGGTATTATTTTAATACAAAAAGTTATTTGATAAGTTTGAGAACAAAATTAGGAAAAAGGGGATTTTAAAAACACAGTTGTTGTTCCAAACAAATATTTTATAAAACCAATTAGAAAATTTATTTTTATATCCATTTAAGAGAGATTGATATTTATATGAGAGGAAAATTTAAAAAACATTATTATGAATTCTAAACACAAATCATGTGAAATTTTCTTACTATTATTGATTCATTCTACTTGGTTATAAGCTTTAGAAACTAAAAAACTTTTTTCCGTAGATATTTCTAGATTCTTCTAGTTTATTTCAGAAAAAAATTATGGATTATTATAGATTGATCATTCAGTCATTCCATAAGAGTCTATAAAAAATATTTATTGAATTAATTTAGTTCCTATTATATTTAAAGATCCAAATTTTCATCACTAAGTTAATCGTTATGTTTTGGGGTTTAAGGTAGAGAAAAAAGAAAGATATTCATGTTGATTTGATACATAACATTGAGTACAAGTTCTATCATCAAAATATCTCATGAAATTTTCATAGAGATGGTATGTAGATGTTTTAAAAACATTAGTAAAAGTGTTTGATTTAATTTATTTTTCATCATCATCTTCATTTTTTTAGAAGGTTATTTTAAAAAATTATTTCTAAATTTTTTAAGCGGATTTCATAAATTTTTATAAAATCACATAGATTGATTATTCCACTATTTTATGCCTTTTGATAAACACATGGTAATATTTTCAGGATTTGGAGTACCCATAAAACATACAATTATAAAATTTATAATCATAATTACTGAGATAGTCTATATGGTTTAAAATAAAACATTCATAACTAATAAATTTGAAAAATATTACCTAAGGTTATTCATTAAAGTAGACTTCCTAACGGTTATTTTTTAAAAAAATGCTAATGAGAATGTGATCATTGATATTAAAATTTGTATTCAAAGCCTCAACCCAAAAATATTTTTCATGGAAAAATTCATTTGAAGGAGTTTGAGTTATTTATTAGATTATTTGATTTTGACTATGTACAACTTCATTTTATTTTGGGGTTTGTGTTGTAGAAAAATAATGACTATAGCCTTCAAAAGAATATAAATCATTACATTCCTAAATATTTAATTTTTTGTTATGATCATTATCAATTAAAATAATACATAAAACTTTTTCATTTTCTATATTTTTTGAAAACACGATTAAGGCTTTGCGAGCATAATATTTATGAGATAAGAAATATTCCCACATGAGTCTTCTAAAATCCTCAGTAAATATGAAATTATTTGTTTTACCACTGATATATTAAATTTTATTAGCACAGAAATGGATAATATGAATTAATTTAAGAAGAAATATTATTTTTAATATTAAAAGATAAATTCTTTTTCATACAATACCAACACGCATAAAAAACAATGTCATATTTAAAATTATATTTAGGAATATCTCTTACTAGTTGACAATGAAATTGTTTGAGAAGTGAGTGGGTGGTAAAATGAATGAGGTGTCAGTACTAAAGTAATAATTCACTAAATTATGAATTTTATCATATACAATTTGGCCTATTGAAATATTTTAAATTAGTTGTATAAGGATTTTGAAATCAGGAAGTGGTAAATAAATGTTTTTCCTTTATATTTAAATAAATTAAAAACTTGTTCTCAAAGTTATTTTAAAAATGATATCACACAACCAAATAATTATTATAATTTTATATCAATTCTTTTACAAATAAAAATAATTATTAAAGAGTAGTCAGAAAAACCTATGGTACTTATATCTATTATTTAACCCCTTGAGTTATTGTTGAATGTGATGTAACCTATTGAATGTTTTCTAATTTCATTTATTTTATAGTGTTCTCATAAAATATTTATTAGGAAAACACTATTGCGGTACCATATTGTTTCTTTAATTGTTATCAAAAGACACATTTCCAAGATAATAAACATATAATGATTTTTTCTAATCACAAAAACATGAGTCTTATTATGTTGTCTAATAATGATTTCATAATATAAATTTCCCTATTAGGATTTATTTTATATATATTTTAATAAAGACATATTTCCTTAAATCATCCATATCATGCACTTTTTAAATTAAATTCTCATATTAAATGACCTATTCTTTTGTAATAATTAGAACAAAATTCTTGAAAACCCACCTTGAATTTTTTTTCATTCCATTATTTTTTAGAAGAGATTTCATGATTATAGTAAAAAAATTAGATCCATTATTTTTCTTATTTTTTAGATCCAAAAATTCATTAAAAATTTTCTTTAACTTAGGTGAATTTTACAATAGAAATTTTCAGGTTTTTAATGGAGGATTCTAGAACATCAAAAAATTGTTGGTTTTTTTATTCATAATGAGTATTTATTCTTCATTTATGAGAAGATAATTTTATTTTTGTATATTTTTTTGAATCATATTATTCTACTTCTTCATGAGTTCTAAATATAAAGAATCATGCTAATGATAGCTATTTTAAATATAATTTTAGGCATGCGTTAAATTGTAATAATTTAGGTGACTGGATGAGAATTAACAATAAGGTATAATAGAAGAATGAGGAGATGAAGATGAGGAGGAGGAAATAGGAAAAGTAGTAATAACCTCAACATCTTAATGAACATTTTTCATAATGAACACTGAGATTGAGTCACTTTACATGGATGAAAAATTTCATTTACAGGATTCATCACATTCACCCCACCTTTTTTACATTTAATTACTTTTTAGCTCTTTTCTTTGTGATTTTTCTTGTACACACGAAACTCTAGTATAATGTTTCCTTTCTCTTTCCATTCACAACACTTCACCTGTAGTTTATCAATTTGATCTAACTCCGGGGATCACTTATCAATGTTCTTCTTTTCTAAGGGATTAAACATGATCTATGTAAGAAGAGCATATTCTAGAACATCACCACTAGATGTTTTTATCATTTTCCCTCTTGAAGGTGATAATTTTATTATCTTCATTGGATTAATTGGACTTATTATCCACTTTGTCTTTCATTCTGATTTCTTATGTTATTAAGGATTTCATATGTTCCTCAACCTTAAACTTTTTCATGACATTTTCTTCTCGTATAGTAAGCAATTTAGAAGCCAAGGGTCTTTGTAAAACTAATTGGATTTTAAATATGATAAATTATGAAGATAATCCATGTCAAAGGTATTTCTTATCATTATTGGATTCAATGAATACTATAATCATTTTTTTAATATAATCATCATAACACAACTTAAATTCTTCAAAATCATGATGATACATATCTAATATTATATCAATTACTTTATTTGTGTGTTCATGAGAAATTTCTAGAAATTTAAAAATTTTATAATTAATTTTTCCAATGGAAACATGAAAAAACTCATTATTTCAAGATAAAATGTAAGGAATTCATAGCTTTATTATTCAGTTTAAAAATATTAATAACTTAAGGATTCCATTTTTAAATAAATTATTTGGCAGGAACAAAATTATTCAATATCATATTCTTAACAGGATAAAAAATAAAACTAAGAAAAGTTAACAGCCTCCTCATTCAATTGGTGTAATTAGTTCCATCTATAATTGTATCATGTGAATTAGAATTATATTTTACAATGAAATCTAACTTTGAACATTATTAAATGTTTAAAATTTATAATTTTAAAATTTACACTATTTTTAAAAAAATCTTTTTGAAAAGTATTTCAGGAACACCGTTGATATATATTTTTTATTAAATATCATGGAATGATGGGGGATGCATTTCACTTATAAAATTTTTGAGATGAATAAAGAAATAAATGTTATAAATCAAAAGTGTGATAGTTTATAAATTAATTTATATTTTAAGAAGAAAATATCAATGTAAATTAATCAAGAAAGTGATCAAAAATTATTTAGAAAATTATTTTTATCGATGTTAAATTATGAAATATAGAAATGAATATATATTGAAAACACAATCGATAAAGATATTTCCAATTACATGATATGTTACCATATGCCTCCACCCCTCAACTCAATACTTCAATTGAATAAATTTCATTGTATAAATGGTGATTAATAAGTCTTCCATCACAATTATTTGTATGTACACCCTTGAGACTCATCCATACCAAAGTGACATATCCCACACTTTTATGGAGTGTGAACCATTTTATAATGAAATTAGAGAATAAAATAGATTAATTTAGGAAACCATGTCAATATATTCTCACAATTCTCTTTAATGGAATGACGTACAATATAGGATAAGATATTTTTGAGAAAAGTATAGAGAGTATTGGATAAATAATAACATAAAAGTTATATTTTGGGAGGATTGAGAATACTATAGATTCATTATCGATTGGAACCTTATAGAAAATTTTTAGATCATTGAATTTTGTGGTGATCTTTCAAATATCGAATGGGGTAGTTTAATGTTCTCAAAAAGGATTATGAATATTTTGAAAGTATCCATTTTTCACGAGTATAAGTGAACCAAATTAGTGGTATTTTTAACTACATTAAATAAAAGTTCAATGAAATATACTTGATTCAACAAGATACCCAGTAAATTCTACTAGATAGCTAATGGATTTCCTGGGTTTGATATCTACTATAGAAAATGCATTATAAGTCCACTATAGGATAGTGGATGGACTATGGGCTTCTAGAAGAAACCATCTTCCTTATATGATCCATAATATGGACAATTCTATACTACTGATTAGTCGATGTTCTTGATAAATATTTATTTCTAGTTCCAAAAGGCATTAGTTAGTTGGTACCTTTTATACAGCTACACCATCAAGAGTGTCATCCTCCACTTCATCTAAATCAATTTTTTGGATCTTATAAGCTAGTTCAACATACATTATAGATTAATTGGTATTTTTAAAATAATTTATTCTGACTTAAAATAGACTTTAATATTTAATTAGATTCCACTTATTGATATACAAATTAATACTAAAATTTACATAAATGAAAAATTTAGAAACGTTTTATGTTTTCTTATGATGAAAACACCATGAGAGATTGATAATGATAAAGAATAAGTTACACATGGTTTTAAGACATTGAATGTTTTAATTACATCATATGGTTCAAAAAAATGTAAAAAATTAGTGAACAAGATTTGAATAGTTGGGAAAATTTTAATAAGTTCATTATACTTATTAATGATGTCATGGGATCTCATGATTTTTAACACATAGAAAATTTTGAGAGTCATATTGAATGAAAAATATGATTTTATAGAATTAATTTTATATAGAAATAATTATATCATACGATGATAGTATTATTAATTCATGTATTAAACATAAAAATGGTTTTTGTATTCTTTCCATCAGGGAGAATGTTTTAAATATAATGATGATGGTTGTTAGGCAGAAAACTTATAAATTACAGAATAACTACTTCATCACGCAACACCTAAGTATTCCTACAACATAGTGGCCTGGAAAATAATTTTAAAGGAAGTAGAAGTAGTAGAAAAATGGAGAGGGAGAAGTTGATTGCAGTAATAGAATTTTTTATATTTCAAATTTCAAATTTAAATTAAAACACCTAATACACTACTTCTAGTTGAAAAATATATTTTTTTTATATAATGGAAAATAAATTTCTTTATGGAATAGTGAGGTAAAAAATACTAGATAATAATGAAATTGATTTTGTATGGAAATTATAATAGTATAATTATTTGAAAATAATTTTAGTGTTGAAGTATTGTGTGTAGTATAGTGTATGAAATAATAATAATGATCTCACAATAGTGAAAGATAATGAAGATGAATTAATAATAGCACCAAAATAACATAAAGGTAATCTCATCAATCCAATGACAGTTCTATTCTTAAACACATTTCTAATTATTGTATCTATGATAAATTGACATAAATAGATTTTGGAGACGTTTTGTAACATGATTATATGGTTATTACCTACTCATTTTAATTTATAATTTAATCCTAGTGGTTCATCTGATTTTATAAAAAATATGATCATGTATGGGATTAGATATCTCTTTTTGAGAGGTGAAATTAGTATATTTTTTGAATTTATCTGTAAAATTAATTATGGGTGTGAAATTATCATATTGACGCATTTTAACTATTGATGAAATTTTTTCAATAATAAGAAAATTAATATAATTATCAATAACTCCCCCCATTAGTGATTTTAATAGTCATGAGGGTATTTTTAAAAGGGTTCATATGCCCAATTTCATCATTGTTGGGTGAACAAGTGCTCTTCTTCTATAGGTATGGGAAAATGTGGATTTTCATCAACAATTGATATCTCAAAAATATCACTATAAAGAATATGTATCCAATACCAATGAATATTAAATTATTTGGTGAACATTGAAGAGAAAAATACTTATCAAATACGGTTCTTTAATTTGAATATAATCAGCTAATGGGGAGGACATAAGATATTTAAAACATAGTCTACCATATGCGATATAGGCACCATGGGTTCATTATAACGTCATTCAGACTTAATATTTCCCCTAAAATATTCAGGGACATGATGAATTGAGTCTTTGTAGACTAAATTGATTAATTTATGGTGGTATTTATTTAATATTAATAATTATTATTGAGTTTCTATGAGCCAATAAACCCAATGCATGATTTAGTGATGGAAGATATGATCTTTTCATTAAATAGTTGAAGAAATTACAACTAGTGGGAGAACTGTTGCATACAAACTGATCAAAAGATATAAAATTATATATTAATATATAATGGGTCGAGAATGTACCTATTAAGATAGATGGAGTTAATCATAGAATGGTATTTATCAACTCACTTCTATACTAGAAAATAATATAAGGAAGCTTCAGCTCTTAGTAGAAAGGAACCATATTTTCTATCCATGAAGAGTATTGAGAATGCCTTATAGTTATGGATATTAATATGAAGGATTTAAAACTAATAAATCTATTTAGGACATAATATATTCCATAAATGATCATATATATCCAAAATATGATCAAGGAGGCATAAAGAAATGATATAGAGCTTCAAATTTTTTTGGTAGATGTAACGCCCCGACCCTAGTTACCCAGAGTCGGTGCATTATTACATAACATTGGCATGATCATGAGAAAGATCAAGTCTCTAAAGACTGATTAGTTTAGTAGCCTTGGAATAACTAGATACATCCATAAATTTTTACATTACATCATAAAAAAAACATCGTGTCTTCATATCCCCTCATACTATCCCTGCAGGTCATTCATAAATTACTTCTTCATAATCCTGAAAAAAAAACATTGAAAGGGGTGAGCTCGGATGATCAGTAAGGATAACAATGTAGCGGAAGATTTCATAAATAAGCATAAACACTTAAGGCAATGTATAACTAAAACAAAAGCCTTTGAAACTTGAACTTCAGCATAAAATGGAAAAGGTAAAATGAAATAATGCCATTTACTTACTCACATGGATATTCTACTAGTCGAATGATCACATGCAATATCAATAACCACTTTCATAATGATGGAATGCATAATGCCAGACTATCATAACCACATAGCCAAGGCCTCGTGCCAAGACTACAAATAAGATTTTGCCAAGGCCTTGTGCCAAGACACTAGTTTGTCTCATGAGACCTACCGATGCATCGAGGAGCTATAACGGGCTCCACCCGTCACTTATTAAGTCCAATGCATTCCTCATATGAACAGGTTTAAACATAACATAAACATTCGTATTAAAACTAGCATACGAAATGTCAATACTTCTACCACAAACCATGAATGGTATAAAAATAGCACATTCATTGTCAAACATAACTCATTCGATACAATATGGAAGATTGTATTGTATCACATTAACCTCAATCAAGAATAATGAAGGATGTTGACATAGATGAAAATAATCATCAAAACTATTTGAGAGAAATATCCCCCTTTTTCTTGAAAACTTTTAAAAGTCACACTATTTGTCAAGAAGACATTCAAAAATAGATTTTTGAATCAAAGTGTCCCATACCACTTTGAAACTTTTAAAAGGATTTTTAATTTTAAAACTTTAATGTCCATATAAATAAATCCTTAAAACCATTTTTAAAACATGGACATTAATGAAAAAGATTTAGATGAATAAGTCTTTAAAACATTTAAAAATGGTATTTTAGTTAGAGATTATAACCAAAAGAGAGACACTTGAATGAAAATAATTGAGGTAATCAAAACTTTGTAATATCATGAGAATAAAGGGAATTCATGATATACTATGTCAAATTACATTATATACACCACATAAAAGTGATTTGGTGTATATCAACAAAGAAGTCTCAATGGAATGTAAGTTGAGATGAAATCTCTCATAAAGGCCATATCCTTAGGTTAAGGATAAATCAAAAACATAATTATGTGTGAAAAATATAAATACACTAAATATGATTGGATATTCAGTGTAAAACAATCAAAGTATATTCACACATATTCCTGTAAAAACAACACCAACGAATTGGATGTTTAACTCAACAAATGGTGAAAGAGTTAAAATTACTCTTATCAAATTCATATCAATGACTTGAGAATTATCAATGGAGTGATTATGTGTATCAAAAGTATATCCACAGGAAGGGGAGTGGAAATTATGTCATAATCAAATGAATAGTGATTCCACACATAATCTTGGGGTAATAATATCAATGAAATATGCGTAAAGCCAAATGAGTGGAAATTGAAATCTCAAATTCCCTTATTGATTAGGTAACATAAGAAACAAACACCCATGAAAGAAATATCATACCATGATGATGTAAATACCCATAAAATAAAGTATATTACACAATGAATACAATCATGGGTAGTACACATACACCACATGCAATAATTAAGTGGTGATCAATGGAATTCTCACGGAATTAAAAGTGAGACAAGAAACCCCTTACCACGTTAATCAACTGAGTCGCATGGCCAAAAGTTAATAACCACCAAATGATTTACAGAATAACATGAATATAAAGTGAATCATGATAATATATATCAAATGTAAGTACACAATACACCACTTTCAATAATTTAGTAGCAAACAATGGAAATCTCACAGAATTGAATTTGAGATAAGAGAATCCCTTACTTTGTACTTTTTCCTTGGTCGATGGTAGGTTTACCTCCTGTATAATGGTAAAATAATTGTTATTGAATAATACAAGAATCATTTACTTTAATATGATATCATATATGATCTTTTAACATTGATTTGTTAATATTATCTTAGAATTATCGTCATTTCGGGTGTTAACGGGTTCATTTTACTTTATATTCTTTGTTATGTGAGCCATATTCGTTATTAATGGGATGTATATTATTCATATCCAGAATGATATCAAGTCCTTAGATACTATTTTTAAATCATCAAATTATAATTATACTTGAATGGATATGATGGACAATGAATCTCATCGCGTTCGTGGAGACGGTAGTCCGTACGTACGCACGAACGCTACTTCCATTTAATTTTTCATTTTAAAAGTATTGAATCCAAATGATACATAGGTATATTATTATTCCAGTATAATATAATATTTTATATATGTTACTTAAGTTCATTAACACCATCCTTTATACGTTCCATGTGTGGTATGAACGAGTCATATCATTTTAAGGGGGCGGTAGTCCGCACTTCCTCAAATGAAATTATCGTATGTATATACAACATGAAACGAATAATGATATGAAATAAAATGGAATTACAGAAGCTTATATATAAAATATATATCATTAATATCATATTTAATTATAGTTCCATCATAATGGCCACCATGAGAGGTGGTAAGATGTATTTGAACAATCATCGTTTCGTGAGGCGTTAGTTTGCCATCCACATAAACATTATGTTCATCATCCATTAGATGGAGTTGTGTGTATGTGTAGTTTGAATCCTTCTTATAAAAACATCCTAGTATATTTTGGATACTGGTGTTGTTACAAAAGAAAGGAAATAAAAAGAGTTTGGGGGTTGGAGAAGCAAAATAAATGAAAATAATTTAAGAGAAATCGTTACCTTTAATTTAGGTAACTCACTTTAGTTGGAACCAAAGGACTTCTTGAAATGCTTTCTGCCTAATGGGAAGCTTCAAGGAGGAGGAGAGGGATGTGGGGAGATTATTTGGGCAGGGTTTGGACGAGCCAAGTGGCTTGAGAGGTGTGAGGAATGAGTAGAAGTGGTCTCCTTTTATAAGGGAGAGGAGGGGCTCTTTAGGAAAGAGTGAAAGTATTACTTTATAATATAATTATATTCGGTTTATAATGGTCCAAAAATCATTGAGGTCGAAGATACGATGACTCATATTCTAAATAACATCAACCAATAAGAATTGGACAGGTTTGAGATAATATTTTAATCATTATAATCTTATTTATTTCAATTATTTATTAATGAGGTAAACATTGCATCATTATTGTGTCATTAATAATTTAAATTATTTGATGTCTAAAAATTATAAATAAAATATCATTATGTAGGACATCATTTTATCTTTCTAATGAATATTTATAATCGAAAATCCAACATGTATAACCCTATGTAAAAATTGTTATTCTAAAAGATATATGCTTGTGTCATTTTTGTATTCATTTTAACTTAATTAAAATAAAGTATCATTATCACTTACAAGTGGATCCATGGGGTCCCAAAATCGACCCAAAGATGCCCATGGTCGACCATGTATCAACCAATAGGGTTAAGACACGTTTTAGGGTAATTTAGTATTATTATAATATTATTTTTTAACCCTTATTTACCGGATTTACCCTTAACCATGGTAAATAAAATATTTACCGCAGTAATTATTCAAAATGTCTAAAAATAAAAGTTACCTATTTACACAATTTGAACATCCTGATTCCAAATATGGAATCCATTTTCTTAAATTCAAAACACAGAAGTGGAAGAAATTAATTTAAAATTAATTCCCGCTGTTAAAATAAAAAGCGTGTTTTTAAGAGATAATAACTATCAAAAGATTGACACTCGTTTATGTCTGGTTTAATTGTGAAATTATGTCCAATGACAAACATTAAATTAAATGGTAAAAATATATTCTAAATATACTTTAAAACCACTCAAATTCATAATTTATCAATATTAATTATTTTGATTAAAAAAGTTGTTTTTAATTAAAATTTAGTAATTTTCACTATTCATCAAAATATAAAAGTTATCCGAAAAGTACCAAAATTTCACCCTAGGCTAATTTCGATATTCCGAATCCAAAAATGAAGTCCATTTTGAAATATAAAATATATATGATTTCAAAAAGTAGGTATTACTATTCACAACGGCTAGTTTAATTAGTTGTGGTGTGTGTTAGAACTCGAGGTTGCGTACAACACACGCTATCGCATTATTCGAAGGGAAACGTACCGTGGAAGCTTGGGGTGTTACATTCTCCCCTCCTTCAATAAATTGCGTCCTCGCAATTTTTAAAATTTTGCTTGGTAATATAATGGAAAGTCCCACATCGGAAAAATAGTCAATAAAACTATCACTTTAAAAGAAAGAAAGAGGGGTATAAGGGTCATCCAAGATAACCCATACTAGGATTCCATGTAAGAAAACATGGATATGGATGATAAACTAAGTGTCAAGTTCTGATGGAGAGGGATAGGAATCATGATCAGGAGAAAGTTAACAATGAGAAAACCACAAACTTGTGTTGGGACAAACGACCATTAATCTCCTAGTAGGAAAGTAAACAGACAACATTTTTTTTAAGTTACATTACATAAGGAAGAGGAATTCATTTATGATATTGACTAAGAACATTATGAGATATACTTACATTTTAAGTAGATTTTCATTTTTTAATAAATTTCCACCACTAACTCAATTTTTTTTTAAACGATGAGTATTCAAGAAGACTTGGTCACACTGGAAGAGCTAGAATAAACTTCTATAAAATCACATGATCCATGCAGGATAAACTATATATTTACATTGTCTTTGAATATTAATCAAAACCAAAATGGTTAGTGAATGATCTAATGATCCCCCAAAAGGATATTCATTGAGATAAATATGCACTAATATTAATTTCTAAAATTAAACCAACAATACCCCAAAGTTAAATAGATACCATTCAATAACCAATTGTCCTTAAAATCCTTTAATATAATCCAAACTAATATTGAAACCCAAATCATAGAAGAATTTTATTACGTAGTCTCCCATGTTACATTGTATCTCCAAATGACATCAAATACTCTTAAAGTCACATACTTAAAAGTAATTAACATCATCACATATTCTCTGTTATAGATTAATAATTTCTATAAATAACCCAAATCACTACAAATCAACAATAAAAACGTAGATAAAAAAAATCCACCATTACTCTACAAATGAAACCCCATTATATTCTATTTTCCTTGGGCATATAGTGTTTCCAACAAAGCGAACATCTTCCAAAATAACATTTATCACTTAATCACCAAATCATTTTCCTATACCAAGGGTATTCATTTGATAAGACATAAGAACCCAAATCATCTTATTATTGATCAATAAAATCATTTAACAAAAAAAATAGTCACATTAACCAGGGACTTCACGTAGTCCAGTGGTAGGCGATAAATCCCAATCGCACTTTGGTTGTGGGTTCGATTCCCACAGCTTTGTCCGACGCGACGGGTTGTCACACGGTCTACGTGTTGTCCTTTTTCAAAAACTATATTTTATAATATTACCAAAATGAGATAAATTCCTCAAAATAACATAATTTAATCACAAATGTTATATCATACTTTGCATTTTTATCCCAAATTATAATAAATTATAATTTTCTCAAACCCCAATGATCATATAAAACCAAATGGTTTTTTATACCTATATCCACAAGAGAAGAGACAATTCTTCCTCAAATATCATTCTCACATGGCAAACTGCGGGGTTACAAATACAAGAGAAAATTATTCCAAAGTAAACCCATTAATAAAGATCACTAACACTTTTAAACATTTCACCATCCATTTATTTCCACATAGGTTCTTCATCATATGTTCCTCGGGTTCCCACATTGCCTCTTCCATCTTATGATTTCTCCATAGATCTTTTACCAGACGAGTCATCCGGTTTCTCAACACTTGATCTTTGGTATGAAGAATTCTGATAGGCTCTCCAAAATAAGATAGATCTGGTTCCAGTTATAATTCTTCATAGGTGAATACATGCGTTGGGTCAGGCATGTATTTTGTCACTAGAGATATGTGGATCACAACATGAACTCTGGAGAGACTAGGCGGATTTTCCTTTCGGTAGAATGCGTTCATGTGTCACAATGGTACCTCAGGAATTTTTCCAAATCATCTACTTCCTTTACCCAAAAACTCCTCATCCATTTTGGATTATATCGATGGAAGCATCGATGCATCATAAAAAAATAGGTATTTCTTATATATAATTTGGAGACATCGTCTTTAACATGTTTTTTTAGAAAACTTCTCACTGATTCATCTTCAAATATTTCAAAATAAGGTTTTGGTAAATCAGTTTTCGTATATCCCAAAAGACATAAATATATAATTTGATACATATAGGCTGCTCGAAGTTCTCCCTCTTCTGCAGCATCTAGAAAATCATTTAGTGCATCGTAATTTTGAGATAAAGTGAATAATTTGAAAAGACCCTGATGGTACTTCCCACGCTTAGCGTGGTAAGAAAGTTGAGAGCGCAACATTATCCCACAGTCGGTACTTGATCCTTGAAAGAAGCGTGCAATGCTAGAGGTATTGGATGTCTCATAAAGTTTTTTGCATGTAACTTGGACATTTGAAAAGGTTTCAACATCGTCTGCGCATGACTTCTGGATAATAATTGTAAGTAGTTCTTCAGGAAGAGAGAGAAGAGTTGTTCGTGATCTTGCTCCCTCCATGTTTCAACTAAAAAAATAAAATACAATTAGGGTTTTTGAATACTTATCTAATAGGAATAAAAAAAGACATAATAGGATAATCTTGTAATTGAACAATATATCCTAACTTGGGGTACCCTATGTTAAAATCTACATTATCCACTATCTATTTGCCGACATATATTCTTAGGGGCATTTTTTGTATTCCCTTAATAATGGTTTATACTAATCTTGTGAATTTACCAAAGCATATTCCCCCGGGAGTGTCGTAACCAAGAGTGCAGCAAGGCCCGTTGTCGTGTACCAGTTCCCGTTCGAGTCTAGCTCAAAGCGGTGTTTTCGGGTTTTATCCCTAGGTACATCGGTGCCAGAGCCACCTCTACCTGCTCGTATCCAGACAGGGATGTATTGCTTGGAAAACTCACAAAATCATTACAATACCAAAATTCTAGGAAGTTCTTCTATACTAATCCTCAAAGTTCATCTTAGGTCTACGTGCTCTAATCAGAGTTTATCTAAATCTAGCTTCCAAGGTTTGTACTAAACTTCCTCTGATACCAACTGTAACGCCCCGACCCTAGTTACCCAGAGTCGGTGCATTATTACATAACATTGGCATGATCATGAGAAAGATCAAGTCTCGAAAGACCGATTAGTTTAGTAGCCTTGGAATAACTAGATACATCCATAAATTTTTACATTACATCATAAAAAAAACATCTTGTCTTCATATCCCCTCATACTATCCCTACAGGTCATTCATAAATTACTTCTTCATAATCCTGAAAAAAAAACATTGAAAGGGGTGAGCTCGGATGCTCAGTAAGGATAACAATGTAGCGGAAGATTTCATAAATAAGCATAAACACTTAAGGCAATGTATAACTAAAACAAAAGCCTTTGAAACTTGAACTTCAGCATAAAATGGCAAAGGTAAAATGAAATAATGCCATTTACTTACTCACATGGATATTCTACTAGTCGAATGATCACATGCAATATCAATAACCACTTTCATAATGATGGAATGCATAATGCCAGACTATCATAACCACATAGCCAAGGCCTCGTGCCAAGACTACAAATAAGATTTTGCCAAGGCCTTGTGCCAAGACACTAGTTTGTCTCATGAGACCTACCGATGCATCGAGGAGCTATAACGGGCTCCACCCGTCACTTATTAAGTCCAATGCATTCCTCATATGAACAGGTTTAAACATAACATAAACATTCGTATTAAAACTAGCATACGAAATGTCAATACTTCTACCACAAACCATGAATGGTATAAAAATAGCACATCCATAGTCAAACATAACTCATTAGATACAATATGGAAGATTGTATTGTATCACATTAACCTCAATCAAGAATAATGAAGGATGTTGACATAGATGAAAATAATCATCAAAACTATTTGAGAGAAATATCCCCCTTTTTCTTGAAAACTTTTAAAAGTCACACTATTTGTCAAGAAGACATTCAAAAATAGATTTTTGAATCAAAGTGTCCCATACCACTTTGAAACTTTTAAAAGGATTTTTAATTTTAAAACTTTAATGTCCATATAAATAAATCCTTAAAACCATTTTTAAAACATGGACATTAATGAAAAAGATTTAGATGAATAAGTCTTTAAAACATTTAAAAATGGTATTTTAGTTAGAGATTCTAACCAAAAGAGAGACACTTGAATGAAAATAATTGAGGTAATCAAAACTTTGTAATATAATGAGAATAAAGGGAATTCATGATATACTATGTCAAATTACATTATATACACCACATAAAAGTGATTTGGTGTATATCAACAAAGAAGTCTCAATGGAATGTAAGTTGAGATGAAATCTCTCATAAAGGCCATATCCTTAGGTTAAGGATAAATCAAAAACATAATTATGTGTGAAAAATATAAATACACTAAATATGATTGGATATTCAGTGTAAAACAATCAAAGTATATTCACACATATTCCTGTAAAAACAACACCAACGAATTGGATGTTTAACTCAACAAATGGTGAAAGAGTTAAAATTACTCTTATCAAATTCATATCAATGACTTGAGAATTTTCAATGGAGTGATTATTTGTATCAAAAGTATATCCACAGGAAGGGGAGTGGAAATTATGACATAATCAAATGAATAGTGATTCCACACATAATCATGGGGTAATAAAATCAATGAAATATGCGTAAAGCCAAATGAGTGGAAATTGAAATCTCAAATTCCCTTATTGATTAGGTAACATAAGAAACAAACACCCATGAAAGAAATATCATACCATGATGATGTAAATACCCATAAAATAATGTATATTACACAATGAATACAATCATGGGTAGTACACATACACCACATGCAATAATTAAGTGGTGATCAATGGAATTCTCACGGAATTAAAAGTGAGACAAGAAACCCCTTACCACATTAATCAACTGAGTCGCATGGCCAAAAGTTAATAACCACCAAATGATTTACAGAATAACATGAATATAAAGTGAATCATGATAATATATATCAAATTTAAGTACACAATACACCACTTTCAATAACTTAGTAGCGAACAATGGAAATCTCACGGAATTGAATTTGAGATAAGAGAATCCCTTACTTTGTACTTTTTCCTTGGTCGATGGTAGGTTTACCTCCTGTATAATGGTAAAATAATTGTTATTGAATAATACAAGAATCATTTACTTTAATATGATATCATATATGATCTTTTAACATTGATTTGTTAATATTATCTTAGAATTATCGTCATTTCGGGTGTTAACGGGTTCATTTTACTTTATATTCTTTGTTATGTGAGCCATATTCGTTATTAATGGGATGTATATTATTCATATCCAGAATGATATCAAGTCCTTAGATACTATTTTTAAATCATAAAATTATAATTATACTTGAATGGATATGATGGACAATGAATCTCATCGCGTTCGTGGAGACGGTAGTCCGTACGTACGCACGAACGCTACTTCCATTTAATTTTTCATTTTAAAAGTATTGAATCCAAATGATACATAGGTATATTATTATTCCAGTATAATATAACATTTTATATATGTTACTTAAGTTCATTAACACCATCCTTTATACGTTCCATGTGTGGTATGAACGAGTCATATCATTTTAAGGGGGCGGTAGTCCGCACTTCCTCAAATGAAATTATCGTATGTATATACAACATGAAACGAATAATGATATGAAATAAAATGGAATTACAGAAGCTTATATATAAAATATATATCATTAATATCATATTTAATTACAGTTCCATCATAATGGCCACCATGAGAGGTGGTAAGATGTATTTGAACAATCATAGTTTCGTGAGGCGTTAGTTTTCCATCCACAGAAACATTATGTTCATCATCCATTAGATGGAGTTGTGTGTATGTGTAGTTTGAATCCTTCTTATAACAACATCCTAGTATATTGTGGATACTGGTGTTGTTACAAAAGAAAGGAAATAAAAAGAGTTTGGGGGTTGGAGAAGCAAAATAAATGAAAATAATTTAAGAGAAATCGTTACCTTTAATTTAGGTAACTCACTTTGGTTGGAACCAAAGGACTTCTTGAAATGCTTTCTGCCTAATGGGAAGCTTCAAGGAGGAGGAGAGGGATGTGGGGAGATTATTTGGGCAGGGTTTGGACGAGCCAAGTGGCTTGAGAGGTGTGAGGAATGAGTAGAAGTGGTCTCCTTTTATAAGGGAGAGGAGGGGCTCTTTAGGAAAGAGTGAAAGTATTACTTTATAATATAATTATATTCGGTTTATAATGGTCCAAAAATCATTGAGGTCTAAGCTAAGATGACTCAAATTCTAAATAACATCAACCAATAAGAATTGGACAGGTTTGAGATAATATTTTAATCATTATAATCTTATTTATTTAAATTATTTATTAATGAGGTAAACATTGCATCATTATTGTGTCATTAATAATTTAAATTATTTGATGTCTAAAAATTATAAATAAAATATCATTATGTAGGAAATCTTTTTATCTTTCTAATGAATATTTATAATCGAAAATCCAACATGTATAACCCTATGTAAAAATTGTTATTCTAAAAGATATATGCTTGTGTCATTTTTGTATTCATTTTAACTTAATTAAAATAAAGTATCATTATCACTTACAAGTGGATCCATGGGGTCCCAAAATCGACCCAAAGATGCCCATGGTCGACCATGTATCAACCAATAGGGTTAAGACACGTTTTAGGGTAATTTAGTATTATTATAATATTATGTTTTAACCCTTATTTACCGGATTTACCCTTAACCATGGTAAATAAAATATTTACCGCAGTAATTATTCAAAATGTCTAAAAATAAAAGTTACCTATTTACACAATTTGAACATACTGATTCCAAATATGGAATCCATTTTCTTAAATTCAAAACACAGAAGTGTCAGAAATTAATTTAAAATTAATTCCCGCTGTTAAAATAAAAAGCGTGTTTTTAAGAGATAATAACTATCAAAAGATTGACACTCGTTTATGTCTGGTTTAATTGTGAAATTATGTCCAATGACAAACATTAAATTAAATGGTAAAAATATATTCTAAATATACTTTAAAACCACTCAAATTCAAAATTTATCAATATTAATTATTTTGATTAAAAAAGTTGTTTTTAATTAAAATTTAGTAATTTTCACTATTCATCAAAATATAAAAGTTATCCAAAAAGTACCAAAATTTCACCCTAGGCTAATTTCGATATTCCGATTCCAAAAATGAAGTCCATTTTGAAATATAAAATATATATGATTTCAAAAAGTAGGTATTACTATTCACAACGGCTAGTTTAATTAGTTGTGGTGTGTGTTAGAACTCGAGGTTGCGTACAACACACGCTATCGCATTATTCGAAGGGAAACGTACCGTGGAAGCTTGGGGTGTTACAGTAGAAACAAAATGAATATTTAAAAATTCCACATCAAAAAGTATGGTTTCATTTGGTTTATAAAAAGTCCCTATGTTCCATCATTGATAAAGTTCAATAAATTATTATTAGATTATGTACATAGATCATAATTCTATTTTCATCCTATAATTAAAAGGTTATACTGATATCACTGAGATAGTGTTTGTTTAGAAAACACGAAGAATTATATTTTTGAGAAAATATAAGTGCTCTTGGTGTGTAATAATGTAAAATTATAGTGTCAAATGTATAGAGGGATTCTGTATTCATTATCCATACCAATACAGAAATGAAACAAAACCACTACTGACATTGTCATGGGTCATTGAAAAACACTTGAAAGAAACAAAAAAAATATGATTTTTGGTGGATCAACTCATCAAGAATACTTTCTTAATCATCATTAGATGATATTTCTCACTCAATAAAATTTATGAGGTATATTTAAAGTAAATAATGAAGATTTTGGGACTACCGTGTTTGATCATTCCTGATCAAGATCAATGGTTTCCCTCTATATTATAGAGGAGTCTACAACATGCCCAGAATTCTAATTTGAACTTTATAATGTACTATGATACAAGTATTGATGAAAAATATAAAATTAAATTTAGAACTCTTGAAAACTTAATAATAACATAAATGATTAAATTCAAAGGTGGATAGGATAAAAATATTCTATTGGTTGACCTCACATAAAATAGTAGTATCCACTGATGTTTTATCATAACCCCATGTGATCCTCTATATAGGAAGGTATATAGGATACCTACATGTCAAGATGATTTTTTTTAATGGAATCTTATTAAAAATAAAATTATAAAAATATGATTAATAATGATTAAGAAACTTATAAAATCATTAAATCCACAAAGAGTTAATAGAAGAGTTATTATATAAAACACCAACGATACTTGGTGTTTGAATTTAGAGACAAAGTTTCCTACCATATATCACTATGAAAGATATTTTGAAGTTTATAATTAAATTAAATCTTATTCCTATGTACATTGTCCTATTTATGATTCTATATTTCATAGGAGTTGTGTCATATTAAGTAGAACTTACACTAAATGATGAAAAAGTTCTTAATAAGTTACATTTTACTCTCCTCAGGAAGTACATACCAAATCCCTCACATTTATATAATAGAGAGGTGTAATTACTGAAAAATGAAATCTTATATTTGGATAACTCATTAAATATCTAGGATCATAGAGAAAATTTGTATGAAAAAATGTAACTGAGCATGTTAATGCACTTTTAAGGAAGAGGAAACACAATAACATGAGGGCGAAATAAAAAATTTTACCCTTTGATATTTTATAACAAATGTGAGATTTTAAATTTCTTGGTATAAATTTATAGAATAGGGAAATATATAACTACCCATAATTTCCCACATGGCATTTTTTTTCTTACTATAATTGTGTTCCATATTACAATTTATGATATAGAATAAAAAATATTAAAACTAAAAAACACATTTTTATTTCATCAACACAATAAAATTGTACATCAATAATATATAGAGTCCAAAAAATTTAATACAGTATAATGTGACAATAAAAAAATTAATAGAATAGAACATTTTAGTTCATATTGATCTCTTGGAATTGTAACACCCATGGAAAACACTATAAAAAGAAACAAAAATTAGAACTGCATAAATAATATTGATGTTAAAGAATATATAACCTTGATAGTAATTGATGTGAATGACTAATGGAGGTAATATGAGGTATTTTTAGAAATAATAAAAAATATTACATTTAGAAAATTAACCTAATCAATAGAAATAGTAACATAAACCTTAAAATAGTAATCTGAATGTTAAAATAGTAAATTAACTAATAAAATAGTATAATCTCATGTAAATAATATTTAGAATAAATAAATTTAGAAAATATATATTTTAAAACACTATAAAATAAATTTTCAAATAATAAAACTCAAAATAATTTGTAACGTGCATTTTTATAAAAATTATTCTTATATATTATAAAAATGAAATTTATAAAAATTAAAATTACATAAAATAGATTTTTTATCAATTTGATACAATTTTTAGTCATAATTTTCCAATTATATAATGTTAAATTTTTTAAAAAAAATTTGATTAATTTAAAATTTTGGGAAAATAGTAATAATATAGTTTTCAAAATAATTGTCTTTTTTGATTTATTTCTTATGTAACAATGAATTTATTAATGGTAAAATTTTTATGGATTAAATTTTTTTTAATAAGATAAATTATTCATTTAATAATCATAAACTCAGTTTCCAAACATAAAAAGTAGTTTCTAATTTCTAAAAAAATAATGTATAAAATTTAATTTTATTCATTTTATATTTAATTTTTTTAAGATAATATGTTTATTATTAGTATGGTTTAGAATTTAAAATAACATGAAATTTAATTGAAATATGATTCCTAATTTTAAATATGACACATATTGAAAGTTTATCATTGGAAAAAAAATTATTCAACATTTTTAACAAAAAACCCCAACACTCAAGTATAAATACCCCAACCCCCTTAACTTTAAAAATCACCTCCCATATTCTAACTTAAAGCCTAATATATTCCCAATTACCTCCTCCAAATACTTCTAAAAACCCTATGGATTTTCTTATTTCTTCCAATCTCGATCCCTCAAGCTTTAGTATCTAATAAAGGAATAAAGTTCAACAAAGTGGTAACCCCGCAATCCTATTTTTCTAGATTTTTTACTTAATAATCTTCCTAATCTACAAATATTTTTATTTTTTGGTAATAATTATATTTTTTATATTTTTATAATATGTAACCACTATCATGATAAAAAATAATTATTCTTAATATAATAAAATTATATATACTCCTCCCATTTGACATGTCCTATTACTAGTCGGTTACATACATATATAAGGATGTTTTATATTGTATACCTATCACAAAATAAATTTATAGATAGGGCATATTATTTATTATATATAATTTTCTTTATTTTCTTCTAATAATTTGGAAGTAATATGAAAAAATATAAATTACAATGAAAAAAATGATGCGACTCAAATGATAATGGTATAATTCAAAGTAAACATGTCATAAAACCTTTTCAAATATAACCAAACTAAAAATAATAAATAAATTATCATTGTTATAATTGAATAACAAAAATAATTTGATTAATATTTTATTTACATACACTCTCCTTGTGTTTTTTGAAATATTGTATAGATTCTTTTTGAGACCATACATCGAGACAGTGTGTGATTCTGAGGCTCGATGTTCTTGGAATAAATTTTTGAAAAATACTAAAATATTAAATAGTACAATAATGTGGTTTCTTGAAAATGGGAATAAATTCTATAGGGGTTTCTAAATCATAAATTTTAGGGCACTATTGTGTTCAAAAAAGAAGATTTACCCTAGGTGTGACTTATCATTGGTCGAGGAGGGCCAATTGTGGAAAGTCGTCATGGGCACTTAAATGAATATAATAAATTAAGAAAATTTATTTTATTTCTGTTTTCGATGTAGAGACTGATGAATTTTTAATAATCCCATTAGCATAGATCTATGGTTTTGCTCATAACCCTAGAATCCTCTATAGTCCCTTGAGGGAGAGAGATCTAGAGGACCCTCTCCGCATGAGATGATTCAATTTTGGATCAGATATCAATGAATGTTATTATTGGAAGATCACAATAATGACAATGATGTGGAGACCTATATTCATCATCAAGTGATCCAAAATTGAATAAGGGTGTGTTATTTTTATTCTTCTTTCCCATTATGGATTCTAATGATGAACACAGACTAATCCCTGACCAGGTTATCCCGTATATTGATCATGCTTACAAAATGGGATGATACTTTTTGGATTTGATGGGAAATTAATCTTGTGGTTATATTATTTTTTTTATTTTCATTCTAAAGGATATACATCGATATTGATAGAAACATATTTTGATGTTTGTTTCTCTCTTTGATTCTTGTTCATTTCTCCTGCATTCATCATTCATCCCAAGAATTATTCGGTTGACCAGCAACTCGACATGTCCTGATAAATCGATCATTGTGCCCTTGATTATTGGAACAATGATCCAATATCATAGATCTTGGATCAGAACTACATAAAGGAGGTGTGATGATAAACATAAAGTGATTTAGAGGACATAGGATCCCTGAATCCAAATTCATTGGTGTTCTTCAGTGTGGAACAAATAACGATGATTTAGTCCATTTTGTGACCAAATTATAAGAAGAAATGCATTGTTTTGAAGATGGGATAACTCGATGATCTTGGATCTCTAGTTTCACAGTGAATCACTCGTTGAGTCAAAGGTTTGTAACATTGGAATCATGCAGGGGAAGATCTATTAATTATGAAAAATCATGAACCACACGACATGTAATATGGATTACATGGCATGTGGGGCCCTATTTGCAGTTTCTAGGGTTTCAAGATAAAGTTAAGGATCACACGATGTGTGACCACTTCACATAGTGTGTGACCTATCCTGGGTAACTCCGCGAGTACATGGGATATTCACGAACATGGGGTGGAGGACATGGGTTTCATACACGGCATTTACTCCCCTACATGGCATGGTCTAAACCATGTAAAGAGACTACCACATGTATTGCTACATGGGTAGGTTCACATGGGATGCTGCCATGTACTAGAACACATTCATAGCACATGATAAAATCCTCGAATGAAGGAAATTGAATATGACTCCATCTATAGGTTTGGTACCCATCTTTTACATGGCATGATTTGGAATGACACGAGCGATTGTACACAAGTATTATTTGGGGTCAAAGGACATGAATTATGACTCTACTACATGTTGTGTACACCTTTATACATGGATTGATCCCTTTTTCTTCCATATCTTGGACATGTTTACTTATTTCACATTCCCTTTATTTTTTTTCTGATGTTATGTGGGAATTATTTCTTACTCTTAGGACTACGATCCCTTCAGCATGAATTCTAGGATATAGTTGTTTGAATCCCCTAACAGGTATGTAGTAACATCCTCTATTCAATATTTCCTCCCTAGGTAGAGTTTTTGATATCAATGTGAAAAAACACTATGCAGGCGCTGATCCTCTACATAGCAAGTTGATCTAGATTTATTTTTTGGTATCACCCCTATGGCATTGGCAATGGCCTTGATTTATTGTATCATATCTCTCTTTAGATATATCATCATATCTTCCTGATGATGAGACCCAATGAGAAGTACCTCTCATATGAACTTCTTCAATGCCATTATACTCAAGAGTTTTTTCGCTCAGCTGAGTGCTTTGTGGAATCATTGAGCTGAATTCCCAGGTATTACGGTATGCAGTTGTTGGGACATACCTCTTGACTGTGTGTCTTGGTTGAGTATAACTAGATATAATTTTTATATGTGTTTTAGACATGTACCTTTGTAGTGCTGACTGTATGTTATTTTTTTCATTTCTCTCTTATTTCATGGTGTCCTACAATTATTTTTATACTCACCCCTTCATGGTAGTTTCCCTCACGTGTGGTGTCTTGGGCATAAGATTGACCTTTTGATAGAGTTTAAGGTGGACCTGGACCAAATTGTTATTTGTGAGACTGGAAAGACCATTTTTTATTCCTATGGCTTTCACACAACATCTCTAGAACCTTTTTCCTTTAGGTTCCACTCATGTTATAGACTTCTTGTAGTGGGATTGTATTACAAACCTATTTACATTACATACTTTCTTTTGTGCTCTGGTTGTGGGATGTTGTGGTATGCATGAATTGTTTTCATAGTGGTTATCAAATTTCATGATTTTTTGTTCTTGTAGATGTTTTCATGCCTATATGGGCATAATAAACGCCTCCCATGTTAATGATATATATACCCCATTCTATCCACCAACCCCTAGTCTATTGGAGGCAGGCATGGGGAGAAGCGATACAGGCCCCACTAGGATGAGTCATGAAATATTTGTATCAAAGGTGGTTAGTTCTGCTTTAGGACCAAGTGTTTGTGAGACATGTTTGGGTCAACATTTTAAAGTGTTTTGAGTTTGCATTTCAGGCTAGGGACTCCAATGTTGGTGTAGTATAAAACGTATCCATACACCAAGATTCTAATATCCTACCTTTCAACTCAGCACATGAAATCCCACGTTGTTGGGAAAATAATTATACAAGTATCATATAAGAATGGGTTGTGGTCTCCTTATCCTTCTTATTTTATCTCCCCAGATATACTCATCAGCCATTATACATCTCATTTTCTTATAGGATGCCTCCTCGATGCATACCAGCTATGATTCAGCAGCTTGATCATGAGGATGACCCCCTCAGTGATGAGGCTTGGATACATTGATCAGTTCACCATATGTCACCACAAGGTGGGGTACCATCCTAACCACCACTTGTAGAGAATCATGTTGTCCCCGTAGTATGATTGGAAAAGGATAGTAGGCTAAGAGTGCTTCACAAACTTCGGTGATAGAGAACCCTTTGGTTTTGAACCAAGACCAACCCATAGGCTGCTGAAAAATAGTTTTAGGCGGTGACTAATGTTTTTTGTCTAGTTAGGATGCTAGAGGATCAAATGGATGTCCTGGATGTGAGACTTCTACATGTATCAATGGGATGGTGGTGGATTGTGGACATCCAGACTCACGAAGAGGGAACTCTTTCATTAACATAGTTTTAGTTCAACTTTAGGGAGAATTTATCACTAGTTACGCTGAGATATGTGAATATACAAGAGATTTTTCATCTCTAGCAGGAAAGCATGACAATAGCTGATTATTCAACGAGGTTCACCAACCATTCCAAGTACTCGATGGATATGGTTTGAGATTAGTACATCATGTCTTAGACCAATTATTAAGGTATGTGTAGAGACATAAAAGAAAGCATTATCCCTCTAGGAATTTTGACATATGTGGGTGTTCTTGGGCGGCCATTAGAGGTTGAATGCTTCTTGGTTGAGGAAATACTGCAGGTGATATTCAGTAGTGGATGGGAAGGAAAAGAGACCTTGGAAGTAGCGAGAAGACATCAGTCCTAGGGATATAGAGTTGGGAAGCATTTCAAGAATAGGTCTTGGGGAAGAGGATTTTTAGTTTATGGATCACAGGGCGTGTCCATCCATTCTAGAGAGAGGTGGTGTTATTCATGATATGACATTGGACATCTTGCTCAAGATTTTCCCACCCACCATACTACTGACAGGGAGACTATGGATGGAAGACTGGGGCATAGATAGTGATATGAATATTCCGATTCACATGACATAGGATGTGATAGAGTACTTGGGAGAGTATCAAAAGGTGGTCGACATTTTTCCTTGCTACCATCACCACCTCCAAGGGGTCTACATAAGACTCTTGGAGATGTAGGATAAGGAGGGGAAAACTGCATGTAGTTGAGGTATATGAGCCATGGGTTGCAGGAATGAATTGAGGTATGATCTGTGTATTTTGTAGTTTAGCTGAAGTACTGATAGAAACAGGTTCTAGTCATTTCTTTCTCACCAAATATCTTTTTTGACACCTAGATATTTTGAATAAACTGTTGAGTCGACCGTTATGCTTAGAGACACCTACTGGATAAGAATCAGTGATCACACACTTATGCTAATAGTGTGACCAGACCCTTAGAGGACAAAGTTTCGGTTAGAACCTCTTGGTGGAAGATTCAAGGTCTTATAACATCATTCTTGGTAGGGATTGGTTATCTACAATCTATTCCCAAATTGAATATATTTATAGAGTGGTGTAGTGTGACTTTCGTGATGGAATGAGATTTACCTTTGTTGGTGAAAGGAAAATACAGTAAGCACATAATGTATTCATTAATTTGATAGTATGGATGATTACATATCAGTTGTCTAGACTTACCCATGGTGCAGCAGATGTTATGAGCTTCCAGTTTCATATAGTGGTGGAAAAATATTAGGATGTCTTTCCATAATATAATCCAAGATTATCTCTCCATTAGGAAATAGAAATATTCATTGATTTAGACCACGTTAAAACACCAATATCTATACCAATGTATTAGATGGATTCTATAGAGCTTCATGAGCTAAGGGTGCAGTTGGATGGATTCTTGAGGAAGGGATTTGAGAGACCCAGTGTTTCACCCTAGTCATCCTTAGTTCTGTTTTCCCAAAATAAAGATGGGAACCTGAGGTTGTGTGTGGACTACCAATCCATGAAAAAGGTGACTATGAAGAACAATTATCCAAAACCGAGGGTCGATAACCTCATTGATTAGGTGAAAGGGGAACAATGGTTAATAAAGGGTGACCACAGATCGGGCTATCACCAATTTCGTGTATGGGACGAGGATATACAAAAGTTGGCCTTCATATTTGTTTAAGGTCAATATGAGTACTTGGTGATTCCCTTTAGCATGAAGAATACCCTAGTAGTGTTCTTAAGACTCGTGAACTTGATCATTGATCCTTAATTAGATCGGTTTTTGGTAGTCTTCATTGATGATATCCTTGTGTACTCTGTGTCCAAGGAGGAACCTGTGAGGCACTTAAGGATAGTTATGGATGTACTATGAGAGTATTAGATCTATCATAAACTATCGATGTTCTAGTTATTTATTTAGGAGACCCACTTTTTGGAACTTGTTATCTCAGTTGATGGATTCATAGCAGAATTGGCCATGGTCAAAGAGGTTTTATCATTAGAGCCACCAAAGAATAAAAAAATGTGTAGAAATTCCCTTGGATAGCATGGTATTATCAGAGGTTCATACCTTATTTCTCAAGGATATAAGAACCTATGATATATTCGACTAGAAATGGGTAGGATTTCATGGGGATAGAGAAGTTTATGTAGGATTTTTAGTAGTTGAGGCAGAGTTTGACAAGCATTATGATCCTGAGATTTCCAGATGTGGGTGTCGAGTACATAGTGATCTGCGATGCATCAGGAACTGGGCATAGTTGTGTCCTGATTTAGAGGCGAGCAGTGATTGCCTATTGTTAATTTCGGTTGAGACCACATGAGAAGAACTATAAGACCCATGATCTTGAGTTATAATTGTTAGTATTTTCATTTAATATGTGGTGACACTGCCTGATGGAAAAGTGGTTTATCATCTAATCTGATCACAATAATCTCATGTATATCTTCTCTCTGAAGGATATAAACTTGAAATAGAGTTTATTCATAGTGGTCATGTAGTACTATGAATTTGAGATTGTATACACTCCAAGGAAGGGAAACATGGTGAAATATTCTCTCATCATGAGATATTGTTCGTAGTTGTTTAATGAGGCATTAGAGAAATTGGGCTCATTGCAGTTATCCTTTATAGATAGAGATGGTGAAGCGTACATCTAGTCAATAATTGTTACCCCTTCACACATATAGTGAGTTATGGAGTCAGAACCTAGGGATACCATATTTGAGATCCTATGTTCTCATATATCCCTAAGGAATTCTCCTAACATATATTCAAAATGTGGGGATAATGTAATTATTTTCAGAGGATGTAAAATTGTACTATTGTAATTTTGGGAGGAGGTTCTAAGGGAGTTTCCTATGTCTCCTTTAGTGGTACATACAGGTGTGGTGTAAATGTACCAGGACCTATGATGTTATTTTTGGTGTCTAGGGATATAGAATAGAGTGGTAAAGTTTATTTCTTGATTTATTACATGTCAGTAAGTGAAGGTTGATCCCCAAGTTCCAACGGGTTTAGTTCAACCCCATGAGGTGATGAAATGGAAGTGGGATAGGATATCGATGGAAATTATGTTGGGTTCAAAACATATATCTATGGGACACAGTTCCGTATGGTTGATCGTTTAATGAATCAACATGTTATCCCACTTACTATCCATCAGAGTGTTGAGTTATGTAGATAGATGGGTACCCCTCTATGTTCCATAGATATTTCAACTCCACAAAGTTCCATCAAATATAGTTTTAGATCAGGATTATCTCTTTATATCTCAGTTGTGAAATGGATTGCATGAATATTTTGGGACCTTGTTATAACTGAGAAAAACATTTCACCCATAAATGGATGACTAGACAGAGTATACCATTCAGGTTCTAGAGGACATTTTTCGTGTTTTCATTATTGAGTTTGGATTAGTTGGGAGGATCACATAGAATTTGTGCAGTTTTTTTTAAAATAACAGCTACCATTCCACAATTGGTATGGAACCAATCGAGGCTTTGTACGGGTTACCTTGTAGGTCACCACATTGTTGGACTGACCCTGGAGAATCATCAATCATCGGCACAGAGTTGCTGTGAGATACTACTGAGAAAGTGTAGATCATTCGTGAGAAGATGAAGACTGCACGTAGCCTGCCTATGTATTATGATGATAGGCAGCACAGTCCTTTGGAGTTTGAAGAAGGATACGAGGTGTTCCTATGATTTTCACCTTGAAATGGATTACATATATTTGGATGGGGCGGCAAGTTATCTCTGAGTTTTATCCACCCTTTTCATATAATGCATAGAGTTGGAATGGTGGAATACCACTTACCTCAACCATCACAGTTAGACTTGGTACACAACATCTTTCATGTGTCGTAACTGAAGAGACATGTGCATGACCAATCACATGTCATTGACTGGGGAGATATGGAAAACCAGGATAGGGAGACCTTTTCTCAGTACCAAGTCTAGATCCAGTATCAGCAAGAAGAGATCCTTTGTGGGTGATCAATTATTTTAGAGTGTGTCTGCTGGTAGTATAGGAATCCCTTGAAGAGAACTTGGGAGAGAGAGGCGTTGATTAGTGTTCAGTATCCTCATATTTTTTAGTAGCCTTTGTTTTGTATTTTTAGGGACATAAATCCAAATGGAGGGGGAATATAATGACTCTTATAATCCTATTATTGTTTTTAAATATTATATGGGTTGATTTTGAGATCGAGTGCTAAGATGTCATGCAATTTTGAGGGAAGGTTTTCTTGGAAAACAATTTTTTTATATTATTAAAATATTAAATAGCAGACACACGCAATTTTCCTGAAAAGGGGGAATATCTTCTAAACGGGTCCACAAATCCAAAATTCAAGGAAATTATTTTTTTTATGAACTATATCTTTACCCTAATAATAAAATAACATTGGTCATCATTGGTCAATTGTGGAAAGTCATTGAGGATACTTAAATGAATAATATAAATTATTAAAAAAAATCAATTGTTGTTTCTGAGATTGGTGAATTTTTAAAATAACTTTTGGTAGAGGTATAGGGTTATTCTAAAAACACTAGAATCCTCTGGAGGCCTGGGAGAAACAGAGATTTGGATAATCCATTTTAAAAAATATGATAGAACATCATATTAGAGATCAATGAATGAGGTTCTTTGTAGATCTCAGCAATGGTGGAGACGTGACAATTGATCATCACCAGCGAGCAATCCAAAACCCAAGTAGGATGAATTATTTCAATTATCCATTCCCATTTTTGATTCCAATGATGGAAACAGACTAATCCACATACAAGTTATCCCATGGATTGATAGTACTTGTGGGATGGGATTCTATTTGAATGATTTTATGGGAGATTGATCTTGTGATTATTTTATTTATTCGACTATCACTCTAATGGAGATGGATCTAGGTCAAAATGAACATAGATTTAGGTTCATTCTTCTCTTTGATTCTTTTTCTTTTCTCCCTGATTCATCGTTATTTGAGGGCTTTCTTCACTTTTCTTATACCTTGATATATCCCGATCAATCGATCATTGCACATCTGATTCTTGGAATAATTATCCAGTATCGTAGATCAGGGATCGACATAGCATTACAGAGGAGAGAAAGGAGACACTGAGTGATTTAGATGATAGAGGATCCCTAAATCTATGTTCTTTAGGGTTTTTTGGCACGTAATAAAAAATGATGATTTAATCTATTTTTAAACCGAATCGGAAGAGAAAACACATTGTTTTGGAGAAGCCATGACTCGATGAGCAATGATCTCCAGTTTCACGGAGAATCAATTATCAGATCGAAGGTCATAATGTGAGGAAGGTCATGGTAGAATCTCTTATGATTCTATAAAATCACGAACCACACTGCATGTAATCCAGATTACACAGTGTGTTGGGCCCCCGTGTTGTAGCTAAGGATTCAGGATAACGTTAACGATCACAAGAAATGTGTACTCACCAATGAAACTCATCATGTTTATAGGTTGTACACAGACACATGGTAGACTACGTAGGTTTCCTACATGACATGTACTCCCCAACCTGACAATACCTGAATGAAGTACACAAGATACCCCATGTACTGGTACATGACAAAGAGCACACGGGCTTACGTAGTGTACTGGTACGTGTCTAAAGAACATGCATTGAACCCGGATGGATAGAAATGGTGTGTAAATCCTTCTACAAGCCATGTATCTATATTCTATATGACACAGTTTGGAATGAAATGATCCACTATACAAGGGCAGTACCCCAG
Organism: Viscum album; assembly: GCA_963277665.1. NCBI lineage: Eukaryota > Viridiplantae > Streptophyta > Magnoliopsida > Santalales > Viscaceae > Viscum > Viscum album. The sequence continues at coordinate 1,842,587,677 of OY728163.1, read as the reverse complement.
TTCAAGCGACCTGACATGTGAACCTACTACAGACTGTGTACACCTTTCTACATGGCTCAATTCTCTTATCCTTCATATTTTGAACATGTTTCATTAGGGTTCATTCCCTTTATTATTTCCTTGACGATAGGTGATAATTGCTTCAAACTCCTAGGACTATGAACTCTTTATTATAACATCCTAGATAGTGTTTTTGGAATCCCCCAAGAGGCCCAAAGAAAGATCCTCTATTCATTCTTCAAGAACTATGTGGAGTTCATTGTATCGACATGACCATCACAACATGGTTGTCGATCCTCTACGTAGAGGGTTAATAATGATTGAGTTGTTTGTATTACCCCCATGGCGTTTGATTTGATCCTCATATGTTTTATCTTATCCTTATTACAATCAATCGATGTATCTTCCTCATAGAGAGACCTGATGAGTGGCACCTCTTTGATTGAAATCATCAGTGCTATCAGACTCAAGAGTGTGTTATCCCATATGAGTACTTTGTTGAATCATTGAGGATAATTTCTAGGTATGGTATGTAGTGTTTGTGACTTTCCTCTGGACAAATTTTCTTTATTGGGTATATCTAGATTGTATTTATTGTATGTGTTATAGACATATACAATTATTAAGCTGACTGTATTTTCCATTGTTGTATTTCATTGTGGTTTCAGGGTGTCCTACCGAATATTTACATATTAACCACTCCATGGGCCCTTCCTAAACATGTAATTTCTTGTGAAGATGATAAAACATTTGATAGATTCATAGGTATACCAGAACTATATAGTGATTTATGATATCATAAAGACTGAGGGGTGTTCCTGCAAATTTCAAACAGCAGTCCAAGAACCTTTTTATTGTATGTTGGAATCTTGTTATAGACTTATTATAGTGAAATTGTATATTGGCCCTGTTTACTCTATATAATTTCGGTCATACTCTGGTTGTGGGATGTAGTGGTATGTAGGCATTATTAAATTAGTGGTCCTTTCATTTCATCATATTATTGTATTTGAGATTTGTGGGTGGGTATAGATACATAGGAAATTCCTCCCATGTTAGTTATATGCCTAATCGGTGCTAGTCACCATCCCCTGGCCTATTGGAGGAGGGATTGGGGAGTCGCAACACATTCCCCAATAGGAAGAGTCATGAATAAAATTCTATACTTTTATTTTAATAAAAATAGGTTTATTTTTCAGAAGATTAAACTGTGAAAAAAATGAAACCTATGGTTAGGGTACTCTCGAGACCAACTCTTCTTTTTAGTTTATCATCCCTTATACTATAATTTCACAATGATTATTCTAAAACATTCATATCAAATTGTTTCACATTTCTTTCATATTTTTTATTCTAGGGATATTCATGTTTGAACTTTTTTGAAAATCATTACTAATTACCATAAAAAATATCTATGATGAAATTTTTTAAATCCATCATTGATTCATTGTTGGTTTTTGTTTCTTCAATTTTAAAAATATTCTCTCGTTTATTCTAATTATAACTTATTATGAATGAAAAAATTATTGCCAATTATTTTTTTATCCACCATGTATATCCTTTGAAATATAATTTTTTACATCACTATAAATATCATTCTTTTCACTTTTTTTCATATCCTGATTATAATTTATGTACATTTTATTTTTAATGTAGATGACATGAATATGAGTATTTTTTATGTGATTTGTTAGATTAGAACTATATATTCATCCAATTAAATATGTAATGTGATTTTTCTTAGAATATTGTGTTTATTATGTGTAAACATGATTCTAGTTTATTCACATTTTATAAAATAAATATGTATTCACATAAGTTTTTTGTCAACATGATACTTGCTTTATTCAAAATATATTTATCATATTTACAATTTATGTTATGATTATTATTTTTTATACATATTCTAAATTATATGTCTCTTTCAAATTATTCCCCAAAAATAATTTTTATGATCCTTTTTTATATGATTATTATGATTATGATCACCCATGTGCTATATTAATTCTGGTCTCGTGTACATTATTTATTTTTCCTCCCATTATTGGGATTTTAGCACACTACTTCATTGCTGTATTTTATTGGGTGACTACATGTAATAAGTGGATTATTAAATCTCTTAGGAGGACCATGACGACGGAGAATAATAATTTTTAGTACTTCATATACAATAATGTTGTATGAACCTAATTTTCCCAAGAAAAAAACAATTCAATTTCGGATTATATAATTGTTATGTTGTTATTCTTAAAATTGTGTAATAATTATTTATAGATGATATATGTTTCTATATATAGGTTTATCTATGACCACCCCCTTCCGCTATTTATCTTCTTCAAATATCTTTTCATATAATCTTTCTAATTTTCAGAAAAAAATATCTTATAACATTTAGAATTGGTAAACACACCACTCTAAATGGTTAAAAAGCTTGTTGTTTAAACCTATATCACATCACATAACTTATTAATAAATCCAATATTCTAATTAAGTTACAAAAAAATAACGTAATATGATCTATATTAGATTAATATTTTAATCCTCTACAATGATCAGTTGTCTCGATCATCAATTTACTACTATGGATTGGCATAATCCATCACACCTTTCATGACCATCGTGACTTTTAATATCTATAAATACAAATATTTATTGATTATTTCATGTACAATACATGAAAATGAAACTTGATTCCTTATATTATAGACGGTAAACATAGTTATATATATTCCTCCTATAAAAATATTATGAGATTCCATAAAAATCATACTTTCTCAAAATAACGTTAAAAGATTATCCATCACTTTTATGTTGATAATGATCATGAATCCAAACACACCTATTATATAATAGTACTAAAGTAAAAAATTTATTTTCCTAATATAAAACAGTGTATGACCTTGGTTATCTCAGATGAAGAGGTTTTGTGGTTAAAAACTTGCTATTCATAATTTTTCTAGTTCTAAAATTTTACAAAAATTGTAAAATTTGGGGGTTTATAACATATATATAAGAGAAGAATGTAAATATTTAATGTAGAATGTAGCCCAAATTAATGACTCCAACAAGAAAGGAAACACTACAAAGAGAATAAAAAGGTGTGGAACATCATTTGTTTGTTAATATCTTCATATGAATGTAATGATTATACTTTATTTTATGTGTGTACACACTCTTTTTATATAGTTCTGAATATGGGTTTCACTTTATGATTTACAAGTACACCATATATCCACCACATTGATTGAGGGAGAAAGGTGTATAAAAAGTAGATAATACTATGATAATTATAAAGAGGATTAAAAAACAAAAAATTATCCTTAGATTAACTTAATGAAAGTAAGAAATATAAATCAGTAATTTGAAATGATTTTGGTTCAGTAATGATACATCACTCCAAGAGTTTCCATAGGTTAGTTACTCGTGATCATGAATAATGGAGATCACAGTGGAGAATTATGGTGAGGAAGACAAATAATAGATAAAAGAGAGGATCATATTAAGAGAAATTGAATGATAATATGTATTATAAGAATATAAATATAAAACAAAAATAAATCACTTACATTTCCATGGTAAAAATATTGCTAATTGGAAAACTATAATATTTGAATATTTTAAAATGGAGAGGATATACATTTTCATGGGAAAAAGTTGGTTAGATTTCCCACCAATTTTGAACACTAAATGATGTCAAACTATTGGGGTAGTAAATTTATGAATTTGAAAAGGTGATTTTATGGAATATTATTTTCCATTTTCTTTGATATTTAAACAAAATATTTTATCTTCATTCTTATTTTTAATCATGAGTTATTTAAAATATTCTCTATAAAACATTTATGAATTGGCATATTTTTAGTATTCACATGTTTCATGTTACCTTGGTATTAAGACCATAATATCTATTCAACTAGATTTGTAAATAGTTATGAATAATTTATCCTATTATTTTCTCAACCTACATTATAAATTTCTAGTCCATTGATATAGAAACCTATGAGATATGGTATGATCCTAAAAATTAATCAAAACTATGGAAGTATTTCAAGTTCTAATTTCATAGATTATTTTGGGACCCAAAATGTTATATTAATACCTTGATCCTATTGTGTGAAATGTATCAATAAATCCTAAAACACTATAAAAATTAATTTCACAATTTTGTTTTGTGTAAAAATGTTCTGGTGAAAATACGAAATAGATTTAAAAATTATAAAATTTAAAAATTCTGTGATTTTCACAAATAAGATCAACTAACACCAAAAACATAAATATACAAAAAATTTCAAAAACATAACACATCACAAGGGGATTAAAATATTCATATAGAATGTATAATATTTAAAAATATTATCTCTTTCAACTAGAACTCATTTTATCATTGAACTCCTTTAAAATTAAATGAATTAAAGCTAATGAGAAATGTGACCTTCATATATTCTAAGACACATGCCAAAAAAATTATAAATTCAAGAAATACCCATTAATGAAAATTTCATTCCACCATTGAGAATTTTACTCATAATAAAGTTTCAATTAATTTTGGAATACCATTTCTAAGAGTGAAAAACATTGATCAAAGTGAAATTAATACTTTTACATGAAGAACTTTTCAATTATCAGTCTTACCAAAGTTTATTATACCAAAGTTTAATTTTTCCACTTCCCTGATACAATCCAAATGATATTATTATATTTCAATTTCCAAATTATTTTTCTGGAGTACAATATTACCCTCACCAAAACCAATTCATTTTTTTTATAATTAGTTTCTGCAATTTTTTTCTTTTTTTTAATGATTAATATCTTAAAACCTTATTTGGGATCAGTATTGTCAATATTACTAAAATTTCAATGTAAATGTTTGAGTAATATTATATTTTGAGTCATATCCCAAATGTGTTATTTTTTTACATAGGAAATCTTTCTCAAGAAAAAAATAAAACATTTGTTTCCACATGTTATAGTTTAAATTATACATAATTCTATTTAATCATAATCCATTTTATAGTTCTCAAAATTATTTCCATGAAATTAGTATAATACTCACTCAAAAATCATTAAATTTATTTAATTTCTTAACAAATTAAATTTCATAAAACTATCATGTTATTTTTTACTAGGAATTGAATATTTAAAATTATGTTTCCTATCCTAAAAACCCACCAAAATTCCTATAATTTAAAAAAAATGAAACCCTAAATAGATTAGTTCAAATAACAAACACATAAAATATTATTTCCCCATTTTATATTCAAGCATAATTTTTTCATATTTTCATATAAAATTAAATTAGGAAACAAAAAATTAATAATAAAAATAAAAACACAACTTGACTAATTTTTATTGGTATCTTTGAGATAATATCTTCGATATTATCATTCTAAACATAAATAAAGTAATCAAAAACATTATAATAATATTTAATGAAAAATAAAAAACAAATATAGAAATATAAAGGGGAAATGAATGTGATAAATCTAATTTTATACCCCTAGGTAGGTTCTATATTATTACTTCCACAAATCAGGTAGTTTCTGTGGGTTATCCTTAATCTTAATAAGGGTATAGTTTTTTTCTCTTGATACACTAAAAAGGAGTCTTTAAATTTATCTTCTCTTCACACTAGATATATAGAAACCCTTATATAAAATATAATAGATACATACCCATTGCAATGAAGTAAAACTCTTATGTATGGTGAATGAAGAAAAATCTGGCATGCCCTTTTTCTTCGGTCATAACTGCTTTGGAATCATCATCATTAACTTCTTTTAGAGTTAGTTCATTTGAATATAATACAATTTATAAATGGGGAATGTTAGTAAAAATTTCATTTTTATGTAAACTAATTTAAGGGGAATAAGGGTAAAAATATTCCCAATCATATAAGGAAGCAATAAATTTGGTATTTCGTGAAATATAATATGAATTATTAATTTTATCCCTCTAAAACGTTTTCAATTATATCAGGATGATTCAGGTGTCCCTCATCTGGTGAATCGTCATCCTCATCTTCTTATTCCTCAAAGAAAATCTAAATTTTCACCAAATATGAAAAATTATAACAAGGGTATGTAATACTCAATTAAATTTCAATATAATGAAATTAAATTGAGATTATTAAGGATTGAATCAATGTGTTTTTTTGGATTTATATTATTTTTCATTTTCAGGTTCAGATTTTTGTTGGGTTTTCATTTATGGAATCAGCCTGTTAATTTTCACAATATTCTTCTAAAATTAAAACACATTAAGAGTTTAAATTTTCAAACCAATAGGGATGTATATGGTTGAGGAAATTTCGTTAACATTGATTGGATAATCACATATTTTTTTCTTATACATAACATGACCAATATTCATCAAAATAATCTTGATCTCCAACATATATATCACCTCGCAAGACTTTTTTAAGAACCACATATTGAAATGGACAACAGTTTTTGAGTGGATCTTTATGCAATTCCTTCTCAACATCATCTGGTTATTTAACTTGAAAAATTAAAATAAATACTTCTTCCACCCATGGTTTTGGTTATTTCTCTATATTCTACTTCTAGGATAGGCATACATATTCAGATATCCACTCTATTTTTCTTTCCATGATATTTATTTTACCAATAAGTAATTTCAACTAGGATACATCGTTATTGTGAAATTTTTCATGATGTAGTTTCACTTGTAAGTAATTATTGAATAAACACTAATTTGAATTTAAATACATAATGGATTTATTTTTTTATTGTATTTTTAATTTAAATAAATGAAAATAATTATGAAACAATTGAATAAAATTTTGTATTTAACACCAATTAAATCCCTAGAAACAGTCTCATGATTTCACACACTTGTTGTATGATGGTAAAAAAGATACAATTTATTTTATTTATATAGAACAGTGGTTGGCTAAGGTTATACCACCTGACGAGATTCTTTGGCCAACAACACACTATTCTTATTTAATATTTTTTGTTTTTTTATTTTTATATTTTATTAAACTATAAAATAAGGGGTTAAGAAAATTCATACAATGTAATAATGTAAGTATGCAATGAATAATGAAAACAGAATGAATGAAGTCGGTAATAAGGGAAATACTCTTGATAGAAAAATCTTGAGTAATCATTCATAGTGATAACAATAGTTTCATATTAAATTAATTATTAAACATTATAATTTTTTTTTTATCCTCCACTTTAATATTTTTAAATATGAGATTAAATAAATGATATCTAAGTACACAACACATCCACCTCCACAATCGAAGGAGAAACTCGAGAAAGAAGTAATTAATCCTTAAATAATCATAGAAATGATTACACTCATCATGGATCATCCTTATATTTAACTAAAATAAAATAATAAAGATAAAACATGAATTTTGAAATATTTTTTTTAAACGAACATTCATCTCCTTGTGAGAATCCATGTTTTAGTTAACCATGATTGTGAGCATTGGAGATCGTCGTGGAGAGGTACTTGGGGAAACAAAAAAGTTAAATAGAATGGAGTATGAGATGAAGAGAAATATAATGAAAATAATTATTATAAAATTATAATTATAGTATAATATTAAATCAAAAACATATCTACTAAAAATTATAACTATGTGGTCAAACATTACAACTAACCGATTTGAAATGGGGACGATTCACATATTTATAGGCAAAAGAGTGGATAGTTTTCCCTAAAATTTTGAAATTCTATTATTGGAGAATGATAGGGTAGTAAATGGTAAATTTTGAAATAAATGTTCTTAATTAAACTTTCTAAACTCTATATTTAATAAACACCTAGATAATTTTAGCTTCATTTTTCATCTATAGAATTATTTATAACATATATATACTAGAAAACATTTCTTGGATATCTAACTATTTTTATTAAATTTCTTAAACATCTCTTTAAATTATGACCATAATATGGACATAATACATTTTGAATCATGTAGGGAAACTGTTAATAAAAAAAATTCTTTGTAATTTTTACATCCTCATTAAAAATTCTAGTTAACTTTTTCCTATAAATAATGAGATATGGACCGATATCAAAATTTACCAAAACAAGACATTAATTCCAACATCCATTTTATATGATTCTTTTTAACATTTTATTATTATATTCATCTCTATATCTTGTTTGATTAATTTTATCCCATTAATTATGTAAGACTAAAAAATTAATTTCAAAATTTGGTTTAGAGTAGAAGTATTTATGGTAAAAAAATGATTTAAAATAATAAATATTCAAGAATTATTACATTTTCACAATCAAGCTCAATATACTATTAAAATAAAAAAAAATTGACAATTTACCATAAAATAACATATTTTTTCTATATAAAATATAATATCAAAATGTAAAATTCTAGAAAATAAAAGCTCTCTTAAATCATTTGGTCATTTTGAGATATCTACCTCTAATAGAAATTCAAAAACTTTTGGAATTCAAAATTCCTAATTAAATAATATTTATTCTCAAATTATATATATATATATATCACATTTTAAATTATCCAAATTACATTAACAAACATATAAACATGTATTCATGTTATTCCAAAAACAATTAGTTGTTTTATTTGTTAATCATTTTCATAATAGTTAGAGAAAATCCATTTCCTGCCTCTCAAATTGAGTTATATAATTCTCATGTATAAATAATCAATGATGTAAAATTTTTCATCCCCTAATATAATATCATGTCCATTATTATATTAACCATCCAGAGTATAAAAGTATACCTATTATTGGTAAATTATAATAATGACTGAAATAATTTTCTTTGTGAGTCTTTTTCAATTCTCATTCATTAAAAATGATGAAATAAAATAATCTGGACTCATAACATAATTTCCACACATTATTGGGGTGATGAGTTCATCATATAAATATTGCAATTAATCCAATGGCTAAAAATATTTATATTATTCTTCCATTCCTATAGGTAAGTTTATCTTTATTTTTTAGTACAATAAAAGATAATTCCATAAAAAATTTGACAAAATAATTGATATGGTTTCAAAAATATCAATTCATTAATATTTACAAATTATATGAAATATTCATTATATTGAAAATATTTTTGAGGGATTTGTACATATAAAATAATTTCAACATCCCCGAGATATCCTATATGTGTTTTAGGGTCAACACATTTCAGAATGTATTATCTTCTAAATAATAATCATTTTATGTTTCATTCTTGGGTTTTCCTCATTTTTTCTTCCAAAACTTCTCTATTCAATCACAATTCACAATACATTGTATACTTTTATATCTTAATTTATCATTTTATTTCAGATAAAACAAGTAAATGTGGACTAAAATATTTTAAAAAAAATAACGCCTCTTTAATGAGGAATAAATAAAGGATTACTATTTTTTAATACCATATTTTGGGTGAGAAATTTTTATTTCAATGAGAAAACAAAAACCCAACAAGGAACATATCATGGATATATAATGACGATATTCTTTTAGAAAATTCAATAATTTTATTATATCATCAAAATTATAAAAAAAATATTAGATATGTGATATCATTAAACTAATTAGTGTTTTATTATTATAAATTATGTGTTCTCTATATCTATCTTGTACCCACTACTAAATGATTTTTATCACAGTAGAATTTTTAAAAAAAATCAAGATTTAATTTTTCTTTACTAGAAATGATTATATATTCTCCAGGTGTATTGTTTTCCTCTATTAATTCAGGTTATTATACAACACTCATCTTCCTTTATATCTCTCATCTGATTACATATTCATGTAATCCTTTTTTATAGTAACAATAAGGGATGGTAACATGTCAAGTACCTAATAAAATTGTGGCACTAAACCCTAATCCTAGTTATAAAATCGAGAACAAATCCCAACCATTAACATATTTACTATTGAATATAAATACATGAACCTATATCTGAATTAAATATTCTATTACCATTTATAACTCGAATCCCTATTTTTTAATTTATTTAAAAAAATTATAGTAAAACTCATTTGAAAGTCAAAAATAAAATTTATTAAAATTTATTTTTCATAATATTACCCAAAAAATATTTTCAATATTTTTTATAATTTAATTTGGATTTTATATATATTCTAATAGTAATATAGACCAAAATTTAAATGAAAATATAAATAATTATCAGATAAAATAAGTAAATAGTCCACAATACTGATTTCACGGCACCCAAAAAAGATTTGATCAACTCAAGATCAGTTGAGGACCAATTTCCATCCATATTAAAAATCTATGTATTACTAAAAAAATCAAATTTTCAATGAATTTTCAAATAATAATTGTATTGTAATGATACCATGAGTCTATAATTTGTGGTGTAATCCATCACCCAAATCTGAAGTTGCTTCTATCGATCTGATTCTCTGTGATGCTGAAGTGAGTTTATCATCTCCATAAGTTAAATTTTCTGTACTATTTTCATACTGCTAATACATTGTACTTCTATTAAAAGAAATTATTTCTGGTAACTCATATGTGTCATATGATTTTTAAAGGTTTGATTTGTAAATAAATTGTGCATGAGAGAAAAATTCAGTGTACAATTACTAACCGCCAACTAATCAGCAATTACAAACCACTACTGCGCAAAGTCCTATGCTACATCATAAAAAACATTAAAATTTCTCATAATCAAGGGAGCTACTTGGGGACAAGACATGCTTGCCGAATTGTTTTTACAACAAAAAAATATGTTCGACCTACCAATGCCCAACTGCCACTATTCATCTTTGAGTTCACTTCTTTTGCTGACGTTATTAACAAAGTCGTTCCCGAACAATAATTAATAGGTAAATTTCATTACCACTCTATTTTTTGGTAAGAAATATAAATTTCAAATACATATTTACAACATGTTTTTAATAAATATAGTCCAGAAATATAGATCTGACATAGTATACTATTTAATTTTCTCAATTATTATGTTATTAACACACTGATAAAGGGGATACCCTTCTCATAATAAATATTAGTTTTACATTAGTTTTACCTATTATTGAAATTATTGTACTTCTGCGACAATTATATCCTATAAATTTTATCGGTACTTCCAACCAAAAGATTCAAATTGTTTTAGAAGATGACAGGTATGCATCCTTGACTTCTCACAATAATTAAAATAGGATATTTCTATTACCAACACAAATATTATGATATCTTGGAGAGGATTGTGACTAAACTGTAGCTTGTGGGAAAGTTTTCCAACATAATGGATTAGTACTTGGAAAACACCAATGACTCCTCTAAAATACAGATCTTTCAAATGGTCAGGGAAAAGAGACTAAGCTGTACCAAATCTAGAGACAAATTATAAATTCTTCCATACTGCAAACTATAATGTTCAATAGGTCAATTCAAAATATTCTTATAATTTTAATCATGATCTATCATATTTCATTAATAATACATTAAAATTTAATATCTAATTAAAAACTTAAATTTTATCAAACTATAGATATCCAACAGCTATTATTTTTAAACAATTGAAATTTGTTAATAGAAAATTTAATGTTTAATGTTTCACCAGGTTATGTATTCCAATATTCTATTAGGCCTTACTGAAAAATAAAATTTTCTAACATCACTAATTCCTAAATAAAAATTTTAATGTTTATAAATTATAGTTATTCTCTACACAATGTTCCACACATTGATTGTTTTTCTTTAAACTATACACTTCTAAATCTTCTTATTCTCTTGAACATGTTCCAGCACCTGTTATTATCACCACATCAATAAATGCTTCAAAAATACTAATGAACATGGACATCCCAGTTGTCCATAACTTCAAAAGTATGTAAAATTATAGCTGATATTTTTTTCTAGCATTTGTATCTACAAATACCCACAGCATGATTCACAACTTCTTAAAATGTTGTCTTTAATGCTGCATTTTCTACATTTAACATATCTGGGATCATCAGTCATTCGCAATTTGTAAGTCCTCCATCAACAAATTCAAATAGTTTAGTTACAACATTTCCTTATTGGAATAACAAAGAATTATTACTGGTGTAAAAAAACTTCTGGAGGTAAGGTCAATATCTTGATTGATTTATTTCACTATGATGTCTACAACACTATTTCATGTAAGGCCTACTATCAGGATTATATATTCATATTAACATTTGTCATGCATCTGACAAGGTGTTTTATTTCTTCTAAAATAGTTAAACTTCAAATCACTCATAACTGGTAATTTGAACCATTCAACTATTGCATGAAAAAAGTTCAATCTGCGGATGGAAATATCTGGTGCCAGAATTGTAAAAAAACAACCATGATGCACTAATCCAAGGTATTCATTTAATTTGTTCCTTAATTGATAAATATTACTTTGGTATAGGCTAACTATAGGAATTTAATTTTACCGATACAACCTAATGAATTCTAAAAACTATAAATACAATAGGTTTAGAGTTCAACTACTGGTGAGATATGAAATAGACTCGTTGTCTGTCATTCTCCTCGACAAGCACGTCATGAAATTAATAAGAAAAACATCTTCTCAATTGTGATATTCTATGATACATGTATTCTTCTTGAACTTTTGTATCTTATTTATATCTTTTATGTTATTTTTTAACTCACAGTACTATTTCATTACATAATAGGACCAAGATGAGTTTGGTTTTCGCCCAAAGCTAAACGTTTTCAAAACAAAAAAAAATATTGCTAGCACTAGATGTCACAAATTACAACATTCAGAATCAAAAACAGTCTTCAGAACTAAACACTTACACATGTCTCTTCATCAGTGATAATGAAAATAATATCAGCACCTATCATCAAATTTTTGCGGACAGTCAGGTAAATAGAGTAATTACTCCCCAAATATTTAATTCCAACTCTTATGAATTTCTTATTAAAATATTCTCAGTAATTTTATTAGGATGTATTATTTTATTCTTACTTATTTTTAATTCCTTTTACTTTCAAACCAACCACCACATACCTATAATATTCATTTCACCCGTCTTGTTTAGGAACATCACCGTGCTGAATATTTTGTAGTCAACTACAATAGTGGTGCTGGATTTGATACAAAAGGTACAACTATATCTTCAACTCAGGTATAGTTTCTCTATCTTCATTTATTGTAACTATTAGTGTGTATATTTGGTAAAAAATACTGGTTTTTCCTTTATGTTGTTTTTTTCATTTCATTAAAAATGTTGTACATTTTTTTTGATAGGCCAACTGTTAAATATTTTACTGTGGCTTCATTGGGGTGTCTTATAAGTTTTGAATACTAATCATTAGTTATAATGAATTCTTCATGTAGAAAAACCAAATGACTGACATCGATGATGAAGATGCAGTCGAACGTAATGACTCACTGTCTATAGACTCCATGCCAACTGATGCCAATGAAATATATCTCCATATAATGGATAACAAAAAAATATCTTAAAAACTATACTGACTATATGCCATGCATTTCCAAGGTAATGGAGGCCTGTTGGAAAATCATTAAGTTTTAACTTTTAATTTTCATATTTGAAAAGATACACATATTGTGTGATGTCTCTTCATTTTTAATCGGTTGTGTTCTATAAAGAGGTTTCAATTAAGGACCTTGCTATGATAGTTTATTTTTATTTGAAACAAATATTTGATGTTTAGTAAAGTATATATTGTTTAGTTAATTTAATTCCTTCCCAAATCCTGGCTCTGTGATGTAGCAGATTGTTTACGGTCTTGGGTTTCCTTTGTTTCTTAATTAAATAACATTATAAACTGAGACATTCTTTTGTCCTTCTATAAAACAATAGTATAATGTGAATATAACATTCATGTTTGGGGATGAAAATTAGCCCAAAGTGACATTTATTCATGTTAACTATTCATTATTCATACTCATTTGTGTTATTTACTTACACTAAAGTAGAATTACCTATTTCATGGATCAATATAACAGTCTTCAAATTTGGTGATATGTTGTTGCTCTGTATCGACGGATCATGGTTGTACTAGGAGGCTATTTAATTTTTCTTATTCATATTACATAACTTTGACTAGAACTGTTTTTTTACAAATATGTCACTTCTTATATATGTTTATGAAAAATGGATCATGTACTTTGTTTTAGAATTTGACATAGTTTTTAATTTGAACAGTGGATTTTTTTAAGATCATTAGTAAATTATTTATATGAGGGCATTAGATATCTGTGGTGCATAGGACACTTTATTCCTATACAATATTTCTCTCCACTTCCATTTCTTCCCAACACAAAAGGGTTGGATTTATGTTATTGAATTTGGTTACACATCCCTTATATTATACGGTTTGATTAATTATATTTTCCCCAATATATTTTCAATCATATAACAAATGCAGCCGTCTTGAATATATCACACCAGATGGACCATTTTATTCAAATGATATGAACTGAAACAAGGTACATTATTCATCAAATGATGAAGTATTCATGTTCATTCCATATACTTGGGTTATTTATTATCATTTTTCTAAAATGGAAAATATTTCATGCCCCATAACACCAGAAAGACTGAGAAATGTCAAGTATATAATGATTAAACAATCAGCACTAGCCGGGATGCATGTATTGACCTCTAGGAATCTACATCCTATGGTGTACTACTCAATCATGGACTTTTCAAAGTTAGTATGGCTTCCAATTTACATCCAGAATTGAGCAGTGGTACGTGGTATTCTTTATGTTCAACAAACAGTAATGTCATCCTTCCTTTATTCACAAATTCTTAGTAACCACCCCTAGAACACAAGAGTTACTACCTAAAGTCTATGACGTCCACACATATTCCCTCCAACAACTAAATTATGACATTTAAGGAAGAATATCATTACACTATGTACCATAAAATTACATTTTTCTTCATAATTGTAATTACATTTCATCATATTAGGGTATAAATTCGGAGTTTTCTTGCTATGTAGTAAAGTTATATCAGACTCACTATATGAATTATATGATATTTACTGATTTCCTATTCATAATCACTTATTATTTCTATTCCTTCCTTGGATATTTTTCCCTTGTATCGATCCACTACATTATTAATACCTTGGAAACATTTCACATCCTGGTCCATGTGTTGTTACAGTTCTGGGATGATTTTATATTAACTAGGATTTATAAATATCTATTTTGCATCTTCATATATTATTCACCAAACAGTAGTTATTAAATAAATAATATATATGTTTTAACGCCAAATGGAAAGCTTTAATGGGGGTTACAGTATACTATTCTGATACATTTTCATGAAAAATGGATGATGTTCCAATTTTAAGAAATGAATACTTGACCTTTTTCCCATTAGAAGCAAATGGTGATGTTTACTATAGTCTGTAGTCATTAATTGGTATATTTATTTTTATTTGGTCTATTTTTTTCATCACTGTGTGTTGTTCTTTCATGATTACTATATTTCTTTGACTTTCTTTCTTCTTGAAGTAATTTTGTAATATGTTTATCAATATATATTTTCATTTGGTATGCCAGTTCTGTATAATAATAATTGTAATTCATGATGTTTTATTCTATTACCTCATGGAGAGTTTGTATTGCACTATTTTTTTATGTTGGAACAGATGTCTAGAGCAATGTCGTCCCACATCAGCAGCCTACTGCATTGTAATTTCATTAAGGGGGGATCACAGTTGAAAAGCCTTAATAATACAGATGGTTCCCGATATAGATTTTGGTCCTATAAAATTTTTACCCTGAAAAACAATGTGGCATTAGAGAACTACTTGGCTAGTGGACAGTGGAGGTTTTCATATGGCAGACCCGTCGCAAAAATCCCACCCAATCATGGTACGTTAGGACCCTTTATTTTGTTTTTAGTACAAGAAATGCAGTCATGTAACATGCATCCCATCTTCTCACAGTATTGGAAGTAGAAGGATCCACTGTTTCAACTTCCCCAGCCTTTCCAAGTTTTTTGTTTCTTGAGATGGGAATATAAAACACAACTCACTTCAAATATTAGATCCATGCCCATTTCCTTCAAACCCATGAATTTTTTATAGAATCGGTAAATAAGTGATGTCCTGCAACTCCCCTACACCTTAGAATCAAACTGGATCAGACCATACTTTTGGTTTCCCTCCACCCTCTAGTCCATGTACATCTATGAGATCAAGGCCCAATGGTCTTCATGGTCCACTAGCTTTTCATCCAATCCATCACTTGAATTTAATCATAGTCAAACTGACAGTGTCCAAACGACCACTTCTTGGCCATCAGAACAGATTTCTAGACTCATGTTGTAAGGTCCAATGGTTTATACAGATATATATGTTACAACATGAAACTTGATTACCATCGACTCATAATATTTTAAGATTGTCCACTTTATCTGGTTAAAATTGGAGATTTGGTCTACTGAAATGGTTTGAAGGGAAGGGTACAATCCAATGACCAAAATGAAGGATGGAAATTTCTTGATGTTGAGGGAATGCATGGAAGGAGCACATTGGTTTTCATTGTAGGATTCAAAAGTTAAATTTCATATTCTTTTATTTTGTTTTCTAATTAATACTTTTATGTTATCATATTTTTTATTCTACAAATTCATGTGTTCTTATTGGAAACCTTTTTTTCTATGCAGAAATTATTTTCAGGCATTTCAAGTTTGATATTTGTATAGTGTGACATAATTTCTCAGTGACATAAACATTTATGATGAATGTTTTGAAATTTAAATGTCCATTTTAATGTTCCTTTCTTCATGTTAATTGGAATATTATTCTATTTATAGTATTTTTGTATAATAATTATTTCATGTACTTGTCATAATATCTCAGTGACATAAATACTTATGTAATTTCATTCATGTTCGTTTTTAATTTACTTTTCTAATTACTATCCATTTTTTCTTTTTATTCATGTATTTGAAGTTGGATACTTATGTTTTTCTCAACAACGTGACCTATTTACTTTTCATTATTCTTTTATGTTTTCATACATGTTCATTTCATTTTTTTTCCCAAAATGTTGTTTTTATTTTCAATTGAATGTTATCCACTATATTATATTATATGTTTTATATGTTTTAAAATAATATTATTTTCCATCTATAATCTCTTACATGTTTTCTTTATTTTCTCCATCAATATTTTTATGGTTTATTTTGTATAGTGATGGTATACTTATGTTTTCCTTATATACTCTCATATATTCTTCAATATGTTTTCAATATTATCCTATATATTATTCTATTTTATTTTATTTTTCTTACTTTCCATTTTTTTCAATTATATATATTTTTTCTGATTATAGATCAATATTAAGTATCTCTATTTTATTCAATATATACAATATTGATGTTCTTTATTAATATTTAAGTATAGTTTTGTCTTCTTGAAAGTAAGCGTTGAACGTATTGCCATGTGAATTCATGGGTAAGTACTAGTTACTAAAATTTCATTGTAAATGTTTGAATAATATTATATTTTGAGTCATCTCCCATATGTGTTATTTTTTACATAGGAATTCTTTCTCAAGAAACAAAATAAAACTTTTGTTTCCACATGTTATAGTATGAATTATACATAATTATATTTAATCACAATCTCTTTTATAGTTCTCAAAATTATTTCCATGAAATTAGTATAAAACTCACTCATAAATGATTAAATTCAGGTAATTTCTTAACCAAATAAATTTCATAAAACTCTCGTGTCATTTTTCACTAGGAATGGAAGCTTTAAAATTCAGTTTCCTATCCTAAAACCCACCAAAATTCTTATAATTGAAAAAAAAATGAATCCCTAAATAGATTAGTAAAAATACCCCAACACATAAAATATTATTTCCCCATTTTTTATTCAAACATAATTTTTTCATATTTTCATATAGAATTAAATTAGGAAACAAAAAATTAATAATAAAAATAAAAGCACAACTTGACTTCTTTTTAGTGGTATCTTTGATCTAATCTCTTTGATACTGTCATTCTAAACAGAAATAAATTAAGGAAAAACATTATAATGTTATTTAATTAAAAATAAAAAACAAATATAGAAAGATAAATGGTAAATGAATGTGATAAAACTCATTTTAGACCCCTGTGTAGGTTCAATATTATTACTTCCAAAAATCATGTAGTTTAAGTGGGTTATCCTAAATCTGAAGAATGCTATTTTTTTTTGCTCATGATACACTAAAAATTAGTCCTTAAATTCATATTCACTTCACACTAGATGTATAGGAACCCATATATAAAATATAATAGATATATCCCCATTTCAATGAAGTTCAAATCATATGGATGGGGAAGGAAGAACAATTTTTCATTCTCTTTTTCTTCAGTCATAAGTACTTTGGAATCATAATCATTAACTTCTTATAGAGATATTTCATTTGAATATACTACAATTTTTAAATGTGGACTGTTGGTAAAAATTTTATTTTTATGTAAACTACTCTATGAGGAATAAGGGTAAAAATCATCGAAATCATATAAGGAATCATGAAATTTGGAATTTTGTGAAATATAATATGAATTGTTCATTTTATCCCTCTAAAACATTTTTAATTATATCATGATGATTTAGGTGTTCCTCATCTGGTGAATCAATATCCTCATCTTCTTCTTCCTCTAAGGAAATTTAAGTGTTCATCAAATATGAAAAATTAAAACAGGGGTATGTAATACTCAATTTGGCTTCAATATAATGAAATGAAATTGAGATCATTAAAGATTGAATCAATGTGTTTTTTGGATTTAAGTTATTTTACTTTTTTCAGGTTCGACTGTGTATTGGGTTGTCATTTATGGAATCATCCTGTTAATTTTCACAATATTCTTCAAAAATTAAAACACTTTAGAAGTTTATTTTTCAAAACAATTGGGCGGTATATGGTTGATGAAATTTCATTAACATTGACTAGATAATCAGATATTTTTTTCTTATACATAACATGACCAATATTCATCAAAAAAATCTTTTTCTCCCACCTATATATCACATTGAAGGACTTTTTTAAGAACCACATCTTAAAATGGTCAAGATTTATTGAATGGATCTTCATGCAATTCCTTCTCAACATCCTCTGGTTATTTAAATTGAAAAATTAATATACATACTTCTTCCACCCATGGTTTTGGTTATTTCTCTAGTTTTTACTACTAGCATAGGCATATGTATTCAGATATCCACTCTATTTTTCATTCCAAGATATTTATTTTATCAATAAGTAATTGCAACCAAGATACATCGTTATTGTGAAATTTTCCATGATGTAGTTTCACTTGTATGTAATTATTTAATAAACACTAATTTGAATTTTAATATATAATGGATTTATTTTTTTATTATATTTTTAATTGAAATAAATGAAAATAATAACAAAACTTTTGAATAAAATTTTTGATTGAACACCAATTAGATCCCTAGAAATGGTCTCAAGTTTTTACACACTTGTCGTATGATGGAAAAAAAGATAAAATTTATTTTATTAATGAAGAATAGTGGTTGACTAGGGTTATACCACCTGAAAATATTCTTTGGCCAACAACACACTATTCTTAGTTAACATTTTTTAATTTTTTTAATTTTTTTATTTTATAAAACCATAAAATAAGGGGTTATAAAAATTCATACAAGGTAAGAATGTAAGTATGCAACGAAGAATGGAAACAGAATGAATAAAGTCAGTAATAAGGGAAATACTCTCGACAGAATAATCTTGAGTAATCATTCACTGTGTTAATAATAGTTTCATATTAAATTAATTATCAAACATTATAATTTGTGTTTTTATCCTCCAGTTTTAAGTTTTTAAATATGAGATTCAATCAATGATCTCTAAGTACACAACACATACACCTTCACAATGGATGGAGAAACATGAGAAAGAATTAATCAATCCTTAATTAATCATAGAAATGATTACACTCACCATGGATCATCCTTATATTTAACGCAAAAAAAATAATAAACATAAAACATGAATTTGAAAATATTGTTTTTCAACAAACCTTCATCTCCTTTTGAGAATCCATGTTTTAGTAGACTATAATTGTGAGCATTGTAGATCATCATGGAGAGGTACTTGGGGAAACAAAAAAAGATAAATAAAAGGGAGTACGAGATGAAGAGAAAGATAATGAAAATAATTTTTATAAAATTATAAACATATTATAATATTAAATCCAAAACTTATCTACTAAAAATTATAACTATGTGGTCAAATATAACAACTAACCCCTTTGAAATGGGGAGGATTCACATATTTATAGGAAAAAGGTTGGATAGCTTTACATCAAATTTTGAAATTATACTATTGGAGAATTTTAGGGTAGTAACTTGTAAAAATAGAAATAAATGTTCTTCATTAAAATTTCTAAACTCTATATTTAATAGATACCTAGATAATTTGTTATTCATTTTTCATCTATAGCATGATTTATAACCTATATATACTGAAAAACATTTCTTGGATATCTAACTATTTCTATTAAATTTCTTCAACGTCTCTTTAAATTATGACAATAATATGGACATAATACATTCTGAATCATGTAGGGAAACCGTTAATAATAAACTTTCTTTGTAATTTTTATATCCTCATTGAAAATTCTAGTTAACTTTGTCCTGTAACTAATGAGATATGGGCCGACATCAAAATTTATCAAAACTATACACTAATTCAAACATCTAGTTTATATGATTCTTTTTAGCATTATATTATTTTATTCATCCCTATATCTTGGATGATTAATTGTATCCCATTAATCATGGAAGACTAAAAAATTAATTTCAAATTTTGGTTTAGCGTAGAAGTATTTATGGTAAAAAAAACTTATTTTAAAATAATAAAAAATCAAGAATTATTAAATTTTCACAATCAATCTCAATATACTATTAAAACCTCAAAATTTTCCAATTTACCATAAAATAACATATTTTTTATATAAAAATATAATATCAAAAGGTAAAATTCAATAAAATTAAAGTTCTGTTAAATATTTTGGTCACATTGAGATATCTTTTTCCAATATAAATTCAAAAACTATTGGAATACAAAATTCCTAATTAAATAATATTCATTATCAAATTTTATATATATCTCACATTGTAAATTATCAAAATATCTTTATCAAACATATAAACATGTATTTATTCTATTCCAAAAAAATAGTTGTTTTATTTGTTAATCATTTGCGTAATAGTAAGAGAAAATAAATTTCTTTCCTCTCATATTGAGTTATATAATTCTCATTGATTAAATATTAATTGATGTAAAAATTTTCATCTCCTAATACAATATCATATCCATCATTATATTAACCATCTAGAGTATGCAGGTCTTCCTATTAGAGTTAAATTATTACAATGACTAAAAGAATTTCCATTATGGGTCTTTTTAAATTCTCATTCATTAAAAATGACGAAATAAAATAATCTAGACTCATAACATATTTTCCACACATTAGTGGGGTGATGAGTTCATCATATAAATATAGTAATTAATCCAAGGGATAAAAATATTTATATTATTCTTCCATTCCTATAGGTACATTTATCACTATTTTTTAGTACAATAGAAGATAATTCCACAAAAGACTTAATAAATTAATCAATATGGTTTCGAAAATCTCAATTAATTAATATTCCATAATTATATGAAATCTTCTTTTTATTGAAATTTTTTTAAGGGATTTATACATAAAAAATAATTTAACATCCCCCAGATATCCTATATGTATTTAGGGACAACACATTTCATAATGTATTATCTTCTAAATAATAATAATTAGATGTTTTAGTATTGGGTTTTCATCATTTTTTCTTCCACACATTCTCTATTCAATAAAAATTCACAATACATTGTATACTTGTATATATTAATTTATAATTTGATTTCAAATTAAACAAGTAGATGTGGACTAAAATATTTTAAAAAAATAACACCTTTTTAATGATAATTAAATAATGCATTACTATTGATTAATACCCTATTATGGGTGAGAAAGTTTTATTTCAATGAGAAAAAAACCCAAAAAGGAACATATCATGGATCTATAATGAGGATATTCCTTTAGAAAATTACATAATTTTATTATACCATCAAAATTATAAAACAAATATTAGAGAGGTGATATCATTAATCTAATTAGAGTTTTATTATTATAAATTACATGTTCTCTATATCTATCTTGTACCCACTACTAAATGATTTTTATCATAGTTGATTTTTTTTTTAAAATCAAGAATTAATTTTTCTTCACAATAAATGATTATATATTCTCCAAGTGTATTGTTTCCCTCAATTAATTCAATTTATTATATAACACTCATATTCCTTTATATCCCTCATTTGATTACATCTTCATGTAATCCTTTTTGTTTTATAGTAACAAAAAGGGATGATAACATGTCATGTACCTATGAAAATTGAGGTACTCAACCCTAATCCGAGTTATAAAATCGAGAACCAATCCCAAAAATTAACCTATGTACAATTGAATATAACTAAATGAAACTATTTTTAAATAAAATATTCTATTACCATTTAGAACTCGAATCCTTATTTATTTAATATTTTTTAAAAAAAATTATAGTGAAACTCTTTTGAAAGTAAAAAACAAAATTGATTATAATGACATATTCATAATATTATATAAAAAATATTTTCAATATATAATATAATTTAATTTGGATTTTACATGCATTCTAATAGCAATATAGACCAAAATTGGAATGATAATATAAAAATATATCAGATGAAATACGTAAACAGTCCACAATACTGATGTCAGGGAATCCAAACAAGATTTGATCAACTCAAGATCAGTTGAAGACCCATTTCCATCCATATTAAAAATCTATAAAATACTACGAAATAAAATATTCAATAAATTTTCAAATAATAATGGAATTGTAATGATACCATGAGTCTATAATACAACACCATTTAAACATACATATTAAACCCATATAAATATTATTTGTAATATCTCAATATAATCTAACCAAACGGTGTAGGTTCTCACACACTAAATGACATCAGGCATGCCACACTATAATATAAATTCTACCAACTATTGGAGTGGGAATAATTTATTAATGAATATTCTATTACCATAAGGATAACTGATAAGGTTTATTGAAAAATCTACTGATATTTTAGAATCAATAATTTATACATAAAATATATCAAAAACCCATGATAACAAAGTAGGGACCCAAAATTGGTATGATGTAATCTAGTAAACAGATGTAAAAAAATTATGTGATATAGAGTAAGTAATATAAAAAATTAATATAATATACAAATATTGAAAAGGATTCATAAATAGAATTACATGTTATTCCCTTGGTATATATAGATGTAGTAAAATTGTTGAAATTAAAAACAATAACCTATGAACTAACTCACTATAAAATCTATCATCGAATCCTTATCCTTTTTACCACTATATTCCCTAAGTACTTACTCTAACTATGATTTGATACTTGTAATTATAAAGAAACACAAGCTCTAGTAACATTTATATAATCCTATGATATATATATGTATGGATGAGTATAATAACCTAGAAGGATTCCCCCACTAACCTCGAATCATTGAGTGATATAGATTGTGTTGATGAGTGTATAATTCTGTAGTGAGTCCTACTAAAAACACTAGTAATTAAAAACCAAGAATTTTAATGAAATATTTCCATATATTCATTCCTTCATGGTGAATAATTGATTCACAACATTAGTACAAACACCACATCTACCCAACAAAATCTAAGATTCTGAACCTTTAAGATGATTTAATTATACCATCATATCCTAGTAAATAATATCATGATCCACTCACATTTAATATAAAAAATCATTGATAGTTGTATTTTTATATTTATTACAAAGAACTAATATAATATCATTTTACCTAGAAGTCAAATCACATCATATAAATGAACCAAATAAAAAAATCCTTAGAATTAATAATCATAAAAATAAAACCAATAATATAAAATCATATCAATCCAAACATCAATGAAAACATACAAATTATAATGAAAGTGTGAAAGGATGTACAATGGTACAAAAAGAAATAAATAAAAAATAATAATAGAAAAGTAAAATAAATTGGAAAAAATAATAGGAACAAAAAAATATAATATAACAAATATCATCTCTAACACGATGTCCCGAATCATGTCTCTAACCCTTGGATATTTCATCCACTATGATACTCATAGAGCACCGCAAACAATATCTTATCTATCCAAATTCATCATATGGTATGGAACCCACTACAAAATTTTATATAATTAAGTTCTCACAGTTTTCCCGCATATCCACCAATAGTAATCAACATCGGCATCATCTCATGTTCCAAGGTCATGTCCATACCATATAAAAACATGATTGAATACATACCTCTTCTGAGGTAGGTGTCTTATCTTCAAAAAAAAATCACTATTCGATCCTAGAGAAAACCCTAACATCTCTTTATATCCAATTACCTAAATAGAGGAACAAAGGTAGGAAAGGAAACATCATCAACGTTGCAAATAATCATACCATTAGAAAACCTAATAAGAAACTAATTAAGGACATACTTGAATTAATTAATGATTCCTTGTATTATATCTAGTATTTTTTACAAATATGGGTCATATTCGGAACCCTAGGGATGTCCTAAACACCACTTCCATTTCTGGAGTTCACTACTAAATCAAACCTTTCATCACAGGCTATATTCACATTTTCTCTATCTCAAAATAAAAAATTCCAACCACAATAAAGATTAAAAATTCATCAAACTCTTATTTAAAAATAATTGTACCCTCCATAGATCATCACAACACTAATATTATCTCTCCAACATTTTCCTTAACCATCAATTGAAACAATACAGAATCAATCACACAACTAATAATCACTACCCACAAAATCAATAATAAATTCAACCACCATCACTCAATCACTCCAAGGTGTGTCATTCCATAACAACCTCATTTCATTATCTAATAACAACACATGACAGATCCCATAAAACTCTATACATTATCACTTTACATAGATAAAATCAATAATGGTTTATAAGATTTATAGTCACATCTCCATGGGAAACACTGATGTTGTAGAGACCCGAAGCCTGACGTACATTGAAATTACATTACATTTGCGGAATACTTAGTACATAAGAAAAACACACACGCAAGGATCGTAATAGTTTAGTGTCTTTGGAAACTCAGAATATAATCTTCTAATCCTGGTGAAAGATCTTCAACATCTCCCATAAAGATCTTTCTTTTTTTTCTTACCTAAAACATTTCTTTATATCCTGGGAAAAAGAAAACATAAAAGGGTGAGCTCAAATGCTCAGTAAGGGTAAACAACAGAAATATCAATCACATCATATTCAAAAGAACATAACATTTTGGAAATCTTAACCTGCAAAAGAGAGAATAATTTCATAACATGGGATAAATCATGGCAGTGAAATGTAATCACAATAATCATAACATAAAACATGAAACATTGTGGCATTCACACATAATCATAGAGAATCATTTCTTGTTAGTCAAGACTCATTTCCAAGACTATCTTAGTGGACAAAGTCCCTTTCTGAATCGAGTAACCCTCGTTCCAGTCCTGTTTCACTGAACCGGTATAACCTACCATTCCAGTCATGTTTATCTCATGAGATATAAAATCTTTACCCAATGCATTGGAGGGAGATATAGGTCCCACCCATCTTATAATGAATCCTTTCTTATGTGTGCCACATAATCATAAATCATACATCATCGCATAACACATGTAACAAAAATGGGATTCTTGAAACATCATGACATCATAAAACAAATCATATAAGGTAAATGACTTCATAAAAATAATTTCCTCAAAAAATAATCAAATCAATGTAATAATAGGGATAAAAACATAACCCTATATTATCTTAGATGGAAAATAATTTTCATAAAACATTTGAACTCCATTCTTGAGGAAAATATCCTTTCTACTTCAAAAACACTTTTCTTTTCTTAACATGTCATAAACTAAAAGAAGTTGATTAAAAATAAACTTGAAAACTTGTAAAGGAAGATTCTTGGAAATAATGTTTTAAAAATCCATTCATGCCGTATAAGTTAAAAAAACATTCTTCTTACTTTTGTCGGAAAAGTCATAAAGTACCTCGTACAAAAAAAACGTCAAAAGATTCCTTTCATACATATTACTAAAAACTCACCAAAGGGTAAAAATGGATTTAAACAATTGTAGGTGGATGGAAATAAAATTACATATTGATGAAACATGTATGTGGATGATAAAATACACCCCAGTAAATACTTACGAATAAACAATCTCAGATAAAAATGAGATTGTGATATTTCCCTTACCTTAGGTCCGATTTGCTTCGTATGTGTCCGAACCTCCTGTATAATGATTTAAATAATGTCATTGACTTATTACAGAATCATATTCACTATTATGATATCATATATGGTTCACTTATGACTTTATATTACCCGTTCTTTTGTAAATTCCATGTTAAAGAAGCGTTTTGGGTAAAATCGTTTCATTTATCGTAGGTGTTTTGACTTGTTGTTCTTGACATTATTAATACTTATATCATGATTTACTTACTTCCAGAATATAAAATATGATTTATATATCATATATATTCAGTATATATATATATATATATAATAGATAGATAAATGAAATGAAAAACACCGTTCATGGAGACGGTAGTCCGTACGTACGCATGAACGCTGTTTTCCTTTCCTTATTGTCTTGAATGGAAGTAAGTAGATGACATACATATATATATATACATGAATCCAGTAGCTTTATAATGTCATATATTTCATTATTATTTCTTATATATACTTTATAATCATTCTTAAATGGTTAACATGGAGAATGAATCTCATCACGTCGTGGAGACGGTAGTCCGTACGTACGCACGAGCGATGATATCATTTCCATAAATATTGAATTGAATTGGAGTGGATTATACAATATATCAGAATCAATATGATGTTGTAATAACTATGTATATTTATCCGTTACACTATTATACCCATCCATGTAAGGTGGTGGTGGAAAATAGATTACACCACGGCGTGGAGACGGTATTCCGTACATACGCACACACGATGATTTCTTTTTCCGTAGGATGGATAGATGGTGAAATAGGGTTGTTTCATACTTATAATAACATATCAGTATATGATTGATACTGATGTTATTACTTCATAATGAAACAACCTAAGAAGAAGAAGTTGAAGAAGAAATAAAGATGAAAGAATTGGTAACGGTAATTACCTCTTCTTTGAAGCGCCTCTTTGAATCCTCCACTTAGGGAACTAAGATTGGTCTTTGAAGAAGACCAGGACCTCTAGGATTATTCTAGGGAAGTGGAGAAGGGATTTTGGCAGGGTTTGGCCGAGCTTGAGTGCTCAAATTGGTGTGAGGAGGAGGGGGAGGAGGTGTCCTTTTATAGGGGAGGAGAGGGGCACCTTAGGAATACCTCAAATATTTATTTTATATTAATGTCAAAATCAGTTTATAAAGGTTCCAAAGGGTCTTATTTCGAAGATAAAGTGGGGATGGGTCGAAATACTATCATCCAATAGGATTTAGACAAGTTTAGGGTATTATTTTAACCTTATCAATTAGATTTAACTCTAAGTTAAATAATTGAACTTTTACCATGTCTTTTTGTTTTCTTACACTATATGGTTAATAAACTTACTATAACATGCCAAACGAACCCCAAATTGTTTATTATTAATATATATATCTTTATCTAAGTCATTTGGCCGAACCTTAGATTTTTAAGAATAAAATAACAATTAATAATATAATATTTTATTTAAAAACTATTTTGTGTCAATTTTGAAACTATTTGATATATGATTTTTGTGAAAGTCATAACAGAATTATATGTTCGAACCAAGTTGATTAAATCAACAATAATATATCATAGTAACCTAGAAAATTAGTGTAATTCATAAAAAGTCTTAAATTACATTTATTTTGGTATTTATAATATCAATTATGTCAATATTTCATTAATAAGATAATTAATGCATCATCATTGTGTCATAAATAAATTAAATTATTTGATGTCTAAAAATTACAAATAAATTACCATCATGTAGGAAATCTTTTTATCTTTCTAATTAATATTTACAATCGAATTTATCTTATGTATTACTCTATATTAAAAATGTTTTAGTAAATAAACTTTGATTTTAACTCTTTTAACTCTTCTTTGAATTAAATAATAATAAATGTCCTAATCTAATCCATGTGGGCCTAAATGATAATATTTTACACTTAAGGTTATTTTCGGTCGAGATAAACTTGTCCAATAGGATTAGTACATGTGTTAGGGTAATATTAATATCATTTTTACCCTTAATTACCCTATTTACTTTTAACCGTGGTAAATAAAAGTAAAAAGTTACTATTCACCAAAAATTATTTTCATCTCATTGAACCACATTTTACTTACTGACATCAACCGTGTCTCTCGGATTTTTGAAATTCCATTTACAGAAGCGGTAAAATTAAGTTTCATGAAAAATTCAGTTTTTTTTAACTTCCACTTAGTAGTTTCACTATTCATCAAAAATTGATGTTTTTCAGAACAATGCCAAAATTTCATCCTAAGCTATATTTCATATTCCAAATTCAAAAATGAAGTCTATTTTACCAAATTCATAACATAGAAGTTTCATTAATTAATTTTATAATCAAATCCCGCTGTTAAAACAAAAAGCGTGTTTTTAAGAAACAATATCTATCAAAAGATTGACACTTGTTTATGTCTGGTTTAAATGCGAAATTACATCCAATGACCAACATTGTATTAAATTTTAAAAATATATTCTAAATATACTTTAAAACCACTCAAATTAATAATTTATCACAATTAATTATTTCGATAAAAAAAATTGTTTTTAATGAAAATTTAGTAATTTTCACTATTCATTAGAAAATGAAAGTTATCTGAAAAGTACCAAAATTTCACCCTAAGCTAATTTCGATATTACGAATCCAAAAATGAAGTCCATTTTGAGAGCTAAAATTTCTAAAATTTTAAAAAGGGGTTATTACTATTCATAACGGCTAGTTTTAATAATATTTTAATAGTATATCGTTGTTTCGTGAAACTCAGTATTGCGTACTACACACGCTATCGAGGAAGGTTGCGATTGCGTGTAATGCAAGAAAAGTCAAGGATGCGTGTTGTGCAAGCTCTTTTTGGTGTAGCGTACAACACAAGACATTAAAAAGAATAGTTTTCATAAAATCTCGGGCTGTTACATTCTACCCCCCTTAAAATGAATTTCACCCTCGAAATTCATCGGGGTTATAAATAGTTTACTATTCGAAAGTTTCTTTAATAGAAACCCACATCGTAAAAAGGAATACCAAAACTTGGCTTTAAAAACTAAAGTATGAAATTTAACGATTACCCAAATAAACTAATCATTGGGTTTCCACATAGGTGAAAATATGGATATGGAAGAGAAATCTAACCATCATGTTCTGATGGAGAGTGGTAGAGAACATGGCTACGGAAAATCCAGCAATCACAAATCCATAAATTTTTTACGATCTAAGGTACCATCTAATGAATCAGGTATAAGATCACTAGGACAACATTTTTGGTTTTCAGGATCATTTCCCTAAAGTTGAAAATTTGAATTAGAATAAATACTTTCTTTATTTTGGTACAATCTCACTGTTGTTCGTGCCTTGAACAATTTCCACTTCATATCTTAAATAAATGAAGTTGAATTTGTTATTCGTGAAGTGTTAGCAGATCATGTGATAGAATGACGGGTCATTCCATCTGTCTCAAACAAAAGGTTAGCAAAAATTATATACATAAGTCGATCTATAGTGAGATTAATCATATATGGTTCCTAAAATGGACTTATACTTCATATATCATACTGCTTAATATAATAAAACTAGTTTCTACTAAACAGGGACTTCCTGTAGGCCAGTGGTAGGCGATAAAGGCCAGTCACACTTCGGTTGTGGGTTCGATTCCCACAGCCTTGTCCGAAGCGATGGCCTGTCGCCCATCCTGCAGGTTGTCCTTTTTCTAAAACTATATTACAATAACATCCCATCAATAATATCGAAAAAAACTTCTATCCTTAAACAATACTAACTTATTCCAACATAATCCATTCCAATCTTTAGGCTTACCCATAATACTGCAGTCCACTCTCATAATATAGTGAAAACAATTACAAGAGATTTAACACCATCGTCGATCCCCATATTTCATAAGATTTGTTTTGTTGGTCACATTCCAAAAATTCAAAGTCCTTAATCATGTATTCTCTTGAATACCTTAGTGAAAACATGAATGCAGTTAAAAGTTAAAACTTTCCACATACCAAAATCCTCAAAATTCTATATACTCAAACCATGATATCACTTAGTCCTTATATCAATCATGAGGTCATGAATACTATTAAACATTTCATTTTCTCGTTTTCCCTTCATTATGCGCATATCAGCTTATTTCCAAAAAATATATCAATCACTTTGAATTCCAAATCAATAAATATTGCAATACTCAATGATACAACATTATTTTGGAATCCCATTACATAAACACTTAATCATTCCACCACATCGTTGTCATATTCAACATTTCCAATAGTGATCGCATGTGACTTCCCTTTGTCCTTTCCCTTCAGTGGTTGCTCATGTTGATCATCACTAACCCTTCGATTAGGGCATTTATTAGCATAATGCCCCATTTCCTTGCACTTGAAGCATTGAAGTGTTGGTGGTGCGTTCTCTGCAGTGTTTGCTTTATTCACATCATTAGAAACCCTTTTTCCATTACTTCGACACTCAGCTTCTTGATGACCTTCTTTTCCACACTTAAAACATTTTCTAGTCCCTTTAAGATAATCCCCACCATGCTTCTTTCCACACTTTGTGCATAAGGAAACATTCATCTTCTTTTCACCATTATTCTGAGATTTCTCCTTGAACACCATCTTTCGTTTCTTGTCAAAACCATGAGATGGATATGTAACACCAACTTCCATTTCTACCGTGATAGCACAACGCAAAATTTCTTCATAGCTACTGAAGTCTGTTATAGCTAATGCCCTTCGAAGACTTGGTTTTAAGCCACTAAAAAATCGATCAACATTACTTTCTGGTTGGATGATAATGCCAGATGCATACCTTGCAAGTCTTGTAAAATTTGCTTCATATATACCAACAGATTCATCATCCTTCTGATTCAGCTCAAGAAACTCATTTTCCATCTTTGTTCGAAGAATACGAGGGAAGTACTTACTGAAAAACAAGTTCTTGAACTCGTCCCATTCCATGGACTCAATTTCATCTCTTGGCCTCGTATTCTTGATAAGATTCCACCATTGATCAGCTTCACCTTCCAAACGATATACTGCTAAGATGACTTTATCATGCTCAGAACATTGAAGAACTGAAAATATCTTTTCAGTGGTACTGATCCATTGTTCAGCAACAAGTGGATCAGAAGACCCACTGAAAGAAGGTGGACGTTGCCTCATGAAGGACTCAATAGAATATTGTTCCCTTCTCTGCTTATTTGGAAGTCCAGAATGATTCATAGCTTGTGTAAGTATAGCAATAAGATTTGTCACTCCATCTCCCATAAAATTTGTTTGTTCAGGTGGACAATCATTGCATTGTCCATTGCATTGATCAACACGGTTCCTTCGGGTTCCAACCATCGTCTAAAACCCAAAAAGAATAGTGTGAGAGGTAAAAATCATGCTATGGAAAACAACATAATAAAGGGGAAGTACCTTCAATATCTAACATCTTAGGTTTCATTCTATGATCGTTAGCGTAGTTCTAGTACTATAACCTATACGTATACTTAACATTAGGGACATCCCTAGACATACAGTATAAATATCTCTAGGGATCTCACTAACGTTTTCGCATCCTAGTTTCCAAAGTTTGACTAAACCTTTACTCTGATACCAACTGTATAGACCTGAAGCCTGACGTACATTGACATTACATTACATTTGTGGAATACTTAGTACATAAGAAAAAAACACACGCAAGGATCGTAATAGTTTAGTGTCTTTGGAAACTCGGAAGATAATCTTCTAATCCTGGTGAAAGATCTTCAACATCTCCCATAAAGATCTTCCTTTTTTTTCTTACCTAAAACCTTTCTTTATATCCTGGGGAAAAGAAAACATAAAAGGGTGAGCTCAAATGATCAGTAAGGGTAAACAACAGAAATATCAATCACATCATATTCAAAAGAACATAACATTTTGGAACTCTTAACCTGCAAAAGAGAGCATAATTTCATAACATGGGATAAATCATGGAAGTGAAATGTAATCACAATAATCATAAAATAAAACATGAAACTTTGTGGCATTCACACATAATCATAGAGAATCATTTCTTGTTAGTCAAGACTCATTGCCAAGACTATCTTAGTGGACAAAGTCCCTTTCTGAATCGAGTAACCCTCGTTCCAGTCATGTTTCACTGAACCGGTATAACCTACCGTTCCAGCCATGTTTATCTCATGAGATATAAAATATTTACCCAATGCATTGGAGGGAGATATAGGTCCCACCCATCTTATAATGAATCCTTTCTTATGTGTTCCACATAATCATAAATCATACATCATCGCATAAAACATGTAACAAAAATGGGATTCTTGAAACATCATGACATCATAAAACAAATCATATAAGGTAAATGACTTCATAACAATAATTTCCTCAAAACATAATCAAATCAATGTAATAATAGGGATAAAAACAGAACCCTATATTATCTTAGATGGAAAATAATTTTGATAAAACATTTGAACTCCATTCTTGAGGAAAATATCCTTTCTACTTCAAAAACACTTTTCTTTTCTTAACATGTCATAAACTAAAAGAAGTTGATTAAAAATAAACATGAAAACTTGTAAAGGAAGATTCTTGGAAATAATGTTTTAAAAATCCATTCATGCCGTATAAGTTAAAAAAACATTCTTCTTACTTTTGTCGGAAAAGTCATAAAGTACCTCGTACAAAAAAAACGACAAAAGATTCCTTTCATACATATTACTAAAAACTCACCGAAGGGTAAAAATGGATTTAAACAATTGTAGGTGGATGGAAATAATATTACATATTGATGAAACATGTATGTGGATGATAAAATACACCCCAGTAAATACTTATGAATAAACAATCTCAGATAAAAATGAGATTGTGATATTTCCCTTACCTTAGGTTCGATTTTCTTCGTATGTGTCTGAACCTCCTGTATAATGATTTAAATAATGTCATTGACTTATTAAAGAATCCTATTCACTGTTATGATATCATATATGGTTCACTTATGACTTTATATTACCCGTTCTTTTGTAAATTCCATGTTAAAGAAGCGTTTTGGGTAAAATCGTTTCATTTATCGTAGGTGTTTTGACTTGTTGTTCTTGACATTATTAATACTTATATCATGATTTACTTACTTCCAGAATATAAAATATGATTTATATATCATATATATTCAGTATATAAATATATATATATAATAGATAGATAAATGAAATGAAAAACACCATTCATGGAGACGGTAGTCCGTACGTACGCATGAACGCTGTTTTCCTTTCCTTATTGTCTTCAATGGAAGTAAGTAGATGACATACATATATAAATATACATGAATCCAGTATATTTATAATGTAATATATTTCATTATTATTTCTTATATATACTTTATAATCATTCTTAAATGGTTAACATGGAGAATGAATCTCATCGCGTCGTGGAGACGGTAGTCCGTACGTACGCACGAGCGATGATATCATTTCCATAAATATTGAATTGAATTGGAGTGGATTATACAATATATCAGAATAAATATGATGTTGTAATAACTATGTATAGTTATTCTTTACACCATTATACCCATCCATGTAAGGTGGTGGTGGAAAATAGATTACACCACGGCGTGGAGACGGTATTCCGTACATATGCACGCGCGGTGATTTCTTTTTCCGTAGGATGGATAGATGGTGAAATAGGGTTGTTTCATACTTATAATGACATATCAGTATATGAGTGATACTGATTTTATTACTTCATAATGAAACAACCTAAGAAGAAGAAGTGGAAGAAGAAATAAAGATGAAAGAATTGGTAACGGTAATTACCTCTTCTTTGAAGCGCCTCTTTGAATCCTCCACTTAGGGAACTAAGATTGGTCTTTGAAGAAGACCAGGACCTCTAGGATTATTCTAGGGAAGTGGAGAAGGAATTTTGGCAGGGTTTGGCCGAGCTTGAGTGCTTAAATTGGTGTGATGAGGAGGGGGAGGATGTGTCCTTTTATAGGGGAGGAGAGGGGCACCTTAGGAATACCTCAAATTGTTATTTTATATTAATGTCAAAATCGGTTTATAATGGTTCCAAAGGGTCTTATTTCGAATATAAAGTGGATATGGGTCGAAATACTATCATCCAATAGGATTTAGACAAGGTTAGGGTATTATTTTAACCTTATCAATTAGATTTAACTCTAAGTTAAATAATTTAACTTTTACCGTGTCTTTTTGTTTTCTTACACTATATGGTTAATAAACTTACAATAACATGCCAAAAGAACCCCAAATTGTTTATTATTAATATATATATCCTTATCTAAGTCATTGGGCCGAACCTTAGATTTTTAGGAATAAAATAACAATTAATAATATAATATTTGATTTAAAAACTATTTTGTGTCAATTTTGACACTATTTGATATATGATTTTTGTGAAAGTTATAACAGAATTATATGTTCAAAAAAAGTTGATTAAATCAACAATAATATATCATAGTAACCTAGAAAATTAGTGGAATTCATAAAAAGTCTTAAATTACATTTATTTTGGTATTTATAATATCAATTATGTCAATATTTCATTAATAAGATAATTAATGCATCATCATTGTGTCATAAATAAATTAAATTATTTGATGTCTAAAAATTACAAATAAATTACCATCATGTAGGAAATCTGTTTAGCTTTCTAATGAATATTTACAATCGAATTTATCTTATGTATTACTCTATATTAAAAATGTTTTAGTAAATAAACTTTGATTTTAACTCTTTTAACTCTTCTTTGAATTAAATAATAATAAATGTCCTAATCTAATCCAAGTGGGCCTAAATGATAATATTTTACACTTAAGGTTGTTTTTGGTCGAGATAAACTTGTCCAATAGGATTAGGACATGTGTTAGGATAATATTAATATCATTTTTACCCTTAATTACCCTATTTACTTTTAACCGTGGTAAATAAAAGTAAAAAGTTACTATTCACCAAAAATCATTTTCATCTCATTGAACCACATTTTACTTACTGACATCAACCGTGTCTCTCGGATTTTTGAAATTCCATTCACAGAAGCGGTAAAATTATGTTTTATGAAAAATTCAGTTTTTTTTAACTACCACTTAGTAGTTTCACTATTCATCAAAAATTGATGTTTTTCAGAACAATGCCAAAATTTCATCCTAAGCTATATTTCATATTCCAAATTCAAAAATGAAGTCTATTTTACCAAATTCATAACATAGAAGTTTCATTAATTAATTTTATAATGAAATCCCGCTGTTAAAAAAAACGTGTTTTTAAGAAACAATATCTATCAAAAGATTGACACTTGTTTATGTCTGGTTTAAATGTGAAATTACATCCAATGACCAACATTGTATTAAATTGTAAAAATATATTCTAAATATACTTTAAAACCACTCAAATTAATAATTTATCACAATTAATTATTTCGATAAAAAAAATTGTTTTTAATGAAAATTTAGTAATTTTCACTATTCATTAGAAAATGAAAGTTATCCGAAAAGTACCAAAATTTCACCCTAAGCTAATTTCGATATTAAGAATTCAAAAATGAAGTCCATTTTGAGAGCTAAAATTTATAAAATTTGAAAAAGGGGTTATTACTATTCATAACAGCTAGTTTTAATAATATTTTAATAGCATATCGTTGTTTCGTGAAACTCAGTATTGCGTACTACACACGCTATCGAGGAAGGTTGCGATTGCGTGTAATGCAAGGAAAGTCAAGGATGTGTGTTGTGAAAGCTCTTTTTGGTGTAGCATACAACACAAGATATTAAAAAGAATAGTTTTCATAAAATCTCGGGCTGTTACAGATGTTCCTAGTAGAATTAAACAACCAGAAATTACTAGACATCTTAGACTAATCAATCCTCCCCGTCATATAAGTTTGGTTTATATACCAGACCTAGATTATAAATCATAATGATATGTCATTAAATAAAATAATGAAAAATAATAATGTACATAGGGACATGTTTTTTGGAAATAGGTAATCACCCACAAAAGGTTATATATTCAATTTCATTACTAAAATTCTATCTCTTAGATTTAAATTTAAAAAAAATTAAATATCAGTTTTAATATCCCATTTAAATTTTCATGTCATGCCTACATTACTCACCCAACTTCTATGGAAAAATAATGTGAAAATTTCCTTTCAAATATATTATTAAACTATTCATTTAAATCACCCATTTCAATTAAAACTTTAATTTAAAACCATTAAAATTTAAAATAAAATTATAAAGTCTCAATGAATTACATATTTAAAAAAACATTATACATCAACTCACACCTCCATACATTCAATAAAATGGTCCACTCTAACATGTTGACTCGTTGTGATGCCAAACAAAATATGTAGAAAGATATGAGGTCCTTTAATTTCTACTATGACAATTTGATCCTATATCGTTTATTGAATTTTATAATATTGAGGTTGACCAAGGAATAGTAGATTCAATGATAGGGGAGGGGAATTAGTGAATAATATTAATTTTCCTTTGTTTTATTACTTCTTATTAAATCAACCTCTGTCACAAGTTATTGTGATTGAACAAATTTTTTAAAAACACACACAGTGAGGAAAGAAATAAAAGACACCTGATGTTCATGGTTTATCTCTCAAAATTATAGTTCTAATCCTTGGAAGGATCCAGACACTCCAAAGAGAAAGAAATCCATCATAATCATCATTATTGAAATAATTATCTGGTTATGACAATAACTCATTATAAAAATACTAATGACTACTGCTATCTCCCAATATAAAGGGACCCAGAGTTTCACTACAAGATATGGTTCTAAAAACACACACTTTAAAACTTACTTCAACAAAAATTAATATAATTCAATAAAAACATAAATACATTTTAATAATTTAAACATTATATCTCTTAATAATGACACAATACTAGAACATAAATGTTCAGTGTATTTGGATATTAGAAATACAAAAAAATACAAAAATATTATCCATAATCACAATATACTATAACCCCTTCAAGACATAGTGTTGGTTATACTAATATTCATAATATGGGGAATGGAAAACAAAAGAAATGGGTGACCTCAAATTTTTAGTAAGGGGAAAACTTATCAGTAAACCATTAAGAGTCTATATCGTAATAATATGATAAAAAATTGGAGAAATATGAAACTATAAGATTCATAACTAAATAATGATAGAAGGACATGTAACATCAAATGATCAAACATATACCTTGGTATAAGACTATCAAAACATAAGATAGTAAACATGAATAATGGAGAATAAAATCATCCAATAACATAGAAATGTGGTGTAAATATAAGTATAGGAAAACATAATATTATACAAAATATTCAAATGTAAATAGATCCAAGTATAACATAAGTCTTCTTAGAAATATCTCCATTATATCCTATTGATATTAGTATTAACACCTTTATACCCTTGGTCTTGTCCTTACCACCTATGTACCCTTTTTCTTTGGTATACCAATTTTTCACCCTTATGATTGGGCTTATCACTTGTTAACATTTTGGAAAAAAATAACCTCACGTGTGCCTTTTAGGTATCATGCGATATTAGCTTTACCAATTAATTAGAGGTTGATGTAGGACCCTTCTATCCATTTAATTTCAATCCATACAATTTTTTTCTCAAAAAATCTATCATATATTATACCATGAAGAACCCATGGAAATAAATAAGGTTTTATAACATTTCCAAATGGTTTCATATGACATGGCCCCAACAGATAGATCGATTGATACGTAAATCACCCATAAAATTATACCACAAACGAATTTAATGGGTGATTCATGAATCATTACTCTAAAAAATATTTTTTTTTTGGGAAAGAGAAAAATTTAATACAAATAATGAAAAATTATTTCATGAAAAATTCTCTCCTTATTTTGAAATCATAAAACTATGAGTAACCTTCAAAAAATTAATTTCCAATAATGAAAACAGAAAATAAAAATTAAAATATATAATAAATTTTGATAATGGGGCCTTTAAAAATACAGGAATTATTTTCATTTCAAATGTGGTTTAGAAGATAAAATATTCAATTGATAAAATAAAACAATTTTACTATTTTAAAATTTCTGTTGAAACCCACATCATTTTAAATAGTAATAACAATTTTTTTTGAAATTTGGTTAAAATAATTATAATGATAAATATAAATAATACCTATTTTACTTTAAAAATAAGAACAGATCACATTTTATGGAATAAGTCATATATACGTAGAAGATATATAGCTTATTAAACAAAATGGGAATTCTTCTTAACAATGTTATACTTCTATATAAAATATATTCAATAAAAAATTATCTTGGTAATAAAACAATAATTATACCGAAATAGAAATATAATTAATAATATAATCAAATCATATGGTATAATAATCAAATCATATATGAAATAAGTTCAAGGTGAAGAATTATAAATCAATGAAAGAATGTTTTTGATAACAAAATTCATTACAACATTCGAATCTCTTAAATAAAAATCCCATTAAATATATAATATTATGTATATTTTCATATCCATTTAATTTCATGAAATTTTCTTGAAATCATATATTGGTAAATATCGGCCACAAAAACTATAGAAAATCATTTAATATGACACATGCCACCAAAAAAGAAACTTTTGATAAGAAAAACTATTACGGATTTGGTAACATTTTATCATTACCATATGAAAGGGAAAACATGAATTAAAAATTAAGCCAAAATTAATAAAATATTTTAATGATAAAATAATCCACATAAAAATTATATATTCCATATATTCAAAAAAGGGTTCATAATCTGAAACATATTTCAATGAAGAATATTTGAAATGAAAAATTATTATATTAAATCCTCAATTCCATGAGATATATATAAAGTCTTATATAATTATAATAACTATCTTGTAAAATTATTTTAAAACCTTATTCAAATATATTACACTTCAAAAAAAATATTATCATTAATTAGACCGTTATTAGTTAGTTATTACTTAGTATCATCATTCGATGTAAATAATTTTGATTGTTTCATGCATGGTCAGTAATGGAGACATCGAAACCCTTATTTTAATGAAATTTCATAATTGAAATATTATTCAAGGGACTTTAATAGAAGTTCAATAGTGATTTATAATGTTCTATTATTATTCCATCAGAGTTTTAGTTTTGATTCATGAAGTTGAAACCCATGAAGAGATTATTTCGAGTAATTTATTTATATCAATGGAATACTTTATAATGATCAATAATTTGTGTTTCAACCATTAATAAAACAAATATGTCATTTATTACACCATAATATCATATTATTTCATAAAATTAGTTTTTATTACCATCCATGGAAGGCTACTATTAACCAAAAGGCATCGTCCTTTTATGTAGTACCTACAAGTACGCCCAAGATATGTTTTCATTTTTTAAAAATAAACATGTAGATAATGGTTATGGACTTAAAAATAACATTTAAATATACTAATATATTATAAAGGTAAAAATAGTGTTATGGGAGACTAATATAGAAGAAAACAATTTATAATGTATTGAGTAGTTACGTCGAGAATTTGAAACTTCTATTGGAGGGCTTATTAGAAATTAAGGGGTTTTGGATTTGTACGGGAGGGTTTTTAGATTTTGCTTGTATTAATGGGCTTAAAAATGTGGGTGAGGGCTCAAGGGGAATTAATATGGGAAACATTTCAAGTATAGTTTAAATTTTTAATGTGTTTTTAAAGGGGTAAGTTTTTTCTGCTTTTATAAGTGAGCGGAGTGGAATTTTTTTAATATTATAAATAGATAACTAAATATTAAAGGCTTGTGTGTAAATTTCATGAAAACAATAAATATTTTATGAGGTTTGGATTGATAATTTTTTTAAATAATACTTTTATATAAATTTTGTGAAATTTAAAGCCTTTTCCATTTTTTCAACTTTTACTATAATTTACCTTTACTACGGTAACTTATTATTCTACTTCAATATCTTATTTTAATTACCAGAACAAAAAATGAACAGATTATTTAATTTTAACATTCTAATTTCAATTATTAAAATAATTTAATAAAAATAATATCTTCAATGGTAATAAATTGAAATTTTATTATTATTTCACAAATCATGTAAAAAAATTTAAAATAAGTTTAGTTTTTAAGAAAATTATTATACTTATGATAAAACTATAAAATTTTTCATTTTCAAAACATTAATATGTTTATAAATAAAAAATAAGCGTTATTTTTTAAAGTACACTAAAACTGAAATATACCTTTAGAATACCTAACTATAAAAAAACAAGAAGCACTTTTTATTATAATTAAATATTACCTTAATTTTAAAATAAAAAAAATATATTTTATAAATTGAAAATAGTTTTTTGAAATGAATTGATTTAGTCATTAAATTATCTTTTTACTAAGAATTTATTTTTAAATTTAAATATAATTTATAAATTAAGATAAAGTCCCAAAATCTATGGTATTGGTAAAAGCATTATTTTTTTACTATTCACTAAGAAATAAATAACTAAAATAGAATTATAAACCAAAAGTTGAATTTATTTTTTTAATTAAATGTTTAAAATTTATGAATTTAACTTTTGAAGTGAAAGATAAAATATAATGAAAAACCATTTTCAAAGGAAAATGACTTTTTTAAGTATAAATTGTTCTATTTACTATTTATTATCAATATAAAATTAGGGTAAATATATTATACACATTATAAATATATCTTATCATTATTTTAGAATAATATATTAATGTTCATTAAAAAAATTATACATCACAAAAAGGAATTTTTTTGTAAAA
The DNA here is from genome assembly GCA_963277665.1 of Viscum album. Classification (NCBI taxonomy): domain Eukaryota; kingdom Viridiplantae; phylum Streptophyta; class Magnoliopsida; order Santalales; family Viscaceae; genus Viscum; species Viscum album. The sequence goes on along the minus strand of OY728163.1, from coordinate 1,842,546,448 downwards.
TGCATTTTTAATAATAAAATGATCGAATATTATTTTTCGGTGTTTAAATAAATTTTATAAAGGAATTAAGATTAAAAAAATACCTTTATTTTTCTTCCTGCACATATTAAATAATTTTCTAACTTATTTTTATTTTAGTCTAATTCGTTTTCATTTGTTTTGGTTTGGTGTTTCATGTGAAACGAGATATTCAAAATTGTATTTACTTAAAAGAAAACTGATATTAAAATCTCAAGGTGTAACATTATCCCCACTTAAATAAATCTTCTCTACACATTTTTATTTATCAAAAACTAATAAATTTCCAAAAGGTATACCAAAGATATAAAATAATCAATAGTTAATTTCTAATGAGATATCCACCTCACTATCCTCAATAAGATTAGGAAAATATTTTTCAAAAATATGTTTTATTAGGAGTTACAAGGGAAAAACCTTTCGTAACTTAATTTTCATGTTCCTATTTCCAACTAATTACTAAAACAAAAGTGGTTATGATAATATCAAATAAAATCATAGTAAACGAACATATGAATATGAAAACTCAATCCGAATATGTCTTATCTTATGAATCCATTATTTCAACCTATGATATTTCTAGTTCACCTATGATATAATTGGATCAAAATATAACTTCTTATGTTTATCCTATGTTTTATTTGGTAACATTCCAATTAGGTTTTGTAACCATAATATATTGAAATACTCTATAATGGTTCATTATAATCATGTGAATTTACCACATAATATCAATGAGTGTCAAATCACACACGTATTTTGACCTCTTTATCAAGATCTTGGTAAAGATAAAGTTAATATTAAATAAGTGTTATTAGGTTTAATTCCCCAAGAAGCATTTTTTTAAAATTCTACATCCACTTGTTTGTATCCAGATAAGGATGTGATTTTTTATAAGGCCAAAAAATCTATACACTACCCGAATTTCATGATTTTATCCTATAATTATACTCTTCCCATTATTTTTCTGTGAAACTATATCATCCTATTCATAAAATATAATTCAATTAATCATAAAAATAACTATACTAGACCCCAAAAAAATAACTACATTTTCACTGATTCCAACTAAGATTCCCCATACCCACAATCTCGAGTATGGTGCCAAAAACACATAATTTACAACTAACATCGATAATAAGTAAGCTAGATCAATCCAAACATACATATATTTCTATAATTTGAACATTACATTTTATAATAATCACACAATCCTACAACCCAAATGTTTTTTGTCTTATAAGATTATATACATATAAATTTTACTGTGATAATTTTTCAATAATTGTATCATACTAGATCTCATTATATAAATATACTAGAATATATTAATCTTCATAACCACAGAATGGAAAAAATAAGTAAGGGGATATATCAAACGCCCCTTAAAAAACTTACCAAAGAGTTAATCAGAGGTTCGATCATTAGTATATGAAAAGATAAGGGAGATGTTTTGAACAATAATATTTTTCTATAATTCCTGATAGAAGGATATGAAACTTCAAATGATCAAAAATATACCATTTTATAATAGTATAAAAACATGAGACAATAATCATAATCTTTGGAGTGTAACATAATCATATAACATTGAAATATGGTGTTCTCATAATCATAGGAAATCATAACAAACTAAAAATGTTTAGATATGAATAGATCCACATATAACATCAGAAGGATTTTATAAACCACATATGTGACTTATTGGGATTGGTCTACCACCCATGTACCTTTGGTTATAGTCTTAACACACATGTATCCATATGACTGTTGTAACACCCTGAGATTTTATGAGAAATATTTTTTTTATGTATTATATTATACGCAACACCAAAATAATCTTTCACTACACACAACACTGTCTTGGATTATATTACACGCAAGAGAAACCTGCCTCGATAGCTTGCATTGTACGCAATACCGGGTTTCACTAAACAACGATATGTTATTAAAATATTATATAAACTAACCGTTATGAATAGTAATACCAACATTTTGAAATTTTATAAAATTTATATTTCAAAATGGACTTCATTTTTGGATTTGGAATATCGAAATTATCTTAAGGTGAATTTTTTGTATTTTTCTGAAAACATTCCATTTTTTGATGAATAAAGAAAAACACTAGGTTATAGTTTAACACTGAATTTTTATTTAAATAATTATTTATATTATTTAAAAAAAATTGGGTCAAAATAGATACATAATACCTATATAACTTCAATTTAATTCAATGGAGTCATTTTATAATAATTTTAAATATATAAAAATTTTATTAAACTGTTTACCGTCTTTTACCCACCTCCTAAGAGAATTTTCAATTTTAGATAAAACATAATTTTACCACTTCTGTGAGTTGAATTTTAAAAATCCAAAAGACATGGTTAATATCAAGGAGTAAAAATTTGTTCAATAAGATAAAAATAATTTTTGGTGAATAGTAACTTTTTAGTTTTATTTACCACAGTAAAAAGTAAATAGGGAAATTAAGGGTAAAAATGATATTATTATTACCCTAACACATCTCCTATTTCTATTGGATAAGTATAATTCGACCAAAAACAACCTTAGGAATAAAATATGACCATTTAAATCCACTTGGATTAGATTAGGACATTTATAATTATTTAATTCAAAAAAGAGTTAAAAGAATTAAAATCAATGTTTAATAAGTAAAAAAAATTTAATATAGAGTTATACATAAGATAAATTCGACTATAAATATTCATTAGAAAGATAAAAATATTTCCTACATAAAGGTATTTTAGTTATAATATTTATACATTAAATAATTTAATTTATTTATGATACAATGATGATGCAGTAATTACCTTATTAATGAAATATTAACATAATTGATATTATAAATACTCAAATAAATGTAATTTAAGAATTTTATGAATTAAAATAATGTTATAGGTTAATATTACATAGTAGGGTTGGTTTGATGAACATTTTTCGAAGTAATAATGTTGTATGAATTTAGAAAAAACAAAATACCAAATAGTGTCAAAATTGACATAAAAGAGTTTTTAAAACAAATATTAATTTATTAATTTATATTCTATTCCTATAAGACCAAGTTTCAGCCAAAAGACTTATATAATAGTATATATGACATTAATGAACCAATTGGGGTTCGATTGGCAGTTTATAGTAAGTTTATTAACCATATAGTGTAAGAATACAAGAAGACGCGGTAAACGTTAAATTATTTAACTTAGAGTTAAATATAAATGATAAGGTTAAAATGGTAACCTAAACATGTCTAAAACCTATTGGTTGAGATAATTTCTACCCATACCCATCCCAACCTCTTAATAAGTTGCTTTTTAGCCATTATAAACAGAATATGAATTTATTATAAAATAATATTTTCTGTTTTTTCCTAAGGTGCCCCTCACCCCTCTTATAAAAGGGCACTCCCCCTTCTCGCTAATTAACACCGTCAAATCCATTTCGCTCGGAAAAAACCTACCCAAATACCCTATCAATTTTCTTCACTTCATCCTAGAGGCCTTCCTTTAGTTAGAAGGCCAACCTGAGGATCCCTTTTGATCAAATCAAAAGGAAGAATTCGAGAAAGAGGTAAATATCTCACCACCTATTTCAAGATCCTTTATTCTTCCACTTCCTCCTTCATTGTTGTTTACATTCTAAAATAATAACTCTAGTATATTCTATAAAATTTGATGTTATTATAAATGGTAAAACCATATTATTGATTTTATCCATCCTATGAATGAAAAATTCACCACACGCGCGTACATACGGCTTACTGTCTCCACGTCATGGGGTAGTTTGTTATTCAAACATTTCATCATTTGGATGGGTATGATAATGAGTATAAATGATATAAATAATAAATATAAAATTATTATAATTCTTTATATATGATATATTATCCAATTATATACAATTTTATTATCAAAAGAATGATATCATCCCTCGTGTGTACGTACATCCTACCGTCTCCACGATGTGATGCAACTCTTTCTACATGATATTCATTAAATAATGATTATATAAATCAATTAAATGAATAAATATGATATATATTACACTAATACCATTCTGAAAATGAGGTATCTATAACCTAAAAAGAGGAATAAGAATTTATTCTACAAAACATGCATAAGAACATAAAGTAATGAACACACGAATAAAAGTAGAAATGAAATATTACAGAACAGAAGATAATAATATGACCATATATGATATAATAACAATGAATATGATTCTATAATAATTCAATGAGATTATTTAAATCATTATATTGGAGGTTTGGATACATACGAACCATATCATACCTAAGGTATGGGAAAATCTCACAATCTCATTTTTATCCGAGATTGTTTATACTTGAGAATTTACTGGGCAATATTTATCATCCACATCCATGTTTCCTAAATATTTAATATTATTTATATCCTCATAAAATTTTTTAAGTCCAATATTACCTATTTTTGAATTTTTATTGAAAGATATGAAAGGAATATTTTATCATTTTCAGTATGAGATACTTTTTGACATTTTCGGCCAAAGTACGAGAAGAATGTTTTTTTTAACTTATATAGATTGAATGGATTTTTATGATTTCATAGAACATTTTTTCCATGATGCTTCCTTTACAAGTTTTCAAGTTTATTTTTTATTAACTTCTTTTGGTTTAAAAATTTTATGACATGTTAATAAAGGAAAAATGTTTTTGAAGTAGAAAAGATATTTTCCTCAATAATGGAGTTCAAGAGTTATATCAAAAAAAATTTCCATCTAATATAATATATGGTTCTATTTATATCCCTATTTATACATTTATTTGATTGTGTTATGATGGAATTATTTTTATAACATCCTTTTATCTTATACGGTTTATGTTAGGATGGCATAATGTTTAAGAATCCCATTTTTATTACATGGGTTATGCTATGATATATGATTTATGATTTTGTGGCACACATAAGAATGGTTTTATTATGAGATGGGTGGTACCTATATCTCCCTCCAATGCATTGGGTAAATATTTATATCTCATGAGATAGACATGGTTGGAATGGCAAGTTAATCTGGTTCAGTGATACAGGACTGGAACGAGGAGTGAACTTGATTCAGAAATGGACTTTGTCCACTATGATAGTCTTGGAAATGAGTCTTGACTAATAAGAAATTATTTTCTATGATTATGTGTGTATTCAACAAAGTTTCATGTTTTATGTTATGATTATTTGGATTAAATTTCACTACTATGATTTATCCTATGTTATGATATTATGATCTCTTTTGCAGGTTTATATTTTCAAAATGTTATGATCTTATAAATATGTAATGATTGACATTTCCTTTATTTACCCTTACTGAGCATTTGACCTCACCCTTTTGTATGTTTTCTTTTTCCCATGTTAAGAAGAAGCGTATTATGTAGGATATACCAAAAGGGACTCTAGATATGATGATATAAATGGGAGAAAATATAGATTCTTTATGAACTAGTTTTTTATGTTTCCCAGTTTCTAAAGACACTATACCTATACGGTCTTATCATGGTTTTTCTATATGTTGTAATAAATATTCTCTAATTCTGATGTAATAACAATGTATGTAAATTGTGGGTAGTTATATTTAGTATCAGTGGAAAGGTATAGTCAACCTTTGGAAACTAGGATGTGAAAGCCTTAGTAAGAACCCTAAGGACATGTCTAAGCATAGAACACAATATTAGTGTTTTAGAAATGGTCATGAATAACATTTGATAATATCTTAAGTGTGAAAGTTTTTTCTTGATTATGTGGTTTCCCTATTATGATTTGTTTTTCTCACCCTATGTTTATTGGTTTTAGTCAATGGATGGAACCCGAAGGAACTGTGTTAATGCTGAATGCGATGGGACATGCAATGATTGTCCCCCTGAGCAACCAAACGTTATGGGAGTTGGAATGAAAAATCATATATCCATGGTCACACAACTTTCTCAAGATATGAATCATGCAAGACATCCAAATGAGAAAAGGAAGGAGCAACATTCTATTGAATCCTTCATGAGGCAGCGTCCACCCTCATTCAGTGGGTCTATTAATCCATTAGTGGCTGAACAGTGGATCAGTACCACTGAAAAGATATTTTCAATTACTCAATATTCTGAACATAATAAAGTCATCTTAGTAGTATATCATTTGGAAGGGGAATCTTATCAATGGGGGAATCTTATCCAGAATATGAGGCATAGAGACGAAATTGAGTCCATGGAATGGGACGAGTTCAAGAACATATTTTTCAATAAGTACTTCCCTCATATTCTTCAAACAAAGATGGAGAAAGAGTTTCTTGAACTAAAGAAAAAAAAGATGATGAATCTTTTGGTACCTACAAAGCAAACATTACAAGACATGAAAGGTATGCTTCCGGAATTATTATCCAACCTAAGAGTAATATCGATCGATTCTTTAGTGGCTTAAAACCAATTCTTCGAAGGGCGTTATCCCTAAGGGACTTCAATAGCTACGAGGAAATTGTTCAATGTGCTCTCAAGGTTGATATGGAGATTGGAGTAACCCATTAGTCATATGGGTTTGATAAGAAGAGGAAAATGGAATTCAAAGGGAAATATAAAGACCACACTAAAAAGAAGATGATTTTCCCTTATGCTCAAAGTGTGGAAAGAAACATTTAGGGAAATGTCATAAAGGGACAAGTAAATGTTTCTAATGTGGAAATTAAGGTCCTCAAGAATTTGAATGCTGCAATGATGGGAAAAAGATTTATAGTGATGCGAACAAAGAAAATGCTACACAGAATGCACCTCCTACACTTCAATGTTACAAGTGCAAGGAAATGGGGAATTATTCTACTCAATTCCGTAATCCAAGGGATGCTGATGATGATCGACGTCAACAAACTCTTAAGGCCAAAGACAAAGGAAAGTCAATGAAATTTTTATCAGCGATGTGGAGTACCATAATGAAGTGGTGAAAGGTACACATACCATCCACTCTAAAGTAGAAAATGTTTTATTTGATTCTGGATCCACCCACTCTTTTATTTTTGAATAATTTTCCAAGGGTATCTCTATACTACCTCAACAATTAGCCGTTGAGTTAGCTGTGACAACTCCTAATGGAACAACGGTTGCATCAAAAGTTTATAATTCTTCTCCAATTAACATTTTATGGAAAGTTATTCCTGAAAATATTGTGATCCTTCCTATAGTGGAATTTGATGTGATTCTTGGAATGGATTGGATTTACTTATATGGAGATCATATCGATTTCTAGATAAGGGAAGTCACATTTCATATTCCTGATCAATCTATGATCATCTATCGATGAAAGGATGAATATAACCTTCTGGTGGAAATCTCTTCCATCTTATTACCTTGATTCCAATAAATGAAGTTTATTTATCTCAAATGGTTGGAGAGAAACTCATGATTAAGAATGTACCCACTGTATAGAAGTTTGATGATGTATTTACAGAGGAATTTCCAGGTCTTCCACCAAATCGTGAAGTTGAGTTTTCAATGGAACTTATATCGGGTGTCATGCCCATTTAAAATACACCTTATATAATGGCCCAAATTGAGTTATAGGAATTGAAGAAGAAACTCCAAGAGAATATTGATAAGGTATTCATACAACCTAGTGCATCACCTTGGGCAGCACCTGTTCTATTTGTTAAAAAGAAAGATGGATCAATGAGACTCTGTATTGATTGTCGAGAACTTAACAAGATCACTATCAGGAAAAAATATCCTCTCCCGTGCATTGATGACTTATTTGACCAACTACGTGGAGCTCAATACTTTTCAAAGATTGATCTTCATTCAGGGTATCATCAATTAATGGTCAAAAGGGAGGATATACCAAATACGGCCTTCCATACAAGGTATGGACACTATGAATTTATAGTGATTCCATTTGTTCTTACTAATTACCCTGTTATCTTCATGGATCTAATGAATAGAGTATTTAGAGACTATCTTGATTAGTTTGTGGTAGTATTTATAGACTATATTCTTTTCTATTCAAAGATCAAGTAAGAACATGAAGATCACTTGAGAATTGTATTAAAGATCCTAAGAAAAGAGAAGCTTTATTCCAAATTTACCCAGTGTGAATTTTGGCTTCAAAAAGTTCCATTTTTGGGTCACATAATCTCAAAAGAGGGGATATATGTGGATCCAGAAAAAATAGAGGTTATCAAAAGATGGTTGAGACCAACAAAAATAACTGAGATCCAAAATTTTCTTGGTTTGGATGGATATTATCGACGTTTTGTGAAATATTTTGCACGATTATCTATTCGACTCCCCTGGTTGACTCGAAAAAGAGTTATGTTTGTTTGGATGGAGGAGTGTGAAGAGAATTTCAAGGAGTTAAAAAGAAGTTTATCCAGTGCACATGTACTCACACTACCTTGTACTGGAGAATAGTTTGTGATCTACAGTGATGCATCCAAGAAGGGATTGGGTTGTGTTCTCATGAAAAACGATATGGTGATACCTTATTCCACACGGCAGTTGAAAATCCATGAGAAAATTTAACCAACTCATGATTTAGAATTAGCTGTGGTAATCATTGCATTAAAGATTTGGAGGAATTATCTTTATGGTGAAAGGTGTGATATTTATACTGATCATAAAATTTTAAACTATATTTTCACACAAAAGGAGCTGAATGTGCACCAAAGAAGATGGCTGGATCTGATTAAAGATTACGACTCCTCAATTCATTACCACCCTGGGAAAGCAAACAAGGTGGAAGATGCATTAAGTCGATAAGACTATGCTAGCTTATCCATGATAAGGATCACAAAACATCAAATATTTATGGATTTACAAAAGATAGATCTTGGAATTATAATGGAAGGGGGAAAATATTATCTTTCGCAAATGAATTTTCAACCATCTGTACATGTGAAGATTAAAGAGGCACATAAAGAAGATGTAGATTTACAAAAATGGGTGAGAAATGTTCCTGAATTCCACATTGATTGTGATGAAATAATAAGGTTTAGCAATTAGGTTTGTGTTCCTCCCATCCCATAATTAAAGAAGAAAATATTGGATGAAGCTCATAGTTCTTCATTCTCTATTCACCATGGAAGCATGAAGATGTATAGGGACCTGAAGCAGTACTTCTAGTGGGATGGCATGAAAAGAGATGTTGCTGAATATAACTCTTGATGCATGGTTTGTCAGCAAGTTAATGCTGAGAGACAGAAGTCTAAGGGGATGTTAAAACCATTACCCATACCAGAATGGAAATGAGAAAACATCATTATGGTCTTTGTTACTGGAATTCCTAAAACATCCAAATGAAATAATATTATCACGGTTATATTTGATCGTCTTACGAAGTCGAAACACCTCATTGCTATTAGAGAAGATTTCTCTCTTGATCATATTGCCAGGATATATGTGAAGGAAGTGGTAAGATTTCATGGAGTACCACTTTCCATTATATCTGATCGGGATCTAAGGTTTACCTCAAACTTTTGGCAAAGTCTTCAGCATACTCTAGATATAGAGTTGAGTTTCAGCACTGCTTATCATCCTCAGACCGATGTTCAGTCTGAGAGGAAAATTCAAACTCTAGAAGACATGTTGAGAGCTTGCTATATGGTTTTCAAAGGTGGTTGGGATCAACACCTACCTTTGGTGGAATTTTCTTATAATAATAGCTTTCACTCTAGTATTCAGATGTCTCTTTATGAAGCTCTCTATGGAAACAAATGCAAAACTCCAACTTTCTAGGATGAACATTGGGAAAGAAAGTTATTAGAACCTGATCTTGTTGATGAGATGCCAGAAAAGGTATGATCTATTCAACAACACATAAGAAGAGCTCAGAGTTGACAAAAAAGTTATGCCGACAACCGAAAAAAAGACCGAGAATTTGAAGTGGGTGATAAAGTGTTCTTACGAATATCTCCTTGGAAGAGAGTAATGAGATTTGGAAAGAAGGGCAAGCTGAGTCTTAGGTATATTGGTCCTTTTGAGATGTTGGATCGTGTTGGGAAGGTAACTTACAGATTGGCTCTTCCACCGAATCTCTCTCAAGTTTGGGATGTATTCCATGTATCTCTCCTGAGAATGTACATACCTGATCCTTCACATGTACTAAGCTCATAAGTTGTACCGCTAGAGTAAGATCTTTCTTACGAAGAACAGCCAATAGAGATTCTGGATCGTAGCAAAAAAGTTCTATAAAACAAGACCACTCGCTTGGTTAAAGTTTTATGGAGGAACCACCAATTAGAAGAAGCTACATGGGAACTTGAGCATATGATGAGGGAGAGGTATCCTCATCTGTTTGTTACTAAGTGACGAATTTCGAGGGCGAAATTCTTTTTAAGGGGGGTAGAATGTAACACCCTGAGATTTTATGAGAAATATTTTGTTTTTATGTATTATGTTTTACGCAACACCAATGGAATCATTCACTATACACAACACTGTCTTTCCTTGCGTTACACACAAGAGCAACCTTCCTCGATAGCTTGTGTTGTACGCATTACCGAGTTTTACTAAACAACAATATGTTTTTAAAATATTATAGAAACTAGCCATTATGAATAGTATTACCCACTTTTTGAAATTTTATAAATTTTATCATTCAAAATGGACTTTATTTTTGGATTTGGAATATCAAATTTATCATAGGGTGAATTTTTGGAATTTTTCTGAAAACATTCAATTTTTGATGAATAGTGAAAAACACCGAGTTATAGTTTAAAACTGATTTTTTTTAAATAAATATTTATTTTATTTAAATTTATTTTAGGTCAAAATAAATACATAATACCTATATGAATTCAATTTAATTCATTAGAGTAATTTTATAATAATTTTAGATATAAAAAATTTTTATTGAACATTTTACCGTCTTTTACCCACCTCCTAGGAGAATTTGCAAAATTACATAAAACATAATTTTACAGATTTTTTGAGTTGAATTTCAAAAAACCGAGAGACACAGTTAATAACAAGTAGTAAAATATGTTCAATAAGATAAAAATATTTTTTTTTGAATAGTAACTTATTACTTTTAGTTACCATGGTTAAAAGTAAATAGGGTAATTAAGGGTAAAAATGTTATTATTATTACCCTAACACATGTCATAATTCTATTAGATAAGTATAATTAGACCAAAAACCAACTTATGAATTAAATATGACCGTTTAGGTCCACTTATATTAGATTAGGTCATTTATTATTATTAAATTAAAAGAAGAGTTAAAAGAATTAAAATCAAAGTTTAATAAGTTAAACATTTTTAATATAGGGTTATACATAATATAAATTCGACTATAAGTATTAATTATATATATATATATATATATTTCCTACATAATATTATTTTATTTATAATTTTTAGACATTATATAATTATTTTTTTTATGACACGATGATGATGCAGTAATTACCTTATTAATGAAATATTAACAGAATTGATATTATAAATACTCAAATAAATGTAATTTGAGACTTTTTATGAATTAAACTAATTATATAGGTTAATATAACATATTATGGTTTGTTAGATGAATTTTCTTTGAAGTAATAATGCTTTTATGAATTTATCAAAAACAAAATACCAAATAGTGTCATTATTTACATAAAAGTGTTTTTAAAACAAATATTAAATTATTAATTGATATTATATTCCTAAAAATCTAAGGTTTGTCCAAAAGACTTATATACTAATATATATGATATTAATGAACCAATTGGGGTGCTATTTTCTGTTTATAGTATGCTTATGAACCATATAGTGTAAGAATACAAGAAGACATGGTAAAAGTTAAATTATTTAACTTAGAGTTAAATCTAAATGTTAAGGTTAAAAGGGTAACCTTTACTTGTCTAAAACCTATTTTTTGAGAGGATTGCGACACATCCCTACCCTAGCCTCTAAATAAGTCACTTTTAAGCCATTATAAACCGAATATGAATTTATTATAAAATAATATTTTAAGTTTTCCTAAGGTTCCTCTCACCCTCTTATAAAAGATCACTCCCCCTTCTCTCTAATTCACACCTCCAAAGACATTTGGATCAGCCAAACCCTACCCGAATACCCTATAAACTGTACTCCATTCATACTAGAGGCCTTACTTTAGTCATAAATCCAACCTATGGAGCCCTTTTGATCAAATCAAATGGAAGAACCCTAGGAAGAGGTAAATATCTCACCACATATTTCAAGATCCTTTCTTCTTCCACTTCCTCCTTCTTTGTTGTTTCCATTCTAAAATAATAACTCAAGTATCTTATATATACTTTGATGTTATTATAAATGGTACAACCATATTAGTTATTTTATCAATCCTATAAATGAAAAAGTCACCACACGTGCGTACATACAGCTTACCGTCTCCATATCGTGGTGTAGTTTGTTATTCAAACATTTCATCATTTGGATGGGTATGATAATGAGTATATATTATATAAATAATAAATATAACATTATTATTATTATTTATATATGATATACCATCCAATTATATATGATTTTAATATCAAAAGAACGATATCATCGCTCGTGTGTAAGTATGGCCTAACATCTTCACAATGTGATGCGACTCGTTCTACATGATCTTCATTGAATAATGATTATATAAATGAAGTTAAATAATTAATATTATATATATTACACTAATACCATTATTTAAATGAGGTATATATAACCTAAAAAGAGGAATAAGAATTTACTCGACAAAACATGCATAAGAACATAAAGCAATGAACACCCGAATAACAAGTAGCAATGAAATGTTACTAATAAGAAGTTAAGAATATGACCATATATGATATCATAACAATGAATATGATTATTTAATAAGTCAATGACATTATTTAAATCATTATATAGGAGGTTCGTATATGTATGAACCATATCAGACCTAATATAACGGAAAATCTCACAATCTCATTTTTATCTAAGATTGTTTATACTTCAAAATTTACTGGGGCATATTTATCATCCACATCCATGTTTCCTCAATATGTAATATTATTTCTATCCTACTACAATTTTTTAAATCCAATTTTACTTATTGGTGAATTTTTAGTAAATGATATGAAAGGAATATTTTTTCATTTTTAGTACGAGATACTTTTTGACTTTTCCGGCCAAAGTACGAGAATAATGTTTTTTTAACTTATACGGCATGAATGGATTTTTATGATTTCATAGAAAATTATTTCCATGATTCTTCCTTTACAGGTTTTCAAGTTTATTTTCAATTAAATTCTTTTAATTTAAAATTTATGACTTGTTAAGAAAGTAAAAAAAATTATGTAGAAAGGATATTTTCCTCAAGAATGGAGTTCAAGTGTTTTATCATAATTATTTTCCATCTAAGATAATATAGGGTTATATTTCTATCCCTATTTTGACATTTATTTGATTATGTTATGATGAAATTATTTTTATAAGGTCATGTTATCTTATATGGTTTATTTTATGATGGCATGATGTTTAAGATTCCCATTTTTATTACATGGGTTATGCTATGATATATGCATTATGATTTTGTGGCACTCATAAGAATGATTTAATTATGAGATGTGTGGGACCTATATCTCCCTCCAATGCATTGGGTGAAGATTTATATCTCATTAGATAGACATTGTTGGAACAGCAAGTTAATCTGGTTCAGTGATATAGGACTGGAACGAGGAGTGAACTCAGTTCAGAAATGGACTTTATCCACTATGATAGTCTTGGAAATGAGTCTTGACTAATAAGAAATGATTTTCTATGTTTATGTGTGTATGACACAAAGTTTCATGTTTTATGTTATGATTGTTGATATTACATTTCACTACTATGATTTATCCTATGTTATGATATTATGATCTCTTTTGAAGGTTAAGATTTTCAATATGTTATGTTCTTATGAATATGATATGATTGATATTTCTTTTGTTTACCCTTACTGAGCATTTGATCTCACCCTTTTGTATGTTTTCTTTTCCCAAGGTTAGGAATAAGGTTATTAAGTAGGATATGAAAAAAGGGACACTAGATATGATGAAATAAACTGAATACAATGTAGATTATTCATGAACCTGTTGTTTATGTTTCCCAGTTTCTAAAGACACTATAACTATACGGTCCTATCATGGGTTTGTTATATGTTGTAATAAGTATGCTTCAATTCTGAACTAATAACAATTTATGTAAAGTATGGGTCGTTATAACTATACTTACCACAAATATATCATTAATCTTAGGCTTACAACCCATTTACCCATGGTCTTGGGATTACCATTCAAATGCCCTTGGCTTTGTGATAACCTCATGTGTACCTTTTGGATCTCATAAAATTTAAAATTTAAAAATTCATTAGTGGTAGATGTTGGACTTAACTCTTCTCATAATGGTAAAAATTATTAATCTATGGAGAAAATCCATCATACATCTATTGACACCGTGAAATTCGTTCCATGAACTTTTACCTAAGAATTATTACATATTAGGGGAGAGATATTCTTAAAAAAATTCCCAATCCAATGGAATTATGCTGAGAACCATCCTCTAAGAGTAGTCCATATATTGGGAATGAGAGGTGGGGTTTTATGTGTCAAATTTCAAAACATCCTTGGCCCAACTAAAAAATTACATGGTGGGGATCTCTATTTTTCATGGGAGTTTGTGATGTTATTAAAGGGAATGGCCTGAAGGGATGGGATCACAACATGATAATAATCCTTAAAATAGGTCATGGGGAAAATCTCCCATAGTATAGAGAACTAGTTTCACCCAACTGGCCATGAAAAAACAATCACTTAATTCCAAGAGGCTGGTGCAATCCCTACATGAACAACCTAGAAGGAACATCCACCCCAGTGTCAGGAACATGTGCTCAGCAACCCTGTACGACACTGAAGTATCTACCATCCCAGCATGAGGTAACTACATCATGTACCTATTCCATGGATCAATATGGGGAAACTCTTCCAAATATGGTCTACTATTTTCTTGTAAATTTGATGATAGTGATTCCTATTTATAAAACTGAAATATCAGAAGAATCCATAAAGCTCAATTCACACTGCTCATTTTCCTAGGTTCTCAAAAATACCCCAAGTATTTCTAAAAAAACATAAGGTAATAGGGAATTAAGGGGGATCGGGAGATAAAAGTCCCTCTAGATTCAGAAATTTAATACACCTACAGAATAACTTCATCCCCCCGAGTTTAAGCTCACTCGCATGAAGGTCCCTCCCCTAAGTAGGGACCCACATGATACACTTATAAGGACACCATAGGAGACCCATGGTGCCAAGGCTAAATCCTCAACCATATTTTTCTCCTAAGTCTTCCATTAACCAAGGAATCTTCATCTCATGAAAGCCTATACACATGTGTGAATCACTCCAAATCCTCTTAGGCCCTTTCTAAAGATCCTTTCCTCACCAATCTATGTCCTACGTGAGCCTCCTTTTGATCCCTCTTCTAAGAAACCAATGATAGCACTCATATTAATTTTTATCCCTCATCTAAGTGAGGACAAATTGAAACCATCAATAATGACTCTTGTCTTGAAAGATCAGTGTGAGAGGCTAACTTTAGTGTATCCAATTTGGTTATCCATTCCATCAGTCAGACGTGTCCCACAATTTTCCTAACTAATGAGCAGGGTCTTATGGTGCATGTAGATGTTAATTATATTTTGTCTTGTGGACAAAGACCCATTTGTAAGTGTTAGAAAACTCCCATTATTTGATATTATAGTTAATAACAAGTCCTTTCCTAGTTGTCTCTAAGACTAGGGGCCTCCAGTTCCAGCGAGGATGGAGAGGAACACACATTATTTTCCCTTTGAGGTGTACCATATTACCTTCTTTTATTCCCCAGGAACTAGGACTAGGGAATTGCTCTAGTTGTAAGCCCTTATCCTTTCTTGTAGGACCTATACTACTTAATTATATCCTCCTTCTATATACTCATGGGTTTTTGGTAGATAGATCATCAAATGAGACTATCCTGGTTAAACAAAAATATGGGAGATAGGACCTTCAAAGCCCGTTCTCTCTCCCTTTTGGTCTAGGGTACAATGATGGTATGGAATATGTTCCAAATCCACTATATTTCACTCTCCCTTTGATTTTTTTCCTCATCCACCAGTGGACAAAGTAGATTGTTTGGTTTCAAAAATCTTATACTTCCTCTTGTTTCTCACAGTGATAATCACTCACATTGGATTAGAGGATATTTGTGATCATTATATCCTCATTATCCCATACTAAACAAGGGAATACTTTTATATGATATAATCCTTAAAACCCAACATCATGGTAATTATTTCATGTGTTAGCCCCAAAATAACAATGGGCCCCATACTCGGTATAATCCCAACCATGTAACAATAAATCTAAAGGGAATACTCCCAAATGGTGTAAGAAACAACTTAATCCTCTCAGAGGGCCATACTTCCAACCCCAATGAGACAAAAAATTAGAGGTTCTCTATAGTAATGGTTCCTCCCAACTGAACTTCATGGGTTTTGATTGCCATCTAAATGGGATACATAGGAAACCTCCAAGAGGGTCAAACCCAATCACCCCAAATCAATGTTATTCACTCTGGGAAACATCACTTGTTGCGTATTATTCAAACTGGAATCTTACATCCTTTATATGTTCCTAGATTCACTTGGATATAATTTCTACATCAAAAATTAACTAGGAACTTTTCACCTACACCTCACTGCTACTTTATTCTAAAATAAAAGGTTTGATCAATATCACATGAAATTAAAATGTATGATTTTTCATGTTAAATGGATCCAAATTGGCAGGTTCAGATTCCATTCATTAGTATACATAGAAATCACATCTCATTAGTCCTATCTTGACATCAAAACAAATCGCAACTCCCTGGAAAATGATAAACTTTAGATCACCCCATTATGAAGATTAAAATAACTGTCATTATGATAAATGACAAAATTATTTCAAAATATTTTAGAAAGGGTACCATTGATGGAGAGCATCAGATATATATAGATTTCTCAATTTAAAAAGAACCATAGATATACATAGATGATTCAAAACTCCACACATGCTATTAATTGGTAATTAATTCAATGGTGACTTATGTTATTCTTCAAAATTAATATATGATTCAAAACATATCCTAAATCTGTAAAAGAGTCTTGGAGTAGACCATAACCCCCCCCCCCAGGGTGAGATGATGTCGACTTGACATCTCATTGTTAAATGTGAGTTATTAGGTATCATTGGTCAATCTTAAAACATAGCACATATCTTTTGAATGTAGGTCCATGAGTCATCATGGATATAAGAACTATTCTAGTTCCACTAATAAAATCTGTAGAAACCAACCCAAAAATGAAGTGGTTGTATCTGTATGAGGTTAAGGATGTCCCAAAAACACCAAAAAATTCTATTCCAATCCCATGTGGAATTTGGGGAAAAAATATCATATAATGAATAACCCATGTAAAGAACATGGGTTTTATATCTATTCAAAACACTATCACATGAAATGAAATGAAAAGTATGATCAGTTGATACACAAAATTTGATAACCAAAATGGTGTATTTCATGAGGTAATTTAGGGGTTTATTCGTGACATATCACTCAAAAAACATATATATTTTAGAGATAAAGAGAAAAATAAATAAATAACATGGAATGAGATTTTATTAGATGTTTTTATCCTTATTTTTAAAAGTAGAATATGTACGGATTCTTCCAAAAATAATTTTCATGAAAGAAACATTAAAAAATTTAAAAATATAATTTTCAACAATAGATATTTAAAAAAATTATAATGGTTTTCGAGAGGAAATTTTTTGTGAAATGAAAATTATGAAATCATGAAGAGAAAATAACGTCAGTATTCTAATAAAACTTTTTAAAACTCACATAATTTTAAAAATTAATAATGATCCCTCTAGAATATAACTAATTTTTTTGAAGATCAACTTAAATAGTTAATATTTTAATATTAAAATGTGAATATAGAACATTTATGGGAATAAAAAATCTATACATGGGAGAGAAATAGCATGTTGGGGAGGATGTGAAATATTCATAACAATGTTATACTTTTTTTAGAAGGAAATTCATAATGGAATAATCTTGGAATTAAAAATGTAATTTTATTAAGAGAGATGTATAATGTTTTATATAATTTTGTCTTAGGGAAGAATAAATAAAAACTATATGAAATAAGTTCACGGAGAACCCTTATATCTTAAATAAATGATGTTTGGTTTATAAATATACCTTGCAATACTAGTATCACTTGAATTAAAATCCCATGAATAATAAAACATGAAAAAATATTTTAAATTAATAAAATTTCATTGAATTATCATAAAAACATCTATATTTAAGTATATACACTGCACAATAAAGACCAGTATTGAGTATGGAATATGTCTAAATGAATGAAAAGTGATATGGGAAAACCCCATTAGGAATTTGGTACCTTCTGAATCAAAAAAAATTGATATATAAAACATAGAATAATTTATTAATTTCTTTGAATAAAAAATAATAATTATAAAATAATCCACATAGGTAGTATATACACAATATAAACAAAAATAGTTCCCAAATAATTAATATGTCTCGATGAAGGATGTTGGGGATAAAAAACCTTACCCAAATTTAATGCTTCCGTGAAAGATATTTAACCTCTAGTATAATAAAAAATTTACCTAAATAAATAATTTAATAACATTATTCATATATATTAACATTACCACCCCCTAATTATCATCATTAATTATACCTTTGTTATATAGTAATTGTTTATTTTTATCATTGGATGTTAGTATTTTTTATTATTTCAGGATATTTTTTAGTGGTGACATCAAACTATTTTTATTTAAAAAAATGTTCATCATTCATATATTATTCAAGGTACATAATGGTACATTATCTAATTATTTATAATGTAAAATTATCATCCCATTAAAAGGTTATTTATGATTCATGAAGATCAAAAGGTTAATGAGTTTTTATGATAAATTTCTAATATCAATAAATTTCAATATAATGATGATTTATTTCATTCATCTTTTTAGAACCATATTCTTGAAATATATTAATCCATTTTACAATTTTTATTCATAAATTCTTATAGAAATAACCATGTTAGTTTTTGATGAAATCAAAACACTCCATCCATGGTGCTGGTGGTCTATGTGTACGCACAAGTGGAATTCTCATTTTTGTATGGAATAGGGAAGGGTGGATAATGGTTATACCATTAATATAATAATTTTTTTGTATAATAATAATAGTAATAATAATTTTATTATAGTGTGTAAAATAATTTTTTTGGATTAATATAGAGAAGAATTTTTTATGAAGTGATTTGTACCCATGTTGTGATTTTAAAACTTCTCTTGGAGGACCTCTATGAAATGAGGAATTTAGGGATTTTCATTGATAATGTGGTTTCTAAATTTGGTTTAGTGATTTAGGGGAAGTAAAATAGGTATATTTTCTTGTGGAATTTAAACTTTTATAGTTCAGGAAAAAGGGTTGTGGATGTCTCATTTTCTATGTGAGAGGAGGGCCTTTATTATAACAATATAAAAGGAAAAATCACTTTCACTGTTGTGAGTGATAATTTTAAAATAATGAATATTTGATGAGTCCTAGTTCTATAAAACCATTTAACATGAATTTATAGATATATTTTTCATAGTTTTAATCATTTTCTCCATTATTTTAATATTTATTATAAGTTCCATTTACATTTGTAACTTATTTTTTACCTCAATAACATGTTTTAATGACCAAAATTAATATTGAACTTATTACCTGATTTTAAATAATTAATTTAGTTACAAAAAATATTATCAAAAATAATAATAATTCATAGGAAAAATTAATTTTTTTTTATTCATGTATATAATGAGAAAAGAACATTTTTTAGAAAAAGTGCATTTTTATGTAAAAAAAATTATATTTTGGATAAAATTATCAATGTTGTTAAAATTAAAAATATTAATTTTTTTTACTAAAAATTTATTTTTATTATTCCTTAAAATCAATCGAAGATGGAATACCACTATGTAAATATTTAGTTAGAATAAAATAAAGATAAAATTTCAATTTAATAAAATATTAACAGAATTGAAAGATGTTAAACATAGGTTTTATAAATTCAACCTAGTGTTTTTATAATTATAAATTTAACTCTATAAAAAATCAATTTTTGATAAAAAAATTAAAAAAATTATTCCAAGTCTCAATTATGATAAAATCATAAAAGCCATTATATTTTTAAAATTTTAATTTTTATTTTCCAAATAAAAATCATTATTTTAGAAAAAAACTCAATCCTAGGATATTTTTGATATGTTGAAATCATAAATAATGTTCATTTTTTAAAATTAAAAATCTAAAATTTCGGAATTTTACTTTTAAATGGAAATATAAAATATAATGAGAACAATTTTTATAAGAAAATAACCTTTTAAATATTAACTGTTCTTATTCT
Source organism: Viscum album (assembly GCA_963277665.1). Classification (NCBI taxonomy): domain Eukaryota; kingdom Viridiplantae; phylum Streptophyta; class Magnoliopsida; order Santalales; family Viscaceae; genus Viscum; species Viscum album. Next base: position 1,842,525,933 of record OY728163.1, on the reverse strand, counting down.
AATTTCATTTAAATTAATAAAAAGTGTTTAAATATTATTAATATAAATATTATAATTTATAATTTTTTAAACATAATATAATTATTTTCTTAAAAATTCATATCATGTAAAAAGTTGGCTTCTAGTAAAAATAACTTTTTAAACATAAAATGATCTTATTAGTTTTTTATCTACACTAATTGAATTTTATCAAATAATTTGTTTTATAAATATTTTTCCTTTTTGGTTCCTCATGGATTTTATAATTTAGTTTCTTCTATTTATTCCAAAAAATTCAATGACTATATAACAATGATAAAATTTAATACTTATAATTTTAAACTCATAAAATGCATTATAGTTCACTTTTGTTTGGTGTTGTGAATGATAAAATATATTCTCTATTGTGTTAATTTAAAAGAAAATTCATCCAGATATATTGGGTCATTACATGGGAATTATCATGAAGAAATGAAATTTTTTCTTATAATGGTTGATTTAGAGATTATCTGTATTTCTTTAATGTATTATATCCCAAAAATATTAATGTGTCACTGCACTTAATGATGACTACTAGGAAAGGTGTGACAATTCAAACTTCTTCTTCCCAATATTTCACACTTATGAAAATCATATGCACAAACAATAGTTCTTCTTATCCTCTATTTATTTTATTTTCAATTTTTATAAGATCTTTATTCCTCTTATCTCTTTCTCTTCTACTTCTTATTTTTCTTTATGTTAACTTTTTTATATATACAATTATCTTTAATGTTGCACTATTTTCATATTTTATACAGTTGAATTCAATATTCCTATTATCTCTATATAGAGTAATCCTCTTGGTTATTCTACAATTATTTTCTAAAAAGTTATTTATTAAGTAAAGAATAACGAAATCCACTAAATTAAATTTTCATTTTTCAGAATAGGATTGAATTAATTATCTAAATACCCACTTTTCTTGTTCTCTCTATGTTCCCTGGTCTACTATGAAAATTCATATAACTAAAATATATATTTTCATATTAGAAAAACAATTTTTTGGAATTATAATTTAAAATTGAAAAATCATAAACATAACAATCTATAACTATTATTTAATTTTTATTCTTACTTTTCATAATTCTTTTTCTTTCTTTTGAACTTTGTTTTAGGTCATTGTGGTAACGAAATACTAATTTATTCATTACCAACTAGATAAGTGGTAACTTATCCTATTATCTATATAAGTTATATCTTATAATTCATGATGAAAAAATTATCCTCCACATTTTGGAATCACAATTTTCATCTCATTAGGTATAAAAAGGATTGAACAACATTGGGACCATATGATATTAATATTTTTATTGAAATTTTAATTATGGAAACAAAAAAATTTCTCCATGAGACTTCATAATTTTTTTAATAAGTCCAAAGTATTATGATGTCCATAAAGACATACATTTATCATAAAAAGTATGATGTGGCTTCAAATATTCTTACATTCAATTTGAAAATTCATAGCAATATTCACTAATTCCTAAATAAAAAACATCACATGAATTAATAATCTTATAATAACTAAAGTATTATGTGAGTACTAATAAATTCATAGACCATGCATGAAAAAATTATATGGATGACTCAAAGTAATTTTATCTTCCTAGAAGTATTAAAAAAATGAATTTCATCTATTTTTGAAAAATTACATTGCTAAAATTCCGACACTAAAATGACAAAGTGTTACAAAAGATCAAACAGTCTTAAAAAGACCAAGAAAAGTCTTATAAAGTATTAAATTTTTAAAATACCACTAACTATAAATAATAACATTCAACTAAATGGACATATATATCACTAGAAAAAGTATTAAAAAAATAAAAAAACCATTAAAAATATTTGTTCCTTGCATGATCGACTCCATTGAAACAAAAAATTACATCTAAACATATTATAATGTAATCTCCACTAATATCATATACTATTAAATCTGAGTTTTACCAGGATATATACATAGAAAATAAAATCAAATACTATAACCATATTCACTCCATAACTTCAAAATTTCCTTCCCTATAAAAAAAATACCTAATGTTATAGTAACCATATTATCTAAAAAATATCCCTAAGTATGCAACATCTTGTAAATATCACTTGGGATTAATAAACTCCCAATTTTTTCGGAAACTATGGAACATGATTCACTTCCATACTAATCCATATTATAAAGTAATAATCATTCAATATTTCTAATCCTACAAAATAATAATTGGTGTGGGAAACATCAACATTAAATAATAATTTCATGTTATCCATAAAATATTTATTTAATTTAATAACTTCAAAACCATTGATGTTATTAATAACACCTTAAAAAACAAGATAATTTTATCAACTTTGATACTATTAGAAATATAATTTGATATACCACAAGAGATTAAATTATTTAAACCTCAATAAATCTATCATTTGTCAAAAAAATTATTGGAAACTTATATAAAATATATATTCTTACACATATACTCATCAAAATTATTCTATCAATTCCCAAGGACTCATAAAACCACATGTCATCCATCATTACATTACCATTTTAAAAACCCTCTCTAAATTTATTCTACCCCTAAAAAGTTAACGTTTCTATAATTGGTAAACGGTATATCAATCTTTATTCTTGAAAAAATTATCTCCCATTGTTAATAAATTAATGAATACATATTGAGGATTTAGTTTGACTTGTTATACCCTTTTTAAATAATAAAATTAACAATATGAAATAGGAGAAATAATTTTTATACCATACACCTTGATGAATGAAGGTAGATAATTATTCTTCAGCAACCATCGCTTTGTAATCAACTTCCCCTTTAAATGACACCCATTTTGACCAACCAAGTTGTTCTTAATTATACATATTATATTTGGATAATACTATATCTTCTTAAATTCAATGGTGTGACATAATGAAGACACGTTCTTCATGATGATATTGACTTATTTATTTTCAAGAAATTCATAATGTAATCTTGAAATGGAATAACCATCTTAATATATCATTTCATAATCTATTCTTCTTAAGGAAAATTATTGGCCTTTTTTTTGGAGAAATTTTTTCCACTCTCATTGGAGACAACAATATCTAAATTATTCATAACATCTCTATTATTCTTCAGATAACGCACCTTTTAACTCTTGAAAACAGAAAAAAAAAGTGTTGCCTTGATTATATTTTCATATCATCATAGCATAACCATATTTTAACTTCTTTGCAATACGTTTTTTATTTCAAAATAAAATTTCATGTTATTTATCACAAGGTTGAGACACAATTATTAAATTTGGCTCCAACAATCAAAAATTTATTTATTATTAAATTTTAACATGCCTTATTCAATTATTTTTTATCTAATACCTATGGTTTTGTGTGACCCCAATAATGAAATTCGATCAATGGTTTCATTCACTTGTCATCAAAAATCAATAAAATTTGATCTCAAATAATAAGTGATTAGGATCCATTATCCAAGATACATGGACTTTTTCATCATAATTATTTATTTTAAACTTAAAAAATAAAATATTGTTTTTTTCTTTTTCCTTCTTTATAGGAATCATTGTATTGAAACTCATACTTAGTTTTTTTGGTGTAATTTAGATAAAATCTATATTATAGTGACTAAGTTGGTCAAAAATTCTATAAACATCTTCTAGTATATAGAATTTATTATTAATTTTTTTTCTGAATATTTCATAATAATTTTGAACATTACATAATTAAGTGGGAAGTATTCTATTCATTTTCCACCCTAATACATTTTACACTCATAAAAATATTGGTCCTTAATAAAACACGTCTACTATGAAGTCCCAAAGCCCCTATAGCTCCATCAGTACACATAAAGGTGTATTTTCCTAAGAAAAAATATCATACTCTCTAGATCTATATACTTTATCCTAATTAACTCCCTAAATAATAATAAAAGATCCTTTTTTAGGACCAAAATATTTATTTACTCCCAAAACACTCTTATACATACTATAATACATTCAATAATTTTCATATTCATAATTTATATATGTTTCTTCAATCAAGTTTTTTTTTCTAGAATTAGAATATTTATAATAATCACTTGGTTTATCAAGAAATATGATTTTATTCACTAACTTATTTATCTAAAACCCACCACAAACATCATTAAGCCTATATAAAACCTTTTAATATGACCCTTTTTGAAAAAATTGAACTTATTTTTCAATCTTATCCCATGAAATTTTGTATAAATTAATGAATATAATCATAAAAATTGAATTTGAACTTGTAAATCTCATTTATGTCATGATAAATTTTTATTTCACAGTTTCAATCTATATCTTCTTTTCATTGAAATTCATTTATAGATCAATAAAAATATTCTTATCTTCTTCTAGAAATTCTTTTATTCTATCATTCTCATTTTTAAATAATGGTTCCTTTGATGTATGTGAATGTTAATTTTTTATTATAAATTGACAAACATTTTAAAAAACCTTATTCTAGTTTTACAAGTGATAAATAGTTAATATAATATCTTAAAATTCCATTTTAAATATGATATTGATCTATGTATCTTATGAACTTTCTCATTATTTTTTTCATTACTTGAGAATTACTCATCATTCACTTTTTCAATAAAAACCCATTAAACTTTTTTATGGGATTATTATGCATATTCATCATCCTCAAAACTATCACAATTAAAAACCATATATATGAGATTATTCTTTTTGAATTTAGATAAATACATACCTTTTATCTTTGAATAATAGAATTATGTTTTCTTCATCTAGGAACTTCTTAGCTTCATATTCACATCTTCTTCCATGCATGGATGGTTAGCATAAATGTGTCTAATATCCCCTTATTTGAAACAATTCAATGCTAAATTCCTATTATATTTACCAATACCCCTTTTCATACTTCTTAAAATGAAAGATATTCGTTTTTCAAATTTTACTTAAATGTATTCTTCATAAAACTAATTCTCCTCATTCAAAATTATTTTTATACTCTTTTCTTTCATTAAATACCTAAAGGTAATTTCTTTATCAAACCTGTTCTTCTTATTAAAAACACATCATTTCATCATCTTGAAAGTTATGAGATTGTTGTGTACATAACCTAAAGGAATTATTCCCAGATATCTGTCTTCATATGTTGATATGTCTTCATCAAATATAAATGAAAATATATAAAGTATCTTCATAAGAAATATAGTCCCATCTAAAATCTCACCCAAACATCTAATGCTTCTCACAATCCTATTTAATCATGTGTATAAATCATCCATTATTTTATCTTATTAAATTATGATATTTTCATATCAAAATCTCCAAATTTATATCATTTTTTTATTTTTATGGTATTAAATTTATTAATTTTTTCCATTTTATTTCAAATATCATTTACTATATTGATTCCACCGATTTTAAAAAACACTTTCTATAAAAAAGAAAACAATATGGGATTCTGAGCATGGCTAAAATTCATTATATTCTTCTAATTTACCATTTTTTAGTAGTACCTTACACAAGAGTAATGAACCCTTTGATTTAAACCTATAAAAAATTAAAACTAATATAAAAGATAAAATTAATCATCAAATATTTCTAAATGAAGAAATTTTTACCCAGAAAATTTTGAATCTCCTTATAATTTACTAAGTTGATGTTTTATATCATAACATAATATAGATTATAAGGACATGACCTTATTACATAACATAATCTTGAATTTATTCCTGAAATAACTTCTATTCACAAGGAGGATATTTTCATGTTTAAAGTTTTAGATAATTGAAGAATAATACATTAATAATAGTACAAATTATTATAGAGAGGATACAATAAAAACAATATTCATTACTTCAAAAATATAAAACATTTCAAATAAAACATGATTTCATTTAAAATTCTTCAATAATTTTACATGGATTACTTCTTTCTCTTACATATCCACCTAACATTTTAAAATCGTTTAAAACATAGGATTATCCCAAAAGGCTCAGTAAAGGATATAAAAATATGTAATGAAAAAATTAGTCCATAAATACTTGTAACGTAAGAAATCATTTTCAAAAGACATACTTGTCACATACATGACATATTTTAAAGGTATTTTTTTATTTAATTTACATTATTGCTTTTTTGGGGGGTTTTCAATGCATTTTTGAAGGAAATGGTGGGTTTCCATAATTTGGGTCAACTCGAGAGCCCATTTCCAGTTTTGACAATAAATTTTGTTTGTTTAATAACTCCCTCGTTTTTCAACATTTTTAACCAATTAAACTTCTAAAATGACCTTAATTTAACTATTAAAACCACCAATGAACTTTGGCCCCCTTATAAATTCATTTGTATCTTGGATTTGGGTGATCAAGTTAGGTATTGGGCCAACCCGAAAGCCCATTTCCAGTTTTAAAATTGTTTTGTAATTATTTCATAAAATATTCAATTTTTATTCTTTTTCGGTGATTCCACCTCTCAACTTCTCCCACTGTACCTGGACGCACCCCCAGCTTCGTTTCCCCCTCTTTGAAGATCGCATCTGTCGTGAATTAGGGCCTAACTTCTCTGGTTTCTAAAAACGTCCAGTTTTTTCTCAAGTAAGTGACTATCCTTCTAGTTCTCTCCTTTTTTCTTGAGATTTATCTTTTTTTTTCTTGAATCCCCAAATTTCCAGAAGCTAGGGCTTCGTACCTAGGGTTTCATTTTGGGTTTCATGGTTCAATCCTCTGGTTTTAGGTTTGATATCACTTCCTTGTGGCGCGGTGGTCATGCGGTTGAAGTTCCGCACTAGGATTTGCGGTTCTTGAATCTTTTGGTAGGTGATTCCATTGTGTGTGCAATTTTTGGTAATTTGCTTGCTGTTTTGAGGGTGAATTAATTCTTATTGAATTTTAATGTTTCTGTAAAAATTTGTTTTAGTTTCATTTACAATGAAAATGAATTTTATGTTACAATTTTTGGTGAAATTGAGGGTTTTTCATGCAAGTCTTTTATTGGTTCATTTTGGGATGAACTCTAATTACATAGTTGATTTTTTTGAACTGTATTGGGAATTAAAATAATGTTTTAAATATTTATTCTTTTTGTTTGTGGCTGGAAAAGTTTGTTTAAATTGTGTTTGAGAAGCAAATGGGCATTAAGTGCCATGTTGGTGTGAAAATGGTGGTTTTTAAAATATATAATTTCTTGGTTAACATTGGGCTGCCCCATAACTGAATTTTTGGTTTTATTAAATTGTGTTGAACTGAAATTTTGTTTTGATGACTTACAAGTATTCTCATACTGTGAAAAGTGGATATTTTAAAGAGTTTTGGGTGCAAAACAATGTGATGTTTTGAGAGGTTGTTTTATTGAAGATCAAAATATTTTATTAACTATTTCAAATGATATAGAATGTGTGTAGCTACTGTACTATTTGTTTGTGACCAGTAGTGATACTTTACATGAAAAAGCATGTGTGTTGTTTGCTGAAATTGTTTGAGCACAAAAAGGGGAATCCCGGGTACTTAGGTGGGCGGATATGTACTAGTACGGCTAGTGGACCGGATGGGTTGTGTCCCTGTTTCACTGAGAAAATGGATAACGACAACACTAACTGAACTATGTGGATGTTATTTGGGGACCACTAGGTTATGGGTTTGTTCCCTACTAGTGGCTCGTGCACGGGAAAGGATTGTGACTTGGATACTTTACACCGAGGTACGAGGTACATAGGGCCCGAGACTATCTAGTTGCCTAGGGGTGTTCCCAATTTTGGTGCTCATTAGAATTGTAGTATTTACCCTTGTTGTGGGATCTTTTGGCAGTACTTTACAGTAGCTCACATGTTTATTTAATTTGTTATCATTCTGAAATTCTTGGATTGAAAACTGTTTCCATTTGAAAGTTGCTTTTCTCGAAATTTTTAACATTGTTTCACCTTGTGTGTTAAAATTGCTAGTTTTGTTCCCATTGTATTGCATCCTCTTTGTAATCATTTGGTGGTATCCTATTGGGCTTAGGATCACACCCTACTTACGCCCCTTGGGTGTAAGTAGAACTTCTTATGCTTGACTCAGGTAAAGGGAAGGCTAAGGGTGATGGCGCTTCAGGGTGTTAGTCCCCATCGTTGGGGCAGGGTTGTGGAGAAGGCTTGCGGGTGATGACACCCTTGTTGTGTGAAGTGATTGGGGATTTCTTGATGTTGTCATTATTTGTATTTGGACCACTTGTAGGGTCTTTAAACATATGTATTCAGATCTGGTTTTGTTAAGAATGGTTTAGCCTGGAAATTTCAGATTCTTATTATTGATTGTTTTATTAGTTTTATGCTTTCATACTCGGGTAAATCGTTCCCAAATCATATTGTTTTATACCCAGGCACTTGTGCCAGCCCGTGGGGATAGGGAATTCCCTTAGGGCCATGTCATGGGCCGGGTTTGGTGCCATTAATGGTGGCGACCAGATCTGGTACGTGACAAAATGGTATCAAAGGGAGGTTAAAGTTTTTGGGTTATATTGCTATTTTGGGATGAGTCGGGATAGACCGGAGCTAGGACTATCAGGGCTCAGGGTTTTGGTTGTGAGTAAGGTGTCTGGCCCACACCTCTCATAGAAGACCTTGAGTCACCATAGGATGTTGTAATTTATGAATTGACTTCACTTCTAGGTGATACATGTGGGCTGCAGACCACATGTGGACATCAGGCGGATTTGAAGTAGTTGTTTCTTTTTTTTTACTGGAATGTGTTTAGTTTATTTATAATCGTTGTATTTGATTAAAATTTTATGAATTTTGGTATTGACTATTGTTTTGTGAATGTTGCATTTTGTAGCAACATGCCTCCCCGCAAAGCTCCCACGCGCCCACAAGAGGATGTTGAAGAGAGTTATCCCACACCGATTGATCAGAGGCTCGTGGAGGCTATGGTTCGGGCTGTCCAAGCTTTGGGACAGGGACCGGCTCCTGCCACTATTCCTATTAGGGCAGAAGATACAGGTCCTAGAAAAGATAAAGCACAAGAGTTTCTGAAAAACAAGCCTCCTACCTTCCGAGGTAGCTCAGAACCCCAGGAAGCAGAAGAATGGCTCGAGAAGATCGAGCGTATGTTTGAGTTCCTTGAAACCCCCGAGGAGCTCAGGGTGAAGTGTGCCTCATTTCTATTAGAGGGTCCAAGACGTAAGTGGTGGGAGTCAGTGCTTCAGGCAGGGAAGAATGAGCAGATGCGCTGGGGTGATTTCAAGGCTGTCTTCAATGAACAGTACTGCCCTGAGGTATTGTCTTATGCAAGGTCTAGAGAGTTCATGGATCTTGTTCAATGGAATCTATATGTGATGGAGTATGCCAACCATTTCGCTGAGTTGGTTCGATATGCTCCAGAAATTGTCTCTAATGAGCAGGCGAAGGCCCAGAGGTTTGAGAAAGGCTTACGACCAGAGATATACTCCCAGGTGTTCTTGTTTAAGCTGAGGACCTATGCTGAGGTTCTTGATTGAGCGTGCATGGTGGAGATTGATAGGAAAGGCAGGGCTGGTTTCTATGGTTCAGTATCAGCAGTGGGAAGTGGTAGCTTCTCAGAGAAGAAAAGGAAGCGGGAGGATTATGTGAAGAAAGGAGGGGGCAGTTCAGGCCACTCTTCCAGGCAGTTTTCTTCTACTGCTTCTGATGAAAGATCGGTCGTGTTCCACCAATATGGGAGGCCTGGGCATATCCGACTAGCATGTCCACTTCCTCCGAAGCCTTGTTTCCAGTGTGGAGGTATGGGGCATTTGCAGCGTTTTTGTGGTGTGGCACGTCCACTTCCGAGTGGGGTTGGTTCAGTGGCTTTAAAAGGAGTGTCAGCACAGTCTGAGCCATCGAGGACTGGGGGATCTCGATTTGGAAGTCGTGGTGGAAGGGTTGGATCATCTTCTGGGCAGAGCCAGTTCAGGGCACAGCCTCAGTCTAGCGGTCGTCCTCAGACAGATACTGTACACCTCCATGCAGTGGATCAGACACCAGTAGGATCAGAGGCGGGACCGTCGACAGTTCGAGGTACCGTTCTGATTGCATCTTCTATTGCTACTGCTCTTTTTGATACCGGTGCCTCTATTTCATTCATTTCTGCCCATTTTGTGGACATTCTGAAATTTCCAACTGAGTTGATGTCTTTCGCGATGGAGTTGGTGACACCGCTGGGAAAGAAGAAGGAGCAGGGCCTTAGGTGCCCCTCATGTGCACTTTCTGTATCAGGGGTCGAGATGGAGTGGGACCTTATGGTCTTAGATATGGACCATTTTGATTTCATACTCGGGATGGATTGGCTAGTTCACTTCCAGGCACACATCGACTGCTACAGAAGGCGTGTGAGTTTCACGGCACCTGACGGGAGTCGTCAGGTTTTTCATGGTGAATGGGATCCTCGGTCAGGTCGCGCAGGACCTCCACTCCCAGATTTGGGATGTATTATCTTCCAGTTATCTTCGCTCATGCTAGAAGATGGTATTTCTTCTAATGGTTCACTACCTCATGTAGTGAATGAGTTTCCAGAGGTATTCCCGGATGATTTTTCGGGTTTTCCCCCAGAGCGGGATGTGGAGTTTTCGATTAATCTGGCGCCGGGAACACAGCCGATATCTCTTCCCTCTTATCGCATGGCCCCCACCGAGTTGAGGGAATTAAAGATGCAGCTGGACGACTTAGAATCCAAAGGATTCATTCTCCCGAGCATCTCTCCTTGGGCCGCTCCTGTGTTGTTCGCAAAAAAGGCTGATGGATCCCTCCGTCTATGCATTGACTACCGGAAGCTGAATAAGGTAACAATTAAAAACAAATACCCTTTGCCCAGAATAGATGATTTGTTTGACCAGTTTAAGGGAGCAAAGTGGTTCTCAAAGATAGACCTGCGTTCAGGGTATCATCAACTCAGGGTGAAGGAGTCAGATATCCCAAAGACAGCCTTTCGGTGCAGGTATGGCCACTTTGAGTATTTGGTCATGCCCTTCGGATTGACCAATTCTCCAGCAGTCTTTATAGCACTCATGAATAGGGTGTTTCATCAGTATCTCGATTCCTTTATTGTGGTGTTCGTGGATGATATTCTGGTATACTCTAGCTCTGAGGAGGAACACGAACATCACTTGAGGATCGTTTTAGGTACATTACGGGATCACCGCCTCTATGCAAAGTTGTCAAAGTGCACCTTCTGGATCAGAGAGGTGAGATTTCTGGGGCATGTGATCTCAGAGCACGGAGTTTCAGTGGACCCTGAGAAAATTAGTGCGGTTATGTCATGGGAGCAGCCGAAGAATGTGTTCGAGATCAGGAGTTTCCTTGGCCTAGCTGGTTACTACAGGCGATTCGTTCGGGATTTCTCTCGGCTTGCATCACCAATGACTGCGCTCACCCAGAAAGGGGTGAAGTTTGTATGGGGTCCAGAATGTCAAGCATCATTCGAGGAGCTGAAGAGACGGTTGACTACCGCCCCTGTGCTGATTTTTCCTGAGGCCGGGAAGGGTTATGTGATTTATTGTGATGCTTCAGGTATGGGTCTTGGGTGCGTTCTTATGCAGGATGATCACGTGGTGGCTTATGGCTCTCGCCAACTCCGACCACATGAAAAGAACTACCCTACCCATGACTTGGAGTTGGCAGCGGTAATTCATGCTTTGAAGACATGGCGTCACTACCTCTTTGGCGAGAAGTTTGTGGTCTACTCTGATCACAAAAGCTTGGCTTATATCTTCTCGCAGAAGGACCTCAACTTGAGGCAACGTCGCTGGATCGAGTACTTGCAGGGGTTCGACTTTGACATTGTCTATACCCCAGGCAAGGGTAATGTGGTGGCTGACGCTTTGAGAAGAAGAGTTCCAGTGCAGGCTTTGAGGAAGTCTAGTGATGAGTGGACATTGATGGGGCTCTTTTCTCAAATGCATGTGGAGGCTAGGGAACACAGTGGAGGGGCATTCTTGGCGAGTTTCCAGTTGACTCCTTCTCTGTTGGAGTTGATTCAGCGGGAACAACACAGTGATGAGCTTTGTCAGCGATCTAGGCTGTTTCTTCATGGTGGGGAGACATCCTCTGATTGGTCGTCGTCTCCCGAGGGAATCTTGTGCTTCAAGGGCCGTTCAGTAGTACCGTTATCTCTACGGAAGGCAGTGATGCATGATAGCCACCAGTCTCAGTGGGCTGTCCATCCAGGTGCCACTAAGATGTATTATGATGTCCGTCGGCATTTTTGGTGGCCTGGTATGAGACGAGACATAGCATACTTTGTTTCGAGATGCTACACATGCCAGCAGGTGAAAGCAGTGCACCAAAGGCCCTCCGGTTTTCTCCAGCCATTACCCATTCCTACCTGGAAGTGGGACGAGGTTGCCATGGACTTCATTGTTGTCTTACCTCGTACACCTCGGGGTAAGAATTCCATTTGGGTGGTGATTGATCGTCTGACCAAATCAGCCCACTTCATTCCGATCAGAGATACATCTAAAGTGGATGAGTTGGGCCATTTGTATCTTCAGGAGGTGGTGAGACTCCATGGTGTACCATCAGCTGTTGTCTCGGATAGAGACCCCCGCTTCACTTCTCGATTTTGGGAAGGCCTTCAGAAGGCCTTGGGCTCTCAGATTAAGATGAGCACGTCGTACCACCCTCAGACGGATGGTCAGACCGAGCGGGCGAATCAGATTTTGGAGCACATGCTTCGTGCATGTGTCTTGGACTTTGGAGGTTCTTGGGATAGCCATTTGGGATTGGTTGAGTTTGCTTATAATAATAGTTACCAATCCTCAATTCGAATGGCCCCTTTTGAGGTGCTCTATGGTCGGCCATGTCGGTCCCCCCTATGTTGGGCTGAGGTAGGAGAGACTTCACTATTGGGGCCGAGCCTTGTGCAGGAGACTTCTGAGAAGGTCAAATTGATCAGGAAGCGCTTATTGACAGCTCAGAGTCATCATAAATCTTATGCTGATCGGAGGCGTCGAGACCTAGAGTTTACTGTGGGTGATGGGGTATTCTTAAAAGTGGCCCCTCGTTTGGGCCATCGTCGATTGGGGAAGCAAGGTAAGTTAATGCCACGGTATGTCGGGCCCTTTGAGATCACCGAGCGTATTGGAAAGGTGGCATACAGGTTGGCCTTACCTTCTCAGCTGACGTCCATCCATGATGTCTTCCACGTCTCTCAATTGAATAAATACAACCCGGATCCGTCCCATGTGTGGAATTGGGAAGAATTGGAGATAGAGCCTGACTTGTCTGTTGTTGAGAGGCCAGTAAAAATTGTGGACTCCCAAGAGAAGATACTTCGAGCGAAGTCTATTCCATTAGTTCGGGTTCTATGGAGGCATGGGAATGATACACATGAGACTTGGGAGCGAAAGTCATGGGTCGAGGAAGAGTACCCATTCTTGTTTACCAACCAAGAATCATGTTGACTTTCCGGGGCGGAAAGTCCTTCATGGTGGGGAGAATTGTCACATACATGACATATTTTAAAGGTATTTTTTTATTTAATTTACATTATTGCTTTTTTGGGGGGTTTTCAATGCATTTTTGAAGGAAATGGTGGGTTTCCATAATTTGGGTCAACTCGAGAGCCCATTTCCAGTTTTGACAATAAATTTTGTTTGTTTAATAACTCCCTCGTTTTTCAACATTTTTAACCAATTAAACTTCCAAAATGACCTTAATTTAACTATTAAAACCACCAATGAACTTTGGCCCCCTTAAAAATTCATTTGTATCTTGGATTTTGGTGATCAAGTTAGGTATTGGGCCAACCCGAAAGCCCATTTCCAGTTTTAAAATTGTTTTGTAATTATTTCATAAAATATTCAATTTTTATTTTTTTTCGGTGATTCCACCTCTCACCTTCTCCCACTATACCTGGACGCACCCCCAGATTCGTTTCCCCCTCTTTGAAGATCGCATCTGTCGTTAATTAGGGCCTAACTTCTCTGGTTTCTAAAAACGTCCAGTTTTTTCTCAAGTAAGTGACTATCCTTCTAGTTCTCTCCTTTTTCTTGAGATTTATCTTTTTTTTTCTTGAATCCCCAAATGTCCAGAAGCTAGGGCTTCGTACCTAGGATTTCATTTTGGGTTTCATGGTTCAATCCTCTGGTTTTAGGTTTGATATCACTTCCTTGTGGCGCGGTGGTCGTGCGGTTGAAGTTCCGCACTAGGATTTGCGGTTCTTGAATCTTTTGGTAGGTGATTCCATTGTGTGTGCAATTTTTGGGAATTTTCTTGCTGTGTTGAGGGTGAATTAATGATTATTGAATTTTAATGTTTCTGTAAAAATTTGTTTTAGTTTCATTTACAATGCAAATGAATTTTATGTTACAATTTTTGGTGAAATTGAGGGTTTTTCATGCAAGTCTTTTATTGGTTCATTTTGGAATGAACTCTAATTACATAGTTGATTTTGTTGAACTGTATTAGGAATTAAAATAATGTTTTAAATATTTATTCTTTTTGTTTGTGGCTGGAAAAGTTTGTTTAAATTGTGTTTGAGAAGCAAATGGGCATTAAGTACCATGTTGGTGTGAAAATGGTGGTTTTTAAAATATATAATTTCTTGGTTACCATTGGGCTGCCCCATAACTGAATTTTTGGTTTTATTAAATTTTGTTGAACTTAAATTTTGTTTCGATGACTTACAAGTGTTCTCATACTGTGAAAAGTGGATATTTTAAAGAGTTTTGGGTGCAAAACAATGTGATGTTTTGAGAGGTTGTTTTATTGAAGATCAAAATATTTTATTGACTGTTTCAAATGATATAGAATGTGTGTAGATACTGTACTATTTGTTTGTGACCAGTAGTGATACTTTACATGAAAAATTATGTGTGTTGTTTGCTGAAATTGTTTGAGCACAAAAAGGGGAATCCCGGGTACTTAGGTGGGCGGATATGTACTAGTACGGCTAGTGGACCGGATGGGTTGTGTCCCTGTTTCACTGAGCAAATGGATAACGACAACACTAACTGAACTATGTGGATGTTATTTAGGGACCACTAGGTTATGGGTTTGTTCCCTACTAGTGGCTCGTGCACGGGAAAGGATTGTGACTTGGATACTTTACACCGAGGTACGAGGTACATAGGGCCCGAGACTATCTAGTTGCCTAGGGGTGTTCCCAATTTTTGTGCTCATTAGAATTGTAGTATTTACCCTTGTTGTGGGATCTTTTGGCAGTACTTTACAGTATCTCACATGTTTATTTAATGTGTTATCATTCTGAAATTCTTGGATTGAAAACTGTTTCCATTTGAAAGTTGCTTTTCTCGAAATTTTTAACATTGTTTCACCTTGTGTGTTAAAATTGCTAGTTTTGTTCCCATTGTATTGCATCCTCTTTGTAATCATCTGGTGGTATCCTATTGGGCTTAGGCTCACACCCTACTTACGCCCCTTGGGTGTAAGTAGAACTTCTTATGCTTGACTCAGGTAAAGGGAAGGCTAAGGGTGATGGCGCTTCAGGGTGTTAGTCCCCATCGTTGGGGCAGGGTTGTGGAGAAGGCTTGCGGGTGATGACACCCTTGTTGTGTGAAGTGATTGGGGATGTCTTGATGTTGTCATTATTTGTATTTGGACCACTTGTAGGGTCTTTAAACATATGTATTCAGATCTGGTTTTGTTAAGAATGGTTTAGCATGGAAATTTCAGATTCTTATTATTGATTGTTTTATTAGTTTTATGCTTTCATACTCGGGTAAATTGTTCCCAAATCATATTGTTTTATACCCGGGAACTTGTGCCAGCCCGTGGGGATAGGGAATGCCCTTCGGCCCTTATCATGGGCCGGGTTTGTTGCCATTAATGGTGGCGACCAGATCTGGTACGTGACAATACTTGTCACTCATATCTACTTATATTGTGAAATATGATATTTTAAAAAGATTCCCAAAAATCATAAGAACATAAATAGAACCATAAATGTATCTTGGGGTATTACTTAAATAATATTGTAACCCTCTTGGCTACCTTATAATTTGTAACCCTCACAGCTACCTTAAATTTGTGTAACCATCATAGTTACACTTGGAGTAACCATACAGATCACCTCCAACTAACACATACCAAATGCATTGGAGGGAGATATAGGTCCCACCATCCATCATAAACAATTCCCATGAACCAAAACATAATCATACAATATAAATAATTACATAAAACATTTATTTTTAATTTTATCAAACAGAATTTTAAAAGAGGATTTTAAAAGAATAGCCCCTTAAAAATATCATATAATTGAACTGAGACTTAATAGAGTTAATGAAATATGTATATAATCCGTAAATACAAATAATTAATCATAATATAAACAATTTTCATCCCACAAACAATTTTAATAACATATAAATAATGAAGTAGAAGTTTAACCCAAAGAATGGAAATCGGGTTAAGAATTCCCTTACCTCGAGTATGTCTTACTACAAATTTATTTTAATATTCCTATATAATGGTTAAAATATTGTTATTAATATCTTACAGAAACATATTCTTGATTATAATACCTAATATTATCATTTAATTACATCATTTCTCCCTTTAGTTGTTAGTATTTTGTTCCTTTCATTATTTTGGTGGCATTATTTACTTGATTTTTATGGTCGGTTCATGATGGATACTCATGTGGATTGGATGTGAAACTCTAGAATTATAATAGAGTGGTATTTAAATGGTTTAAAAACCATAAATGATACCTTTCTTCCTTTTTAATTTTGATATGAGGATGATTCATAAGTTAAATCATTATTGATATTTGTTTAAATCATTTTGGTGATTCTTCAATCGTAATGAACTCATTTTGTTTTATAAGTTATTAACATGGGTAAAAAATGATCCCAAAACCTTATAAAAGTTATATTACATAAATTATAATCTATTTTAACCATAAAAATGGTTTCATGGCCTATCTTAAAGGAATTAAAATAAATTGAAATGACATCATCCGTGATGTCGGTAAATCGACACATCACAGATGATGTTTTAATTTCTTGAGTAAGTTGAAGAGGATATGGAATATAATGGTGAGACTTCCATAAACATGATGAAAGGAATCTCTAAATAAAATAAAAGTTAATAAATCCCTTTCGAATATTTGGCATCCTAATGGCGTCGTATAAAATTTCATAGAATATTTTGATGAGATAAAAGGGGTCTATAATCATTCATACATAATATGGGATGTAAGGGGGGTATGGAATGACATATCCCAAAATAATATAATGGAAATTAAAAGGAATAAAATAAAATAAAATCTTGAAAAATAGAAGGTTGGTAGATTCCCTTACCTTCTAGAGTAACTCATAAAACATGAAGGTTGGGACCTTGTAGTTATTCAGAGACCTTGTGGGGACAACTAGAGAGTTAATAAGACCAAAGATTCATTAAGGAGGAATTTGGAATGAATGGAATGAATAAATGTGTTGGTATTTATAGAAAACATTGGGGAATATTTTATTAATTTCCAATGGATATCTCATTAGTGATAGTATAAAAACCATGGGCTTGTCCATGGTATGTTCCCATGCTATTGGACACTTTGGTCACCTAATAACATTTTTTACTGTACACAATTCAACCGGAATTATTACACCATTATTACATCATTAATGATGTCAATAAACACACTGAAACTCAAATTTTATTTTTACTATTCACAAAAAATTCAACTATTTCTGAAAAATCCCAAAAATTCACTCCAACAATTTTTCAATGGTTAGAATTAAAAATTGAACTCCATTTTTTGAAAAAAAAAATTAACTATTCTTAATTTTGTTTTTTAAATAAAATCATAATTTATTCAAAATGAATAGTTTTAAATCTATTACTCTTTTTCTAAATAACTTGAAAAATTATTTGACATCTCATTATCTTATATCATTTAGAAAATTAAATAATAATATGATTTACTATTCATAAATGATATATTGTTATTCATGTTACAATTTATAAGGGTATGTTACCATTCAACAAAAAAAGAAGTTGGTTCTTTCAAACTCAAAATAACTTGCTGATCACAATTGTAGATGGCCATTTCTTGAAATAAAAAACAAAGAAGTGGAAAAATTATGTTTAAAGTATACTTACAAATATTTATTTATAACAAAGTTTCAAGAATTTCAATTTTTTGAAAACCTTTGGGTGTTATATTATCCCCACCTTCTGGAGATTGCGTCCTTGAAATTTTATTTACTTATTAAACTAGTTATGGTACAATTACTTCATAGCATTTTCAGACTCCCACGTTACTTCTTCAACCATGTCGTTTCTCCACAAAACCATTACCTAGTGGATTACCATATTCCGAAATACTTATTCCTCATCGATCAAGAATCTGATCTAGTTTCCCTTCATAAAAAAGATTCTCTTCTAGTTGAACTACTTCTGGGCTCAATACATGAGTTGATTCTAACACAAACATTCTCAACATAGAAACCTGAAAAACCTTGTGTACCTGAGACAAACTTAGTGGCAGAGATACTTGGCATGCAACTGGTCTAACTTTCTTGAGGATTTCAAAAGGACTGAAAGTCTTCGGTCTTAGTTTTCATTTCATACCAAAACACATCAAACTTTTCCAAGGATATATTTTAAGGAAAAAATATCCACCTACCTTGAAATAGAATTCTTTTCTTCTGTTATCTGCATAACCTTTTTTCCTACTCTAAGATATCCTCATGTGCTAGTAGATCTTCTTCTCTTTCTCATACACTTCCTCTACTAATTCTAGTTCCAACAACTTCCTTTAGCTGACTTCATCCCAAAAATATAGAGTTCAACACTGCTTCCCATACAATGCCTCAAAAGGTGTCATCTATATACTAGAATGAAAAATGTTATTATAAGAAAACTCAACTAAATAATTATGTTGATCCCAAATTCCCTGTTAGTCCATTGACCAAGCTTGAAGAATATCCTCCAAAGTCTTATTCATTCATTCTGACTACCCATCTGATTGTGGATAAAAAGTTGTGCTTGAATTTAATTCTATGCCCAATGACATATGAAGGCCCTTCCAAAAATTAAAAGTGAACCTAGGATCCCAATAAGATACTATGGAAGGGGGAATTCCATGTAACCTGATAATATCTTTGAGGTATAGTTGAGAAAGATGATCCAACGACTTTGTGTCTTGAATAAAAATAAAATGTGCATATTTTGTAAGCTGATCAATAATAGACTAAATGGCATTATTACCTTGAGAAGTATTAGGAATTCCCACCATGAATTCCATGTATATATTCTACCATTTCCAATCTATAATTGTAAAAGGCTT
Source organism: Viscum album (assembly GCA_963277665.1). NCBI lineage: Eukaryota > Viridiplantae > Streptophyta > Magnoliopsida > Santalales > Viscaceae > Viscum > Viscum album. The sequence continues at coordinate 1,842,506,680 of OY728163.1, read as the reverse complement.
AGGCATCCCCTTTAGTTACATCCTCTCTACATTAACCTAGTTACATGTCAAACATTTCATAGTAAATTCTATACTATCCGTTTTCATTCCATTACACCATTAATACATTCTATGGACTGTGTAAATCTTACTACTTCAAGGATTAACTGAAAATAGAGAACTATGATCTTCACAAAACAAATATTTCTTCAACTGGGAATCAAAAGCACACACAACTATTTACCAAATCATAAAACACAATCTTTATCAAGGATAAATTCTAGAAACATAAACAATTTAACCAATTGTACCTTTCTTTGTGCCTCATAGTCTTCCTTCATCAATTTCATAATTCTATATGACAACAGTGGCTGTACTAAAACCTGAAATAAAATAGAGATAGTTCCTGCACCAAAATCTCTTAAGACTAAATTCATCAAGTTATTAATCAAGGGATCATGTTCCAAATGTAACATGGTTAATGATGCATGATATTTTGACCCAAGAAACCTGCCACATTGTTTTTTTTCCCAGATATTAATTGATTTTTCAATAATAATAATTTATTAATTCAATCCATCTTTTCTGCCTCATGTTTAATTCTTTCTGAATGAATATATACTTCAGAATTTTATAGTAAGTATATATTTGACATTTTGGATCTGTATAAATGATGCCACCAAATTTTCAAAGAAAAAACCAAAGCTGAAAATTACAAATCATGTGTGGGATAATTTAACTCATGGGGTTTTAGTTGTCTTAAATCATAAGCAATTAACTTATCATCCTGCATCAAAAAAACCACATCCCTTCAATGAAGCATCACTATATACAATAAAATCACTATTTCGGGAAGGCATGGTCGGGACTAGAGCATTCACCCATCTCTTCATCAGTTCCTGAAAATAAAAATCACTTTCTCCTATCAAAATAAATTTAACCCCTTTTCACGCTAATTTAGTTGGCATGATAGATATCCATGTATATTTTTTAACAATTTGTCAGTAATAACTTAGTAATCCAATTAAAATACAAATCTCCATAACATTTTTGGGTCTTGGCCCTTCATAACCCACTTTTTTTTGGCAGGATCTACAATTATTCCATCCATATTAATAATTTTCCCATGAAAAGAAGCCTAATGCAACCAAAAAACACACATGCTGAATTTTACAGACAGTTTGTATTCATTTGAGGTTTTCAAAACATCCCTTAGATGTTTTTCAAGATCCTCTTTACTCATTAGGAATACCAAGAATGTCATCAATAAACACAACCAAAAATTTATCCAATAACTCATGAATTATTCTATTCATAATATTCATGAGTAAAACAGGCGAATTTGTTAACCCAAATGGCATAACAACAAATTTTTAATTCCAATATCTAGTACAAAAATATTTTTGGGGGGGATTTCATCCTCCTTAATCTTCAACTGATGGTATCCAGATCTCAAGTTGGTATTGGAAAAGTACTAAACTCCCTGGACCTGATCAAAAAAGTCATAGATATGAGGAAAAGGATTATTGTTTTTAATAGTGTTGTTAATCAAAGCTCTATAATTAATGAAATGTTTCATGGAACCATCTATATTTTTAATGAACAAAATAGAAGCACCCCATGGTGAAGTGCTAGGATGAATGAAGCCTTTATCAAGAAAATCGTGTAACTTATTTTTTCAATTCAATATATTCTTTTCAAGACATTCTATATGGGGGATTTGAATGGGGATTAGCATCAAGAAATAAGTTAATTATGAATTATAATTCTCGATCAGGTATGACACCAGGTAACTCATTCAAAAAACGTCATGGTATTTATTCACCATTGGAATATCATTATAATTAATAGTTCCCTTGTCTTAAACAATACAAAAAAGATAAAATTCACTTTCCTCTTTCAATAGTTTCTCATCATCCTGATATGTTATCAATTGTATGAGTTTATTCTTGTACACTAACAGAAAATCTTTCTAAAAAACTTATTTTTCTCTGTAGTCAATCATAAAATGATAAAAATAAATCCAATTTATTCCTAGAATGACATTGAACTCTACTAAGGGTAAAACAAAAAGGTTTTCAGGTAATGTATTTCCACAAACCATAATATTAAGATTCTTATAATTCCAATTTTCTATAATATTTTCCCATGGTGTTTTAATAATATGATCTGGTCTCATTTTTTGGGGTGATATTTCCAATTTACCGTAAAATTCCTCATAAATAATGGAATGTGTAGAACTCGTATCAAACAAAACATTAGAAAAATCTGATTAAACCAACAATGAACCTGATAAAACTTCATTGGATGGCCCGATATCTACTTACGTAGTCTCAAAGGATCTCACTACACCTTTATTCTTATAGTCTTCCTTCTTTGAGTCATTCAGATCTCTCTTTGGGGAGGCATTTTTATAATGACCCGTCTAACCACATTTTAAACACTTAATAGATTTCCTTTCAGTATTAGCCTTCAGATCATTTTAATTAAAATATTGAGCCATATGGCCAAGATTACCACATTTAAAACACTTACCAGTTTTAGTAATTCATTCCCCTAGGTTCTTCTAGACACACTTTTCACAAACTGGTAACTGGATTTTCTTACCATCAAATTTAATTGATTGATTCTTACCCATCGCTAGCTATATGGACCTCTTCTTCTTCTTGTTGTCAAAATGAATATGATCGTTAGAAATATCTATATCTAGCCTCTTAGAAAATTGAACAAGTTTATCGTAACTTTTTAATTCACGGGATTCCAACACCCTTCGATACCTTGTCATTAATCCTAAGTAAAAATGGTTGATTTTTCTATCAAGATCCAGAATAATATTTGGAGCATACCTTGCTAGTCAGGTAAAGTGTGCTTCAAACAAGGCCACTAAATCTTTTTCTTTTTTCTTCAATACAAGGAATTTGTTCTCTATCATAAGTCTCACCACCTTAGGAAAATATTTTCGAAGGAAAGTATTTTTAAATTCATACCATTCTAAGGCATCAATATCCTCTCTATTCCATAAATTCTTTACCATTGACCACCGCTAATCATCTTAACCTCCAAAATTATAAATGTAAAGACTTACCTTTTTATTATCTAAACATCCTATAACATCGAATATCTTTTCAAGGGATTTAATCCATCCTTTAGCTGCTACAAGGTTATAAGATCCATTTAAATCATGAGGGTGTTTTACTTGTAAAATGTTCCATTACTGTTAGGTTCCATTTTGTTTCCTTTGGTTTTTCTCATGCATGGATACCACCACCATTTATTTCTTACATTAGCTGATCCATTACTATCCCAAACTGCTCAATTTCAATTCCTACCATTCTAGGTTGTAGATTCGGAAGGATATCATTCCATTGATGCCTCTCCTCTTTACCTTTCGTGTTTCTTCTACAGAAATCATTATGAATAGACATATCTTAATCAAAGAAACATGGTAATATTTAAATGATAAATTATTTCAAATTAAACATAGCATAAAAATTATTTATGGTATTATATGAACATCACCATAACCCCTAATTTTATCTAACCTATCCTCTAATACCAACAATAAGGACATGGCCTTATTACATAACGTAATATTAAATATAGTAAATAAATAAATTACTTTCACATTGAGGATATTTTCAAGTTTATAGCTTTATATAATTGTGACATAATACATTCATAACAATACACATTATTATAAAGTGGATACCATAAAAATAGTATTCATTTCTTCCAAAATATAAAACTTTTCAAATAAAACATGATTTATTTGAAAATTATTCAATAATTTTACATGGATTACTTTTTTGTCTTACATATCTTTATAACCTAAGAAAATCATTTAAATACTTGTGATGAGCACAAAAATCTTAGTAAGGCATATAAAAGGAAGGAAAGAAAACATTATTCCATTAATACTTGTAACGTATGAAATCATTTTCAAAAGACATACTTGTCACCCATATATACATAATTCATGAAATTTGAGATTTCCACAAGATTCAAACAAAACATAAGAACATAAATAGAACAATAAATGTATCATGGGGCATTACATACATAATCCTGTAACCCTATCGGCTACCTTATAATTTGTAACCCTCACCGCTACCTTATAATTTGTGTAACCATCAGTGTTCCACTTGGAGTAACATTACGGCCCACCTCAAAATTACACATACCCAATGCATTTGAGGGAGATATAGGTCCCACAATTCATCATAAAAAATTCCCATGAACTATAACATAATCACACAACATGAATAATTTCATAAAAACATTGTATTTTTATTTTGTAAAAAAGAATTTTAAAAGAGGGTTTTAGAAGAAAATCTCCATAAAAATATCATAAAATTGAAGTGACACTTAATAAAGTGAATGGAATACGTATATACAATATAAATACCCATAATGTTTCATAATATAAATAATTTTCATCACATAAACAATATTAATACCACATAAATAATGAAGTATAAGGTTAACCGAAAGAATGGAAATCGGGGTAAGAATTCCCTTACCTATGGATTGTCTTACTTCCAAATTGTTTTAATACACTTATATAATGTTTAAAAGAGTTTTATTAATATCCTAAAAAAAATATTCGTGATTATAATACCTTATATTATCATTTCATTACATCATTTCTCCCTTTAATTGTTATTATTTTGTTCCTTCCATTGTTTTCTGTGCGTTCTTTACCTGATTTCCATGATCGGTTCATGATGGAAATTCTTATCGATTGGAAGTGAAACTCCATAATTGTAATGGGGTAGTATTTACATGTTTCCTAGACCATAAATTATACCTCTTATTATTTAGAATTCTATTATGGGGATGATTCATAAGTTTAAGCATTAGTGATATTTGTTTAAGTCATTTTGGTGATTCTTCCATCGAAAAAACTGATTTTGTTTAATAAATTAATTACATATGTAATAAAGTATTACAGAACCTTATAAAAGTTATAGTAAATAAATTATAATCTTTTTAAACCATAAAACATGTTTCTTGACCAGCCCTGAAGGATGTAAAAGAAATTGAAATCACATCGTCCACGATGTCTGTAAATCGACCCATCACGGACAATATTTGAATTTCTTGAATTTGTGGGAGAGGAGGAGGAATATAATGGTGATTATTCCATAAACATGATGAAATAAAAAATATTTAATATAAATGATAATTTTTTCCTCTTGTATAAGGGGAGGTGAGGAAAGAAAAAGAAAAGAAAGTAATGTCAAAATAAAAGAAAAGATGGGAAATCCCTTAAGAAAATTTGGCAGCCTAAGGGCATCGCTAAAAATTTCTTAAAATATTTTGATGATAGAAAAGTGGTATCACATAATTATTACATAATATTTAATGTAAGGGGGATATGGTATGACATATCCCAATATAATACAATGAAAATTAAAAGGTGTAACATAAAATAAAATCTTGAAAAAGAGAAGGTGGTGGATTCGCATACCTTGTAGAGTAACTCCTAAAACATGAAGGTTAGGACCTTGTAGGATTGTAGAAACCTTGGTAGGACAACTAGGGAGGTAATAAGACCATATCTTTGTTGATAATTAAGTTTTAATGAATTCAATGAATGAACGGGTTGGTATTTATAGCAATAGTGAGGAAATATTTTATTAATTTCCATGGGTCACCTCATTAGTGTTATTAGAAAAACCATGGGCTTGTCCATGGTATTTTCCCATGGTATTGGCCACATGGGACACCTCATAACATTATTTACTATAAAAAAGGTATCTAGAATTATTACATCATTATTTCAACGTTAGTGATGTCATTAAACACACCGAAACTCAAACTGTATTTTTACAATTCACTAAAAATTCAACTGTTTCAAAAAAATCCCAAAAAATCACCGTAACCATTTGTTGACGTGTGGAATTAAAAAATTAACACATATTTTTGAAAATAATTTTCAAATTATTATTAATTTAATTATTAAATAAATTCATAATTTATTTAAAAATAATAGTTCTAAATCTATAACTCTTTTTTAACACCTTGAAAAACTAATCGATATCTCATTAACCTGTATCCTTAAGAAAATAAAATAATAATATGATTTACTATTCATAAGGTTCATATTACTAATCATAAGGGTATGTTACTATTAACTAAAAAAACAAGTTGGTTCTTTCATACTCGACATAACTTACTGATCACAATTGTAGATGACCATTTCTTGAAATTCAAAACATAGAAGTAGAAAAATTATGTTTAAAGACTAGTTATAAATATCTACATAAAAAATGTTTCATACATTTCAATTTATTTTTAGAAAACCATTGGGTGTTACACAATTAGTGAAATAAAGATCTACTATATTCAGATTATTCCTTCAATAAACTAAAATACCAACTAATTTAGAAATAAATTTATTGTAGTGAACTTACACATTATTGATCATAAAAAAAGAACCTTTGTATCGAATAATAGTCATGGTAGGATCACAAAGACAGTTTAATTATTTAACATGGTATATTTTCATTCCATTTGTTATTTTTTATATAATCATCCTCCTTTGATTATTGTATTGATTTATCTAACGATAAAACTCACACTAAGGAAAGAAATAAATAGATTCACTTAAGGGAAAAGGTCTACCTATAAAAATTAAAATATTAATCAGTGGAATGATTTTGACTCATCAGAGACCATAAAATCCACTAGAATCACCATTATATATGAAACAAGTTTTTTATATCTTCAACTCATGATATAAGAAAAATCATTAATTTTTTCATCAAAAAAACACCTACTAATTTGAAATGTTTTCCTGTATTTTTTAAAACAAGTTTAGTAATTCTTCATATGATTCAATTTATCAGAAAAATAGTAATGTTACACCACATTTATCCTTCATTGACAAAATTGATTTGACTGGTCTATATCTTATTCACCTAAAGTCATAATTATAGTGATCTTATGCATTAACTGGTGATCTCTTTCTCTTTTTCCCATCTACTTTCACATCTTTCAAGTACTCTATTCCTCATCTCTCATTCCCAAATTCTTATTGTATTTAACTATGTGAACTATTTTTCACATCATTCTCTCTTCTATTCTATATAGTCTTGGTATTTTATAATTCCACATACATTCTTCCTCTTATGTATCTATAGAATAATATAATTAGTTACGAGAAACTTCTTTACTATAATAAAATTGTTCAACAAAGAACACTGAAATCCATTAAACTCTATTTTTTCATATATAAATGACTTATTTTTATTCCTATATTATTTTATTCTCATTGTTTTCCATGTTCCATGATAAATTTATCAAATCACCAAAAATAAATTTTCTTACACTAATTGCAATTTCAGTGATTGAATTTCAGTTTGTAATTGAAAATAATGAAAAATTAACATTTGTGACTACAATAAACTTCTTATTATTCATCATTTTACTACTTATTATTCCTATTTCCATACACTATTCTAGTTCAATGTAGTGTGGTTGCACAAATTATAATATGACCCAGTAGTTAAATAGTAACTCCTCCTGTATTAATTTTTAGATCAATATTTTTTCAATGTTGAAAACCTCTTTCAACCTTTAACTGATTCACTAATACGAGTTTTAATTTCTTAAAAATAATATAAAAATAATGTAATTATATGATATTAATATTTTCTTCAAAATACTATTTCTAGAAACTCAAATATTTCTCTAACTAACTTCTTAAGTTTTCCAAAAAAAAATCAACATTCTTACGTGGACCCAAAAATTAATAAAAATCCCATATCTAGACTTACATGGATTTAGAAATTCATAAATGAAAACTGAAAATTCTTATTTGATATTTACTGAGGATTAAACCAAATTCCTTACACAAACTCAATGTGTTATCACATTAGAATATTCTTACACATGAACCAATAAAGTGAAACATCCTCAATGTCGTATGTGGGTGACTCGAAGTCTTATTATAGCCCACGATATCTTGAGATAATGGAATTTTAGATAAATCGGATGTCTTATGTGCTTCCAAGCCTAATGGAGATACAGAAAATTTTAAAGGCTGGCTCAAAAAATCATTTGAGATCTATATAAAGTCATATAATGTCTTTAATTTTTCAAATATGGATAACCATAAATACATACAATGAGCTCAAGAGTCATATATATTATTAAAAAAGTATTATGAATATATAAATTCTTATCCATTCCTTGTTCTAAATATATGCAAAAACATAAACACATGATATCAACTATATAATTCTCCTAACATATTTCAAATCCTTCAACTCACATATTTTATTCCATTTAATTTGAGTTTGAATATAATTTATACATTAATTAAAAATCAAATACCATAAACATATCCTCTTGAACACCTTTGATTATCCTTCTCTGGAAAAAATAAAATATTTTATAGGAAACATCTTGACTCAAAAATCTCCCAAAGTAATCAATATCATCAAAAAAATATCATGGTATCAACACATGATATACTGTCATTATCACAATAATAATAACATCCACAAAAATATAAAATAAATTGTATAAAATATGGTACAAGTAATAATGGTCAATATAAAAATAAATAAAAAAAATTTCCATGATCTTCCATCCTTTAATAACATCATGAACATACCAACCATCATCAATTAAAATTAACCCATATTTAATCAAGAATCCTGATAAAAATATAATAAATATATTTTAAACTAAATTCCATAATATAAATAAAAAACATTATACTTACCACATGGTATAACAATACTATATCCACAAAAAAACTGGGTGTATATGGCTTATGTAATTCACCTAGTCCAATTATAAATAAAATACCCAATTTAAAACACTAAATAATCAATCTATTAAGTCCAAATTTTAAAATTTTCAATGGAACATTTACCAATTTATATAAAATAAGTGAAATAGGGATAAACGTTTATCATTTACCCACCCAAAGTGTTAGTATATAATAATAATTGGATGATATATTGTTTTGTAATGTTTTAAATTGTATTTAATGTGGAGTTGATGGTATTTGATATTGGATTTGATAGTGTATGATAGTATTTTGAATTAATCGTTTATCAAGGTATTCATCATATAATTAGAGAAATGAGATCCTTCTCAGATGTGATTCTCACCACTTCATTGTAGGGTTCCCTCTATTTATATATTCTTCTTCTGTACCATCAGTTGATTTATTGGGTTTTATCTCTTATGATTATAGTTTTGGTCCCACCCTATCATTTTTTGGGTTTGTATATTCCTCCTTCCCTTTTCGTTGTGATTTTCATTTGGTGGTAGCCTGATGTAGGGTGATTGAGTTCTATTAGAACATCAAGAATCTTGTTTGAAGGCCTCATTTACTCTTTATCTGCTTTGGATTCATATTATACCACTAATTCCTCTGTCTGGTCTTGTGTGGTGGTTACTATGATGTGTTTATAGGTGTTTTTGAATCAGTTGACGGTGTTCAAGGAGGTTCATCCTCATTAGATTCACTTCAGGCGTTAGGATCCCACTAGCAAGGCTCTTCCTTGTTGCTGGTGGTTCGTTTCTTCTTTTTTGTTCTTCATCATTTCCAAGAGATGTAGATTTGTTGTGTTGATGAATGATGGTTTATTTTTGGTGGTCATTGATGGAGATAGGTTTTTGGTCTTCTTACATGATGATTAATATGATGTCTCATTTTCTGTGACGATGATTAATGTTGTTCCAAACAAATTTATCTCAATGTTTCATCCCCAATGATGATAGAACTATTCATTTTCTAGATTGTTCTCAGTGGATGGTTCTACTTGATAGTGTATGTATTTCTGAGTTTTCTAGGATCCTTCATTTTCATAATTTTTATTTGGTGAGGGTTGATCTAGCTTCTTACAAGTCCCTACATGCAACAATTGTAATGGTTATGGTCTTGTGTATCAAGGTGTATGGTTGATGGTGATTTAAATGGAATAGTACATCAGTCATGTGAAATATCATGTCTCTCTATTGATTCCTAGGTCACTTCGAACTCTAACATGGCATGCTGTTCATCACCCCCACACCTAGTAGAACTAGTGAAGTGTTTTTCACTAATGTTTTTGGATGTGATGTTTGATTGATTGATACTGTTCTAGGGGTTGTTACAATACTTCTCTCATTTCATTAGGGAACTGTTCATTGTGAGGTTTCTTTTGGGGATGTTCAGATCATGGTTTCAATGAAGCATGTTCATCTAACTATAGGCATGGGGTAACTATAAGGTATTTAACTCTCATCGGCGATAATGATCACCATGGGTTCTCCCCTAAATAATTAAAAGGATTTCAGTTTTCAAAAATGGTGAAAAAGTTCTATTATTGTTTATTTTGATTGTTAGTGATGTGGATGATGATATTGGGTCGAATGTGCTTCAAATTTCACAATGTGGGGTGTATCATGGCCCGATGTGATGAAATGATCAGTATTAGAATTTTTTAATCGATATAATTTTGATTCTGGGGTATGATTTGTTTTTTTATTTGTTATTTTGGGTAATCCAAGTATCTTAGCTATAACACAGGATGTGTATTTACCTTAAGCGGGTTATTTTATAAAAAATAGAATTATGATGGATGAATGATTGTATTCATGAGTGTCAAGAAATTATCTACAGACTTGTTTCAATAATGGAGGTATTTTCATCATTGAAGTGTAGAATTTATTATGTTTAAGTGGGGATATGATGTTGAAGTTTGAATAGAAACTACAGTTAATTCAATTTCAAGGAATAGAGAAATCATTAAAGAGAGATTGGATTATTAACTTTGGGTAATTTTTCTTCTGGAAAGGTTTCCTTTTAGAGAATTAATTTTTGTGTGTGAAGGTCATGGACAATGAATGTGTGTTTTATGTTTTGGTTGAATCTTTGAGGTGTACTTCCAATGATTATATAAGTAAAAAAATATGGAAACTACATCATTAAGTATGATCTCACATGGAAGGGATTACCCCATGATAATTTTGTGTGTGGATGTCTATAGATGGAAGGATAATTTCCAAATGAAAAATATATCCATGTTGTAATGGTTTTACATAGGATTAAAAAATTGTTATATAAGAATATATATCATTTAATAAGTCTATATATAGTTTTCCCATACCATAGTGGTTGTTTTTAGATATACATTTCTATGTCTAGATGAATTTCTTTTCATTGAAATAATGAATATTTTCCAATGGAGCTTCATAAGAGTAAATTTTAGGGGATCACATCACAATATAAAGTATATGGAATTTATGTGATTCACTATAGAAAGGAATTTTTTTGTGAGATATGATTTGTTTTATAAAGTGTTAAATACAAGTAATTCCTTACATATTCAACATGTATCAAATGTCTAAGTCAGATTCATAAATTTCCAAGATTTTATAAATTTTGATGTATTGATAATGGTTATACCATAATTATGTTGATTCAAATATTTTTTACAGTGTAAAATTTTGATAATTTGATGATTGCAATAAGTTATTTGAATGGATTATAGTATAGAGACTTTGTTTATTCATTTTAATACTATTAAATATATCAATGAATATTTTTGGATCCAATTGAAAAGATGATAAGTGATTTTGAGACCTAGTGTTCTATGAATTAATTTTATAAAAATATTACATATATTATATCATGAAAATATGGTTTTTCATAAATAAGAGGTTATCTCCTAAAAAATTCGTGAATCCTAAAATTGAGACCACAGTTGAATAAAAAATGTGAGGTTTACCCTAGGCGCGACCTAAAGTTGGTCGACATTGGACATTCAGATAAAACAACCATTAGTAGGTGAGTTGAGTGGATTGATTAATAAAATAATTAATTAACTCATTAAATGAACCAAAACCTAATTCCCAATATAAATAATCTATAATAAGAAATATACAGGGTTAGCCACATAACCCTAGGATCTATGAGAGTATATTTTCATGTTCTTCATTGGAGGATTGAGATCGAGAAACAGTGATCTTTTGAATCCTTATGATTCGAGGCACACCAAGTGCATCAGATCATCCTCCCTTGGCAGATGCATTCTTCATCGTCAATTGATCTAAATCAAGGTAGAACTCATAATTTAAAGATTCTACCCATTATTATTAATATATTGATCATGATCAATTCATTCTCTTTTATTTTCATTAAATTGATCCTTTGAAGGAACCCATTTATAATTTTTCAGTATATTATTAAATTAATCCCCATTATTCCGTGTTTTCCCAACCAATATAACCCTGATCAATTTAGTTGGCCATAAATTCTTGGCCAATGAATGTTTTTTATGTTTTATTTTACTTTTCGCTAAATTTTTTCATTTCATTCTTCTCCATTGGCCTATGGGGCCACGATTTTATATTACCGAGTGAGTACAAGTGGGATTGGACCAACAGATTCATGTTGGATTCACATGCGATTAATGGGTTAGTGAATTAGGCATTATTTACGATAGATTGTAGGATGTGGGTGATTCCACCAGGTATATGGAATCTAGAGTTTCAATGGGTGACATCAAGATGCATGATGGTATACTGCAGGTTTATATAGACAAGATATATTCCATTTTCTAGAAAATAGATGGTGAGAAATGGAGGCCAGATGTGATTTCCACTAATTTTAAGTGATGAAAATGTGATATTCATAATAGCATTCACAGATCAAGAATGTTTGTAGTAGATCTACCTTTCTAAAAAAACTATACTACATCGCGTGTTGGTTGATGGACACATGTTGTCTACTACACCTATTGCTATAGTGCAAGGTTTTAAAAAATTAAGGACCACACACCTTGACGCTGGGAAACAAGCTAGGTTACCCTCCTCAGGTAGTCACGTCATGTTACAAAATCACGTAGGTAGTACACTGGGTTGTAGGACACACTTTGTATCAGAGTATGCAGATGTCGGATAGATTAAAAAAATGGATTGGAGCACACAAGTAGGTACCTAGGTGGTTGAGACACACTGTTTGAGACTAGTACATGCCATGTATGTCTACATGGATAGTGAACCATGCGCTGGACAGGAAATAGGTAGGCACTAGATAAGGACCACACTTCATGTACATCCATTTTAAGAACCCTTTATATCTCATTTATTCTTTTCTTGGACTCCGGTTTTGGATTATGGGTAGCTTATACCGAGTGTTTTTTCCATGTAGAATGTGATGGTGGAATTCATGGTGTATTTTGAGATATGTTGTGAGGTGTTATAATTATGATGTTTATATATTTTGTTTCTTAATACAGTGGTGATCAAACATGATCATTAGATAGGAACACCCCTACTAGGACATGGAATGGGTCCTTTACTCTTATATTGGAACCTACCTTGTAGTATAAGGAATGGTCCCTCTACCTCTAAAGTGGAAACATCCTATCAGGATAGGGAATGGGTCCTCTATCTTCCCCAAGAGTGTAACCCTCCCATTAGGACATGGAATGTTTCTTTTATCTTACCATAGAGTGGAACCCTCTCGTTGGGGCTGGGTAAGGGTTTCATACCCCTAGAGTGTAAAAATGTTATCAGGAAACGGCATGTGTCCTCTATTAAGCACTGTAGTGGAAACCTACTGTTGAGGCATGGTAAGGGTCCTCAATCTATACCTATAGTGGAACCCTCCAACTCAGATAGGGCATGGGTCCTCTACCCCTAGAGTGCAACCCTCCAACTAGGACAGGGATTGTGTCATCTACCTCTAAAGATGAACCCTCATATGGGGATAGGATTTGGTCCTCTACCCCTACAGTGGAACCCTCCTATTGGGACTGGGAAAAGATCTTCTATATATCCACATATAAAGTTAAACCATACTTCTTGGAAAAGTAAATTTTTCATCTATCTATCTATAATGTGAAACCATCCTATTATATCGGGCCATGGTTCCTCTTCTAAGGATTATGTCCCCTTGACTATGCAGCATAGTGGTGAGGTGTGGATCTCAATGGTTACTACTTTTAGGAGAATAGTATTCTTTTGGGAATCATTGATGAACTCTTAGAAGTGATGAAAAACTATTTTCCTAGGGTGGGTTGTGAGATGGAGACCACCTCTATGATCTGGGTTTCTTTTATGATCATATAAATGTCTCATTGTTGTTTTATTTCCTTAAACTCTTATATGGGTTGAGATATGTATTCATATAATGTCCCTTACTACTACTCCTTATGCTTTTGAGGCACCCTATTGTGTATTGATATACTCACTCCTCCATGGTATTTTCTTACAATTATCATGTCATATGAAAATGATGTATTTTTTGGTAGTGATTACATAACGGAATAATGATACCTTGGTACATTTGACTTTGAATGATGTTCAGGGATTGGAGATATAAAGTTATACTTTCTTAGCACTCTACTTTTCTAATTTTTTCAGGTTTGTAATTCATTCTTGTTGGGCATGTAATTTACCTTTTTACTCTTTTATAATATAATTTTTGACTCTCTTATTCCATATAGGTTCAACAATCATTATTTATTCTCTAGTAGTGGAATATTATATAATTATTACTATGAACTAGTTCTTTGAGATGGATCTTTGTGTGCATATAGGTACTTTTTAAAATTCCACCAATATTAGTTATTCCCTTCATCACTTAGTGCCATCCCCTAGTCTATGGAGGTATATTTGGGGTTGTTGTGGCTTGATCCCCATTGGGTCAGGATATGCATGATTGGTATCAACGATTGTTCAATACATGCGATGATGTTTGGGGTTTTCCCCTTATGTGGATTGTTTTGGATTTTGTGAAATAATAAAAATGCATATTGAGTGTGTATTGCAGACCATGGAAACCATTATTAGTGCAATGACTGATGTATCTATATACCAGGACTCTCATAACATGTTTTTCAACAATTAATGGTAAGAAATTTTATGTAGGGAACATTGGTACATGAATCATATAGGATTGTGTCTTTTGACTATCCTTCTTGAGTTATCTCACCACTTATATATGTCATCTGACCATGATATGTCTTGATTAAATTTTTTAGGATGACTCCATGATGAAATATATCATGGTTACTAATTCAGGATCATTAAAATGATCTAATGATTAATATGTTTTTAGAATAGGGGCCATCATACGAGATCATTCCTCCTAGAAGACGAGTAACGAAACCCCCACCTTTCGAGAAGAAGATACTACCAGTAATTCAAGCTGTGGATGCACATAGTATTATCTCACTCGGTGATTTCCATCACTAAAGTCTGTGGAGGTTCCACAGTGAGCTAGATACCCAGACGGAGGAGTATTATACATAGTATATTATTTTAGTTTTTAGACATATCCATACACCAACTGATCCAGAGGTTATGCTGGTAGTAAGTCTTTTACATGTAGCATCTATGTATTAGTGGATCCATGTGACATATATGCATGATATTTCCACACTCTCATTGGATTACTTCTAGTAGAAATTCCATGAGGAATACTAACACTCATGATTATTCTCGGTTTTTATTCAATAACTTTTGTATATGCATCATATATGGGTGATAGTGGATGAGAATGTTCTCAAGTTTGTAGACCTCACACATTACTCCCTCAATATAATTTGAGATGGATACTTTCAGGTGTCGAGGTTTGAGAATTTTCATTGAAAATATATTTGTACAAGTGTGTAAACCCTATGAATTTCCACTTATACATAAATTTTAGATAGGGTGCTATTGAAAAAGATATTATTATTAGAGGTATTATATGTAGATGAAGATGATAGAGGGAATCATGGGGTTGAGTAGTCTATAAAAACTAGCAGGATCCTATTGTCAGGATCTTTGAATATGAGATATTTTCATGAATAGACTCAAACACGTGGTAATTTGGATTAGGGACCACATAGAGGACCATGGAATCCAAGATAGGTGTGGTGCTATGAATGTGATGGATGAGGTAACCGGGCACATTATTTCCTGACCATACATGTGGAGGAGGGCAGGAAGATAGATGATGGACCACCATATCAGAGGAAGAACACTGATTAGGGATCTCCCATGAAAGGCCAGGGTTCCCCCAGTGAGGAAAAGATAGAAAAGGAATGGGTGGGGCCTCAATATGAGGATCTGTGGTTGGAGGATGATGATATCAGATCCATCCACCACCACCATCGGGTAGCTCATCCCATGAATGGGGAGCTGGTTCTAGCGGTCATGGAATGATTTAGGATATGGATTCATATGATCTAGAGGCTCATGTTATTATTATAGGAATGATCTATGTTTATTATAATCATTATTCAGTACTATTATACATATTTTTGAGTAATTCATTTATCTATTTACTCCTGGTGTAAGATATTGAGCTCCCAGTTGAGGATTTAGCTTAGGAAATTTGTTGTGATGTTCCTATAATAAACACTTATTCAATATCCTTCATCTATTAATAAAGAGGGATATCACTTAGTGGATAGATATTCTTGTAGTACATTTTGGTCATCTCAGAGAGACCTTATAATTCCATCTTGGGCGTGGACTGGTTGTACATGGTTTGATTTGATATTTTTTCCCCCACAAAAATGTCATATTCCTATAGACTGATGGCATAAGATTCACCTTTGGGGGGGGGGAGATCTCATGGGGGAGTGGGTGGGTTTTTCAAGAAAGTGGTTGCAACCCCTAACCACTTGTTTTTTACTTTTATGCCATGGGAAAATGTCCTCTTATGAAATATAGATTCCTTTAATCATAGATGATTTTAAGGATTCCTTCCTTGAGGATGTTTTGAGACTACCTCTAAGGCATTAGATGGAGGTTTTTTATTTAATTTTTTCCCTTGTCCACTATGATATATTCTGTTGAATATCAAATGAACCCTACCAAGCTCTTGGAATTGTGGTTGTAGTTGGAGTGACTTTGAGGGAATGGTTTCTTTATACACAATGTATCCTCATAGGCATCTCAGGTATCTATCATCAAAAAGGAGGATATGGGATTGCATCTTTTTTTGGATCATCATCAATTAAACATGGCCATGATAAAGAAAAATTACCAATTTCTGAATATTTACAACCTATTTGAGAAGTTTCGATATGTGAGATGGTTATTGAATATTGATATCAGGTGCAGCTTCCACCGGTTGAGTGTTTTTAAAGATTATGTTTTGAATTTTTCATTCCAATGATGGTGTGAACACTATGAGTTCCTAGTGATTCCTTTTAGTGTGAAAAATTACCCCATAATTTTTATAAGTTTGATAAACATGATCTTTTATCCCTACATGGATTATTTTTTTGTCTTCATTGAATACATACTCATAGAATCTACCTCTGATGATGATCATGTGGAGAACTACAAAATAGTCCTATAGTAGCTTTAGAAGAACCAGCTTTATGTTAATCTCTCAATATGAAAATTCTAGATTCATGAGATTAATTTTTTTTGAAAGTCATTTTAGAGGATGGATCAGTTGTGGACCTCGTGATGATTGTTGCAGTACTTTCTAGGGATCCACCAAAGTGTGTATTTTAGGTGAGGAGTTTTCTTGGCTTTATGTGGTACTGTATGAGTTTTTTGGAATACATTTCCAAGATCGCATCCTCTCAGACTACCCTAACTCAGAAATTACATCCATTTACCTGGACTGAGTAGATCCAAAGATCCTTTAAGGAGTTGAGGTTGAGGATAATGTGTGCTTCTATTTTGAAACTACCAGAGGAGGAAGTGGAGTACATGGTATATTGAGCTGCCTCTAGAGATGGGAATGGCTTTTTTTATGTAGTGATAGGTAGTCATCACATATGGTTCAAGTGGCTTGAGACCCCATGAGAATTACTATGCGACCCATAACTTGGAGTTGGTAGAAGTATTCTTCACTATGAGGATGTGGAAGAACTATATTATGGTAGATAAAATTATTTCTTACTCATACTATCATAATTACAATTATATATTCATTCAAATAGAATTGAAACTGAGATAGAGGCACTATTTGGAGTTACTATAGGATTATGAATTTTAGATAGTCTATACTTATAAAAATGGGAAAATGTTGGTAAATGCCCTTAGTATGGATTCACAAGCTCGTTTGGTGCAGGAGGCAGCAGAGTAGTTGGCTTCCTTGTAGCTAACCATGGTTGAGGGAGAGGGTATATATTTTCTTCTATTGATGGCCTTGACTCATCTGCTACTCTAGCATGTGAGAGATTATCAATTGGGATACATTGAAACTAAGGTATAATGTTAACCAATATCCTCAAGAAATTCACCAAATTGATTTTTTTATGGAGGGAATCATGTCATTATTTTCCAGGTTTAGATGGTGTTCCTAGACACAATGTGGGAAGAGGTAATGAGGGAGTTCGGTAAATCTCTTTTGGATATACGTTTTAGTGTATGGAAGATGTATAGGGATGTTTTGTGATAGTTTATATGGGCTGGATAAGGGGTAGTATTGCTGAGTTCTCCCCTCAGTGCATCATGTTTTAGCTGGTAATGGTTGTGAACCATGATCTGATAGGTTTGTTATAGTCTTTTGAGATTATAGAGTTTAAATGGGAAATAATATCCATAGACATTGTGATTGGGATTCCATAGAAATTGAGAGGCCATGATTTCATCTGGGAGATATTTTACTAACTTACATAGTTGGCGCACTTCCTTACTACCAGGGAGTAGAGTTTGGAAGAGAGGTTGGGATATTTTTACATATGGGGGGGATCAATTTCCATCATGGGGTTACTTTGATGACTATTTAAACTTGATTCATTGTTTATT
Organism: Viscum album; assembly: GCA_963277665.1. Classification (NCBI taxonomy): domain Eukaryota; kingdom Viridiplantae; phylum Streptophyta; class Magnoliopsida; order Santalales; family Viscaceae; genus Viscum; species Viscum album. The sequence goes on along the minus strand of OY728163.1, from coordinate 1,842,487,984 downwards.
TCATGGTGATGGAGAGGCCTATAGAAATCATTTAGTACCTCGATGAGGATGAGTACAGTCTTTCTCCACTATATAGATGGGAAGACTGATCGTACTATCCATCAGATAGAGGATATAGTGAGGGATTGTATGTTAGACTTCGATTGGATCTAGGAGGATAAATTTCCATTAGTATAGTTTGCATAAAATATTATCCACCAGCCTACTATAAGAATGTAATATTTTAAGGCCATGTATGGGAGACCCAATAGGACACCTTTATACTAGACTAATATTGATCAAGCATCTTTTTTAGTGCAGATAATGGTCTAGGCAATGAATAATGAGATCTTGGTCATCCGTGAGTATATGAGGATATCTTAGAGAAGTTATAAATGTTACGCATATATATTTATTAGGCCCATAGAGTTCTATTATGGGAACCACATTTTCCCAAGATTCTCCCCATGAAGAGGATTGTGGAGATTTGACTAGGGATATAAGATATCACTAAGGTTCAATGGGCCATTCTAGGTCATTTGGAGGGTTGGCGATGATTCCTATAACCTCTCTCTACCTCCACAGTTGGGGTGGATGCAAGAAATATTCCTTGTGTCGCTACTTAGGAGATATGTGCATGACTATATGTTATTTGTTTACTAGGGTGTGTTGTAAATCAATGATGGATCCACTTTTGTGGAGTTTCTAGTGATCATTAAGGATAGACAGAAGCTGAACATTTATAGATGAAACATTCCCTTGGTTCTTATACTGTGGAATCATGAGAACATAAAGTAGAGATCATGGGAGAAGGAGATCCATATGCGGGCTTAGTGTGCCCATATTTTTCTTGTAGTCTAACATTGTAGGATAAAAATCATGAAGGAGGTAATAATTTAGATACCCTATTTTATCCTTATAAGACTTTGAAATATATTAAAGAATATTTTCAGAGTCATCCACTAAGATGATGGAAATTTCAAAGCCAGATGTTCCTGGAATTAATTTTATAAAAATATTAAATATATTTTATCACACATTCATGGTTTTTATAAATACTATAATATCTCATAAATGGAGTCATGAAATGGAAATATAGGACAACTTTTGAATCTAGAATGTGTGTTTTAACCTAAGAGAAACCTAATGTGGATCAGCATGAGATTTTCAGATAAAATGGCAGTTGGTGGGTTAGTTCAATGACTAATTAATAAATTATTTAATTAATCCATCAAATCATCCAAAACATAATTCCCTCTATAAATATTCTATTACATAACATTTTTTGGGTTATCCACATAACCATGGTATATTTTAGAGGAGAATTCCAAGTTCTTCATTGGTAAGTTACGATCGGAAGACAACATGCTTCCAGATCCAAGAAAATAGAGGTGCAGCAAATGAAATAGAAATTCCTCCTTCATTAGAAATTGTGTTCTTCATCGCCATTCTATTTGAATTTAGATATTACTCTACATTTATGGATTCTGCAACTTAGGATTAAAATATTTATCATGATAAATTCATCCTCATTTATCTTCATGGAATTCATCTATTGTATGCACATGTCTTCCTATTATCAATTTATTATTAATTTATTCATCTTTATTGAATATTTTTTCACCCCGAATAACCATAATCTATATTGTTGGCTAAGAAATCTTGACTAACTATTTTTTCACCCTTGTTTTTGTTCTTCTCTCCCAATCATTATTTTCATCCTTTTCCATTGGCCAATGACACCATGGTTCGAAACTTCCTAGAAAGTACGAGTGTGGTCAGACCCCTGGATTCAAAGAATATTGATATGAAACAAATGGATTGATAAGTTAGTGATGGATTTAGATATTGTTTTTTGATTTTGGTGATTCCACCATGGATCAATGATCTGATGAGGTAATGAGTGATGTCTTAGGATGTGACAATGAACGATGGGTTCATACGGGTGATCCAGATTCCATTTTCTGGTTAAAAAATGGCCAAAAAATACAATAACAGGTGATCACCATTGATTTTATGTTGTAAAATAGTAGTATTTGTGGAGGATAGAATAGATATAGAACATGTAGTATAGATCTAAATTTCTTTAAAAAAATACTACATAGAATGTTGTCTAATGAACACTTACTGTTTAGAACCCCTTCGGCTACCACACTATAGTTTTGGAAAATTCTAAGATCACATGATTTGTTTATGGGATACAGGCCATGTGACTATCCTCAAGTAGATAATTCATATAATTGAAAAACATGTTCGAGACCCTGTGTGTGAGTACATGTTGTGTATCAGAGTACATGGCTATGTGTAAGATTACACAACACGACCAGGAGAACAAGGGTGGCACTCTGGGTGGTCGACACACACTATTCGAGGCTCTTAAACACGGTGTATATCTACATGTCCAACAAGTTGTGTTATGGTGAGGAATATCCTGACAGTAGATTATGACCACACACCATGTGGGTCACATACAAACAGTTTAATTCCTTTCTAGGAACATTTTATCACTCATATATCTATAATTTGGACTCATATTTGGGAATGTGTGTAGCCTATATATAGTTTTTTCCATATATAATTTGATGGTCTCCCTTGTGGGGGATTTTTGAGATATGATGTAAGGTGTTCATAGTATTGTGCTTATTTAGGTATCACATGATGAAGGGAGTGATCCGACATTATCATTAGAGTGGAACCCTCCAATTGGGATCGAGCATAAGTCATATAACCTGAGAGTGTAACCCTCTTACTGGAATAAGGCATTGGTTATCTACCCATACTTTGGAGCCCTCTGATCAGGATTGGTAATGAGCCCTCTATCTACAACTTTAGTGGAACCCTCCTATCCAGACAAGGCATGGGTTCTCTATCTGAACCATGAGTTGAACCCACCTATTGGGCCAGGTATTGGGTCCTCTAACCATACAGTGTAAGCCTCTCATTGGTACAAGGAATGGTTCCCATATCTACCCCCTACAGTCAAACCCTCCTTCTGGGATAGGGCATTATACTCTATATACCCCAAGTGTGGAACCCACCTATTAGGAAAGTGATGGGTCTAATACTATAATGAACACATCTTTTATAAATGGAATTGTTTCCCTTATTAGAATTATAGGGATCCCAATAAAAATCATTATCATAAATGAAGAATTAAATAAGTAATATTTAAATAAATTAAGTAACATATCCCGATGGAATAGTAACATGACCCTTGGAATAGTAACATGAAAACTAAGAATAGTAGTTCGGCCAATATAATAGATGTTGGAACTAGAAAACACGTCAATGTAATTCACTGAATGCTACAAAACATTTTCTCAGAGCAAAGAATGTTCCGCAAGCTTCTATTTGACTGGTCATGGAGCCCGAACAGAGTTATGGATCAGAGGTTATGGTCGTTTGAAGGCAGACTACTGGGAATGGCCATCGAGGAATGTTTTGGTGAAAAGTATGGATTTGAGTGAAAAAATGGAATCTTGAACGTAAAAATGGAATCTTGTATGTAAAAATGGAATCATGCGCATAAAATGGCTTTGCGCAGAAAATTGGAATGAAATTTTACGCCCAACGACATTCAAGATTTCACCTATAAGTACAAGTGCACCCCTTCTTTCAAAAAGGCCCTCCGAGGTCAGTCGCCGCTCTAATGCATGTAAGTCTAAATTTTCTATGTATGTGTGCTAAACCCCATGTCTTGCATGAAAAATGTCACTTTCTTGTGAAAAACTTCCAACATGCCTAGTTTTATGCGCGAAATATTATTTTGCACGCAACAGTGCCACTTTTCCCAATTGTGCTTGTACGAGTGCTGAACCTATCCAATTGCATGCACACGGTCCCTATTACACACAAATCCTTCCCTATTATATTCCAGCCTACCCTATTGTGCACAATTCTTTCCTTATTGCGTGCACAACTCCCCTATTTCCCTCACATCTCCCATATTACACGCACTCCTACCCTATTGTGCACAGCCTTCCCTATTATGCACAGTCCTTCCTTCTTGTGTGCAACTCATCCTGTGCATAGAATATCTTACACAAAATAGTTCCCAGGCTTTCACCTTCCGGTCCCTTCACTACCGTCACTGACCCCCATGAATAATGGTGAGTCACACCACGAACTCTTCGGGTCGGGATGTCAGCAATTTCCATTGTGCCCTTATGCGCACCCTCCTTCCACGTATAAAATACCATGATTTTACATAGTCCTCTACACACCATGAAACACCTCGAGTAGACATATTCCTATAGATTCATTTCCCTGGTCATGAGTTGACATTCTCATCATCAATTCCCCAAGTACCTTGAGTCAAACCATTCCACAAGAAACTCATCCAAACCCCATCACATGACTCTTATTCCAAGATAAACTAGAAAGGGTCTCCCTTGCATAAGTCCCAACCCCAACCATTGCAAGGAACTTTATGCCTTATAGTCCTCTCTACATTACTATAAACTATATTACACCCAATGTTCCAAACATAGGTTGCCTCTTGCTCCAAAAAGAGATGCCTTATGCACCAAGTGTAAGAATCCAACAGTCCTCTCAACATGACTTTAAACTATAGAACACCCTACATGGAAAACATAGGATGCCTCTTTATTCAAACTAGAGATGTCTTACACACCCACCATAATATGAAAATAGTCCTCTCTACATGACTATAAATTTTAGTACAAACTATGTTCCTATCATAGGATGCCTCTTGCTCCAAAAAAGAGATGCCTTATGCACAAAGTGTAAGAATCCAATAGTCCTTTATACATGACTTTAAACTATTGTAAACTTTATGTGACAAACATAAGATGACTCTTGCTCCAAACAATACATTCCTTACATTCCAAGAATAATATGAAAATACTCCCCGCTGCATGACTTTAAACAGTTTTACACCCTACCATTCAATAATATGATGCCTCTTGTTCAAAATAAGAGATTACTTATGTGATATGAATATGATACCTTATGCCAAGATTACAGTGGCATAATTTCAAGATCATTGGAAATCTTTTGATCATTCCATTACTCCACCTCACACTTTGCGTGTCCTTTATTCGGATCATCATCCTCTTCCATGTCTAAAAGGACCCTCTAATGGACTTGTCCCATGCCTCCTCGGCTGACCTACCATTTTGGGCCAACGTCTCGGAAGTCTTTGGATAACACTTCGAGTCAGGTCCTGTGTTTCGAACACGGTCAATAGTGGACCCCCATTTGTTTGTCCCCATTTCAGGATAACACGATATGGATTTTGGGTTTCAAACACGGTCAATAGTTATCCTATAGCATCACGCCAGCCTCACCATGTTCCGAATGTTGGGAATGTGATTCACACTTTTCATCTCCCTTTATTCAGACTAATTCCAACGCCCTTGGAGTTATCCCTCTTGTGCACATGTGCATAGGTGTTGGCCCCAACTATATTCCTCAACCCACAAGTTAGTTAGGATTCCCTCATGGTCAGAAATGAGGATGAAATTATGGTAAGCTTCCATCTGTAAGCCCCATCCACCATTGTTGGTCCATAGCGGCACCCGGACAACTTCCTTGTGTAAGACCCGTCCACCATTGCCACTCTATAGTGGTACACGGGAAGCATCAATGTGTAAGCCACATTCACCATTTCTTCCCCATAGCGGCACCCGGACCGCTTCCATTCTTAAGACCCATTTACCATTGTCGCTCCCTGTGGCACCCAGGCACGCTAATGACTATTGTTTATTCGCATAGCCATGCTAACGTGGACCCCTCATTGGATCACTCCATAAAAACCCTTACCACAACATTTTTGATTCCTTCCCTTCCCAAAGGGTGGGAGGGTATCATTCATTTAAGTCCTAGGGGGTACTGAGTGAACCCACCTCGTCCAAGCTGCAGGACGTTAAACTGCCAATCACCACCATCCTCATCACATGACATTAAACTATAGCCTCACCCTGTGCCTCACACATGGGGTGACCTATCTCAGAAATTCTCTACGCGCACTAGTCTCCATGGGAGTGAGATCATTCCTCTCGAAGAATGAGATCCTTTTTATCGGAGTGGAATTTATCCGCAGGAAAAGGTAAACCATCTTAGTGTAATCCCCTAGCTTTTCTTGCAGGAGGTAGTAACCCTACTCCTCCTTTATTCTTCCATGCAAAAGACCAAAAGGTTAGAGGGGTATAGGGGACTACGTTACCCAGTCCATATTCCTCGATTCTTTGTCGCCACTCGGGCCTCCACCTTGGAGAATGTCCCAATATCAATCTCTTGGGTCCACTAACCACACATACGCCCCTATTTCCATTTTGGGCTACTGACCACATTTAAGCCTCACTCCACTTCCAATGGATGCACCTTTCACGACATGATAGTCATGTCTTTGCTACCTCTTGTTTTTCACACCGAACATGACTCACATGGGCTTAGAGTAAGCATCAACCATGACATACTCTTTGGGAAGCCATGAGTGTAAGACCCAACACCCTTCCGAAATACGTGGACTTTGATCCTTTCCAAGGAAAGGTACATTGGAATCCTCCTCAAGGTTCAATCCCAATAGCCATTGGTCCCGAATCCCTTCAGTTCAGTACACCCACACCACTTCTGAACTATGTACATAATGATCCTATCCATGGAAAGGTACGTAGGAAGCCTCCCTAAGGTTTATGCCCAAAAACCATTGGTCCCAACTCCCTTCATGTTGTTCCACCCACAACACTTACAAACTAAATGGACTTTGATCCTTTCCAAGGTAAGGTACGTAGGAATCCCACCTGAGGTTCAATCCCAACACCCAGTTGATCTGACCCTCTTCTTGTCGGTTCTCCTTCATCCTGCATGACGTTAAACAACATGCCCCCTTTTCATCCCACACGATGTTAAAAGATACCCACTCGAACCATGCAGGCTTTGATCTCTGTCTTCTAGGAAGGGTATGTAGGAATCCCCCATTAGGTCAAACCCATCCTTCGGTAAGCCGTTGTGATCCCCATCCAGTGGTAAGCCCTTGTGCCTCTATCCAGCGGTAATCTTTTTTGATCCCCTAACCAACGGTAAACCATTGTGAACCTCATGCAGTGTTAAGCCTTTGTGATCCCCATTTAGCGGTAAGTATTTGTCAACCCAAACCCAGGGGTAATCCATTGTCATCCCTTCTATTTAGATCAATATCTTTGCTCTGTCACAGTGGCTTCAAACCAACCTTGGGATACTAACCACGCATGAGCCCTATTATATCATTGGTTTGTTGTCCTATGTGCACACCCCAATCCCATACCACATCCTGAACTACGTGGACTTTGATTCCATGCCACAGGGATACGTAGGAGGTCTCTTTGAGGATCACTCCCAACATCACTATCGCCATCAAGTTTACTCCATCTCGTTCTCCATACACTTCACTTAACCATCCATAATCCATCTTTATTCTTACCCAGACCACCACATCCCAGTGAGATCATGTCAATTCACCTCCTAACATCAGTGCTCCCACTTAAGGTTGAACCCAACTAATCCACTGTTATCAGTGTTCCGATTAGTCCAATCTGTCTCAGCTAGATGTTAAACCAGTGGAAAACCCTATGTTAAACATTAGAAGTGATGGGAAACATCAGAGACACACCTATGGAATATAATTCCCCGTATTCGATTTGGGATTCCTAGGGCTTACACTCCATCGAGAAGCCCTATCATAATGGGTAGAATCTTAGACGTGCTAGTGTTCCAGCGTCCCGACATGCTAGTGGTGTCCAATGTGATTAATCCCCCAACCAAAGGATGCGTCCCTAGCCGGACCCCTTGGAATATCCTGTTATTAATAATTTAATTACCCGATGTCCATAAAGATATGGAACTAGGAAGAGTTTTATGAACAACATCTTAATCTATAAGGGAGACCCGAATTAGGTGATGAGTTACAAGGAGGAATCCATGATAGGAGAAACCAATATACAACCATCCCATTTTGATCAAGGAGAAAACATCCCTGAATAAGCGATAGATGTCGGCCGCCTTTGGAAAGCGGGAATGTGGGGCAACAGTCAGCATGTCTTCATATTCCTCAAACAGACAGATGCGCGCGCCCAGGAGAAAGCATCGAAAATAATAGTAGTATCACCTATGAATGGGTAAAAATTGTTTTCCTATATTATAAATTAAAATATGATATATTTATATCTTATTATTAGTAAATAAATATTTTAGAAATTATAAATTCAATTTTGGTTTTTTTAATGTGTAAATGTTTACTTACAATGTTATAAGAAAGATAATGTTTTAAAAATACATTTTCATAATTTAGATTCATAAATTAACATTTTCTTGTCTTATTATTATGAGATAATTTTATGATACCTTAAATTAATTTTCGATGTTTCATAAAATCGGTAACAATTTTAGAATCAGTGTTTTTTTAATAAATAGCGATTTTAATTAAAAATTAAATTTCTAATATTCATAAAATTATTATATTAAAATGACTAAATTTTTATAATTCTTCACATTGAAATATTTTTTGGGTTAATTTTTGGTATTTTTCTAAAAAAGTGGAATTTTTGGGGAAGAGTGAAATACAATAATTTAATGTATTTGTCAAATACATGAATTTTTGAGTCATGTATGATGTATGGTTGATGTAATCACCAAATTATCAAACAATAATCCCTTTAGTATATTTATTCATGTGAATCAAAACTATTTACACTCTTCAACCAAAATATTAAAATAGAGAATAAAATAATCAACCACCTCCTCCCCTATAAGTACCACCCCTCACAACCCCTTCTCCTCACACATTCAAAAAACCTGATGCTTGTCCAATTTCTTACCAATCCTTTTCACAATACCCTTCCCCAATTCTAAGATCCTTTGGTCTCGAAAAAATACCAACTCTCATTTCCCTATGGAGGTTCTTAAGGAGAATAAAATTAAGAGGTAACATCTTCTTCCGTTTTCATTTAATTTCTTTTCAATTTCATTTATTTTATAATTATATCTTCACATACCCTCATACAAGTGGAATTATATATCAAGTATCATTTATATCCTCTAATTTTCTTATGTTAATGAATTAATCCATCACCAAACCTCTCTTCCTATATCTTTTATTCTATAAAATGAAAACATCATTCGTGGGGTGTTGATCTATCACCTTCAAGGATGACAAGTTTTAATTTTACATTACCACCTTCAAGGATGGTCATAAAACCATTAAAATGGTTGTAACAGATTTTAAAATGTATTTTATAATCATTTTTATCTTATGTAACTTAAATTAATACATAATATTAAATAATAAAACAAAATGAGTTCTTTGTGATTGAACACGGCCAAAATTAATTTAAATAATTATCATTAACATTTTTTCTAATGAATTATCCTCAAATATTAAAAGATAATAATATATAAGACTAATTAAACATCTATAAGTTCATTAACAACATATAATTTCATTTTGTGAAAATTACCCCCATTTTAAATTATTTTACAAACTAGTATACAAGTGAACTGATAATGAAAATCAAGAAAATAAAGGCTCCCAAATGATGAAATTTAACTATATAACTCATCATAATCACCATAAAATAACTTTTAAAAATTATAATAAATAAAATAAATTTATAATAGTTTATTTATTTATTAATTAATGAATATAATTTTATTATCTTCGATATGAATGTAGTGAAATTATTCAGACAGAACGTAAGGTGATTCTCAAACCTAATTTCCTTTATTTGGGATATTCCATATTCATGGAAACTTTTAGTGTGTATGTTATTTTAATATTACTCAAATATAATTTATTTGTTCTTAACCTTTATTTTCTAGGATATACATGTTTTAAATATGAATTTTTGAAAAATAAAAATATTTTTTCAAAATAACTCTTCTTTCTAAAAAACAAATATATTACTTCTCTTTGGATTGTTTCTTTTCAACTCATTATTTATGATTCTTACACTGAGTATGTTATTCCATTTTTATTTTTGGAACCCCTGTGTTTATTTATGAAATTATTCTATATAAAGTTATCATTAAACCCACTTTAGTTAATTAGTTTAGTTTATGGAAATGATTTTTTAACATTCTATGCGGAACGCATGATTAGGAAAATTGTATGATGTGATGGGTGCACCCAGAATTAGATTTCTCTCTAAAGCATTAGGAATTTTGATTTATCTCTTGAGATAATGTGAAATATTGTTGTACATTATGCTATATTTTTACATAATGATGATTTTGTGATTATGCACATATGTTATGCGTGAACATGATGTTGTCTATGTTCAAAACAATGTGTCGTATTGACCACTAAGATATGATATTTCATTTTTATGTATTTAAAAATTACATGACTATATATAATTATTCATATCATGATTATAATGAGTATCCCTTACTTATGTTATGATTATTATTATTATTTTCACACATTATATATTGATTAATGTTCTTATCTATCCTCTTAACCTACTTTTAACTCACCCTATTCTTTGATGTGTATCCTGAGGTGACTACATATACTGAGGAGTACATGAGGGATAGTATGAATTAATAGAAGAAGAAATTTAATAATATTTATGTTTTATTATGTAATTTATATTTATGAACCAAATTTTCCCAAGACACTAAACCTTTGGATCCTGGATTATAACACTTTAATGTTGTCTTTCATTAAAATTATGTAACATTCTTGTAAAAAAAGTATGGTCTTTATATCTACCCCTATATTGGAACCCTCTTACCAGGATAGGGCATGTATCCCCTACCCCTAGAGTGTAACCCCCTACTAGGACATGGAATGGGTGATCTATCCCTAGATTGGAACATTCTTGTTAGGATATGGCATGAGTCCTCTATATATTCTTGTATAGAGTGGAACCCTCCTATCGGTGAAGGGATTCTATCATATTTCTATATACAGAGAGGAAACTTCTATCATATCATGGCAAGTGTCCTCTTCCTAGACATTATATACCCTTCACTATGTGGGGTATTAGAAAGGTGTTTCCTAATATATATTATTCTTTGGTAAGACTAGTGAGATGTTGGGAATCATTAATGGACTCATTGAATGGATGGAAGACTCTTTTATTAAGATGAGATATGAGATAGAGATCTCATTTCTCTCTAATATAGGTTTCATTCATAAGAATATTTATATATATATATATCCTTATTTTTTTTATTTCATTACTCTCTTGATATGGGTTGATCTATCTATTCCTATAAAGTCTCGACTATCCCCACCCCCTTCAACTTTTCGGGCGTTCTACTTGGTATGTATATGTTCACCCATGCACAGGTTATTCCCAAATGTGTTTTTTATTAAGCAGATAACGGACATGTTAAGGGTGATTAAAGAGAATAATAGGGATACCCTGGTGAATTTGACTATGAACAGTGGTTGGGGATTATCGAACTGGATCTGGTGTCTCTCATCACTCAACTTTTTCTTTTTTCTGATTGGGAAATATTTCTGGTTGGGTGTGTATTTTCACATTTTACTTTTTTAGATTATGTTTTCGTACACATGTATTACCTAAAGGTTCTACAAGCATGGTTTATTCTATAGATGTTCTTTTTTTATAATTCCTATTTACTTCAACCTTAATATGGTTATGTGTGTTCATATGAGTACATAAGAAATGTCTTCCCATATTAGTTATTCCTTTCAATGCTTGTCGCTATACCCTGGCCTATGGAGCTGGGATTTGGGAAGCTACGGCTTGATCCCCATTTGGTTGAGTCGTTATTGATTAGAATAAAAGGCATCTCATTCCATGCAATGGTGTTTATTGTTATTATTTTATGGGGATTGATTGGAATTTAAGTAACCAATGTAAACCTGTCTAGAATATGGATTTTAGGACAAGGAACCTAGTCTTGGTGCGGTGGTCGACATATTCTTACACCCAGACTCTAATAAACTTATTTTTGACTTAGTATATCTAGTAGGTTATTACAGGGAACATTGGTAAATGAATCATATAGTATTGAGTCTTATGACTATCCATCTTAAGTTATATTCCCTTATATATATATATTCATTTAATCTTGGTTGTTTTGATTAAATTTTTAGGATACCGCCATGATGAATTCCAGGAAGGTTACCAATCCCAAATAGTGATGATGATACAAGGAGTGATGATTCTTTAGTTTAGGTGAAATCATTTGAGATAATTCCTTTAGGTGGAAAAGTTTTGAAACCCCCACTATTTGATAAGAGTATAGTACCATCAAGGAAGTATGACGATGCGCATCAGCTTAGAAAATTCCATGTGGTTTAGTTCACGATTTCACTGAGGTTCCTAGGTGATAAAAATCCCCTATAGGTGGGTTATTGGATAGAGTTAGTCATTCGTGGTTTTAGTCATATCCACACACCAAATTATAAGGAGGTTGTGATAACATCTAGTCATTTTTATGGAACATTTGGGCACTGGTGGATCCTATTCACATAGATGTATGATTAGTTGACACTCACATGGACCAACTATGAGGCGCTATTCTATGAGAAGTAATACCATTCGTTATTGTGATAATTTTATATTCTGGAGAATATGGAGTTGGAATAGTGAGGTATGATAGTTATTTATTATGATATGAGATTCAAATTCCTTACAAGGATCTACATGATTCAAGATGGCTACTTCTGGGCATGGAAGTTTGAGAATGGTCTCTACAGAGACATCCATGCCAGTTTCGTACCCCTGTAAATTCCATCTTATATTGGATTGATATAGTGGGTTATGGGGATAGGTAGATTCCTTTTAGAAGGATTCCATGAAACTAGAGCTGGCATTGGGTGTCATGTGGTTGAGTCATCTGTAGTAGCTATCAGGAACTAATTGGAAAGATCATAGCACATGAGATACTTTTATAATGAGAATCATAAATATGGTCATGAAGATCTGGGAAATAATAGAAGACCAAGGTATCCCTAATGGGGTTGGATCTATTCATGTTATGGGTAAGGTCGCATGGAACATCATTTCTCAACTAGATGTGATGAAGAGGGAATATAGATAGTGGATTGACTACCAATGTAGAGGTTTCACCATGATTAAAGATCACCTAGACAAATGCAGGGTGGACCCTAGGGAGGCTGAGATGGAAGAGGATCATGTTGGGTTCTTGGAGGAGGATATATGGGTGGTAGACGATGATATGAGATCCTTCCACCAGCACCATCAGGAGGCCCATGTCAGGCTCAGGGGTTTGGAAGTTGGGGTCATGAGCAGCTTCAATCTATGAAGGCATATGACTCTATAGGATCATGAGATGACTAAATGTGCAATCTATGTTTATTATACTCTGGATTTGATAATTGTAGACATAGGTTTCAATCATCCCTTAATCTCTTTACTATTTGTTTGAGAGTAGGAGCTCCTAGTTCAGGATTTAGATCAATAGCTTTGACTTGAGGATTCCCTAAGGAATTGTTCTTTGATAGCTTTATTATTCTATTAGTTTGGGATATCCCTCAATGGAGAGATATTCTTATGGGTCATTTATTGTTTGTGATGATTCTTTATGAAATAATCTTGTTTATGTACTGGTTGTACATGTTTCCATCCTAGATTTAATTCCACTACATACATTTGATATGCCTTCAGAAAAATGGGACGATATTATCATTTTTGGGATAGAGGGATATCATGGAAAAGTTATTGGGTTTTTCAAGAACAATTATTCATCTCATCCCCTGTAACAACCCAAACTATTATTAATAAAAATTACTCTAGATCTAATTAAATGTATTATTATGTAAAATGTGTGTATAAAATTTTCACTTTCTTGGTTTTATGTTTTTGGATTTCAAAATATCATTTAGAAATTTTACCATTTCCAATATTTCCTTTGAACAGTGATCACTTAATTATTATAAATATAGGGATTTAACAAATCCAATTTAATCAAACAAATGAAGCGATGACCACATCCAGTGGAATTACTCCACACGAAGACCATTTTTCAGAGCTCTAAAGGAGGTGGAATCATGGGGCTTCACTCTTCACCAAGACAAATATGAGCTTGAACACTTTAAGATTGAGCGGAAATTCCTACGGGAGAAGTGAAAGATAATTAAGATTACCAAATGAGAAATGTTATCTCAGCCACCCCGAGATTCTGTCACCATCGTGTACCTTACCCTTAGGTCTTATGTGGGTGTTTTAAGGGGTTATGTAACACAACCCTAGCTCTATGATTATGTGCATTATTTTTCTGTATAGTATGACGAATATACATTCATTTTATTATTGTTACTTTGTAAATAATATTTAAAGAAAAAAATTATTTTAAGTTAATATTCAATTAAGAAATATATTTTGATGAAATAATGGATTTTTTTGAATTAAATAATATTTTAATAAAATATTGTTAATAAATTACTTTTTATTAATTATAAACGACCGTATAATTTTTATTAATAATATTGTAATTTTTATTAATGTTTGAAAGTCGTGTTTTTTTTCAAAAATCATAAATTTTCAATAAATGTTAGTTTTTATTTTAAAGTAAAAAATTCACCTATTTAGAAAATTATTTATATAAAATGAATATTGTTTTTTTGAATCAGGATGTAAAAATTTTCCAACGGTGCATTTTTCATAATTTTCTAATACAGTCGAATTTGTGGGTAAAAATTAAATACCAGTTAAATATATAATGTGTTTTATGACGTCATAATGACCCAATGGTGATGTAATAAAACAACATAAATGGGATATTCAGCCAAAATATTTTTTAAATTTAAAAAATTTTATTTTAGGTTTATTTGATTTATTTTACAAAGAGTTAGTAGACCCTCCAAGACTTATAAAACATTTTATATTTTGAAAAAAAAAGTCCTTGAGAGTGTGACTCACCTCCACATAAGCAAGCCTAATTTTTTGTGATTTTCGGCAATTGGCCTTATAAAATATTTTTTTCCTCTTCTCTTTGGAAAAAAACTTGCTAAAAACCCATGGTATGGTTTGTGTTCTTGATTAGTTTTATTTATAGTGTCCAAAACCTATATTATAATGATTTCCCTCCATCTTCCTATTTAAGTCCACCAATGCTCCCACTTTTTCTTCACACAAAGCCTTTGGAGTTCGTCCAACATCTACACTTCTCTCACTAAAATCCTGTCAAGGTTTCCCAAGCTCCCAAGAGGACTCTCTCAATCCCCTTCCAAGCCTTTGGGGTCACACTTCCACGTAGGGATTTTATTCCTTTCCCTTTTTGTCCAGATTTCATTAGGTTGTTATATCCTTTTAATTTCAATTAAAAATGTTAGGGTATGATTTTTCACCTCCCCCACACTGCCCTACTTATTTTGGAATTATGAGAGACCCCTTTCACTCTCATTAATGCTTCTCAAGTACACTCGTTGTTATGCTAAAATTCCGTAATGGATTTCCCTCTCTTCATTTACATTCATGAAATTCTTTCGTTTTATGAATCTAAATTCTAGTACATATGTTGGGACATGTATCTATATAACCCCCTTACTTTCCATTTCATTTAAATAAAATTAGACACCCCTTCCTCCCTCATGAATCATTTTTATGAATTCTTCTGTCATGTCGTTTTGATGTCAAAATTGCACCGTGATTTTCCAAGTCAATGTCACGGTGTAGTCAATACCATGCCCATTTCTCTATAAAGGGTTTTCACCTTCATGCACATTTACTTATTGATTATATATTTTCATGTATTAATTCCACATTCATTATTCATGGAATAAATTATGACGTTTAATGAATCCACGTGGCACACTTATGCATGAACCGTAATGATTATGAAGGGTGCGCCCTGATACCGATTTAATGCATTGGGTAATGATTAGTATCCTGATAAATCAAGTTCAATGAGGGTTTACTCATTATAATTCAAGTGAAATGATGGTTTACTAATTCTCCATGTTCAATGATCCTTAACTCATGCTAACATCATGTTAAATGTTGTTTCCACATTTCAATGTAAAGTTTATCATGCTATATCATGACTTTATGTTCATGTTTATCTTATGCTTCATTGATGTGCCCATTTCCTAAAATATATATTATTCTTCATGTTATTACTTTTTTACTTCCTTACTAGGCTTTACAGCTCACCCCTTTTATGCTTTTCCTCATGTTGTCACATACAAAGAAAAGTACGAGGGAATGTAGTGGTCCTATAAAGAATTTTTTCAATAATGATGTTTTGTTTCTTGTTTTAATGCATTATGTAACGTTCCTAATCCTCAAAGACACTATAACTCTCAATATTCTATGTTTAATCATGTTAATATTTTATGTAATAAATTATGTTACGTGTGTAATAAAAAGCAGGGTTGTTATTGTTGGTATCAGAGGATAGGTTAAGCTATTTTTGGGATTATGATTAGAAAACCCTTGTGAAATCCCTAGGGAGAAGACTAAGTATAATAAAAACATCTCTAAATTTCGGTGATTATTGGGTAAGTGGTAATCCAATAAATAAATCCATGTTTGGATATGATTAGGTAGAGGCCGCTCTGGGATAGATGTATCTAGGGGTAAAACTTGAAAATACCGCTTTGAGCTAGACTTGAATGGGAACTGGGGCACAACAATGGGCCTTGATGCACTCTTAGTTATAAAAATCTTGGGTTATATGCTTTGTTAGATTCATAACCTTGGTATGAAACATTATTAATGGAATAAAAAAAAGATTCCCCTAAGAATATATGTTGGGTGGTAGATCATGGATAACATATATTAAAGCCTAGGAATTCATAAGTTAAGGAAATCAGTGTAATTTATAAGTCTACCATTTTTTCTTTGGATTACACTTTATGTGTTACCCATAACTTTCCTTTTATTCCAGCTAATGGATAGTAATAGGAGAACTCAGGAAAACAACAAATTTGAAGATCAATGTGACAACTATTCTAATGAGATTCCCTATCCAGTCGGAGCGGGAATCTTGAAATTTGCCAATATACTCTCTCATTTAACTCAATAATTGAATAGAAACATGGTTCAAGAAGAGAGTTAAAGCCTCCCTAAGAATGAACAAGTAGCAATAGAGGGATTCATGAGAAAAAGGCCTCCTACTTTCAATGGATCATCTGATCTATTCATCGTCGAACAATGGATCAACTCTATTGAAAAGTTATTCCCCATCCTCCAATGTTCTAAAAAGGATAAGGTTCTTTTGGATGCTTAACATATGGAGGGATAAGCCAGTAAATGGAGAAAATTGATCATAAACATGAATCTTGAGAAAGAGATCGAGTTTTTGGAATGGATGGATTTCTGGAAAAAAAAATTCTATAAATATTTTTCATGCACCCTCTAACTTAATATGGAAAGGTATTTACTTTCCCTCAAGAAAAAAGATGACAAATCTTCCAGAGTGTATGATAAAAAAATTCCCAAGGCTTGCACGATATGGATTTGGCTTGGTCGTTACCCCCGAATTCAAGGTTGACCACTTCGTTGGTGGGATAAAACATATCCTAAGGGAATCCCTAGCAATTCTTGACTTTGAGATCTATGAAGAAATAGTCTGATGTGGCCTAAAAGTCAAAATAGTTATCAACGAATCTCAGGGGTATCATATGGATAATAATCATAAGGTGGACTTCATTTCTGGTGCATCGAAGGACAAACCCAATGGTTCTTAGAAATCCTGTACCCCACTTGCCCAAGGTGTGAAAAGAAGAACCCTAAAAATTGCTTGAAGGGGACGAGGAAATGCTTTAGGTATGGAAGATAAATACACCTGGCTATTATCTTCCGACAAGAGAAACCCACAACTGTGACAGAGGATAGTAGCACTCTATTTGACCCTCATTGCACTATTACTTTCTTCAACTACAAATAACCAGGGAACCATACAAATCAGTTCCCTAAGATAAGGGTTTTTGGAGGCAACCAACAACCTCCAAGGCAGCACGGGCGTGTTATTTCCATCACCACCATCAAAGTGAACCTCAACAACGAAGTGGTCAATTGTACACAAGTTATTCATTTTATAATAGTGAATTTTCTATTTGAATTTGGTCCTACATATTCTTTTATATCCCGAAAGTTTTGTAGAAAAATCCCAATACCACCAAAAAAAATGGAAGTGAAGTAGATTGTTAGTATGGAAAATGGGGAAATCATTGAATCCCATGAATATAACTCATCTCCTGTTATGATTTGTGGATTGAAATTCTAGTAGAACCTCTTGATACTCCCTCTGGTGTAATTTAATGCAATTCTTGGAATGGATTGGATTTCCTTATATAAATCCAACATAAATTTCCGTGAGAGGGAAATCACTCTCTATATGGTGAATTGACCCCCAATTCTGTACAACTACAAGGAGTAGGATGAATTTTCTTTAGCGCCATCATTTCAAGAAAGGATATTATTGCCCTATGAGCATGCATATATTTCTTAGATGATTGAGTCTAAATAATCAACCATCCCTGAAGACATGCATATTGTGAGAGAATTTGCTGATGTGTTTCCCAAAAAATTTCCAAGTCTTCCTCCTTGAAGAGATTTTGAATTGTCAATTGATTTTATATTTGGGGTGTTTACAATATCCAGGAATCCATATATAATTGTTTTTGTGAAGCTTGATGAGCTAAAGAAACAACTAGAGGTGGATAAATGGTTTATATTCACAAGTTTTTCACCATGGGGTGCACCAGTCCTCTTAGTCAAGAAGAAGCATGGGTCAATGCGCATTTCCATTGATTATCATGAGCTCAAAAAAATCACGATAAAGAACAAGTATCCTCTTCTCCGAATTGTTGAATTGTTCAATCAGCTATGTGGATCACTATACATCACCAATGTAGATCTACAGTTGGGATATTATCAAGTAAGGGTGAAAAATAAAGATATCCCCAAGACTGCTTTTCATACAAGATAAGGGCACTATGAATTCATAGTAATTCCTATCAGACTCACTAATGCTCCATCAATCATTATTTACTTGATGAATAGAGTCCTTAGAGATTACCTCAACACGTTTGTGGTTGTCTTTATAGACTATATTCTAATATTTTTCAAAACCAAGGAGGGGCATGAGAAGTATCTATGAACTGTACTAGAGACCTTTTGAAAGGAGAATCTCTAAACAAAGTACATAAAGTATGAGTTATGGTTAAAGAAGGTATCATTATTTGGTCATATCATAACATGAAATGGGATATATATGGATCCCTCCAAGACAGTAGCAATTGAGGGATGGTTGAGGACAACATCGGTAACAGATATCTGTAGCTTCCTTAGTTTAGCTGGATATTATCGCCAATTTGTGAAACATTTATCACGATTGTCCAACCCTCTAACCAAGGTAACTTAGAAGGGAGTCAAGTTTTCTAGGAGTGATGAATGCAAAGCAAGATTCAAGGAGTTGAAAAGGAGGCTTATCACAGCACCCATGCTCACATTACCCACAAGTGGAAAAATTTTGTGGTATTTAGTGATTCTTCGAAGAAGGGCCTGGGTAATTTCTTGATGAAAAATGACAATGTTTTTTCCCATTATTCAAGTCAATTGAATGTTCATGAGAAAAACTATCCAGAACATGATTTGGAGTTGGCTTTAGTGATTTTCTCATTAAAAAATTTGCGACATTACATATTTGGGGTGAAGTGTGACATATATATGGACCACAAAAGCCTCAAGTATTTATTCACAATGAAAGAGATGAATATGTGCCAACAAATATGGTTATAGTAGATCAAAGAATATGACTATTCAATCCATTACCACCCTGGGAAAGTGAACAAAGTGGAAAATTATCTAAGTAGAAGGGACCTAGTAATTTTATCATCGATGAGAATTGAAAAGGATCCAATATTCTTAAATTTGATTATGATAGATAGGGGAATCATAAATAATGGAAAATCATCAATACTTTCACAAATTATTTCTCAACCCACTCTTTTAAAAAGGATAAAGGATTCTCAAAAGGATGATGGTGAAATTCAGGAGAAGTTGAAAGATTTCAGAAAAAGGAAATCTATGGAGTTTAATGTCAAGGAAGAAAAAATGGTGAGATTTTGGAAAAGACTATGTGATCTATCAAGTCTAGAGTTGAAGAAAGAACTTTTGGATGATGCACATAGTTCAAAATTCTTCTATTCACCCAAGAAACACAAAGATGAATCAAGATCTCTAAGAGAATTATTGGTGGGGTAACCTGAAGAAGTAGATCATTGAGTATACATCAAAGTTCCTAGTATGTAAATAAGTGAAGGCTGAGAGGTATAACTCTAAGGGGATGATGAATCCAATACCCATACCATCATGGAAATTAGAGAACATCACCCTGGAATTTTTCACTGGAGTTTCGAATAAATACAAAGGAAACAATTATATAGGGGTTATTGTGGATCATCTTACAAAGACTACACACTTCATTGAAATTCGGGAGGATTTCTCATTGGATCAATTGGCCGAGATATATATCATAGAAGTAGTAAGGCTGCATGGAGTACCACTATCGATCGTATCTGATCGAGATCCTAGATTCACCTCTATGATTTGGAATAATCTCCAACATGCTCTAAATAATGAGATGAACATTAAAATAGCTTATCATCTTCAAAAAGATGTCCAATATGAGAAGACTATCCAAAACACTTGAGGATATGTTGAGAGCTTTCTCAATGGACTTCGAAGGATGATGGGATCAGCATCTTCTTCTAGTTACGTTCTCTTACAACAATAGTTTCCAATCAAGCATCCAAATGTATCCTTATGAATCCTTTATGGGAAGAAGTGCAGAACACTAGAATGTTGGGATGAAGTTGGGGATAAAAAACTCCTAGGTCCATAAATAGTCAAAGAAATGGTGGAGAAGGTTAAGAACATCAAACAACACATTAAAACTACTTAGAGTCAACAAAAGATCTATGTTGATAATCGTTAACGAGACCTAGAGTTTATTGTCGGATACATTTTATTTCTCTACATATCACCATGGAAGAGAGTTATGATATTAGGGAATAAAGTAATGCTTTTTCCAAGGTACAACAACCCTTTTGAGATCCTTGATCGCATAGGAGTAGTGGCCTATCGACTAGTACTCCCACCGAACCCATCTCAAGTACATGATGTATTCAATGTATCACTCTTGATGAAGTACATATATGGCCCCTCGCATGTACTAAATCAAAAGGGGTACCATTAGAGTATGACCTCTCCTATGAAGAGAATTTGGGGAAGATATTAGATTGTATGGAAAAAGTCCTACAAAATAAGATAATTCCCCTCATCCTGGTGTTCTGGAAAAACCACAAGTTTGAAGAAGCAATGTGGGAACTGGAGGAAGTGTTGAGGGAGAGTTACCCACATCTATTGTAGTGTGGTAAAATAAAATTTCAAGGGTGAAATTTCTTAATGGGCGATGATTGTAACATCCCAAACATTAATAAATTAAAATTCCTCTAAATCTAATTTAATGTATTATTAAGTAAAATGTTTATATAAAATATGAACTTCCTTGTTTTTATATTTTTTGATTTCAAAATACCATTAAGAAATATTATCATTCTTAATATAGTCATTGACTAGTGTTCACTTGTTTTGTATAAATATAGGGCTTTAACAAATCTAATTTACTCAGACAAAGTAAGTGATGGCCCCATCCAGTAGGATTGCTCTATACGATGTCCATTTGTCGAAGCATGGAAAGGAGGTGGCGTCATTAGTATTTTCTCTTGACCAAGCCCAATCTGAGCTTAAACATGTTAAGATTTAGTGAAACTGCCTATGGGGGAAGTGGAAGTTAATAGAGATTACCACACGAGAAATGTTATCTGAGCCACCCCAAGAGTCTGTCACCATCGCATAGCTTACCCTTAGTTCTCATGCAGGTGTTTTAAGGGGTTATGTAACAAGACCCTATAGCTATTATTATGTGCATTATATTTTGTATAGGATAAAGAATATACATTCATTTTATTATATTTACATTGTCAATATTTTTTAAATCGAAAATAGTATTTATAGTTAATATTCAATTAAGAAATATATTTTGATGAATTAATGGATTTTTGGGAATTAAATAATATTTTAATAAAATATTATAAATAAATAACATTTTATTAAATATAAATTACTTTATAATTTTTATGAATACAATTATAATTTTTATTAAGCTTTGAAAGGCGTTTTTGTCAAAAACCATGAATTTTATATAAATGTTAGTTTTTATTTTAAAAGTAAAAATTCACATATTTAGAAAATTATTTATATTAAATGAAAATTATTTTTCAATTAGGACATCGAAATTATCCAATGGTGAATTTTTCATAATTTTCTGAGACAGTCGAATTTGTGGGTAAAAATTAAATACCAGTTAAATATATAATGTGTTTTATGACATCATAATGACCTAATGGTGATGTAAAAAAATAATATAAATGGTATTTTAAGATAATATATGTTTTAACATTAAAATACTATGATTTGAGGTTTATTTTATTTATTTTACAAAGCCTTAGGGGACCCTCCATAACTTAAAAAACATTTTATCTTTTTAAAATATTTTCAAAGAGAGTGTGACTCACCTCCACATAAGCAAGACTAATATTTTAAGATGTTCGGCCATTGGCCTTATAAAATAATTTTTTCCAATCCCCTTTGTCAAAAACCATCGTATGGTTTATGGTTTTGATTAGTTTAATCTGTGGGGTCCAAAACCTAAATAATACCCTTTTCCTATATAAACACACCCAAGCTCCCACATCCTCTTCACTCAAAGCCTTTGCAGTTCATCCAAAATCTGGACTCCTCTCTCTAAAATCCTTCCAAGGTTCCCCAATATTCCAATAATTCTCTCTCAATCAACTCCCATTCTTTTGGGATCACACTTCTAAGTAAGGTATTTCTACCTTTCCCTTTTTTGTCCTAATTTCATTATGTTGTTATATCCTTTAAATTTCAATTGAAAATATTGGGGTATGATTTCACACCTCCTCCATACTTTCCTATTTGTTTTTGAAATTATGAGATACCCATTTCCCTCTAATTAATTCTTCCCAAGTACACCTGTTACCATGCCAGAATTCTGTAAGGGATTTCTCTCTCCTCATTTACATTAAATAAATTCTTTTGTTTTATGAATCTAAATTCCATTACATATGTTGGGAAATATATCTATATAACCCCCTTACTTTATATTACATTTAAAAATGTGGAGACACCCCTTCCTACCTCATAATCCATTTTTATGAATTCTTATGTCATGTCATTATACTGTTGAAATTGCACCATGATTTTCCATGTCAAAGTCATGGTGTACTGAAACCATGCCCATTTCTCTATCAAGGGTATTCACCTTTATGAACAATTACTTATTGATTATAGTGTTTCATGTATGCATTTCATATTACTTTATCGTGGAATAAATTATAATGTTTAATGAATTCATGTTATATGATCCATGTGGCACACTTATGCATGAAATGTAATGATTAAGAAGATAGAATCCTGATAGTGATCAAATTCCTTGGGTAAAGATTAGTATCCAGATACGTCAAGTGAAATTAGGATTTACTCATGATAATTCTAGTGAAATGAGGGTTTACTCATTCTTTATGTGCAATGAGACTTGGAACAAGCTAATATCGCGTTAAATGTTGTATCCACGTTTCAATATTATGTTAATCATGTAATATCATGCATATATTTTTCATGTTTATCTTATTCTCCATTGATGTGCCTATTGCCTAACATGTATTGTAATATTCATGTTATGCCTTGTCTACTCCCTTACTGTGATTTATAGTTAACCCATTTTTTTCATGTCCTCATGTTATCCCATGTAAAGCTATGTATGAGGGAATGTAGTGGTAATGTAAAAGAAATTTTTGATAAAGATGTTGTGTTCCATGTTTAAGGGAGTTATGTAATGTTCTTAAGCCCCTAAGACATGATACCTCTTGGTATTATATGTTTTATCAAGTGAAGATTATTTGTAATAAATTATATTTTAAGTGTGTAATAAAAATCAGGGTTGTTATATCCCCTAACAGTTACTGTGTCTATCCCTTGGAGTATTATGCTCTTCCGACATCTATATTACTTCAGTGATTGAGGTTTTTTTCTAAATCTTCCTTGAGGAAATTATAGTAAGACATCTGAGGTTTTATATGGAGTTTTTCATCAACTTTCACCCAGATACTACTCTAATATATTCTCTAGAATATTATATGGCCCCTACCAAGCTCTGGGAGCTACGGTTATAGTTGCAGGACCTTCAAGAGAAGGGTTTTGTCTGACAAGTGTGCCCCCTTGGGCTGCTCTAGTTTTTTCATGAAAACTCATAGAGGATATTGCATATTTTTTTTGATTATCATGTTATTAACCAGGCCATTATAAAGGAAAATTACCCCTTTGTGAGGATTAATGAACTTTTGGATCAGTTGTGAGGCATGAGTGGTCCTCGAATATTTATCTATAGTCCATATATCACTAGTTTAATGATTGTGAGGGTGATATTATAATGTTATAATTTTGATGTTTTGACAGACACTACAAGTTTTTAGCGATGAATTTTCAGGTCATTAATTACCCAAAAATGTTTATGGATTGGATGAACTAGATCTTACAACCATACTTGTATCGATTTGTTTTTTTCTTCATTGATGACATGCTCATATACTCTTAGTCCGAGGAGTAGCCTGATGATCACTTGAGGATGGTTCTAGAAGAGCTTCAGGAGTAACATTTTTATGGTAATATCTATATGTTCTAGTTATATATCCAGGAGGTTTACTTTTTGGGCGATCAAGTTTCTGAGAATGGGTTAGCTTTACACCCAATGAATATGGGTGTAGTGTTTTCTTGGGAGCCACCGAGGAGTGTGTGAGTGATGCCAAGTTTTCTAGGCATGGTTGGGTATTATATGAGGGTTTTTTGAAAATATATCTAGAATTGTATCCCCTTGGACTTCCTTGACATGGGAAGGGTAGTCATTTACCTAGAATGAGGGGTGATATAAATCATTCATGGATTTGAGTCTAAGGTTGATGAGTTCTCTTATTTTGATACTACTAGAGGAGGGAATAGAGTATATATTATATTGTGATTCCTATGGATCAGGGCTCGGATGGGTGTTGATGTAAAGATAGGAAATTTTCATATATGGATTAAGGAAGTTAAGACCCCATGAGAAAAACTACTCAAATCAAAACCAATGGGTGGAAGTGAAATTATTTTCTCTATGGATGTAGAGGCACTATTTTCTGGGAGACTAACAACCTGAGATGTTGTGAAGTATTTTTAAAAAATTAATTTATCTTTTTGATATTTTTCATTTCACATGGAACCGAAAATAGTTATTTATATATATATTAAGACACTAATTCAAACATTCATTTCTCATGAAATCAACATAGATTACACTACACATAACTCTGACTTGTTTCATGCTACATAAAACACCAACTTGGCATGTGTTACACACAACACCGACCTGGCGTATGTTACAAAAAACACTGTGTTTATTCGAATCATTCTTCGGTAGAATTTCATAAAATTGATAATTATAACATTAATGAAAAATAGGGTAATTTTAATAGTGATAATTACTTGTAAAATATTTTTTTAATGGTTTTATATAAAAATTTATTTAAAATGAAAAATTCTTTTTTTATAAAGTCTTTATGTGTTTAAAAATACTATTTTTTCTTAAAAGAACTACCTTTTATATCCTCTTGTAAATAACAAAAAAACTAATTCCAGATGCATATAGAAATTATATTTGATAAAATAAACATCATTTTTGAATTTATAATCCCAAAATTAGTTTTCTGTGAATTTTTGGCATTTTTCTAAAAAACATCATTTTTGGAAGAATAGTGAAAATAGTGCATTTAGTTAATAACTATATTTTCATTTAAGTAATTATTGATGATAAATTACACTTTAAAATTTGTTTAAGGTAAAATTATATCTATTATAAATTTATTAAAACAATTTAGGTCAATATAATCAATTTTACATTGAGATTTAATATGAAATCTACACAATATTTGGAACGTTTTTCTATATTGAAACCCCATTATTTTGTCTCCTCTGTGGGATTAACAATAATCATATTTTTTCACATATATGTATTGAATTTTTAAAAATAGAAATACAACATTTTAATGAGTATAAAATTTAAAGTCTAATTATATCATGTTATTTTTTGATCAATTTTTTTAAAAAGTTATTAAAATTAATCTTGACGATTACGGTCGAATTAATCTTAATTATGGACTAAACCATAATATTAAGGGGTGAATGACCTAGAAACTTGTAAAAAACAAATTTTATAGACATATTTCTACCATACACCTTACATTATTTATTATAGGTGGTTTTTATGACTTCTTTTGGTAATTACACGTCAACACCAAACTTGTTTTCCAAAATTCCAAGTGAGTCCTTTTCCTTCCCTATAAAAGGTCACCACCTCTACTTCTTATTCAGACCTCTACAAACACTTAGTTTCATCCAAGATCATCCTAATCCACATCTTAAAATCCATACCATCCTTTTAAAGTCTTTTTCTTAGGAATATAACATTCCAATAAATCCTTTTAACACAAACGTAATGGAGTTACCCGACTAAGAGGTAACATCTTCTCTCAGCTTCGTTCTATTATTTTCCTTATGAACACCTCCACTCTATTTATTACATGATTTTATAACAATAAAAATACCATTAACATACTAGTATTTTGTTATTCTATGTTTTATACATACACTTACGCACACATCTATCTAATGTGCAACGAACATACTGTTTATGTGTATGGTAAACTACTACATCACTAAATGATGATTGTTAATTTTTCCTTTCTCAACTATCATATTGGACATTATTATGGAAAATATATTAAAATATATCATATATTATATTTATTATTTATTTAATATTGTTATTCCTTTTAAATGACATATCTTTTTTTACATTCTATTTTGTTAAAATACGGTAATTTCATTTGAGGAAGCGTTGACTACCGGCCCATCAAAGAGAAGTGATTTGTTCATACACTACATGGAATGTATTAAAGATGGTTTAGTGAATATATATGATATATATTTCATAATAAATCTACTTTAAAAAATTTATATATACTTAGATATAAATATATTTTGTTTACTTTCATTCTTTCAACATGAAAATTAAACTGAAATAGTGTGCATGTGTACGTACGTATTACCTTCTCCATAAATCGTGTATTATGTTTTATTCTTCAATATTCTAGAGATTATTATAATATACCTAAACTTAATATAAATCATATTTAAATAAATAATAAAAACTAGGTTCATCTAGCACTCGGGCTTTAACAACAATAGCTAAAAATGTTGTTAAAGACCCCCTTTGATAGTGGTAAAAAATGCTATTAAACGAGGTCTTTAACAAGTATTTTTTTATCTTTGTTAAAGGCGGTCATTAATATCACTAAAAATGTAGAATTAAAGGGGGCCTTTATCATAGAATTTTTACAAGAACTGATAAATGTATACATCAAAAACAAATATTTCAATTGAAATAATATATTTATATATTTATATATTTATACTGATATAAATATTATATATATTCTTAAAAATATGTTTTAGATTGTGTAAATAAGAATTTACACATAATATAAAAGATATTTATTGAAAATGGATTATAAACTAATTAAAAATTAATTAATAATTTTCTTATTATTACCGATTAATAGTCATTTAATATCAATTTAAAGATAAAATAATCAAAAAATTAATAAAAGATCTAAAACAATTAGAAAATGTAACTCAAACTTCAAATGACTATAAAATTTGATCTAGGTTTCCATATGTGATCTACCACATATCAAATCAAATATTAATATGAGATTTACACCCTTATAGGGTAAACATTTGACTCATTTTTTAGGCCAAAAAAATTCATAAAGGCCTCTAAAACTATGTTTTTTGTTGGGGTACACTGATTTTTTAACATTCGTTGAATTTTCTGCCTCAATTAAAGGGGTCTTATTTCGTTTTCTTAATATAGGTCATATTTATTACTAGGTATTAGATTAATATTAATATTATGGTTTTTAAATATGATTTTTTACAATTTAATTTTATTTATAATTAAATATATACATGTTTTCTATATTTACATATAATAAATCACTCATTTAAATACATATCTCAGCATATTTATAAGTCCCCAGCCTTAAACCTTACTTAATCTTGAGTTATTACAAGATTACACATTGAGGATCTTTTCTGGTTTAGAGTTTTAGAGAATTAGATCATGAAACTTGCATTACATTCCACATTTAAACAAAGTGGTTATATAAAAGACAGTATTCATTCTTCCCATCAATAGAAACATATTTAAAATAAAACAAGGATTCTTTCTTGACGCATCCTTGACACTGTCATCACATCATGTACCTTTCCCTTGACCTGTGAATAACATTTCAAAAACATGGTATGAGCATAAAAAGCTCAGTAAGGGATATAAAAATATGGAAAGGAAATATGAGTTCATATATACATAAGAATGAAATCATACTTTACCCATAAAACATAGCCACTTTAACATACCTCATCAAATCATGAATAAATCGTAGAAATCATAAGACATGAAAGGTAACTTGAGGCATTCAAAACATTCTTACATAGGGAGTAACCCTCTTGGTTACGTTTGGAATACCCATCACAGCATATTCCCTAAATCTCTTCGGAGAAACCTTAACGTTTCACTCCTTCGCGTTACCCAATGCATTGGAGAGCTATATCGGGCTCACCCGCCCTTAGTTTATCACGGAACCACCCGTCTTCATAATAATGCCCAAGAACCTTAACATAATCGTATCACATAAAACATGCATAAAGGAAACATAACATTCCCACCATTCAATCATAAGATATCAATACAACACATTGATATAAAAACATTATGAAAACCATTTTCAATACCAAGATAAAAGAAAAGTAAAACATGGTATTTATTTTTCTTTTAAAAAGAAGGTATGGCTTGTAGAGGAAGCCGAAACTCAAATAATGGTCACGGCGGCGGAGAAGTCATTGTCGCCGCATACGTACGGCAAAAACATTCCCTTTTGTCGTTTAGTAAATGATTCGTATAAAAAAGATTCCTTTTGAAAAAACGTAAAATTCAAAGGGGTTTATACACCATATAAAATAAGGTTGTGTATAAAACAAAATATGCGTCAATGAAAGGAGATTGAGACGAAGTCCCATACAAAGACGGTATCCTTGGTTTAAGGATAGATCAATTACATAATTATGTTTGACAAACGAATACACCAAATTGAAGTGGATATTAAGTGTAAAATAATCAAAGTTCATTCACACATATTCAAAGGATGACATATTCAATAACTACATGTTGAACCCAAAGAAATCGAAATTGGGTTAAGAAGTTCCCTTCACAGCCTAACGGCGTCACATTAAAATGAGTTGATGAGAGATAAAAAAAGGGGTATCTCATCACTTGGACATAAGATTTACATCAATAAGGATATATGAGAACATATCCCAACATAACAATATGTAAATTAAAATACCCAACAAAAGAAGTCTTTTTAAAAGAGGAGGGTGAAATGTTCCCTTACCAACATGGGTATCTTTCGAAACATACACCTCATAAAAGAAGGATAATACACCATTGATGTAAATACTCACAAAAGAAAGTATATAACACAGTGAGTAAAATAATGGTCAGTACATACACCACTCAAAGGAAATTGTGGCAAATGTAGCATAAATCTCATGGGAATAAAAGTGAGATGAAAAATCCCTTACGAAAACTCGGCAGCCTAACGATGCCACATAAAACTTACAAAAATGGATTGATGAGATCAAATAGGGTATCTCATAATATTAACTTGAAGTTTATAGAAATAGGAATATAAGAGAACATCCCCCAACAAAACAAATAGGAGCTTAAAATAAGTGACATAAAGGAGAGTACTTAAAAAGAAAGAGAGAGGTTAGATCTCTTACGAAAATTCGGTAGCCTAACGGCGCCACTCAAAACTTCCAAAGTGGATTGATGAGAGAGAATAGGGTCTCTCATCACATGCACATGAAAATTAAAGTAATTGTAATATAAAATAACATCCCAATAACAAGAAATATGAGATTTAGAGGGAATGACATAAAAGAGTGTACTTAAAAAGAAAGAGAGGAGTAAGATCCCTTACCTCGGGTCCGACTTGAATCGATCGTTCTTTAACGTCCTGAATAATAAACTTGAGTTAATTTATACTTGATTGAGAACCTTTTTAAATTTCATTATTCCTTTTATATCACTTATTTCCATGTTATAAACATTATGTAACCATTTAAGTTAATAATGTTTGTTTTGTTGATATTTGGTTCTTAAGTCGAAAGTGGACTTCTTACAATTACATGTTGTTCGTGTGGTCAAAGGTTATTTATATCCAGAATAAAATTCCTGATTTGGATATCATATATATCATATATATCCAGAATATACATGTATTTATAATATTACATAATCATTTAGAGGTAAGAAATGAAATGCACCGTTCATGGAGACGGTAAGCCGTACATACGCATGAACGCTACTTTCATTTCATTGTCATATTAATGGAATTAAAACTAAATGAGAGGTATGTATATTTTAATTCCAGAATTATATTCATCATTTAGATATATCATTCATTATATATATCCATTATATAATTGTACTTTTAATAGTACATTACATTTGGGGGTAAGAAATGAAATGCACCGTTCATAGAGACGGTAAGCCGTACGTACGCATGAACGCTACTTCCATTTCTATTTCGTATTTTCTGGAAGGGAATCATAATTATATAAGAGTATATTATAATTACAGTATAATAACATATATAATATCATTAACTTTATCATTTACACATCCCTCATATGGTATTAACGAATCAAATCACTTTCAGGGGGCGGTAGTCCGCACTTCCTAAAATGAAGATATAGTGTTTACCCATAATGGAAACAATAATGGTATGCCATAAATGAAAAATACAGAAGCTTAAGGAAAGAATAAACATATTATATATCATATATAAAAATAGTGACATCATAATGGCCACCTTTGAAGGTGTTAAATGAGTATTGAACAATCATCATTTCGGGAGGCAGAATTTCTCCATCCTTGGAAACCGTATGTTCTTTAACCATTTGATGTAGTTTTGTGAGAGTGTAGCTCGAATAAATCTTATAACAACTTCCTAGTATATTGAAGATACTGTTTTTGTTACAAAAGAAGTAAATAAAAAGAGTTTAGGGGTTGTAGAAGCAGAATAAAACAAATGAACATGAGAGAATGAATTACCTTTAAAAGTGTAACTCCTTTTTATTTGAGCCTAAAAGCTTCTTTTGAAAGGATTCTGCCCAAAGTTAATCCTCTAGGATGAGGAGAGGGATGTGGATAGAGTAAATGGGCAGGGGATGGCCGAGCCAAAGGCTTGAGGAGTGTGTGAAATGAGGTAGAGGTGGGGGCCTTTTATAAGAGGAGAGGAGGGGCACTTTTTTGGAAATCATGAAACTATTATTTTATTTTCAAAAGTGTTTCGAATTTCTAAGGTCCCATATTGATATATTTCTAAGATAAGATGATGAGGCTTCTAAATATTCCCATCCAATAGTTTTTGGACAAGTTTATGTCTTAGATTTTACATTATCTTTCCATTTTATTTAAATCGTTAAATAATGAGGTCATCGCTACATCATTATGATGTCATAAATACATTTATTTATTTATTGTCAAAAAATTATAAAAAAAATACTATGATGTAGGAAATATTTTTAGCTTTCCAATGAGTTTTTATAGTCAAAAATATGAATTTTATAACCCCATGTAAAAATTGTTTTAGTAAAACATTTCATGTTTGTGTCATTTTTACTTTTACATTAAATAAAAAGTTATTTATGTCATTTCCCAACCAATGTGGCTCCATGGGGTCCCCAAGTTGACCCATGGATTTTATTGGTCGGCCATGAAACATCCAATAAGGTTAGGATATGTGTCTAGGTAATTTAATATTATTAAATCATTCTTTTTACCTTAAAATACACTAATTACCACTAATCGCGATTAAAAACTTAATAAGTTACTATTTACCAAAAAATTATTTTAATCTCATTGAACCAAATTTTACTTCTTCATGACAACCATGTATGTTGGATTTTTGAAATTAAAAACACAATGATGGCAAAATTTAATTTAAACGGAAAATCAGTTTTTATAAGTACCACTTAGTGGTTTCACTATTCATCAAAAATTTAAGTTTTTCAGAAAATTGCCAAAAATTCACCCTAATCTATATTTGATATTCCGAATTCAAAAATGAAGTCCATTTTACAAAATTCAAAACATATAAGTTGAATTAATTAATTTAACAATTAATTCCCGTTGTCAGAGCAAATAGCGTGTTTTTATAAAACAATAAGTATCAAAAGATTGACACCAGTTTAAGTCTAATTTCAAAGTGAAATTTATTCCAATGACCACCATTGGATTAAATGGTAAAAATTTATTCTAATTTCACTTTAAAACCAATTCAAAAGATAATATAATCATATAAATAAATTATATTAAAAATAAGTTTTGAATTAAAATACAACATTTTACACTATTCATTAAAAAAATGCACTTTATCGGAAAGATACCAAAAATTTACACAAAGTAAATTTTGATGTCCCGATTCTTAAGAATATTTTTATTTGGTCCAATATAATGTATAAGAGTGAGTAAAACTATATTTAATGATGGTTCGCCATCAAAAGGCGATAAGTAAACCTTTAGTGAAAACTAGGGCATATACGCCTAAAATTGAATTCTTTCCATATTTTAAGACTTTATCTTTTTTTGGATATATCTAAAAACATTTTAAAACATATATAATAATATTTTAGTTATTTCTATCCATTCCTGCCAATAAAATGGCTACATGTTAACTACCATTTAAAATAATATTATTTTATTATTAGAGTGCAACGTAAGATTCCCAAGAAACTCGTTGTTGCGTATTGGGTACGCCATCAAGCATAGCATCCCCTTTAAAGTA
The DNA here is from genome assembly GCA_963277665.1 of Viscum album. Taxonomy (NCBI): domain Eukaryota; kingdom Viridiplantae; phylum Streptophyta; class Magnoliopsida; order Santalales; family Viscaceae; genus Viscum; species Viscum album. Next base: position 1,842,454,962 of record OY728163.1, on the reverse strand, counting down.
ATATTAATATTTGATTCACAAATATGGATAAATATAAAGATGTCATATTCTTTATTTACCTGGGGTGTTACATCCTTCCCCCCTTTTGGGAATTGCGTCCTCACAATTTTTAAAATTGAGCTCGGAAACTTCCTTGAAAGTCCCACATCGGAACAAGAGTTGGTAAAACAATCACTTTAAAATAACGGGAAGATAAGTTCAGTGGTCACCCGAGTTAACCCATACTAGGATTCCAGGTACGAAAACATGGAAATGGAGGAGAAAACATAGGGTCATGTTCTGATGGAGAGTGATAGAAAACATGTTTAGGAGAAAGTTAACAATAAGAAAATCACAAACTTGTGATGGGTTAAACGGTTTTGGGTTCCCCAGTAGGAAAAGTTAATAGAAAACATTTTTGTTTTAAGTTAATTTTTATTGAGGAATTTATTCATAAGGAAACATAATCACTTATCATGTTGACTTTCATCTTTTACTAGATTCCTTAATCAAACTCATATTTTTTTCCAAAAGACGAGTATTTAGGGAGACTTGTTCGCATTAAGATTACAATAATCAACTTCTAGATAATCACCTAATCCACCAAAGATAACTATATACTTCCCATGTCTTTAGTCTTTAACCAAAACCAAAAAGGCTAGTACAAGATTAGATAATCCAGAAAAGGATAACCCTTTATAAAAAGAAAATCTATGCTTAATCTCCAAAATTTGTCCAATAAAACCCAAAGTTCAACGAGGACCATTTGATAACCAATTTGTCCATAAAATTCTTCAAAGTAAACCAATATAAGATTGAAACCCAAATATTTGAAGGATTTAGTCACATAGTCTTCCAAGTTAAATCGTAAAATTTATCTCCAAACAACATCAGTTGCTCCTAATGTCTCGTATTGAAAAGTAATTAACCTAATCACATATCCTCCATGATAGGTTAATAATTTTCATAAATAAACCAAAATAAACTTACACTTAATTCATAAAATCATATAACTAAAAAGAATCAGTCAAACTAACCAGGGACTTCACGTAGTCCAGTGGTAGGCGATAAATACCAGTTTCACTTTGGTTGTGGGTTCGATTCCCGTAGCATTGTCCGACGCGACGGGTTGTCACACGGTCTGCGTGTTTTCCTTTTTCAAAAACTATATAATTCTCAAAACATTTCCCAAAATGAGATAAAATCTTCAAAAATAAACATAACATATTTTAACCTCAAGTTTATCTCATTCCTTTCATTTTCCATCATAACATATAATAACCCATAATTACCTCAAAAGTAAGGATTATATAAACCCCAATGGTTACCTTTCTAATTATTACCTGAACTTCCACATCGATTGGTCGTCTCGTACATGATGCATTATAGAACATACCAAGGTTCACGTGGTTGATCATGACTCCTTGATAGTTGGTTTAGAACAACCATGAGTTTCCTCATTGAATCCTCCATTTTATCTAGTATCTTAATCAGAGAACCACCACAGTTTCCTTCAAACCTGTTGTCTCTTTGGTGCCTGCTAGATCCATCCATTCACTAAAAACAGAAATGTCAGTGTGAGTATATCAACAAAACCATCATGTAATAATGAGGAAGATAAACACTAAGATATACTTACTCATTCAATTTATCTAAAACTATGACTCTTTCTGAAATCCTAACCATTATGGTAATGTCACTTATGCTTAAATAATACCCTAACCTCTAATTTATCTAAACCGACCTTTGATACCAACTATAAGTCCCCAGCCTTAAACCTTACTTAATCTTGAGTTATTACAAGATTACACATTGAGGATCTTTTCGGGTTTAGAGTTTTAGAGAATTAGATCATGAAACTTGCATTACATTCCACATTTAAACAAAGTGGTTACATAAAAGACAGTATTCATTCTTCCCATCAACAGAAACATATTTAAAATAAAGCACGGATTCTTTCTTGACGCATCCTTGACACTATCATCACATCATGTACCTTTCCATTGACCTATGAAGAACATTTCAAAAACTTGGGATGAGCATAAAAAGCTCAGTAAGGGATATAAAAATATGGAAAGGAAACATGAGTTCATATATACATAAGAATGAAATCATACATTACCCATAAAACATATCCACTTTAACATACCTCATCAAATCATGAATAAATCGTAGAAATCATAAGACATAAAAGGTAACTTGAGGCATTCATAACATTCTTACGTAGGGAGTAACCCTCTTGGTTACGTTTGGAATACCCATCACAGTATATTCCCTAAATATCTTCATAGAAACCCTAACGTTTCACTCCTTCGCGTTACCCAATGCATTGGAGAGCTATATCAGGCTCACCCGCCCTTAGTTTATCACGGAACCACCCGTCTTCATAATAATTCCCAAGAACCTTAACATAATCGTATCACATAAAACATGCATAAAGGAAACATAACATTCCCACCTTTCAATCACAAGATATCAATACAACACATTGATATAAAAACATTATGAAAACCATTTTCAATACCAAGATAAAAGAAAAGTAAAACATGGTATTTATTTTTCTTTTAAAAAGAAGGTATGGCTTGTAGAGGAAGCCGAAACTCAAATAATGGTCACGGCGGCGGAGAATTCGTTGTCGCCGCATACGTACGGAAAAAACATTCCCTTTTGTCGTTTAGTAAATGCTTCGTATAAAAAAGATTCCTTTTGAATAAATGTAAAAGTCAAAGGGGTTTATACACCTTATAAAATATGGTTTTGTATAAAACAAAATATTCCTCAATGAAAGGAGATTGAGACGAAGTCCCATACAAAGACGGTATCCTTGGTTTAAGGATAGATCAATTACATAATTATGTGTGACAAACGAATACACAAAATAGAAGTGGATATTAAGTGTAAAATAATCAAAGGTCATTCACACATATTCAAAGGATGACATATTCAATAACTACATGTTGAACCCAAAGAAATCGAAATTGGGTTAAGAAGTTCCCTTGACAGCCTAACGGCGTCACATCAAAATGAGTTGATGAGAGATAAAAAAAGGGTATCTCATAACTTGGACATAAAATTTACATCAATAAGGATATATGATAACATATACCAACATAACAATATGTAAATTAAAAGACCCAACAAAAGAAGTATTTTAAAAAGAGGAGGGTGAAATGTTCCCTTGCCGACATGGGTATCTTTCGAAACATACACCTCGTGAAAGAAGGACAATACAACATTGATGTAAATACTCATAAAATAAAGTATATAACACAATGAGTAAAATAATGGGCAGTACATACACCACTCAAATGATATTGTGGAAAATGTAGCATAAATCTCACGGGAATAAAAGTGAGATGAAAAATCCCTTACGAAAACTCGGCAGCCTAACGACGTCACCTAAAACTTACAAAAATGGATTGATGAGATCAAATAGGGTATCTCATCATATTTAATTGAAGTTTATAGAAAGAGGAATATAAAATAACATCCCCCAACATAACAAATAGGAGCTTAAAATAAGTGACATAAAGGAGAGTACTTAAAAAGAAAGAGAGAGGTTAGATCTCTTATGAAAATTTGGCAGCCTAACAGCGCCACTCAAAACTTCCAAAATGGATTTATGAGAGATAATAGGGTCTCTCATCACATGCACATGAAAATTACAGTAAGTTTAATATAAAATAACATCCCAATAACAAGAAAGATGATCTTTAGAGGGAATGACATAAAAGAGTGTACTTAAAAAGAAAGAGAGGAGTAAGATCCCTTACCTCGGGTCCGACTTGACTCGATCGTTCTTTAACATCCTGAATAATAAACTTGAGTTAATTTATACTTTATTGAGAACCTTTTTAAAGTTCATTATTCCTTTTATATCACTTATTGCCATGTTATAAACATTATGTAACCATTTAAGTTAATAATGTTTGTTTTGTCGATATTTGCATCTTAAGTCGAAAGTGGACTTCTTACAATTACATGTTATTCATGTGGTCAAAGGTTTTTTATATCCAGAATGAAATTCCTGATTTGGATATCATATATATCATATATATCCAGTATATACATGTATTTATAATATTACATAATCATTTAGAGGTAAGAAATGAAATGCACCGTTTATGGAGACGGTAAGCTGTACGTACGCATGAACGCTACTTTCATTTCATTGTCATATTAATGGAATTAAAACTAAATGAGAGGTATGTATATTTTAATTCCAGAATTATATTCATCATTTAGATATATCATTCATTATATATATCCATTATATAAATGTACTTTTAATAGTTCATTAAATTTGGGGGTAACAAATGAAATGCACCGTTCATGGAGACGGTAAGCCGTACGTACGCATGAACGCTACTTCCATTTCTATTTCGTATTTTTTGGAATGGAATCATAATGATATAAGAGTATATTATAATTCCATTATAATAACATATATAATATCATTAACTTTATCCTTTACACATCCCTCATACGGTATTAACGAATCAAATCACTTTCAGGGGGCGGTAGTCCGCACTTCCTAAAATGAAGATATCGTGTTTACCCATAATGGAAACAATAATGGTATGCCATAAATGAAAAATACAGAAGAATAAGGAAATAATAAACATATAATATATCATATATAAAAATAGTGACATCATAATGGCCACCTTTGAAGGTGTTAAATGAGTATTGAACAATCATCGTTTCGGGAGGCAGAATTTTGCCATCCACGGAAACTGTTTGTTATTTAACCATTTGATGTAGTTTTTTGAGAGTTTAGTTCGAATATATCTTATAAAAACATCCTAGTATATTGAAGATACTGTTTTTGTTACAAAATAAGTAAATAAAAAGAGTTTAGGGGGTTGGAGAAGCAGAATAAAACAAATGAACATGAGAGAATGAATTACCTTTAAAAGTGTAACTCCTTTTGATTTAAGCCTAAAGGCTTTATTTGAAAGGATTATGCCTGAATGGAATCCTCTAGGATGAGGACAGGGATGTGTATAGAGTAAATGGGCAGGGGATGGCCGAGCCAAAGGCTTGAGGAGTGTGTGAAATGAGGTAGAGGTGGGGGCCTTTTATAAGAGGAGAGGAGGGGCACTTTTTGGAAATCATGAAACTATTATTTTATTTTCAAAAGTGTTTAGAATTTATAAGGTCCCACATTGATATATTTCTAGGATAAGATGATAAGGCTTCGAAATATTCCCATCCAATAGTTTTTGGACAAGTTTAGGTCTTAGATTTTACATTATCTTTCCATTTTATTTAAATCGTTAAATAATGAGGTCATCGCTACATCATTATGATGTCATAAATACATTTATTTATTTAAAGTCAAAAAATTATAAACAAAATACTATGATTTAGGAAATATTTTTATCTTTCCAATGACTATTTATAGTCAAAAATATAAATTGTATAACCCCATGTAAAAATTGTTTTAGTAAAACATCTCATGTTTGTGTCATTTTTACTTTTACATTAAATAAAAAGTTATTTATGTCATTTCCCAACAAAAGTGGCTCCATGGGGTCCCCAAGTTGACCCATGGATTTTATTGGTCGGCCATGACACATCCAATAATGTTAGGACATGTTTCTAGGTCATTTTATATTATTAAAGCATTATTTTTACCTTAAACTACACTAATTACCACTAATCGTGATTAAAAACTTAATAAGTTACTATTCACCAAAAAATTATAATAATCTCATTGAACCACATATTACTTCTTAATTACAACCATGTATGTAGGATTTTTTAAATTCAAAACAAAATGATGGAAAATTTTCATTTAAATGGAAAATCAGTTTTTATAAGTACCACTTAGTGGTTTCACTATTCATCAAAAATTGAAGTTTTTCAGAAAATTACCAAAAAATCACCCTAAGCTATATTTGATATTACGAATTCAAAAATGAAGTCCATTTTAAAAAATTCAAAACATATAAGTCACATTAATTAATTTAATAATTAATTCCCGCTGTCAGATCAAATAGCGTGTTTTTATAAAACAATAAGTATCAAAAGATTGACACCAGTTTGAGTCTAATTTCAAAGTGAAATTTATTCCAATGACCACCATTGGATTAAATGGTAAAAATATATTCTAATTTCACTTTAAAAACAATTCAAAAGGTAATCTAATCATATAAATAAATTAGATTAAAAATAGGTTTTGAATTAAAATACAACATTTTACACTATTCATTAAAAAATGCACTTTATCGGAAAGATACCAAAAATTTACACAAAGTAAATTTTGATGTCCTGATTCTTAATAATAGTTTTATTTGGTCCAATGTAATGTATAAGACTGAGAAAAACTATATTTAATGATGGTTCTCTATCAAAAGGCGATAAGTGAACCTTTAGTGAAAACTAGGGCATATACGCCTAAAATTGAATTCATTCCATATTTTAAGCCTTTATCTTCTTTTTGATATATGTAAAAACATTTTAAAATATATATAATAATATTTTAGTTATTTCTATCCATTCCCTCCAATACAACGGCTACATGTTAACTACCATTTAAAATAATATTATTTTATTATTAGAGTGCAACATAAGATTCCCAAGAAACTCGTTGTTGCGTATTGGGTACGCCATCGAGCATAGAATACCCTTTAAAGTAATATTAATATTTGATGCACAAATATGGATAAATATAAAGATGTCATATTCTTTATTTACCTGGGGTGTTACATCCTTCCCCCTTTTGGGAATTGTGTCCTCGCAATTTTTAAAATTGAGCTCGGAAACTTCCTTGAAAGTCCCACATCGGAACAAGAGTCGGTAAAACAATCACTTTAAAATAACGAAAGATAAGTACAGAGGTCACCCGAGTTAACCCATACTAGGATTCCATGTATGAAAACATGGACATCGAGGAGAAAACATAGGGTCATGTTCTGATGGAGAGTGATAGAAAACATGTTTAGGAGAAAGTTAACAATAAGAAAATCACAAACTTGTGATGGGTTAAACGGTGTTGGGTTCCCCAGTAGGAAAAGTTAATAGACAACATTTTTGTTTTAAGTTAATTTTTTTGAGGAATTTATTCATAAGGAAACATAATCACTTATCATGTTGACTTTCAACTTTTACTAGATTCCTTAATCAAACTCATATTTTTTTCCAAATGATGAGTATTTAGGGAGACTTGTTCACATTAAGATTACTATAATCAACTTCTAGAGAATCACCTAATCCACCAAAGATAACTATATACTTCCCATGTCTTTAGGCTTTAACCAAATCCAAAAAGGCTAGTACAAGATCAGATAATCCAGAAAAGGATGACCCTTTATAAAAAGAAAATCTATGCATAATCTCCAAAATCTGTCCAATAAAACCCAAAGTTCAACTAGGACCATTCGATGACCAATCTGTCCATAAAATTCATCAATGTAAAAAAATATAAGATTGAAACCCAAATATTTGAAGGATTTAGTCACATAGTCTTCCAAGTTAAATCGTAACATTTATCTCCAAACAACATCAGTTGCTCCTAAAGTCTCGTATTGAAAAGTAATTAACCTAATCACATATCCTCCATGATAGGTTAATCATTTTCATAAATAACCCAAAATCAACTTTATCTTAATTCATAAAATCATATAACTAAACGGAATCAGTCAAACTAACCAGGGACTTCACGTAGTCCAGTGTTAGGCGATAAATACCGGTTGCACTTTGGTTGTGGGTTCGATTCCCGCAGCATTGTCTGACGCGACGGGTTGTCACACGGTCTGCGTGTTGTCCGTTTTCCAAAACTGTATAATTCTCAAAACATTTCCCAAAGCGAGATAATATCTTCAAAAATAAACATAACATATTTTAACCTCAAGTTTATCTCATGCCGTTCATTTTCCATCATAACATATAATAACCCATAATTACCTCAAAAGTAAGGATCATATAAACCCTAATGGTTACCTTTTTAATTATTACCTGAACTTCCACATCGATTGGTCGTCTCGTACATGATGCATTATAGAACATACCAAGGTTCACGTGGTTGATCATGACTCCTTGATAGTTGGTTTAGAACAACCATGAGTTTCCTCATTGAATCCTCCATTTTATCTAGTATCTTAATCAGAGAACCACCACAGTTTCCTTCAAACATGTTTTCTCTTTGGTGCCTGCTAGATCCATCCATTCACTAAAAATAGAAATGTCAGTGTGAGTATATCAAGAAAACCATCATTTATTAATAAGGAAGATAAACACTAAGATATACTTACTCATTCAATTTATCTAAAACTAGGACTCTTTCTGAAATCCTAACCATTATGGTAATGTCACTTATGCTTAAAGAATACCCTAACCTCAAAAGGTATCTAAACCGACCTTTGATACCAACTATAAGGCCCCAGCCTTAAACCTTACTTAATCTTGAGTTATTACAAGATTACACATTGAGGATCTTTTCGGGTTTAGAGTTTTAGAGAATTAGATCATGAAACTTGCATTACAATCCACATTTAAACAAAGTGGTTACATAAAAGACAGTATTCATTCTTCCCATCAACAGAAACATATTTAAAATAAAACACGGATTCTTTCTTGACGCATCCTTGACACTATCATCACATCATGTACCTTTCCCTTGACCTGTGAAGAACATTTCAAAAACGTGGGATGAGCATAAAAAGCTCAGTAAGGGATATAAAAATATGGAAAGGAAACATGAGTTCATATATACATAAGAATGAAATCATACTTTACCCATAAAACATATCCACTTTAACATACCTCATCAAATCATGAATAAATCGTAGAAATCATAATACATAAAAGGTAACTTGAGGCATTCATAACATTCTTATGTAGGGAGTAACCCTCTTGGTTACATTTGGAATACCCATCACAGTATATTCCCTAAATCTCTTTGGAGAAACCTTAACGTTTCACTCCTTTGCGTTACCCAATGCATTGGAGAGCTATATCGGGCTCACCCGCCCTTAGTTTATCATGGAACCACCCGTCTTCATAATAATTTCCAAGAACTTTAACATAATCGTATCACATAAAACATGCATAAAGGAAACATAACATTCCCACCTTTCAATCACAAGATATCAATACAACACATTGATATAAAAACATTATGAAAACCATTTTCAATACCAAGATAAAAGAAAATTAAAACATGGTATTTATTTTTCTTTTAAAAAGAAGGTATGGCTTGTAGAGGAAGCCGAAACTCAAATAATGGTCACGGCGGCGGAGAAGTCGTTGTCGCCGCATACGTACGGAAAAAACATTCCCTTTTGTCGTTTAGTAAATGCTTAATATAAAAAAGATTCTTGTTGAATAAACATAAAAGTCAAAGGGGTTTATACACCATATAAAATAATGTTTTGTATAAAACAAAATATTCCTCAATGAAAGGAGATTGAGACGAAGTCCCATACAAAGACGGTATCCTTTGTTTAAGGATAGATCAATTACATAATTATGTGTGACAAACGAATACACCAAATAGAAGTGGATATTAAGTGTAAAATAATCAAAGGTCATTCACACATATTCAAAGGATTTCATCTTCAATAACTACATGTTGAACCCAAAGAAATCGAAATTGGGTTAAGAAGTTCCCTTGACAGCCTAACGACGTCACATCAAAATGAGTTGATGAGAGATAAAAAAAAAGGGTATCTCATCACTTGGACATAAAATTTACATCAATAAGGATATATGAGAACATATCCCAACATAACAATATGTAAATTAAAAGACCCAACAAAAGAAGTCTTTTAAAAAGAGGAGGGTGAAATGTTCCCTTACCGACATGGGTATCTTTCGAAACATACACCTCGTGAAAGAAGGACAATACAACATTGATGTAAATACTCATAAAAGAAAGTATATAACAAAATGAGTAAAATAATGGGCAGTACATACACCACTCAAAGGAAATTGTGGCAAATGTAGCATAAATCTCACGGGAATAAAAGTGAGATGAAAAATCCCTTACGAAAACTCGGCAGCCTAACGACGCCACATAAAACTTACAAAAATGGATTGATGAGATCAAATAGGGTATCTCATCATATTAACTTGAATTTTATAGAAATAGGAATATAAAATAACATCCCCCAACATAACAAAGAGGAGCTTAAAAGAAGTGACATAAAGGAGAGTACTTAAAAAGAAAGAGAGAGGTTAGATCTCTTACGAAAATTCGACAGCCTAACAGCGCCACTCAAAACTTCAAAAATGGATTGATGAGAGAGAATAGGGTCTCTCATCACATTCACATGAAAATTACAGTAAGTGTAATATAAAATAACATCCCAATAACAATAAAGATGAGATTTAGAGGGAATGACATAAAAGAGTGTACTTAAAAAGAAAGAGAGGAGTAAGATCCCTTACCACGGGTCCGACTTGACTCGATCGTTCTTTAACGTCCTGAATTATAAACTTAAGTTAATTTATACTTGATTGAGAACCTTTTTAAAGTTCATTATTCCTTTTATATCACTTATTTCCATGTTATAAACATTATGTAACCATTTAAGTTAATAATGTTTTTTTGTCGATATTTGGTTCTTAAGTCGAAAGTGGACTTCTTACAATTACATGTTGTTCGTGTGGTCAAAGGTTCTTTATATCCAGAATGAAATTCCTGATTTTTATATCATATATATCATATATATCCAGCATATACATGTATTTATAATATTACATAATCATTTAGAGGTAAGAAATGAAATGCACCGTTCATTGAGACGGTAAGCCGTACGTACGCACGAACGCTACTTTCATTTCATTGTCATATTAATGGAATTAAAACTAAATGAGAGGTTTGTATATTTTAATTCCATAATTATATTCACCATTTAGATATATCATTCATTATATATATTCATTATATAAATGTACTTTTAATAGTACATTACATTTGGGGGTAAGAAATGAAATGCACCATTCAAGGAGATGGTAAGCCGTACGTACGCATGAACGCTACTTCAATTTCTATTTCGTATTTTTTGGAATGGAATCATAATGATATAAGAGTATATTATAATTCCAGTATAATAACATATGTAATATCACTAACTTTATCCTTTACACATCCCTCATATGGTATTAACGAATCAAATCACTTTCAGGGGGCGGTAGTCCGCACTTCCTAAAATGAAGATATCGTGTTTACCCACAATGGAAACAATAATGGTATGCCATAAATGAAAAATATAGAAGCTTAAGGAAAGAATAAAAATATTATATATCATATATAAAAATATTGACATCATAATGGCCACCTTTGAAGGTGTTAAATGAGTATTGAACAATCATCGTTTCGGGAGGCAGAATTTCGCCATCCACGGAAACTGTATGTTCTTTTACCATTTGATGTAGTTGTGTGAGAGTGTAGCTAGAATAAATCTTATAACAACATCCTAGTATATTTAAGATACTATTTTTGTTACAAAATAAGTAAATAAAAAGAGTTTAGGGGGTTGGAGAAGCAGAATAAAACAAATGAACATGAGAGAATGAATTACCTTTAAAAGTGTAACTCCTTTTGATTTGAGCCTAAAGGCTTCCTTTTAAAGGATTATTCCCAAAGGGAATCCTCTAGGATGAGGATAGGGATGTGGAGAGAGTAAATGGGCAGGGGATGGCCGAGCCAAAGGCTTGAGGAGTGTGTGAAACGAGGTAGAGGTGGGGGCCTTTTATAAGAGGAGAGTAGGGGCACTTTTTGGAAATCATGAGACTATTATTTTATTTTCAAACGTTTTTGGAATTTATAAGGTCCCAAATTGATATATATCAAAGATAATATGATAAGGCTTATAAATATTTCCATCCAATAGTTTTTGGACAAGTGTAGGTCTTAGATTTTACATTATCTTTCCATTTTATTTAAATCGTTAAATAATGAGGTCATCGCTACATCATTATGATGTCATAAATACATTTATTTATTTAATGTCAAAAAATTATAAAAAAAATAATGTAGGAAATCTTTTTATCTTTTCAATGACTATTTATAGTCAAAAATATGAATTGTATAACCCCATGTAAAAATTATTTTAGTAAAACATCTCATGTTTGTGTCATTTTTACTTTTACATTAAATAAAAAGTTATTTATGTCATTTCCCAACCAAAGTGGCTCCATGGGGTCCCCAAGTTGACCCATGGATTTTCTTGGTCGGCCATGACACATCCAATAAGGTTAGGACATGTGTCTAGGTCATTTTATATTATTAAAGCATTATTTTTACCTTAAACTACACTAATTACCACTAATCGCGATTAAAAACTTAATAAGTTACTATTCACCAAAAAATTATTTTAATCTCATTGAACCACATTTTACTTCTTAATGACAACCATGTATGTCGGATTTTTGAAATTCAAAACACAATGATGGAAAAATTTCATTTAAACGGAAAATCAGTTTTTATAAGTACCACTTAGAAGTTTCACTCTTCATCAAAAATTGAAGTTTTTCAGAAAATTACCAAAAATTTACCCTAAGCTATATTTGATATTCCGAATTCAAAAATGAAGTCCATTTTATAAAATTCAAAACATATAAGTCACATTAATTAATTTAATAATTAATTCCCGCTGTCAGAGCAAATAGCGTGTTTTTATAAAACAATAAGTATCAAAAGATTGACACGAGTTTAATTCTAATTTCAAAGTGAAATTTATTCCAATGACCACCATTGGACTAAATGGTAAAAATATATTCTAATTTCACTTTAAAACCAATTCAAAAGATAATCTAATCATATAAATAAATTAGATTAAAACGTGGTTTTGAATTAAAATACAACATTTTACACTATTCATTAAAAAAATGCACTTTATCGGAAAGATACCAAAAATTTACACAAAGTAAATTTTGATGTCCCGATTCTTAAGAATAGTTTTATTTGGTCCAATAGAATGTATAATAGTGAGAAAAACTATATTTAATGATGGTTCACCATTAAAAGGTGATAAGTGAACCTTTAGTGAAAACTAGGGCATATACGCATAAAATTGAATTCTTTCCGTATTTTAAGCCTTTATCTTTTTTTGGATATATGTAAAAACATTTTAAAACATATATAATAATATTTTAGTTATTTCTATCCATTCCTGCCAATACAACGGATACATGTTAACTACCATTTAAAATAATATTATTTTATTATTGGAGTGCAACGTAAGATTCCCAAGAAACTCGTTGTTGCGTATTGGGTACGCCATCGAGCATAGCATCACATTTAAAGTAATATTAATATTTTATTCAAAAATATGGATAAATATAAAGATGTCATATTCTTTATTTACCTAGAGTGTTACATGCTTCCCCCCTTTTAGGAATTGCGTCCTCGTAATTTTTAAAATTGAGCTCGAAAACTTCCTTGAAAGTCCCACATCGGAACAAGAGTCGGTAAAACAATCACTTTAAAATAACGGAAGATAAGTACAGAGGTCACCCGAGTTAACCCATACTAGGATTCCATGTAGGAAAACATGGACATGGAGGAGAAAACATAGGGTCATGTTCTGATGGAGATTGATAGAAAACATGTTTAGGAAAAAGTTAACAATAAGAAAATCACATACTTGTGATCGGTTAAACGGTGTTGGGTTCCCCAGTAGGAAAAGTTAATAGACAACAGTTTTGTTTTAAGTTAATTTTTATTGAGAAATTTATTCATAAGGAAACATAATCACTTATCATGTTGACATTCAACTTTTATTATATTCCTTAATCAAACTCATATTTTTTTCCAAAAGATGAGTATTTAGGGAGACTTGATCGCATTAAGATTACTATAATCAACTTCTAGAGAATCACCTAATCCACCAAAGATAACTATATACATCCCATGTCTTTAGGCTTTAACCAAAACCAAAAAGGCTAGTACAAGATCAGATAATCCAGAAAAGGATAACCCTTTATAAAAAAAAAATATATGCTTAATCTCTAAAATTTGTCCAATAAAACCCAAAGTTCAACGAGGACCATTCGATAACCAATTTGTCCATAAAATTCTTCAAAGTAAACCAATATAAGATTGAAACCCAAATATTTGAAGGATTTAGTCACATAGTCTTCCAAGTTAAATCGTAACATTTATCTCCAAACAGCATCAGTTGCTCCTAAAGTCTCGTATTGAAAAGTAATTAGCCTAATCACATATCCTCCATGATAGGATAATATTTTTCATAAATAACCCAAAATCAACTTACTATTAATTCATAAAATCATATAACTAAAAAGAATCAGTCAAACTAACCAGGGACTTCACGTAGTCTAGTGGTAGGCGATAAATACCAGTTGCACTTTGGTTGTGGGTTCGATTCCCGCAGCATTGTCTGACGCGACGGGTTGTCACACGGTCTGCGTGTTGTCCTTTTTCCAAAACTATATAATTCTCAAAACATTTCCCAAAACGAGATAAAATCTTCAAAAATAAACATAACATATTTTAACCTCAGGTTTATCTCATGCCTTTCATTTTCCATCATAACATATAATAACCCATAATTACCTCAAAAGTAAGGATCATATAAACCCTAATGGTTACCTTTTTAATTATTACCTGAACTTACACATCGATTGGTCATCTCATACATGATGCATTATAGAACATACCAAGGTTCACATGGTTGATCATGACTCCTTGATATTTGGTTTAGAACAACCATGATTTTCATCATTGAATCCTCCATTTTATCTAATATCTTAATTAGAGAACCACCACAGTTTCCTTCAAACCTGTTGTCTCTTTGGGGCCTGTTAGATCCATCCATTCACTAAAAACAGAAATGTCAGTGTGAGTATATCAACAAAACCATCATGTACTAATGAGGAAGATAAACACTAAGATATATTTACTCATTCAATTTATCTAAAACTATGACTCTTTCTGAAATCCTAACCATTATGGTAATGTCACTTATGCTTAAAGAATACCCTAACCTCTAAAGTTATCTAAACCGACCTTTGATACCAACTATAAGGCCCCAGCCTTAAACCTTACTTAATCTTGATTTATTACAAGATTACACATTGAGGATCTTTTCGGGTTTAGAGTTTTAGAGAATTAGATCATGAAACTTGAATTACATTCCACATTTAAACAAAGTGGTTACATAAAAGACAATATTCATTCTTCCCATCAACAGAAACATATTTAAAATAAAACACGGATTCTTTCTTGACGCATCCTTGACACTATCATCAAATCATGTACCTTTCCCTTGACCTGTGAAGAACATTTCAAAAACTTGGGATGAGCATAAAAAGCTCAGTAAGGGATATAAAAATATGGAAAGGAAACATGAGTTCATATATACATAAGAATTAAATCATACTTTACCCATAAAACATAGCCACTTTAACATACCTCATCAAATCATGAATAAATCGTAGAAATCATAAGACATAAAAGGTAACTTGAGGCATTCATAACATTATTATGTAGGGAGTAACCCTCTTGGTTACGTTTGGAATACCCATCACAATATATTCCCTAAATCTCTTCGGAAAAACCTTAACGTTTCACTCCTTCGCGTTACCCAATGCATTGGAGAGCTATATCGGGCTCACCCGCCCTTAGTTTATCACGGAACCACCCATCTTCATAATAATTCCCATGAACCTTAACATAATCGTATCACATAAAACATGCATAAAGGAAACATAACATTCCCACCTTTCAATCACAAGATATCAATACAACACATTGATATAAAAACATTATGAAAACCATTTTCAATACCAAGATAAAAGAAAAGTAAAACATGGTATTTATTTTTCTTTCAAAAAGAAGGTATGGCTTGTAGATGAATCCAAAACTCAAATAATGGTCACGGCGGCGGAGAAGTCGTTGTCGCCGCATACGTACAGCAAAAACATTCCCTTTTTTCGTTTAGTAAACGCTTCGTATAAAAAAGATTCCTTTTGAATAAACGTAAAAGTCAAAGGGTTTTATACACCACATAAAATAAGGTTGTGTATAAAACAAAATATGCCTCAATGAAAGGAGATTGAGACGAAGTCCCATACAAAGACGGTATCCTTGGTTTTAGGATAGATCAATTACATAATTATGTGTGACAAATGAATACACCAAATAGAAGTGGATATTAAGTGTAAAATAATCAAAGGTCATTCACACATATTCAAAGGATTACATATTCAATAACTACATGTTGAACCCAAAGAAATCGAAATTGGGTTATGAAGTTCCCTTGACAGCCTAACGACGTCACATCAAAATGAGTTGATGAGAGATTAAAAAAAAGGGTATCTCATCACTTGGACATAAAATTTACATCAATAAGGATATATGAGAACATATCCCAACATAAAAATATGTAAATTAAAATACCCAACAAAAGAAGTCTTTTAAAAAGAGGATGGTGAAATGTTCCCTTACCAACATGGGTATCTTTGGAAACATACACCTCGTGAAAGAAGGACAATACAACATTGATGTAAATACTCATAAAAGAAAGTATATAACACAATGAGTAAAATAATGGGCAGTACATACACCACTCAAATGAAATTGTGGCAAATGTAGCATAAATCTCATGGGAATAAAAGTGAGATGAAAAATCCCTTACGAAAACTCGGCAGCCTAACGATGCCACATAAAACTTAAAAAAATTGATTGATGAGATCAAATAGGGTATCTCATCATATTAACTTGAAGTTTATAGAAAGAGGAATATAAAAGAACATCCCCCAACATAACAAAGAGGAGCTTAAAAGAAGTGACATAAAGGAGAGTACTTAAAAAGAAAGAGAGAGGTTAGATCTCTTACGAAAATTCGGCAGCCTAACGGCGCCACTCAAAACGTCAAAAATGGATTGATGAGAGAGAATAGGGTCTCTCATCACATGCACATAAAAATCACAGTAAGTTTAATATAAAATAACATCCCAATAACAAGAAATATTAGCTTTAGAGGGAATGACATAAAAGAGTGTACTTAAAAAGAAAGAGAGGAGTAAGATCCCTTACCTCGGGTCCGACTTGACTCGATCGTTCTTTAATGTCCTGAATAATAAACTTGAGCTAATTTATACTTTATTGAGAACCTTTTCAAAGTTAATTATTCCTTTTATATCACTTATTGCCATGTTATAAACATTATGTAACCATTTAAGTTAATAATGTTTGTTTTGTCGATATTTGGTTCTTTAGTCGAAAGTGGACTTCTTACAATTACATGTTGTTCGTGTGGTCAATGGTTCTTTATATCCAGAATGACATTCCTAATTTTTATATCATATATATCATATATATCCAGAATATAAATGTATTTATAATATTACATAATCATTTAGAGGTAAGAAATGAAATGCACCGTTCATGGAGACGGTAAGCCGTACGTACGCATGAACGCTACTTTCATTTCATTGTCATATTAATGGAATTAAAACTAAATGAGAGGTATGTATATTTTAATTCAAGAATTATATTAATAATTTAGATATATCATTCATTATATATATCCATTATATAAATGTACTTTTAAAAGTACATTACATTTGGGGGTAAGAAATGAAATGCACCGTTCATGGAGACGGTAAGCCGTACGTACGCATGAACGCTACTTCCATTTCTATTTCGTATTTTCTGGAATGGAATCATAATGATATAAGAGTATATTATAATTCCAGTATAATAACATATATAATATCATTAACTTTATCCTTTACACATCCCTCATATGGTATTAATGAATCCAATCACTTTCAGGGGGCGGTAGTCCGTACTTCCTAAAATGAAGATATCGTGTTTACCCATAATGGAAACAATAATGGTATGCCATAAATGAAAAATACAGAAGCTTAAGGAAATAATAAACATATTATATATCATATATAAAAATAGTGACATCATAATGGCCACCTTTGAAGGTGTTAAATGAGTATTGAACAATCATCGTTTCGGGAGGCATAATTTCGCCATCCACGGAAACTGTATGTTCTTTAACCATTTGATGTAGTTGTGTGAGAGTGTAGCTCGAATAAATCTTATAACAACATCCTAGTATATTGAAGATACTATTTTTGTTACAAAAGAAGTAAATAAAAAGATTTTAGGGGGTTGGAGAAGCAGAATAAAACAAATGAACATGAGAGAATGAATTACCTTTAAAAGTGTAACTCCTTTTGATTTGAGCCTAAATGCTTCCTTTGAAAGGATTCTGCCCAAAGGGAATCCTCTAGGATGAGGATAGGGATGTGGAGAGAGTAAATGGGTAGGGGATGGCCGAGCCAAAGGCTTGAGGAGTGTGTGAAATGAGGTAGAGGTGGGGGGCTTTTATAAGAGGAGAGGAGGGGCACTTTTTGGAAATCATGAAACTATTATTTTATTTTCAAAAGTGTTTCGAATTTCTAAGGTCCCAAATTGATATATTTCGACGATAAGATGATAGGTCTTCTAAATATTCCCATCCAATATTTTTTGGACACGTGTAGGTCTTAGATTTTACATTATCTTTCAATTTTATTTAAATCGTTAAATAATGAGGTCATCGCTACATCATTATGATGTCATAAATACATTTATTTATTTAATGTCAAAAAATTATAAAAAAATACTATGATGTAGGAAATCTTTTTATATTTCCAATGAATATTTATAGTCAAAAATCTGAATTGTATAACCCCTTGTAAAAATTGTTTTAGTAAAACATTTCATGTTTGTGTCATTTTTACTTTTACATTAAATAAAAATTTATTTATGTCATTTCCCAACCAAAGTGGCTCCATGGGGTCCCCAAGTTGACCCATGTATTGTATTGGTCGGCCATGACACATCAAATAAGGTTAGGACATTTTTCTAGGTCATTTTATATTATTAAAGCATTATTTTTACCTTAAACTACACTAATTACCACTAATCGCAATTAAAAACTTAATAAGTTACTATTCACCAAAAAATTATTTTAATCTCATTGAACCAAATTTTACTTCATAATTAAAACCATGTATGTCGGATTTTTGAAATTCAAAATACAATGATGGAAAAATTTCATTTAAACGTTAAATCAGTTTTTATAAGTACCACTTAGTGGTTTCACTATTCATCAAAAATTGATGTTTTTCAGAAAATTACCAAAAATTCACCCTAAGCTATATTTGATATTCCGGATCCAAAAATGAATTCCATTTTACAAAATTCAAAACATATAAGTCACATTAATTAATTTAATAATTAATTCCCGCTGTCAGAGCAAATAGCATGTTTTTATAAAACAATAAGTATCAAAAGATTGTCACTAGTTTAAGTCTAATTTCAAAGTGAAATTTATTCCAATGACCACCATTGGATTAAATGGTAAAAATATATTCTAAGTTAAATTTAAAACAAATTCAAAATATAATCTAATCATATAAATAAATTAGATTAAAAAGAGGTTTTGAATTAAAATACAACATTTTACACTATTCATTAAAAAAATGCACTTTATCGGAAAGATACCAAAAATTTACACAAAGTAAATTTTGATGTCCCGATTCTTAAGAATAGTTTTATTTGGTCCAATAGAATGTATAAGAGTGAGAAAAACTATATTTAATGATGGTTCTCCATCAAAAGTTGATAAGTGAACCTTTAGTGAAAACTAGGGCATATACGCCTAAAATTGAATTCTTTCCGTATTTGAAGCATTTATCTTTTTTTGGATATATGTAAAAACATTTTAAAACATATATAATAATATTTTAGTTATTTCTATCCATTCCCGCCAATACAAAGGCTACATGTTAACTACCATTTAAAATAATATTATTTTATTATTAGAGTGCAACGTAAGATTCCCAAGAAACTCGTTGTTGCGTATTGGGTACGCCATCGAGCATAGCATCCCCTTTAAAGTAATATTAATATTTGATTCACAAATATGGATAGATATAAAGATGTCATATTCTTTATTTACCTGGGGTGTTAAAATATTTATATAAAAATTTATATTATAATATATGTAAATAAATATATCTTTTAAAAATGTATTTAAAATAATATCTAACCATTTCGTAAATTATAGATACATATACATATATCTGTGTATTAATAAATAGATATATATTAATATTATATTCTTGTACATATAAATGAATATAATTTATAATATTTTTAAATATATTTATATATATCACACACAAAAACGTGTTGTATAATAGTATTTAAAAATAGTTTTTAAATATATGTAATTATATATATATATATATATATCATTACATACATAGCAAAACAACATGGTGTAATGGTATTGTTGTTTCATCTATAAAGGAGAGGTGCGGTGTTCAAATCTAGGTGGGCACACAAGAGGCTAGATATTAAAAAAGCAATAATAAAGGGGGTGGGGATGAAACACCCTGATAAAGGGGGTAGTGTACTATTAAAGTGGTTATCGAAGTGCTGATAAAAAGGTTGGATGCTCATGGACGTCTGAAATATTTTTAACCCCTTTAACTGTGTTTCTTCAATCAATGCCAAAAAAATGAAATGTTAAAGTCCCCCTTAAATAGTTCTAAAAAGAAATGTTAAAAACCATTTAATAGTGAAAAGGAATGATCTATTAAAGGGGATCTTTAACAGTTTTGTTTAGTGCTCATAAAATTGTTGGACTTTTAACCACACTCAGATTATTAGTGCTTTTTTAGCACTGTTAAAGTCATATTCTAGAATTGTTTGAGGCCTTTTTTTGTAGTAGTAGTGAACCATACTAAATATTATGGAAATAATGATATATGTATAAGGACCAAAGATATAAGAAATTATGACACATGTGTAAAATAGAGAAGATATTACTCGAACAAAAAAATAACATTGAATTGTTAACCAGAATGTAATATAAATCCATAATCAACCCATATATGGTATTAAATGTAACATTTGTGTTCTTTTGATATATTTATAATAAATTATTGTTTATTATATATGATTTTTGAATGATTATGACGAGAGTTAAGAAACAAGGTATGGGGGGTTTCATTTCACTTTACTTCCTTAAGATACATGCTTTATTCACCACTCATTTATTATGTGTGGTGTATATACTTTCCATGAATGAATTATATGAATATTATAATTTAATTTATGGTTATTTACATATCCATTCTACGATAATAATTTCATGGGGTTAATGTTTCCCATTTTAACAAATTGGTAAAGTATGTTTGTCTCAAATCACCTACTTTGAGACACATTTTTTTATGCACCTTTATTCTTAAAAAAGTTGTATACGCTTCCAATTGAAATGTTATATCATGAATATTCATCTTTTATTGATATTTTATTCTTTATTTAATTTAATTTTCTTACGTTATGATTATGATCCCATGTAACCATGTCATAAGAGTTTATTGAAACAATCTCATTACATGGGTTATGATTTGATGTTTATAAAACCAATCTCTTTTAATGGGGCATGATATGATGAATTTTTTAAGGAAAAACAATGTATGATTTAGTTATATAATAGGTGGGATGTATATCACCCTCTAATTCATTGGGTAATTATATTTTTTTCTTATCTCAAAGGGTGGACAGGAGGTAATACGAAGACCAAAATAAGAGGGGTTACGTAAGGACATTCCTATCCAAAAATAACAGTGTATAGAAAAATTAATCTGAAGACTAAAACAAGAGGGTAAATGAGAGGACATCCCAAGCCAGAAACTATAGGATAAATGGGAGTACATCCTAATCTTGAGAAAATATGGTAAATGATTGGACATCCCAAGCATTAAATAAAAGGGTACATGGGAGGAAATCCCAAGATAGAAACAAGAGGGCACACTAGAGGGAATCCAAATCACGAAGACTGTACACTGGTGATTAACACCAGACTAAATTGTTAAAAAGGCCTTATTATGCCTCCATGACATAGGGTTTTATATGCAAATGTGTTTTCCACATATTCATGTTTTATAACCATGTAATGATTTCATGGATTGTGTATATTATTTAACTATGATTCATGTCTTAAGAACTACCCATATTTATTATAATATCTGATATGATGGGTATGATCTTAAAATGTTATGCTCAATCTTCATAATTTTTTCATGATACCCTTAATCATTTCTTTTATTTATCCTTATGGGGCATTGGATCTCACACCTTTCATGTGTTTACATTCCACAAGTTATGAAGACAGGTTTTAAGTAGAATTACTAAAGGTGGAGTTCTGTATTATAGTTCTTAAAGATTTTTCACCAAGATGTATTCTTTTTCCCATGTTTACAAAGACACTAAACTATTACGGTCCTCATGCATGTATTATTGTAATGTACTAAATATTCTTCTAAATGATGTAATATCCATTTCTTTTAAACCTGGGTAACAATAGTTGGTATCAAAGGAATTGTATAGTTAAAATTTAGAATCTAGGAAGAGAAACATTAGTTATATCCCTAGGTATATTTCTAAGGATATTTCTGGGGATGTCTCAATGGATAATTATAAGGATGAGTTAACATTTAGAGAAATGTTATGTAATTTTTCTAAAGGATAGAGTGAGTGGTTTCTTAGAAATAGTTCCCTGTATGGATATTAAAATTGTATGTGGCTCTGGTATAGATGTACCTAGGGGTAACAACTCCAACAAGTTGTTATGGTCCTGACTCGAGGTAATATGGTACATGAAAATGGGCCTTACTACACACCAAGTTTCACAGTCGCATGGGATATGCTTTGGGAATCCAAAAACTCTTCATGAACCATCATGAAGGGTTTAAATATAATTTTGATATAAAGAAACTAGGATAAACGTTGGGTGTCATAGATTATGGAACGTGTCCCGGTTTAGAAATCCTATATGTAATTGTATTCATGACACTATGATTCTAGTTTTAGTCAATGGAGGGAACCAAAAGTAACATGATTAAAATTGAATGTGATGGATTATTTTCTAATGATATGTGATGTGGGATGTTCAAATTATTTAAATATGACATGATCATAGATAATAAGTTTTCATGGAACATGATTAAAAATGTGATCTGAAACCACCACTCAGACTCACCAAGAAAGAGAAAGAATAAGTTCATTAAGAGTTCATATAAATTATATCATAGAGGAATGATGATTTGGTTTCCTTTGTGTCACAAATTTTTAAATAATAACCTAAGTAAATTTCTTTGTGGAAGAAAAATATGTTTTAATGTGGAAAATAAGGACACAAAAAAAGTGATTTCATGGGGAAAAATGAAGAGTTTGGTCAATGCAATGGATGAGAATATTGGCCACCCTAAGTCATAATCCAAGGACAAGTTTTTTATGTGTGGAATAAATGTTCATTATGAAACTACATGTACCATGAGGAAATCTCCTAAAGAGATTTAGGATAATGGTACACGTATGGGTTATACTTTTAAAGATAATGAGACTGCAAGTGATATATGAAAGGTATGTGATGTTATTTAATTTTTTTACAACAAAAATAAGAATCCTGATTAGAATGAGGTTGAGTAACCTTAAGACATTATTCATATTTCATATTATATGAAATAACTATTAACGAATAAATTGAAGAATCTTGAGTAATGGTATAGGAAAGAGGTTATACTAATAAAGTATTTATATTTTTTAATTTCAAGATTATGTTATATGAATCATGAAATATACATTTATTTTTAGTATAAATTTTCATTAATTATTGAAAAGGATATGTTGAACATTTATGAATACATAGAAAAGTGATTTATTTGAAATTTTCTATTTTGATTAGGGAAAGGTAGCCTTAAATAATGGGTGATGTTGAGATAATGATTTTTGGATAAAGATATGATGCATATGAATAAGTAAATTGGACGACAAAGACTATCCTCGAACTGATTATTGAAAAAGTGTACTATATCATCACGAATGAAGTGTAAAACTTATTGGATTTAAAGAATATATCAAGAAATAATTATAATAAGGAATAATGATTGTTTTCAAAAATAATTTAAGGTAATTAATGTTATTTCAATGTTTCATGATAATATATGATGAGGGTATTTCACATGTTTGGAATTTGAAAATAAATAGTTACATAGTATTTTATGGTGGATAAATGTTATGGTGATTTAGTATCATTCTTATAACTATTTTTTGAATTTTAGCTTCTAGATGTGATATAAGGTTAACCATTTGTGGAATCATTAATTTAAAATTCAAATGAATTTTGAGAGATTAAATTGATATATCACCATATTAGGATTTATGAATAAACTATGATAGCCATCTTATTGTGATGTTAAGTGAAGGAATATGGAATGACTTATCACTCTTTTTATGAATCTCATGATATTTTGGTTCATTAAGAATGAAAAATTCACCATCATTCCATAGAAAAAGCGATGAAGTGGGAACTAATCAAGGAAAACCCAAAGGGTGAGATTGTATATATTAAAACAAAAAAAACATTTAAGTAAGTTTCCTTATGTTCGTAGAAAGTAAAATATTTACTCAAATCTAGAAAAATGATATAGAAAATGATTTATCCCAACACCTATAGTTCTGAAAAATCATATGGTCCCTTAGATCATCGTGAATTTATGGTTTTTTGATTATCCAGTTCTGCTGATCAATGTTCTCAATCAATCTTCATTATAACATGA
This sequence comes from Viscum album, assembly GCA_963277665.1. NCBI lineage: Eukaryota > Viridiplantae > Streptophyta > Magnoliopsida > Santalales > Viscaceae > Viscum > Viscum album. Next base: position 1,842,430,368 of record OY728163.1, on the reverse strand, counting down.
TTGTTATATTTTTCTATTGTGTCCATGTTTCCAATTCACGCCTTTTTTCTGTTATGTGTAAACCTAGGTATATATTACACTGGGTAACTACTATGTTTCCAACATTAATTTTTTAAAAGAAGTTTTAGTATTAATATTTTTTATTAGGTTTTCTTTGAATTGAACATTAAAGTATTAAAACTAAGATAAAACATATGAATTTTTAGGGATAAATTCAATTTAAATGGGGTATAATGTAACACCTTGAGATTTTGTGAAATAACTTTTTCGAATTAATTTATCCTTTCGATATTTTTCATTTCACGTGACACTGAAAATAGTTATATGTATTATATATATATTAAACCAATAATTAAAACATTAATTGAACAAAACACCAACATATATTTCACTACACACAACACTAACTTGTCTTTCACTATACACAACACTGACTTCTCATGCATTACATGCAACACTAACTTGGCGTATATTACACACTACACTGAGTTTCTACGATACAACTCTTTTTTGTTATAATTATTGAAAATAGATAATTGTAACATGTCCATTTAAATTAGTAATATGAATATTATTAACTAATTTAAAAATATTTTTATATTTATTTTATATAAATAAAACATATTGATAATGGAAAATATAATTTTTTGTAAAGTCATTATATGTTTTAAAAAACAATATTCTCAAATGAACTACTTTTCATATCCTTCTGTGAATAAGAAAAAAAATTATATAAATATTGAAATTTAATTTTATAAAATGAACTTTGTTTTTGAATTTATAATTCCAAAATTATCTTCTATGTAATTTTTGGGGTTTTTCTAAGAACATCATTTTTTGAAGAATAGTGAAAAATACTACATTTAATTAATAACAATATTTTGGTTTAAATAATTATTAATGATTAATTCTATATTAAATTTGTTCTAAGGTAAAATTATATCAATTACATATATTTCAATACAATTTAGGTTATTATAATCAATTTCACTTTCAAATTTACTATAAATACATAACAAACGTTTTAACATTTTTCTAATTTAAAAACATGTTATTTCATCCCATTTCCAGGATTAGATTTAAATTTTATTTTTACACTTATGTTAATTAAATTTATTTAAATGTATATAAAACATTATAATTAGTATAATATTTAGTTTCTAATTAGATAATGTTAATATTTTACCAAAAAATATGAATAAATGTGATTAAAATTAATCATAACCATTAAAGTCAAATTAAGCTTAATTATGGACTTAACCGTAATCATAATGTCCCAAATTGACTAAAAAAGTCCAAGACCCATTTAATGGACATATTTCTTCTATAGATCTTAAATTATGTATTTTTGGTGGTATTTTGTGGAGTTTTTATGTAATAACATGTGTACATCTAACTTGTTTTCAAAAATTCCATGTGTGTCCTTTTCCTTCCCTATAAATGGTCAACACCTCTCCCTCTTCTTCACACCTCTCAAACCACTTCAGTTTAGAAAATATCTTCAAAATACACTTTTAAAAATTCATAACTTACTCATATTATACTCTATGTGTGTATAAATAAATCCAAGGAATCCTTTGGTCACAAACCAAAAGGAGTTGCCTGATTAAGAGGCAACATCTTCTCCCAAGATTCTTTCTATTATTTTCCTTTCTCCACACCATAAATTTTATTAATTATATTATTTTATTACAAAACCAGTACCATTAATATGTTAGGATGTTTTTATTATAAATATTCTACCTAAACATAAACCAACATCATTCTAATTGGTAAAGAACATATTGTTTATGTCTATAGTGAAGTACCACCTCACTAAATGATGATTGTTTATTTTTCCATTTCCATCTCTCATGGTGGACATTATGATGTAAAATATGTTTATATATGTCATATAAGTCATTTATTATGTCTTTAATCTTAATTATTCATTTTTAAAATCTTACATGTTTACTGTCCATTTTTTGTAAATATGATAATTTCGTTTGAGGAGGTGTGGACTACCACCCCCTCAAAGTGATGTGATTCATTCTTACACTACATGGAATGTATTAATGATGAGTTTAGTAAATATATACGATATATATTTTATAATAGATATAATCTAATAGTGATTCATAAATATATATATATATATATATATATGTCTTTTACATTCTTTCTTTCAACATGACAATTAAACAAAAATATCGTTCATGCATACATAGGGCTTACTGTCTCCATGAACGGTGTATTCCATTTCATACTTATATATTCTATTGATTATTATAATAAAAAATATACTAAATATAAATTATATTTAAATCTTTTTTTATATAATTTAAATCATTTTATAATTATAAGTACCAAATATATATCAAATTAATATACATGTGAAAAACAAAGCGAATATTACCTGAAGTGAAAACCTATCATAGAATTGTTGAAAAAAGGGTAATAAAAATACATAATCAAACCCTATATTTTATTATAAGTTATAATATGTTTCTTTTATAAATTTATAATAAATTTAAATTTCTTATATAGGATTTTTGAATGATTATGGTGAGAGTTAAGACATAGTGTAGATACCTTCTTTATTCAACACTCAATTATTTTGTGTGTTGTTTGTACATAAAATGAATTTATTATATAAATATTATACCTAAATTTATGTGTATTTACATATCAATTCTTTGATATTTTTTATTTTAATAAATTTTCAAAAGTTACCAAATCAGTAAAGTAGTCTTGTCTCAAATTTCCTTCCTAGAGACACATGTTTTCTTATGAACCTATATTCTTCAACAAGGTGTCTATGATTAAAATTGAAACATTATGTCATGAATATACTTATTTAGATGATATTTTATGCTTCATTTAATTTCATTTTCTTACATTAATAGTATGATCCCAAGTAACCAAGTGGTAAATGTTTTTGAAACAATCTCATCGCTTTTCGAGATTGTAAATGATTGTGAATATTTTGATGAGATCTTATGATCAAAATCTCAATAAAACTCCTATGATTCAATATCCTTTATTTATTCAAGATATTTATTTTTATTATTACCATTTCCCACTATTTTTTACAAAATATAACTAAGAAATATACTTTTAAAAAAAATATGATTGTATCGCTCTCTTCGGTCAGAAATCGGGTTTTTTCCAAAAACATTCTTTCAAAATATATTTTCTAAAATGTTTTCAAATGATTGTTGAAGATAACTTTCAAGGGAAAAGGATTTTAAATTTTTTTAATTTTTTTAATTTCATTCATTATATTTTTTCAATTTTAATATAAATAAAATTGTTGTCAAAACATTTTCATGATTTCTCTATTGGTTTTCAAAGTATCTTCAATGAAACGGTTTTCAAAATATTTTCATGATTTGTTGATAAGATTTCAGTTTTTTTTCAATGAAATATTTTTTTAACATGTTTTGAAGAATATTTTATATATTTTCAATGAAAAATTATTTCAAAATATTTTCATGATTCATTTACAGGATTTCAAGGTAAAGGGTTTTGAAAATGATTTCAACCCTTATCTCTATGTTTCCAAAGTATTTTCAAAGAAACTAGATTTAAACATTGTTTTATTCTATAAAAAGTACCTTTTCAAAGAATAATGGATATTTTACTTAGTAAAATCATTCAAAATATTTTTCCATGTTAGTTTTAAACAAATATGACATCTGTTGATGTTAATCAAGACATTCAAGTAAATAATGAAAACATTTCATTCATATTCATTCTTGAATGGTTTATGTTTTGATGGAATAATTCTTATGAAACCCATTTCAGATCCATGAGCTGTAGGATTTTGAAACCATATTATCTTCAAGGATTATTCTTTGATGTAATAATTATGAAACCTATCTATTTCCCAAAGCTTATGATGCGATGAAATGTTAATGATACCAATTTCAATGTCATCAGTTTTGACTTGATGTTTATAAAACTCATCCCTTTTTATGAGTCATGATATGATGAATGTTTTTTTGCACTAGAAATTATGATTTCATTATGTACAGGTGTGTCCTATATCTCCCTCCAATGAATTGGGTAATGATAAATATGTTATGAGCTCAAAGGGGATGCATGATGGCATACTAAGACTGAAATAATAGGGTATATAGAAATATATCTCAAGACCAAAACAAGAGGGTATACATAGGGATATACCAAGCTGGAATATATGATAAATTCGAGGACATCCCAAGACCAAAATAAGAGGGTAAAAGGGTGGACATCCCAATATCGAAACAAGAGGCTAAACGATGATAAATCCCAATAGCACAAAAAGAGGTTACATGGAAGGACATAACAATCCTGAAACAAGAGGGTATATGGGTGGGAATCCCATGCCTAAAGTAGGTACATGGGTTATTAACCCAACCCTAACATATTACAAAGGCCTTGTTAGGTTTCCCTGATATAGGGTTTTTTTTTCTTTTGTTTTTTCCTCAATTACAAGTTTTTTTACTATGTTATGATTTCATGGATTATGTTCATAATTTCCTTATGATTAATGTCTTATGGATTGACAATATTTATTATGATATCGGATATACATGGTATGATTTTCAAAGGTTATAATCATGTTTCATACCCCTTTATTCATCTTATTCTTATGTATCTCCTTTATCTACCCTTACTGAGTATCTAATCTAATATATTTACTATGTATACTTTCTCAAAGTTATGTGGAATGTTTTTTGGTAGATGTACTGAAGGTGGAGATATTTATCGGAGATATTGAACATATTTCACAGTGATAGATTATTTTGTTTCTAATTTTCCAAAGATGCTAAAATAATATAGTCCTCAGGAATTTAATTTTGTAATATATTAAATATTCATCTAAAATGATGTAATATCCATGTATGTTAAACCTGGGTTGCTATAGGGAGAGAATTTTTTATTTACATAGAACATATGAGTCTCATGTTTTTTTCATGTAGAGAGACTTGAACATAATATCGAGGCATTGGTTAGAATTAATACAGGATTATGACATTGAGATAGTCTATACTATTGGGATGGGAAATGTGGTGATAGATTATTTTAGTATACAGTTCCAAGGTCATTTGGTATAGGACACATTGGAGGAGGTGAATTTCATAATGATAACCTTAATTGATGAGTAGGGTTCATCTTTTCATCAGTCGATGGTGTTGATTCCTCATATCCCCCATTTTGTGATAAATTCCAGGTTCTGTTTCATCGATTGTGAGGTATTACATGACCATATATCCTTAGGATATTCACTAGATGGAATTTTTGAAGGACGTAATTGTGTTATCCTTTTCAAGGGAATAATAGTTGTCTTAATCATGATGTATTATAATGTTATGATAGAGTTTCACACATATCATTTGGATATACATCCTAGTTTAGGGAAGATAAAACACACTATCTAGATTCCAGATGATATATTGGGGGAATGTGTGTTATACATCAACTGGATCTAGGAGTATCACTTTGTAGTGGTATAATTTATGTAAAATAATATTTATAACTCTAAAATCAGTATGGAACCTATTGAGGCCCCGTACAGGAGACTCTGCAGGTTATCCCTATGTTGGATTGAGATCGGTGAGGAATATCTTATTGGGTCATATACGGTATTGGAAATGATGGATAAGGTACAAGCCATCCATTATCATATGAGGACAGCTGATAGAATTCATAAATATTATGTAGATTAATATTTTATTCCATTGGTGTTTAGGTAGGGATACCACTTTTTTCTGAGAGTCTCCCTACGATGAGGATTAAGGAGATTCATCTAGGGAGGCAAGTTTCCATAGGTTTATTGGGCCATTCGTGGGTTGATGTGGTTTCCTACCACATTACCCAACCTACAGAGTTTCATTGGGTGCACAATGTCTACTATGTATCTTAGCTAAGAAGATATGTGAATGAACAAATGCAAGCTATTGATTTGGGAGATCCAGATATCAAGGATGGATCCACTTTCACAGATCACCTGATGGTGATTGATGAATGATGAGAGATTATTCTATTTGGATAGACCATTCCCTTGGTTCGTGTTTTTTGGCAGCATAGAGTCTTGAAGAAGAGCACATAGGAGTGGTAGTTCTAGATGTAATATTATTATCCCCAACATTTTATTTAATTTTTATTTTTGAGGAAAAAAACAATGTGGGGAATACTATTAAGACTAGTTTTTCTCCTTGTATGATCTTGAAATATATTATAGAGTTTTTTCAAAGACATGAATTGAGACAAATTGATATTTTTATTCTCGATGTTCCTGGAATTGATTTTATAAATATATTTAATATATTTTATAATGAACACATGGTTTCTTAAAAATAATGAAATATATTCTAAATAGAGTCTCTAGATAGGAAACTAAGACCACATTTGAATATGGAAAACTAGTTTTACCCAAGGTTAAACCTAAAGTGGGTCAGCACAATACGTTCTTATTAAATGTCCTCATGTGGGTGAATTCAGTAGATTATTTAAAAAATTATTTATTTAATAAATTAAATGATCCAAAAACTAATTATTTATAAAATATGATATTATAGTAAATCCCCATGGTTAACCACATAACCTTGGAATCTTGGAGAGTATAACTCCACATTCTTTATAGGCAAGTTGAGATCGGGAAACGATGAGCATCAAGATCTTGTACAATCAAGGAAAAGAAAAAGAAATTGATATTCCTAATTTATTGATGGTTGTGTACTCTAGCATTTATTGATCTAAATCGATGTAGGAATCATATTTTTTTGTTATTCCCATTAGGATTAAATTATTTATCTTCGTTAGTTCCATTTCTTTAATCTTCAATAAATTGATCCTTTACATTGACCAAATTATTGGGTGCCAATTGATTTTTAAACAAATCCCCATTATTCCATCTTTTCTTACCTATCTTATCCTTGATATAGTACATTGGACAATTACTATTATAAAATTATTGTTTCACTCTTATTATTTTACTTTCTCCCAATAATTCTTCTCATTCTTTGTTCTTGTCCTGTAGGGTCACAGTTTGACATTTCCTTGTGAGTACGAGTGTGATCAGAGCCCTTGATTCGTGGAGGATTCATGTAAAATAAATGGATTGAAGAATCAGTTATGTATTTATATATATTGAAGGATTTTGGTGATCCATTATGGATCTATAATCAAGTGAGGAAATGATTGATGACTGGAGATGCATCGGCACACAACAGGTTCTTATAGGTAAGCCAGATTTTGTTTTTCAGCCAAAAGATTATCAGAAATGATGGACCGAGGTGATTAACATCAATTTTGGGTGTTCAAATGGTGGGATTAATGGAAGTGGGTTCATAACTAGAATATTTAGATTATATCTCAATTTTTTTCAAAAAATCAGACTATGTGGCGTGTATGCTGATGAACACACATTGTGTGGTACCCCTATCATTTTTATGCTAGGGTTTTTGAAAAGTTAAGGATCACACAAAATGTGGCTAGGGTAAAAACCACGCTACCCTCCCTAGGTAGACATGTCAGGTGGTTGAAGAACATGGGTAGGACCCAGTGTGGGAGGATACATTATGTATAAGAGTACACTGAAACATGAAAGATTACAAAGCGTTTCCTAGAGTACATAGGTGGGCCCCCATGTAGTCAAGACACATCATGTGAGACATCTAAAAACCATATCTTAGTGTAAAAAAATTCCTTGTGATGGAATGTACGCTAACATGGATAAGAGAAGTAAAAAACAATGTCAGGTTCCCCTACATTACATGTACTTCCTTTTGAAGAACCTTCTATCTGGTGTATCTTCTATGTTTGGTTTCAGATTTTTTTTCCATGAGTAGGTTATCCTAATTTTTTTTTTCTTTTTAGAATGAGATGGTGAACTTGGTGGTGGATTTTGAGATATGATTCGAGGTGGTCAAAGTATGATGATAACTTAGTAGGTTCTCAACAATGGTAGTGATAAGAAATGATAATTAGACTGTAAATCACCTTCTAGGATAATGAATGAGTCCTTTACCCCTAAAGTGGAACCCTCCTACTAAGAAAGGGAATGGTTCATATAACTCAATATTCGAGCCCTCAAATTCATAAAATTCAAGATTCCTCTGTATTCTAATAGAGTGGAACCCTCCTATTATGATAGGGAATGTGTCATATATCTACCCCTTGAGCGAATCCCCCCTATTGGAACATGGTGTGTGTCATCTACCCCTAGAGTAGAATCCATATGTCGGGAAATTTCATCATTCCTCTATCTACCCCTCGAGTACACTTCTCTTTTCGGTACATGGAATTGGTCCTCTATATTCCCATAGAGTGGAAACCTCCTACTAGGACAGGGCATGGGTCATCTAACCCTAGAGTGTAACCCTCCTACTGGGACACGACATGGTTCATCATCCCCAGTAGGGGAACATTATTACTGGGATAGGGAATGGGTATATTGCCCATAGAGTGGTAACCTCCTATTAAGAGAGGGAATGAGTCCTCTATCTATACAAATATTTAGTGTAAACCACCTATCTAGATGGGGAATGGGTCATCTATCTATCTACATTGGGGAACCCTCAAATCATATGATAGAATGGGTCCTCTACTTAGATATTTTATCCCCTTCACTATGAGGAACAATGAAGAGGTGTGTCCATATATGTATTCTTCTAGATGAAGACGTGCAAGATATTGGGCATCATGGACAAAATTTGGAACTGATGGAAGATTCTTTTCTTGGGCTGGATAGTGAGACGGAGAAACCCTTTCTCTCTCACCTATGATTCTTTTATGAGAATATATACAAATCCTTCTTTTTGGATTTAGTTACATGCTTCATTTGGGTGGATATCTCTATTCTTGTCGTGTCTTTTACTATCCCCCATTAGGATTTTGGGGTGTCATACTTGGTTTGAATATAATCACCCCTATATTTTCTTTTCACACATTTTTCATGTCTTATAAGGAAAAAAGACTGGTTAGTGGTGATTATAGGTAATCATAGAGATACCTTGGTGAATTTGACTATGTACTATGGTTAGGACATAGAGATCTAGAGATGGGACCTTCAAGAACTCTACTTTTCTAGTTTTTTTTTCAGGTTGGGACATCTTTCTGGTTGGAAGTTTATTTTCTATTTTTACTTTTTAAAACTACATTTCATACTATTTTATTTCCTATAGGTATACTTGAATAATTTATTCTCTATATGTGGAATATTTAACTATTATTCCATTGAAATTTTTCATTTATATAGTTTTTATGCATATAAGTACTTAGAAAAAAGGACTGCCATATTACTTAGGCCATTTGGTGATTTTCTTCATCCCATAACATGTGGAGGTGGGAATGGTGTATTTTTTATATAGCCCCATTTGGTCATGACATGGCATGTTAGTTCCAAAAAAATCCAAGGAGGATCAATCATTAAAAATTTATATAGAAATTAATTTTAGTTCAAATGATATGATCTCATGAAGTGTTAGCTATGAAATTAAATAAAATGAAATATTGAATAACCATTATGTTTTGTGCATGTGAAATGTTTCTATGAAGAATATCCTTAGAAATCATGGTTGAAAATAAATGTGTTAGTAGGAAACTTATTCTCTATATTGACATTTTTTTTACATATAGGAATATAAATTCCCCTTGTATCACCATTTCAATAGTTCAAACATTGTGTTTTCAATTTAATGGAAGTTAAAGCTCTCAAAATGTGAAACATTAACTTTCACACAACTCACATAATCCAAAAACCACCATATATTCCAACTTTAGATAATTCTAAGTGAATTACCTCATTTAATTCATTCAATGCATTGGATCTTTCTCAAGGTGTCTCCCCCAATATCTTTTATATGATGAACACTTGGCATGAAAGGGAACAAAATCTTGTATAAGTCCAAGTTTCACGAAACTTCAATGTTTTTATAAATATATTTTTACCCCCCCCCCATTTGATGCATATTCCCCAAGTCGAACTTTCATGATTATTGAAGGTTCATGGGAACAAAATCAACTCAATATTGCCTCATATTTCTTACTCTATGTGAGTAGTAATCATTATATTCCCCTACACCCCACCCATTTGTATTTTTCATTATTATGTAAGTATCCATGCATGTTTCTACTATGAATAAGCCTATATAAATCCATTTTTGATTCCATTAATCAATGATAGGTACACCCATAACCTATATTCACCTATGTCACTTACCAAGTTAAACCATGCAGGAAGGACAAAGGGATAAGCACCAATATACCCCTTGATGTCAACCCTTACATATTAGAATCATTCTTACTAAATAAGGTTAAAATACATAGACCATTCCTTTCAAATGTTTTTTGAACTATTCAACTAAAATTATGTGGGGTTTTATTCCTAATCAAATAATATACGTAGGAAACCTATTTTAGGTTTAATATTTATATCATAATAGCCTTATAATATTATAACCATTTTAAGGCATGGAAATCCCAAAAAAACAATCACCTTCCTAATAGGAACCATTCCATAAAGAGTACCTACCTATGAGTATGTATTCTATATAGTATCCCCATAAGAATATAAACTATGAATTTACTGTGTGGGACTCTAAACCATGAGTTTTCCCAATATGAATCTAAACCATGTGTGTTAATCACCGTACTCTATATAATTATTATCCCCATTAGACTCTAAATTGTTTCCACTATTATATGGATTTCTTATGAGGATTCATATTTTCTGAATTTAATGAGAATAATATTCACTATTGGATGAGTATAGGATAACCCCCTACAACATCATCAATAACCAACCCTACCCTACGTATTGACTACATGTTTCCTTATATTATGATCATGTTATAAGTAAGGTGATGAGAATATAATTAAATATATTATAATCTTGTGATGCCTCATGTGATTAGAATGATATGACATATGTGATGATCACATGATATCATAGGTGAAAATCCAAGTATGCCACATGTGAAGAGCATTAAATTCTTTGTGTGATGATAAAAAAGATAACATATGTGAAGATATTTGGATTAATTATGTGATTGGAATAGGATTTACATATAAAATGGATAGATAATGTTAGATAAATCTATAATCAGATTCCTAAAAACCCAAAATGACTCATCATTTCAAATTTAACAGTGGTGTCTCTACCAATGTATCTAAAGACATAATAAAATAGTGTCCATAATGACATAGCATCTAGAGAATGATTCTTAAGAATATTCTAAATCTATGAGAAAGTATCAAATAATAAAAAATTCGTTTGAGGGTAATAATGACATCCCATCCTCCAATTCCAATCTTGGTGTTTTCATCATCACCTCGGTGGGGAAAAAATGACCACCATTGGGACGATAGAGTGAAATACTCAAGTCATAACAATTCATGATGTAGTTTAAGGAATCATCAATAATATAAAGAAAAAAAATAGATTGGTGAACCAAACAAGAATCACTTATAATTCAAAAATAATAGAATGAGTAACATTGGGTGTGATTGGAATCACAATAATAAAACATGTCATTAAACTTTGATTTAAATTCCTATAGAATTTTTGATATTGAACATAATACGAATGGTTCCCCCAAAATTGGAAATACCACCAGGGGAAATATATATTACCACTATAATGGTACACCAAAGCATCCATTATATAAAGCTTTTCTTTTTAGAGATATGGTAGTTTAATACACACATCTTTATTAAAGAATGTGATCCGAAACCAAATTTCAATATTTTATTAATTTAAATATAGGATATTAATTTCAATTTTAAAATATTTATATCAAAAATATCTTAGTGTGAAGTTTTGATATTTTTTAGAAACTTTTTATTTTTGGTTGAATAATTAAAATACCAATTTTATAAAAAAAATATCAATTTATGAAAATTAAATTAAATAATAATAAATTTAATGTTTATGAAATATTTTTTATAGAAAAAAAATATATTTAATATGTTATTTATTGATTATTAAAATATATTGTTGAAGTGAGAAATATATTCTTCACATTTCATAAATCTAAGTAATGTTTTTCTTCAAGTAAAAATTATTTCCAATTCTTCCCTCTTAATCTAGTATATAAAACTTTTCATTATTTTTTATTTTTTATTAAAAGAAAAGTTTGTCTCATTTTATTTATAGTAATCCAATTAATTCTATTGGAAAAAAATTATGCATTATTTTCCTGTAAATTCATTTTTATATATAGAACAAACATTTTTCTAAATAAACTTTATTTGCATTATGTTCACTCATATTAAAAATAATTAAATCCACTTGGACAAAAGGAATTTTTTAAAAAAATAAAATTTTTAATAATAATTTTTAATATTTAATAATAAGGGTAACTTATATTTTGGTCATAATAAATATTAAAAACTAAAAAATGTTTTTTCATGGTTAGGGTTAAAATGGGTTTATTGAGGGATAAAATTAAAGATAAGTGTAATATGTAACTTAAAAATGTATAAATATTAATTGTTGAATGTATTTAGACCTTATATTTTATGTCAATAAAATTTACATCCATTTGGCTCTACTATTAATAGAAAATTACTTGATGTTATTTGAATCATTTAATTAACTCCACATATGTTCCCACACACACTTATAAAAGGGAACATCCTCTACTCCAATATCCGTAAATATTGAGTGCTCCAGTTCAACCAATTCTTAATAAAATCCCTTTCTATCTTACTCCCCATATCACTTAAGATTTTTTTCTTCTATTAATACCACCTTTTAATGGATTAATGTGTAATCTAATGGAGGTCTCTTAATTAATAGGTAACCATATCTACTGATTCATTCCATATTTATTGTAATTATAATTCCACTAAATAAGTTGTATCTATCCTAAAATAATTTATTTTGATTAATTAATATAATTATATTTTTTTATGATTATGTTAAAACTATTTTCCATCTCATTAATGTCATATGGAAAATGAAAACATCACTCGTCCATTCGTACAAACTATTATCTACACATGGCGGTGGAATTAATTTTTCATGCCACATTACATGGATGGTAATTAAGATAAAACTAATGAATATATATTATATTTATGACATAATTATGATTATATAGATATAATATATCATTTACCATCAATCCCTTCTCCCAAATAAAAATGATAATGTTGGTCGTGTGTATGTGTGGACCACCACCTTTATGAATCGATGTGATTCATTTTTCAAATCCACCATTAATGGATTATTATAAATGTTTATAAAATAAATATATATGATATTTATATAATTAATAAAAATAACTTGATGATGGAACCATGATAAATCAGTAAAGTCTAAAACTACAAAAACAAAACTTACATGAAAAATGAAACAATAAATACTCAAAAAAGTCCCTTCTCATAAATGAAAATTAGTAAATTGTAGTTGAAATGTTATTAATAGATAATATATGATTTCATAATTATTTATATGGTAATTTTATAGAATTATAATAAATATATAATTTTTATACATGAGGCTAAAATCAATTGCAATGTAATCCAGACCTAAGCTATAATATTTTCATCTCAATTTAGCTTCATTGAGAATTATGTTATATTATGAACCTAATTTATTTTATGGTGAAAATATAATTACCATTTGAAATATAACATAATTATTTAAACATTTAAACCATATTTAAATTTTCAATTCATGTTTCCAATTTTAAGGAGTCTTGAGTGAAAATTTATTAATATCGTAATGATTTATCCCATAATCTCATCATTATTTGAGATTGTGTATGATTATGTTTCTATTGGGGAAATTTTATTATATTTATGTATTTAACATAATATATTTTCATATAATATAGTTATTTATGGAAATTTAATTATTTCATTTCATTTCAACTCTCAATGTAGTCCAAATTCAGGAAGAACATTTTTAAGAAAAACCTACATTGTTTTCATATTTAGTGGGGAATATTTTTCTTCAATATCCTTATTTTATTTAATTTGTTTTAAAGAATGTTATTAATACTTTAAATTATGTATTTATTTAATTTTTTACAATTATTTATTTTCTATAAAAAAATAAAGCAATCCTATTTTTATTTTCCAAATGAGGCACCTTTACCGAAGGTGTGAACATACTCTTTCATTTAATATTTATAAGAGAAACAATTTTACCATCATCAAGATTATTCATTTTCTTTAAGATTACTATGAATTTTTTTATGGATATTCTCAAATTAAATATTTTTCCTAATATTCTATAAATTTCTATATTTTAAATTTTTTATTTCAAATAAAAAAGGTTATATTTCCTAAATAAATGATTCAGTGATCTTTTAAAAATATTTTCATCTTTGATAATATAGTCTGATTACAATTACTCTTTATAGGGAGAATATTCTTAAAATAACGTCCACCATACTACTATGGATGAATTACGATCATGGTTTTTTTATTTACTTAGTAAAAAATTAACATTTCAAATTTTATCTTCTCAATAAAAAAAAATTTTATTGTGTATTGACTTTTTTTCATTAACTTTTTATAATAAATGATTTGGACTTAGTAAGTGATTTGGTTTTTCCCTATTATATATCCAACATAGATCAACATGTCTCATGAGAAAAACATGCATGGGTGTTTTTCATATGCATTATTTATTTATATATGATTTTTTTTACATAAATACTCAATGATGAGATTATGATGTCCAACATTATGCATTCTACCATTATGATACTATTTTTTATTATCCAAGTGATTATTTATGTTTCTAGGGTGTCTAAGTATTCATTCTCATTTTATTAAATTATTTTTATCAAATATTTTATTATATTTTATCTCTACCATGTTATTTGTTATTTATTAGTTCTATAATAGGATTTTTGTATGATTTCTCTTCTAGGGCATCTAAGATTTCCAATTATTATGTTTTCCTTTCCTCCAGATCCCATGAAGGGATATATGAATGATTTTAGGGATATAATATAATAAATAATAAATTTATCATAATAATTTTATGTTGTATTCCATGTTTTTAGGTGTAAATTAAGAATCATGTATGCATGTAGTCTCACAATAGTGCAAAACTATTTGATATTTCGGGATATGATCCCTTGTAGAATATTACAATATAGAAAAATAACTATTGATTTAGGGTTAATAGATTTGGTGTCTCCCCATTTGAATAATTATATTTTCAGTATAGTCCTTTGAAACTAGATTTAGAAATACATATATTATAGAACATAACCCTATTTTAGAATCTGAGGATAAGTGTAATTATATGATAATATAATAATGTTTTGGTAATTTTAATATTTCATTTTATCTAATATAATACATCCATTTATAGATATTTCCTTGTGGATGCAGTTGTGGCGTAGATTTGGCAATGGATAACAACTTTGAAGAGGTATGACTGGTTATTTACTTCATTATCTCGGAGTAACAATGAGAAGGCTTGTGACTACTCACTTGTCTATACAGTTGTGGGGGATATGATTTAGTTGATTCAAAGTCCCTTTATAATTTTTTTTAATTTTTTGAAAATATTTATACAAATTTTGGATATACCAAAATATACTATGTCTATGATTCTGAGATTATATGTCCCTATATTTTCAATTTTTTTTATTCATTACAACAATTTTAGAATTATATAGTATGATTTAAAATTCATAATTTTATGAACTAATTTAATGTATTCTATTTTTTATAATTGGTTCCAGGTAGAATGAAATAAAACTATTTTAATGCATGTAATATTTATAGTTCCCCCATGGGAAATAAAATGAATTTGGAGCTTTAGCTTGAGTTGGAGCTTAGAAAATTAAAACAATATTGGGGTAGCTGATTCAGATTATGAAAAATAACCATTCTTATATGGAGTATCCTCTTGATTTCTATGATGGTGCAATATCATATGAACATTTCATGAGATAGAATCCATTTTCAATAAAGAGGACAACAAATCCATTATTAATTGAGAAATTTATCATGTCCCTTGAGAATGTATTTCTCTTTATGGGAATTAATTAAATAGATAATGTTATCGTGTAATTTTATCTTCTTAAAGTATATGTTGATAAATAGTGGTCACTGATCTAGAGTACTATTTTTTTATAATCAATAAATAGTATGGTGTAGATGGAATTCAAGAATATATTAATCAAAAAATACTTTTCTTATAAGAAATGAGTTCATATAGAGAGACAATTACTTCATCTAAAAAAAGGATAGAGAAATATTCTTGACCATAAATATAAATTTATAAGGTAGAAACTCATGATGTAGATTTTGTTTGAAATCCAGTGACTATGATTAATCATTTCCTTAAAAGGATAATTCCTAGCTTTCGAATGGATTTATCCTCTGGTGAATATTTATCATATGAGGATATAATATCAATTTACATTAATACATAGAGAAAATTCTACAAGTATTATTTTTTCTAAGGGGAAAAAGAAAAGAAGTTGTAGCTTTAGAACATTGGAATAAGAAATATAAAAAAAGGGAAGAAGGGAAGGGTAGAATTTTCAAATTTTAATAATTTTGGAAATAAACATCATGGAACATTCTTAAAGGTAATATGATTTTTCTTTAAGTGTGGAGAGAATTTCCATCAAGATCATGATTCCTAAGGAAATAAAGATGTTTTAAATTTTCAACATATAAACTGTAATCATATGGGGAACTATTTGAATTAATTCCTTAAGGGACAATGATATTTTCTAAAAAATGATAATGGATAAAGTCCAAGATTATGTGATCACTACAACTATCATTGAATTTCGTAAATATGTAGTGGAAGGTATATTTATTATAGCCACAAATTTCGCTAATGCATTATTTAATTATGGAAGTTTTCAATCATTTTTATATTCCATTTCGTCTAATAAAATTGGATATTTCCTTAATAACATCCTTGTGGAAATCTTTCTACCATAAGGATATATAAGTTATTCCCCATTATGACACATATACTAACCCTAATTTTAAAATTTATTATTATAATGAGAGGGTTTATTATTAAGATAATTATATTATGTTATGTGATATAGATATGGAATACCTAATATTTATAGAGGATACCACATCATCTAAATCATTTTTGAATACACCTCCAGTAGAACTCCCTAGTAATTTCTTTTGTAGAATATGAATTGTCACAAACCAACCCAGATCGACCATGAACCGATCACTCGAGCCGGTCTGGGACATGGCCCGAGAAGCGTTCCCGATCCTCTCGGGCTGGCGACAAGCGCCTGACAATCAACAGAGGCTGTGTGAATGATTTCTCCCAATACAAATAAATAAAAAAGCCTAAATAATAAAGAACAACACAAAATAAATAAACTGAATAAAACAAATAATAGAAAATAAAGATAACTAAACTCGACGTCTGAACTAACTTCGTATGATCTAATGAGTCACTCTCCGACTCAACGATCAAGCATCGCCCAAGGCGAGCACACTCAAGTTGTAGCCTACACAAACACTAAAAATAGAAAATAACTATAGGATTGAGTATTAAAACTCAGTAGGCTAGCCCGATATCTATTCCCAATGCACTAACTTTAAAATAAAAGAAACTGCATTTCATGTTTGAACTAAAATTCATAAAAGTATGGTTTTCTAAATATTTTACTTAAAAGAAAAGTACGAACCATTTCACTTAACCATTTTCAAATCTTGATTCATTTAATTATTGTCAATGGATTCATAGAAAGGGAAGGTGATGTTAATATTTTTTGAAACAATTACAAATAGGATTAGACACTTCCATTTGAAAAGCATTTTTAGAAATGTAATCAAAAAAAGTTTACCACTTTCCAAGGAAAACAATAAAAAAACTCAAAAAAGAAATCACACAGCAAGGGCAATTTAGGTATACATATAAGCATCATAATCACTACTGCAAGAAAAAAAATCCGAATAGACATGGATGAACTTAGGAGATCAAGAATAAATTAGAAGACACCAACACATAAGACCTCATCCTCATTGACATGTCACACACGATGAAATAACAATTCTCAATATTCTCGACCATCCTTTCTTAGGCCGGCCGAGGGAAAATACCATAGTAATAAACCCAATATATCCACTAAATATGGGCCAATAGTCGGTACCATAACCTACCAGGGCAACAAAAATTCATAGAATATGTTCTCAATATGCTATATTTGAATGTCTAAAGTATTTCGAAAGGGGGTGAGCCAACCGATTCCAGTCGAGCATCCAATCACATACATATATATATATATTATAATAATGACAATAATTCACAACATGCATCATCTCAAGACACTCCATGGGACAACCTCTTGCCTTTAAACCATTTGAGCACCCTGGAGCCTCTAAGTGTGGGCCTCCCAAACAATCCATCGTAACCAAGGAATGAGAGCTATCCTAAGAGGGTTTTCATCAAAACAACTTCATCATTTTCCATAAAGTGCCAAACAAGCATTTTACACATTTCACAATCACCACTTTTGAAGGATCCAAAACCAGTTTGAAACCATTTAAGGGGCCCCAAAATAATACTTTACAAGCTTCCAATATTTTTATAAAACCAAACCTAAACAATTTATTTTTTCCAAATAAACCGTAGGAGCCAACTGGGAAATCTATGAGTGACACATGAAACATTTAATAAAATAGTTTCCATAAAATATCAACTAGGTGAAAACACCAATATCATGGTGTGAACCTATTAAAATTGATAATCCAGGTGAGAAATAAATAAAACATTTAATTTAACAATTGGTGTGTGCAAACATAACAAAACAAATGCATTTTGCACACAACAAAAATTGTATTATATATTTGAATAATAAATTGATTAATCACAAGTTGCATAATAATATTTAGTATATATATAGGGTGAAAGCAGTAGGAAATAGATGAAACTTAAATTTTTAAAGCAGTTCAATAGGAACTTACCTCGAGATCAAAGTGTGATGACAACGCAACCTCGGAACCAAGGCGTGATGATGACGCTCACTTGGAAACACCTCGCGAGGGTTCTAAAAAGTCAAAACAACCCAAAAAAACACTTAATTAATAAAACCCCTAATCAAAAAAAGGTAATATATATATATATATATATATATATATATATATATCTAATATAAATATAAAAGGGTCATAAAATATATAGGTACCAATGGGGGGGAGGTTGTGACTGAAAATAGACTGCTAGTGGGATGGTCTGGGCAACGTCGGCAGGGTGCAGGTTTCGAAACAAGGCAACGCGGGAAAGGCAGGTTGTTGTGCTCACAAGTAGAGGGTGCGCCGACAGGGTACACACTGGCAGGGGCGTGCTCGGGAAAAGGAGAAGGTTTCCTAGTCGGGTAAAAGGTGTCGGACTAGCGGAGGGCGTCTGCATGGCTTGATGCAGTCCGACCGAAGGTGGCAGTGAGGGCCGCTGGACATCGTTGGTGCGAGGTGGAAGAGGATGGGTGTGTGCCAAAAAGGATGAATGGAGGGAGGGATAATAGTAGATAGAAGAAGAAAATAGGAGCCACCAAAAACCCTAGAGAAAAAGAATAATAAAATTAGAAAAATAATAATAAACACAACAAAAGAAAAAAGACAATTAAAATTGTTATAACTTAATAATAATAATAATATTATTATTATTATTATTATCAACAAAATAATAATAATAATCATAATCATAATCATAATATTAAAATTAACTCATAGATTCATTTCATTTATAGGATTTATAATAACAAAATAATAATCATAACATTAACAATCCTATTCATAAAATTTAATAATGATTGTAATAACTATAATTGAAATTCTAATAGCTTAATAATAATATCTTTTAACCTCCAATAATAATAAAAAAATTCAAAATAATAATAACCTTGATAATAATGATCTTAAAAATCTCAATATTGTTGATATTTATCACTCATAAATATGTACATAATTTATGAAAAAATTAATAATAATAATAACACAAGTACCTGCACGGGTACCTAGATTACCACACGGCTCCCACTAACTGTGTGGTTCCCACACACTGACCTAAAAATAACAATAACATGATGATAAAATTAAATCTAATAAAAGTATTTATTTAATTTTATTAATAATAAAATTACATAATTTAGTTTTCATCGAAAATAAAAATATAAAAAATTATAATAACCATAAAAATCATAAATGATGAAATAAATTAACATTTAATTATCCACATATGAAATGACCATGTAGTTTCCTTGGTTAAGACACACGGCGTCATGCTTTGCCCGTGCGTCCAATGACATCGAAGCCAAGACATGCACTTTTTATCAGAAACTTGGAAACTTCATCTGGGAATCACTCCGGACCCCGACAAAAATATTTAAATGCGGAATAATGATTAATATAAAATAATATCATAGGTTGTGGTGTGACAATCCCCCCCCCCAACGCTTTCCGCCCCTTGAAATGAACCACCCAATCCAGCCAATCGATCAACACATAAGGATTCCACATAAACATGATCCATCCTCTTAAGTTAAGGACATTCCAGCGACCACCAACAGGACTCAACCTCATTGTCGGAAACATATCACCAGAAGATGGGTGGTCTAAGTAAACTCTCCACCATAAGAACTCAACTAGATTTTTCTAATGACTTAAGAGGATACCTAGAGAGACGGTGGGTCTCCCCACCATAAAGAACCAACCTACTAGCGACCAAAAAGAAATCCAACTTAGACATGCACTAGGCCTTGCTCGAGATAAAAGAAACATAGTAAGAACCTTCAAACCACTGACTCTCATCCGAAAGGGATGACAGCTGGACATAAAACTCTATGTGAACCAAAAACCCTAACCCCATGGGAGAGGGGGAGGGCCCGAGGATTGGATCAATGAAACTATGACGAACAACTACTCATGACTCACTGCTTTGGGTTGGACACAAACCAAAGTCGCAACTGATTCACATGGGTGGTCCACGCAAGGCCACTAATTGACACCTCACATCGAAAAAATGTATAATTACTGTAATTGCACGAGGGATAAGCCCATCTCACTCCTTGCAACAATAGAGAATTTACATATAGAAACACTTAAATTGTTTCACCACACGATAGTGGCATAACCTTAACCAGACTCCTTAAAATTCCATGAGATTCCTGACTATGTGCTGGCTTCACTCCGAGGCCTTTTAGATAGAGCTCTAATGGATGAAGCATTTTATTCCTCGCAGTTAGGTTATGATAATACCAACAACATACATCTTTTGATCTGACAGATGAAAGGACAAAAGTTTAAAATAAAACCATGCTAGAATTGAAAACTGGAGTTCATCAAAAGACCCACGACATTCCTATACATGTCAAAACCCAAAACACCATTAGCACAAATCCAATGATAAGATATCCCTTACACTAGAAGGAAACCTACACATGAATATTTAAACAAAAACCTAATAGCACATCACTTCTAAGAACTTCCTCTGCGACACTTTCTAGCAACGCCATGACAGAATCGCTGCAAGTGACCAAGGCGTCCACATGCCTAGCAGGGCTTCGGAGAACTTGGGAACAACGGATTCTTGTAACCCAGCATGCCACACTAATAACACACGAGGATATCTCACTCCAAATAGGTTGATGAAAGACCATGAGGCCTCTTGATTCCGTAGCTTGCTTCATCATCTTTTGATTTCTTACTTGTCTTCTTGCCAGAATCTTCACAACTGCTCATAGGGATCGAAGGAGGGAGGACTACTTCGATCACTCCTACCATCGTTACTTCAATAAGAAAATATTGTCTCACCACATCTAAAAAAGATGTTAGGGTGGACTCTGACACCTTCGACTGTAGATCAGGGTGGAGATCCACCTCGAACCATCGAGCCTTTATGGGGTCATCTTTGGCATACCCTGAATCATAAGGGACTAGTTCTACAAAGCGTTGGAAATATTCCCATAGTGATATGTCATCCCGCTGCAGACAACACATATCCATGCCCATTCTCTCCCTTTATTCATCAGAGAAATGCTGAAGAATGGAAAAATCCTTGAATAACTCCCATGTAAGCTCTTTATGGGGCTTGTCCCGAGACGCTGACTTCCACCACATCCACGGTGAACCTTTATGCAGGAAGGCTGCAAACTTGACCTTCAATGACTCGGGAAACTCAATGAGGTTAAATTACCTCTAAATACTCCACATCCACTCCTCCAGCATGGAAGGGTTCGATTGACCATAAAATATAAGTGCATTTAGCTTCTGAAACTCAAGCATAAAATCCTTAGGTTGATCAAGCATACTACGATCACCCATCAAAGCTTCAAGGGAATAGATGCTAGATAAAAAGAGTAAAGAACCAAATCAAGACCAACTCAATAAATAAAAATCCCCAAAGACAAACATTTCATATATGAAAATCCCTAAACATAAGATAATGAGCCATCATAAAATCAAAACATCTATTTTGAAAACATCTTTAATTTAAAACAAGCCTGGTGGGTTAAACCCTTGCCATTGGTATTCTTTAGATTCTAAATCACATGCATGTATTTGTGCCACCTCGGGCATCCTATCTTCCATACCATACATCCTTTATTAATCCAACATACCACTATGCAGGTGAGCACCCCTAGGAATGAAAAGGACAAAACAAAACAACTTCATTTTACAAAAATAGTTTATTCATCACATTTCCTTTAAAACAATAATTAAATTAAATATGTCATTTCAAAAAACCATTTTTCAAAACCAATTTATTTTTCCTAATAAAAATAACTTCCAAAAGTCAGAAGACACCCAAAATAACTCAAACAGGGAACTAGTGTTGGTGGTTGACTTGACCATATGGTTGGCGGCCATATTCCAAACACGCCGCCCACGCAGAGTGCCATTTTTGGACCATGCCCCTAAATCCACACAGATTGTCAGGTCGTGCGGCATAGGAGGACTATTATCCCAACTCCCTTTTTCATATCCCAATAGAAAAACATTTCCATAAAAACCCAAATAATATTAATTAAACCGGAATTCCCCTAGAATCCTAAGGATCCGAACGAGAAAGAGTTTGTGACGCTCTTCCCGAACCTACCCCTTGAGTCCAAAAAATACTATGCCATCTACCTTGACATCCCAAATAACAAAGGGCACTTTGAAAAGTGAGGTCCTCTAAGAGCCGACCTCCTATGATACCATTTTGTCATGAACTAACCCAGGTCGACCCTGAAGCTATCACCCGAGCCAGTCCGTGACATGGCTCGAGAGTCATTCTCGATCCTCCTAGGCTAGCGAAAAGAGTTAGGGCATCAACAGATGCTGTGGGAACTATTTGATAAAATTCAAATAAATAAAGTAGAATAAATAATAAAGAACAATGAAAAATAAATAAACCGAATAAAATGACTAAAAGAAAATAAAGCTAACCAAACTCGATGTCCAAACAAACTCTGTACGAGCTCGCGAGTCACTCTCCAACTCAATAATCAAGAGTCACCCAAGGCAAGAACACTCAAGTTATAGCCTGCACAAACACTAAAAACAAAAAAAGAGCTATTGGCGTGAGTATTAAAACTCAGTAGGCTAGCCTGATATCTATTACCAATGCACACACTTTAAAATAAAAGAAACATTATTTCATGTTTGAACAAAAATTTATAAATGTATTTTTTTTCTATATATTTAATGTAAAAGAGAAGTACAAACCATTTCCCTTAACCATTTTCAAATGTAGATTCATTTAATTAGTTTCAATGGCTACTTAGAAAGGGAAGGTGATGCTTATATTTTATTAAAAACATGTACAAATAGGATTTGACACTTTCATTTGAAAACCATTTTTAGAAATGTAATCAACACCAGTTTACCACTTTACAAGGAAAAGAATACAAAAAAATAGAAAAAATAAATCACACAAGAAGGTCAATTTAGGTATACATATAATAATCATAATCAATACTATAGGAAAAAAAGATTAATAGACACGGGTGAACCTAGGAGATCAAGAATAAACCAGAAGACACCAATACATGAGACCTAATCCTCGTTGACATGTCACACACGATGAAATCAAAACACCCAATATGTTTGACCATCCTTTTCAGGAAGGCCGACAGAAAATCCTATTGTAAAAAACCTAATATATCCACCTACTACAGGCCACTGGTCAGTACCATAACTTACTAGTTCATCAATAATTCATAGAATATTCTCTTAATATGACGGATTCCCATGTCTGATGTATTTGGAAAGGTGGTGAGCCAACCGATGCAAGCTAATCATCCAATCATATACATATATATATATATATATAATAATAATTCTCAACAAGCATCCCCCAGAGCCACTCCATGGGACAACCTCTTGCCTTTAAACCATTCGAGCACCCAAGAGCCTCTATGAATGGGCCTCCCAAACAATCAGTCGTAACCAAGGCAAGAGATCTATCCTAAGAGGGTTTTCATCAAAACAACTTCATCATTTTCCATAAAGTGCCAAACGGGAATTAGACACATTTCACAATCACCACATTTAAAGGAACCAAAACTAGTTTGAAACCATTTAAGGGGCCCCAAAATACTACCTCACAAGCTGCCAAATTTTTTATAAAACCAAACCAATCCAATTTATTTTTTTCAAATAAACTATAAGAGCCAACCGGGAAATTTCTGAGAGACACTAGAAACATTTAATAAAATAGTTTCCATTTAAGACTCAACCAGGTGAAAAAAACAATTTCATGGAACGAACCTATTAAAATTGATAACCCTGGTGAGAAATTAATAAAACATTTTATTGAATAATTAGTGTGCGCAAACATAACAAAACAACGGCATTTTGTACACACACAAAACCGAATTATATATATGCATAATAAATGGACTAATCACAAGTTTCACAATAATTTTTTACATATATGTGTGTGTGTGTGTGTGTCGCAAATAGGAGGAAATAGATGAAGCATAAATTTTTTAAGCAGTGCAATGGGATCCTACCTCGAGATCAAAGTGTGATAACAAAGAAACCTTGGAACCAAGGTGTGACGACGATGCTCACTCGGAAACACCTCGCATGGGTCCTAAAAAGTCAAACTGATTGCAAACAACACTTAATTAATAAAACCCCTAATGAAACCTAGGTTATATAAATATATATCAAATTGAAATATCAAAGGGGCATAAAATAATTAGGTATCAACGGGGGGGAGGTTGCAACTAGAAACAAACTGCTGGAGGGTTGGTTAGGGCAATGTCGGCAGGGTGTGAGTGTCGAAACAAGGAAACGCCAACATGGTGGGTTCTTTCGCTCACAAGTAGAGGGTGTACCGGTAGGGTATGCACCAGTAGGGGGTACTTTGGAAAAGGAAGAGGCTAGCCGGTCGGGGAAGAAGTGTCAGACCAGTGGAGGGCGTCCACATGGCTAGATATTGTCTGCCCCGGGGCTGCGGTGAGGGCTTCCGGATAGTGGTTGTGCGAGGTATCCAAACCTGGGTGTGCACCGTGGGGGATGAATGGGTGGATGGATAATAGGATAGAGAATAAGAAAAAAGGAGACACCAAAAACCCTATAGAAAAAGAAAAAAATAATCATAAAAACAAAAATAAACACAACCAAAGAAAAAAACAATTAAAAATTTTATAACATAATAATAATAATAATAATAATAGTAAGAATATTAATAATACTAATACTAATCATAATATTAAAATTATTTCAAAGATTAATTTCATTTATAAGATTTATAATAACAAAATAATAATCATAACTTTAAGAATCCTATTCATAACATTTAATAATGATAGTAATAATAATAATAGAAATTCTAATACCTTAATAATAATATATTTTCACCTCTATTAATAATAAAAAAATTCTAAATAATAATAACCATGATAATAATGGTCTTAAAAATCTCAATAATGTTGACATTAGGCACTCATAAATATGCACGTCATTTATAAAAACATTAATAATAACAATAATAACTCAAGTAGCTCCATGAGTACCAGGATGACCGTACATATCCTGCAAACCGTGCAGTACCTGCACACTGACCTAAAAAATATTAATAACCTGATGATAAAATTAAATTTAATAAAAGTATTTATTTCATTTCAATAATAATAAAATTAAAAAATTTAGTTTTCATCCGAAATAAAAATATTAAAATTCTTAATAACTATAAAAATCTTAAATGATGAAATAAATTAACATTTAATTATTCAAAGATCAAAATTCCACATAGTTTCCTGGATAAATCTTTTCAGTGTTGCAATCTACCCATGCGTCCAACAACGTCGAAGCCAAGACATGCACTTTTTATCAGAAACTCAAAAACTTCATTCGAGACTCACTCCAGACCCCAAAAAAAATATTTAAACGCAGAAGAATGATTAAAATAAAATAAAATCATAGGTTGGGGTGTGACATGAATATTAAAAACCTATGAATGAGATTGTTATCCATATAATAAATGATATACATATTATTAAAGAATAAATTGATTTCTTTACAAAAGAACTACATGGATACCCACTAGAGTAATAATTTGAGTTCATTATTGATGTTATACCGGATGAAAACCCTATATCTATGACTCACTAGAGGATGGCCAAAATGTAATTAGTGGAACTTAAGAAACAACTATGATATTTGTGTCATAAAGGATTTAAAAACCATACTATTTCATGAATGGTATCCCGTGATATTTTTATAAATAAGAAAGACGGTTCAATGAGTTTGAGCATTTATTACAGGTAAATAAATGGAATTCTCAAAAATAACATGTATTATCTTTAATACATTAGTGTATTATTTAATAAACTTTGGGGATACCAAATTTTATAAATAATGATCATTGTTAGAGGTATCATCAACTACAAGTAATGAAGGAAAACATTCAAAAGATATTTTTTTGAGTTACAGACATTATGAATTTCATGTAATTACAATTGGATTGACTAATTAACCATATATTTTGTATGGATATTGTGAATATATTATTCATGAATTATCCATGTAATTTCATTATGGTATTAATTTATTATATCTTAATATAATCTAGAATATATTAGGAATATAATATTATATTTTGAATCATTCTCAAGAATATTATATAAAATAGGATAAATGGAATATTTAGAAAATGAGGAAATTATTTTTAGGAATTTTTTTCTCAATATATTTTATCAAATGATCCCATATTTTTTATCCTTTATAGACTGGTGGTTATGGAATTTTCAACACCAATTAATATAATCAATCTATAATGATTTTATTGATTACCAATATACTATCGATGATATGTTCAAAAATTTTGTTGATTAGTTTACTCGTTAACCATATTGACATGTGAAGGGGTTAAGTTCTTTTGGTTAGAAGAATATATAGTTCTTTTTAATATTTAAATAGGATATTGGTCAATGTACTGATATTTAATTTACAATTGATATTATATAGATTATATATATATTAATTCGTCAATGAGAGGACTTGGATGTGTCCTTATACAAAATCATAGGGTTGTTTTTTATGAATCAAGGTTGTTGAAGAGTCATGAACAGAATTTTCTAACCCATAATCTTGATCTGAAAAATATAATATTTTCATTGAAGATAAAGATGTCTTTCCATTATTGTAAAATATTTTAAATATATATTGATTAATGAAGATTGAAATAAATATTCTCATAGAAATACATCAATATGAGGTAAAATATATTGTTATATCCTCTCAAGGAATAATAATTCTCAATACACTACCACCCTAAGAAGGAAAATAATGTGTATGGTGAATTGATAAGAAACCATCATCAATTTTTTGACATATAAGATTATTAAAAAAGATAACATATTAATATATTTAGTAATTATGTATATGGGAATCATTAAGGAATTGGAAACATCACTGATATTAGAAAATATTTCAAGCCACCCTTATTGGGGAAAATAAAAAGTTATAAACATGACAATGAAAATATTAAAAAGAAAAGAAAATAATTGAGTGGTGGGAAGTTGTAAAAACATATCTTCAAAGATGGAATTTAAAAATTTGGAAAGAATTTTTATGTTCCATATATTCAAAATCCAAAAAAATTATTTGATATATTTCATAGATCAAATTTCTCATGACACCATGGTAGCACAAAAATTTATTAGGATTTTAAGGAAAACATTTTATTGGATAATGTGAAATGATAGATTATAGACTGTGTATCAAGATGATAAAATTTTCAATAGGTAATGTTTTAGAGACAACATCTTAAAGGATTCATATAATCTATAATTATTCTTCTACGTAAATGGGATTATATTGATATTTACTTTGTCACTATATTTTTATGGACTCCAAAAAAGAATGATTCCATATGGGGTAATGTTAATCAACTAACATAATCTAAATATTACCCACTATATGGGAAGATATACCTCTTGATTTCCTAGTGAAACTCTATACTAAATAATTTTTAAAACTTCACAGTACTCCACATTTTATTTTATCTAATCATTATATGTCGTATATATTGAAAATCATGTGGAGTCTTTAAAAGGATCACTAAACTGGCCTATATTTGAGCAACACCTATATTAAAAAAACTAATGGATTTATTTAAAGTAATATTTAGATAATATAATATATATTTCTTTCTTTCTCAATTTAAATTCATGTAATTCGGTATCAATATTTACCTTTGTTGAATTTTCATACTATAATAACTTCCATTAAAGCATTCAAATATAATGGTATGAGTTATTCTCTGAAAATAGGTGTTATAATTCAACTTGTTGGGATGAAGCTATTGAATAAAATATTGTAAAAACATATCTTATTTTATAGATAACAATTAAATTATATCTATTATAAGACCTTGAGACTTCTATACCTATTTTCTTTTAAATAAATTCAATTTTTTTGATATCTTGTAATGTAAAAAACATTGTGTTTAAAAGAAAATTTTCTATTAAAATATTAATTAAACATGAAAATAATAAACAAGATGTTATTTTGAAGGGTATTAATTGTGATACCTAAAAGTTCAAAATTATTTTTATCTATTTATTAAAAATAAAATAAGTATAATTTAAAATAAAAAGAAATTTTTTTTTTAAATGTATTTTTTTCTAAAAGGTAGTTTTATGGCGCATTGCACGCATAATTAATAAATATTTTTTTTACCACTATTAGAAATATTATTTTATAAAATGAAAATAATTTTTGATATCATAATATCAAAATTATCTTAGATTTATTTATTGGGATTTTTTTAAATGTTTTTTTATGAATAGTGAAAGATATTGATTTTTATTTAAAATTACAATTTTAAAAATAATTTAAAATGTGAAATAACATTTTTAATATCTTTCCATTTAAAATTAGTTCAATTATATTACATGTTAAAAAATTTATGTTATTATAATAAATTTAAATTTAATTTTGATATTAAAATTTTCTATACTTATGATAATTTTCTTTTTGAAACCCTTCTTTTAATCGCATCAGTGCATATAATTTCAATTTAGATTCTAACACTTATATGAATTTAACTTGTGAAAATAGATTTTATATTTGGAATCATAATAGTTTATATTATCAAATAAGTTCAACTAAATTTTTTTAATAAATAACATTGAAAAAGGGT
Organism: Viscum album; assembly: GCA_963277665.1. NCBI lineage: Eukaryota > Viridiplantae > Streptophyta > Magnoliopsida > Santalales > Viscaceae > Viscum > Viscum album. The sequence goes on along the minus strand of OY728163.1, from coordinate 1,842,400,796 downwards.
TAAATTAATTAACTTGATTAAGGTAAAAATGGGTTTAAGAGGGTTTAAACTAAAATGATATGGGTTAAAATGAAATAAACACTTGACTAAAAAGTATTTAATGGAAAATAATTGACATTATCATGTATAATAATCAATAATATGCAGTTCAGGAACCTTTTTTTGAGTGATAACATTGGTACACCTTTTTCCGTTTAAAAAGCACAAGTGGGTCACTCACCTCGGTTATAAAAAGACACACTCTCTCCTCTATTATTCACACCATACAAATCTATTGGTTTGAAAAATACCTACCAGAATAACTTAAAAAAATTAATAACCTCATATTATAAGGATTTTTTCCATTAAATATATTCTTGGAATACTTTATGTATAATTAAAAAGGGGTTGTCCTAGAAGAGGTAAAATCCCTAACTCTGGGTTTTTATATTATTTATAATTACAAATCCTTAAAATATTATTAATTTATTATTATATAATAAATAAAGTATCTAAAATATTTTAATATGTTATTATTTTATGTTAATTACCTATGTACATCTCTTCTTCCCTCAAATGGGAAAAGAAATCATCGCTCGGGTGTACGATAGACTACCACCTCACGAACTGATGTCACTTGTTTTCCATAAAAACATCTCACAGGTGAGTATAATGATTAATATAATGTATATTATTTATATTTATAACATAAATACACCTATTTATTCATTATATCATATAATACTTTTTTTACATTCCATTCTATAGAGTATATGTTAACATTAATCAAGTGTACGTATGACAACCCTGATTTTTATTGCACAGTAAAACATAATTTATTAAATAAACATCACTGCATAAAACATAGAACATCAAGAGGTATAGTGTCTTTGGGGATTAAGATCATTACATAACAACTGAATACATGAAATACAATATCTTTATTGAAAACTTCCTTTACATGACCACTACATTCCCTCGTACATAAAGGCATATCAATATAGCACAAGCGAAGAGGTTTGACAAACTCCAAAGTCTTTGATTTAGGAGGAAGTGGGATATTGGGTGGGTTTATATAGGAAAGGGGAGGGAATTTTTTATTATTTAGGTTTGGCACACCTCACATTAAAATAATCAATACCACAAACCAGCCCATGGTATTTTCCCATGGATTTTTCCAAAGGGTAGTGGAAAATAATATTTTATAATGCCAAAGTCTAATCTTCTTAGAAAAATGTGGTTGGTTATGTGGAGGTGAGTCACACTCCCAAGGAAAACAATTTAAAAAGACCAAATGTTTAATAAGTTTTGAAGGGTCCACTAAATCTTTGTAAAATAAATCAAAAAAAACCCAAAATCAAATTATTTTAATGGTAATACATATATTTTACAAACATAATGTTTATATTATTTTATTACGTCACTATTGGGTCATTATGAGGTCATAAAACACATTACATATTTAAACGGTATTTAATTTTTACTCAAAAAATTGATTGTCTCAGAAAATTATGAGAAATTCACCATTGGATAATTTTGATGTCTTGATTCCAGAAAAGATATTAATTTTATCTAAATAATTTTATAAATATGTTAAAAACCAAAATTTATCGTAAATTCATTGGTTTAGACAAAAATGGCTTTCAAACCTTAATAAAAATTTCAATTGCATTCATAAAATTATATGATCATTTATATTTAATAAAAATTAATTTAATAATAATATTATTATTTTATAAAAATATTATTTAAATAAAAAATACGTTAATTCATAAAAATATATTTCGTAGTTGAACATTAACTAAAAATACTATTTGTGATTTATAAAATATTTACAAGGTAACAATAATAAAATTATATTATATTCATTATTATATACAAAAAAATGTACATAGCCATAGTACTAGGGTCCTGTTAAATAACCCCTTAAAACGCCTGCATAAGACCGAAGGGTGAGGTGTGCGATGGTGACAGACAATTGTGGTGGCTCGGATATCATCACTTGAGTGGTAATCTCTATCAACTTCCTCTTTTCCAGTAGGTGGTTCCGCTCAAGCTTAATGCGTTCAAGATCATCTGGAGATTAGTCAAGAGCGAAGCCCAATGATGCCACCTCCTTTCCGAGCTCTGAAAAATGGGCTTCATACTGGGAAAGTCTACTGGATGAGACCATCACTTCCTTTTTATGAGAAAATTGGATTTTTCAAAGCCCATATTTATACTAATCATGTGATCATAGTTCAACGGCTACAATAGAAATGATAAAAATTATTAACGGTATTTAATAATACAAAAACATAAAACAAAAGAAGTGAATATATTGTATAACCATTTCATATATTAAGACATTTAATTAGATCAAGAAATATTTTCATTAAAAAATTTTGGGGCCATTATAATCTTCCCCCCTTATGAAATTTCACCCTTGAAATTTCCTTTTCCCATACTAAAACAGATGTGGGTAACTCTGCTTCATTATTTCCTCTGATTCCCCCATTGCTTCTTTAAACTTATGGTTTCACTACAACACCTTGATGAGGGGCATTTTCTTATTTCGTAGAACTTTTTCTCTAAGATCTAATATCTTCACTAGTTTCTCCTCATAAGAATGATCATCCTCTAATTGTACCACCTCTGAAGAGATTACATCTGAAGGGTCTGGTATGTAATTCCTTAAGAGGGATACATGAAAGACATTATGTACATTGTCCATGGTATGTGGAAGTGTTATTTGATAGGACAAAGCCCTGACACTATCAAGAATCTTGAAGGGGCCGATGTACCTTAGACTTAACATCCCTTTATTTCCAAACCTCATGACCTTCTACCACAGAGATATGCGTAGAAATGCCATGTCTCCATCTTTAAACTCAACATCTCATCAACAGTTATCTATATAACTCTTCTATCGACTCTGGGCTGCCTTGATATTCTTCTGAATGGTTTTCACCTTCTCCACCATTTCATAGACCATTTCAGATCCTAGAAGCTTACGCTCACTGACTTCATCCCAACATGTCAGTGTTCTGCACCTCTACCCATACACGGCTTTATATGGTACAATTCAGATGCTCGAGTGGAAACTGTTGTTATAACATAACTCAACCAGAGGAAGATGTTGATCCTACCCTTCTTTTAAGTCCATTGAGTATGCTCTCAACTTTTCGTCAAGTGTTTGGATAGTCCGTTGGGATTAGCCATCAGTTAGAGGATGATAGGCCATACTAAAGTTTAGTTCAGTATTCAGAGAAAGTTGAAGACTCTTCCAAAACATAGAGATGAATCTTGGATATCGATCAGACACAATAGATAGAGGTACTCCATGAAGCCTTACCACTTCCCTAATATATATCTGTGCATGTGGATCCAATGGGAAATCCTCTCGAATATAAATGAAGTGTGCAGATTTTGTAAGACGATCCACAACAACCCAGATTGCATTGTTGCCTTTCAATGTCTTCAGATGTCCGGTGAAAAAGTCCATCATGATGTTCTCCCATTTCCATTCTAGTATGGGAAATGGTTGCATCATCCCCTTAGACATATGCCTCTCTGCCTTCACATACTGACAAACCAGGAACTTTGGTGTATTTTCAGTGATCTCCTTCTTCATATTATCCCACAAATAATTCTCTGGAGATCTCAATACATCTTTGTCTTTCCTGAGTGAATAAATAAATTTGAACTATGTGCATCATACAAATGTTCCTTCTTCAACTCTGGACTTGATGGAACATATAGTCTTTTCCCAAATCTCACAATTCATTCTCCATTAGCATTAAACTCCAAGGATTTCCCTTTTCCGATAGCTTCCATTTTTTTCTGAATTCCCACATCATCCTTTTGAGCATCCTTTATCCTCTCTAAAATCAACGGTTGAGAAGTCATTTGTGAAAGGATCGATTATGTTCCCTTATTTATGATTCCCATGTCCATCTTCATAAAATCTAATAAGATTGGATATCTTTCAATTCTCATCAATGATAGAATCATTGGGTCCTTTCTACTTAGGGAATCTACAACCTTGTTTGTTTTCCCAGGGTCGTAATGGATTGAGGAGTCATAGTCTTTGATTAGCTCTAACCATATTTGTTGGCGCATGTTTAACTCTTTCTATGTGAATATATACTTGAGGCTTTTGTGGTCTGTATATATTTCACACTTCTCCCCAAAGTGATAATTCCACAAAATTTTCAAACCGAAGATCACTACAGCCAACTCGAGGTCGTCTGTTGGATAGTTCTTGTTCATGGACATTCAATTAACTTGAAGCATAGAAAATGACTTTGTCATTTTTCATCAACACACATCCCAGTCCCTTCTTCAAAGTATCACTGAATACCGTAAAAAGTTCTCCAATTGTTGTTAAAGTGATCACGGGCACAGTGATAAGCCTCCTTTTCAAATCCTTGAAGCATTCTTCTCATTCATCACTCCATGAAAACTTTACTCCCTTCTGAGTTAACTTGGTAAGAGGGTTATACCATCGTGAGAAATTTCTGAAAAATTGTCGATAGTATCCAGCTAACCCCAAGAAGCTATGGATATCTATTACCGATGTTGGCCTCGGCCATCCCTCAATTTCATATGTTTTGGAGGGATCTATAGATATCCCATTGCTTGTGATGATATGGCCCAATAATGAGTCCTCCTTCAACTAGAACTCTCACATGTTGTACATTTCATAGAGCTTATCCTTACAAAAAGTCTCTAGTATAGTTCTTAGATTCTCCTCGTCAGCCTCTACGGTTTTTGAGTATATCAGAATATCATCTATAAAGACTACAAAAAATTTGTAGAGGTAAAATATAAAGACTCTATTCATCAATTCCATGAAGATTACTAGAGCATTAGTGAGTCCAAAAGGCATTACTATGAATTCATAGTGCCCGTATCTTGTACAAAAATTAGTCTTGGGGATATCTTCCTTCTTCACCCTTACTTGATAATATCCAGAATCCAAATCCACCTACAAGAAGTATTGTGCTCCACGTAGCTAATATAACAAGTCATCAATTCATGGGAGAGGATACTTGTTCTTTATCGGGATTTTTTTTGAGCTCACGATAATCGATGAAAAGACGTGTTGACCTATCCTTCTTCTTGACGAAGAGGACTAGTGCACCCCATGGTGAAGCTCTTGGGCGTATAAACCCTTTATCCAGATTCTCCTGTAGTTTGTTCTTTAGCTCCTTAAGATCCACAATATCCATTCTATACAGATTCTTGGATATTGTCAATGCCCTCGGTATAAAATTAATTGAGAATTCAACATCTCTTCCTGGAGAAAGACTATGCAATTCCTCAAGAAACACTTTAGTGAATTCCCCCACAAATAGCCTTGTCTTCTAGGATGGTTGCATCCTTAGACTGAATCATCTGATCCAGATACGCGTGCTCATAGTGAGGTAATATCCATGCTTGAGATTATGGAGCTAAAGAATATTCTTCTTCCTCCTTGCACTTGTAAATAATCGGGGGGTTGATTCTCCTCATGGAGAGTTATTTCCCTATCACGGCAATTTATGTTGGCTCTATATAAGGAAAGCCAATCCATGCCAATAATTTCATCAAATTCCACTAGAGAGAGTATGAAGAGGTTTACCGAGAAGTTAAATCAATGAATTATGATAGTGGAGGAGTTATATTCATGGGATGCAATGATTTCCCCATTTTCTGTAATCACTGCCATCTTCACTTCCATGATTTGTGGTGGTGTTGAGATTATTCTACTAACCTTTTGAGATATAAATTATTATGTATAACCTGAATCACAAAATAAATTCACTATTTTTGAATGAATAACTAGTGTACCTATCACCACTTTGTTTTCGGGGTTCACTTCGGTAGTAGTGATGGAAAATGCTCGCCCTTGCTCCCTTGGAAGTTGTTGGTTGCCTCCGAAAACCCTTGTCTTGGGGAACTGATTTTCCAAATGCACTAGTTCTTTGCAGTTGTAGCAAAGAACCACGCACTAAGGTTCTAACGGAGTGTTCCTCTCCTATGTCGTAGTTGCGGTTCTTTCTTGCTAACATTTAATAGCCGGGTGCCCTTCTCTTCCACTCCTAAAGCATTTTCTTGTACCCTTCAGTAAATTTCCAGGGTGATTCTTTCCGTACCTTTGGATAGTTGGGTGCTGGATCTTCTTTGAACCATTGGATTTATCCATTGGACTGGATTCATTGAATTCCACCTTACGCTTCTTATCTCCATCATATCCCTGAGATTCTCTGATCTCAATTTTGATGTTGAGGGCACATCAGAAAATTTCCTCATAGCTGTCAATGTAACAGATCGCTAGCGCTTTTCACAGGCTAGGTTTCAACCCACCAAAGAAGTGGTGAACCATGCATTCAGGGGTAATGACAAAGCTAGAAGCATATCGTGCAGTCCTTGTGAAGTTTTCCTCATACGCTCCAATAGATTAGTCATATTTTTTCATGAGGACAAGGAATTCCCTTTCTATATTAAGCCGGAGGGTGTGCGGAAAATATTTATCGAAAACATCTTCCAAAAACCCTTCCATTCCAAAGCCTCGATCTCCTCCTCAGGCTTCGTATTTTTTATCAACGTCCACCATTGATCATCTTCACCCTCCATACAATAACCATCTAGGAGAACCTTCTCCTGTTCATAACATTGAAGGATGGAGAAGATCTGTTCAATGGATTTGATCCATTGTTCAGTGATTGAGGGATGAGATGATACATTAAAAGTAGGAGGGCTTTGTCTCATGAAGCTCTCGATAGCGACTTGTAATTTCTTAGGGGGGTTGAGCATTCCTCTTAACCCATGTTTATATTCAAATCTTCAGTTAGCTAAGAGAGAAGCGTCACAAAGTTTGTGATTCCTACTCCCATTGGATTGGGCATCTCATTAGTACAGTCATCACATTGATCTTCACATCGGTTGTTAGCCTGATTCCTCGTATTTCCGGCCATTAGCTAGAATAAAAGGAAAGTTAGGGGTAACACATAAAGGTTAATCTAAGCACAAAACTGATGACTTATAAATAACTTATATTTCCTTAACATATGAATTTATTGGCTTCAGTCTATGTTATCCATGATCTACTTTCTAACATATATTCTTCGGTCATTTTTTTGTCCCTTAATAATGGTTCATACTAAGCTTGTGAATTTACCAAAGTATATAAAATGGGAGTGTCATAACCAAGAGTGTATAAATACCCATTGTCATTCACCAGTTCCCATTCGAGTCTAGCTCAAAGAGGTGTTTTCAATTTTTACCCCTAGGTTACATCAGTGTTAGAGATGCCTCTACCTTCTCGTATCCAGACAGGGATGTATTTTCTTGATAAACCACATAATCAATACTCACCAAAACTTAGGGTTTTTTTATTATACTTAGTCTTGTATCTAAGGCTTTACTAGTGTTTTCTAATCCTAATCCCAAAAATACCTAAACCTATCCTCTGATACCAACTATGACAACCCTGCTTTTTATTACACAATTACACATTATTTAGTACATAAACTTCACTTGATACAACATAGAAGATCAAGAGGTCTAGTGTCTATGGGGATTATGATCATTACATAACAACTTATAACATGAAATACAACATCTTTATTGAAAACGTCCTTTACATGACCACTACATTCTCTCGTACTTAGCATTGCATGGGATAACCTGAGGACATGCAAAAGAAAAGGGTGGGTTATAAAGCTCAGTAAGGGAATAATCATGGAATAAGATGAGGATTACAGTACATGTTAGAAAATAGTCATATAAATAGAGAACAAGAGAAGAATAAACATAAAGTCATGATAAATCATGATAATCATAACATGGAAATGTGGAAACAACACTTAACATGGATTAGCATGAGCCAAGGCTCATTGAACATTTAGCATGAGTAAACCCTCATTGCACATGAAGAACATGTAAACCCTCGTTGCACATGAATTATCATGAGTAAAAACCCATTTCACATGAAGTATCATGATATTATACTTAAAATAATGGGTTACTTATGCGGAGGTGAGTCAGACTCCGAATGAAAACCATTTAAAAAGACAAAATGTTTAATAAGTCTTGAAGGGTCCACTAAAGATTTGTAAAATAAATCAAACAAACCTAAAATCAAATTATTTTAATGGTAAAACATATATTGGCCAAACATAATGTTTATAGCATTTTATTACAGTAATATTGGGTCATAATGATGTCATAAAACACAATATATATTTAAACGGTATTTAATTTTTACCCAAAAATTTGATTGTCCCAGAAAATTCTGAAAAATTAAGCGTTGGATAATTTTGACATCCTGATTACCGAAATAATATTCATTTTATCTAAATAATTTTCTAAATATGTTAAAAAACCAATATGTATTGAAAATTCATGGGTTTTGACAAAAATGGCTTTCAAAGCTTAATAAAAATTACCATTTCATTCATATAATCATGAGATCATTGATATTTAATATAAATTAATTTAATAATAATAATATTTTTTTAAAATATTATTTAATTCAAAAAAACATTAATTCGTAAAAATAGATTTATTAGTTGAACAATAACAAAAAATACTATTTGTTCTTTAAAAACTATTTATAAGGTAACAATAATAAAATTAAAGTATATTCATTATTATATACGAAAATAATGTACATAACCATGGTACTAGGGTCTTATTAAATAACCCCTTAAAACACCCACATAATACTGTAGGGTGAGGTGTACGATGGTGACAGACTCTTAGGGTGGCTCGGATAACATCGCTCGGGTGGTAATCTCTATCAACTTTCACTTTTCCCATAGGCGGTTCCACTCAAGATTAATGTGTTCAAGCTCGACTTGAGCTTGGTCAAGAGTTAAGTACAATGATGCCACCTCCTTTCTGAGCTCTGAAAAATAGGATTCATATGGGGAAATTCTACTGGATGAGGAAATCGCTTCCTTTGTCTGAGTAAATTGGATTTGTTAAAAGCCATATTTATACTAATCATGTGATCACTGTTCAATAGCTACAATATAAATGGTTACAATTCATAGTGTTATTTTAAAATACAAAAACATAAAAAAAAGAATTCCATATATTGTATAAAAATTTCAAATATTAATACATTTAATTATATCAAGAGGTATTTTCATTAACAAAAGTTTGGGTCGTTACAGTACGGCAGACTACTTCCGCACAGAGCGATGTAATGTTTTTCACAAAAACAATTCATGGAAGGTAAAAAAATTAAATTTAATGAATATATGGGATATATATGAAATAATTATTATATTAATGAGAAATTTATAATTATTAAATGATAATATATCTTTTTTTCTTAAATTTTCACTCACTGGAAGATGATAACGTCATTCATATGTGTTGGGACTACCTTCTTCACCAAGTAATGTTACTCTATTTTCATCACCACACGACATGGTGATATATATAAGTATATTTAAATAAAAATAATAATATTTATGATATTATTATTATTATTATTATGTGAATATAAAATATTACTTGAACCCATTCTATAATGGTCGTTGAAAAATGGACATGTTTCTCATGCGTACGTATGACCTACCATTTCCATGATCAAAACATATTTCATTTATCAAGAATTTATCTCTTGATGTGACATAAAAGTATACTAATGTATAAATATGATAATTATTCCTTGATAATTATTCTTTATATGTTTAAATAATAAACTCTTATACCAATAGTCAACCGACTGATGTCATTTGTGACACATAAGTGAAATATCATTGAAACACCGAATGTGAACAAAATTGATTATGTAATTACGTATAACATGTTAATAAGTGAAAAAAATATGATATAATTGTATAAGGTTATTAGTAATATAAATAATTCACATAATTATATTATTAAGATATGTGATGTGTCAAACTCAAGGTAAGGGTCTCCATCTCAATTTCTCTATAATGAGGCATATTGAATTTTTATGCACCAAATTTATTTCAAATGGTGTATATATATCCCCATGGAAAATTATTATCATTAATCCTTAATAATTAATGGTTTTTTAATATTGAATTTAAGTTATTTCATCCAAATGGATTTCACATGAAAGTTGAGAAGTGGTAAATAATTTCATAACTAACTTTCTTTTCTTTCTATTATATTACATAATCATTTTGCTTTAATATTATATTATTATGTGAAAAATAAATTTTGATTATCATATATTCTATCTCAACTTATCCTACGTGAGGTTACATTTTATATACAGAATCTATTTATTAATTAATTCTCACTTCAAAATTATGTCCATTATAATGGATTTTGTCTCAATTTCAATTTCATCGAGAGATATTGGTTAATATGAACTTATTCACTTTCATGTGGTGTGTAAACTACACCATTGATGTATTTAACATTAGTTTCTACTTATTCTTGATTATTAGTGTTTCAAATAATGTTTATACATATTATGTGTACAATTGATATGGATATTTGTTAAACTGTATACTATTCTTACAAATGTTGTTTAGCTTGAATGTTATTTGATTAACTGGGGAAATATTGATAAATTCTTGTTGTTTAATTAATGAATATGTTTTTTGACCAGTTATATTTTTCATGAGTTATGTTTATTATTCTAAATATAATGAATGCTTTGGACTAGAAGTGATGGGTGGATCCTAGAATAATAGATCACCTCGATGCATCAAGAGGTCTCATGAGACAAATTAATTTGACAAATTAAAATTGTTTCCTTATATAGTTTTAATCTATATTGTAAAAGGTCTTAATGATATAGGTATTATCTTCCTAAGAGAATGAAATACAATTATTAATGATTTCTTAATTAATAATTCAATTTTTATCATATATGATATTTCTACATTGTTGTTATCTCTTGCTGCATTTTATTATAAGTTTAGTGATTAAATAGAACGTGTTTTCATTTATTTACCTTTCCTTATTGATTATAACTAATATTATAATGGTAGTAACTATATTTAAATAGAATGTGTGTTAACTTATTTATCATTAATTTTTTTATGATTATTGATTCATGATATATTCTAATTTACTTAACCCTTACTGAGAATTTGATATCACCTTTATTTTGATTATATTACCCATGATATGAATAATAATTCCTAGAATGAGATCAAGGATTCCAAATTGTTTCCATTTTTTGGATTTGTATTTTATGAAACTTTTTAAAATGGGTATCATCTATCTATTTTGTTCTCCAAATATACTAAAATGATCTGTCATTTAAGATTTGAAACCTTGTATATATGTCATTGTAATAAAGTGGTCACTAGATCTATGTTGCAGGTGTTGCAATAATTACAATTGGTATCAGAGGAAGTTTAGAAAAAACCTTGGTAACTATATTATGGAAAAAATAGATTAGGGAATATAACCCTATGATAAAATTTGAGGATAATTATAGAATAACATCATATTGTTTTTTATAAGGAAGATATTGTGTGTTTTTTTGTAGCAACACATCCCAGTATGGATACTACAAGTGGATGTGGTTCAGGTACAGAGGTACCTAGGGTTAATTACTATAAAAATAGTGTATTATTCTTTACTTAATATTCCCCTGATGAAAAAAAACAATCCATACAGTACACCAGGTTTAACAATCCCAGGTAATATGCTTCGGATAATTAAAATTTTATTTATATACCATTATGAATGATTAGAAAATAATGATATCCTCAACGAAACAATGTTTAAAATTATAAGATCAATATTTTGTAAATTTAAATTTCATTATAGTCTTAAACCATATGTGGAAATGAAAATTATGATTTAAAATTCATAATTTTATTATCCAATCCATTATATTCCATGGTTTATAAATGGAACCTGGAAGGAAGAAGTTTATCCATAATCCTGGAAAATGTAGATATTTCTCTATTGAGAAAGATTATATAGACACTATGGGAACTGAGAAAATTATGGCTACATTTGGGAATCTTATAAGTTTATAAAAAATAACATTATATGAATGATTTAACATATTCCACATCAAGTTTATCCTATGTTGGATAACTTTATGAGATAGAAGACCCAATTATTTCATGGGACTACTAATCTATGGTTGAAGAACAAAGGATTGCGTCTCTAGAGAATAAATTTATAGCCTCGGGATGTGATGAAAAGTAAAATGTTAAGATATTTGTGTATTTTATTTGTGGGTACAGTGGTCAATGGTGTTCATTGGTCTATGATACAAGGGAGGAAAAATAAATATAACAAATATAATGGAATTATATTAAAGACAAATTATTCAACAATGATTTCCCTTATGAAAACAAAATTAAATGGCACAGAACCTCCTCAAAATAATGAGAAAGGATTAAGAATGTTTTAATTATAATGAGGAAACCTTTATAAGGTTTTCCATGTATACTAAATATAGCCTATGAAACATAGAGTGAAAGATTGGTTTTTTCTATGATGATCTTAATCCATGTATTCGATGAGAACTGGTATCTTGATCATTTTCATCATGTGACTTAAATAGTTATAGGTTATATTAAATTGATAATTAATTCTCTAAATACGATATTTGCATGTGTTATTTAGAAAATAATTGGTTGAATGAGAACCATAAAAATTGGAATGTGTTGAAGAAGAAGAATAAGAGAACTGTGAAAAAAATTCAACCTTTTGAAAATTGTAGAATGAATCATCCTAGAAAATACCTAAAGGGAATTGGAGTTTTTTATCTGTATGAAGATAAGGGTCATATAGATCATAAATGAAATTAGAATAAACAAATATATTATTTATAGTTATCCAATTATAAATAAGTGGGGAATTATTCCCACCAATATCGTTTTTGTCAGGGAATTTGTAACGACCCAAACTTTTATTAATGAAAATTCCACTTGATCTAATTAAATGTATTACTATGTAAAATGGTTATATAAAACATACGCACCTCCTTGGATTTATTTTTTTTATTTTAAATTACCACTAAGAATTTTGAACATTTCTAATATAGTCATTGAAAAGTGATCACAATATTAGTATAAATATAAGGCTTTAACAAATCAAATTTACATAGAAAAAGGAAGTTATGGCCTTATCGAGTAGAATTGCTCCATAAAAAGCATATTTGTTAGAGCTTAGAAAAGTGGTAGTGTCACTGGGCTTCGCTCTTCACCAAGCCTAAGCTGAGATTCAACCTGTTAAGCATAAATGGAACCACCTATGGGAGTAGTGGATATTAGTAGAGATTACCACATGAGTGATGTTATCCGAGCCACTCCCAGAAGTCTATCACCATCGGACACATTACACTTAGGCCTTATACGGGTATTATAAGGGGTTATGTAACAAGACCTTAGCACTATGATTAAGTGTATTATTTTTGTATTGAATAAATAATATACATTTATTTTATTATTGTTATGTTGTAAATAGTTTTTAAAGAAAAAATAGTATTATTTAGTTAATATTAAATTAATAAATCTATTTTATTGAATTAAGGGATTTTTTAAATTAAATAAAATTTTAATAAAATTTTATTACTTAATTAATTTTTATTAAATATAAATAATCGTATAATTTTTATTAATACAATTGTAATTTTTATTAGGTTATCAAAGATACTGTTGTCAAAACCCATGAATATTCGATAAATGTATGTTTTTATTTTAAAATAAAAAAATTGACCTATTTAAAAATTATTTAGATAAAATTATTATCATTTTCTAAATCAGTTTGTCAAAAATATCCGATAGAAAATTTTTCAAAATTTCTTGAGACAGTCGAATTTTTGGGTAAATAATATATATCGTTTAAATATATAATGTGTTTTATGACATCATAATAACCTAATAGTGATGTTATAAAATAATATAAATGGTATTTTCAGAAAATATATGTTTTAACATTAATATAATTTTACTTTAGGATTGTTTGATTTAATTTTCAAAGCATTAGCCGACCCACCAAAACATAGAAAACATTTTAACATTTTAAAATGATTTCTTTGAGAATGTGACTCACCAACACATATGAAAGCCTATTATTTTAATAATTTAGGTTATTGGCCTTATAAAATATTGTTTTCCACTCAACATTTCTAAAAACCATGGGAAAAAACTGTAACACCCCAGAATGATAAAGGATTAAATTACTAAATGATATGACACATCTCAACAAGATGAACCTTCCTTTTTGGGAGCCTACCTAGTTAAAACTCCATAGTTAAACATTTTTGGCCCAGAGTAGTGATCTGGATGGATGACCTTCTAGAAAGTTTCTCAAGGTGTGTGTGAGTGAGGAAAAAACAATGGAAAGGAAATGTGATGGCCTGTGGGGGAAATCATTAGTCAGATGACCCGTTCAGGCACGTGGGTGGGCCCCTGGGGGGGCCACGTGTCTGCGGGGCAACTGGTGGTACCTGGCAGGCCAGGACCTGATGACCATGTTAAAGAGGGGTGTATGTGCTGTCACTGGGACCCAGTTGATACATTTGGTATCAGAGGTGGTACCCAGCCTTTAGTGTGGTGCACTGCCTGTGTTGAGATGTAGGGCCCACAATGAGGAAGTTTTTCTCTAAAGGAGGGGTGAATGTAACAGCCCAGAATGATAAAGTATTAAATTTCAAAATGATATGACTCATGTCAACAAGGTTCACCTTCTTTTTTCGGGAGCCTACTTGGTTAGAACTCCATAGTTATGTTTGCTTGGTCTAGAGTATTGATCAGTATGGGTGACCTTCTGGGAAGCTTCTCAGGGTGTGTGTGAGTGAGGAAAAAACACACTGAAAAGAGCGTCTATTGGAATTTGGGGGAAAATAATTAGCCATATGGCTCGTTTAGGCACATGGGTGTGCCCTTATGTGGGGACCAATGTGTCTCTAGGGCAACTGGTGGTACCTGGCGGGCTAGGACTCAGCAGCCGTGTCAAATGCGGGGGTGTTCTTGCTGTCACCAGGACCAAGTTGTCACAAAAACCATGGAATGGTTTGTGGTTTTTCTTAGTTTAATGTGTAGTGTCCAAAACCTAAATAATAAAGAATTTCATCCCCTTTCCTATATAAACCATCCCAAGATCCCACTTCTTTTCACTCTAATCCTTTGGATCTCGACCAAACCCTTCCCTCTTCTCTATAAAACCCTCCCAAGGTGCCTCAAATTCTCAATAATCTTCTCTCAAGCCTCTCTCAAGCCATTGGGATCACACTTCCAAGTAAGGTATTTCTTCGTTTCTCATTTTTTCCACAGATTCTTTATGTTGTTATGCCCTTTTATTTTCAATTAGAAATGTTGGGGTATGATTTTTCACCTCCCCTATACATCCCTACTTATGTTTGAATTATGAGAGACCCCTTTCTCTCTCATTAATTCCTCCCATGTACACCCGTTACGATGCCAAAATTCCATAAGTAATTTCTCTCTCCTCATTTACCTTTAAGAAATTGTTTATTATTATACAGCTAAATTCCCATGAATATGTTGGGACATGTAACTATATGAACCCATCACATTCCATTTCATGTAAATATGATGAGATACCCCTTCCTCTATCATCAACCATTTTTATTAATTTTTATGTCATGTTGTTATGCTGCTGAAATTGCACCATGACTTTTCATCCCAAAGTCATTGTGTATTGAATACCATGGCGATTTCTATATCAAGGGTATTTACATTTATGCCAATTTACTTATTGATTATATAGTTTCATTTTTTTATTACACATTCCTTTATCTTGGAATAAATTATGATGTTGAATGATTCCATATTATATGTTCCATGTGCCACACATATGCATGAAATGAAATGATTAAGAAGGGTGCACCCTGATAGTTCTCCAATGCATTAGGTAAAGATTAGTATCATGATACCTCAAGTGAAATGAGGGTTTACTCATACTAATAAAATTAAAATGTGGGTTTACTCATTCTCCAAGTGCAATGAGCCTTTCCTCAGGCTAATATCAAGTTAAATGTTGTTGCCACATTTCCATGTTATAATAGTTATGTTATATCGGGCCTTTATGTTCATTTTTCTCTTGCACTCCTCTGATATGCCTATTGCCTAAAATGTACTATAGTCTTCATGTTATGACTTCCTTAATCCCTTAATGAGTTTTATATCTCACCATTTTCTTATGCATGTCCTCGTGTTATCTCAAGCAATGCTAAGTATGAAAGAATGTTGTGATCATGTAAAAGAAGTTTTCAATAAATTTGTTGTGTTTTATGTTATAATTTGTTATGTAAAGTTCCTAATTTTCAAAGGAACTATATCTCTCTATCCTCAGAGTTGTATTTATTGTATGTTTATGCAATAAATCATTTTTATGTGTGTAATAAATAGCAGGGTTGTTATAGTTGGTATCATAGGATATGTTTTTTTAGATTAAGATTAGAAAATCCTATTAAAATCCTTAGCAATAAGACTGTGTATAATAGAAATATCCCAAAATTTTGGTGAGTATAGAGTAAGTGGTTTATCAAGAAAATACATCCCTATCTCGATATAAGAAGGTAGATGTGGCTCTAGAAAAAATGTATCTAGGGGTAAAACCTAAAAAAACCGCTTTGAGGTAGACTCGAATGGTAACTAGTGCATGACAACTAATAAAACACTATTTTATAGAATATTTTATTGATAAAAATGACATAATTTCTTCCCATTGTGCTAAATATATTCATTTATGAAATATTTGGGATTAGAACATTCATTTGATAATTTGATGAAAATTCATGTTTTACCCTTTTAAAATTCACTATAGTATTCAGCACATAAATATTTTAATATGACTTATTTGAAAATTAAACTTCATAACAGTGTTTCTAATTTAATGTTCTACATCTTTTATTCTGGATACTAGAGCTAAAGAGTGCATATGGATGGAGTAAATGGAACATTAATTCAATGGTGGGCTGGACTCGCCAGAATGGACATTGATTCTGTATTTAGGCCATAACTAATTTATCCGGGCTTGGATTAGGCCCAAAATATGATAGAAGCTCAAGGATTCCATTTCTCACAAATAATACTTCTGGTGGGAGAGCTAATGCACGCATTTTAGTGGTCAAATTGGTGGTTCAAGTTAGATTAAAATATTTGACCAAATATCCCCATTCACACTAGAAACCACTTGTAAACTCGCCTCCCCTCCACTATATAAATTATTGACTTTTTCATTTGGAGGGGTTGGGATTTGAATTAGAAGATTGGAGGAAGAGTATAATTTGTTTCACCCAAGTTTTCCACCCATTTTAAGATGGGTATCTCTTGAAGTAAGGATCCCCTCATCGAAGCCTTCTTCTCTTCTTCATGTTGTAATATTTTCATTTGTGTAATAAACTTACTTTTTCTTATATTATTTCTTATCTTCTCTTATATTTCGTTCATTTTTCTTCTTCTCTTAATATTTTTAATTGGGCTAGAATCATGTGTAGAAATGTGATTGGGTTCTACCATTTATAAATCATTGCACATGCAAACTATTTCTACGATGATTACACTGCCCATGGAAGAGTATTTTTTTTAGTAATTGATCTTCCACTAACTTTCTTCATTCATTTATTTTGAATAAATTTACCACTATAATTAACTTAATATGTTCTATTAATTTAGTTTTCAATTTAAATTAAACTAAGAAATCAATGGAACAATAAACACAAATAACGGGAGGTCGAGATTTTGGCTAAATTGTGAGAGCGCGAACTTAATCTGTAATACAAGACCAACACATGATATGTTTTTAGAGTTAAAATATAATCCCTAAACTCAATTAATAATCATTTCCAGAGTGTATATGTGCTTTAATTAACCACTGTACATAATCTAACCTTAGAACATCAATCAAAGCAGGGTGTTGCGATTGTGTGTTCCGAAGCTAGCCTACGCTTTAAGTAATTCCATCTTTGTGGTTAAGTTAACTCCCGTAGTTTTTGAGGGTTACGAAATTAAGGGATCATAATTAAGTTTATATTAATTTTAATTATAATTATTAATAATTAAATGAAGAGGTATAGTTAGATCAATTACACTTTTTAAAAAAAATTCTAAAAAAACATCTTCTCATTGTGCTTTGTTAATAAATTTTTATTTCAAAATTAAAAAAATGCAATATTCTTCCAGAAAAATTCTTCTATATTTATAAACAATAAACAACCTCCATCATTTTATTTAGTATTATTATTTCCTTTTATTATATTTTCAAAATACCTTTAATATTTTTTTATGTTTACTTCCTCCTTTGAGAGTTGACCTCGGTCAGCCACTCTGCTGCCCCTAAGTAACCCAAAATCGAACATCATTTGAAAGTTCCCACGGTAGTGCCTTTCAAATTGGCGTCATTTCTGGGGAGACAAGTACTTATTTCAACCAATTAGATATATTTATTTAATTTTTCCTTTAATTACTTTCTTCTTATCTTTCTTTCTTCTTTCCCCTTTCTCGAGTTTTTTTTCTCTTACTTTCTTCTTTTATTTTTATTGGACTAACTCAAACTTCTATTAATTATATTATGGTCCACCTTTCTTCATTTCATTTTTTATTTTTAGTGATTTATGACATAAACTAATCCCTAAGTTCTCTTATATCTTGAACCTGAGATTGAAATCAACCTTACGACTTGAATCAGACATTATCAGTCTACGGAAAGTTTCAACATTCAACCAATCGGAGAATTACTTCACTAAAAGATCATTGAAATTGGAAGAAACTCAAATTCAAACATAATAGACGGACCAATGGATAAAAATAATGGAAATGAACTTAATAGAACCATTCTAGAATTGGTTGCACTAGATATTAATTATCAACCAAATTGTATTGCATACCTGAATCTCGAATCGGACTTTGAACTAAAATCTGGGTTAATTCATCTTCTTCCAAAATTTCATGGCCTCTCTAGTGAGGATCTCGATAAACATTTAAAATAATTTAATGTGTTTTTCTCAACCCTAAAACCAAATAATGTATCTGAATACCAAATCAAACTAAGATCATTCCCATTCTCACTTGATGGAGCTGCGAAAGATTGGATGTATTATTTACAACCAAAATATGTAACTTGTTGGAATGATTTGAAATGTCTTCTCTTGCAGATATTTCTTCAAGCATCAAGGACAACTTATATTCTTAAGGAGATATCAGGAATCTAGCAAGAACAAGGGGAGATAATGTATGAGTACTGGGAGCAATTCAAGAAGTTGTGTGCAAGTTGTCGACATCACCAAATCAGTGAGAAACTCCTCATCCAGTACTTCTACAAAGGACTCACACATATGAAGAGAATCATGGTGGATAATGCAGAAGGAGGAGAATTGGTTGAAAATACACCAGTAGTTTCATGTGCGTTTATCGACAAAATGGCCCAAAACTACCATCAATTTGGATATCTAAGTATACCACATGTAAGGGGAGTACATCAGGTAAGTCCATCTTCTCTTGTAAGTAATTTGATTGATACCTAGTTGGAAGAATTGAAAACTCTGTTGAGACAGATTGTATTGGCTCAAAAAAAATCCCAACCCCATCTTTCAAGGATATGTGGCATTTTCACGGAAACAAACCACCCAACTGACTGTTTCCCACAACTACAAGAGATAGAGGATTGCACAGCTATATTCCCAGGGCGACCAATATCAGCAGCATCAACAGCCACATCCCCAAAAAAAGTTTGATTCCTTTTCTCCAACATAAAACCAAGGGTGGAAGGATCAATCAGACATGAGGTATGGCTCTGGACAACAAAAAAGGCCCCCTTTTTAACAAAACATATAGCAACCTTCACCGTACCAATAGGATTTCCAACAACCCCAAAGGCAATTTGCAACTCAAGAATCATCAACCAGCAATTAGGGAATCCCCCACCCAAGGTAGATTGTAACACTGATGACCTTTAGATGCAAATTGTTCTTAATCAACATAATGAGTTGAAGAGTCAAGGTTCCGAGCTTAGGGATTTGAAGACTCAAATGAGCCCAATTGCCATTGCCCTCCATGAACTGGTAAGTCAAAATTATAGAAATCATCCTTCTAAACCTACTCCAAACCCTAAGGGGAATGTTAGTGCCATTACATTGAGAAGTGGGAAGAAAATTAATGATATATCTATACCTACCATTCCACCAGGATTCACCTCAACTCCAAAAAATCCCCATTCCACACCAAATGATGAGAAATCTAAGGAGAAAGACAAAGGTAAGAAAAAGACTAATGTTATTCCTCCTAAACCCCTTCCATTTCTAAACAGAGTAGTACACACCAAAAATATGGCTGAAGAAGTAATGCCAAAGGAGGTTTTGGACACATTCAAGCGTATGAAGATCAACATCCCTTTACTTGAAGCCATCAAGAAAATCCCAAGGTATGTGAAATTATTAAAGGAACTTTGGACCAATCAAAGAGGGATTAAGGTAAATGAGAGGATAAATCTTGGAAGGAATGTGTCAGCACTCATTACAAAAACTCTAACAATTCCCACAATGTGCAAGGATCTAGGGACATTCACTATCCCATGCACCATAGGGGAGTTGCACTTTTCTGATGCACTTTGTGATTTGGGAGCTTCCATAAATGTGATGCCTCACTCTGTATTCTCTACTTTGTAGGTTAGTGAGCTGAAGCCGCTTAGAGTAGTGGTGTAGTTGGAGAATAGAGCTACAACATATCCAGTGGGATTCCTTGAGGGTGTACTTGTTTAGGTAAGATACATGATCTTTCCATCATATTTCTATGTGCTTAACATGGTGTATGATCAGTTTTATTATCATGATCCCATTATCTTAGGTTGATCCTTCCTCAAAACTGAAAAATATATCATAAATATCAATGACGGTACACTTTCCATAGATTTTGGGGATGAAGTAGTGATATTAAATGCTATGGAATTTATGAAGTACCCCTTAGAGGACCATTCTGCATTTGTTATCTCCCATTTTGAACCAAAAAATAAAAACACCATGGAATTTTATTGTCCAATGCTTAGGGAGATTATGAATATTGGTTCTAGTTTATTGTCTAAGAGTAATTCCACACCTATTTAAATTCACAAGACTCTCTTAGATTTTATTTTGAAATGGAATCATATTCTTATCATTTGAACTCTGATTATGACATGGGTGTTGAGTATGCTGATGGATTTGATGCTTTATTCTCTGATTTTGATGATGTATATTCTGATACTGAGGTTCATTGTGTACATATTTCAGTTCCATCAATGTCTCCATCCATACACCACCCCCCTTCATTAGAGTTTAATCCATTTCCAACAAATCGCAAATACTTATACTTGTTGTGTGGCAAGAGATTACCTGTCATAATTTCTAATAATCTTCCTTTTGTACATGAAGAAAAACTTTTGAATATTTTGAGGGATAACATTAAGGAAATCAAGTGGACCTTGGATGACAAATCAGGTATTCTCCCCTCCATTTACAGGAATAGGATTCTTTTGGAGGATGGGGATAAACCAGTGAGGCAACCACAAAGGAGACTCAATCCAACCCATCTAGAAGTTGTTAAAAAAGAGGTTGAAAATTTGCTCAAGGCAGGTATAATCTATCCCATTTCAGATTCCCATTGGGTGATTCCTATTTAGGTAGTGTCTAAGAAAAGTGGTGTTACTATTGTTAAAAATGAGAAAGATGAGTTAGTTCTGATTAGGGTACAAAATAGTTGGCATGTGTATACTGATTATAGGAAACTCAATCAATCCACTCTTAAAGACCATTTCCCCCTACCATTTATTGATCAGATGTTTGAGAGACTAGCTGGTGGGACACACTATTGTTTCTTGGATAGAATTTCTGGATATTTTTAGGTTCCTATAGCTCAAGATGATCAGGAGAAGACTACATTCACCTGTCCATTTTGCACATTTTCCTACCAAAGGATGCCATTTGGACTACGCAACGCCCCAGTTACCTTCCAGAGATGCATGGTGATAATTTGTCTTATTTTATTGAGACCTTCATAATAGAGGTATTCATGGATGATTTCATATTATATGGGTCTTCATTTGATGAATGTCTATGTAGTTTGGGAAAGGTTTTGAATCATTGTATTGAGAAGAATCCGGTCTTAAACATTGAAAAGTGTCATTTCATGGTAGAACATGGCATTGTATTATGGAATGTAGTTTCAAAACATGGGATAGAGTTTGATAGATCTAAGGTAGATATTATTTAATCCATACCATATCTTTCAGGTGTGCATGATTTTAGATCCTTTCTAGGGCATACAAGATTTTATCAGTGCTTCATCAATGATTTTAGTGAGATTGCTCTTCCTATGTCATGATTACTTCAAAAGGATTCGGATTTTGTGTTTAATTTTTCTTGAAGGATATCCTTTGATGAGATAATGTAGTGTTTGAACACTCAACCAATCATACAGCCCCCACAGTGGGAGATTCCTTTTGAGCTTATGTGTGACACCTCCAACTTCGCAGTTGGAGCTGTCTTGTCTCATAGGGTGGAGGGATGTTCACATGTTATTTCCTATGCATCGAGGACACTAGATTCAGCCCAATAAAACTACATAACCACAGAAAAGGAGTTTTTTATATTATTCACTTTAGATATATTCTGTTCATATTTATTGGGCTCTAAAGTAGTTGTTTTTTCTGACCATGTAGCTTTGAGGTACCTCTTGAAGAAGCCACATGCAAAGCCCAGTCTAATCTGATGGATTCTCCTTCTTCATGAATTTGACATTGAGATAAATGAAAAAAAAAAAGGGGTCAGAAAACATAGTGACGGACCACATGAGTAGGCTTACTCACACAATAAAGGATGACACCTTGGGCCAGGTACCACTTTGTGACACTTTCCCCGATGATCATCTTTATTCCATCTCATGTATGAATCTTATGTATGCGGATTTAGTGAACTACCTTGTTGCATCTGAAATCCCTATAAATTTAATGAAACATCATGTCAAAAAGTTAAATAGTGTGTCTTGATTTTATGTGTGGGATGATCCTTACATATGGTGCACATGTAGTGACCAAGTTATTAGGAGGTGTGTTCTTGATCATGAGATTGAGTATATTCTACAATTTTTCATACACTTGCTTGTGGTGGAAACTTTGGACACCAATGGACAGCTAGAAATGTTTTGGACTCTGGATTATTTTTTTCCTAGCTTATTCCATGATGCTCATGTGTTTTGTATGTCATTCTCACGTTGCCAACACACGAGAAACATTTCTAGGAGACACGAGATGCCCCAAGAACCCATACTGTTCTGTGAAATTTTTCATTTATGGGTCACTGATTTTATGGGTCCTTTTCCTAGATCATTTGTATTCGTATATATTTTGGTTGTAGATGATTATGTTATCAAATGGGTGGAGGCTAAGTCCACCAGTACAGATTATTCTCATGTTGTTGTGGACTTTGTCAAAACGTAGCTTTTTTTAAGGTTTGGAGTACTGAAGGCCATCATCAGTGACCAAGGGACACACTTCTACAATTAGAATTTTTATTCCCTTCTTCGGAAGTATGGGGTGACACACAAAACATCAACCTCATACCACCCCCAAACAAATTTCTAGGCTGAGGTTTCAAATCGTGAGTTGAAACTAATTTTGGAGAAAGCCATGGAGCCAAATAGGAAAGATTGGAGCAAGCACTTTGATGGTGCATTGTGGGCTTATAGGACAACATACAAGATACCCATTGTTATATCCCCATTTTGGATTGTTTTTTGGAATGTGTTTCATCTCCCTATAGAAGTTGAGCATCGGGATTATTGGGCTATAAAGAAATGCAACATGGATTTGGCTCAAGATGAAATCCAAAGGAAGCTGCAAATTCAAGAGCTTGAGGAGATTTGATTGTCTTCATATGACAACTCAAGGATCTACAAGGAAGTATTGAAATAAGCACATGAAAATATGATCCAATAAAGGGAGTTTCAAGTTGGAGAGAAAGTCTTTCTCTATAGTTCACGACTGAAGTTTATCCCTGGTAAGTTGCGTTCCAGATGGTTAGGTCCTTATGTTGTGACTAATGTTTTTCCTTATGGTGCAGTGGAGATCATGAAAGATGACACTGCAACGAGATTTACAATTAATGGGAAACTTTTGAAGAGATACATTGAGTGACTTCTTACTGATGTAGTGGATTTCATCACACTACATGACCCCATCATCACTTGAGCATTTTAGGTTGTTCCAAACCCTTTCACTTTTATACTATTTGTCCTCTTTAGAATTATTCATTTCATGTTCATATATTATCTCATGGTTTCACATTGAGGACAATGAAATATTTTAAGTGTGGGGGAGGTAACCTTTTAGTTTAGTAATTTCAATTGTTTTCAGGTTTTTCAATGATTAAAAAATGTGTGTTTTTCAAAAATGTAGTGTTTATTTTTCAATTTTTCGTTTTTTTTAAACTATTGAGCTGAAATGATTCTCATAACCATTTTGAAATCCATATCAATAAGTGAAAAAATTTATCCCTTGAAATTGAGCTTAAATTAATGCTGAAAATGACTTGGTTTCAAGTTCAAATATTTAGTAATTTCATGAAAAGTACACTGAATTTTGAATCCCATGCCACATCTCACTATCATTATATTTGAAATCACATTCATGTGAGGCTTTTGAACCATTATTTTAATATTCTTAACATTCACCTCACTTCTTGAGAGAACCAAACCATACATGATTTAACCATAATTTGATTTATTCTAGTCAAAACTTGAGGGTTTTAGGTACTTATGTTTTAAATGATTGAGGCATTTGTTGGGTTTTAAAGCCCCTATTTAAAATATTCTTTTTTATAATGGCCTACCTTGAATATTTAATCCTTTATCCATTATAATCCATGAACATCCTATTAGGTTAGCCACATTAAAAACCATGTTTCCCTATTCAACCAACTCTTGAAGTGAAATTGCATAATCTAGTTGAACTTAAGTGTGGGGGAAGTTGTCTTGTGTTGTGCTACCACCTTTTGTGATAATTTGGGTGGAAAATTAAATTATAAAGAGATGTGTTTGCTACTAAAGAAAATAATTATATTAAAATATATGGTTTTTTAAAGCTTTCATGATAACTGAAGTTGTGCCTTTCTGGAGCATCTAATAGAGGAAGAAAGTTGTGCCTATCTGGAGTTTTCAAAAAAAATCATTCTTTAGAATATTGACATTATTACTGCTAAAATGTTGATTAGTGTGAACATTAATTTATTTTTTATGATAATTAACATTAATTTACACTATCGGGATTAAGTAGGAGACCATATTTAAGTGAGAATTAGATTAATTCAATTTTTCTTCAAAAATAGTCAAGCCCCCCTCATTCAGCCTCAAAATGTTTCACATATTAATCCTACCAACCGAAAGCCACAGAACAACCCTAAAAATCCTCAAGATAAACATATTTCCTTGAATAATATTGAGTGGTGATGTAGGAATTTATCAGTTCTATGGTTACCATTGTATGTGTTTGGATGAGAAAGACATTGCAAAAAAAATTGACATTTGTGTGATAAGAGAAAATTCAAGTGAGGTAAGTGTTTTGTGCATGGGACGATAAATGAAGTGGAAATATATTGAATAATATAAAATGAGAACTCTAAATAATGGTTTTTTATGAGGCATGATATCTTTTGTTTCTTGGTGTGGAATTGTTGGTTCACAAGGATATGTGTTTTAAAATTTGTTTTGATTTTATATTGATGTATACTTAATATGAGGTTTTGCCGAGGAGTGAAAAAGGGTAAGTGTGGGGGAGTTGATAAAACACTATTTGGTTGAATATTTTATTGATAATAAATGACATTATTTCTTCAAATTGTGCTAAATATATTCATTAATGAAATATTTGAGATTAGATCATTCATTTGAAAATTTCATGAAAATTCCAGTTTTACCCTTTTAAAATACTCTAGAGTATTTCTCACATAAATATTTTAATATTACTTATTTGAACTTAAATTTTTTTACAGTGTTTAAAACTTAATTTGATACAACTTTTATTTAGGAGACTAGATCTAACGAGTTCATTTGGATGGAGTAAATGGGACATTAAATCAATGGTGGGATGGACTCTCCAGAATGGACATGGATCTTGTATTTGGGTCATAACTGCTTCATCCGGGCTTGGAGTAGGTCAATATTTTGATAAGATCTCGAGGATTCAATTTCTCACAAATAATCCTTATGTAAGGAGAGCTGATTCATGCTTTTGTGTGGTCAAATGGGCGGTGCAAGTTAGATAAAAATATTTGTCCGAATTTCCCCATTCACACGTGAAACCACATGTAACCTAGCCTCCCCTCCACTCTATAAATTAGTGTTTCTCTCATTTATAATGGTTTGGGACGTGAATTAGGATATTCTAGGTAGAAGATAACTGGTATCACCCAAATTCTCCAACCATTGTAAGAGGTGTATCTCTTGAAGCAAGGATCCCCTCATCGAAGCCTTCTTCTCTTCTTCATGTTGTAATATTTTTATTTTTGTAATAAACTTATTTTATCTTATTTTATTGATTATCTTCTATTATATTTTGTTATAATTTATTCTTATCTTAATATTCCTGATTGGGATATAATCATGGGTAGAAATGTGATTGGGTTCTACCTTTTATTAACCTTTTAACATGCAAACTGTTTCTACGATGACTACACCGCCCATCGAAGATTAGTTTTCTTAGTAATCAATTTACCTCTAACCTTATTCATTCATTTATTTTGAATAAATGTACTACTGTAATTAAATTAATATGATATATTAATTTACTTTTCAATTTAAATGAAACTAAGAAAGCAATTGAACAATAAACACAAATCACGTGAGGTCGATATTTTGGGTAAATTGTGAGAGCACGCACTTAATCGGTAATACAAAACCAACACGAGATAAGTATGTACAATTCAAATATTATCCCTAAACTCAATTAATACTCATTTATAGAGTGTATATGTTCTCTAATTAACCACTAACTATAATCTAACCTTATAATATCAATCAATGCAGGGTTTTGCAATTGCGTGTTCCAAATCTAGCCTAGGGTTTAAGTAATTTCATCTTTGTGGTTAAGTTAACTCCCGTAAGGTTTGATGGTTAAAAAAATAGGGGATCATAATTAATTGGATATTAATTTAAATGATAATTTTTAATATGTAAATGAATAGGAATAGTTAGATCTATTACACTTTCTAAATATAGTTTTCTAAAAAAAACATTTTCTTGTTGTGCTTTGTTAATAAATTTGTATTCCAAAATTAAAAAAATTCAATCTTATTCTAGAAAACATCTTCAAGATTTATAAATAATAATAAAAAACCCATCCTTTTATTTGGTATTCTTGTTCCCTTTTAATAAATTTTCAAAATACCTTTAATATGTTGTTAAGTTTACTTCCTCCTTTAAGAGATGACCTCGGTCATCCATTCTGCTACACCTAAGTAACCCGAAACTGAACATCATTTAAAAGTGTCCATGACAAAAACATTCAATAACAGGCCTTCCAACACTCTTGGGTACGACACTCCTAGAAGATATTCTTTGGTAAATTTATAATATTATTATGAACCATTATTAAGGGAATTAAAAAAAATTCCCCTAAGAATATATGTTGGGAAGTAGATCATGGTAAACATATATAAGTTAAGGAATGAAATGTAATTTACAAGTTATTTATTTTTTTGATTGTATTCCCCTTTCTATGTTATCCCTAACATTAATTTTATTCCAACCTATCACTAGTAATTGGAGGACTCGGGCTAACAACTGTTTTGAAGATCAATGTGATGACTGTTCTAATGAGATTCCCAATCCAATGGGATCGGGAATTGAAAACGTTGTCATGATAATATCACATTTAACTAAATTTTTTAATACAAATATGGGTCAAGTGAAATTTTCAACCACCCCAAAGAATTAATAATTCGCAATCGAGAGTTTCATGAGACAAAGGCCTCATACATTTAATGGATCGTCTAATCCCTCAATTTCTGAACAAGGGATCTACTCCATTGAAAATATATTCTCCATCCATCAATGTTATGAACAAGAGAAGGTTCTTATAGCTGCTTATCATATAGAGGGTGAACTGATCAATGGTTGAAATTGGTCAAAAATATGAAGCATGAATAAGAGATCGGTGCATTAGAATGGAAGGATTTCATGAAAATGTTTTTTAATAAATATTTTCTGTGCACACTCCGACTTAAATTAGAAAGGGAATTATTTTCCCTTAATAAAAAAGAAAATGAATACATCATATCGTACGAGGAAAACATCACAAGGCTTGCAATATATGCCTCTGGATTTGTCATTACCCACAAATGCAAGGTTGATCGCATCTTTGGTGGGATAAAACCTAGCCTACGAAAAGCCCTAGTGATCTGTGCCTTCAATAGCTATAAGTAAATTGTCTTATGTGACCTCAAATTCAAAATGGGGATTGGTGAATCAAATAGTTATCATGGGGATAAGAGGAGTAAGGTGGAATTTAATTCTAGTGAATTGATGAATAAATAAAATGGTGCTAATAAATTCCATCATCCCACTTTCCAACGGTGTAGAAAGAATCACTCCAGAAATTTCTTGAAGGGGGTGAGAAAATGATTTAGTTTTAGAAAAGAATGGAACTTGTCCATTAACTACATGAAAGAAAAATCCCTCTACTAGGAAAGAGGAGAGGAATGCTCTGTTTTACCCTCAATGAATTTTTCATTTCTTCAACTCTAAAGTACTAGATAACTTTTCAAACCAGTTCCCTAATATAAGGGTTTTCAATGGAAACCAATAACCTCCAAGGTAGTAAGGGAGATCATTTTCCATCACTATCATTGAAGCAAACACGAACAATGATGTTGTTATAGGTATTCTAGTTATTCATTCAATAATAGTGAACATACTTTTTTATTATAGTTCTAGGCATTCTTCTACATCCCTAAAGTTTAGTAGAACAATCTCAACACCCCCACAAATCATGGATGTAAAGATTTATATGACAATGGAAAATGGGGTAATCATTGCATCCCATGAATATAACTTCTCCCTTGTCATAATTTGTGGATTGAACTTCCTGTAGAACCCCATCATACTCCCTCTAGTGTAATTTGATGAAATTATTTTCATGGATTGGATTTCTTTATATCGAGCCAATATAAATTTCTGTGAGAGGGAAATCACTCTCCATATGGAGAATCGACCCCCGATTATGTACAAGTGCAAGGATGAGGATGAATATTATTTAAAACCATCATCTCAATCATGGATATTATAGCCATATGGCCTCACATATCTTGCTCAGATGACTGAGTATAAGGAAGAAACCATTATTGAAGACATGCCTATTGTGATGGAATTTTCTAAAGGGTTTCCCAAATAATTGGCTGGTCTTCCTCCTAGAAGATATGTTGAATTATCTATTGGTATTATACCTGATGAATTTACAATATCCAAGACTCCATATATAATGGATGTTGTGGAGGTTGAGGATCTAAAGAAACAAATATTTAAAAATCTAGATAAAGGGTTTATATGTCGATGTGCTTCACCAGGGGGTGTACTAGTCCCCATATTCAAGAAGAAGGATGGGTCGATGCACCTTTTCATTGATTACCGTGATTTCAATAAAATCAAGATAAAGAAAAAGTATCCTCTACCTCGAATTGATGACTTGTTTGATCAGATATGTGGAGCACAATACTTCTCTAAGGTGGATCTTCGGTTGTGATATTATCATGTAAAGTTGAAGAAAGAGGATATCCCCAAGACTGCTTTTCGTACAAGACACGGGCACTATGAATTCATAGTAATTCCATTCGGACTCACTAATGCTCCAGAAATCTTCATGGACTTGATGAATATAATCTTTAGATTTTACCTCAACAAATTTGTGGTAGTCTTTATAGAGGATATTAAAATATACTCCAAAACCATGGAGGAGAATTATGATCATCTAAGAATTGTACTAGAGACCTTGAAAAGGGATAATATCTATGAAAAGTATTGAAAGTGTGAGTTATGGTCTAATGATGTCTCATTCCAGGGTTATATCATCACAAGAAATGGGATATTTGTGGATCCCTCTAAGAAAGCTGCAATTGAGGGATGGTCGAGGCCAATATCGGTGAAGGATATCCATTGATTCATGGGGTTAGGTGGATATTATTGTTGATTTGTGAGAAATTTCTCATGATTGTCAAACCCTCTTACTAAGATAACTCGGAAGGGTGCAATGTTTCCTCGGAGTGATGAATGTGAAGATAGCTTCATGGACTTGAAATAGAGGCTTGTCACTACACTCATTCTCACACTACCCACAAGTGGAGAAGTTTTTGTGGAATTTAATGATTCTTAGAAGAATGGCATGGGTTTTGTGTTGATGAAAAATGACAAAATCATTTCCTATTCTTCAATGAAATTGAAATTTCAGGAGAAAAACTATCCAAAAAATTATATGTAGTTGGATGCAGTAATCTTCGCATTGAAAATTAGGTGACATTACCTATTTTGGGATAAGTGTGAAATATATACTGATCAGAAAAGTCTCATGTATATATTTACACCAAAAGAGTTGAACATGTGCCAATGATTATGGTTAGAGCTGATCAAACTATATTACTACTCAATCCATTACCACCCTGAGAAAGCGAACAACTTGGCAGATGCTCTAATTAGAAAAGGCCTAGCGATTCTATCATTGAAGAGAATTGAAAAGGAAAAAATCTTCTTATATTTGATGAATATGGACATGGGAATCCAAAAGATGGGAACATCAACAATCCTTTCACAAATGATTTCTCAACCATCTCTTTTGGAAAAGGTAAAATATTCTCAAAAGGAAAATGTGGGAATTCAAAAGAAAGTGGAAACTATTAGAAAAGGGAATTCCTTTGAGTTCAATGTTAATGAAGAAGGAGTTGTGTGATTTGGAAAAATATTATTTGTTCTATAAAATCTAGAGTTAAAGAAATAACCTTTGGATGATGCACATAGATTGACTTTCTCTATTCACCCAGGAAACACAATGATGTATGGAGATCTCTAAGAGCATTATTGGCATGATATCATGAAGACAGAGAGCAGTGAGTATACATCGAAGTTCCTAGTATATCATCAAGTAAAGGATAATATGAAGAAGTCTAAGGGGATTATGAAACCATTACCCAAACCAGCATGGAAATGGGATAACATCACCATGAAATTTTTCACCATAATTTCAATGAAATCCAAAGGAAACAGTGTTATCTAGGTTATTATGGATCATCTTATAATAAATGCACACCTCATTGCAATTTGATGGGATTTCTCGTGAGATCAAAATGCATGGATATATATTAGATAAGTGGTATGGATGCATGAAGTAAAAATATTTATTGTATCCGATCGAGATCCAAGATTCACCTCTCTGTTCTGGAAGAGTCTTCCACTTGCTCTGAGTACTAAGCTGAACATCAGTATGGCTTATCATCCTCAAAATTATGGCCAATATGAGTGGACTATCAAAACACATAAGGAAATGTTTAGGTAATTCTCAATGGACTTTAAAGGAGGATGGGATCAATATCTTCATTAGGTTGATTTCTCTTACAATTACAGTTTCCACTCAAAAATCGAAATGGCTCCTTATGAATCCCTTTATTGGAAGAGTTGTAGGGCACCGGCATGTTCGGATGAAGTTGGGGAGCCAAAAATACTAGGTCCCAAAATGGTCAAAGAAATGGTGGACATGGTTAAGACCATCCGGTAGCACATTAAAGCTGCTTAGAGTCGATAAAAGAGATATTTTGATAATCATCAATGAGACCTAGAGTTTGATTTCACAGACATGATATTCCTCCGTATATCATCATGGAAGATAGTTATGATATTTGGGAATAAGGGAAATATTATTCCAAGGTACATCGACCCCCTTTGAGATCCTTGGTAACATTGGAGCAGTGGCCTATCGACTATAACTCTCACCAAACCTATCTCAACTACATGATGTATTCCATGTATCAACTTTAAAGAAGTACATTCCTAATCCATCACATGTACTCAATCCAATAGTGTTAGAATTAAATAATGACTTATCATATAAAGAGAAACTGGAGAAGATCATAGATTATAGGGAATAATATATATGAAATAAGAAAATTCTGATCGTCAAGGTGATGTGGTGAAACCAAAAGTTTGAAGAGGCAATGTGGGAATAGGAGGATGTAATGAAGCAGAGTTACCCACATCTATTTTATTGTGGGAAAAGGAAATTTCAAGGTAAATTTATCTTAAGGGGGTACATTTTAACGACCTGAACTTTTATTAAGGAAAATTCATGTTGATCTAATTAAATGTCTTATTATGTGAAATGGTTATATAAAAAATATGAACTTCATTATTTTTATGTTTTTGGATTTTAAAATACCATTAAGAACTGTGAACATTTATAATATAGCCATTAAATAGTGATCACGTGATATTTATAAATATAAGGCTTTAATAAATCCAATTTACTCAGAAAAAGGAAGTAATGTCCTCATCTAGTAGAATTTCTCCATACGAAGCCCATTTTTTAGAGCTCGGAAAAGTGGTAGTGTCACTGGGATTTTCTCTTAACCAAGACCAAGATGAGATTCAACACGTTAATCTTGAACAGAACCACCTATGGGATAAGTGAAAGTTAATAGACATTATCACCTGAGTGATGTTATCTGAGACACCCCAGGAGTCTATCATCATCGCACACATTACACCTAGGTCTTATGTGGGTGTTATAAGGGGTTATGTAACAATACCCTAGCACTATGATTATATTTATTATTATTATATAGAATAAATAATATACATTAATTTTATTATTGTTACATTATAAATATATTTTAAAGAAAGAATAGTATTTTTTTAGTTAATATTCAATTAAGAAATATATTTTGATGAATTAATGAACTTTTTGAATTAAAAAACATTTTAATAAAATATTATTACTAAATTAAGTTTTGTTAAATACAAATGATCGTATAATTTTTTTAAACACAATTGTAATTTTTATTATGGTTTGAAAGATATTCTCGTCAAAACCCATGAATATTTGATAAATGTCGGTTTTTATTTTAAAAGTAAAAAATTCACATATATAGAAAATTTTTTAGGAAAAAAATGAATATCATTTTTGGAATTAGGACGTTGAAATTATCCAAAGGTTAATTTTTCAAAAATTCCTGAGACACTTGAATTTTTTGGTAAAAATTAAATACCGTTTAAATATATAATTTTTATTATGACATCATAATGACAAAATAGTGATTTAATAAAATAATATGAATGGGATGTTCTGAAAATATATGTTTTACCTTTAAAATATTTTTATTTTAGGTTTTTTTATTTATTTTACAAATCTTTATTTGACCCTCCAAGATTTATAAAACAATTTAACTTTTTAAAATGATTTTCTTTGAGAGTGTGACTCACCTATACATAATCAAGCCTAATATTTTAATAAGTTAGGCCATTGAACATATAAAATAATAATTTCCACTCAACTTTGGAAAAACCTATGGTCAAAATTCATGGTTTGGTTTTTGGTTTAGATTGGTTTAATGTGTAGTGTCCAGAACCTAAATAATAAAAGATTCCTCACTTTTCCTATATAAACCCACCCAATCTCCCAGTTCTCTTCACAATAAACCATTGCAGCTCAACCAACCTCATCCCTCCTATATCTATAATCCTCCCAATGTTCCCTAAGTTCCCAATAGGCCTCTCTCAATCCTGTCCTAATCCTTTTGAATCTTACATCAAAGTAAGGGATTTCTTCCATTATCTATTATTTCTTAGTTTCTATATATTGATATACCCTTTTATTTTCAATTTAAAATGTTTGGGTACAATTTCACACAACCCCTATACTTCCCTCCTTATGCTTTAATTATGAGAGAACCCTTTTTCTATCACTAATTCCTCCCATGTACACTTATTATAATGCCGAAATTCCCTAAGGGATTTCTTTCTCCTCATTTACATTCAATAAATTGTTTTTTCTATGCATCTAAATTCCATTAAATATGTTGGTACATGTATCTATATGACCCCATAACTATCCATTTCATGTAATTTTTATGAAATAAACCTTCTTTACTTATCAACCATTATTATGTATTTTTGTGTCACGCCGTTATGCTGTCGAAATTTCACTGTGATTTTACAAGTCAAATTCATTGTGTAGTGAATACCATGCCGACATCTCTATCAAGGGTATTGACCTTTAAAAACATTTAATTATTGATTATACAGTTTTAGGTATGTATTCCACATTTATTATCATGGAATAAATTATGAATTTGAATGATTCCATGTTGTATGATCCATGTGGCATACTTATGCATGAAATGAAATGATTTAGAAGGGTGTGCCCTGATAGCACTGAAATGCATTGGTTAAAGATTAGTATCATGATAAGTAAAGTGAAATGATGGTTTACTCATTCTAATTCAAGGGAAATGAGGGTTTATTCATGCTCCATATGCAATGATCCTTGGATCATTCTAATATCATGTTAAATGTTGTTTCCACATTTCCATGTTATGATAGTCGTGTTATATCATACCTTTATGTTCATGTTTCTCTTGCACTCCATTGATATGACTATTTCCTAACATGTACTATATTCTTCATGTAATGACTTTCTTACTCCCTTACTAGGCTTTATAGCTCACCCTTCTTTTATGCATGTCCTTGGGTTATCCCATGCAATGCTAAGTATGAAAATATGTTGTGATTATGTAAAAGAATGTTTCAATAAAGTTGTTCGGTTTTATGTTCTAAGTTGTTAGGAAATGCTTCTAATTCACCAAGAAACTAGAACTATCAATCCTCAGAGTTATTTTAAGTGAAATTTTATGTAATAAATCATGTTTATGTGTGTTATAAAGAGCACGGTTGTTATAGGAATCTACCCCATAAGATTCCTAGTAGATAAGACCAAGCTTACACGATCACTACAACTAAGGTGTATCTTCCAAATGATGTGGTGGAATGTACATTAATAATATCTTATAATTTAGATAATGATTTATTTGAATCAAGATCCTTGAACTATTTCTTAACTACCTATTTTTATAATAAAATTTGATATCTTCCTTTTAAATTGTCAAGGGAGTTATCAGTCAAAACTCTAGGGGAAGTCTCATGACCAAAAGGATGTGTCAAGAAGTCCCTATTATGACAAATAAAAAATACCTATTTTTTATCATTTTATCATACATATGGTTTACTTTCATATAATCCTTGTAATAGACTATCTTTCAAAATGCGATGAAAAAAAATATTTCATGAAGAATGAAAGTTTGATTTAGGATGAAGATATATAATTCCTCATCTTTAGAAAAGATACATCTTCATCTGAGAAATGTAAATATCCACCTCCAGCAACTCTATTAAATTATACTCTTGGCGATGATGAGATAAAAATATAGTGATAGTGAATGTAATATTCAAGTTGATGATGTACTTATTATACAAGATTTCATTGATGAATTTCCTGATTAACTACTAATATATCCCCTAGAGCATGAAGTTAAGTTTTCCATTGACTTAACCCATTATTAAAATACATTATCAAAGAATCCCGATAGAATGGAAACTTTATAATTAGTGGAGTTGAGTAATCAACTATGGGAATTAGGGGGATATATGATTTATTTTCCCGGCTTTTTCACAATGGGTAACCCATGTTCTCTTAATTAAGAATAAACATGGATCGACAAGACTTTTCATTTAATATTAGAAAATTAATACAATTATGATAAATAAAAAGTATCATTTACCTTTCATTGATGACTTATTCAATAAAATTTATAGATCCCAATATTTTTCAATGATTGAACATCATTCTGGGTATCATCAATTCCATGTATTGTAGGAAGTCATTATAAAGGTTTCTTTTAGAATTACATATGGACATTATAATTTTATAATAATTCTATTTGGATTGACTAATTCTCCCTTTATTTTTATGGATAAAAAGAATTTAGTATTCAAAGATAATCAGGATTATTTTTTCATATTCATTGATGATATCTTGGTGTATTATGAAAGCTGTGAGGACCATTTGAATCACTTGTGGATTATTCTTTCGACACTTATAATGAAATATTCATATGGGAAATTTTTTAAGAGTGATTTATAAAATTAAGAGGTTTATTTTATTAGATATATTGTATCCATAGAAGGAATATCAATTGATCCTATAATGAAAAAGGTAGTCATGGAGTGACCAAAACCAACAAACATAACTGACGTACATAGTTTCATTGGTTTGGTAGGTTATTATCATAAATTTATTCATAAATTTTCTTTATTGGATAACCTATTAACCAATATTTAACATAAAGGAGTTATGTTAGGTTGGAAAAAGGAATGTAAAAAATGATTTGATGGAATAATGGGGAGATTAGTTAATGCTCTTATTTTGAATCTACCATTTATAAATGATTAGTTTTCAATATATATAGATGCATCGAAGAAGTGACTTGTCTGTTTCCTAATGAAAAATGATAAATCGATTTCACGTGGATCATGGAAATTGAAAAAATAAAAACATTACCATATAACCCATGATATTGGGTTGGAGGCTGTAATATTTAATTTTATGATATGGAGTCATTATCACTATAGTAAAAATATTTGATATACATGAATCATAAAAGAATAAAATACATATTTTCATATAAACATCTCAATATGAGACAAATTAGACATCTCAAGCTACTCAAGGATTATTATTTCTAAAAACAATACCACCTAATGAAATAAAATAATGTAACAGATGCATTGAGTTTGAAAAATCATGTATTTTTTACCAAATGAGTATTGTGAGAGATCTTATGTTCAGGGATATAGTAAATATAGAAATGGGAATTATTTTGGAAGGGTAAATGTCACTCTTTTTTCAAATGATTTTGAAACCATATTTATTATAAAATATAAAAAACTAATAATATAGTGATGATAATTTTCAAAATATGATTAAATATATCAATGGTGGAAAATTATAATACTTGGTTTCTGAAGATGGTGTTCTGAAATTTTTAATGATATTATGTGTTCCATTTATATATGATATAAAAAGAGAATTGTTGGATGATGCTCGAATCTTGACTTTCTCTATAAACCCTAGTATCAAAAATATGTATATAAATTTGAAGGGAAATTTCTGGTGGGATAATATGAAGTGGTAAATTAATGATTATGTATCCAGGTGTTAGGTTTTCCAGTAAATTAAAATTGTGAGGCAACATCCTAGAGAATTCATGAAACCACTTTATATTCCAATTTACAATGGGATAACATTAATATTAGCACTTTCATAGGACAAACAATGGATCCTAGAAGGAAGGATGCAATATGGGTTATTGTTCATCATTTAACCAAATATAAACATTTCATCGAAATAAGAGAATATTTACCCATTGAGTGCCGCATAAGTCTCTATTTTAAAGATATTTTTTAGATTTCATGGTGTTCCTATTTTAATTTTTTATGTTTGTTATCCAAATTTGACATCAAAATTATGGAAGAGTCTTTTGAAGGCTCTTGATACTGTGCTGGATTTCAGAGATGTCTTCCATCCAATGTCCCGAAGGCCTTCAAATATTTTTATTTATTGATAAATCCCCCTTTTAAGGGATAAAGGGGGGAGAACCCAAAGGACTTCATAGAATTAGGACAGTCACTCTTGAAGAGAAAAAAAGTGAAAACCAAACAAGAAAACCAAAGCATCCCATTGCCAGCATAATAAGATGTTGAAGCACTCCAGCATTGTGATACAAATCAGCAAGTAAGTGTCCTGTGTCAAAGAATAGGCTCAATATGATGGAAAATTTCATACTCTCTCA
The DNA here is from genome assembly GCA_963277665.1 of Viscum album. Lineage (NCBI taxonomy): Eukaryota > Viridiplantae > Streptophyta > Magnoliopsida > Santalales > Viscaceae > Viscum > Viscum album. The sequence continues at coordinate 1,842,363,013 of OY728163.1, read as the reverse complement.
AACAACCAAATCCAAAAAGCACTAAAATGATGAAATTCTAGCTCTGAATCTTCCTTTGGGCCTGTTCTAAGTGATCAAGTCCAGCAGCACTAACTTTCCACCTTCAAAATCAAACAAAAATCTTCCACCAAACACATCAATAAAAGATACCATAAAGGCTGAGATCTAGAAATCACCCTTATCTGAATCACCAGAAGAAACCGAAAGAAAAACCAAAGGGAAGAGCCATGTTGGACTCTCCCACAGAAATCACCACTGGAACCATAACCATTAGAACCTCATCTCAACCACAAGGAACCCTTTGAAAACATACGCAACAACCCAAAAGTAGTACAAACCTAAGAGATGAAGCCAAATATCTATCACCCAGTACTAGAAGATCTAAAAACACATCAATAGAATATCGCCGACAAGGGGATCCGAGTAGGAATGAGCAAACAACGCCACTCTGGGCTGGAGCCGAACAGATCCAAACTGCGGAGGAACCCCCACCGACTTCCAGAACGGTCGAGCTGCAGGAGGAAGAAGGGACCAGCGAGGGAGACAGGGGCCCCTCCAGCGATGCCATTGCAAGAACACCACCAGTGCACCAAAATCAAAACAAAAAAAGCAACACCATACCTACCCCCTATGAATCGCGTCAGAGAAGTAACAGAGGCACACCGAAACTCACTTGAAGCCGAAGGTCAGCCGAGACCAGATCTGGAGTCCGAAGTCCATCGTCAATCCATGCCGAAGCACATCAAAGACAAGACATACCTCAAATACTAAAATCTCTTTGCACGACATCGAGCCGAAAACCACCCAATAGAAATCGGCATTGAGCTTTGAAACATGAGAGGCTACCACGTCGCGATCCTGACCATACTGGTGTCAAACCTAGCAATGGACCACTCCGACGCCCAGCCGAGATCCCATGCGGCGATGCTAAGCCAAATGGATGCTCTAGAGGGGGAAGGGGAGGAGAAACTAGAAGAAACCCTATACGCATGGGATTGGGGGGGAGACACCGCTTAGAGTCCACAACTACATTTGAGAGATGTCTACCATCATCAAACTAATGGATAGTCTAAATGTACTATTCAAAAAATGAAAGACCTTTTGATTTCATTTTCACATGACTTTCAACATACGGGGGATCTGTATTTATATTTGGCATAATTTTCATATAAAAATAGTATCTATTGATGTTTTCAAATGGAATAGTTTGATGAATTTTATAGAAATAGATTTCATACTCAAACTTGTTGGGATGATGTTAGTTAAAGGAAACTCATAGAATGAGAACTTGTTGAAGAGACAACAAAAAAGGTATAAGCTATTCTGGAACACATTAAAGCATCTCAAAGTATGAAAATGAGTTATACCAATAATTGGAGGAAATATTTGGAATTAAAAGTTGGTGATCTTGTTATATTAAATTTATCTCCAAGGAGGGTTTTTATATGGTTCAATAGAAACGAAAAATTGATACCTAGGTACATTTTTTCCTTTGAAACCCTTGAAATAATTATATTTGTTTCTTATTATTCGAAAATTCCACCAAGTCTCTCAAAAGTACATGACGTGATCCAAATATCATTGTTAAGGAAGTACATACTAAACCCAATTAATTTTCTCACCTATAATGAAAAATAAATGTAACCTAATGTATCTTACTATGAATAAACCATATAGATTCTTGATAATAGATATCATGTATTGAGGAATGAGATGACTCATTTGGTAAAGTAACATAGGATAAATCCTAAAATGGTGGAAGTAACATGGGAACCATAGGATTTTATGATGTTGAAATAACCTCATCTATTTAGAAGGTAATATGAATGAAATTTTGAGCGTGACAATTTTTTAGGAGGGAAGAATTTAATTCCCCAAGACATTATGAATTATTTCCTCTAAAATAAATCCAATCTCTTTGTTAGGAAGCGATGCACGCAACACCATGTTTTTACGTACATACTCTACTAAAATATTATTTTAACAGGACCATTATAACATATCCATTAAGTTAGAAGGTATGAATAATATTAAATAAATTTTAAAAATAATAATTTCTTATCGAATATAATTATAATTATATTAATCTAAAAGTAAAATAATTTTTTCATGAAAAACATTAATTTTATTCTAAAAATCGGGTTTTCCACGCTTTGCACAGATGATTTAAAAATATTTTTTACGAAATTTATTTTATATAGATAAATAAATGTTTGAAATTATAATATCAAAAATATCTTAGGGAGAATTTTTGGGATTTATTCAAAATGTTTCATTTTTTGTTGAGTAGTGAAAAATAAACATTTTGATTGAAAACTATATTCTTGTTTAAATAATTGAAAAAGATAAATTGAATTATAAATTTGTTTTATCTTAAAATAATTTTAATTATATTAAAATTTAACTATTTTAGGATTTTTTTATTAATTTCATATTTATTTTTTATATTAGAACATTCAATGATTGTTAAACAAATTCCCTTGAAAACACACTTTTTTTCTTGTTTGCAAGTATAATTTTAAAATGAATTATACCAATTTTATGCATTGATTATGGAATAATGGATTAAATAATTGGAATCATAATAATATACATTATTTATAATTTAATAATATTTTTTGATCAAAATTAATAGTAAAAATAGTAAAATAAAAATTCCTATGGTTTATGTAAAAATGGGTTTACCATGGGGTTAAGCTAAAAAGATAAGGGTTAAAATAACCTCGAACATGAATAGAATATATTTCATGGAAATATTTAGACCTTATAATGTCTATGTAATTATATTAATCCATTTATTACCCTTTTTTATGTGAAGACGTGGCTACACTTTTTCTTTTCAAAAATTAAAAGTGTGCCCTACCTACACATATAGAAGATGACCCCCAATCCTCTATTAATCATATATTCAAAGCCTTTAGATTCATAAAATCCATAATACAATCACAAAAAAACTTCCAAACCCTCGTCCTAAAATCCATTCATTAGTCAAAAAATTATTCTAGTAATAGTTTAGGTATAATATTAAAGACATGGTCTGAAAAGATATAAACATCCCAAATATATATTTTTGTTCTATTTCTTCTTTAACCTCATTAAAATATACTTAATTTATTATTTTATTGTAAAATAATTATTTCACATTTACTCATATTTTATTATGTAAATTTAATTACCTATATTTATCTCCATTTCCCTCATATGAGAAATTAAAATGTCTCTCATGTGTATGATGCACTACCGCCTCACAAACCGATGTGATATGTTTTCCATCAACACCTATCACTTTGGGTTATGATGGTGGATTTAATGTTTATATATAATATTTATAACATAAATATACATAATTTTCATTGTATCATATGAACCTTTATAATTAATATTCTACATGGGATACAATAACATTGCTTGTTTGTACGGCAGACTACCATCTGACGAAGTGATGTGATTCTTTTTTCACTAATGCTTTCCATGTAAGGTAATAAGGATAAATTTAAGTAATATATGTTTTAAAAATGGAATTATTATTATATTAATGAAATGTTTATCATTCTTAAATGATAATATATCATTTTCATTCACTGAAAAATGATAACATTGTTCGTGTGTCTGTGGACTACCTCCTTCATGAGGTTATGTGAATCTCTTTTCATCACCATACCATATGAGTGATATATATTAGTATATTTAAATAAATAATACGTTTCTTATTTTATTAATATTATTATTCTATAAAGGTTAATTATTACTTACCTCTTTTCCATAATGATATTTCATCAATGGAAATGTTAATCATGTGTAAGTACAATCTACCATCTCCATAATCACACAATACATCATTTATAAAAAATTAATTCATTATTGGTATTAAAAAAATAACATGTATATAAATATTATAATTATTTAAAGATTATTATTCAGGATATTTTTAAATAATTATCTCTTAGAAAAATAGCCATCTTACTGAAGTCATTTTTTACAAATAAGTCAAATATCACCAAAACACCAGATTTAAACATAATTGATTAAATAATATTATATATCATGGTGATAAGTGATATAGAAGGAATAATACACTATACATATTTTATTAGAAATGTAAATATTTAACATATATTTATTATTATAAAATATAGATAACATATGTGATGAGTCAAACTCAAGTTAAGGGACTCCATATCAATTTTACTTCATTGAGGCCTATGAAAATGTTATTAAAGTAATTTATTTTATATTGTTTAAATAATACCCATTTTACATTTAATATCATGATTCTATATTAATTCATGATATTTTATGTTTCAATTTTAATTATTTAATCAAAGGTTATTTTAAAAGAAAATTACCAAGTGGTAAATAATTTCATAACTAAATTTCTTTTCTTTAGGTTATATTACATATTCATTTTCCATTGATATTATATAAATTTGTGTATGATTAATTTTTACTATATTATGTTTTATTTCTACTTGTTATATTTGAATTTAAATTTGATAAACTTAATAAATTCAATGATTAATTCTCACTTATATGATATGATCATTATAATGAATTTTTCCTCAAATTACATCTTATTTAGTCATATTTTCTAATGCAAAAATATTTAATTTCATGTGGTGTATATATTACCCCCTTGATTTATATAACATGAATAACTATTTTTTCATGATGGATATTGTTTCCATTCAAGTTTAACCATATTCTTTGAGTCATGGATATTAATATTTCCTAAACCATATAACATTATTACATATAGTGTTTACTTTGAAAGATATTTAATTAATTGGGAAAATGTTAATAAATTCATATTCTTTACTAATTGTGTATATATATTTATATGTAATATTATTAATGAATTAAATATATTATTTGATATATGTAAAAATACTTAGGTATATAGTGATGGGTGGGTCCAAGAATTATATATCCCCTCACTACATTGACATGTCCAGTGAGAAAAATCGGTTGGAAAATTAAATGGGTTTCTACTTGAGGTTTTAAAGATTATTCTGAATGGTCTTGAGGGTAGAGGTATCATGTCCCTAAGAACATGGAATATAATGATTACTAATTTTCTTCATTTATAATTCAATTATTATTATCCATGATATTTTCACAGTGATATTAACTATAGATACATTTCATTCTACAGTTTATTGATTAAATTAAATGTGTTTTTAGTTATTTACCTTGACATATTGATTATTCCTTATATTATATGGATTGTAATGTTATTTAAATATAATTTCTTTTCAATTATATACCTTTAAATATTTATTATCCTATTTATTTAGGATAGATTATGTCGTACATAACCCTTAATGATCTTTTGATCTCACCATTATTTTGTTTCCTTTCCTCAGGATATGAAGTAGAATTCCTTCAATGTGTTCTAAGATTCCAATTATTATATAATTAAATACATTATATTTTATATCCTTATGTAAAATGTGTATCATATATCTATTTTTCCTCAAAAACACTAAACTTATTGGTCCTTAAGGATTTGAATCCATATAAAAATGAAAATGAAAAAAATAGGAATTTACTCTAGGTTAATGGAGTTAGGATCATTACAGTTGTTCAGAATCATATTAAGACGTCTAAAATTGGACCAAAAATTATTCTAATAACTAAAGTAAGGTTTTATAATTTCTTGTGTGATATCATGTTTTCATGAATAGATCCCTATGGAAAGGTATTATATGATTTGGTAAGAAAGGGAAACTATTTCATAGGTGCATCGAGGAATATTGGAAACAATAGAAGTTATATCAAATCATTAAGAAATTCCCCAATCCCTTATTAAGTTCATGATTTCTTCCATGAATTTTTAATTAGGAAGTAAATTCCAAAATGAATCATGTTCTTTCCTCTATGGAAATATAATTCAAAGTAGATTTTTTTTAATGTTAAAATCCTACCTAGATTCTTCAAACTAGAGAGTGGTATTGAGGAATTGGATGAATTAACTCGGAAAGGTACATTGGAGAAATCATAATACAGAAGAGTGTTAGGCGGAGAAAGAAAGGAAGTGATGGCAAGAGGGGGGGTGAATTGCCTTTTAAAAAATGATTAACAATTTAAAAACAATTTATAAATGCAGCGGAAATAAAGAGGCAAGACACAAGAATTGATGACGGAGTTCGGCCAAAAACCCGGCCTACGTCTCTGCTCCCGACTCAACCGTTGAGAGATTCTACCGCTTGCTTTTCAATGGTTGTAGTAAGAAACCCACTAGCCTTTTTACAGGTGAAGGCTAGCTCACCTATTACAGCTTGCTTTTATATGGTTATGCAAGAACCCACTTGCTTTCAATGGTTGAGCAAGAACCCACTAGCCTTCTTACAGGTGAAGGCTAGCTCACCTTTGATTCAAGCCTTTTAAAAGGAAAGGCTTGACTAACCTCTTCACGCCTTGAAGGTGGTGTGAAAACCCAAGAGAGAGGATAAGAGAAAGAGTTGGGGTTTGTAGGCACAAACCCAAATTTAAGCTCAAAATGATAAATAATGAAAAACAGTAATTGGGGAGAAGCCTTGGGCGCCAATGGTTGATTGGAGTTGAATATGTGCACTCCCAAGCTTCTATGGTGGTGCTCCTTGGATGAGGAATTGAGTTGGAGCAATTGGAGGTTCCTTGGAAGAATCCGCCGGAGGTTCGCCAAATGATGGGAAATGTGTCCGTTGGCTTCTCAATAGTTCCGGCTATTTTCCTTAGGCTTCCGAGGGATCAAGGTCCTTTATTTATAGAGGGGGAACCCTCATATGGCCGTTGGAGGCCTTTGGAGCCGTTGGAGAGGCTTTCGGAGCCGTTGGGAGGCAAGTGGACCAGCCTGGTCAAAGGCCCAACGGCTAGTTTGACTGGCTCCACCGGCTGACCGGTACAGAGCCACCGGTTGGCCGGTGTGTGCAAAATGGAGAGGCCTTCGGGCTCAGGCTCCACCGGCTGGCCGGTGCTGAGGCCACCGGTTGGCCGGTGCTTAGGCAGTAGCAAGCACTATTCATCTGGGTGACACCGGCTGGCCAGTGCTGAGGCCACCGGTTGGCCGGTGCTGAGGCAGTGGCTCAGCCTTCTGTCCAGGGTCCATCGGCTGGCCGGTGGTGAAGCCACCGGTTGGCCGGTGGACTGATTTCAGTCCAGTTTGCCTTCTTTCTTTCTTGGCCCAATTCCTTGGCCACCTGAATTTATGCCTATCATCCAAAAACACTTAAAACAATATTAGATAAATAATTGAGTGATTGTGATCATGAAAATAAAACCACGAGGGGTTCGAGAGGTACAAAAATCTCCCCCTATTTTGATGATCACAATCACCAAAACAAACAATGTAGAAAATGAAATGAAAATCATGCTTTAAAAGATTTCTCCCCTAATCAACCAATAATTTCTCCCCCTTTGTGATTATCAAAATAGCACGGGGCATAAAACTTGATTGAGGGAAAGGTTGAAAAACGAGATAGAGAATTTAAACCAATTGAAATTTTTGAAATTTGAATTGGAGGTTTTGAATCAAGAATTCAATAACAGTTTGAATTGAAAGTTTTGAAAAGAAAAATGAATAGAAGATTTTGAATTGAAAAATTTGATACCAAGTGTTGAAATTTAAATTTTGAAATGAAAATTTTGAATACAAAAAAAAATGCTTAAACAAACCTAACTCCCCCTAAATAAAACAACAAATCATCGGGGAGAGGTGTTTGAAACCGAGACAAATTTCAGTCCGGTGAGACTCGCTAGAAGGGATTTTTCAATCCACACTTGTCTAGTGGCGGGTCTTCTCTTATAAAATTCATCGCTTAAGAAAATAGTTTTAGGCCTACCATACCGGGCATTTTTGCAATTGCACTCATAAATTAAGTGCCCGGGTTTTTTACAATAATTGCAAAATTTGTTTTGAGAGCTCCCCCTTACAAAAATAGTTGGAGCATGGGAAGAGGAAGCTTGCTTGGAATAGCCAAGCCCTTGGGTGGTTCTAGTTACATGTTGGGAACCAAGCAAATTGTTCAAATTTTGTTCCCCTTGGGTGAACATGGCAAGGGATTCCCTTAGATCCTTGATGGTTGATTCCATGGAATCAATATCGGGAAGGTTTTGGATTTTGAGGGTCAACTCTTCCTTCTCTTTGAGAAGTTGTTCTTTTTCGGAAGAGAGTTTTTTGAAATTCTTTTTTAAAGAAACAAATTTGGAAGAATGTTCGTGAAAACCTTCCTCCAATTGATCTTGCGCATGTTGGAGATCCTCGTAAGACATGTGATTGAAAGAATTTGAATTTGAAGAACAAGAGGATGAGGAGTCGGAAGAAGTTACCTCATGACATGCCATTAGGCATTTATTACCGTTGTTGCTTGAGGAGGATGTGGAGCTATCACTCCATGTGGCTTTGAAATCCTTCTTCTTCTCCTTTTGTTTGGCCTTTTTCTTGTTGAGTGGGCAATCGGGCTTGTAATGGCCTTTCTCGCCGCACCCGTAACATTTTACCTTGGGCTCGGATTTTTCATTGGGTTGAGCCTTGCGGGATTTCTTCTTCTTGTGCTTCTTCATGAATTTGTGCATCTTGCGGGCAAGGTTCTCCATTTTGGAATCGCCGCTTGAAGATGAAGACGATGAGGAGGAGGAGATTTCTTCTTCTTGAACTTTGAAGGCGATGTTCTTTGGAACTTTGATTGGTTTGCCTTCCTTTTCAGCTTGCCTCCTCATGGTGATCTCATATGTCATGAGGGATCCGATGAGCTCTTCGACCGGCATGTTTTTGATATCTTTCGCTTCTTGGATTGCCGTCACTTTTGGAGCCCATGAGCTTGGAAGGATCCAAAGGATCTTCTTGACCATTGTCTCTGCAGAAACATCATCACCAAGGGACTTTCTCCCATTGCAAACATCAGTAAAACGAGTAAACATATCAGTAATATTTTCAGATGGATGCATGGTAAAAGACTCGAAATCTTGACGGTACATATCCAATCGAGTATCCTTGACTTTGTCGGTCCCCTCATGGGTAACCTCCAAAAGTTTCCAGATTTCGTGTGAGGAGGTGCATGTAGAAACTCGATTGAACTCATTACGATCAAGGCCGCAATGTAGAGCATTCATGGCTTTGTCATCAAGCTCAAAATTTTTTATATCGGCTTGGGTCCATTTGGATTCATCGGGGGAAGAGAGAGTGTAACCTTGCATGACAATTTTATAAATGGGATATCCAATGCTTCTAAGAAAATTAGTCATGCGGGTTTTCCAATAGTTATAGTCGGTTCCATCAAAAAATGGAGCACGACCCAAAGAATAGCCTTCGGGGGCGAAAGAGGTTGAAGCCATCAAAAAAGATCTTGAATTTGAAACCGGTTAGGGAATTACTCAAATTTTGCCTTTGATACCAATTGTTAGGCGGAGAAAGAAAGGAAGTGATGGCAAGAGGGGGGGGGTGAATTGCCTTTTAAAAAATGATTAACAATTTAAAAACAATTTATAAATGCAGCGGAAATAAAGAGGCAAGACACAAGAATTGATGACGGAGTTCGGCCAAAAACCCGGCCTACGTCTCCGCTCCCAACTCAACCATTGAGAGATTCTACCGCTTGCTTTTCAATGGTTGTAGTAAAAACCCACTAGCCTTTTTACAGGTGAAGGCTAGCTCACCTATTACAGCTTGCTTTTATATGGTTATGCAAGAACCCACTTGCTTTCAATGGTTGAGCCAGAACCCACTAGCCTTCTTACAGGTGAAGGCTAGCTCACCTTTGATTCAAGCCTTTTAAAAGGAAAGGCTTGACTAACCTCTTCACACCTTGAAGGTGGTGTGAAAACCCAAGAGAGAGGATGAGAGAAAGAGTTGGGGTTTGTAGGCACAAACCCAAATTTAAGCTCAAAATGATAAATAATGAAAAACCGTAATTGGGGAGAAGCCTTGGGCGCCAATGGTTGATTGGAGTTGAATATGTGCACTCCCAAGCTTCTATGGTGGTGCTCCTTGGATGAGGAATTGAGTTGGAGCAATTGGAGGTTCCTTGGAAGAATCCGTCGGAGGTTCGCCAAATGATGGGAAATGTGTCCGTTGGCTTCTCAATAGTTCCGGCTATTTTCCTTAGGCTTCCGGGGGATCAAGGTCCTTTATTTATAGAGGGGGAACCCTCATATGGCCGTTGGAGGCCTTTGGAGCCGTTGGAGAGGCTTTCGGAGCCGTTGGGAGGCAAGTGGACCAGCCTGGTCAAAGGCCCAACGGCTAGTTTGACTGGCTCCACCGGCTGACCGGTACAGAGCCACCGGTTGGCCGGTGTGTGCAAAATGGAGAGGCCTTCGGGCTCAGGCTCCACCGGCTGGCCGGTGCTGAGGCCACCGGTTGGCCGGTGCTTAGGCAGTAGCAAGCACTATTCATCTGGGTGACACCGGCTGGCCGGTGATGAGGCCACCGGTTGGCCGGTGCTGAGGCAGTGGCTCAGCCTTCTGTCCAGGGTCCATCGGCTGGCCGGTGGTGAAGCCACCGGTTGGCCGGTGGACTGATTTCAGTCCAGTTTTCCTTCTTTCTTGGCCCAATTCCTTGGCCACCTGAATTTATGCCTATCATCCAAAAACACTTAAAACAATATTAGATAAATAATTGAGTGATTGTGATCATGAAAATAAAACCACGAGGGGTTCGAGAGGTACAACAAAGAGGTGATGTGGGAATCTAAATAAGTTATAATAATGGACTACCCAAATCTATTTATGAGATTATATTTTATAAAATTATAGGATGAGATTTTTGTAAGTTGGATGAGTTTGAAAGAAAATGTTCAATTATAGTATGATTTTATCTCTAGTTAAACAATAATTTAATTTTCTTAGAATTATTCTATAATGCTATTAAAACAAGAATTCCTAAAAATTATAAAATTATTTATAATAAATTAAATTAATTTTTGAATTAATCGTGTGAAAATTATCCTTGAGATAAATTTTTAGATTTATTGTAAATCACTAATTTTAAGAAGAATAGTGAGAAATACCTATTTTTTTAAAAATATATATTTTAAATAATTATAAGTATATAATAATAACATGAAAGCTTATGAACGCTTTATGATAAAAAAAATATATATATATATTTAGAAGTAATATAATGCATATAAAATTATTCTGACTCTTTGGTGCATAAAATTATTGAAAAAATATTTCATTATCACATGATTATTCATAAGCTATTAAATAAATAACACCATTTTTCACTCTTGGGTACTTAAAATGATTGGGAAAATGTTTTTTTGAAAATTTGACAATATTTTTTGTCAATGGTCAAAAATATTTATTTCCAAAAACATGTTTTCAAAAAAAGTTTTCCAAAATTCCTTTATCATTCTAAAAATTATTTACTAAAGGTATTTTTACCCATTTTTTATTTTTTACCAAATTCTTTTAAATGAATATTCATATCATTTTCAAACAACATCATGTTTGAATTTTACGAAATTTGTAATAGAAATAATTATTTTATTGTGTGTGGAATGAATATTATTTTCCTCTATCATGAGCACTCAATGTTTTAAATATAATTTTTTAAGTTTCTAATTATATTTTAAAATACTTTTTTTTCAATTTTTTTTGAAATGTTAGTTTTAAAATTTGATTTTCAAAATGAAAATGTGATTCCAAAAGACTTCTATAAAGGAAATTTCCATGGTATTTCTATTCATGAATGGTATAAAACACTTGTTGTACTTATTATCCATTAGATATATGTTTTATTGATATCATCCTTATTTTTTATTTGGATGGTTTAAGATATAGTTGATTGAGGATGTACAATTTTATTAATTTTCACAACATTACTCTGGATGATTTATGATTATATTTATTTTATTAGGGTAAGGATTAAAAACTTTTATGTTATTTTTTAATATTTAAGATTATTTTGATTATGTTTCACCCCTTTAATATGAGGAATCAATTGGATTGAGAATTTAGTTGGTGGTTTCTAGTTATAGGTAGCCACTTAATGCATAAATGGGTCTCACGAGACAAACACGATGGCTAAATTAGAGGGGTTTATACCCAATTATTTAAACTATCTTATTAAAGGCATTTAATGTATGTTTACAATGTTTATAATTATGCATTCCGTCATTTTGAGATCAGTTTTGTATACATTTGATTATTCATTTAGTACGAATATACATGGATAAGATTTATGCTCTTTTGATTATTTATATGGATTTATTTTAAAATAATTTATTCCTTTCATATTATGTTAGTGTTATTTATTAAATGGAGTTAGTTTTAGTAATTTACCATTCTATAATGATTATTCATATTTATTCATGATAGCTTCTTCTATACACTTACCCTTACTGAGCATCTGAGCTCACACATTTCTTATGTTTTTTCCTCTGGATACTGTGAAGTGTTTTTTGAATGAAATAAATGGATATACTAAGGGGAATAATGTAATTATCAAAGAAAATACTTTTTAAATTTTTCATGTTAAAATATAATTAGAATTTCATATATGTGTCATGTTTACAAAGACTAATAAAATATTTGTCCCATTAAGATTTAATCAACAGTATATAGTAAAAATTTAATAATTTAGACACCACATATGAGTTACTTGAGTGTGGGTCATTATAGTTGGTGTTATATGTGTTTTAGTAGAAACCTTGTGAACATGATTAAGGAAAACCTAGATTATGTAACATTTCCATATGATAGAAATTGGGGGTAAATATATCATAATGTTATGCTAAGGTAGATATTATGTAGTTCTCCTAGAAATACATCCCTTTTTGTAAACTATATGAGGACATGGTTCTGTCATTTGACATACCTTAGGATAATAACTCTAAAAAGGAATGTTGGTCTTAAACTAAGTGTTACCTATTACATAAAAATGGACCTTACTGGACATCGAGTTTGATAATACTGGGGGATATGCTTTGGATAATTAATAGTTTTTTACAAAGAATTATGAAGGATTATTTATTATTTTTATGATTTGGAAACAATCAAAAAAGAAACAATTTTATAATGATGATATTACTCATCTCTAATTTATTTAATTTATGTTTAGTGTTTCACTAGTTTTGGTATTTTACATTCTACTTTAAAATTATCATTTATTATGAAATAGAGTATAAAAACACATAATGGGGGATATAAATTGTGTAGACAAAAATTATCTCCCTTAAAAATGACATAAAATCATCTAGAAAAGATCTAGTACTGAGATAAAAAATATTAGGTTCATTTCGATTCACCTTTCTTACCTTCATGTCAGCAGAAAAATTACCTTCAATCTAATTGTGTTTCACCTCCACGCTCTGATTGATAAATATCCTTATCTTTCTTATCAGATATACCAGGTCCCAATAAGGATTTTATTTCCTTTTAATTAATCTTCCTACAACCTTGGAGTCACATTTTACCTCTGAGATATTAATATTCAATAGACTGCACATCATCATCTCGCTGGAAATTGCCCATGATTATGCTCCAAAAAAAGAACCTGAACCATAAAAAATTTAGCCTGATGATATAGGATCCTCTTAAATCTATAGAAATGTCTCTACCTCTCATGTCACCTGAAACATAGGATCCATCGACATTTAATTTGAGACCCTATCTTGTAGGGTTCCATCTGACCCATGCACCTTGGATCATTCCTTCTCTCCCTTCATTCTCGAGCAAAACCCTTGGAATAAGGCGCCTAAGAGACATCAAGGAATATAATATTACAATAACACCACTTAATTCATCCACAATAACTCTAAACTGAATCTGGATCTATCATTGAGAGTTTCATTTCCCTTCCCTGGCTTTATTTCTAGTATCCCAAACAACCCAACACATTACTACAAAAAATCATGTTGTGGGCTATCTTTTCCACAATGCTTTCAATATCTCCTTGAATCCAAGAACAATTAGCCTCTGTGATTGAATTTCACTGTATATAATGTCCCATAATATATGCAAGAAATGTCCACATGATCATGGACCAATCACTTTTAAAGAATAAGTGCCATGTAGGTTCATTAAATTGAGAATTACAGCACCAACATCTAGATACCAGAAATACTCTCCACTTTTGAATATTAACATCCATGGGAATTTAGTGGTATCAAAGTATCCAAACCATAAAATTCATCTTTGATGGTATCACATAGAAACATAGGTTAGCAGCCCAATCATCTGAGTTGCTGATTAGATGAAACATGTTCTAAATAGCCTTACTATTGAAATTTCCCAAGATATCTTCATTAAAAATATACCTATCAGGTTCCTCATTCATATAGATACTCCTTAAAATAGTTATCTATTAACCATTAAGTATAGCATTGATAATATTTTGAAAAACACCGGCCTCTTTAAATTTGATTTCTAACATAAGTAATCCTAGAAAATAAATAATAACTCTAGTCCAATTATTTTTCTAGTGATTTATCTCCTTACAAACCACCAACCATTTAATTTTCACTTTCAAAGATTCTATCTATTTATCCGTGATTTTTTCCATCTCTGAAAAATTTACATTTTGGGTATCTCAATCAAACCAGTTCTTTGCATGTATTTTTATCATAAAAAGAGACCAAAGATACTTTACATCAATGATATCCCTTGCAAGCCTTCCTTGCATGACCATAATATTTCCGATACATTCTAGAGATTAATTCCACCTTCCTATAATGGTTTCTCAATCCTCTTCCATGAATCCCAGTGAAATCATCCATTCTGATTTTCATCCCAAATGAAATTGGTTAATATCTTCTCAATTCAATTAATCATCCCCTTTGGAGACTTTAACACTTAAAAAACATGCATTGGTATTGAATTGAGTATACTGTTAATCAAGTTGATTCAACCTCCGTATGAGAGAAACTAGTTTATCCAATTAAAAATATTCCATTTTATCATGCTGATAATGTCTTCAAAAACAACTTTTCTGATGCATCCATCCAAAATAAGAGCCCCTAGATACTTCATCAAAACGTTATGTCTTTTTATTCCATGTTTTCCATGAATCCTTATGCTCTGACTTTCTGTATATTTTTTGTACAAGAAAACTTTGATCTTACCTTTATTGATTCTTTGAACACTTTTTTCCCTATAGTCATCCATAATATTGATCATCCCATCTATAGATTTAAACCTACAATTAAGAAACAACAATATATCTTCAGCGAACATAACGTGAGAAATAATACTCTTTCGAGACCTATTAATGTAGGGAATAATTTTCCCCTCTTCCACACCCTTTTTTATTCTTCTTGTGAGAGTATATTGGGAAAGGATTAACAGACCTGGTGACATGTGTTCACCTTGTCTTAGGCCCCTCATTGTCTTTAAGAATCCAAATATTTTTTTCATTAATGAAATAGATATCCAAGGGGTGGAATATCATCTAAATAATAGGTCACAAGACTCCTCTGAGAACCAAAATATTCTCATGAATTTGATTACAAATGCACACTCCATCCTCTCATAGGCTTTGTCCATATCGATATAAATGATAATATATGAACCAATTGTCTTATTGTTGAAATATTCAACCATTACCTTTGCTATCCCAACATCACTTTAGATACATCATCCTTGAATAAACCCATGTTGTTCCATTGAGACCAAATTCTGTACAATCCAACTAAATATTTTAGTGATGACATTTTTAGGTATTTTGTAAATTATATTACAAAGTCAAATTAGATGAAATTGATTTATATATTCAAGATGAAGAATCTTTGGATCCAAAACCAATGTAGAGGAACACACATCAATTGGGAGAGAGCCCCCTCCCCCTAATGAAATACCAAATAGTCACCTTGATCTATACTTTTATAGTATCCCATGAAACGGCAAAAAAAGAGCCCAGGAATCCGTTTGGTCCAAGGTAACTGTCTAGTTTCAAGGTAAATTCTGGTTCATTAAGTTTCTCCTCATCCACAATGTTGACCAATATGACACTATATTCCACCTCCACCAGATGAGGATTATATCTCTTGCTATTAATATCCCTAGAAACACAATTATGTGTTCTCGAGCCTACCCAGAGATATTTAAAATTTCCCAAATCCATATTTCATGAAATTTTAAAATCACTCATATAAGACCTATTAGCCTACATCAAATAGATTTTCTTGGTTGAACTCTTCTCCTTATGATAGGAATGAAAATTGTCTATGTTTCGATCACCCCTAATGAGACATGTCTCTCTTGATTTTTCCATATAGACTTTTTTTATATCCAACATATTTTCATCTAGTTCACTTTTCTTCTCATTAAGTAGAATAAAAATATCATCATCCCAAAACTACTACAGAATCTCCTCCATATGATCAATATTTGCATTGATTATTTCTAGACTAGATTCATTTATTTTTCTACATAGAATTTATTCCTTGAAATATTTATTTAAGAACTTGAGACTCAGGGTTAAAAATTCTCAACTAATGGACATAATGAAATCTGTAATAATGAATGTCATCCAAAGAGTAATAATGGTCATTTCATTGATGGGATAGGCCAATATTTTTTAATAGAAATAGTCTCCCAAACATTCTCATTATATTAAAATATAGTATCATGTGCTATTAAGACAAAGAATGATTTATCTTATTTATATTTTTTTGGTATGGATTAGAAAAAGAGGATGGTGGAGAAAAAATGGGTTAGGGGAATAAGGGAACTAAGGGTTTTCCAACATGTGATAATTGTGTAAAGATACACTCTACTACTTTCTTGAAGGGAATCTATGTTTTTATAAGTGTGGGGTGAAAAAAATAATGCTCAAGATTTAAAGTTAATCAAATAAGTTAACAATGTTTGGTGTTTAAACTATATGAATATGGAGCACTTCATAGACAAATTCCCCAATATTTAATGTAATATACCTCAAATGAGTCTGAGGGGTCAAGGTGAATGTTATGTTATTGCTATAGTCAAAGTGGAATTATTATTGTTCTTCTGTATTTGGATTCATGAATTATGTTATAGAAGTATTTTATAAATTACATTATAGTTAAAATAATTATTAAATTTATAAGGATTTTACAATAGTAATTTTCTTTATGTATTTGAGAAAATATATAGAAAGGTATCGGTGATAAGGAACAGCGACTCAGTAGAAATTTGTTCTTTTTATAAAACACATGATTGAGGTAATAAAACACATAACATGTAATTTATGTAGAGATACTAATTATAAAAAGAATATTATGGAATAATATTGGTGACCTTGAATTAGTTAGTTATTTGAAAGTTTATTTTTTGTTCTTGGGTTTACTGCATATTTGGATTTCTGGAATATATTTGGGAACCTGAGATTTTATTTTTGGAAGCCTTCTTGATTTCATTACGATTTAATAGTTATATTGGTATTTAAATTTTTGGAATATAAAATTAAGATCCACTATAAATTGTCTAAGAAATGTAATTTTGATTTGGTGACCTCCCTTCTTAATATCTGGACATTGAATTTAGTCAGAAATATTTTGGATGAGTCTTCAGGTTAACCATGTGTGGAATGGATTAAGTTTTATTTTAGTATTTATTATTATGTTATTAGAGATTAATGTATTAAATGTGATAACTTTTACTATCAATATTTTTTTTAGAAAATATCTAGATAAAGTGGGAATGAATTTTCAATATTCTATTGATCTAATTATATGTTAAATGTGAATTTTAGTGCTTCATGTATAAAAATACCTATTAGAAATTAATTTTATAGAGTTATAGATGATGTTGGAACTGATCAAATAAAAATGAAATGATTAAATTATTCTTATGAAATATAAATATATAAAGTAAGTATATTTCCTTATGTTCTTGGTCTATATGGTTAAGAAAACCCTCAACATTGTGAAAAAAGGATCTTGAAACAAAAATGTTATCCTATTACCTTTATATCCGATGAATCAGTAGACTTTTGACTCATAAAAGTTTTTTGGTTTTGTGGTTGTTAATTTTCAATTGATCATTAACTTTCACTTGATTAATTACCTGTATCTCCCTCCATCATTATTTATCCATTATGCTTTTCTCTCATTCCTATATATTCACTTCTCACAATTGTTCTCCTACTTGGAAACCTAGTTATGTAATTCTTCCAAATGACATTGGTACTCCCCTTACTACCATATAAAGAGTATCTATTATTAACCCCTCTCATGATGTGAAATTTATAGAATATTATTTTCAAAAACCAAACCAATTATTACTGATCTCAATATTAAATTGTGAGGATACAATTCATTTGATGTGGTAGAATGTAACACCTCTATATTTTGAAAGAGGAATATAATATTCAATAAAGTATATGACAAACAAACTAATTATTATAATATAATGTAACACCCAATGAAATAATGATTTATTCTATTTATATAATTTCAATTTCTTTGATAGCATGTGTCCCAAGAAACACTAAGTTTAAACGAAACACACTACTTTATTAAAATATTGTTAATTATAAATGACCATTATAGCCAAGATGTTATGATTGTGGGTATAAATTTTTACAACTGAATTATGAAAATTATATTTTTTTCATGTGTATAAAATAAATTCAATAGTTATCTATTTTTGAGAAATAAAATAATAATCATTTAAAAGAAAAATAATTAATGTCTAAAAAATTATTTTTTACTAAAAGGAGGTTTAGTCACTCTTTGAACACATAATTTAAAATTAATTTTTTATACTATTTGAAAATTTATTTGAAAAAATAAACTTCATTTTTAAAATATAAATTTAATAATTAAAATTTTTTGAATTTTTCATATTTTTTGAAGATATATATTTTTTGATGAATAGTGAAAAATACTCATTTTTAATGAAAACATATTTTTGTTTAAATTACTTACAATGTAAAATTATATTTTAAATTGGTTTTAGGGTGATTTTTTTTAATTATATTAGAATTTAAAAAAAATATATCATTTTAATCAATTTCATATTAAATTTTGATATTAAAATAGTCTATACTTATCAGGATATTCTCTTTTGAAAACTGCACTTTTGTTTTGTCCTAGGTTTGTTTGTAAATTAAATTCTTCCACTTATATGAATTAAACATGGAAAATTTGATTGAATATTTTTTACCATAGTAATATATATTGTTTAATAGGTAAAACATAATTTTTTATCATAACGAATTGTGCAAATAATAAAAATTAATTACAATAGTTCTGAAAAAATGGGTTTAGATGGGGATAAACTAAGATGATAGGGGTTAAAATGGACTTAAACTTATCCATAACCTATTTTATTTTCCATATTTCAACCTTAAAACCTAAATTGTTATATAACTACCCTTTTTGTATATTTTTTATGATTAAAACATTGTTTTAATTAATTCTTTTCAAGAATTATTTGTGTCTCTTCCCTCCAACATAAAAGGGCCACCCCCTCTCCTCCCCTATTCACACATCCAAAACCCTATGGTTAGAAAAATAAATTCTTAAATACCTTCCTTAATTCCCTAAAAAAATTATACACCATTTTTCTATAATAATACCTCTTTCTAATGTTGTAGGTATAAACCTAAAGAGGCTCTCCGAAGAAGAGGTAAAATTATTAATTGTGCACATTTGTTTTATTTATTATTTCGCATACTTATATCCTTATTAAAATATGATAGTATAATAAAAAAATTATCAATTTTATTAATATTTATAATTATTATAATGAAATAACCTAGATCAATCTCCACTTTTTTCTAATTGGAAATGAAATTGTCAATCAGGTATACAGTGGACTACCGCCTCGTGAACCGATCTATTTTTTTTTTCATCACCACCTATGAAGGATTAATATAATTATTTATTTAACATGTTTTTATGATATTTATGACATAATTATACTTTTTTATTTAATATATCAATTATACCTTCTTACATTCCATTGTGCGGGGGATACGATAACATTGTTCTTGTGTGTTGTGGACTACCACCTTACAAAGCGATGGGATTCATTTTCACTTAGGATTTACATGAATTGTAGTAGGTAAAAAGTTAATGAATATATGTGATATTTATGGATTAATACTACTTCATTAAATCTAATATCCCATAAAATTTCTTACCTTTCTATTTATTGTAAAACAATAATGTTTCTCTCGTGTAAGTGTGGACTAATGCTTCCACATATTGACATGAAATGTTTTCATTCTATTATTACATGGATGGTAATGAGGATTTATTTGACTAATATAAATTATATATAAGAAATAATTATTATTATATAATTATGAATTAAAATTTATTTTCTTTTGAATTCTTATATCAAGAAAAAATGAAACAACATTCATGCATACATACGACCAACCGTCTCCATGAATATTGTAATCCATTTCCAGTATATTTTTTATATATTACTATAAAGAAATATATAATAAATATATATGATATTTATATTACTTTTAACATTATATTTATTTTTTTAATCGTGATAAATGTGAAATGACTGAAATTACAAAACCTAAACATACATGAAAAATAAAGCAATTATCACCCCAAATAGTAATTTTAACTAAGAAATATTATTAAATAGGTGATAAATCACTATAAGTAAGTCATATATGTGGTTATATATATTAATATGGTTAATTAATAGATTTTTAATCAAAATATACTTATTATACAAGAGGTCTGTTCACATTTGAAGGAATTCGAACCATAGGTATGGGTTTCTTGTATCGCTATTACTTCAATAAGACATATTCCATATTCACCACTTATTCATTTGTGTGGTTTTTATAAATAGCATACTGATATTTTATATAATGAATTTATTTATATTAATTGTATTTAAATTTTCATATTATGTTATTTCATTCGTGGGGCTTAAAATTATAAAATTAACAATGTTTTATGGGCATATTTTACAATATCAGCATTATTCAGAATTGTTTATGTTTAAGTATCCCTTGGGGAAATTATATTTTATTTACATCATAAAACCAATATATGTACTCATCTTATTTTAATTTATTAAATTTTTATATCATAGTACGATTTTTTCACTCTTTGGTACTTGAAATGATTGAAAAACATCTTTTACCGAAATTATACTTCATTTCTCAATTCGATAAAAAATCCTTATTTTCCAAAATGGTGTTTTCTAAAAAAAATTGAAAATCATTTTTAACATTATCCAAATTATTTATTAAAAAAATTTACCCATGATTTACATTAAAAAAAATTAATATAATCTTCATATAATTTAGAAAACAAATCATGTTTGAATTTTATAGAAAATATGAAAGGAATATTTTTTTTAATATTTACAGCATGAATAGAATTTTCCACTTTCAAGACTATGCACT
Source organism: Viscum album (assembly GCA_963277665.1). NCBI lineage: Eukaryota > Viridiplantae > Streptophyta > Magnoliopsida > Santalales > Viscaceae > Viscum > Viscum album. The sequence goes on along the minus strand of OY728163.1, from coordinate 1,842,341,724 downwards.
GTTTAAAATATTATTTTAAAATTATTAAATGTAATTTGTAAATGCTATTTTCAAATACATTTATTTTCAATTTTTTAAAACATTTACTTTCAAAATAAGATTTTTAAAATTCAAAATCTATTTTTATTAATAATATTTTTGTGGATCCATTCATAGCATTTTTATTCAACAATGACATCAACACTTAATGGTACATATGGTCCATTGGGTATATATTGTATTGATATCATCATTTTTATTTATTTTGATAATTTATTATCTATTTTACTAAGGATGTACAATTTTATAACCATTCACCATATTTATCTGGATGGTTTATGATTACATTTATTTGATTGTGCTAAGTATGAACATTTTGATTGTTAGTTTTTTTATATAATTATTAATGTTGATTATGATTCACCACTTTAATATAATAAATTCATTAGTATTAGTTTGTGATGGTTGGGTCCCAGTTATAGTTATCCCCTAGATTCATTTATATGTCTCATGAGACAAATCAATTGGCCAAATTCGATGGCAATCTACCAACTGATTTAAACTATTTTAATAAAGATCTTAAATGTATGTTTTAGATGTTTAAAATTATTCATTACCTTATTATTACATAAATTAATTTTTTCCATGTGATTGTTAGATTATTTTTATTATCCCTGAATATGTTTCTAAATCACGTGATTGTTTATATGGATTTATATGATATTCATTTAGTCCTCTTGTATTATTCTCAAGTTATTGTTTTAATGGAATGTGGTTCAATTATTCAAAATTCTATATTTATTATACTAATTTATTCATAATATCTTCCACTATACATTTATCCTTACTCTTCATCCAATATCACCCATTTATTATGTTTTAGTTTCCCTAGGATAGCATGATGTGTTTTGTGAATTATATGTTGGGATACACACATGATAATAATGGTGTTCTTGAATAAAATACTTTTATGTATTTTATGTTTCAAAATGTAATGTGAATTTTATTCATGTTTCTAGTTTTCTAATAATACTTAAGTATTCATTTATTTATGATGAAATAACTTGTATCTAGTCCTGGTGTAATAATGTAGACACTAGCTCTGGGTTACTGGATTTAGGGTCCTTATAGTTTGTATCAGAGGACATTTGGTAGAATACATAGGAACAATATTAAGGAAAACATATATTAGGTAACATAACCTTATGATAGAAGTTGAAGATAATTATATCTTAATGTTTTGGTAACATTTCAATTATTTGGTTTTCTAAGAAATACATATATATCTTGAAAGGAAAAATAGACATGGTTCTTCCATAGATGTACCTTATGGAAATAAAACTGAAAAATGAATGTTACAAATAACTTGAGAATTACCTAGTACACAATAATAGGCCTTACTACACATCTAGTTTTACAAATCCAGGGGATATAATTAGGATAATTCACATTTTCATTATAAAATATTATGAAGTATGTGAGAATATAGTTATGATTTAAAAACAATCCCAAAGAAATTTTTTCATGATTATCAGATTAATCAAGCATAAAATTTTCAATTTATGTACAGTTTTTCACTAGTTTTGGGTTTAAATATTTAGATACATAAAGATATGATCTAATCTATTTTATTCCATTGTTTAGAAATCTCACATCGGGGAAGGAATGAGAACTGTATAAATTAATGTAATCCGATGAGTAAGAATAATTATTTATTTGAAGGGATTAAGTCAATATTTTGAAGGGAACTAGTCTCCCAAACATTCTCATCATGCATGGAAATAGTATCATGTGATATAAAGATAAAAAGATAATTATTTATGTAATATATATTTGAAGGGATGAAAGATAAGAAAAGGAAGGCAGAGAAAAAATGTATAACAGGGTGAAGGGAAAGAAGGGATTTCCTACATGTTAGATAGTTACACAAACCTTTTAAAGATATCATTACATGATTTTATGCATCAATAAAAATCTTATTACAAGCCAATGATCATAAAGTCAAGTGTCTTGGAGGACTATATACATAAAACTAAAAACATTTGACCAAAAAAATATTTATTTATCATAAATTATGAGCTGCTGACATCTTTTGATTTCATACATCTACATAAGATAACATGGGGATAACATGAAGAAATGGATGAGATAAAAATCTTAGTAAGGGAATAACCATAAGAATAAATCTATTCACATTGTATTTAAGGCATGGCATAATGATATAAAAATGTAATGTAACATGATATAAATAATAATAACATATAAAACATGGCATCATATAATCATGGAATCCTAGTAAATTGAAAAAAACATAAAACATGACTTTAGAATGAGTCAAGGATCATTTCACATAGAGGATAACAAGTATAGGATAACCACAAAGACTGTTGAACATGGAGAATGAGTCAAGGATAATCCCCAAGATTTTTGTACATAACATCTCATGAGACTAAAAATTATCAAATAAATTGGACTGATATCTGAGAAACCCAATCCTAACATGTTCAGGTGTATTATTTCCACCTAAATAATCATACATAAGCAATCAAACATTACATAATGGTTAACCAAGGAAGTAAATGGGTAACATAATCATTTCATAAGGAATTACCAATGGGAATATCATAAAAGTGTCCATAAAATATTGGATTAAGAACAAAAATAGACTATTATAAGGTAATATAGGAATAGATCATGATAAGTGATGTCAAACTGAATTTATAACATATAAAAATAGTATTTTAGAATATTTATAATTAAAACATTTTAGTGTGGTATAAGTATAATATTAAAGGTAATTTAATACAGAACATGGAATAATATTTTATTTTAAACAAGAAGTGAACCAATAAGGATTTAATAATAAAAATTATGATTTTATAAAAGATATGGTTGTTTAAAATGGATTATAGAGTGCACTTAAAAATGGGTAAAAATTTGTGAAGTTCCCTTAAATTAGGATTGCTTATCGGGAAGAATTGAGTAAAGAATCCTTTTCAAAACATGAATATCCTCGAAAAATAAGGATGAATTTATCTTGATACATGATCTTGGAATATATACGTCATCCATGAATCAATAATGACTCAAAAAACACATTTAGTTACATATACTGTAAATTACAGTATTTCACTATTCACAAAAAAATCAAGTATTTTTTAAAAATACCAAATATTCACTCTAAAATTTTTTCAATGTGTAGAATTCAAAAATGAACTCCATTTTATAAAAATAATTTTCAAAACATGATAAATTTAATTTATATTTAGAACCATTATTTACTTGTAAAATACAAATTTTAACATTAAAACTACTTTTCTAACACTTTGAAAATTTTATTAAGGTCTCCAAAAATTATCTTATATCATAAGATATCAAAAAAATAAATTATGAATAATTTTTATGAAAATAAATTTTATTTTAAGATAATAAATTAGTCATAAAATTATAATTAAATATTTAGGATTTATAGCAATACTTACACCTAATTAATATTTTTTAAAATATTTGCTTACTTATACATTAATATAATTATATCATATGTCCCATACAAGATGGATAAATTTTATTTATACATCCATTAGTGAGGTTAATATTCAATTGGACGTTTTACTATCTATAAAGGTCAATTACTATTCGAAAGGTCAAGTTACTATTTTATTGGTATGTGTTCCTTGACATCTAGAGATAACATTTATTTCACTCATTAATCATTTATAATGTTTTTATTGTGTTATATATGTAATATTATGTTATTATACTATATTACATAATTATAATATGGTAATTCCATTAATAAAACATTGGTTTATTACATTATTTCCCCTTTAAGATATTTCTCTCTTGAAATTTCATTTTACATTCTAGGTTGAAAAGAGGTATTGATACTTTTCTTTCATAGGTTCCTCTGGTTCCCTTATTTCCTCTTCGTACTTATGATTCTACAATAATTCTTGCACAAGGTGAGTAGTCTTATTTCATAGGAATTTATCTCTATGATCAAATATCTTCACTAGTTGTTCTTCAAAATAAATATCATTCTCCAACTATACCACCTTTGAAGTTAGTACATGTGAAGGATCTGGTGTGTACTTCCTTCAGAGTGATACGTGGAATACATCGCATACTTTAGACATTGTTAGTGGATGTTCCAGTAGATAGGCCATATGTAGAGACCCGAAGCATGACATACATAGACATTACATTACTTTTGCGGAATACTTAATACATAACAAAAACAAACACTGAAGGACCGTAATAGTTTAGTGTCTTTGGAAACTCGGAACATAATCTTCTAATCGTGGTGAAAGATCTTAAACATCTCCCATAATGATCTTACCCTTTTTTTCTTACCTAAAACCTTTCTTTATATCCTGGGGAAAAGAAATCATATAAAGGGTGATCTTAAATGCTCACTAAGGGTAAGCATGGAGAAAATAAAACAAACCATATACATTTGAACATAAAAACATGAACATAATGTTTAAACATCAAAATATTGAGTAATGACATAAAACATGGAAGTACGTAAGGCATAGATCATAATGGATCATCAATCATGACAAAATAGATTTGAAATAAAAATTGTAATTGTGTAAAAACAGTAAGAACATGATATGATTTCCATAGTAGCCAAGGCATTGCTGCAAAGACCATCTTAGTGGATAAAGTCCCTTACTGAACCGGGTTTACTTGTTGTTCCAGTCCTGTATTACGGAACCTGATTTACTTTTCATTTAAACCATGTTTATCTCGTGAGATATAAATATTTACCCAATGAATTGAAGGGAGATATAGGTACCACCCATCTCATATTGAAATCATTCTTACGTGTGCCACAAAACAATCATAAATCATTCATCATAACCCAAAGAATAAATTGGGTTTCATAAACATCATTCCATCATAACATAATCCGTATAAAAAAAATGGATATCATTTCACCATATTAAAATTGAAACCATATAAATCATATAGACATTATACTCGAAACATACACATATGAAATAATGTCATCTTAGATGGAAAATGGTTTTGATAAAGCACTTGAAATGAATTCTTGAGGAAAATATCCTTTCTTATTAAATTCATTTTCTTTTCACAAAATGCCATTCAATTTTAAAAGAAAAGTATTTTGTTGAAAATAGTCATTAAATCTTTTATAGTAAGTTTCATTAAAAATAAGGTGTTATGAAACTGTAAAAATCCGTTCATGCCGTATAAGTTAAAAAAACATTCTTCTCGTACATTTGTCAGAAAAGTCAAAAAGTACCTCATATGGTAATCTAAAAAAGATTCCTTACATACCATGTAGTAAAAGTCAAAATGGATAAAAAGGACTTTAAACATACATGAAAACATTTTTATAAAACTTTTACATTGATGATAAATATTACCCTAGTAAATACTTACGTATAAGTAATCTCGGATAGAAAACAATTGAGATTGCAACATTTTCCCTAACCTTATGTCTGATAAGATTCGTATGTATCCGAACCTCCTGTATAATGATTTAAATAATGTAATTTACTTATTAAAGAATCATATTCATTGTTATGATATCATATATGGTTCACTTATGACTTTATATTACCCGTTCTTTTGTAAATTCCATGTTAAAGCAGCGTTTTGGGTGAAATCGTTTCATTTATCGTCCGTGTTTTGACTTGTAATTATTAATATGATTACATAGATCATGATTACTTATTTAAATAACATAAAACATGATTTATATATAATATATATTCATTATATATATATAGTAGATCGATAAATGGAAAGAAATACACCGTTCATGGAAACGGTAGGCCGTACGTACGCATGAATGTTGTTTTCGTTTCCTTATTGAATTGAATGGAATTAAGTAGATTAAATACACACACACATATATATATATATAAATTAGCATTATTATGTCATATATTTCATGATTACTTATTATATATACTTTTTAATCATTCTTGATTGTTAACATGGAAAATGAATCTCATCACGTCGTGGAGACGGTAATCCGTACGTACGCATGAGCGATGATATCATTCCCATATTTATTGAATGTAATTGGAGTGAATGATATAATATCTTAGAATCAGTATGATGTTATAATAATCATATGTAGTTATGCTTTACACCATTATACCCATCCAAGTAAGGTGGGGGTGGAAAACCAGATTACACCACGGCGTAGAGACGGTATTCCGTACGTACGCACGTGCGGTGATTTCGTTTTCCATAGGACGGATAGAAGGTGAAATTGGGTTATTTCATATTTATAATAACATATCAGTATACGAGTGATTATGATGTTATTAATTCATAATTAAACAACTAAAGGAGAAGAGGTAGAAGATGAAATAAATTTGAAAGAATCGGTAACGGATATTACCTCTTCTTTGACACGCCTCTTTGAAACCTCCTCTTAGGGCACTAAAATTGTCCTTTGAAGAAGACCAAGACCTCTCTAATGTTTCTAAGGAGGTTGAGAAGGTAAATGTTCAGGGTTTGGCCAATATTGAAGGCTCAAAAAGGTGTGAGGAGGAGAGGGAGGAGGTTTCCTTTTATAAGGGAGGAGAGGGGTACCTTTTGAATTATAAGAAATATTAATTTATAATAAATTCCAACCCCACATAGAAGCCTCCAAAATTAATCAAATCATAATATTAGATGATATAGGGGTGTAATATCATCAAAAAATAAAATTTAGACAAGTTAGGAATTTATTTTAAACATTATCAACTTGAATTATCCTTATATAATCTATTTAATTTTATTTTTGGTAATAATATTCTAAATTTTAAATGGTTATAAATAATAACTTATGTGTTGTGAATATTCAATAATTTGATACTTGATGACATTTTAGACTATATAAATTTCAATTTATAATTTTTAAATATTTTTGTGATTTTTAAAAAATTTAATAATATGTTATTTTTATAAAATAACAATAGTGTCAATTTTGACACTATTTATTTATTTGAATTTAAATAAAATTCACACATAGGATATATTAGAAATAAAATATTTAATAGGTTCCTAACATGTCATATTCATCTAGAAAATTAGTGGAGAACATTAAATAGTTCATATAATATTTATTTTAATATTTTTAAAACCATTTATGAGATATTTCTCTTAATAAAATAATTACTACAACATTTTTGTATAAATATTTAATATACTTATTTGTTTCATAAAAATTAAAAATAAAATACTAGGATTAATATAAATCTTATATCTTTCATAATAATACATTTAGTCGGATTTATCTTCTAAAAAACCCAAATTTTAAAATGTTATATTTATTGAATTATGAAGGTGACAACATTGACAACATATAAAATAAAATAATATAAGTGTCATAATAACTTTTATAAGACAACTAACAGTTATATATTCCGTAATTGGATGATTATGGTGTATATATACACTAAAAATAAGTTTTTTTCAGGTTTTTGAGCCCTTTATTATGTATTAAAATTTCAATAAAAACAATATTATTTATTTTTTTACTAAATAAATAATTTCTGCATCATTAATGTATGAAGTGCCCAGATCAGTGTGATCACTGAGAGGGGGAGGGGGTGAATCAATGATCCTTTAAAACTTTTTACTAATTGATTCTTTATCAATTAAACCTCTATGGCTTGTTAAGGCCTCGATCCACTCTTCTTGTATCTCTCAGCCTTTCCTCGAGTGATGTAGTAAATGTAAAGGCACAGGACACAAGGATTTACAAGGTTCGGCACCAAAGGCCTACGTCCTTGCCATGTTGGTTATACGCCCCAACATGGTTTCTCCCATTATAATCTTTTAGTATTACAATGGTCGATACAGAGTCCCACTGTATCTCTCCTGAGTCCCACAAGAGGGTCTTTATACTGCGTCCCATAGTGTTACCAGAATCCCACTGGCCTGCTCCATAATCCCACTGAAGACTTCTTCCACCCTGAGTCTCACAGGGGGCTTCTCCTGGATTCTCGAGTCACATGAGTAGCTCTTCTTCACTTCAAGCTCTTCAAGTATCTTCAGCAGCCTGGGATAAAGGCTACTGGCCTTGCTCTTCACTTCTGATCACTTGATCATGTCTTCTCTTCTTGTTCAGGATTTATCTCCTTCTTCTCTGGATGACCTGACCTCTCTCTTCAAGAATCTTCAACAGCCTCTGATAAGGTCTGTTGGTCTTGCTCAAAACTTCTGATCACTTCATTTTATCAGGCTCTTCTCAACCTACTGAAAACTCAGACAACTGATTTCTTTAACTTCAGTCTGGCTCAGTCTCACTTCAATTCAACTTCATGCACTTAGTGCATGGCAACTCTGATTCCTCATGCACTGATTGCATGGATTCTCAATATTCTTCAAGAACTCTTGGTCTTGGACAACTCAAATGCACACCACTGATTTAAGCATTATTCTTGTGTGCATGTGCATGCATGCAAGCATGCACTCCCCTTTCCTTCTTCTTGGTGTGATAAACCCCCAAAGGGTGTAGTCTCTTTAAGCACACACACCACTTCTTCCTTCACACACTTTATCCAATTTTCTTACACACTTGAATGTGTGTTATACTTTAGTGTGGGGGTCCTTCTTCTTCCTTCTTCTAAGTGTTTACAATTTTAGTGCACACACTAGGTTCGGCCTTCTTGTCTCTTTGCACACACTTGTTTCACTTTTTCACAAGCATGATCTTGGCCTCTTCTTTGTTTGTTAAGCACACACACAACTTAAGTGTGGCCTTCCTCTCCTCCTTGCACACACAAAGTGTTTTCTTCAATTTGGCACAACCAAGGGATACGACCTCCCTTTTTTTCACACCCACTGCCCACGGCCTTTCTCCTTTGTAAAGCACACAAGGCCTCAGGTCTCCTTCTCCACTTAGCACACACAACACCAAGTGTGTATAACACTTAACCAGAATTCCTTCTTAAAAGGGAGGGAGAGCAAGGTGCGGCCTCTCACTGCCTTCTTCAAACGTCGCGCATGGGTGCAATGGGTCTTGGGCGTGCAAGGTTCACATGCCACAAGGGCCGCGCAAGCCTCGGGTATAGGACAACCTACTGCCACGCAAGTTTGCGGTCAGTGAGGGATCCTTCTGCCGTGCGAATACACGGGCAGGGACCTCCTTCAGAGCCTCGGGTGGCTCTGGAACTTCATCCGCACAAGTGGTTGCGCGGTGGCTTCTTTCTTCATGAGGCACAGGAGCTCTCGCGGGTCTCAAAATTTCCGCAAGCATTCTCTGTGCTTCGGGCTCTCTTTATATAGGCAGAGAAATTCCTCAAAACATCCACGTGGTTTAACTTCAAAATCCTGAAGATTTCGGATCTTTAAAAATCTTTCAAATCTGGTTTCTATCCTCGGTTCACGAGGGCTTCTTCCTTCTTTTATTTTTCCTCGGCCTTCTTCACATGCATGCACATTCGAACGTGTTCATGGCCTCTCTTTTATAATCCATGCAAAACACAAACTCACCGAGGCCTCGGCATATTTTCTTGCCTCGGCCGAACTCAAAATACCCCATTTGTTGCATGCAAGCTCGTTTTTAAGAATGGTTGTGTTCGTTAGATCCATACGAACTCATTGGTGTCTTCGGCTTCTTCAGAGGTGGCAGGAATCTCAAAATTCATCGTCGGAGGTGCCTCTGGTTATGCGGGAATGCCTGGGGAGCTTCGGATGAGCTCGAGGAAGGAGACAAGCTTGCAAGCCGTCGGATCAGGAGTTTAATGAACTTTGACGGCCGATATTAGATCGCGGCACCGTGGATGCAATCAGCAGTCGAGATCATATGCGCGATGGCTTGGACGGCCAGGATTAGATCCTGACCGAATTTTTTGATCCCACATCAAAATGTGCTGCTGTTTTCTCGTGGTTTATCAAATAACTCATGCCACTCAATGCTCAGTGGTACTTCCCCCTCCACGGTGTCGCCCCGCACCGTGTTCTCTTAGCGGGCGTGCTCTTGCGCCCACCTCTGCTCCCTGCGGGCGCGCCACTGGCGCCCACTATGCACACACGGGCGCGCTCCTCGTGCTCACGCTGTGCGGGCTTCATCATCGCGTGGCCCCAGGGGCTTATACATGGCCCCGGCCTCTCTCGGGATGGCCCCATGGGATCCCCTTGGGCGTGGTGACCTAGTCCCACATGTGCCTTGGGTTGAACCCTTATGGCTGGCCCTTGGTGGCTTCCTTTTTTCTAGAGTAGATACTTAGGGACTTTGTATAAAAACAAAGTAACCCAAGTTCAAATGCCAAATTCCACTTCTTCCAAGCCATTATTCCTCTTCTCCATTCTTCTTCTTCTTCAAAAGAATTCCTCCATCTTCTCATCAATTTGTATTCTTCACTTAGGAGGGACTTCACAAAGGTTTCTTCCTTCAACCGAAGCTCCCGAATCACATAATCTTCAATGTTCTTCATTGATCTAATCAGAGATCAAGTTGGATCTTCTTCAAATTCTCATGCACTAAGTGATAGTGCATGGACTTAATTAATCCACTTCATCCACTTAGGAGGTGTGGATGGATCATCTTCATCTCCTCATGCATTGTCTTAACAATGCATGGTCTTCTAATAATTTTGTGACATTGTATCCAGTTGATACAAGTTCTTGGAACTTAAAGATCAGCTCATCAATCGTCTGATGTACATAGAGAATGTTTCAACCACAACATCCTATGTCACTTAGTGAATCTCCTAAGTGACATGCATCTTAGTACCATGGCCATTCTCCTTTCCTCACCAACACCATCACATCCTTTGTCATTCACATCTTGACATTCCTTGACATCCATTCATCTTATGACAACATCATGCCTTATTGACAACAAATGCAACACAGTGCACTTCAATGTATAAGATAATAATGTAATTAAATAACTCATAAAAATTAAAAATAAATTACCATGATAAAGAAAAAAAATTTAGCTTTAAATTTATTACTTATAACAGAATTTATATTCTGTATAACCTTATATTAAAAATACTTTAATTATTAAAATTTGAGTGAGACATATTTCGCTTTCCTTTAAATAAAATAAACTAAAGGTATTAATCACATCCAAGTGGGTTCTAATGGATTCCATTTTGACCCAAATATGACTTAGGATGAAATATAATCATCCAATTGTATTAATAAAAGTGTTAGGGTAATTTTATAATATTATATTTACCCTTAATTACCCGATTTACCTTTAACAATGGTAAATAAAATTTACCGTAGTTACTATTCATAAAATCCAAAAATAAAAAGTAGTCTATTAATATTATTTGGACCCACTGATTTCAAATATGGAATCCATTTTTCCAAATTCAATACATAGAAGTTTCAGAAATAAAATTAAAATTAATCCCGTTGTTGAAAGAAAACAGTTTTTTGTTTAAAACATTGCAAAAGATTGAATTGATTTATCCTACGAATTCAATGTAAAATCAATACTAATGACATGACTTATATTAAATGGTAAAAATAAATTATATTTATACTTTAAAAACATTAAATATTATAATTTAACCACATAAATTATTATGATGAAAAAAGTTGTTTTTAATTAAAATATAGCGTGCTTTTACTCTTCATTAAAATATGAAAGTTATCAGAATAATATGAAAAATTTATCCAAGGTAAAATTTGATATCCTGATTACAAAGAATAATTTTATTTTGTAAAATTGAACTTATAAACATGTCAAAAACTCTATTTAATGTGGGTGCGCCATCAAAAGGCGGCAAAACTTCATTTTTTGAAAAATACTTATTTTACCCAAAAAAATTATTTTATTCTCATACCATGTTCTAGAAAATGAGTAAGATGAATAATAATGTTATAAAATTCAAAATGTAGTTAATACTATTCATAAAGGCTAGTTCGTGATAATATTATAACCATATATCGTTGTTTAGTGAAACCCAGTATTGCGTACAACTCACTCTATCGAGGAAGGTCGCGATTGCGTGTAATGCAAGCCAGATCAGGGTTGCGTGTAGTGAAATATCCCTTTGGTGTTGTGTATAACATAATTCAAAACTTATTTCTTTTATACATTAAAAAAATCTATACTTAATGTTGCGTAGAATAATTTCTACAAAACGAACTTGAAATTGTGTGTAACATAAGCCAAGAATAGTGTTGCGTATATTGTAAGCTAATACGGTGTCGTGTATAGCACAAGATAATTTTGGTGTAGCGTACAACACAAGACATCAATGAAATTAAAAGAATATTTTTCATAAAATCTCGAGGTGTTACACCATAACTCATATGTGATCAAGGATCAAAAAGGGGCCAATGTACCTTGGACTGAGCTTCCCTTTATTCCCAAATCTCATGATCCTCTTCCACGATGATATTCTTAGGAATAACATGTCTCCAACCTTAAACTCGAGGCCTCATCGAAAATTGTCTTCACAACTCTTCTATCAACATTGGGATACCTTGATGTGTTTCTGAATGGTTCTTACCTTCTCCTCCATTTCTTTTACTATTTTAGTTCCTGGGAACATAGGTTCCCTGACCTCATCCCATCATGTTGTTGTTTTTCAACTTTTCCCATGAAGGGTAGTATATGGATCAATTTGGATCATCGAGTGGAAAATATCCTTGTAAGGGAACTAAACCAGAGTTAGATGTTGGTCCCATCATCCTTTGAAGTCCATTAAACACACTCTCAACATGTCTTCCAGTTTTTGAATTGTTTTCCCATATTATCCATCAGTTTGAGAATGATAGGTTGTGATAATGATCATCTTAGTGCTTAGAGGATGTTGGAGAAATTTTTAGAACATCATGGTGAATCTATAATCTCGATTAGATACAATCGATGGTGGTACTCTATACAGGGTTACCACCACTTTGGTACATATCTGTGCAAGTTGATCCATTGAGAAGTCCTCTAAAATTGGGATAAACTGAGACGTATCTGTAAGAAAATCCACAATGAAACATATTGAATAATTATTTATGGATGTCCTAGGAATCCCAATAGATAATTCCTTAGTAATCTTCTCCAATATCCATGTGGGTATGGGCATTGGTTGTATCATCCCCTTACGATTTTCACTTTCAGCTTTCACTTGTTGACATACTAAGAACATTGATGTATATTCATCAATTTCATTATTTATAATTCCCACCAATAGTTCTCTCGATGATCTCTATACATATTTTCCCTCCTTGGGTGAATATAGAAGGTTGATCTATGTGTTCCATTCAGAAGTTCCTTTATTATATCTGGATGAGATGGTAAACATAATAATGGCCCAAATCTAACAACTCCTTCTTCATCAATCTTGATCTCATAGGATTTCCCATTTCTAACTACCTCTACATATTTTAGAATTTCAACATGTTTTCTTTGAGAATCCTTTATTTTCTCTAAGAGGTATGGTTGAGAAATCATTTGAGAATGTATTTTTGATGTTCCTCCATTAATGTTTCTCATTTATATCCTTTATAAGTATAAGAATATTGGATCCTTCATAATTCTAATCATTGATAAAGATTCAGGATCCATTCTGCTTAGAGCATCCTCCACCTTGTTTTTTTTTACCTGGATGGTAGTGGATTGGGTAATCATAATACTTGATGATATCTAATCACCTTCAATAGAATATATTAAGCTCCCTCTATGTGAATATATATTTCAGACTCGTGTGACCATTATATATCACATACTTCTCCCCATAGAGATAATGTCACTAGATTTTCAAAGTAATGATCACAACTTCCAACTCTAGATCATGAGTGGGATATTATTTATCATGAATTTTCAACTACCTTGAGTTTTATGCTATCAATTTATCATTTTTCACTAGTACACAGCATAATACGTTCTTTGAAGATTCACTGAACCCCAAAAAGAGCTCCCTGCTTATGAGGAGTGTGATTATTGGCGTAGTGATAGGACTTTTTTGTTCTCATTAAATCTTTCCTCACATTCTTATTTCTAGACAAAAAATTACATCAATCCATGTTAGTTTGGTTATTGGTTATGAAAACCATGATAATTTCTTCACAAATCTTCAATAATACACATTATTACATAAAATATGTGGATCCCCATTACAGATGTTGGGCTAGACCATTCTTTGATTGCCTTTATCATGGAAGGCTCTATAGATATTTCTTTACTGGGGATTACATGCCCTAATATTGATAATTCATCCATCCAGAACACACATTTATGGTACTTTTCATATATTTTATACCATCACAAAGACTTCAACAAAGTATTCAAATAATCCTCATGTTCCTCTATTTTCTTAGGGTAGATCAGAATATTATCAATAAACACTTCCACAAAAGTGTCAAGGTGATCTATAAAGACTATATTCCTTATGTCAATGAATATTCCATGATCATTAATGATTCCAAAGGGAATCACTATAATCTCAGAGTGTCAATACATTATTTGATAGGTAGTCTTTGGACTATCTTCTTTCCCAGCCTCTAATTGGTGATATCCTGACCGAAGGTCCACCATAGAGAAATAGCTAGCACAATGTAGCTGATCGAACATGTCATAAATCTTTGGGAGGGGAAACTTTTTTGTTATCATAATTTTATTGAGATCACAATAATAAATTTTTAATCTCATTGATATATCCTTCTTCTTAACAAATGGGACTTGTGCAACCCATGGTGAAGCACTCGGGCGTATAAAACCCTTCTCCAGATTCCCTTGTATCTAGATATTCAGATCTTCAAGCTCAACGGTGGACATTCTATAAGGTTTCATTATTATAAGAATATATCCAAGAATAATTTCAATTGAGAACTCAACATCTCAGTCCGGGGGAAGACCATGCAACTCTTATGGTAATACATTAGTGTAATCCCTTATAATGGGCATATCTTCAAGAATGATCGTCTCCTCTTTCTCAATCATTTAAGCGAGATATACTTTCTCATAAGGTATAAATATCTATAGTTGAGATGATTATTTTGAAGGAGATTCACCTTCCCCCTTAAACTTGTAAAGAATGTGAGGAATCTTTGGGATGTGAAGAGTGATCTCGTTTTCCCAATAGTTGATGTTAGATTTGAATAAAGATAGACTATCCAAGTCCAAAATAAAATCTAACTTCACCAAAGTATGTAAAACAAAAAAAATTGGGAGGTTCAGTCCACAAAAATTAACCGGTGGGGAGTTATGTACTTTAGATATAATAATTTCTCCATTATCTATTCTCATATAAAACTCAATCTCCAAATTTTGAGGTGGTGTTTGAATATTTCGAATTATTTTTCAAGATATGAAAGAATTCATAGAACTATAATCAAATAATATGTTTTCTATTCATGAATGAATAAATATTGTACATGTTTCCAAATAGTCATCTATATCCACATCATTAGCAGTGATAGCACAATCCCTGGCTTGATTCCTTGGAGCTTGTTGTTGATTTCCTTTTATAACCCTCTGCTTCAGTAATTCATTTGAAAATGCCCATTTTCCTTCTAGTTGAAACATTGAACTATTGTCTGAGCATTGATATGAACATTAATTTCTTCTTTATAATTAGTGGGATTCATCAAATCCATTTGGTATTTCATAGCCATATTCCCCATCCTTTTGCATTTGAAGCATTTCATGGTTCCCTTTAGATAGTTCCCAGCATGATTCTTCCCACAATAATGACATGGGGGATAATTGTTCTTCATTCCATCCTGGGATTCATTTTCTATTTGACACATATTAGACTTCATTTTCCTCTTTTTCCATAAGGCCCATGAGACCATTGAGAGTCTCCAATCTCCATTTCAACCTTGAGGGAAAAATTTACCATATCCTCATAACTATCAAAGTTATGAATCATAAATTATTTTTCTTATACTCGTATTTAGTCTTTTAATAAATAGATCCAAATTTCTTTCAGTGTTCATGACAAAGATTGGGGCGTATCTAGAAAACCTTGTGAATTTTTCTTCATATGACCCGGTAGACTCATCTTCTTTATAAGTAAGTCTGATGAACTCTCTTTCCATATTGATATAGAGGGTTTGGGTAAAATATTATTGAAAAACATTTTCTTGAATTACTCCCAATCCATGGAATCAATTTCGTCCTTGGACTTTGTATTTTTGATCAGTATGCCCATTTGATCAGCTTCCCCTTCAAAATTATAGACCACCAACCGAATATTGTCTTATTTTGTGTGCTAATGGATAAAGAATATCTTTTCAATGAAGTTAATAAACTATTTTTCTTGGAGGGGATCGGGTGATCCACTCCACATGGGAGGCCATTTCTGTATTAATGATTCAATGGAAACTTTACCTTTCCTTGGGAATGAGGGTGTTCAACATGATTCTAGTTATTATTCATAACTTGATTAAGTTGAGAAAGTACTATCATAATGTTTTGATCACCCATTCCAATCAAATTTTGAATTACATTATAGTAATCATCACATTTCCTATCACATTGATTATCATCACATGTTCTTCTATTTCCCTCCATTATCTAGGAAAAATAAAGTGCAATTTGGGTTCTTGAATACCTAGTTAAAAAGTATAACAGGAAACATTAGACATAAAAGGATAAAGTCATAAATGAAAGTATATCCTAAATTGTGATTCCCTAGTTTTCAATCAAGGTTAACCACGATATGTTTCCTAATATAAATTTATATGGTAATTTTCTTTGGTCCCTTAATAATGTTTGGAATAGGAAAGTGAATTTACCAAAGCATATCCCCTGAGAGTGTCAAAACCAGTGTGCAGTAAAGCACATTATTGTGTACTAGGTTACCCGGAGCTAGGATCGGAACACATTTTCGATCTTCTCACACCTATGTACATCTATGCTTAAACCATGACCACTTGTAGTTTCTTAAAATGAATTTATGTTCTTGATAAATCATAGACTCTATACTTACCAAAATTTAGGGATGTTTTCTTAGGATTAGTCTTATCCCTAAGGTTCTTACTAGAGTGATCCATTCATAGCCTCGAAAAACAATGAAACATTCCTCTAATACGAATTATAGCATCCCTTGACTTTTACACATATAATTACATGATTTTATATATAATTTAAAAACATATTAAAATACATGGATCGTAAAGTCTAGTTTATTGGAGGACTAGGTACATAAAAATGAAAATGTGGGAAAAACCATTTGTTTATTTGTCATCCACTATAATCTACTAACATACCTGAGCCCTTAAATCTATAGAGGATAACTTGGGGATAACATGAAAAAAGGGAAGAGATAAAAAGCACAGTAAGGTAATAATCATAAGAATAAATCTTAGCACATGGGTCAGAAGGAATGAAATAAAAATATAAAAAATGGCATGAAACGCGATAGAAGGAATAATAACATATTAAACATGGGATCACATAGTCCAAAAATCATAGTAATGTATAAGAAACATA
This sequence comes from Viscum album, assembly GCA_963277665.1. Taxonomy (NCBI): domain Eukaryota; kingdom Viridiplantae; phylum Streptophyta; class Magnoliopsida; order Santalales; family Viscaceae; genus Viscum; species Viscum album. Next base: position 1,842,324,368 of record OY728163.1, on the reverse strand, counting down.
AAACATTATCTTACCATGTGTCAAGGATTGTTTCAAATAGAGGACCATGAGTCTAGGCTATCCACCAAGATTGTTGCACATGGAGCATGAGTCAAGGCTAACCACCAAGACTGTTGCACATAACATATCACGGTACAAAATATTACTCTATTCATTGGAGCACTATCCAGGAACACCCATTGTAGCATGTTCATGAATATGCTTTCCACATAAGGAATCATATATAATTAATCAAACATAACTTAATTGTTACCCATGGAATGAAATGGGTAATATGATCATGTCATAAGGCATTACAAATGGTCATATCATAAAAGTGTCAATGATAGATGGGATTTAGAAAATAAAGGGAAAATAATAAGGTATAATAGGCATAGATCATGATAATTGATGTAAAAAAGAAGTTATAATTTGTATAAAGTGAATTTAATAATATGTGGAATTAAATCATTTTAGTCTGGTTTAAGGAAAATATTAAAGAGCTTTTAAAAAAGAACATTGAATTATCTTTTATATAAAACTAGATGTGAACCAAAAAGGTTTTAATAATAAAAATACTGATTTTTTAAAATATATGGTTGCTCAAAATAGATTATATATTGAAATAAAAATGGGTCGAATTCCAGAAGATCTATTAAATTATGTTTTCTTATCCAAAAAAAATTAAGTAATGAAACCTTTAAAAAACATGTATATCCCCAAAAAAATATATATAAACGGATCTTGATACATTGTATTGAAAAATATACAAAAAATTTAGAAGATTCACATAAAAATAATAGATAATTACATTTGGTTAAAGATATAGGATGAATAATCCAAAGGAATAATGGATGTTCTGGTAGAATCCCTTACCTTACATCTGAGGTCTCCTTCACTTGATCTTAATGTCTTGGATAATAAAATTAGATTAATAAATTAACAATTAAATAACCTCTTATACCTGAATTGGTTTTCAAATAACTTAATTAAATTCATTTATGTAATTTTTGATGGGTTAAGAGATTCAATTGCATTGCTTGGAAACATTGGCTTTCCTTGGTTTTCCTAATCACTTTACAAGTATACATGTATGAAGGGTCGTGGAAAGTGAGATTAATTATCCATAATTAAAATTATTTGTTTTTAATGATATCATAGTGGTAAAATTGATAATATATCATTTGGATTTATGAAATAAGGATTAATCATTAGATAAATAGTTAATGATAATCATTTGGGCTTATTTTATAGGTTTTTTTCCACACCAAACTCATTTTGTGCTATAAATTAATATCATGAGTAATTTTTTTAAAATAATAAATAAGATAAAAATATATATTATAACCTGGTTCAACTACAATAATTTTTCCATGACTATACCATGAAGAAGGTAAAGGAAATTGAAAACCAATCATCCTTGGAAGCGATAAATTAACACAACTCGAACGGTGCTTTCATTTTTAATATTAATAGATGGGGTAAAGAGATAAGATGAATAATCTTCCAATTAGTATAATAAAATTAAAGTATTTTTAAGTTAATTTAGTTATCATAAAACATGTATGAGGGGAGGTGAAGAGTGAAAAATAAAATAATGGAACTTTAAAACAAAATAAAAGAAGTAGAAAGATGAATTTACCTCTTCAATTTATCTTCATTGAGAGCCTCCTTAGAGAAGAGGTTTTGTTATTTTATAAAACCAATAGCTACTAGAAATGGGGTAGGGCATAGAAAAACATTTTAGTATAATTTTTACTAGGTACAATACATGAGAGGTGTTATGAGAAGAGGTGGTGAGGGGTGGAATTTAAATTGGTGGAAAGAAGTGTTTTCTCAATATTTAATTCATTAGTTTATTATATTTTTCAATATAAGAAATAATATTGATTCCTGAGAGTAAAAAAAAATATTTTTTCATGTGAATTATAAAAAATGGCCACATACATTATCCATTACTCAAGCGTGACTCAAAAATTAATTTATTTACATGTACTGTAAATTACTATATTTCACTATTCACTAAAAAAATATTGTATTTTGGAAAAATCCAAAAAAAATAACCCAAAACATTTTTAGTCGTGTAGAATTAAAAATTTACCTCCATTTTGTGAAAATAAGTTTCCAAATATAATAAATTTATTTTTTATTTGGAACCATTATTTACTTGTAAAATTCAAATTTTAATATTAAAACTGCTTTTTTAACACTTTCAAAATTTTATTAGGGTATAAAAAAATTATAATCATAAATCATCGAGAAAATAATTTAGAAATGAATTTTTTGAATTTTTTTTCGAAAAAATATTAAATTATTTATAAAATCACAGTTAAATATTTATGACTTATAAAAATACCAACACCTAATTAATAATTTTTAAAATATTTATTTACATAGACCATAATATAATTATATCAAATTTTAACATATAACATGGATAAATTTTATATATACTTCAATTGGTGAGTTTACTATTGAATTGGTTGATTTTTTATTTATAAGGGTCACATTACAGTTCCAAAGGTTAAGTTACTATTTCATCAGTATTTGTTCCTTAACTTCTTGAGATACCTTTTATTTCACTAATTATTCATTTATAAAGTTTTTATTATGTTCCATAAGTAATATTAAGTGATTATAATATAATAAATAATTATATTAATGGAATTCCATTGATAAGACAATGGGTCGTTACATGTTATAATTGTTGAAAAAAACAACATGGTACTTACTTGAAAAGAATTTGACTTTTTTATAAGCGTGTGATTTTAAGGGAAATAAATATGTTTCCAATATCTAGTAAGTAAACTATAAGGAGATGAGTTAATACAAAAAAAAATCCCCAAGTTTCAATGTAATATAACTTAGAAGATGATGAGGGAACAAGGTCAAGAGGATGTTATTACCATGGTTGAAGTGGCCTGATTTAAGTGATTATGTATTTGGATTGAATAATTATATAATATGAGTATTTTATTAATTAAATTGCGGACATAATAATTTCTAACTACATAATTATTATAATATAGTACATTTCATTTAGTATTTGAGAGAATATTTTCAGTGGAACCAAAGACTAGAAAAGGTGACACAGTGTAAGGTGATTATCTTGGAAAACACATTTTCAAAGGAAGATAGACATTAATATGTGCTCTATTTTGAGATGTTAATGATATATATATATTTAAGGGATAATATTGGTGAAAATGAAATTAGTAAATCAATTTATATTTTATTTTATCTTTGTTGTAGGTTACTGCTTGTTTGGATTTATGGAATATTTTTGAAAACTTCAAATTTTATTTTTTAACGCATGCATGTTTTCATTAATGTTTTATAATGATCAAGGTATTTTAATATTTCCAATGTAAAATTAAGATCCACTTTATAATTTATGTGGAATATAATATTTTTTTCATAACCTCCCTTCAAAAAAATTAGATTAATTTTTTTCATACAGATTTTGGATAATTCATTAGGTTAACAATTTATGGAATTGATTAAGTTTAATTTTTGTAGTTAATATTGATGAATTTGAGATTATTTTTTATATTAGATAACTTGTACTAACAATATTTTTTAGATAATTTCTAGAGAATGGAGGAATAAAATTTCATCCTTTTATTGATCTAATTATATATTAAATGTAAATTTTAGTGCTTTTGGAATAAATATTCCTTTTAGATATTCATTTCTTAGATTAAGAGGTAAAATAGTAATTTATTGAATCAAAAAAATTATTTAATTGTTCCTACTAATTATATAGATATAATGTAAGTATATATCTATATGATCTTAGTTTGTATGTTAAATGAACCCCTTAACGTTGAGAAAAGGATCTTGAAACAAAAAATTTATCACATTACCTCTATATCGGATGAATCAATAGTCTTTTGAATAATAATAGATTTAGGGTTTTTTGGTTATTTAATTTCCCGAGATAGTTCAATTTATTTTTATCAATGACCTATATCACCCTCCACTATTTTTTGTACATTACTCTCTTATTTTAAATCCATATTATCACTTACCATATATGTTCTCCAAAATGGAAACCTAGTTTTGTAATTACATCATATTACCTTTGTAATTGCCTTATTCCCTTATCAAGAGGATGTTTTATTAATACTTATCATGATATGAGATATCAAGAAAGTGGTATTTAAATTTCAAACAATTTGTTATCGAGATCAACATTAAATTGCAAGTACACAATTTATTTCAGTTGGTATAAAGTGACAACCTGAGATTTTAAATAGGGAACATTATATTCCATAATGTATATGAAATATAACACCAAGATTATAAGATAATTTAATAACTCAATAATTTTGGAATATTTCATTTAAATAAATTCAATTTATTTGATAGCATGATTAACATGAAACGTCGGCATTATATGAAACATGATAATTTATTAAAATATTATTATTTAAACATGACAATCAAAACCTAGCCATTATGATATAGTGTATGAATAGTAATAATAGAATTAAGAAAAAAAATGGGTTTAACATTTTTAAAATTAATTCAATGGTTATCTATTAATTATAAATAATATAATAATCATATTAGATGAAAATTAATGTGTTCTGAAAATAGTATCTTTCTAATAAGAATTTAAGTCGGGCTTTGTCCCCATAATTTAAAATTAATTTTTACTAATTTAATAAAATTTAATTTTCCAAATAAAATCCATATTTTAAATATATTTGTTAAAATTAAATTTTATTTTTTTTTTGTTTTTTCTGAAATGTTTTATTTTTTGACGATTAGTGAAAAATAAATATTGTTATGGAAAACTACAGTTTGGAATAAATTATTTACAATGTTAAATTATATATTAAATAAGTTTTAAATTTAAATTTCGAAAATTATGTAAAAAATTTAGCTAATATATTTCATTTTAATACATTTCATATGGAAATTTCATTTTAAAACAATCTATACTTATGAGGATTTTCACTTTGGAAAACTTCTCTTTCGTCAAGTTTGTGGTTTAATATAAAATAGAATTATTCCACTTCTTGGAATTAAATTTGAAAAAAGGGATTCCATGTTAGTAATCATAATAATATGTATTATATAATATATTTGAATTAATTTTTTACCATAATAAATAGTGAAATCAATTAAAAATAATTATAGTAGTTAGAGTTAAAATTGGTTTATTGGGTTGTTAAACTAAAATGATAAGGGTTAAAAATGAAATAAACTTATCCAAATACAATTTTATAGACATATTAAACCTTGTAAAATATTTTTTTTAGAATTATATATTTTGTTAACTTCTAAAATTATAAGAATATAGGTTTAATCTATTCTTTTAAAAATTTATAGTGTGTCATCTCCCCCAATTATAATTAGACACCACCTATCATCCATTATTCACACTTAAATAACCCTTTTGGTTTAGAAATTCACTAAAAAATATCTAACATAATTCCCTAATCAAATCCTAGAGGTATTCTAAATGTGTCTATGTGATGAAGAAGTAAAACTCTCAAATGTTCATATTTTTTTATTTCTTATTCATACTCTATAAAAAATTATTAAAATATACTAGTATAACAAAACTAGTATATCTTATAAACTGAGTTTTATTATTCTAATCACATAGCCCATGTAATTATCTACTTCCAATAACTGTGAAATGATACCATCAATCATGTGTACGGTGGACTACCCCCTCGCAAACAGATGTAGTACATTTTCCATCACAACCTTTGAAGGTTGAATATAATGATGGATTTAACATATATATATATGATATCTATAACATTATTGTACATTCAAAAATTATATATGATATATACCATCTTATTTTCCATTCCATGAGGGATATGATAACGTCTCTCTTTATAAGGAGGACTACTACCTCACGAAGCGATATAATTCATTTTCTGCTTACGATTCACGTGAATGGTAGGGTAAATGTTAAAGAATATCTATTATATATATGGTATAAAAATACTTTTGGAAATATAATATCACATAAAAATTATTAACTCTCAATCTTTTGTAAAACAATAATGTTGTTCGTGAGGATGTGTGGACTACTGCCTCTACGTAGCGATGTGAACTATTTTACATTTTATTTTAACAATGATGGAAATAAATATGTATTTTATTTAAAAAAGTAAATTTATGAAATAATTATGATTTTATAAATATTAATTAATATATATCCTACTTTCATTCTATCTGTTGAGAAAAATGGAAACAACATTCATACATATGTATGCCCTACTATCTCCATGAATGATGTAACCTATTTTCTATCTATAACTTTTATAGATAACTATTTATAGATATATATTGAATATATATGATATTTATATACTTTTTAAAATTATTTATATTATTTAATCATGATTAATATAAAAGGAACCAAATTATTTAACCAAATCATACAAGAAAAACAAAGTAATTATCATCTAAAATAGTGATTTTAACAATGAATTTTTATAAAACATGTAATAAAATAATATAAATAATTAATATATGTTATGTGATATGTGGGTATGGTTTTTTAATATATTAATTAAAAAATTTTATTTAATATAAATTATATTTTTACACATACAAAGTAAGTCATGCTGGAGGTAAGGGTTTCTTATATCACTTTTACTTCTATGATACATATGTCATATTCTCCACATTTTCTTTTGTGTGGTGTATATAAATCCAATTTAGATATGTTATAATATGAATTTTATTTTTTTCATGGTACTTAAAGTTTTTTTCTATATTATTTATTTCATGGTTCTTATGATTAAAAAGTTACCGAAGTGGTAAGAGATTATTTTAAAATCTCATCATTATCCATGATTGTTTATGTTTAAGTCTACCTTGGGGGGGGTATTTTGTATATATTTTCAAACCCAATATATTTCCATATCCTGTTATTTTTAATGAACTGTTTATATAATAGTACCATGTATTCACACCTTCATGATAAAAATGAATCATAAAATGTTTTTATGAAAATTCAGCTTCATCTCTCTCTTTGGTCAAAAAAAATTCCCAAGACCATGTTTTATAAATATGTTTTCAAAAATGTTTGGAAAATTAACTAAAATATTTATTAAATAATATTTTACAAATTTTTATTTTTTTTAAATACTAAAAAAATATTCACGTCATTTTGAAAACAATTACCATTTAGCAATTATTGAAAAGGTGGTAGTAATCTATGTTTTATCATGTAAGACATTAATGAAATTTTCAACAATCATGACCACTCAATTTTTTTTATTATTTTTTTACATTCTTCTAAATTTATTTTCAAACAAAATTTATCTTGAAAATATTTTTTGGAGTTTCATTATAAAATGTTTTTTTTAAATAAAAAGATGATATTCCTCATGAATATTTTTTAGGATGTTTTCATGGTATTTATATTCATCAATGACATCAAACCTTTATTGTAATTACAATAAATTGTGGATATAATGTATTGATATCATTATTATTCATTATTTAGATGTTTTATGATCATTTTTACTATGTATGTACAATTTTATTACCATTCACCATATTACACTAGATGGTTTATTATAATGTTTATTTGATAAGAGTAATTATTGAAATTTTGTATGTTAGTTTTCATATATGAATGTTTAAATTGATTATGTTTCACTCATTTCATATGAGGAATGAAATTAGAATTATTATGCGATTGGTGGTGTGAGGTTATAGAAAACCCTTAGATGCATCGACATGTCTCATCAGGAAAACCATTTTCCATATTAGATGGGTTTCTACCCATAGATTTAAATTGTATTGCGAACGGTATTGATAGTATGTTTCAGATGACTTGAGTTACACATTCCATAATTATGAGATCAATGATTATATTCCATGTTTTTATTTATTAGTTATAATTCCATAGATAAGTTTCAAGACTATGTGATTATTTAATGGATTTATTTAACCAATATTGATTCATTCCTTATTATGTTCAAGTTATTGTTTAAATGGAATTTATTTTGCTTATTTACCATACCATATTGATTATGCGTATTTATATCTGATATATTTTGTTGTATGATTACCCTTAATGAGTATATGAGCTCACCACTTTTTTATTTTTGATTTTCACCCAAATATCAAGAAGTTTTTTGTTATTGATATACTCGGATATGCTAAGCGTAATCACTCCATTCTCAATGAAAATAATTTTTTAATTTTATTTTTAAAAATTTAATGTGAATTTAATTTATGTATATATTTTACAAACAATAATAAACTATTAAGTCCTTTTTAATTTGATCTATTTTATCAAGTGTTAATATTATAATGTGGACACTGACTCTAGATTATTAGAGTCAGGTTTTTCATAACTACCGAGTATAAATAAATATGAGTTTTGAAGGGAAAACAAAAGACATTAAAACATGAACTTTTTACATTAGAGACTAAAATCTAGAAACAAACTTGTTAATAAACTAGAGGTGAAAACTCAAAGCCTTCATTTCCATGTGGATAAAGAACCAACCATTCATAAGTAAAACCAAGGAATCATTGAAATAATTTTTTATTCTATTGGACCAAAGTCAAAACATGTGATATTTATTTATTTAGGTTAGCATAACTATGAAATACTTTCTATGAAGGTAAAACTATGTACAAGTTTTGTGATTACAATTTGATGTAGCATTACAATACAATGATAATTCTAAATAATAAAATATAAAATAGTTAAACCAATGGATAATTATGATGGTTTAGTTCTTGTAGAACAATAATCATTGTACCTTTATAGTATTTGTAATGATATATCTCAGGTGATCCTAGAAGGTAGTGTAGAATGATTTTATTTTGAAATGTTTTAATAGTTTATGAATGTGTAACCAATTTTTTACCGATCGTATTTTATCTATAGTCTACTGATTATAGATCCATCCTTCTATTATAAAAGATTCTCTAATGGATAAATTGTTTTGTAATATTCACAATCTTTTTCACAATACTAAAGATTATTCTTTTTCTGGATATAGTATTAAATCTCACAATAGTCTAAAAATAATATTTCTAATATTTCTAATAATAATGGAAAAAATTATACCATAATTATTATAATCAGTTGATAAATCCATTCCCCATAAGATTTAGTATTTAAATCATCATTCAAATCTTATATAAAATTATCTATGAAAATTTATCTTCAATACTCATTAAATATACTTTTAATAACCACATTAATATCATTCTTCAATTTTCTTATAAAAACAATACATTTTATTTTTGAATATATTTTATTAAATATTCAATAAAAAACATAATTATACAATCTCTTCAATGTATCATCATGTTATCACATAAAAATTCATTCATTTATGCAACATAAACTCAGTAAAATATAAATAATATACCCTTCCATGAAATGTAGTCTCAAGTATATTTTTGACAGATTCTACACATTATTGAACTCATAAGATAACATTAAATGATGTATTTACAAAAAAACATAGTCTCATGATGTATCCCAACATTAAATTGTCAAAATATCATATCCTTAAATAAATTTCAGATAATGTGTTTACATTAACATATTCATAATATTTAATTAATAATGATAAATATTTTCTTTCTATAACTCAATTATTCCTTAAATAAACACTTCAAAATAACTATGTAAAACATATTTAAAATATAAGAATAATTTTTAATCTATTTAACAAATGAGAAACAATATATCAATTAAACAATAAATAAAAATATCAAAATGACTAATAAAAAAGTATTATAATGTGGCTTGTGTTGTCTTGATATTAAATCAGATGTTGAAACTCTAGAATACGGTGGATATATCATTACCCGAATATCCTACTTGATAAATACTTTCTTCCTTGATATAAACTCAATTTCAATCTATATATTGTTTTTTCATGATATCATAATCTGAAGTACTCAAACATAAATGTAAATTCTTATGAGTCTTAAAATAAATTTCCAACATTCCATAACTTATGTTACAAAAAATGTAAAATGTATAAGTAAATATTCTATGAATTTTCAATACATTTCCTTCTATTTTTAACTTCTAGTATAATGGATTTGAAAAATTTATACTCTTCAATCATATGAGTAAAAAATTTAATTTTTTAAAATACTTAGTTTCATATGTGAGAGTAAAATAATTCCACCATGTATTATACTTTTCAAATTATCTCCAAAAATATATTTGTGGTATAAAAATTCCAAAACTAATGAATAATTAAAATAAAAAATATAAGGAAAAATAATAAAGGATAGTGATTGAATTCACACGATATCAAACATCATTATTTAATTCTAGAACCAATACAAGATTTGAACACAAAATATAATTACATTAAAAATAAATATAATGAAACAACAAGAATAAAAACAATAATAAATAAAATGATATTTTAGTTATCAAATAAGAAAAAATGTTTCAAGGATCCAGTCAATATTCTCCCACATTTTGATAATTAAAAAACCGAACAATATTTAATATAATGACTATAAAACTCCGCATCTTTTTTAAGGATAAAAATGATAAAGATTAGTTGAAAACATAATAATGATTATCCCTATAATAAAATATACCCTAAGAAAATATTTAAAATAGTAATGATGTATTTAACTAAAACTTAATATTTAATCCCCAATAATAATATAATAAACAAAAAAATTCTCAAGATGTAATTTGAACATATTAAACAAAAAAAAAGCATGCTCAAAAAAGATATCAGCAGATAGTGGAAAAATCCCCCAAAACACATGCATGCAAAAAAATATAACTGATTAATGAATTAACTAAATAATAAATTTTACTGCTTAACACGAAACATCACTCTCTTGAATAATAATAGGGGTGAATGCACTGTGAACCCATCATGTGTAAGATAGTCAAAACCTCATCCACTCTGAAATCATAAACTAAAAATAGACATAAATAAATGTTAACATATTCAAATAGTAATATTATGTTGTGTAATGAATTAAAAAGTAACCAATTGTTTTAGAACGTGATAGTAAATAAAATAATAAAACTATAAACCCACGCATAGTGGAAATAATAAAATACTAACTGATTGAGTTCATTCCAACATTCTAGATAATAAAACATAAAATTAATGCAAATTAGCCATATGAAAAATATTACCTTGGAATATACATTTTTTTAGGACCAATATAGTTTCAAGAATAACCTTTATAAAACCCTGTTGTATAAGAGATAAATGGTTTATCATTGAAAATAAGTTTTAGAAAAAATCCTCCTCATCACTCTAACATAATCAATTTTAGGTACACTATCCTTTAATTATGTGGTCTGAGATTATATAATAATTAGGTTGAGTTTTGAGAGTCTATGGATGGTTTTGGAGTGTTTTGGATGTTTTCTAATGGGTAACTGAGATGGTGGTACGGGCTGTGGGAATGAGAGATTCCACCATTGGTGATGGAATCTTGGGCTTGGCCATGGTCATCCCTCACATCATCATTTCAAAATCCTTCTTCCAGGCAGCACTATGTTGGTGTCTTCATCTATTAATTACCCATGGAATCCCACTAAATCTTGTAACACCAATGATTTTTTATCAACTAGAGCCTCGACCTATCCTCTCTTTATTTTAGATCTACCCATTACATTAGATGTTGTGATGTAAAAATCATGGGGTTTTTCTGATACCAGCAACCATATGGATGCACTAAAAAACTGCATCTTGGACAGTCCTCATTTGGTTCTAGATATACCCGATAGATAAAATTATGTGTTTCAATTTTTTTCCTTCCCTTGTCTGATTCAAGATCTCTTTGCTAGATCTGAAGATGCACTACATCGACCTGCTAATGGTGAGATTATAAATTGTGGTGATTCGTTGATCCCTTCTGTTCTCAAGGAGAATGAATTGTTTCGGGATGCTAGGATGGATCCAATTCTATGCAGTGGTAACTATTTTTCTTCTCAATCTTATGATGATGCTTTAAATAATATAACTATTGGATCAAAACTGAATATAGTTAGTTCTTTGGATATTTTCAAAGATTCATGTCAAAATAGGATTCTCTGTAAGGGTTCATCAGCTCACGTTGAAGCTCACCCTATATCTCTTGTTGAGAGATTGAAAATTGGGAAAAACTATTTGGTTTCATGAATTGTTTTACCTAAAGGTGAAAAACCTATGAATATTGAAGACTTTATTCGTTGAATCTCAATTTTATGGGGTTTCTATAATTATAAATGTGTCTCTCTTGGTCGAAGATTTTTTAATTTCCTATTTCCTTCAGATGACTTGAAGCTTCATTCCTGGAGCATTGCGACCAGACTGTTGAAACCGGGTTGTCTTTCCCTAAATGAATTGTATTTGGACATTAATGTCTCATGTGCAATAAATTAATTTTCTTAGGTATGGGTTTTTCTTCATGGGATCAATTGGGTCCTTTGGAATCTGATGATTTTGTGTGACATTTCTACAACAATTGGCACTCTTATTCATCTCAACAAGGACTTGAAGATGTATGGTGTGGTCACTTTACAAGGATGTTGGTGTAGGTTGACCTTATCTCTACATTTATTGATAAGGTAACTCTTTCTACTCCTGATAAAATTAAAATTAACGTTGAATATGAAAAAAACTCTTTTATAAAATGAATGTATGGCAGTTGGAAACTCTTTGGTGACATGTTAGAAGAATGTCTCATGTGAGGAGTGTGGAATGAAGGATCCCATAATTCATGGTGGTGATGCACTCAAGGAACTAGTTTCCACTAAGGTTGATGTGATGATTTCTTGGAAAGATGACTCTCATGTGTCTAAGCTTAATGGAAGGGCTCTGTTGGTGGATGTATCTCTAAAGAGAGCTCATAGAGTCCCCTCGGTCCCTTGGGATGATTTTTTTAAAGAGGATACTTCATTTGGGGAAATCCCTATATAGTATCCATGATTGATGATCCCTAATCACTATCAGGTCGATTTCTCTAACCAGACTGATGCACAACAATGTGTTGACTATCACCAGGAAATTCAAAATCTCTTTCAATCTTCTAGAATTATTGAAGAGATGGGGGAATGCTCCTGAGGATGAAAGGGGGCATGTTACCCCTCTTAAGGCTTTGATAAGTGGTGGGCGTTCATCTTTCAATGTGGTAATCTTTAGTGGAAAGGAAAATATGACCGGTGGTGAAGGTTTCACCTCCGTTCCCTCAATGTGTAGACCACACAATGATTATTCTAACCTTCCTAGGAACATGTCTACCAGATCATCTTCGAAGATTCCCAGGAAGGTGGACATACACATTCTTAAGATTTTTAATTAGGATAAATCTCAACTTGAGTGGGAGGTTGTGGGTGACAGTGATTATGGAAATGATATGTCATATTATGAGATCTAGGTATGTTTTTAGGTGGATGAGTACATTTTTTATTATTTGATCATGTCCACCTCTTATCTGTACATTTTATTTCTTCTTAAAAATTAGTTAAAGGCATTTCTTCTGACTAGACTTTTTGGGGAAAGGGTTCCTCATAGGATCATGGTTATGGGGGACCTTGCAACTTATTTGGGAAATAATGCAAGATGTTCAAGGTAGGTGCATATTTGGAATGCATCTTGGGAAACTATAAACATGTCAGGAGAAAATGTGTGTTTGGAGATAGTGGGAAAATAATCATTGGAAGATGTTTTTTTAACCTTCCAATCCATCCATGTGAGGGGATTCCCTTGAGACAAAAAGACTACATGTTTAGTACATAGTTTTCAAAACATCTCACCACAATTATGCCTCTACCTAAGTAATTTCCAGTATGATGTGAACAGTCAGAACAAGGTTTTATAAATCATAAAGCCTATCCATGAAATTTTCTTTATTTCCTAAAAAATGATTCTTTAACTCATATTAATACCCATAAACTCTCATTTTTTTAGTATCATGAACAATTCTTTACACTTAGGCATCCTTGAATATTCCCTTTGATCCAAAAGCTTATTTTTGGGAATTTAAGTGTTTTTGATTTTTAATATTAATTTTAAGTCCATATTTTATTTATTTCATAGATATTATCTTGTTCTCTAACCCATAATATTATATATATAATTTTTTAGATATATCTATGATCTTTCATCTGTTCTTAATGATATCTTGTTGGATCAAACGAATGAAAGAATATTCAAGGCCGAATTTAGATATTTCAAGTGTTGTTTTTCAATTCCGTCAACCATTGTGATGTAGTTTTATTCCCTCTAAATCTAATCATTCTATAAATTCAGGTATTTTCATTTAAATATCATCTCTATATAATTTTTTAGAGAACACCCTAGGTTTTGGTACATAAATCCTTGGTTTTGGAATGTTGTGCATAAGGTGTTTGATAGAATGTTTGAAAGGAAATGGTTATCAATAGAAATGTTTTATGTGGAATAATTTTATATAAGAACATATCCTACTTGGTGGAACATATTCATATGTATGGGGGAAGAGCATGGTCGTGAAGTACCATAGTTATAGGGGACAAAGTATAGGCATAAAGCACAACTATTAAAGGGTTTCACCATGTTATGACTTAGTGTCAGGATGGCTCACCACTAATGAGTATAGAGTGGTATTTTTTATTCTTTCTTGTGGGTGTGTGTGTTTTAACATGGTATGACTATACCAAGTTGTAATAAATAATGGTAAACATATAAAATGTTTTTCATGGATATTTTTATGTCTTTATATTAAACTGTGTATATTCTTAACTTTATTATATATTTTATATGCTAACATGATCTTGACGTAGTAGAATATATTGGGAAATCATTATAGATTAACTACTGAGATTATTCTCATCCACCATCTTGGTAAATTTTGTGTGTTTTAAGATATAGTTTACTGAGATACATGTAAGGGAAATGTGTTTAATTTCACTGGTGGTGAATCTTGATTATTACTACTTGACTGATGTTCCCAAATTAGTGTTACATCATATGGATATCCTTTGGTTTCTTGTGTCATAATTTTTTATTTTTCCCTAACACTATAATATCATTGTTTATATGTTTATTTTTTGTTTGTATTGTAATAACTCATGAATTGTATAGTTGTTTTAGTTGTTTTTTCTTTTTATTCTTATGTTATGTTGGTTATTGGGGGAAAATGATCCCACTAAATTATATTAATTCCTTTTCATATATTTATGACCTTTATGTCTTTTTAATTTCTCCTAAGTTTTTTGGAACCTCTTCTTATTCCCAACCAATGGGAGAGGGGTGGGATGTTACAAATGGTATCAGTATTGGTTAGTCTATATATTTCTCTAGGATGGTATCAAGGTGATAGGATTGTGAGAACATGAAATGTATTGTGTAATACTGTGTATCAAACAACTTTATGTTAAACACCATGTTTTTAGGGTTGTCTATGTACAAGGATTGTTCTTAGACACTACTAGATGTGTCATCATCCCATCACCATGGGTTTAGAAAATGAGTGTAACATTTCATGCATTACTACAATGACTTCCCACTAGGACTACATTATTTTTATTTTGTTTAATGATTCCTAGAAATATGTTTAATTTTTTTTAAATAGTGTTTATAATGATTTTTTATTATGGTAATTTCGGAATATTATATTCCTTTAATTAATATTGAGTGTTTCTTATGTACTCTTTTTTTATTATTTTATAGAATGGGACCAAGTTGAAATCATAAAAATAAGAAAGAAGAGGTTTTAAAAAATGTGGTTGCACCTAAGGGATAAGTGAATTAATAGATTCATTCAATTATTTTGAAATATTTCCAAGCCATTGAAAAAGGAAATTTAAATGATTATCCATGGAAAGTGGAATATTTCATGCAGCTATAGAAACAAAATCCAATGACCATTTTAGGGGATTTAGAACCCAAAATGGTAGAGGTGTGGCTCAATAGAATTATTCAAATATTTTTTCCTTGGTACTTTCATAGCGATAATTTTCAATTTAGTGTCCTATATGCTGCATGAACTTATACAACATTCATGAGATTTAGTTTCATAAGATAGAGTTGACTAAGGTTATATATGGGAGGACATTGAGGAAATTTTCAATAAAAAACTTTATCCTCACACATTCAATATATTAAAAACAATGAATTCTACTAGCCTAACACAAATGAATCTATTAGTGATGGAATATGTAATATATTTTATGAACATCCATTTTTATACAAATATATATTCCAGTGAATTATTTAAGGAATGGATCATTGAATCGTATTTATGATGAGGCATTCATTCTATAGTATATGTACTTCTTATTAATGACTCTAAATAGATTATTAATAAAGAGATAGTGGTAAAAATTGATATTATTGGGAATGCAATGGGGGGGAGATTATTTTCCCCCATGGGAATAAGTGGGAAATATAATGTTAGGATAAACCATAAGAGTTAAACCTATTCTCATGAGGATAGTGTGTCACAGAATTAGATGACTAAATCAATTAACCTTACTTATAAACCCGATATCAATCCATAATGTTTTTAATTTGGTTATATTTCTCATATCATGTAAGAATTTTTGGGAAAACCTAAATCTTTTCAAAATTTTAATTAGATTGGACATTTACTACATTATTATCATAGAACTACAAAGTATGTTGTTATAGATAAATCTTAGGTATCTCATGAAACATTTTCTTTGACTGGGTGACCTCTCTAGAAGAAATCAAATCCTCATAACTGATCAAGCCAAGTATATTCTCATAAAACAATGAATCCTAATTAAATTGAATATAATCATGGAATTAAGAAATAAGGGGGTGAGAATGAAATTATATGGGGATGAGAAAGATGGTCGTAGAGTATCAATATGGTTCTTCAATGGTGTGAGGTAATAATATTTTGAATTATACTCTTCTATTATCCTTATTTAAAACAAAATCAACCAAATATTTTACTGGTTCTTGGGTTATGAATCATATGGTATTAACTATTGTGATAATTCCTTATATGTGGAAATTAAATACACCTCCCAGCCAATTGGAGTATAGAGAATTTAAGTGTGTAGTGTTTTCATTAATATCAACGAGAATAAATTTTTTCAGATTTATCTATTCTTGGAATGGAAATATGTGTCCTAATTTTGGGAATGTTTTGTTTTTAATCTTTCATGGTCCACATCAACTGTGAACCTCGGTAGGTTATTTTCACATATTTTGATTTCTTTAGGCATCTATTTATAGAAGATTGTGATATAAATACAATTAGAACAAGACATTTGGTACTGGTTATCAGGACTAGGTCATATTAGTTGGTATTATTTACTCAAGTATCTATTGATGAAATAAATAATACATATTTTATATTCTTCTTGGATCAAACTATATATGTGTTATCTAATAAATTCTCTAGGATTCCCCCATAAATTGAATTGGAATTTATGATTGACTACCTTATAGTGACTAGTCTTATTTCACTTCCATCTTATAGGATGAAACCAATAGAATTAATTGATTTGAAAGTCTATCTGGTAGATTTGGAATGAAAGGGGATTATTTGATATAGTACGTCTCCATGGGAATAACAAATTCGATATGTAAAGAAATTAAATGGAAATTTTTGGCTTCGTATATATTATCATAAGTTAAACCATGTTGTGATAAAAAAATTAGAATCATATTCAATGATTTGATGATATAATTAATCAAATGAGGGGATCCATGTGGTTCTCTAAGATTGATTGAGAATAGGGGATCTCTAACATTGAGTTCAGATGGAGAAATTTTTTATGAAATCCATCTGGATCCATTATAGTCATTATGAATATGTTTTTATGCTCTTTGGTCTTATAAATTAATTATTATTGTTTATGTATATTATGAATCTGATCTTTAAGATGTGTTATAACTCACTTGTGGTTGTCTTTTTCAATGATATTCTATTCTATTCAAGGATTATTTCAATTAATGAATGTCACTTGGACAAACTGTCGGGTATCTTAGGAGAACATCCCCTTTTTCCTAGGCATTAAATGTGTGATTTTTGCATTCAAGTGGGATGTTTCCTTATACATTTCTATTATAAAATAGGATTCTCATTAGATATTAAAAGGGTAGAAGTTGTTATCTCTTGGAAACCACCATAGAGTGTCTCTGAGATATGTGGTTTCCTCAGAATAAATGTATAATATCTATGCTTTATTCTTGATTTTTCAGAACTTTCCTTACCTATAAATTCTTTTATAATGAAGGGAGTTATTTTCTAAAAAATATATACCTACCGGATATCTTTTCAAGAGATTAATGTTTAGAATATATCAGCACATATAATTACTTTTCTAAAGTTAGGATGAGGCTTGTTTTTATTTTTTGATGTATCTAGATCTAGGTTGGGATGAGTTCTCGTGTATGGTGATCATTTTATAGATTATGGCTCATGAGAGTTACAGGTTCATTAGAATAATTACAAAACACATTATTCGGAGTTAGTTTTTGTGGCTCATGCCTTGAAAACATAGTGTAATTATTTTTTTCATAGAAATTTTTAGTGTATAAATTTCATAAAATATTGAAAAAAAAATTATCAAAAATATATTTTAATCTAAGGAAATAAATATAGATGGAATAAATTTAGATGTTTGAATTTGAATTGATGTATACATTGGGTAAAGTGAAATTTAAAGTTGATTCATTGAGCACAAATTCATATAATCAGTTATCAAAAAAGGCTTCAGATCAGTGGAAACTAAGGATGGTTATAGTTCATGTGAATCTATATTGGGTTTTTCAAGAAAATGTTGCATTTTTTTATCATAATTTCTATTGTTCCACAATTCTTAAGTGGCATAAATATACTAATATATGTGACCATAAATGTCTAACCATGTTGATAAAACTCAATGGTGGGGAGGATACTGAATGATGGATGATACATTGGATATCAATGTAATTTTTTAGAGGTTGGATTGAGGTTCCTCCATGTTAGTTAGAATAACATTATTCTACCTATCGCCATCTAAGATGGGCTATTCATCCTGGATCTCAAAATTTTTATAAGCTGATGAAAGCATAGTTTTAATGGCATGGAGTGAATATAAAAGGTATATAGTATTTCCCGAGATATGTCACATGTTAGTAGGTCAAGGTGGATCACCATTTAAAATCTTGTATGTTGAGTTCATTACCTATTACCATGTGGATATGTGAGCGGATAGTCATGGACCTTTCATAGATCTTCCAATAATAGTTCAGAAATATGATTCTATATTAGTGGCTATAGATTGTCTCACAATGTTGGATCATTTCATCCCTATTTCTGAATCAAGCATGGTGGAATACTTTTCAAAAATATACTTTTAGGAAATTTTAATGTTTCATGGAATAACAGTTTCAATTAAGTCAAACTAATACCTGAGGATTACATATTGGTTTTATAAATTTTTATAGCAAGCCCTTGGAACCAAGATGTTGAGGATAATTTCTTGTCATCCTAAATTACATGGTTATCCTAGATAGACAATAAAAAAATTGGAAGTCATGATTGAAGATTTTGTTATTAATTTTGGAGGCATGTGGAAGGATCATATAACTTTAGTGTAAATCTCATAAAATAACTCTTATGATATTTCATACATATGGATCCTTTAAAATCGTTGTATGTATAACCATATCAATCTACAATTTGTTTAATATAAACGGGTGATATATCAAAAATCAAATGTATCCTTGTACATGAAATGAAAAAGGAGATTCAAAAGACTAGAAAGGGAATAGAGATGTCTTAGAGACGTAAGAAGTTGTATATAGATCATCAATGTTGATTTCATTCCTTTATGGTGGGTGATCATGTTTTCCTGAGATTTTTTACAAGGCCATGAAGTCATTATTTTGGAATGAAAGGAGATTTATCTCTAGTATAAATTTTCCCTATTGAGATACCTTAATAAATTATTGATGTGGCTCATCTATTGGATTTACCTCCAAGATTAAATGTTTTTTCACAATGTTTTTCATGTATCTCAGTCGATGAAGTATCAGCCTAATCATTACCATGATATTCTATAGGACCATGTTGATCTTGAATAAAATTCATAATTTATTCATTTTAAATTATATATTTTTGATAGATGAGGGAATATTTTACATGGTAAATCAATGTTTTGGTATAGGTTTTATGGTAGTATGGTAATATTTAGGAAGAAAAATGGGAATGTAAGAAGGAGAAGTTAGAGTAGTGGCATGATCTCTTCCATTTAAATGTTGGCCTCCAACATCCTGAGGTTGGAAAGAAAAATGGAGGGGAGAATTCGACACCCCAGTTTATAGTTACATTATTCTTTTTTATGAAATTTGAGTTTATATAACAAAAGGGTTTAGTTTTTAGTGTATCTATAATGTTTTTGTAGTGTTTTAGAAGTTTCACAAAGGTAGTTCGGTTTGAGTATGATTATTGGAAGCTAAGAAAATTCTCTAGGAACCCATGAATTAGGTTCATGGTAGGTGAGTTTTTTTACATTGTTTGTCTAAACCATGAAAATTACAAGAGAAATAATTCATTTAAAAATATCATTAGAACCATGAATGGAACTCAATTTTTCAAATTGTGAAAGACAGCGATGAAAGGGGGTGGCCTTGAGATAATAGAACCACATGATTGGGACATGGTTTTTCCAACCATCTAGCAGAATCATGCAGCTACTTCGGTGATATCAGATAGTATGCACAAGAAAGACATGTGTTTGGATAAACTGTGTAGCCTAACCATGTGACATCCATTAAATTAACTAAAACTGAGTCTTTGAATCAGATTAAGTCCCCTAAAATCACATATTTATTCTTCTTTATTAGGCTATCGACCTTATCTTCCCCCACATGGAAACCATTGTGATTCCCTTTTACATTGAATCATTTTTTTAAATCATAGTGTATTACAACTTTGGAATCGTTTGTAATTCTAACTTTTCTCCCATTAATCGTATATCCCTTCATCTTCTCTCAATCAAAATCTTAGATCTATTTTATTATGTAAAAATATATAATCCATGATTTTTTATTTATAATATCATGTTAGATCTAATAAAACAAACAATATTCAAATCCTAATCTATAGGTTTCATGTGTAATTATCTATTTTCAGCAATTGTTGTGAGGTAGGAGGATTCTCAATCATTCTACTCTTTCTATAACTTGAAGGGTTTGAGTCTATGTTTCCAAAATCCATAGTTTTTTTTCAAAAACACCCTTGGTTTTAGTAAATAAATATTTTGTTTTGGAATGATTCATATAATTTG
This sequence comes from Viscum album, assembly GCA_963277665.1. Lineage (NCBI taxonomy): Eukaryota > Viridiplantae > Streptophyta > Magnoliopsida > Santalales > Viscaceae > Viscum > Viscum album. The sequence goes on along the minus strand of OY728163.1, from coordinate 1,842,303,163 downwards.
TTTGATAAGATTCATGAACATAATTGTTGTGAAGTTCCACCATCAATATGGGATAGGGTAAGGGTAATAATTACATACAACCAAGGGGTCAAAAAACAAATCACATAGTGATAGGATGACTAACCACAAATGATTATAGCAAGGTCCATGGTGTGAATACATGTGCGTGTATGTGTGAGCATGAACGTGGATGGAATATTCCTAGTGGTATGAAATGGTGATAAACTTGTTAATTGATTTTCATGGAATTTAGTTATATCATTATATTAAAATATCTATTTTATTCACTTCTATTATATATAAAATGAGATAACATATTCTTGTCATAGGAGCATAAAATATGAAGTCTTTAGGGGTTAAATACTTAGTTTATACTCACCACCTTCTTGGTAAATTTGATGCATTTGTAGATATAGAGTTCCAAGATAAAGTAAGGTAAAGGTTTCAAATTCTCTATTGGTACATCATAATGCTTCCTCCTTAGTAGATTTTTTAGGCATTGTGATCTCTCTTCATGTCATTGGAGTGATTTCACTTTGGTGTTATTGTGTTTCGATGTTTTTTTGTCTCATGAATAATATTTTATTATTTTATAGATGATACTCTAATGTTATTTCTTATTGGTCTCTTTTTGAGTTTTATTTTTATTACTAATGGATCATATAGTTGGTTTGGTTGTTTTTACTTTCCCTTATTTGGTTTTGCTGTTTATTTTGGTAAAATCATCCCCCAAATTTATGTTTAGAACATTGAATTTATTGATGAGATTTTGTGTCTTGGGGATGTCACCTAGGTTTAGTGAAAACTCTTTCTTTTCCCAAACCAATGGGTGGGGGATGGGATGTTATAGTAATAAAAATATAGGTAAAATAATAAATTATAATAAAATTCATAATGACTCAAATATTAAAATTTAAAATGATTTATAGAATAATTACCTTCTTTATTACATTTAGTCTATTAGATTTTAAACATCTAAGGTAGTATTCGTTCATAAAAAATATCATATATCTTATTTTTTTTATGGTCATCCATTTTATTCTCATAAACTAATAAAAATTTTATCTTCAAATATTAAATTAAAAAAAATCTTGCTTCAAACAATATATTTCATCCTTCATCTTATCATTCTCATTTTGAAAAACCCATAAATCATAAAATCCTTTTACATTATAGATAAAGGAAGTATTCTTCATCTTCTCATTCTTTGCCATTGACATTTTATTTCCCATTATATGTTTTAAAACATCATAATAAATATTATTCCTCTCATTTGTCACACCTTTATGTTATTTATTTAATTTCATGTATGAATCTCTAATATTGGATACACTATCTTGTAAAAAGTCTATATTATTTTACAACTCAATGGGAGTGGGATTTATTATAATCAGAATCTAGGTTAGAGACCTAAAAAGAATCACATCCCGAATTATTAACCACATCCATACTAGACATCAAACATATATTCTTATCTTTCCTTGTATACTCTCCCAAGTCATGTTCAGAAAATAAGTGGGATGTTAACAATGTTAATTTACTATATTATATATAAATAAATTATTTCTAGTTTCATTCTCATTTATAAACATATCATTTGATTCTGAATCATCACTGCTACTTTATGTAATCATTGATTAATTTTATTTCTTTACAATGTTGTATATTTTCTTTTATTTTTCATAATTTAGTAGTACATCTCGATTAAAACATTATTCTTGTACTTATAAAATGTGAGAAATGAATTCATATTCAAAATACATTTCATGTTATCACTTCTAGTAATATTTTGGGCTCTTCTGTAAAGGTTCATATTTTTCTCTTTGTATACATTTTCACAAGAATATTTTCCTCTCAATTCTATCTGTTGGAGAATCTGAACTATCATTAAACTAGATTGATTAAAAGAGTTTCAAATTAAATTCCATTATTCTTCGCATCAAATTTATTCTCAATGTTCATCAATACAAAATCATGCTGAAGGAGTGATCCAGTAAAATCATCATAAGTGTAATCCTTGATGCTCTTTCTTTCATCAATTACTACATTCATAGAATTACATATCTTGTGAAGTGATTTGAGAACTCTTTCAACCATATATGTATTGTTTAACAAATCTCTTAGAGCAATCATTATGAAAATTTTCATTTACTATCTTTTTTTCTCCTATCATAATGTATTGGTACTCTTCATATAGTATTCATAGGTTAGTTCATTTCTATTTTTTTGTATAATAGTGTGTAATTGGAACAAATAAATAAATATCATGAGTAGTTTTATATTCACCTAAATCATTAAAAACATTTCTACTAGTGTAATAATAAATAATATCCATTATTTTAGAGATTGATACATACTTAGATCCATCATGAAAAATAATAAAGTCATGGTCAATACAAATTAATCTATAAGTTTTTACCATTGTTGGTCAACGTTTGATACTTAATTACTTGAGGAAGGCTTCCATCCTATCTTACTAGAAACTACAATTATTCCCATCAAAATGTGTGGTTTATAAGTAAAATAAATATCATTTTATACATTAATTACTAACACAAAAATATCTTTACATTATATGATGAAGTATATAAAAAATATTAGATATACAGATATATCTGATAAAGGCAGTGATATGATACTAATTATTTTCCCCAAATATAACTTGTCAAAAGGTGAAGAGGGGTGGTGAATTTTCAAAATTAAAATAATAATATTACATTAAAATATAATGAAAAATATGTTGGATAAAATATATAAACAATTTATTTATAAAATATTAGTGTATTGGGGTGTGAAGAGTTTAAGAAAAAAAGATAGAACAAGTGAGAAACAATGATTTTTATAAGTTTTCATATCAAAATAATATTATTCATAATAATCACACATCTATATCCCTAAGATAAATAGAACACACTATAAATAGACATGACTTTTGATGTGGATTCATAGCCATTTACAACATCTTTTTTATACCATGTAGGTATAAACACAAAATCTTCCTTTTAAGGTGGAGGAAAAACCAAATTTTCTTTACATAGACCAGGGTAAAACTGGAATCCCATATCCTTTTATCAAACACAAGGATTAAACTTTGATAGTTATTATTGTTTCTATTAGTATAACCAAGACATACCATTTATACAGGTTTAACCATGTGTTAATTAAGTGATTAAAAATAAATATGGATTTTTAATATGGAGACCGTTCATCACAATGAAATATAAAAGAGTTAAAAAAAAATAATGATAATTATGGTGTATCTAGTGTCTAACATTTATCTTTATCCCTTTATAAAATATGGTATAATGCAGCTCAAGTGATTGGCAAGGCATTATATAAAAATTATTTTTTTAAATGTTTCACCACCTTATCAATTTGTGACTAATTTTTTATTGATTTTTTTATCTTAAGTATACTACCCGTATATTCTAATTCGTTTTTTAGAATATGATTCAATGGATATATTACATAGTAATCTTCATAAAATTCATAAAAATATTCTACATTAATATCCATGATTATTTAAGATTACATCTCATAATATTATGAAAACAATAAAAAGAATAATTAAAGTAATAGAATAATTAAATTAATACCATAATTCTTAAAATTGTGATAAATATATTCTATAAAAGAATATTTATTAAAATAATCCTTAAAATATTCCATAAAAATTTCCTTGAAAATATATTTTTAATACTCTTTCAAAAATACGGAATAATCCCTAAAATATCATGACTTAGTTTCCATATTAAAATTTATACATTTTAATTTCCAATATATGTTCCAAAAATATAAAGGAAACATATTAATGAAATATTCACTTAAATATAGCCTAATGTTAGCACTTAAAAATACATTAATCCATATAATGTAATTTCAAATATTAATTATTAATATTCAAAATCATTAAACATTGTATCAAGTGACTTATTGAATGTGAATCACGCACAATCATATTCTAAGGTTAACACGGAATAGTATAATTACTAAAATATTATCTCATGGTGAATCTCATTATTCAATTACTTTAATAAAGTATCCTGTTGAAACATTAGATAATATATTGGATTCAATATATTCTTAACCACTAATAAATAATGATCAATATTTTCATCCAATAACTTGATCAATCATAAAATTATCACATTAAAATAACTAAAAATAGAATCATCAAAATATAAGAATATTTTAGAAGATGTTAATACAATTATAGAAACCCATAAATTACTTGTGAAGAAGTAAATATCTAGATGATGAATAAATAAAGGATTGAAACACTTATTTCATTAGATATAATTTGTAAACTCATTTTAATAGTCGAATATATGTTATTTGTAACATAAAATTGAGAAAAAATGAGAAACAATTATTCCCCGAACATAACATAAAGTTCCTACTCTAGATATAATTCTCTAGATATCATAATCTCAACTACTCAAACATAAATGTATATTCCTCCAAGTCTTCAAAATCATTTCTAACATTTCACAAATTCATATTCTATAACAATAAAATTTATACGTAAATATTCAATGAAGGTTCAATCATTTATTTATTTTTTGTTATCTTCATGCTTAAAATTCAATCATTCAAATGTAAAAATTGATACTAAAAACATAATTGTATTTTACATTTCAAAAATTTCAGAACACATCATATGTAAAAGTAACATCTCAGTTTATTATTTTATATGTCTAAGTATAAGAACTTCCAAATTTCTATGAATATTATAACTAAAAATGTAAGGGAATTTTTCCAACATGTAGTATAATGTATTTGTATAAATTTCATCCTTTAAAAATGTGAGAAAACATTATATATTTTTAAAATCGAAATCCTAGTATGTAAGGGTATAATACTTCCACCTAGTTCTATATATAGAAAATTTTATCAACAAATAATATTAGAAAAATAATAATTCAATAATTAAAAATAATGGTAATAAAAATGATAAAGAATAATAATAAAGGATAATAAATAATTTCCCAAGATGATAAGAATAATTATTTTCTTCTTAAAGAAGTTAATGATCCAAGATCAAAATTTATAATTCAATTAATTATGAAATATAACAAATAATAAGAATAATAAAAATAATAAAGAGATGTTTATTTTAATTATTAAAAAATATACAGTGTGGTAAGGAACCACACAACATGGGTGACCCTATTATATGTTTTAGTTCTAGATGTAGCATTACTAATGATGGAGTTTGGTGCTACAAATTCAAAAATTCTAGACCCATATTTTTGTTTTGGATGTTAGAGAGGCATAAAATGTGTCTAAAAAGGGGTACCATATCTCAGTTTTGGAGAAACTAGTATGCGTTTTATCAAGTCTTAGAACTATATCTTGGTTTGAAAACTAATGGGTTCCTCTATACAAATGGTTTACAAAGATTCTAGAAGGATGGATCTTTTAATATACCATTGATGTCAGACTATCGTGGTTTTATGAAATAACTAGTACCCAACCCATGCATTTTCAGGTAATGGTGAATTAATTACAAATTTTCATGCACTTTCTCAAAAAAATATTCCATTGATCTATGAAATCATTGTCACTCATTTGGAGATACTGAGGAAATTGGAATAAGAAATTATCTTAGTGGGAAGCTCATAACACGTGGAAATGGAGTGGAGAATGGATGTGAAACATGTTGATGGAATCATTCTATATAAATATATATGTGGATCTATATGCAAATGTGTATATAAATTAAATCAAAGTATGCATAAAGTGTATATACAGGTTTATGTGCTTTCAAACAATGTATGTAAAATATATGCATAACACTATATGGAATTTGTTAATGTAAAAGAGGCATGGGAGAAATACTAAACTTCAAGAAGGAATGTAAACTATAATTGCATGCAGTATATTATGTATGAATATATTTTTGAAAAAGTGATGAATATTGGATTGAATTGATATAAAAGTCTATATTGAAATATAAAGATTGATAAAATTGATAATTTTGTAAGATTCATTAATAATAATAAAAAATATCTAAAAAATTAAAATCATTGAAGTGGCCATTATTATGTGTTCCTAACTTGACACAAGATCACCTCACATACAAGTAAGTGAATATGACATCCCTTGAGGCGTCATATCCATAGTTGGTATACTGGCCATTAATTTCTCCTTCAATCAACCGTAACTGAAAAACAAAAGTTTCATCATCGATCAATATTACTATGAAAACCAAATATGAAGCTCATGAAGGGGATGAGGATGAACACAATGGAAACCAGTCGAAGTCACACCATTGCAACCCCATAAAGAACTAAGAATATCCACTAAAAATTGAAAAATCTTCACAAAACCATATCCCAAACTACAAAAAAAATATCAAACCCACTCTACCCACTATTTAATCTTCTTCACCTATCTTCCTTTCAATGTTCAGAAAAATATATAATTTAAAAATCAAAAATGAAATTAATTTTTTAATTGATCAATATAAAATATAGAAAATTAGAGAAAAAAATCAGAACATTTCATCAGTCTTAAAGATAGTTGTGAATATATTCTATCAATAAGTATATCATATTTTCATAAATAATAATATTTTCATCATACATGAAATAGGAAACATACAATTACCTAGAAAAAAGAAATAATATTGATGATGGGAGTTGAGGTGTTACCATACGATTCAAATATACATACACATACTTGTATATAGTTTAATTTAATTAGAGTAACTGATAAGTATCACATCATTTGAAAAAAAACTATTTTATACTCATATTATTGATTATGGTGTTTTTTTCATTGTATAAAACCTAAATGAAAAGGAATATCTTATGAGGAAAAGAAATGCAGCACTTTATGTTCATACTGTAGAAGAAAAAAAATACATTAATATAATAAATCATATGAAATATCAGATATAATGTTAGATAAAAATTATATTAATTCCAAGGTGGTGGTAAAATAATATAAAAAATAATTAAATTGATACAAATGAAGGGAAGAATGTGTAATGAAGCCATCTTGGGTGACTTGAATACCATAGCCTTTTCTACTACTCTGTTGTTGGTCAGTGTTCATATCTGGTCAGGGGACACGGTGGGTGGAGCATGGATTGATAGTGCCCCTTTTTTCCATGGATTTCTCAAATATATGCTCAGTATGACTTATTTCATGAACTCTAGTTCAACATCATTGAGATTTTGGGAAATCAGAGAAACCAGTGGAGGTTTTAGAATACATGGCCCATTAATGCTACATGTAGGTAGATTACTCATACCCAAGTTCATGGAAACATTGATTCTTCTATGAAATATAACCAAGTATAAGCTCGTGCAATAGTGAGGCAACCATCCATGGATGATAAATATAAGAAGTATTTTATACTTATATTCTTAAGTGTCTGCATAAGTAGAACATAAAGGTTTCATATCACAATAACCAAGAATATAAACATGATAATAAAAAGAATGGATTATATGTTATGGAGACTAAAAATAAGAAAAATGTTTCTAAACTGAATTACAAATAAATAGTGGAAAATATGAATTTAATTTTTATTGGTTTATTTAAATTTTATTTTCATTCAGCATTGATATTCGTTGAATTTATTATTAAGATCATCAAAATATGAACCACCTCTGCTGCGTAAAATGATATATTCAACTCTGGTATCAAACCTTTCTTGATCGAATTCATGTTATAAATGTGTCTAAAAATAATTTTATAATTAAAATTTAAGAAAAAATTCATAGCATAAATGATATATAATTGAGTATACTGAAACTGAACATGAATTTTTGTAAAATAGGTTGAATCTATGAGTAAATTCAGAAACCAATCATATAAGAGGCATGAGGCTACCAATGGTGAAACTATTTATGTGTCTCCTTGACTGTGATATTGGTTTTGTAGAGTTTTGATTCGGGTTCCAAAGGTTTGATAACTCCAAATCCATTACTAAAAATGTATCAAACAATCCATTTTATGTACTTTTTGAATTTCATATTATATATACACTGAACTAATGTCTGAACTAAAAATTGATTAGTTAGTCCATTCAATAAACTATATAAACTAAAAATGGATTGGTTGGTCTATTGAATATAAAAAATTCATGTTCATTTTTAGTACTTTATATTTAATGTATTGGAAATATCTAAACTAACAAAATAATGGTTCATTTACTTATTCAGTACTGCACATATAAAGTACTAAACTACTCTGTGAAGTATATAACTTGGTGAAATAAAAATTAACATGTATTACATATAAACCATATAAATTGAGTAACTAATCATTCTTAGGAATAGTAATCCAGTTTATTGAAAGTACTAAAAAGTTCATGAATTTTATTGTTCACACAGTGTGTGTATCGTTTATTTTTTTGTCACAACATTTCTTGGTCACACAAATGCTCAATATTTTTTTTGGTCACACATAGGCTATTTTTAAAATGAACATGATACTTCTAATCTTTCCAATTAAACCTATTAAAACACATATTTTTCAATGATTTCATTATATAGATAAATTTTAAAACCTCAGATAGAGAATAAAATATTTTAATTCTACCCACTATTTAATGAAATTCAAAATAAGACATTATATCTCAAAGTCTCCATGTAGTCCCATCAATTATTTCAACCATGTATCTATTTTGATATTATTTTCCAGTTTGTACCCCACCAAAAATTATAACAACCATAATATTTAAATCATTTTTACAACCATTAGATGGTAAGTAACATAAATGTAAGAGGAAAATAAATATAAATAAAGGGGTAGAAATTGAGTAAATGAAAATATGAAGTGACTTTATGAGTATATCTATGAATTTCCAAAGTTGAGAAAAACATGAGAACGTAAAGTCACATGTATATAAGGTTATTCATATTAATTACTTCAATGAAATAGATAAATAATAGATGATGATTCTTGGATTTGAAAATCATATAGGGAATCATCTTGGAATTATCATACAGTCTTCATCTACAATTTCTTATGGATATGAAAATTCTATACCTAAATTTTAATCTCCCCAATGAAGTAATTATAAGAAACTACAAAAAGGCATCCTGAAACATGCATTTTGTTGGAACTTGTAATTATAATAGGCCTTATAGAATACAAAAGATGAAGTCTTGTGTCTTTCCAGGAATTATCACTACATAGCTCACAACATCATATGACTCATTCAGAAAAAATTAGTATCAAACAAAAAAAATTATTTTTCAAAAAATCAATTTTCATATCAATGCAAACCAATAAAAGAAAAAACAAAAAATCAGTCATACCCTGATGAAAATAATGATGAATAGAAGCCTTTCGTTTGGGTCTTATCTCCTTGAATCCTAGATTTTAAATAGTTCTCATTACCATGAGATGGAGTCTCAGTACCCTCCCCCCCCCCATACCAAAAAATCTGTTTCATTGAAGGGTTCTACTTAAAACATTTCATGTATCCATCAAATGAAACCCAAAATAACTTCTAATAAAAATATCATATAAAAACAAATAATATATTCATATAGAAGAAACATTTACATTAATGGGTCATGATTACTTGATTTCAATTATATGAGGGATGTTAACATAACAAAAACATTTACCATTCAAGAAAATAGATCACATAAAATGTCATACAAACATAATAAAATGAAAAAAGGAATTAATATGGTAAGTGGATTTATTACTCAAGAATAAAACCAACCATTTAAATCACTAAAATAATTATAAATATTGATAAATTTTATGGAGTAATACATGAATCCACTTATATAAATGCACTTATATTTTCTATGATAGATATTGGATGTTGACATAAATTAAAAAAATAAGTAAGAGTGCAGAAAAAGAAAGATTCAATGTTAATAAACTAAATGAAAATATATCACTTATATGAAAAATATTTTTTTATATACAATTCAAATCATGAGAAATTTGAAATATTAATACAGAATGTATAATATATCAAATAATTCACAAAAAAACTACAAATTACAGTTTCATTGATCAATACGAAATAATGTTTAATACATTGAATATTGTACGTAACTTGGTATTTTGAAATTTCACATCACTAAAAACAATTTATAAAAAATCCTACTAAATCAAAATTATTTTATCATTTTTAATGTATATTATATAGATGAATTCTAATTGAATGCTGGTTGAAAGTTCATATAAATTCAATGTGAGAAAAACTATATTTATATTGAAACTTCAAAGTTATCTTTAAATTTTTTATTGAAATCATGTTTATGATGCTTCTATCGGGGCATGATTGCCTTGAATTTTGTTTTAAAACTAACGACTATATTTTACTCCACATTCCCACCTCCCAAAGGTAGAAAAAAATGTCACATTATGGACAATGTCTTCTCCGTGATTGAAGTGGGATGATGGGATGTAATTTCTTACTTCTAGGGATTCATCCTTGGAATTTCTCACCTATTCTGGGTATCCCTCAAATATTAGGATCTGGTTTGTCAAAATCATTCTTGGTTCCATATCTTTGTGGATGTTGATTAGTTATGCTGCTTCATTCTAGACTTTCCAAGGGTTCCTCACAAGGCAGCAATCTTGGTTAGGAGAGTAGTCATGTTGGAAATCGATATCATGACAAGACAATGTAAAATTGTTCACTTTTATCTTTCTCATTGGTGGGAATCTCATGGAGGCATCTCGGGCATGGAAACTAAGGAATATTAGGTCGTTCACAGAGTATCTTATGTTGAATTCATGTCTTCTAAGGTTTTCCTCAGGCATACCATGTTTAACATGAGGTAGGTCACGAGTTTAACGTCCTACTAAGATGGAGAAGCTGGTCAGAATGGCCTGTGGAGACGGATTTGAGAGGGTGAATCTCTAGGAGGGAGTTCTTAGAAGGTTTATCATATCAATTGATCTGAATACACAATGAGAGCAGACCCATGGTAGTGAATCCCCTAAAGGAAATATGTCACACCCTGAAGGGGTAAATCTCTTGGAGGGAGGCCCCTAGTTTTACTAGATGGATGTGTTAGAACGCTAAATCAGGGTGGACCTGGGGTGGAAGGTCCCATAAATGGATCATGTCATACTATGAAGGCTGATCTGGACACCACTGAGGGTAGATCAAAGTGATTCACCCCTATGAGGGGGACACAAAGGCTTACTGTTGGCTGGGATTAAACCTCATAGAGGCATCCTACATACCATTTTTAGAAGAAAATGATCCAAACCCACGTAGTTTTATGGATGTACTGGGGCTTATGCATGAGATCTTACCTTCACAAGAGGATTTCTCTTAGTTGAATTGTGTTAGATTGTGAGAGTTTTACACATGGTTGATGCCTGAGTGCTACTATGACCAGTGATAATGTGGATAGAGTTAAATGAAGGAACAACCTAGGTGGATGGAATTATCTCACTGGGATGTGGTAGCCCGGGTCAAATCATGATGGATTATGCGTGGGTTGGATGGAGTGGATGAATTTTGGGGGAGCTTGGATTGAACCCCATGGGAGTTTTTCTATGTATCCAAGTTATTTGTGAATCAAACTCCTCATTGTTTGGGAAAAGGACATTGGGACACCTGAGAATGTGTCCCATGGAAGTGATTCATAAGGTTGGGGATTACGCATGGTAGTTTCCATGATGAGAGGGGAAATATGGGGCTTACACCAGGATGGTTTTCCATTGGGAATGTGTGGGGCTTACACATGTGAGCTACCAAAATATGGATATTCTAGGTGTTATGGATGTTTCTAATTAATAATCCTATATGAGAATTTCTTTATTGGAGAATCAATAGTAAAAAGCATACCTGAATGACATGTCTTATAAGATTTATCGACAAGATAGTGTGGGGTTTACACATGTGAGCTTCCCAAAGAGGATGTCATTCTTTATGATGAGGATCTCATTCCATGTGAGGATTATCACATTCCATTTAAATCATGAAAAGAAGATCCTATAAATAGGTGTATTGGGGATTACCCATGGAAACTAGATGAGGTGCACATGGAGACAAAGCCCAAAGGGAGAGGGATGGTGTATTGAGAGTGTAGGAAGGGAGAGGTTCTTAGTGCCCATCACCACTATGATCTTGTGTATAGGATATCATTCCATGTGATTCATAAATAATGACATCTTTGGCATTCCTCATAGGGTCAGATCACATTTTAATGTCTTGTTTTCATCACATTAGTGCTAGGTAGTATTACATCCTCATCTCGGACAAGGGGGAGTCACTCTTTGCACCATGGACATACCTAACCATTTCTCATCAACCCTTAGGGAGGGGAAGGTGTTAGAAATTCTAGAAGGTGAGTGTGTGGAGGATTGGTCGATCATGGGGTCCATGTTAGAAAAACTACGTTGAAAAGAAAAAACCATTAGTGTACCTATGCCTTAAAGTAGGAGGTAGGTTATTGCAATAGCAGACACAACACGATGGACCACAAAATCACCACACACAATCCTAAAGGGCTGCACATAGAAGTTTCACATAAGATATGAGGGTTTAATGAAAAAGGGGCTTAAAGACGGATCTTTTGAGTAAAGGAAACCCTTAGAGATTAATGGATTTGGTGCCTTCTGAATGCAGGTTTGTATGAAAAAGGATGGTGTTAAGATCCAGAATGGGGTGTGCACAAGGACAGATGATGTGCGCAAGAGGGGTCTTTAGCGCACACTTTGATTTGGTGAAAAATAAAGATATTAGGGTCATACTATTATGGGATTGCATGAAGGAGGGACCTATGGAACCTATCATGAAAAATCATACACCTTGAGGGGTTTATCTTGTTCAATGTTGTGGAAGAGGGGTCTTACCTAAAATAGAGAGATTACTAGATTTCTGGAGGATCTCCCGGAAGAATTTTGTTCACTTCAATATATAGATAAATGATTCAGTGGTGGTGAGAAATATTTTATGTACCAAAGAGTTTTTCCATGTTGAGTTTCATTTGATTCGTGATGGGTATTCATGTAAAGGACCATTTTACATTATATGGGCATATAAGCATCATCTTCATGAATTTTTATTATACGCCCACACTTCATATCTCACGTGCACCTTCCATGGGATTCTTGGAATGTTTCGTTGAGTCAAAGGGTGATATTAGTATAAAAAAATATGGTCGTTTATGGATCTATGTGTAATAGGGATCCAAAAAGTGCCCCCATGGAATATGAGTTGAATGGGGACCCAAAGGTCGGTTTCTTAGGGAAGAGAAGAAGAGACAAGTGCACTTCCATAGGTGCATGCAACAAATGGGTGTTAGAATAGAAGTGTCCTTATAAACATCCAAAGGATCTGGTCCATACCTATATATATGCAGGGGTACCCTGTGCATTGTACCACGAAATTCTATATGATAGTTTCTTTCAATCTCATCTGTGAAATTCTATGCTTTATACGTAGAAAACTAAAACATATCCTTTTCCTTATGCACAACTATCTATTTCTTTTGTAAAAATCCCTTTGCATAACTTTTCACTTCGTACATGACTATTGGCCAATCTTGTGTGCAAGGATGCATTTTGGATAATAGTGCCTTATCCTTTCATGCTTATTCCTTGGACTTCCCAATGACAACCAAAATGGTTGGTCAACAAGATGCTGCTAAGATAATGCTTCCGAATACATATGGAGAGAGAAGATGATAGGTAACCCTCAAATTATTTATTCCCTGAAGGTCATATCACACAATCAGATTATCTTTGGAATGATGACATAGTCACATCTGGATTTTCTTTTGAGTGAAAACCCCCTATTGTGTAATTTTGGAATCTGAGAAGTGGTAATTATCCCACACTTAGAGACTGATTCACCATGATCAAGGTTCATGTTTGAAGATAGTATTCAGTAGTACAAAACTGAATTTTACGGCCACATCATAAGGTAAAATCAAGATATATGATCTTTCTCCTGAATGTGAATACCAAGACAATCATTGGAGATGATATAGGGGCATAAGAGTACCATGCCCACTATTAAAGTACCTTTCAAAGAAACATAAGTGATGATAGTGTGGGATTGAAGGACTGGGACCTGAGGTATGGGGGAAACATCATGCATGAATGGTAATGGGAATACTAGGTATGCTACACATTCCATGATATAAGAAAAGGGATGTGGAACAATGGGCTATATGAGGTCTTGTGGACATCACAATTCCATTTCTACCATCACCATGAGTTGTTTCCTAAATTGATCAGTAGATGGTCTCCTGATATAAGCACATTACTCTTCCACCATGGGGAGATAAGCATCTTCTTGTGGGGAATCCATTTCATTAAAGGGATTCATGGAGGATTTCCAACATGGTGAACTCCTTCCACCGGTGAACAGTTGAACAGATTGAGGGTAGACCCCAATCTTAAAACAGAATCTATTAGATGCAGTGAAAGAGAAGATGGGGATGAATCACATCCTGAAGTACATCTCATTCTAGATGTGTTTTTACATATTCTTCCTAAAGGATGATAATTTGGGTCTATCGTACCAAGGTATGCAGTGCTCAAATATTCTCTGGAGGGGAAAGGATGGATCTTTCTTCGTGATCTAAAAGGATGGAAAATATTGAATGTGGGGGTAGACTATAGATGAGAGTTGGGACCCATTGGTTCAATATGATTCCTTTATCACTACCTAGCTGACCATTTTTTGATTTCCAGTGAGGGGAATGAGAATGGTAGTCCTCCCTGGGACCATGGTGATGGTAGCAGTTCTGGCAGCTTGCAATAGGGTCAACCTGGGAGTGTGTGTCCTATGAAGGATTTACAATATTCTGGGGTGCATATCTAGTGGAAACACTCCCAGGAGAATATTCCATTCATTCTATATCCTTCATGGTTATATTATATCTCACATTAGTGTATATGATTTCCCAAATGTCATTCGTCTTCTAGGTGTAAGTTTATGGCCATCCCTTCTGAACATTGCTGGGGTTTAGCTATTGACCCTCCATAACGAGGCAGTTTTGCTCCATATCAGAAACCATTAAAATTTAAACTTTCACCACTTCCACATACCATTCATCCAAATGGTGGATAACCTATATGGTTCATGGGAGTAAAGGGAATACTTACAGAGCTATAAGAATAGTGTTCTAGTGGGCCAGATTGATGGAAATATCCTTTGAGAATGATACATGATGTCCCACTTTTCTTGGATGTTGGTATTAATTTTTCATGTTTTGAATAAAATGTATATAGGGATCTGTGAAGAGTGGCACCCATGTATTCTCTTCTAGTTGTTTGGATGATGAGGACTGCTGGATTTAGAATCACTATCACATTGTCTATTATCGATGTTGATGATGGACTATCAATATTATATTACAGAAACTGGGTGGTGGAATATTCGGAGGAAATATTGAGAAGTCGCATCATTGTAATCAAAGAAGAAAGCACAAAACCAAAGTAGTTGGAAGGAATATTGGCTACCATCCAAGAGGTAAGCCAGGTGACTGATGCGGCATGAGTTAGAACCACAATGACGGGGACATAGCGGGGTGTGACAACACCTCTACCTTATGAAGAGTGTTGGTCCTATAATTAGACTCTAGGAACAACCAAACAATATTCTATAAATAATATAAGTTGTCTTTTTCATCCTAACACTGAAACTATTGTCATGTCCCTTTGGTCTGTACGAAGATCATTGCGACAATTGATTTTACTTGAAGACCTTTTGTGGATGATAAAGTGGGACATGACCATACATCCATAAATTGGGCACATTCAGTTAGTGTACAAGGTGAGAATTCACCGGTGGTATGTATACCTAATGACCATGGATGTCTATGCATGCCAGAGGTGGAAGTACAAGGAACATCCCACCCTGGTGAAAGTAATTCTTGGATAGGATGAGGATGGAGAAGAGATTCCCCCTGAGGATGACAATGAAGAATAAAATGAATAAGAATAAGTATGAGTAAGAGGATAATAATTTGAAGGTAGAGGAGAAGGATCCGATGATGAGGGCTCCCGGTGAAAAGATGGTCATCAAGGGAGTCCCTAAGAGAGCGGTGAAATCCCAATCTCAGATGAAGACCTCATTGATTACCATTTGATAAAATGTAACTTTCATCTTCCTCTAATCCCTCCCTTCCATACAAAAATATTATAATCGAGACCTATTAAAAACAATAGAAACTTGGTAGTGAACAAGAGTTCACAACTACAAGGGGTGAAAATATGCCAACAGGTGTGGTGGTGGATTCTTTGGAACCTGCACCCATGATCAAGGTAGGAGGTGAGGCGATTATGATTGAGTTGGTTGGTGATGGGGAAGCCGAGAAGGATAGGGTGGCAATCTTAGAACCCCAGGTCCATCATGTCATATATGGGAGACCACATCCTAAAATTTCCATGGAGGCACAAAATGAAATGGAATGTACAATGATCATCATCAAAATCCCATCCCCATCTAGGTTATAGAAAATACTAGATTTTATGGCCATAACTAGGTTTCCATGGAATTTTGACATCAATGTGTGTCTATATTATACAGATCCTGCTCAAACGACACAAGGAGGGCCCATGTCAATCATCAAAATGAAACACTGTGAGGGATCTCATATAGTGGAAGTACTAATGGTGGACCAAGATCTCAACCCAATAGTGCTCATCTCCTGTAAGTCTTCAATATCACAAATCCATACCTATCATTGACTCAATGGATTGATTGTAGTTATTTGTTCATACAGTTCTTGAAATATTGTGAATCCAATGAGAGGAAGGATTTGGGGAATCTAGGGGATCCCTTCTGATGGTCACACCCATTCATGAATATCCAATCATTCAAACTGATCTGAACTTGGTGGTACTATATTAGCATTCTACTACCACTACGGGTGATTTACTTGGTGGGGCATAACTCAAGGATGGTATTAGAGAGGCTATTAAAGATGATGTAAGTAAAGATGGAAACCCTAATGATATGGAGTCTGGCCCATCAAAGAGGATACTATAAGATGATATTACAATTAATTCCTTAATTCCTTTCTGTAGTTTGATCTTTCTAATCTTGAATGGCTATATGACTCATACCTTGATGCACCTGAGTAGAATCATATCATCTAGCACAAGTCATGGAGAAAAATTCAGCACATTATTAACTTAACCCCTAAACCACAATTGGTGGAATGGATGGGGTAACTCCACCATTGGCTACATAACCTATATGTTAGAGGGGAAGATGCTCGAAACATCCAAGAACTAGTCCGTGAGTGTCTTAATAAGAATATATGGGAGGGGATACAGCATCGGGAAGCTTCTTAGATCCATGAGAAGTTTGATAGCATGTGAAGACCTCAAGAATATACTAGATTATCAAGAAGATAGAGAAGAAAGTGAATGAGGGTACTTCTTTCCTCCAAACCTAATAAAAATTATCATCAATCTGAGGGCTCAATTGAAGGAGGTTGAGGACCAGATGAAGCATGAAACTACTCAGATTTCTAATCTTTAGGCCTAGTGGCTCTAGAAATAGACAAGAGCATATGTGTTTCTTCCAAAATCCAAATATGAGGAATTAGAGCTTGGAATGATGCAAAGATTCCTGAAGGCCACATTCCAAAGGTAGGAATATATTAGGTGGATGATTCCTAAAGTAGAGCTATAGGGGTTATTTTTCCAAAACTCATAACACTTTTAAAAAACATATTGTGTGTATGGAAAAATCGGTTCTCATTATTAAATTATCACACTTCAATCATGTTTTTGAGACAAATAATTACCAATCTATAAGCCCATATAGTTCATGTCCGGTTTAAAAAACAAGGGGAAATCACATTATCATTCACTTTGAATGAGAATTCCTTATAATCATCGAACACGCTGGGTCTTATAATGTTGACCAACCATAGAGAGTAATCGGTCTGAGAGAGGTTGTGGTAGGGGAATAGGGATATCTGAGCATCAAAATTTATTTTCTCAACATTCAATAGTGCAAGATCTGGGTAACTTTAGGGGTGTTAGAATTTATTGAAATAAAGGGAAATGAAGAGTGTGAATCATGATGCCCAAAATTTGGAACGTGAGGATGATAGAATGGAGGTACGGGATGACTGCTGGCCATTTTGGAAACATAGTATCTATAACACTTGCCTAAAATAAGGGATAAAATTAGGGTTGACCACTAACCATGTTCAAAAAATAGATACCTACTCAAAATGTCATCTGATCTCTTCTAGAATATTGGCCCAGGATGGTAGGTGAGATGATGCGGCATAACCAATTTATTATGGGGTCCCTTCTGACATGAAAAGGGTGAGGATCAAAATAAGGGGCAGTCAAAGAATCCAAGTGGAGTGATGGAATGTTTGAAAAACTTCCAACACTCTTGGAATTATGTTTTTGTGTCTTGCATCATGTTGGAGTAGGTGAATTGGTTTGAACAATGATCAAACCCTTATTCTGGGGGGTGCTCTCAAGTGAGGGACTTAGATTCCTTGTAGTGAAACACTATGAAAATAAGGATGATAAAAGAATTCATTAATGTAATAATGTGAGGATGGTGCATGATACAGTTCCATGTCGTGTGATCAGGATGTTGCACACAATTTAAGGTCATACTACTAGAACCCTAGACAATAGTTTAAGGTCATGTTGTGTGGAGCCACTACAAAAATATGGTGTTTTCCCAATGGTAATATACCAACAGTTTCTTCAAATAACTTCTATAGTGAAAAAGAAGGCTACATTTTCCAATGGTTTGTTCAAACCATTGGCAATGTGTAAATATACTTAAGCATTCCCAATGGTTTTCCAAAACCGTTGGGAAATAATTTATTTCTCTAAGATATACCAACATATTTGATAAACTGTTGGTAAAGAGTGTCTTTCCCAATGATTTTTAAAAACCATTGGGAATGTTTTCCCCCAAATACTCAGCACCCCAACTCTCACTTGGCTCGATTACAGACCCTAATCCAGAGCTCCTCCCAAAGTCTTCTCAGCTGTAAAACTCCTTCTAGCCATAGGTCCATCTTCAATCAAACAAAATTTTATTTCAACACTTTAAATTAGTAGGTGTTACCTTAGTTTTAATGTTCTTCCTCATTTTTTTTGTTTGTTGTTTTGATTTTGGCTAAATTAGAGTTCCTGTTGTCTGTAGAGTACCGAAACCTTTGATTTGTTTTATGTTTTTTGTTCTAAACTTCAAACATGCTAAAGGGTTTGTTTAGTGGGGTGATATGGTACATTTTGTTTAATTAGTTTAGTTGAAATTTGGATTTGGATTTTGGCGTTGGTTTGGTGGTGGTTTGGAATTGTGAACACCCTCCACCACCACCCCATGGACACCTCCCACCCCCCGGACAGCCCCCCCCCCCCCCCCCCACCCTACCCCACCCCCCTGGACACCCCTCCCATTGGACACCCCCACCCCCCTACACCCCCACTCCCTAGACACCCCCACCCCTTGGAGAGCTCCCTCCCCGCCCCCCACCCCCACCCTCCCTGGACACCCCTCATATCCCATGAACACCCCCCAGGACACCCCACACCCCCTTGGACACCCCCCCCCCCCCAACCTTTGGACAGCCACCCCCCCCCCCAGGACACCCCCACCCCACCCTCCCTGGACACCCCTCACCCCACATGGACACCCCCCACCCCACCACCACCACCTACACCACCCCTAGACACCCCCACCACTGGAAGCCCTATACCCCCTTGGATAGCCCCCTCCCCCAACCCCACCCCAACCTCTTAGACATCCCCCCTAGACACCACCACACCTCCTATACACTACCGCACCTCCTAAGTGGCTGACCTAATTTTTAAATTGGAATTAAGAATGTATTTGATTCCCCATTTCTCTAATGACATTTTCTATGTGACCCATAGAGCCTTATAAATTGAATTTGTCATGTTTTGATCAATTGAATTTTTCGTGTTTTGATAAATTGAATTTTTCATGTTTTGATAAATTTAATTTTTCATGTTTTGATAATTTGAATGGGTTGTTTGGAATGAAATGTTTAATGCATGATGGTTTTCCTTTATTAATGAATAATATGATTTCAAATAAAATTACCCTAAGGGGGGCTGCAGAAGAGGTAGGGGGATTTCCAGGTGTGGGGGGTTGTCCAGGTGGGGGTGGTTTGTCCAGGGGGTAGGGGGATATAGGGGGGGGTAGGGGGATATAGGGGTGTGGGGGAGGTGGTATGGGCTGCCCAAGGAGGGGTGTGGGCTGTCCAGGGGGGTTAGGGTGGGGTGTACAGTTGGGGGAGGGGTGTGGGGTGTCCAGGGAGGTGGCGGTCTATCCAAGTGGGGGTGGGTTGCCTAGGTGGGGTTGGGGAGATGTCCATGTGGGGAGTGGCAGGGGTGGGATGTCTAGGTGGGGGCGGGGTGGGCTATCCAGGTGGGGGAGGTGGTATGGGCTGTCTAAGTAGGGAGGGTTGTCCAGTGGGGGTGGGGGACGTGGGCTTCCCAGGGGGGCTGTCCAGGGGGACTGTCAGAGGGGGGGTTCAGGGGCTGTAGGGGAGTGACGGTGTGGGTTATCCAAGGAGGGGGTGGTGGTGGGTGGGCTATCTAGGTGGGGGAGTGGGTGTGGGCTGTCAGGGGGGGCTGTCCAAGGGGGGTGGGGGTGGGCTGTCCAGGTGGGGGAGGGGGTGTTGGTTGTCTAGGGAAGAGGGGGTGGGTTGTCATGGTGTTGTGGGGGGTGTCCAGTTGGGGTTGGGGGCATCTGGGTGGGAGGTGCTGGGGGGTAGAGGGCTACATGTGTGGGGGGTGTGGGCTATCCAGGAAGGGGGGTGGGTAATCAGTTCTGATACTCTACAAAAAAATAGGAATCAAATATAACCAATGTATAGTTCATTTCACACGTTAAGACTTTTCTTGAAGTTCCATACCAACACTCACTCTTACCCTTCCAATAAGAAGTGATCTATGCAAAGAAATATCACTCAGGTTCTTTTCCACTATCCATATTGATCTCATACAAATTTAACATTTGTACAAATCCATATCACCTAATGATATAATAAGGCTCATACTTTAATGAGTAGTGTCCCATCGAAACATGGCTCAAAAAATCCAATCCACGTATGATATTTGGTGGTGTGTTTACAATTGTATGAGTTGTGATTTATATGTATGATATTCATGGTTTAAACCAACAGTCTTCTCGGTCATCTATAATAGGCTTGAAATCATGAAAAAATTAGATAAATATTGTATTTTATGACCCTAGTTTGGGGGTGGACACCCCCACC
Source organism: Viscum album (assembly GCA_963277665.1). Taxonomy (NCBI): domain Eukaryota; kingdom Viridiplantae; phylum Streptophyta; class Magnoliopsida; order Santalales; family Viscaceae; genus Viscum; species Viscum album. The sequence continues at coordinate 1,842,281,963 of OY728163.1, read as the reverse complement.
CCCTTGGACATCCTCCCACCCTCTTGGACACCCCCCCCCCCCCACCCTTGACACCCCCACCCCCAAGATATCCCTTCCACCCCCGTTGACAGCCCTGCCACCCCTGTGGATAGCCCTCCCACCCCTCGTGGACAGTCCGCCCACCTCCTGGACACCCCGTACCCACCTGGACAGCCCCTCCACCCACCTGGACAGCCCACCCACCCCCTTGGACACCCCGTACCCACTGGATATCACCCCACCCTTGGAAAGCCCCCCCCCCCCCTCGACCCCTTGGACAGCCCCTCCACCCATGTGGATATCCCTCCCACCCCCCTAGACACCTCGTAACCCCCTAGACAGCCCACCCACCCACCCCATAGCCCCCTGGATAGCCCCGCCACCCCCTGGGTACCCCGCCCACCCCCCTGGACACCTCATACCCCCAGAACATCCCTCCCACCCCTGAAAGTCCCCCCCCCCCCCCCCGGACACCCTTGACCCCCATGGATAGCCCAGTCACCCCCGTCGACACTCCTCCCACCCCCTGGAGATCCCCCACCCCTGTGGAAACCTGCCCACCCACCCCCCCCAGACACCCGCCCACCACCCCCGGGAAACCCCCATCCCCCATCCCTCGGACACCCCCACCCCCTGGAAATCCTCCCCCAGACACCCCTGACCCTACTGGACAGCCCCTCCACCCCCTGTGGACAGCTCGGCCACCCCCCGTGGATAGCCCGCCCACCCCCTGGACACACCATACCCCCTGGATAGCCTCGCCACCCCCGCCACCCCCTGGATAGCCTGCCCACCCCCGCGGACACTCATGTATAGTTCTTCAAAGATATTTTGTTATAAATATAGTATTTTGTTAACTTTTATATTATGATTCTCATATTGAGTAGTGTGTCAGTTATGGTTTCATATAAATTGAACATTTCTCGTCTACTAAAATATATTTTCGATGAAACTTCAATCTTATTGAATTGCTTTTTGAGAAATGACTTATAACATTTTTTTTACAGAATGGATTGAAGTTGGATGTATGAAACCGATCGGATCTCAAGCGATTTTCAAAAATCTTTGGAGATATTTTTATTTTTTTTATTTCACAATGCTTCAAATAGAGGTCGCATACACTTCCCCTATTACAATTTTGTTGTAAGACCTTGCTTGAGCCATGAAGAAGTCAGCTACCACATAACCAAATATGTTTTTCGAGAAAACTACCATGTGTGCTATCACAATGGGGAGAAAATGACATCTTGAATTGTAGATTATCCAATTGAGAGGACTGGATTGGAGAATTTGTTATATGACCGGTTTTCATTTATTCATCATCATGAAAAATAAAGTATTCCAACCCAAGAAGATTTCTATATGACCACACATGATGTGTCTAATGAAAAATGAGGATGTTGTCATGGTGAAAAAATTAAATAATTCTTCCACGACTCTAGTATATCGACAATGCGGTAAAATGAAAAAGTTGGAACTCTTAATACAATCGTTTCTTGGGAAAACTAGGTTTGGGATTTCTAATACTTCCATCGATTACATTATTACCTTCTTGAAGGACTTACTTTCAGATAATTCATATATTTCCTCAAACCACTATATGGCATGAAAGTTAGTTGAGGAACATGGATTTTAAAGAAACAAAATTCATGCTTGCCTGATAGATTGCAGTTTATTATGGGAGGAAAATGCTGAAAAAAATGATTGTATAAAATGTGGCACATTCCACTGGAATCTAGAAGATAATTGAACACCATCCCATGTTCCACAGAATGTAATGTGGCACTTTCCATTGATCCCTAGACTCCAAAATCTTTTTATGTCTGATGAAATATCAACAAAAATGTGATGGAATGATACCAATAGAATGAATACTAATGATGATTTGTTTCTCCCTCCAGATGGATTTGCATGGTAGAAATTTGATGCTCAATATCCTGATTTAGTAGCTGACGTGCGTAATGTGAGTTTAGGTCTTTCAAGTGACGGTTTTAATCCATTTGGGAAGATGCGTATGTTTCACAACACAGGGCCAGTTTTTATACACATTTATAATCTTCCCCCATGGTTTTTTATGAAAAAAACCTTTCACTTTCATGAGTATACTCATATCAGTCCCTTCTAATATCGGAAATGATATAGACGTATACATGAAACCTTTAATAAAATAATTGATACTTCTTTGGGATGTGGGTGTGCATACATACGATTCATGTTCGAAAGACATATTTCATATGGATGATGCGCTTATGTGGAAAATCAATGTTTTTCCTACTTATACAATGATGTCTTGATGGAGCATGAAGGAAAAACTATCATGTCCTATTTTTATGAAGAATACATGATCCAGAAGACTCTAACATCATTGTAGTTTCAGTTTTATGGGCCATCAACAATTCTTGCCAATGGATCATCCATATAGAAATAATCATCAAATATTTGAAAATACCATTGAGGTCGATCATCCACCTCAGTGTTTGGGTGGAACTGATGTGCTTAGTGAATTGAAAGATTTCATTTTTTCATTTGGGAAGGGTCAAATGAAATCTGGAAAGAGAAAGAAAGTTTCTACTGAAACCTTTTACAATTGGAAGAAGAGAAGTATCTTCTTTGATTTTCCTTATTTTTCAATCAATTAGTTACGTCATTTCTTAGATGTAATGAACATTGAAAAATATATATATGTGAAATGTTACTTCTGATTCTTCTAAATGTTAAGGGAATGACAAAAGATGATTTACTATCTCAACGTGACTTGGTGGATTGGGACATCAGACCATAATTGCATCTTGTTCGTATTAGTGAAAATTAATGGCAAGTTCCATGGGCTTCTTAAGTGATGTAACCTATAGAAAATAAAAATGCAATTTCTGGAAGTACTAGAGACTATTAATGTTCCTAATGGATATTAAAGCAACATATTCAAATGGGTCAACCGAATAGAGTTGAAGCTAAAATCATTGAAAACATATGATTAGCACATCCTTCTGCATGAGTTTATTCCAGTAGAATTTTTTCATCTTTCTTCCAATAATTTAAGGGGGTTTTGTTATTCAGTTGTACCGTTTGTTTCCAAGTCTTTATTGAGAAAATGTTGGCAGATGCCCCATTAATTTTGTGTGAGTTAGAGAAAATATTTTCTCCATCATTTTTGACATGCATGATGCATATGACTATCCATATTCCAACTTAAATACTTCTTGGAGGACATATTTCTTTTCGTTGGATGTATCCAACTGAAATAAATATGTACACATTAAAGTCTTATGTCTGTAATAGGAATCATCCCGAAGGTTCTATCATGAACGGTTACATGGCTCAAGAATGTATGGATTTATACTCTATGTATTTGTCTGATATTACTACAAGAATAAACAAACCAATGAGAAATGAAGAAGAACATTATGAGAAAATTGAACATAGTTTTCCATCACTTCCTCAAATAGGAGGAATTCCTGGATCATATACATAAATGACATTAATCCTTGAAGAGCGGGAAATGGCACATCGCACATTTTTTTTCAACTGTGATTTTTTTATGACTACATCTTGTAAGTAAATTAAATATGTATATCTTATATATATATATATATATATATATTAATATATTCCTATTTTTCTCTACATGGAACATAAAGCACTGATAAATAGAAATCATTGTTCTTTATCTTTAAGAATGAGGGAGACTTTCCATAGAAAAGAGTTTTCTTCTTGGTTAAAATTGAAGATAATAATATTACTATTTAAAATAATTAAAATAATATTTAATTATGTTTAATATTGATTTATATTTAAGGTAATGAGTTTTCCTGCTGACTATGTCTCAAAGGAAATAAGAACTTTGGCTTTTGGTCCTAATACTATGGTTCATGACTGTAAATCAATTGTTATCAATGGGTATAGATTTATTATCATTAAACGAGCAAAGAACACGAGACACAACATGATGGTGTTAGGGTTACTGCCACAACAGACAGTTATGCACGTGCATTAGATAGTAGACTGTTATTTGAAAATGTAACTTATTATGGAGTCATTGAAAAAATAATAAAATTGAATTATTATTCTCATGGATGAGTAACGATGATGAAATACCAGTGGTTTGATTAGATGACAAGGAAGGGCACATTTATTAATGATTGTGGGTTTCAAGTAATTGATATGACTTGTACTCTTTCTACCATTGAACCGTATGTATTGGAATCAATGGAGAAACAATTATTTTATGTCAAAGATCATATTCAACCTGAATTTGGTGTCATTATTGAAGTAATTCGAAGACATATTTTTTATGATGGTTATGATGGAATTTACACCATCCCTACTGCCATTGGAAATGATCCATTTATTACTTTTGATGACTCTAATATCTCAATTTTAAGAGTTGAGTGTGAACCTAAAGTTGTGGTGGGAAATATATAAAATCATTTATTCATGTTCTCAATTCTATTGGTTTACCTCAACTTGGGATGTTAAGGATGGTACTATTCCAATTGATTTAATATTAAATACCAATATGTTGTATCTGACTAGACCATTATGTGAATTTTCAAAGTTTATTGGTTACAATTTTATTTGAATTTCATTTTCTAATTTGGAATTGAATTTTATTCAAACCTACGAAACCAACATTTCTAGATTGGTGAAAATTTCAATGCTTTAACTGTGATTCTCCTAAGATTTGTAAAATTCTAAGCCCTCTATTTAACATTTTACCATGTAATGAACATGGTGGTTTTGTATTCTTCAGTAAAACATGTATTAAAACCTGCATCATCTACCTGGGCTAAAGAAATTAAATTTTTCCTTAATTTTGACAACTGATTTACCCCTTATGAATCCAGTAGAATCAATGTTCCATGATTTTAATAGACTAATGACACTTAGTAAATAACCATCATACTAAAAAAATAAATTTCTTTATTACTTCTTGTACGATTTATTAACTTCATTATATATCTATTCAAGCTCGGCTAAAACAATCGATAGTTAAATTATCCCTGAATCCCCTATTCCCTCTCATTTATTTCATTTTTTGGGTTACACATTAGTTATCATTTTCTATTTACTTCCATATTTTTTTCTCAAATTTAGGAAATGAAACCAATTAAAGATGGGTGATGAAAACAGATTATGGAAAACAATCGTCTCATGACTGAGCTGGGCATTCCACCACTAGTGCCTATAGTGAGTATTTTATTTTAAATATATATATTTTTATAATATATAATGTCATGTGATTAATTTTTTAAAAAACATTTCAATATCCATCTATTAGGGGACAATTATTTTATAACCATCCTAGTAGTGATCCCAGTACTCAGGGTGCTCATACGATGGGGGGTGGTATGAGAGCTAGACGATCTGGTCGTCATACCCAATTATACCCTACCCCTCCCACTGACATATCATCCATCCCACATTATGATCTCGATGTGCCGTTAGGGACACATAGGATATTTAGGCCTCTCATGTTTTCACCACCCTTTACATCTGAGCCTCGTCACCCATTTGTACCATATTCGATGATGATTCCCACTCCCCATCCCACATTCGTCCAACCATTCCTATCATCATCTTTTACTTCTGCTTCCTTCTCTCTGGGATTTTATATTCTGTTTTCTTTGCCTCCTGCTCTACCAAACTCTGTCCATGCGAAGCATACATTAGGACCCACTCCATCTGTACATGGCGTTCCTTCATTTTCTGCAAGATCCATCGACGCCCACTGATCAGACTACCACAGGTATACATAAACAACCCAAACATATTTTTACACCATTATTTATTTTAATTCTAACATGTATTGATAAAATATTTTTTTTTTTTCATAACAGATACATCTATCAATAATAGTAAGGGGAGGGGGTGTATTCGCATGCATGCGGTGTGGAACTGCCACATGCAGTTGATGGTGGACTACAATGAAGATAGTCAAATGATTGAAAAATCAGGGCAGTAATGTTATAGTTTTTTTGGCGACGCTTTCCAAATATTCCTACATCATTCCCGTCAATCCGCTCTCATAGAGACAACAACCAAATGATGTCAAGGATTAATCTTGGGAAAAGATATGGGTAAAAAATATATTGTATTTAAGGAAATATATTATTTTTTTGTATTTAAATGAATTAATATTTTGGTTTCAGCTACAGTTTAATTTCCCCAATTGTGAGGGTGCATGGTATGCATTCTTAAAGGATTTACACGAGATTTGGTGAGTTTATAAGAATGAGTTGTACATTGGATGGTGTACTAGAGTGGGCACAAAGATTGATTTGGTACCTATCATTGATGATTTTCTGTTTGAACAGTATCGATAGATGATTACTCATTGGACGACTAGCCAATTTAAGGTATTAATCACATTAGAGGTATTTAAATGAAAATTTTCAGGTTTTTGGTTAAAACTAATTATTGAATTTTATTTAGGATTAATTTGGAATAAATTAAAAAAATATTATTGCTAAAAAATATGTCCACACATTGGGATGTACTATTATTCTAGATCATGAGAGGTAGTAGGAATGACAGTTTATAATTTTTATTTATGAATTGCACTTTCTATTTCTACCTCCATAATTTATTTGATTGATAAAGTTGTTATATAATTTTAGTTATGAAATTAATTATTGGTATCCTATTCTTAATTATGGTTTCCTTCATTTTATTCCATTATAGAGGCATAAATTGAATATAGAAGGATGTGTACCTTGAGCCAAACTGGTTTACTCGAGTAGAAGGAAGAAATATGGAAGTGCGGTTAATGAACTGACTCAGAAGTATATTGTATGTTTTACTTTGTTGATTTAAAATTTTAATCACTATTTTGTAACTTAATAATCTATTTATATTTGTAACAGGCTGCTTTGGTGGCCCTTGATTCCTAGGAACCTGAGAATTTTGGGCCAAACGATCACTTACATCAGGTGTTGGGAGATGAGTGCCCTAGTAGAGTATGCTTCCAACCTAGGAAGAGTATAGTTCTGATGAGGTATTGGTCGTCCTCAGGTATGAGTTGTAGTGCCACTGAGTTCTGATAGGTTAAGGAATAGGTAGAATAGGCTGAAAAAAATTCCATAGATACGGCAGAATAGTTTACTAGGGAAAAAACTACATTTATGAAACTAATGGAAGTTTTACGTCCAACAATTTCACTAGAGGCTAACATAGCTTGTGATGAATATATGTCATCGATGTGTTATATATATAGTGAACCAAGTGTAAGTTCTAGTGGAAGTCGATATAATGGCGAGGAGGAGGCCGAGGTGGAGGAGGAGGAGGGTGAGAAGGAGGCTGAAACGGAGGAGGAGGGCGGGGAGGAGGGCGAGGCGGAGGAGGGTGAGGCAGAGGATGAGGGCAATGAGGATGCCAAGGCTGAGTACAAGGGTGAGGAGGAGGGCGGGGACGATGATGAGGATGATGATGAGGATGAGGGTGAGGCTGATGATGACGGTGATGATAGTGATGGTGATGGGGGATAGATTGATCCATTACATTTTTTACTGATATTACTAACCTTTGATGCTTATTGATTTTTTGTGTCTGAATATATGTGTGATTAGGTCGGTTGCATTATATTTATTTATTATATATAAATAAAAAAACTTGACTGGGGGGTTTTCTGTGACTGATTCACCCCTTCACTAGACATCCCCCACCCCCTGGACAAATCATACCCCCTTGGACAGCCCCACCACCCTCATGGATATCTCGTCCACCCCCTGAACAGCCCCTACCCCCATGAACATCCCCCACCCCCGTGGACAGCACGCCCACCCCCTAGACAGCCCCTACCCCTATGGAAATCCCCCCACCCATGTGGAAAGCCCCTCCCCCTGTGGAAAGCCCACCCACCCCCATGGACAGCACCCCCACCCTCATGGACAACCCGCCCACCCCCCTGGACAGCCACGCCCACCCCCCTGGACACCCCGTAACCCCTAGACAGCCTCGGCCACCCCCCAGACAGCACCTCCCAACCCCCTGGATATCCCTCCCACCCCTGTGGACAGCCCCTCCCCCTGTGGACACCTAGTACCCCACGGGAAATCCCCTCCCACCTCATAGACATCCATGCCACTCACGAATAGAACCCCACCCCCGTGGACAGCCCGCCAACCCCCGTGGAAAGCCGACCCATCCCCTTAGACACTTCGTACCCACCTGGACAGCCCTGGCACCCTCATGGATAGCCCCCCCCCCCCCCCCACATACCCACGTGGGCTACACCGCTCACCCCCCTGGACACCCCTACCCACATGGACAGCCCCACCACCCATGTGGACATCACCCCCCCACCCCCTGGACAGCCCACCCACCCCCATGGACAGCCTGCCCACCCCCATGGATAGCCCTCCCCACCCCCTTGGACACCTCATACCCCATGGATAGCCCCGCAACCCTTTTGGACATCCCTCCCACCCCACTGGACACCCTATACCCCCTAGACACCCCCCCCCCACCCCCGTGGACAACCCTCCCATCCCCGTGGACAGCCCGCCCACCACCCCTGGACACCCCGACCCCCCTTAACAGTCCTTCCACCCACATGGACAGCCCACCCACCCCCTTTACATCCCTCCCCTTGTGGATATCTCCCACCCGCGTGGAAAGCCCACCCACCCTCCCCCCCCCTGGACACCCCCTACCCCCTAGAGAGCCATGCCACCCCCGTGGACAACCCACCCACACCCCTGGACACCCTGTACCCCCTGGATATCCCCACCCACCCCCCTGGACACCCTCTACCACCCTGGACATCCCCCCCCCCCCCCCGTGGATATCCCCACCCACCCCCTGGATAGCCCCACCACACCCGTGGATAGCCCCCACCCCCAGGAGAACCCCCCACCCCCATGGATTATAGGGTTTCTAACAACTTGAAGATATCATTTATCATAGATACCCACTTAGTTACCTCTGGGTATCCTTTATCACCAATAAAAAATAGTGGATGGTATTTTAGAAACTCCCATTCATAATAAATGATCCAAGAAGGACATGGCTATTCTACTTCCACAAGAGTTTGATTAGAGACCAATATTAGGAATACAAATGATGGATTATAATAATGACTACCTGAGATATCACCTTATAGACTTTTTGATTCATTTATAGTGGTAACATTATAAGGAATTATAAAAAAAACCTTTACAACAATAATCTAAGGTTGTAAAACAAGGGATAGAAAATCACAAATCCCATAAAGATACATCATAAATAATTCTTCATAAAACCATTTCAAAATCACATAATAGATACTTATTTCTATTTAAAAATCACTAATGGTTTATAAAAATCTCTTTTAAGGATCCATTTCAAAACCGTATAGTATTTTTGCCCATAATAAAAATGTAATAAATTTCGTAATAACCAAATCCCCCTTCCTACCATACACACCAAAGTCATTCATTTTTTCCTAAATGAAAACTTACTATTGAAATAAAAACTATTCCAAACCCATTTTAAAAATACTAATGATCTTAATATCCATTAAATTCATTCTATTAAAATGATTAAACCCCCATGGAGACCCCCCAAACCCTGCACCCCCCCCCCCTGGATAGCCCCCAAACCTGGACAGCCCCCCCCCCACCCCCTGGACACCCCCACCCCGATCAAAACCCATCCCCCACCCCCTAGACATCACCCAACCTCCCTTGGACAACACCCCCCCAACCACCTAGACCTCCCCCACCCCCCTGGACACCACCCGACCCCCTGGACACCCCCACCCCATATAAAGCCCCCCCAACCCCTTGGACAACCTCATGGATACCCTCCCCCCACCACCCTAGATAGCCCCCACCCCCTAGACACCCCCAACCCCCTGGATGGCCCCCACCCCCTGTATACCACCCCACTCCCCTGGACACCACCACACCACCCGGACCCCCCCCCCCCCCGAGAAACCCCCACCCACTGAACACCACCCCACCGCTCTTGAATAGCCCCCCCCCCCCCCAACCCCCTGGACCACCCACACCCCCCCTCGACACCCCCACACCCTAGACACCCCCACCCCCATGGACACCCCCACCCCCGGGAAATCCCCCCCAACCCACTGGACACACCCCACCCACTAGGTATAATTTTTTTATGTGCATACTTTCTATAATTACATTATGAATTATGTGTTAATTTGGTATGTGTGAAGAGGGTAATTAAATATAGAATTGGAGGTATTATTATTTATGTATGAATTCATACAGAATTATTTATGTATTATATAGGTGTACTTTTTAGTGGTGTATTGTGTTACTTGTTGTATGAGTATGTATTATTCATGTATTCTGTTGTGTATGAATTTTTCAGGCCTGGTAGAATTGTTGCAGCTGCACAGGGGAGGACAGCAAGCTGGCTTGCTGCAGGTACAAAAAGGATATTCCAACAGTTTACAATAGTTTCCATATGTGTAAAATTAGAACTTATACAAATGGTTTTATGTAAAAGGTTGTTATATGTATATTCCAGCAGTTTTTAAACCTTTTTCATAGATAAAATTACTTCATATTTACCAATGGTTTGTTGAAAACTATTGGTAAAATTCTATACCTACGGTTTTGTAAACTGTTAGTATAGAGAGAATTCTTGTTATTACCTATGGATTAAAACCAATGGTAAACATTTATACCAACGATTTACTGAAACTGTTGGTATATACAAAATTTTTCAGACATATCCTAATGGTTCTCATAGAACTGTTGGGATATGTATATCCCTACGGCTCAAGACCCCACAGTTTGGACAACTGTTGGTATAGTTTATACCAACAGTTGTCAAGCCTTTACCAATGGTTTGAAACCATTGGTAAATATAAAATTTCTAGTAGTGAGCATAAAAAATGGCTATTCCTAAGATATATGTGTGTCATGGGGGAAGTAACACAGACATTAATGATCCAAAATAGGCTTGTGCACCACACAAGTATTAGGAAAGAAAGAATTTGGGGGAATACATGATGTGGCAGATAGAAAACCCAAAACGAACGAGTCCCCAAGAGACTCCCATTCCACACGATGTATTTCTAGGGATTAACACATTGTTTAATGTCATGATTTATTGGAAATATGACTCTATTTTAAGGTCGTAGAGTTTGAACCATAAGTTCCATGTCAGTTCAAACCTTATCAGACTCTAAATCCCATATTATCATGCTCAATATGGAATCAATGAATAATATTAGAGATATTTTGACATGTGTGACTATGTTGGGAATGCAAAGAAAATCAATATTTTCAGGGTTTATATCACAGGGATGACCGGTGAGTAAGTAGAGACTATTGACCATATTTGAAACATAGAAATCCCAACCTAAAAGGATAGAAATGGGGAAAGAAGATGCAAAATCAGTTATTGAACATCTTCCAAATCATAGGATTTTCAATTTTAAACAAGGATCCATTAGGTAAATGGACCAAAATAAGAGGTGATCTAAAAGTGGAATGAGGCCATCACCATTATGGGGGTACTTCTAGATTTGAATGATAATGGATACCTAGACCGAGAAAGGATCAAAACATGGAATGGAGCGTAACAGAAGGTGGAATCCAAACCCCAGATTGTGAAAGCAGCTTAATGTCATAATTCTTGGATTATAGGGGCTGAATCTTTTTTAAGATCATAATTACTGGACCGTGGATAATTGGGGACAAAGGAACAACGGTTGATGGCACATATGAATCGTCCCAAAGAAAAAATGTTCGGACATCACTATGAATCCCATAAGGATGGGAATCAAGACACACTAGGTTTGAAACACAGTGTGGTAAGAGACTGACATAGGTTGGGGAAATACTTTTTTGAGATGGAATCGAGTCATGCCATTATTTTAATGGGGCATCCTAAACTTGCTCAGGTCATGATTTTAGTTTAACGTCATGAATTAAGGATGATGGATCTTAGTCTAAAGTCATATATTTCAGACCAACAATGAAGGTATCAAAAGTGGATGTTTATAACATGGTGTTAAGACTAACCCAATGCAAATGATTCCAAAAATTTTCAACACCACTTGACACAATTATTAGAAATCCTACACACAATTTAAGGCCATGGTGCTATAACTTGTGTGTATAGTTTAAATTCATATTGGTTGGACTAGGATGAGGAATATCTCAAATGGATATGCATAGTGGGGTGTTGTAACAAACCTTGTCTGAATGAGGTCGTAGGCGGCCCAAAACCACACAACACATCTCAGAAGAGATCCCATATAAAGTTTATAGTGATGTACTATGGACTATGATGAGTCTGAGGAGCCATAAGATCTACGGATCTGTGGTAGGGCCTAAGGAAAATATGCACGTCCGTCACAACGTATCTCTTGAGGATGGGAACAAAGAAATACATAGTTCAAGGATTCAAATATAGTTTAAATTCATGCAGTAAGGTTGAACATTGACTAGTGTGAATGAAAGGAAATTACATGTTTGTGTTCGATATTGATGATCTAGGGGTCACTACATCTCTCATACGGAAGAGATACATAGAGGGTGGAATTTTCATTGGGTTTTCTAGATCGAGATTTAAAATTCAGGAATCACTATATATCATGTGTGGATTGGAATAAATCTATACATTGTTCTTCAAGAAGGTCTCTCTTCATAGGTATGATCTACACATAGAGGGGGGGAATGGTAAGGGACTAATTTTTGTGTGAAAAGACCGGTCTGTGCAGTATGACATCATTAAAACAAGGATATTGGTTATTACACAGTTTATCATTGTGCGACTAGGACGTTGGGAGAGAAGTGTTCTTAAGGTTGGTGTACGGAACAACTGTTGTAGGCTGGACATGAATTAGATCCTAAAAGGATATTATGCCACACCACAAACACCCAAAGGAAACCTAGGACAAGGGCCCAAAAAGATACATTTATGGTTGGGCATAAGGATGAAATGATTATGTGTTCCTACATATCCAATAAGGATTAGATTCTAGACATTTGTTGTTCTTGAGGAAGAAATTGTAAATGACCAATGTCATGGGAAATTTCCTCTCAGGAAATGACATTATGGAGCTATGCATATTATTTTCAAATAGACTTGATGATGTTTGTTACATAGTATATCATCATGCGACTAGAACATTAGGAATATTAGTTCAAGATCATAGAGAGAACCATGGGATAAGGATTCTAAATTGGAAATATTTAGAAAGGCAACATGTAGAAACCTGACGTGAGTGAGGTTCAAGGAGGCCCAGCACCACACTACACATTCCAGAGAAGAAAACAGACATAGTTTAATGTCATAATGGATGGAATTGGGTGATAAGTTTATCGTCATGTTCCTGGGACATTGGTTGACACACAATTTATCATCATATAGCTAGGAAGTTTGTTGTTAAGCATTTTATCATTGTTCAACTAGGATGAGGGTTGTGACACAATTTAATGTCATGAAACTCAGACTAAGGACCCCATTAATGTGAAGTACTACTCAACAAACTTGGCATTGGATATAGGAGTGATGTTCTCCCCATCCATGGGGACAATAGAGTATGATCCATTGAGATATAAATTATGAATGATATATGGCTCTTCACACTTGGGTTATAACTTATGTGGTTTCATGAATGGTATCATCAACTTTTGGAGAGCCGTCATTGTATCACCTTAGTGGAAAGATTGGAGGTGAACCTTATTTTTGAAAGCTATAGAAATGATGTTCTGGTGCCTCTCTATATTTTTCAAGCCTCGAAGAAAATTTTCATCAAGGGCCTCAATTTTACCTAGACACACCTTATCTATTCTTTCTGGCATCTTCTGATCATAGATAGTTGTTCATAGAAATGAAAACTAGATATCGATTAGCAGGAATGCCTCTATTGTGTACAACAAGGAATATGGAGGCACCTGGGTGGAATTGCGGGTCATCATCTGATAATACCAGAGATAATTGGAGATATTTTCTTCCTAACTTTTTTTTTGGACCACCAACTTCTAGATAATGTAGTAGAGAGTTTTATTGAACACCTTGATCTATCCATTTTCATATGAAATGTAGTGGGAAGTATGGTTGGACCAGATGCTATATTTGGCATAAAACCTCTTCATATCAGCTTCCCAGTAGTTATTTTTGTAGTCCATGAGAATATAATGATCGAATCTAAACAAGTAGATGATTTTGGAACTCACGAATTCAATGATTTCTTGGGATTTAACTTCTTTGAGAGGGATTTCTTCTTACCACATGGAAAAGATGTCTGTTTTAGTAAAAATGAACCTACCCTGATGATATGTCACAGGTGGATATGGTACCACAATTTTGTGTCCCCAGAATGAAAAAGGCCAATATTACATGGTAGTATGGACGGGATCTGGAAATAAATGAACAATTTTGGAATGGATCCAACATGTTTGGAACCTCTTGGCGAACTCGATATAGTCGTGAACCATAGTGGGCCTGAAGTAGCCTAGACATCAAATCTTGTTAGAGAGCTTCAACCTAGGATGATGAGAACCACAAGACCCAACATCAACTTCATGGATTACCTGGGGTTCTCATCTCCATGAATTAAATTATGGATAATTATATCAAACCAACATTTTTCGAGAGTCTTCCCAAGATTGTGACCACTCTAAAATGTCAACTGCTCAACATGCTAATGGATTCGCTCACGTTTGGATCTATTTAGTGGAAGAGTGAAATGATGGAGATAAAAAATTAAGGGAGTTGTATAATAAATTTTTTTATCTATGTGGGGATCCAAAGGTCCTGATATGGTATCCTCAATAATCATGCAGTTTACCTACTGACTATCATCATCGATGTTAGAAGTGACTGGAGAGATGAACCTTTGATGCACCACATGAATGAATTGATCATCCTAGTTGGGCTTGATAAGATTATTGTATAGAATTACTAGGTAATTATCTCAACCATTTTTTTATTGGGTAACATTATTTACCTATAGTTGTGAAGGGCACTTGGCCATCAGATGGGGAGTGTGATTGAGCAAGGGTATGATCTCTAGAATTCTGATGATCTAATCACCATTGATCTTCTTGATGACTAACTCATAGACCCCCTTCATATAAAAGAGGGGAGAATCAATATTTAGAGCCATGTCAAGACTATTAATAAGACCATGATACTCTACCTAATTGTTCATGTATCCTTATGATAGAAGGAATGAATAGGGTAGGACAACTTTTTTTAGGGTGATGAAGATGATTCCTAGACCCACATTGTTGATCTTGGGATCATTGAGCCTCCTACCATTTTTAATCTAGGAGTCGCCATTGAAATTAATCTACCAAAATGACACCTCTTAGTCCAAATATAGGATAGACTCATTTGGGAAATAAAAATCTAGAGACGTTTCTTCATGGGTCAGGTGAGCGGTCTAAAAATATGCTAGTGCTTGACCATTGACAGCCTTCTACAGAAATAACCTAATGTCAAAATACAAAATAATAACTACCCAACATGCTATCTAGCCTATCAAAATTGGTTGATTTTGGATATACTTTATATGTTCCATATGAGAAACTAGTAGTATCTCCTGATGCTGCAGGTTGTGTCGCAACTTATGCAATTCAAAAACTAGCATGGGGAATCTCTTCTCAATGAGTGAGTATCTAGGATCTACATCGAGGAGAATTTGAATAAGGTAGAATGAATTGTTCTATGTCTCTATATTATTCCTCTGAGAATGAAAAGAAATGATGGATTGTTCCAGGGTTGTCACATAGAGGACCAGAGGCTTCCTATAGATAGGTGTCATCAAAATTGGAGTTTGTAGTAGATATTGATTAATCTCCTCAAACAAGGTCTATAACTCTTCATCCCACTAGTAGAAAAAACCATTATTTATGAGCCTAGAAAAGGCATTACACATGACAACCAAATTTTCGATGAATTAGAATATGTAGGATAAGTGGTCTTGTTGGCCTCGGAGCTCCCAAAGGTTAATCAGAGGAGGCATCTGGCCGCTGGACTTGATCCTTTCTAGGTTTATTTTGATGCCGATGTTTCTAAAAATAATGTCAATAAAATTTCCAGTGGTAATATTGAAGGCACACTTCAAGGGTTTCATCTTCAACTACCAGAAGTGGAGGAAGCCGAACAATTCTTCAAGAGATATAAGATGGTCATAATGCTAGTAGTATTTTACCACAAAATCATTTATATATAATTCCACTAGTGTCCTAAGGACCATCTTGAAGATGAGGTACATGGATCACTAATAGGTAGATCTTGTATTTTTCATATTGAAAGGCATTACTTGATAGTATAAAGTACCTTGGAGTACTCTAAAGGTGATAGAATCCTCGTCTTTGGGGGACATCCGGATCTAGTTGTAATCGAAGTACCCATCCATGAAAGAAAGACCCTAGAAACCACATGTAGTGTCGATCAATAACTCTATTCCTTAATGATGTTAGCTTTGATGAGCTTGTCAACTTCAGCCTCAACCATGGCACCAAGGGATGGGTGAATATTTCTAGGAGGCTAATTGAACCCATGATGAATTATAGGGAAACCAAGATGGTGGATGGTGACCTAAGGGTCCAACCCTAGAAGATCATCATTTTATCAGTGAAAAACATCATGATGCTACTTCAGGAAATCGACGTACTATAGTTGTTTCTATATGGGAATTCCAGCACTAATCATCACTAGCCTTAGATCTGACTCAGTACCAATATTTACCAAAACTACCTCATCAATGGTGGTGGAGACACCTTCCTCATATTTAGTAAGAGTGTCTTCCAAATATTCTTTATTATCTGAGGAAAGGAATCATTGGGAAGAGGTGATATTTCCAAACTAACTCATTCTGAAGGAACACTGGTGGTTAATCATCACTGAGAGACTCCCATACTACTAAAATCATGGACATAGATTTTTTTCATGTTGATTCCATCAGTCCTTCGACCAATAGTCCCATGCTTAATGTCAATGAAATGGTGACAGTTCGGTTTATGATGGTTCATCCCGGATAGAGGGAATAAGAAAGTCTGGTGAACAACTCTAGACATGGGGAAACCTCTCAATATCTTATAGGATAAGGGGGTTCTGGTATCACCCAATACAAACCCATGTATGAATATGAGGTAATCATCTGGTGTTATTTGAAAATAGCAACACTTCACCCATTCCTCTCAAACTTGACAAAGTAGTTCCCCATGTATGGTGTTGTAGCCCCCAACCAGTAAATTGGGAGAACTAATGTGTCATCCAGATCTATCCACCGGATGCCTACAACAGAGGTTTGCTCAACCTCATTGGTCTGAACATGATTTTACTTACTTTATTAATATGTTGTGTCTATATAGAGTGCTTCAAAATAGGAAAATGGAGAAGAATCACCTTGGAGTATGCCTACTCGACCGTTGAGGGAGTAGTTATGGAACTGGTGATATGTATAGAAGACTGGTTCATGCTGATGGAGCAAGGTCCTACTCCTCAACACGGTGTAAGCGTTGTTTTATTAGACAACAATGGGTTCAATGTCTGCTTCCAAACATCCTAATTGGTTCTTAAAATAGATCCTACCACATTATCTTTATTCAGTCCTATCATAACATTGAATCTTCAGGTCAAAGGTAATCAGATATGCTTCAGATAGTCCCAGCCTATGGAGTGTGTGGGTCATGATGAGATTGATCCCAGAACCTATGTCAACTAGATAGCAACAAACATCCATTCCATTGAACTGGATGGTGATGTATAGTGGGTTAATGTGCCAATGCACAAGAGAACTCTCATCTTCTCTGGAGAAATAGGTGACTAAATATAATTATGACTCCCCAACTCCCTTGGAATTGAAAGTATCACTTTCAAAATATCTATTTTTATCTAGAGGGTTATTTTTCATGATTATGTGTGGGCTTCTCGTATATCATATGAAAAATAGAGAGTCTCGATGATCAAAATTTTTGAAAGAATGCTGGAAAGGTGTTTCTGGATATCATACATCTATGATAAACACCCATTTCTTCCCATAATATCTCACTCTATAGAGGGAAGTATGATGGTCACTACTGGCTGGACCACTAGATTCCATCTGGAGATATAAACATCCTATCGTTTATCAGAAAAACTACCCATAACCACCAATGGATGACTGTCGAATAACTGAGGTCTGGTCACAGTTATACGTGATAGATCAAGACACATACATAGATATTCTGTCTGGTCGATGAGAATGATCAATGGAGGTATGTTTTCTAGATGAGTTTTATTCTAGTATTGAATCATTTGATCTCTATACAATGACTATTTTCTGGTCTCGGTGTCATGCACAACCTGGCATGAAGCAATGGACTTAGCATTCTATCAGATTATCTGTCCTTCACTTCTCTATCGATGGTGTCATTTGGGGACATTGGGAGGGATTTCTAATACTCATTGTCATTGTGGATCATGTAGCGATCCAATAATTTTATGTTATTCATAGTAACATATTCCCAATCATCTCTAGAGGAGTCCTCCAATTTAGGGTTAACTCTAGGTGGGATTTATATATCTGTAGGGTTGAATCCACCAAGAATACATGATCATTTTGACATCGTTTGGGTAATATGTTTTCTTTTATTTTGTCAGTTCCTACTCTTATGAGATGTTAAAGACTAATAATTGGTTGTATAAGTGGAATCTAGAGATGTTTTAATGTCTTATGGAAGTTTGGGTCTGCCTAAATGGTCATGTATTGCACTATGGGTGTGAAATACTGCCCTATGAGCTAACCAGTCATCATACATCAATGTCCCATGTCTGGAAACCCATTTTCATTCACTGTAACCTTCACTATCACTGTCATATTTGGATGTGATGTGGGAAACCTATGTTGGGACTTTTCCCAGCATTACTGCACCGTTATCCACTTTATTATGGATCCATTCATTGAACACGTAACATTTCTTGATGTTATGTACAAGGATACTACGGTAAGGGTGGTAATCAAGGTGATCAGTGAGGTCATCCTCATTGGGATTTCTACATTATGGAAGCTTCAAGAATCCTTATTTCATAGCACAGTGGAAATAATCAGGAACCTTGGCCTTTGGTTCAGAGTAGGTTTGATTTCTCTTATCAAGAAGGGGATCTATGGGAATCTGGACCTAATGAGTTACTGGAGGTAGATGATGGGATGGAACCACATTCTCTCCCCTAGGTGGCGGTGCCTACCGAAAAGGATTCTATTAATTTTTATGTGGATGAGGTAAATATTAATGAGTTTTTTGTACTTGATGAGGCGGTGCATAGAGAGGCTCAAACGACAATAACTCTAGCGGCTCTAGAACCACCACCTACACTACTGTGTCAGTGTCTATCTTTTTGTCTCTTCTTTCAAGAGATAGAAGTGGAAATGGTTGTTTCTTCTTGGCTTTATTTATGAATTCTTGATTGATAAATCCATGAATCTACTATAAAAATTCTAGGTGATGAGTGTGGGAACCAATTAAGACTTGACGTTCCCCATGCATATTTTTAGTATCTACTCTATAGATTGTGGCATGTAGATTGAGTATTTGAGGACTTTCAATCTAGTGATTATGTATATGATGCACTCATATAGCAACTGATTTCACTTAAAGAGGTAATAAATACTCATATTCGGGTAGTGGAGGTGAATTACATGAGAAACTACATGTGTAGTTCTCCCCATATAGTGATGGACCCTAATGGGTAACTGGTTGTGTCATAAAAATGAAATCCCTACCAATGTCTGAACAAAACATTAGATATTAGCAGCCTCATGCTGCTCTAGGTTCCCAACATAGGTCTTCATGTAGAGATTAAGTAGGTCAGATTTTACAGCGGGTCACCTATCGCATTTAAGGAGGTGGAGGATCGATTTTTGAAATCTGTGAGTGCTAACATATCATCCAACCTTGTTAGATATTGTTTTCCATAGGTGGTATTTTCACCTGTCATTTTTTCCAAGGCTTTGATCTAGCCAGTGACGGTGGCTAGAATATCATCTAGGTGGGGATTCATATCTTGATGAGGATTCCTAACCACCAATGCATTGATAGGAACATTTATGTGATAGGTAGGCTTAGGGGATCATAGAGAGACCTACAGGGTGGCTAGTAGAATGTCCTATAGAGAAGCTGGTGTAATGACCTAATCCAGGTACCAAGGGATATTCTCACATTGATCAGGTGGAATCATTAAAACATGTTGTGATATCATTATATACTTATTGAGGTGTTCAAGATTAACTAGGTAGACTGGGAGCTATTGGTTGAGAACAACCTATGGTTTCCCTTGTTATCTTGGGGGAGGAGGAACATGATCTTATCGAGGATCACCATAATCTAGAAATCATTCCTTAAGGAGCTCATTTATTATTCATTGATGATCTTCAGTCAGCTCTCGTAAAGCACTTCTTTCATGATCATCCTCTATCTTCTATGTGAGATTAGGAAGATCTGATTTCTCAAATTGTCTATACCCTATATGGAATACATGCCTTCCTCCTCTTCCATATACCTACTAAGGGATTCAGGGATCTTGTGAACTTAACCTTCTAAGATGATGAATATCACATGTTGGGATCCTTCCCAACACTATGATGTAGAAGGCTGGGGGGACTGATCCATCATTGAGTCAAACTTAGCTTCAAAATTTGAGAAGTGATTGAGATCAAAAATGATTTTTAACATCCTAGATTTATTCCTTTGACAGTAATGATTCAACCTTCTTTCCCAGGACAGTTCATCAGGGTTGAGAATTTTTTTGTAGGAGGACTTCGTGATGTGGGTTGAATTTTTGCGGAGGACCTCCTCCATGATTTTTTTGGGATACGGGTAGGATATATATATTAGTTTCTATCATCAGAGAGGGGAGGACCACATCTAGGACTACTAACCTAGCAGGTAGGACCTCTGCTGTGGTACCTAGGAACATGAAACGGACTCCATGTTCGGATGCATGAGTAAGGTATGGGCCTTCGTACTGGTTGCTGGTTTCATAGGGAGGACCTCCATAGGAGAGGGGATGGCCTCCACTCTGGTTGTTTTTGGTAGTAGAAGGACCTCCTTGTATGCTGGTTATGAGGGAATTAGAAGGACCTTTATAATGATCATCGATGAAGTGGGTAGGACCTCCTCTTTGGTGGAATATAGAGTACGGTGGACCACCAATAATGTTGGGGAATGCATGAGGAGGATATTCATGTCATTGGTCATAAACATGGGGAGTACGTTCACATCACTAGTCAGAGACATGGGGAGGAACTCCATATCATAAAGCCTAATCATGGAGAGGACCTCAGTTCTGGACTTCAACAATGTTGGGAGGGAATCCTCTTTGGATGATTATAGGAACCTGGGGAGGACCTCGACATTGGGTGTTAGAGTGGAGAGGACCTCCACTCTTACTGGATACTATATAAAGAGGACCTTCATACATTATCTCATTATCACTGACTGTCCCATAATGTTTGTTACAAACACAAATGGTTGAAAGAGTCCACCCAACCTGTCTGTGAGCTTGTTGAGGGTTCAATCCCAACCAGGCATTGGAGAGTCATTTTTATTCAATGGAAGGGACTTTGTGTAATGTATTGGTAGTGTAAGGGGACACTGGAGCTATGGAAGAAGATTCCCCTGATATGTAGCCTCCGGTTCTTGGTCCCAACATTGGCATCGAGTGAGTCAGACCAGGGTTGGAAAAGAATGGTAATGATCAACATGTTCCTCGACCTGGAAGAATAGTCCTTGGTGGCATTGGAATGACCTAGTGTGATCCATCATTTGAGACTCCTAGGTGGTCGTCACCATCAGGGTGACCCAGGCATCCCCTACCTCCTCAGCATAGGGGAGAAATTTGAAATATTTCTTTAGGGATAGAATCCCAAATTATTTCATCATTTTAGTGGCGAGACGGGTCTTCTTGTGCGGCCCTTGGGGTGGTGATGATAGTGAGGCGTAGAAGCCTCTAGGTCCTGGAGAGACATATCCCTTTTCTGGATAACTCCCCTCCTACTCATACTTTCATATGAGGGTGTCCATCACCCTAATATGAATGATTTAATATTGTGAGATTAGGTGAGGGCCCTCTGTATATAGTGGTGTAGTGGATGTTTAAGTAGAGGTGGGTTTATGCATGATTTCCAAATCGATAGGTATCCTTCCCCTGCATCAATGGGCATTGGTAGAATGGGTTCTTTATTCTTAGCTCCTATAACGTAGGAAGATTCAACTATTAGTTAAAATGGAAGGAAATTATTTCCCAATACCCTAGAATCATCCAAACATTCATGGCTGGAGAGAGAGATTTATTCTAATGATATCGAAGACTATGATACCCAACATTCAACTTCCTCAACTACAGGTGGGTTCCACATCGGGCCCACTATTTTTTTAGTGGGTCATGGTGTCTAATAGATGGATCTGGTAACATTATTATCTATTTATCTTTTTTCTTTAATGATTATAATCCTCACATTGTGGAGAAAATATTCACATTGGGTTCACCATTTCGGTTTTTGATTCTTCTGACAGGGTGTGGTCGCCTCACGTGTTGTTGTGACACTAATGAATGCATCGTTCCCCATATTCCCCCTTTCCAAAGGTGGGTGAAATTTTTAACTTTATTGATGATGTATAATCCTTTATCAAAATGTTATGATGGGAAGTTTGTTCCTCAATCCAAGTATTCCTCCTTAAAATCCATCTCCTAGTCTGGGTCTCCCTCATAGATTATGATGTGGTTAGTGAAACTCAGTCTTGGTGTCAACACTTTGTGGATACTGGTTAATTATATTTCATCTGTCTAGACATCCCAAGGGTTTTTGATAGGGAAAAACCATTGGTTAGTAGAGTAGTTGTGTTGGAATAACTTGGATGGTAGAACATTGATCAATTGTATCATCCTCATCAGAGAGAATCTTATGGAGGCATCTAAGGTGAGTAACTCGAGGAATCCCATGACATCACAGGGTATCTTATGCTGAATGAATGTCTTAAAAATGTTTCCCTTATGCATACCATTTTTAACATGAGGTGGGTTGTGAGTTTAATGTCATATAGATACGGAGATAGGATGATTAGAAAAACCTGTGGAGGCATATCATAGAGGGTGAATCCCTAGGAGGGAGGACCTAGAAGGTTTATCATATGGATGGATAAGAATACCCAATGAGAGTAGACATGGGGTGGTGCATCCTATAAATAGAAGATTTTACATCATTAAGGGGTAAGTCCCTATGAGGGAGGCACCATGATTTTCCAAATTGATGGGTTAAAACACCCAATGAGGGCGGACCTGGGGTGGAATGTCACATAAAGAGAAGATGTCACACCATGAAAGCTGATCAAGACACCACTTATAGAAGATCATAGAGGTGAACCCTTATAATGGGAACACCAAGGTTTACCATTAGATTTAATTGAAACTCATAGAGGCATCCTACATACGTTTTTTAGAGGATAGGTATCAAACCCAATGTTGGTCTTTGGATGTAATGGGGCGTACTCAGGAGAGATTACATTCATAAGAGAATTTCAATTAGTGGGATTATGATGGATTGTGAGAGGATTACACATAGGATATACCCAAGTGATACTGAGATTAGTGATGATATGGATGGGGCTTACATGTAGTAAGAACCCAGGTGAATGGAATGCTATCATTGGGATGTGGAAGATCGGGTAAAATCCAGATGGATTGTGGGTGGGTTGGATGGATTTGATGGATTTTGGGGGGTGTTGGGATTGAACCACATAGTAGTTTCCTATATATCCATGTTAGTTGGGAATAAAATTCATCATTGATTGTCAAATGGTCATTGGGATGCCTGAGGAGGTGGCCTATGGAAGTGGAGTATATGGTTGGGGCTTAAACATGGAAGCTGCCCAGATGAGAGGGGCATGATGGGGTTACACTAGGATGGTTTCCCATGAGACATGATGTTGATTATGCATATAAGCTTCATAAATATAGATATTGGGGGTTTCATTGTCATTTCTAACCTCTTTTCCCATGTGATACTTACTTTGTGTGAGAAATAATAAGAAGTGGTAGACCTAACTATCTTGTCATAAAATATGCATCGATGAGATAGTGTGGTGCGTACACATGTGAGACACTTCAGGAGGATGTCATTAATTATGATGAGGATCTCATTCCATGTGAGTAAGAACATATTCCATGTCCATCATGCACAAATAATCCTATCAAGAGGTGCATTGGGGTATGCGTGTGGAAACTTCCCGAGGTGCACATGGAGACAAAGACTAGAGGGAGAGGGACAATTGATTGAGAGTGCGGGAAGTGAGTGGTTATTGATAACCATCCCCTCTCTGATCATAGGCAGAGGATATCATTCCATGTGATTCATACATAGATACATCATGGGATTTCTGTATAGTGTAAGATCACAGTTTAATGTCATATGTTGAGGATGTTGGTGCTATGCAATTTTACATCTGGCATCTCAAACATGGGGGACTCACTTATTACCCCATGGACTAAAATAGTCATCGCTAATCATCCCTTGTGTAAGGGAAGTATTTAGAAAGACCGAAAGGAGAGGTTGTGGAGGATTGGTTGATCATGCGGTCCATGTCAGCATAACTATGCTGAAAAGAAAAATCATTTAGTGTACCTATGGTGAAAAGAAATATGGTGGTCATTTCTATAGGGGACACCACATGAGGGACCAAGAAATCACTATGAAAAATCTTGGATGGATGCTCTGAGAAGGTGGGTGCAATAGGAAAGGGTAACATGTAAAAGGTTCTCGATCATGGTACTTTGGAGTAAAGGAAACCCATGGATATTAAAGGAGTATGTGTGTGTAATAATGGAGGGATCCACACAAAAGGATCTATTTAAGAAAAAATAGGGTGTGAATAAGGGACAATGGTGCGTGAAAGAGTGGTATTTTTCACGCATTTTCCTTTGGGGAAAAAGAAATTGGTGAGGGTTAGACAAATGTGGGTCTATGTGAAGGTGGACCTCAGTGAACCGGTCGTGAAAAATCTTATTCTTTTAGGGTTTCAACTTGTGAGATTTTATGGAAGAGAGGTCTTCTCTGAAATGTAGTGATGCTTTGAATTCTATAGGATCACCTTGAAAAATGGTGGGGTTTCCTTCAATATATATAGAAATGATTCATTGGAGATGCATAATATTTTAGGTATAGAAGGTGTTTTCCACACAAATTTTCCTCAGATTCATAGTGGGTACACACGTAAAGGCCCATTTGACATCACATTGGTTGCGTATGTGTCTTCCACATTGATTTCAATGTTACTCACACACTTCAAATCTTAAATGCACCTTCCTTGGGCTTCTCAGAATGTTCCGTTGAGTCAAAAGTTCTCTTAGTTTACCCAAAGAAGGTCATTTATGGCTCTATTTGGAATTCGATGCCAACAAGGAACTCAATCATATCATCAAGCATTGAATATAGTAAAAGTAAAAATATTTGGTAATCATTTAATGTTTATACTATTGATTAGATATAAAAAATTAGAAAGGAACAATCAAAATATTGAATATTATATGGATATATATAAAGATATATAACATTATGAAACTAAAAATAAATAATGTAAAGAAATAAAAAAGTTTTATAAAAATAAATATTCAAAATTAATTTCATATTAAATTTTATTCATGATCCCTTCTTATGAATGTTAACTTTTAAATAAATCAAATCAAATCCAAATAGTTGAAAATGTGCATAAATTAAAAATTATAAAATTACCAAACCATCTTGGTCTTCATTTCAAACCCCACTATAGACCCCTTTTCTAAATTGTGTTTCATAAGAATTTCCAAAAAGCATCATTGTAATATTCATAAAATGAATCATTTTTTAAATATTTATAGACATTATCAACAACATAAACTTATAATTTTAATCTCTTATCTCATCAATGTATCAAAAAAATATAACTTTAAATATTTTGTTAATTTAACCTATATAGATTTGTGGGAGAAAATGTATATATTATGATCAAGTAGAAAAAATTGAATAAAAACATAAAAATTGAAAGAAAAAATTTTAAGAATGTAAAAAATTGTTTTAAAAAAATGCTTTCTCAATTTTAGGATTGTAATAAATTGTTTACACATAATGGTTTTACAATTTAAAATTTTATCTCGACTGTTAAATTTTTTATTTCAAATGATATTTAAGATTCAATGAAATTGAACCATATCTGGTGAAATGGGTTTTGATTTATCTAGTTCATACACACTTATATAAATAAGGAAAAAATTATAATATTCATAGATTAGAAATTCTAAAATTACCAAATCATCAAGGTATTCTTTTCAAACCCCACTTTAAATCTCTTTTACTAGTGGTGTTTTATGACTATTTCGAAATACCTTCATTATGGTAATCTTAAAATGAATCATTTTCTAATGACATAAAGACTTTATCAACAACATAAAATCAGAATTTGAATCTACCAATTCATCAATGCATAAGAAATTATATTTCGGTAAATATTTTGTTCACTCAACCTACAGAGATGCATAGGAGAATATAGATACAGTATTCTCAAGTGGAAGAAATTAAAAAACATAGAAATAGAAATATAAAATTTCAATAATGTAATAAAGGGTTTAATGTAAATTATTTCAAACTAAAAACATAATGGTTATACAATTTCAAGAATGAAATAAATTTTATGAACATAATGGTTATACAATTTCAAATGTTATCTTGAGTTTACAATTTTTTTCATATTCTTTCTTAGATCCTCTGAAGTTAAACCATATCTGGTGAAATCATTTTGTGACCTCGTCTAGTGCATAAACTCTTATATAAATTATGAAAAAAATAGAATATTTCATATAAAATTAAACACTAGTAATATTTTCCAATGCAATAAATTTTTCTAGTGCAATAAATTGAGTCATCTAAACTCTAAATTAGAGAACATAATACTACATTTTATGTTTCTCATGGTTTATTAACCTTACATATAGAAAAATACTTAATAGTATCATGTAAAAAACATTCATCGAATTAGTAATCTATTCATGGAAATTGTGAATAGATATAACCCAAAAAATATAATTACTTAAAACTTAAAAATGGGGTTCATATATGCTTGGTACCACCACATACAATATTTCATCATCCTTCAGGGCCACAAAATGATAAATAAAATGAACATAAAATAACTGAATCCAAAACATGGATAAATAAATTGATCTAATGTAATAATGTAATATTTAATTATAAATTTAAATACTCCTATAAGATTATATCAAGAAAAACCTTGATTAAAGTGACTGAGTTTAATGACCAAATGATGTAATGAGAATGAAACTAATAAGAGAGAAAATATGGAGGAGTTTTATAGCTATCCCTAGAAAATATTCTATCTAGGGTACAATAGTAAAACTTATTTATAAATAATAGACTTCCATTATATAATTCAAATATTTATAAGAAAAAAAATAGAAACCGTATAAATCTTCTGTGTTTTCATAGAATTATCTGTTTTTTGGGTGTTCTAGAGTCAACAACTACTTAATGTGATTAAGATATCATGTAACGAGAAATTACATGAAAATAAATATCAAATGGAATTAATAAAATTGAGAGACGTTTTAAGATACAACATTAGATTCAAATATTTTTTATGTTTGGATAGTGGAATTTAACGTTACCATCATGTAATTCAAAATTGAACACAACAATAGGAAAGGGAAGAAGTAAAAAATGAAATCTATGTTATGGATTTCATTAAAAAAAATGAACAAATACACGAAACAAATACAATAGAAACATAGTTATTATATCCATCATTATAAATAGTTGTTATATTATGAAATTAAAAATTTATAAATCAATTATAATTTTATTCTTAATAGTATAAGTTAACTTCTAATGTTGCTATTTTTGTTCTAGGATAAATTCATAAAACATGAAAAAAATGGATTTGGTATTGTGTTTAATGAAATAAATAAAATTTAGGAAGTGAATATAGATTTTACTATAATGTAATAGAAATGAAAATGATTACTGGTTAAAATTGTACAATCCGTACTAAAATTACAGGTTAATGACCAAAAGGATTTGGTACTATGTTTATGAGATGGGGTTTATAAAAGGAAATAAATAAATTCAGTCTTTATCTATTATTTCAATATAAATAATTCTTAAATATGATCCTTTTAATTCATTAGAATACAATATAGACAAAATATTTATTGTAAAGTTAGTTGTGAAACTCGTAATTATTAATGAGTTATTTGAAGATTTAAAAATACATGAAAAATTATATTAATGCATATAAAAATGTATAATAAAATCTATCTTCATTCTATATCTCATTCTAGGAAAATATGAAATTTTGAATGAAAATAAGAAAATGTATGTTGTAGTAAATATAATAACACAAATCAAAATCCTGTTCGAATCCAAAAAACACGAAATGATAAATAAATTAATAATAAAATATTTGAAATCCAACAATATTGAGAAATAAAATATTTCATAATTTTTTATTTCAATATTTCTATGGATTTTGATTGGAAGAATTCTTACATCATAAAACCTATCACACAAGTGAGATTTAGTTATTAAATGGAATCTCATAACATGAAATTTATAGAAGATCTAGTTGAAAACACTATAGAAGTTAATGTAGATATAAGACTGAAATAATACCTATGATTCTAAGGAAGACACAATATTTTAAATGAAATATAAATATATCTAAGGAATTATATGAATTATAGGTAGTGTCAATCCGTTTTGTAATCTTTTTTAAAACATTGATTGAAAATTATAATTTTTTAGATGTGGTTTATGAAAGGTAATAATTCAAATTCTATCTCTTAGTGTGGTATAAATAATTCTAAATTATAATCCTCTATACTAAAAACAATAAACAATAGATTAAATAATGAATATGCATTGAATTGATAAATAAGTAATTGTTAATAAATTATTTGAACACTAAAAAACACATGGAAAAACTATCATAACGTTCTTAAACATATCTAATAACATATACTTGAATATGTATCTCAAGGAAATAAAATAAACATTTTTAACTAAAAATAACCAATAAGTATAGTGTATATCTAAAATGATAAATAAATTAATAATTATAATATATGAAATGCAATATTTTAGTAAAGGAACTGACCCTACTTTAATAGTCAATATAACATTTGATGAAATAAGAAAACAAATCTCAAACCCGGAAACATAATAAGAATATGATATAAAATATTTTTGATGTTCAACGTAATACAGTTACATATAAAAGATTAAAAATTCATGAATTATCTAGAAACATTCTCTAAATTTACTAATCCAACAACATCTAGTGATAGTGAGTAGAACACTAAACAAAGATAAATCACAAACAGATAGGAAAAGAGAGTGTATGTTGAGATCTATTGAATATTTGGATTTATGTGAGTTAATTATGAGATAAATGGCGTGGATTTTGGGTTAGACTACATATCACTAATTTTATAGAATCATAAAATCTCTTTAGAGGATACTGATTTCCGTTTTAGGTGGTAAATAATATATTTTTAGAGCATTATGTGGAGAAAATAGTTGTATATTGATGATGTATTAGTAGTTGAATGTTAGAGATAAATATTTATATCAATGATGTTTTCTATATTTAATATATCTCATTTATGACTCATCTGGAAGCACTCTTTAAAAAATTTTGACCAACATCATCCATTGTTAGTGACTAAAACACTAAACAAAGACAAATTACAAGAAATGAGTTGAGGATATTATAATTCATGAAATATTGCATCTGTTAACCATTCTGTGTTAGTTCTGAGTTAAATGGGATGTATTATGAGTGAGACTACATATAAATAATTTTAGAGAAGAATTAAATCTATTTAGAGGTTACTAATTATTGTTTGATTGATAAACGTTATATTTTTATAGTAGTGTGTGAAGAAAATAGTCTGAGATCGATGATGCTTCATCAGGTGAGTTTTAGAGATAAATATTTTAATCACATATTTTTTCTGGATTTAATCTATTCAATAAATATTGATAATATGGGAGAAATTGAAAACATACCCATGAGTTCAATTCCATGAGAGACTTTTATCTTTTGATAATTTTTTGGTTGAAGAAGACATTCTATGATCCAAATTTGAAAATGGGAGAAACCCTAGGCTGACCAATTGAGATAGGATACATAAATAGAGCGGGTTTATTATTGAGATATAGGACAAGTTTTATTTAGATTCTCAAAGAGGAAACCTTCGATGGGGGGGACAATTATGGAGGTGGAGTCAGAATCCTGTAGTTGGGGAGTTAAAAATTGAAAGGGGTAGGTGGGGAGGAGGCTTGAAGGCAAAGGTATAGGAATGAAAAGGAGGCCACAAGAAGAGATAGGGAGTTGATATATGAATTCAGGGTTATATGGGGAGGAGGATTGAAGTTAGAGATTGAGGATAGAGAGGGCAGTGGTGGAAGGAGATCTAATGGGAATAGGATATGAAGGGAATCGTGAGGATGGGAGAGCAATACTGAGTTAGGAGATTCTGATATTTAATGTCATAATGTTCTGGGTAATACACATGTACTATGAGAAACATCTTATAGTATAAAAAATATATTCCATTTATTCAAATCTAACAATATGTTTTTTTAGGGTGGAATTTAGAACATGGGTGGAAGTCTAATGAAAACTTTTAGAAGATATTCTTAATCCATTATACTTTTTAAATAAAATTGGAGATCAATATTTCATAATGATGGAATTATAACGGGTAAGGTCAATAATTCTGTTTTGATAGTGGGAGCTTTTTAATTTAGGGTACATAGGTTATTCTACTCCTACAGAGTCTAAATTTTTTATTAAAGGTGGTTCATCTAGAAGGGAGGTGTTAAAACGACAGAACCAAATGACCATTATAATAGGTATTTTTCTAAAAGGTTTCACTAGATGAGTTGTTTCATGAACCAGATATATTTTTATTTGTTTAATTTAATGTAAATGACATTTATGTGATTCATTTTATGGAGGTTTTGAAAACCAATTTTTTGGAAGAGACTAAAAGGTTTATTTTATATAATTTTTATTTCATAGGTTCTATAAATCTAGGTGATGAGAGTGGTTTGTTTTTATGATACTAATTGTTCACTCACCCACTTGATTCAAGTCAATTTGTCTTGGGTTTCCATCACATAAAATTTGAAAAAGGAGAATATGATCATTTTAAAATCATTAGATAGACGAACAAGAAATAAATTTAGCTAAGTTGTTGTACTTCCAAGAAAAGGATCAAAATCAAGGAGTGTGTAATTTTACAAAATATCATTTGAAGAATTATGTATAGTTTTGAGTACATGTATTGGGGATTTATAGTTTTCTAGGATGATCTTATTTATAAGGGGGTACAATGTAATTACCCATGATTTCATTAAAAATTTAGACTTAAATAAACATTGTGATTAATAGATTCTTTAATGTGAAACATAGAACTAAAATAAAACAATTATAATTTAATAAAATTAAATTATTAAAAAACATTCTTATAATATAACAATTGAATTAATGGATGTGAATAGTAGTAACCACATTTCACAGTCAATATAGAAAGGATAATAAATGGATTTCATTGATACGAGTCTTCTCTATGAGGATTATTTATCAGCTCATGTAAAATAGGAGTGATTCTTAGTTTTTTCCCTATACAATCCCAATCTAAACATTAACAAGTATGGATTGTAAAAAATAATCTATGGAGGAATTTTAAGCTTGTGGATATCACTAATTAGTGATCCGTGCTATATGAACAGCCACCCATTACTTCCCCTGCTACTTATCTTTCTCTTAAATCTTATTCTAGGGTCTTCAGGGGTTCATTTAGGAGGAGTAAGGATGATATAAAAATTTAACAAATAATAAATTTTATATTTTATGATGTTATTAAATTTTAAAAAAGGTTTACCAATACAAATTTTTTTTATTTATTTTAAAATTTTTAATTTCTATCAAAATTATAATTTGAATATGATAAACAAAACGTTATTATAAATATTTTCCTAGATTGAATATTTGGAAATTTTCTGAAATAGTTGATTTTTAGATGAATAGTGAAAAATACAATTTTTATCAATACCATTGAGTTTATGACATTTTAATGATGTAATAATGAATTCAAAAAATATTAAAAAATTTATCCAAACCAAATATTTATTGAAGGATTGAAATAATTCATTTGAAAATATTATTTTCATAATAAAAACCAATTATCGAAATTTTGATTCCTAAAGTAATATTTTATCCTAATAAAAATTAATTTTTGTCCCTTTATTTTAATTTAGTATTAAAAATAGGTAATTCATTTATGAACTATATTAAATTCTACATAACTCTCCTTTGGATTATAATAATCCAGTTAATGTCATCAAAACCTGTAACCTGTATAATTTTATCCAATACTAATTTTTATACCTATAAAATGTGTTTTTCAAAAAAAATGTTTTTAAGGAATTATACATTTATTATGATGGAATTAATTTTAATAACATTTATAAACTGAATTAATTAATATTGATTTCATATTTTATGTCATCCTGGTAATATTTGGTTAAATGATCTACTTCATTTCTGGTCACAAAAACAAAAATTACCTAGCTAATCATTAGTCATCGTGGTAAATCTTAAAATCGTAAAAGTGATTAATTAGGGGTAAAAACATTTAATATATTAACTAATTATATGTAAAATATTATATGAGGAATTTATCAACATAACCTCATACTAATTTCCTTTTTAGTAAATTTTTGGATCTAAAAGAAACAAAATTAGACTTTCATTTTATATAATGTTTTATTTATTTACAATAATACCACTCCCCTCAGTTATAAAAGGATCCTTCCACCACCCCTTCAAAAAAACTCTAAAAAATGGAAATTATTCCCTTTAATTAACCTAAATTATTTTTCAAATCATCATATCCCAGTTTACAGAGCTTTTGGCTCCTATAGTTTTCTCAATTCCCTTCTAAATCATTAAGGTTTCAAAAAAAGAATAAATTATCCTATGTAATTATTTTATCCTATTTTATCATTATGAAATTTATTATTCTTATAAAACTTTTTAAATAATATTTATCACTATATTATGACGTTTTTAAATAATTTATCTTTATTAAAATTAATATAATCCTTGAAGAATAACATATTCTTATTCATTCCCCCTGTAAAACACAATACTATTTGGTCCATTTTACCACCTATATGAACTATGTTATAATTATTATACCATTAAAGAATAAAAAATATTAAGAAATTTAACATTATATAATGAAGATGAATTTAAGATATGATCATACTTTTAGAATGATTATTATATAATAATATCATCCAATAATCCATTTTAACTGATTAATTCTAGCATGTTATTGTTTGGTTTTGTTTAACCACCTACTTGAATGATGCTATGAATTTTTATCATGTGTGGTTCTGGAAACTTAATTTTTCATAAAATAAAATATTTGTAACAATTAAACTTGGATTAAATGAATGATTGGTTATCTTTTTATCCCATTTTTATCTGTGTTCCTCTCTATATGGGTGGTTAAGAGGATGGTTTTTTATGGATAAGGGTATGGGATTTGAAGGTGGGTGAATTGATAATGGGATTGGCCTTGGGGTTTTTAGGAAGTTTCAATTATCTCACTAGTGGTGTTCTAGTACATCTTATAGAAATATCAATCCCCACCATCCAGCCAGTGGTTCCTCCATCCTGAAAGTGCAAACAATCTGAGGGTGCAATAAAGGTACCAACATGTATTAATTAAATTAGGTTTAACCCCATGTTTAATATCCATGTCACACCCCATTTCACTAATTTTTAATTGGAAACCTCCCCCTTGTCTCTAAAATATCTCCCATTTATTTCACATCTCTCTTCAACCAATGACCAATACAGTGAATCCAAAAATAGTGAGTTTTCTTGAGATATATTCAAAACCCTTCATATTCCTTGTGATATGGGAATATACATATATTGGATATATTTTTTATATCATGATTAAATTATTAATCCTCGCTTTCATTAGCGAATAATTTTATATCATGAATGTTTTAATAATTCCATGATTAACCAAAGATCTAAATTTGATAAAGTGAATTTAATGGATAAATATTTATTCAGCATCAACCTGGACCTCTTCTTTACAATGGGATGATGATGACTCAAATATATTTATGATTAATTTTTATATTAGTGGATGATTTAACACTTCAATAATAACCTCTCTTGACCAAAGATGGAACTCAAAAGAATATTTTTATTTCCATGTTATAATTTATAGAACAATATTCATGTGACCTTATTCCATATTGGATTTATTTTCTATTGATATATTGATGATGGATTAATGATAATAAGATAAACCTAAGGATATCTTCCATAATTGAAAAAAAAATCTCAATTCATTCTTGGTTTAATAAGGAATCCTTTTAACTGACATCCTCCCTTCAACAAACATCATAGTTGGCTCTATTGAAGGAAACTATATGGTATGTGATTCTGGAATCACTTTATGGACATGGTTACTCTTGAAACTCAATTCTAAACCAATGTGTTGATGAATAAGATCCTATGTTACAAATCATTATGGTTTGAATAATTCTTTGTGGGTGTATGATGTGTTTAATCTGTGATTCCTTGAAGAACCTTGGAGTTCATCATCAAAAACCTTATTGTAGGAAATTCCTTACCATGTTGAGAATTTGGAAACACTTGACTTCCATGGTATTATTCTTGTGTTGGTATTTAATGTTTTTCATGAGTGATTGAGATTTAATGTGGGTGTGGGTGTTTTCGTTTACTAATATATGATTCTTGTTTTGATGAGAATTGTTAGTTTAGCATGTTACCATTCTTGATGTTGATCACATGTTATTATAGGATTCTACAATGTATCTCATGATTCCATGTTATTATTTTTATATCATCCCCTTCCTTGTTGTGTTTTATCTTATATTTATAGGTCAGTTCATGGTATTTTTTATAGTGGGGTCATTCTGGGGTGTTACCCATGGAGGGGGAGCATGCAAATCATTCAATGACGATGATGATGGAATCGTACATGGGGTAGGAGTTTGGTATCCCTATGAAATGGATATGACACAATGAAATTAGGATAATGAGTATTGTGATAGAACAAAATTCATTTTTCATACTGAGATACATGTCTCCATCTTTGTTTCTTGTTCATGATCATTTCTGATAACCTCTGATCATATTTCTAGCATGGAACTGAAGAAAGTATGGAAGGGGGTTTTTATAGCTTACTTAGAAGAAATATACTTAGTACATGATTGTATTTTTTTTATTCCTTCTTTCACATTTTTTATTATCATAGAATGAACCTATTATATATGTGAACATTTCTTAATGGGACATTAGTAGTTTCTTACATAGTTTTATTAATCAAAAATTATATGGTTTTTTCAATTCATGTGATTATTTCATTCATAGGGGTCTCAGAAATGGAAAGGGGTCTATGGAGGATAAATGATCTAAGGAACATAGATCTAGGATAATTACCAATACATACTCCAGAGTATACCATTATTTTTTTACATCCTGTCACACTTAATCTAGTCTATATTTCTACATTGGGATCGTATTTATTTCAGTGTTTTACCTATATTCCATATTGAATATTTATTTCCATGACACTCTGAGTTGTTATATTTTTTTAATTATTTGTGAAATTACATGATACTATTGGTATAGTATCCCCATTGATGGTATTAAGATCCTCACTAATAGTAGGGAGCCTTTGGTGTATGTGAAAGCATGAATGTTGTCACATAAATCTCCTCAGACCTAGTGATTTGGGTCAGGAAGTTACAAAAATGTATCAAATAATAGTTTTCTTCTTTTCCTTTTGAATAAACTATGATATGGAAGAAAGGATATTGTTATGTGGGACTCAGGAAGTGGTTTTTCCGTGTTCCTGGAAAACTCTTATTTAACTAACCTCCCAGATAACATTAATGGAATTATTGTCAAAATTTTATTAGATTTTGGGTGCATTCAGGCATCCTGGCTTGGAACATAGGATCACATGTCATATATATACCTATCATTATTCTTCATAATTGTTATTTAATTAAAGGTATTTATTTTAAAATTGTTTTTGTATGGAACCATGATCCTTGATTGAGTTATATATATTTTTACCATGTTGTTGTAATAAATATATACCAGCATAAATTTTTAAACTTGGTAATACTATTACTCTTTGTATATTTATGTGATTATGACTAACATTCATGGATGTAGGACCTTAGTTAGTTCTAAGAATTATGTACCTTTGGTTATGGGTAGAATCTTAGGAGAACTTTGTGTGATCCCATGTACTGATTAGGGTTTGTACTAATGAATCTAGTTTTTTTTTCTAAATGTTTCATCTGTGTTTTAAAATATACTAAATTGGAAGAGACTCATGGGTACACCTGCTTATTAGGGCTAGTGTACTCCAACTAGGTATTATTTCCCTATTCGATTATCTTCCGTACAAGAGGGTGCAACAAAGCATGATCTTTTACATACTCTAGTGGTACTGGCTATGACGTCATGGGCCCTATCCACTCATATGTGACCTATCCTAGTGGCCACATAGCCTCTTGTGCATCTCCTCTTATTCCATAGGCTATCGAGTAGTAGATAAGGTATATGATGGTACAGTAGGGAGACTATACCCTATTTATCCAAGTGGAACAATGATAATTTAATTAATAATTATTTGAAAAAAATAGTTAAGATTCATAAATGAATGAATAAGTCATCGTAAAAGATAATCTTCGAATTGGATAAAAATATAACCATTAAAAAATATCATATTAAAAACTATTATGTCACTATCCTATTTAAAATGTGGAGTAAGGGGATAGATAGAGTGGGAATACATATTATATGCTATGAAAAATTTACTAAATACCAACAACTATATCTAATAGAATCAGAAGAACTATCATGGTTATCTTCTCCTGTAATCCATTCTAGTGTAGAAAAATATATCATCTAAATAAGGACACATTCATTGTCCATAAAAACATCCCTAAAGTCTGTTTAGTTTCCCAATGGCAGTTCGAATAGGGTGTGAGTAAAACTGAGTCGGACACCACCAATGGTGTCTAATACTATGAAGTCCATCAATATAAATTAAATAATTGTGAAGGTAATAAATATAAAATTATTAAAAAAAAAATACATAATACGTGTTTTGATTTAGGTTCCCCCATGGGACACCCATCTGATACCACCATTTTTGGACTGAGATAGAATTTATTTGAGAAATTTTAATTTTATAATATTGGCTCGGGACTTGAGTCACATAAAACAGGCAAACTTTTATAATGATAATCATATAAGGGATCAATATGTACCATGAAATTTAAGACATAACAGTTAAATTTAAACGAAATCATTTAGGTGTCTAAGGCATTGACCAAATCCAAGTGTTTTCCTTAACATGGGACACACTTCATTGAATCAGTTGTAATCATGAGCTTCTGTAAGGTCTTCTACATAAGGAATCAAAGTATCACACAAGGAATACTATAAACACATTACCTTATGATCCCATCTAATACATTCTGAATTGGAACCCATGTATCTCCCAAGGCATGGTGTAATTGGATTTTCCCTATGTGACCATCCATGATACTCCATGTAGAAATACATGTATTACCCTTGGAATAATATAAATCCATCTTCCTAGTGAGTCCATACAATGTACTCCATGTATGAATCCAATCATCTCCCACGGTGTAATATATTTTCATTTATAAGTCATTCTATTTAATATGATTGATGAGACTATCCATGCAATTCCAAAGCAAAACCTAAGTATCACTCATGAAATAATATAAGTAATGGTCATAGACTATAATATTATCCATACCATTAAAAAATTCACTAAATTCAAATTTTTCATATCATTTATAAGGGTTAGGTTAAGAATATGGTATGAAGTAATCACGGGGTCAAGGTTACAGGGTCAAACCATTCACCTTTTGTTTATTAATTTTAAACTATTCATGTATAGGAAAAAATACAAACCCACCTTAATGGGGTTAAAATACATAATCAAGAAAATATAGTCAAGAAATTTAATAGAATGTTCCTAGAGGGTCTTTCATCCCATTATTATGTGTGTAATGGTCAAGGTATATAATCCAAATGGCCTAAAGGGTGGTTAGAGTTAATGTATAAAACCTTCAATGGTGATATTAAGTGTACACAGAATAGCTAACTCAACACATATGTATTTTATTTAATAAATTTTACATTTTAGTGGTAACACATGGAAATTTGGGCACATGTAACAATGAAACATAATATAAATAACTATACATTTAGGGAAAGGTTCTAGAAAACCAAATTTACACCTATAGAAGTCTCCACATACAGTATCTATCACTGATATAGGTTAGAATGAGTGAAGTCATGGATACTAGAAAAGGTCCTAGAAAATTAGTATTATTGGACCACATAGTGATAGAATTTAATTCAATGAGATAAAATGAGAAAAAAATTATAATAGTGTTAAACATATCGAGAGTGATCCAACACAACAAACTTTGGTCAAATCTAAGCTCATATGAGGGGCATATCTCAAATCCTAGAGGTGAGGATGAGATAGGGCTCTCACATGGGATGTTTTTCATGAAATGAGATAAAAAATAGGATAATTATGGTTTAATAATTCATAGGTAAAATCTGAAACACCCTTTTTTATGGGTCACATGGTTTGGATGAACGGTTTTCCAAACTGTGCCCCAACTGTGTGGTTTTCACTATCCATAAATACATAACTCACACAAATAAAGTTAACGGTCATAAAAACAATTTGCATGTCATGTGTACCTACTATAAAAAGGCACCACCTCACACAATTCATTGTAACAATTAGAAAAACCTTGCATAAACCATGTGACTTACCTCTTCAATTTATTAAAATTTTAACATCTTCGTGGCACCTATTCTATAATGGTTGAAAAATGGTTCCCCTCCATTACTAAGACACACAATTGAGTCACATGATTAATATTAACCATGCACTAACCATGTTCCTTATCTAGATTCTCAAAAAACCCAAACTCTTAGCCCTGAACTAATCCTGACTAATCCTAAAACCTCTAGGGCATTCATAAGAATGTCTATTTGGGTTAAAAAAGAGATTTAGAATGGGATGAAAAAGAGTTTTACCTCAAAGAAAAAAAATTGATCTTACAACCTCACCTTCTAATAATAACTCATCCTCAGGTTTCACTTCTAAGGGTAGTTGATATGTATCTGAGAATAAATCTGGCCAATGATCATATATTTAAGATTCCTGCTCCTTGTTCTCATCCTATATACTATTGTGATTCCACAGCTCACAAACTAGAGTAACTAACACACCTCAACGATTCTTCATACTAGTATCAATGATAAAAATCATATATTTTTCAAAAGATTCATCTCACTATAACTCAAAATCTTCATAATCAAAATCATGATATGGGTCAGAGTGATAACAATGAATCTAAGAAACATGGAAGACTTCTTGTATCACATGATACCTATGGGGGAGATATATCTTATTGTCTATTGTTCCAAATCTCTCCATGATATTTGAAGAACAAAAAAAAATATTAGTGATAGCTTGCCTTGTTTCTAAATCCGTCGATGAGCCAATATTTGGAATACATGAAAGGTTACCTGATCTCCCAGCTCAAACTCTTGTGGTCGAAGAAAAAAATTATTATAAGACTTTTTATTAAACTAACAAGTATCCATAAATTTCCTAAATAGTTTTAAATACATGGTTGTAAACTGAATGAAACATGGTCTATGTATCATTATCTCCCCTTCCACTAACCAGTATCAAGGTGATCAGCCTTGAAAACTATATAGGGCCTCATAAGTGGCCATCTATATCATCAATTAAAAGTTGTTATTATAAGAGAAATGATCTAGAGGTCTCTATTTTTTATAAGAACATCCAATGTCAAGGAAATATAGCCTAATAATTTTCTATAATACTTATATAGTATGCTTACATTGGACTTTAGTCAAAGGGTGGTATGATGTACTCAAAAGTTCCTATGAATTAAGAACCCTCTACATACCATTACAAAATTGAGAAGTAAACTAATCGTACATGTTTAATAAACTAATACATGGAAGACTGTAAGGGTTTATAATCTCCCAAAAATAAATCATCCCAAGATCATACACTGAGAATATCTCCCAGATAGGCAAAAAGTGGGTGTCCTTCATCCACATATACATGATCACCCACATGGCGACACTTCCACAATGTGGTTTTGGTAACCAGGTTAGGAACTCCGTAGTGATGTCATCCCATTTTCACTTTGGAAAGTATAATGGTCGTAATTATTGTATGGGTTACTGGTATTCCACCTTCACCAACTGACTGTTGGAATACTGTGTAATGAAACCCTTTATCTCCCTTTTCATGCCCTACCACTAATACTGGAAGTGTAGGAAATGGAACATCATGGTGAGTCTGAGATGTACTGCAAAACCAGAGGCATGATAATCTCACATATATTCCATCAAAAAATATTTAGGAACTTAAAAGCATCAATGAAAGGTATTTACCATGATCATATTAGTGAAATCATGATAAAAATACTACTATTTGATAGGGAGGTAGCGGAGAGGAGCTCGAAGCCTCATTAGTGGTGATGACCTAGCGGGGATGACTGTGGATCCAGCCCCTACTCCTCACCTGGGGAGGGGGGAATGCTTCCTCTTTGAGGCCTATCCCTTTAATCCCCTTCACTAACCTGAATTTCCTTCCTCCTTTCCCATCGATCCACCTTTTCTCTAAACTCCCTGATTTGCATAACGGCACTCCTTAGCTCACGATTTCAACAAAATAATTCAACACAGCTTTAGATCTTCATAGGTCGACTCTTATGGCTTCATTCAGTGGTATACGACCATCGTTGGATGATTTTGATAGATTTGTCTTTGACACATGGGGGCTTCAAGATTGTGTGGTGGTGGGTCTGCTCGATCGTCACTGTTACATGATATGTTCCACCTTAGAGGAAGATCTGATTGTTTCCTTGTCTAGTTCCCCTCGCATTTTCAATGTTCGTGTTTTTCACCTCCTTCGATGGCCCTTTGAGTTCAACCTGAATCAGGAGGCAGCTTTGACAACGGTTTGGGTAAGCTTCCCTGACCTACCTCTCCCTTTTCAGAATCCTTCGATTATCTTTATGCTGGGTAATCTGGTCGGAAGGTATTTGTGTTCTGATAGCCACACCTCTACGGTTTTTCATCCAGTCTCCCCTCGTGTATGTGTCGAGGTCGACATCGTGAATGCTCCAACAGAATGGCTATAGATCTCATTTGGTGAAGAGTTCAGATGGAAGCAAAGAGTGGTCTTTGATTCATGGCCTATGTTCTTCCTAGGGTGCCACCGATTAGGCCATTTGGTCTCTGGTTACCGCCACAGTCTCAGAGGTAGGAATATCACAACTCCAGTGGAAATTCAAGATGAGGGGAATGAAGTGTAGGAGGAACCCATAGTACAATAGGCCTGGGATAATACTGGCATGGGTGATCATGAGGAGGTGACCGGGGTTGTTCCAAAGGTAGTGGAATGAGTCATGTAATAGGACTGTACATAAGTGGAGTCTAGATCCTAGGAGGATTAGCTGAATTTGGTTCCCTTGGAGGCAGTGAAGTGTGTGAAGTCAAAGGTGGAAGAACCGCGGGTAGCAGATGTTTTTTCCCTCCTCAAAAAAGATTTAATAATTACTCCCGTACAGGAGGGTGGAAAAGGAGGCTGTGCAGGGAGGTGGAACAGAAGCAAAGGCAGTGGATATACCGGATTCAAATGGTGTGAGGGACTATATTGTTGGTGATTCCTAGGATACCGGTGGCACCTGTGGTCATGGATGGGAAGACACTAACAAGCATCTGTAGTTTTTGGGGAGAGGATATGAACAACCCCCTGGTTCTGACATGGTACAAGAGACTGCCTTGCTGGTTTAATCAGAGACTCAAAGTGGACAAGAGAGGTCGAATGGAGTGACTTTATTGGGGACCTTAGACCCTATCACACTCGGTGATAACCCGAAACCTCAGTTAAAGGTTGGGAATGGGGGAATGAATAATGGATGGTAGAACAAACCCGGAAAGGGGGATTCTTTGGGCAAGCAGAGGGGCATCAAATAAGGTTTAGGGATTAAGATAGGGAACCGATTTGAGGGCTTGGAGGTTCAATAACCCCCATTGACTCAAGAGGAATAATCTTCAAGAGATGATAGCTGCAGTCAACTCTCGGTGGATAGCATGGACTTATTTCAA
This sequence comes from Viscum album, assembly GCA_963277665.1. NCBI lineage: Eukaryota > Viridiplantae > Streptophyta > Magnoliopsida > Santalales > Viscaceae > Viscum > Viscum album. The sequence continues at coordinate 1,842,239,658 of OY728163.1, read as the reverse complement.
TGGAAAGGTCATCATATCCCTTGAAGGAATAAGGGGGAAAAGGATTTCGATATTTAGGGAAATGTATAGTTGTTTAAGGGAAAAACAAAAGGGACGCAAGGATTACTCCCATTTTCCAAATTCGTTGGAGACAAGGTCGTCCAAGAAGGATAGGAACAATGGAATGAAAGGCCTAATGAAGGAGGAATGTGAAGAGCCTAGGAGTGTTTGAATTTGATTCTACACACCAAGGAAGAAATGTTAGACAAAGTTTTCTGACCCAAAGTCTCTGAAGTAGAGAACAAAATAATTTATGAAAGAAGGTTTCAAGTTGACGCCAACGAGGAGTAAGAGCTGTGGATAGATAAACAAGACCGAATACTGGCACGAGGCTTCAATAAAAGCATAATCAACTCAAAGGAATTCATCCAAAAAATACAGAGGATGCTCACCCACCTTGATGAGATTATTATAGGGGACCCAGTAACACTGGTTAGTCCGCCTCAATGGGAACTTTATAGGGTAGCTAACTCGAGTAGTCTAAGTCTCATGTTTAATAATTTTGTGATATATTTTAGCACGTAGTGGTCTTGTCTGTGAACTATGGTTTCCCATTTTTCCTCAAAATGTCTTACTAATAAAAATTTAAATTTGGATATAAAGAATTCATGCAATCATAAGATATAGTTCTCATCAATGACCCAACAATGTAGTGGGTCCCTACTAGAAACACATTCCCTTAGGAAAAATCATTCATTTTCATAGAGTTGTCTCATATCCACTCCATCCAGAAGTGATGAGGTAACTTATAAATCCATACGAATATGATATATGTGATTCTCTTGATTCTCAATACTTATCTCTGAAAAAAGATCCACTATCTTGGATTCACTATTGGATTCCTAAACTGATTCTATCTCAAACTTCCATTTTAGAGAATCATATTATATATTTATATTAAAAATCATATAAGAAAGATCAAAATTGAAATACATATGGTATTTACCCCTATTCATTGTCATAGATTCAAGAAATTCTAATTGAATCTATATTTTAGACTCCTATTATCCATGTATACAATGAAACATTCCCCCAAAAAGTAGTGTCTCTAGAAACGTAAATCATGAACCACCACTTATAACTTGAGTTTATTCATTGGGTAATTTCACTCATGAGATCTAAACTGGTGAGTCTCTTACACGGTGACTCATTCCCCTTGCATAAATATAGTTCTCATCCCAATTTCTAATGATTCTCAATAAATGAAATAAATTCTTCCATGCTCAAGTTTAATCAAGATCACCACTGAGTTTAGCCTTCCTTTTTATTCCTAATAGTACTTATCTCATGATTTAGACCATGTGAATCTAATTCCATTCTCGGTCAATCCTATAAGTGGTGATTTAATGAATGATAAATATTAGATAAAATGCATATAGTAACCATATAGGCCCATGGATAACAGAATATCAAAGGTTTCTTTGGGATGGTCCCATGAAACAATATCTATCACCTTATCCAGATCTATAGATACCCCTAATTTTGATATCATGTGACCAAGGATGTGAATGTTATTAGTACAATAGTTTCATTTGGTGAGCTTAGCATAGAACATATACTCTCTCCATGTATTCAATACAATTTCAAGATGTTTGGAATAATTGTTTCTAGTTTTATAATACACCAATATATCATCCAAAAAAACTACAATAATGAATTATAAGAATGATTGAAAAAAATGATTTTTCAATTACATAAAGACCGCTAGTGTGTTTATGAGACAGAATAGAATTACTATAAACTCATAAATTCCATACCTAGTTTAGAAAGTTTAATGTGGTATATATGAGAGTCTAACTATTATCTTATGATACCCCAACATAAAATAAATTTTCAAAAAAACTCTATCTCCTTAGAGTTAGTAAAAGAGATATTATATTTGAGGATTTGGGTAATAATTCTTTTTTGTAAGGTGATTCAACCTCTAGGGGTACACAAAAAGAATGATTGACCTATCAACATTATTAGAAAAAATCACGAGTGAACTTCAAGGTGAAGTACTAGATCATATAAACTCTTTGGTTTCCAGGTCCTCTAACTATCTATTGAGATATTTAATATCTTTAGGAACCATCCTATAAAGAGGAATATATATTAGTACTGCTCATGGGAAAATATCAAAGTTGAACACTACTTCTATATCATCAGGTTTTGTTGAAAAATATTGAGGGGAGACATCCTTTAAACAATCCACAACTATATGAAATTCTATCTGATTTGTTTGTGATCATTTAGAAAATGATTAGAAATCAGGGATAAAACCTCACTCATCCCATGATGCTCAGGTCTATATCTACTTGCCTAGACATCCCATTCAAAATTTTGAATATAGATACGACCCTTAGGTTATCTAAAGGAAACCCTATAGTTATATAAATTGATATTTGTGAAAAAGGGAACTAACCAATCCATCCCAAGAATTATTTAAAAGCCTTTCATCGCGAGGAAGAAAATGTTCCATAAGAAATGATGACCAACTATATCAAGAGAAAAATCCTTGCATTGGTTCACACTCTCTAATTAAAATGCCAATAGTGTATCTAGTTTCATCACTCCATAGAAGTATTTTATCTCAAAATTAAGTCCACTGATTAAAATAGAATATATGAATTAATGTTAGGAACCAGTTTCAAATAATTATGATGTTGAATTTGATTCTACTAATATTATAAATCAAACTATAGATTTGTTTTATTTCCTCTAATTAGTTTCAAGTTATACTACTTATATCTGACTCAATCTATGGTTTTATGATACAACCTTACTTCCTTACACAGGTCCTCTCTGATGGAACTCAAGATTAGAAGTTTGGATCTTAAAACTCATTAGAATCCTTAGCCTGAATGACCTATAAAACTCCATATCCCTAACGAATTTGGAACTAATGATTCCACTAAGAAACCAGGAGAATGTGGATACCCTATGTCACTAACCACTTAAGAAAAGTACCTACCAAAATGATAAATATGACCTACCATTCATCATTCCCATCACTCTATTGGGTATTTGATGCATGAGGGAATTATGTGTCTCATACCACTACATTGATGGAATACCACATGGATTCATGGTTGCACACTTTGGATATTAATTACCCTATAATAAATCTCAAAGAAATTCTTTCAACTTCTATATGAAATAACACCTTATCTAGGTATTGAACCACCATTCCATGTCCCCTCAAATTCCCTTAGGTTACACTTGGATATGAGGGAATGTTTCAATAATTAAAATTTAATAGTTAAAAAATTCACCTACTATCAGAATTTATTCATAATCCCATCCTCATATATCTTTTCTCTGGTCAATTCATCAATGACATTAGTAATAGAAAATTGTTGGAGACATGTAAAACGAGCTAAGTACTCCATAAAATATAGAGTACCCTTATTAAAATGAATAAATTTCCAATCTTGTTTGGATCTCAACATCTCTTGGTGTAAGTAAACCTAGAAACTAGCCTGAAGTCCCTCAAAGACATACCTTGATACAAATATAACTGGTTCAAAACATCACCCCAATGCTTATCATAAACACAAAACATATAAACTGCAATCTTGAAACCCCTATCCGAAGGCCTCTAAGAATTATCGAGGAAGAAAATATAGACTCTAATAATGAATCAGTGTCCTAGGAGGAACCATCCTCTAAGAAAGTAGGTGGATATTTATATTGTAATTCCTTATCTAGCTCAGATATAGTTGATGCAGGACATGAAACCCCATGCAATGACTACACTAACCATATAAAACTCTCTCTAAAATGATAATTAGTTCAGTGTCTGAGTATAAGATGAGGGTCTCAGGTGGAACTAATAGAGGAACCATACGTGGTTCAAGTCTTGCTACCTTTAGATAATGGTCATTATTTCCTTCCTGGATCTCATCCTAAATCCATCAAAGAGTCATATATCTAAAATTACAAACAAAAACCTCAAACAAGATTCAAAAAGTATAAGATTACTAATATGAATTAATAAATCCCAAAGCCTTTCTGAGGGATAAAAAAACTAAATATATTCACTTATTATAGAAAGATAATAATAATATCTAACTACTCAAAGAATACTAACCCAACTACCTTAATTTATGGTTAGGGTAATTATAAGTTTCCATGTTTCAGTCACATGGGTTTTTTTATATAGAGTATCAATTTAAATTTATAGAGTAAAACATACTTTAAGATTAAATATATATCCACATTTAATTTTAACCAATTCATTTATGGTTTATAATTCATAAACATTTATACTTATACAGTAGTTCTTATAGATGATTCATCATTCCAAAGTTATAATTACCCATGTTTTAAAAGTTACAATGGGAACATCATTTAACTACAAATAAAATTGTTATATTTAGTCTCAGGATGTAAGAATTCATATATTATGATTCAATTATATGGATCTCCATTTCCAGTTTTTAGAGGCACAAACAGAATAAATTATAATTTGAATCTATCTGATTGTACTCAACTAATGTTTGATCTTGTGAAACCATAGTTACATAGCTCAATCATAAAATAATTTTATGCTTAAGTTGCTTCACTCGTTTTATGTGAGAATACTCCATTTAGTTTGATTCTAATCCTTTAAGTGACCAATTATTTTCCCCATTTAAAGTAATAAGTATTGGTACAATTAACATCATAGAAATCAAGGCACTATAATATGTTGTAGTAAATGCATGAAATAAACTAACCATGGAATAGAATATGCCTGGAATATAACCCCTCAGTGGTATATAAGGAATCTTCATTCAATACTTCATTTCCATACTTGGCCAAGGGTATAAATCTATAATCACAAAAACATCAGAAATCATGTTTTTAACCCAATATTGAAGACAATAAAACTATAATGGGAGACTATCAGAACATCAATTACCATCCCTTGTAACTTGGATTTTTGTTCTTATAAGTGGCTAATATACTCCCAATCATATGTCCATTACAAAATTATAACATATTTTTGTCTTCATACTACCAACTAAATCGTTTGATAGCAATTGTTAAATCCTTGACCCAAACCACTTGTATGTGACCTGACTCAGTAGCCACATGGCCTCAAGCATACCCCCACCCCCACATATGCTAGAGGCTAATTACTAGTAGCTAGGATCTATGATGGTATACTAGGGATACAATACCATTAATATCAGAATGGTGTTGTGGTAAATGATTAATAATAAATGGAAACATAATATTAGTAAAGAATATGAAATAAATGAATAAAGAGGAATAAATGATAATCATCCATCTAGATATTTAAATATCCAATATTAAGCATAATATAAAAAATGATGATGTAATTTTTCTATACAAAAAGTGGATTAAGGATATAGGATTGAAGGAAAACAGAGTACATGCTATGAAAAATGTATAAAATATTAACAACTATCTCAAATTTCATCATGATCACTAGCTTGGTGCACTACTCTCATACCCCATCCTATTATATAAAAAACTAGCATCCATAGGAGGACACTTTTCCCTATACATATCAACATACATGAAGTCTATCTGAGTTCCAAATGAAGGCTCTAATAGGTTGTGATTAAAACTCGGTAGGTCACTAGAAATGACATCTAATACTATCCATTCTATGAACAAATAATGATGTATTGAACATTTAATTACAATAAAAAAATATACAAAATTCAAAATACCCATGTCAGTTCGATTTCCCCCACTGTAAACCTATCTGATACTACTTACTTCGGTCTAAGATAGAATGTATCTAATAAATTGTCATTTTATAAAAGAGTTTTGGGACCCAGGTCATAAAACCAAGGCATCCATGCATAATTATAAACATATAAGTGATAAACAAGTCCCATTGTAATTAGGAAAAAGAAATTTTAATTCAGGTATCTAATGAATTACCCTATTAGATCATCTATGGAATTCCAAATTGTAACCCACATATCCCCCAAGTCATAGTATAATTGAAATTTCCCATTAATCCCATACAAGGTATTCCATGTTGGGATTCAAGTAGATCTCATGTAATAATATAAATACATCTTCTCGTTGATCCTGTTCAAGGTGTTCCCTATAGGAATCCAAGAATCGCCCATAGAATAATATAATTCAATTTACCATTCATTCAATTCAATATGCCTGATGATCTCATCCAATGAATCCTGAATCATAACCCAGTTATCATTCACAATATAACATAAAATTGTTCATGGGATAGTATATTATCCATACCATTTAACAGTTCTCTCAATTCAAATTTTCTATATAATTTATAAGGTATAGTTTGATCATTATGTAATAAAAAATCAAGGGGAAATGATAGGTTCTTATCATTCACCATTAATTTAATTATTTTAAACATATAATTTATAGGTGTTAAGAAAAAACCCAGATTAAGAGGTTTCAATTAAATAAATAAGTAAATATAGTCATGTCCCCTAATAAACACACATAATGGGGTGTTTTCTATATATAAGTAGAGTGTAATTGTAAATGGATACAGACCACACATCCAAAAGGTTTTTCTAAGTACAAGTAGACAACCTCCCTCGGTGAAATTTAGGTTATTCAAACTAAAAAAATCAATAAGTTTTCAATTTATTTAATTAATATAACATTTTATAGGTGACACATGGAAATATGGTGAGCATAATAATGGATCATAATATAAAGAACTAAACTTTTTGGAAAAGGTACTATACCACCTAACATATACCTGTAGAAGACTCATCATCTTATATCAACCTTTAATTTGGGATAGATTCAGATAAATTAGATTAAAAAGACAAAACACCTAAAAATAGGGAATATTATCTTCTATGAAAATAATATTCAACATAATGAGAGAAAACTAGGAAATAAGGTAGCATAGTCTTAGACATACCAACAGTGATCGAGCATAATGAATGGCAGTTGAATCCAAGATCAAATGAGGGAGATAGATCAAGGCCTTAAGAAGGGGAGAGAGGGTCTCTCAAATGATCTTCTAAGTGTGAAATGGAAGAATAAAGTTGGATTATATTTAAATGAAAAAATTGAAAATGGTAACATCACCCTTTAAAATGTGGTGCATTATTTGGATGCATTGTTTTCCAAATGGTGTTCCAAATGTAATGTTGGAATAGTTTGAGATGCCACACCATTCACAGCCTAGTACATATCTAGAAAAACCATGTATAGGTGGTATGTACCTACTATCTAAAGGCACCTCCTCACACAGTTCATGTTCATGGGAATACAAATTGTTCACAAAATTTAAGAGTTTCTTCTAAATATATTTAGGTTTGGCATGGCATGTGTCCCCATTAAAATTCTTGGAAAATTGTTCCCTGCCCTTATTAGACTACATGGTTGAGTTGAATGGTTATATATAATAGTGTTCCAACTGTGTGAATAACCTTTTTTCCCTAAAAACTAGATTGTTGGGCACTGAACAATACCCAAAAACTCCCAAATATTGTCTTAACTCTTTTATAATGATAATATGAGTAAAAATAGATTTAGAGTAGAAATAATAGAATATAAACCTCCAGGAAAAAATTGGGATCTTATATTGGTAGTGGGACCACCTCTACTGGGATTCTTTCTACTTATTTTTTCCCATGGTGAAGGGGAACCGATGTCCATGGTATATACATACTTTTATAATTTCATTGAGCTACATTACTTTTCCCCACTTTTGGATGGAAGAGAGGCACAATATTCTAGGAAGTGTGAGATCAAAATTCATCACAACATTAGATGGTAGGTTTGGAGAATCAATCTAGTGACATACATATAGGTTCTTAACAATTACTTGACTATTAAGTAGGTTAAAGAGGATGATTGGGTCATTGGGATTTTTAAAAACTTTGATATTCAGGTGGGAATAACTCTTAATACTTAAATGAGTGTCAATTCTATCATTGAGAAGAGGATAGTCTGGGATGCATAGAAGGGTGTTAGTATGAATGTGGATTAGGGTATAGATTCTTCATCACCCTCAAGAGGAGAGACACATTTCATCAATTATGGGAAGGTTTTAAATTATCACAAGTCTGGTATATCACCTTAGAGAACATATTGATAGTGAATCATGATGGGATATAGTATTCGTACTTTCTCTAAAGATTCAAGAATGAGTTCATGTGGGGGTATAGGACTGATTTTAAAATTAACCTAAGGATATAGTTAGGGTCCTCAATATAAGACTCGGATGACGATGAATCATACCAATCATTCATTTTTGGATAGGATCATAGATCTAAGGCAGGTCACGTGTATATAGTGGATTAGACTAAAACATATGATTGTGACCTTCTACAATATGTGGTATGATCTTGATCACTAATAATTTTTCTACTAGGTCTTTTGATTATAGTGTTTCACATTCTGTTATATTTTTACAAGTTAATGTTATACATGGCTTAAAAATGAGTTTTATTTTTAGTTACTTTCACTCAATACACTCTTGGGAACAATAGTGGATCATCTTCAGAAATTCATGATGTGTTATATAGTCATTTCTGATTATGTACATCTTAGGAACTACATGATTCTTGAGATGATGACCATCAATGTGATTCTCATCATGGACCAAATGATTAATTTTTTAGCTCACATTTTCTTCTATCTAAGATTGATAAATTTTAATTCTATAAAGGGATATAATTTTATTATGATTATATAATTGTTATTGGGATTGTGTTAAGTTGGTCTAGACTTGATTCATCATGGTAAGATCACAGTTCATATTTCATGCTTTTATTTTTGAAAAGAATCATTGGTATCCCCAAAAAAAATTTCATCTAGTCATAGATCACTCTCAAGACATTTTCCCAGATGAAATCACAGGACTCCCCCTGATAGAGGATTACACATTTAGATAGATCTTGTTTTAGGTTCACATCCCATATTGAAACCCCATTATCATATGGTTCTAGGTAAGATGAAGCATATCAAAGTGTAGTTAAAGAACTTAGAGAATAAGGGATTTATTAGGCTGGGTACTTCAACATGGGGTGATCCAATTTTTTTTTTTTTTAAAGAATGAAGATGGTATTCTACAACTCTTTGAAGATTACCAAAATATAAACCAGGTGATAGTGAAAAATAAATAGCATTTTCATAGGATCTATGACCTTTCTGACCAGTTATTGTGAGTCTGATGGTTTTCCATATTGATCTTCTATAGATAAACCACCAAGGTCATGTTATAGAGGAAAACATACCAAAGACATATTTTCAAAAAATGTATGGGATATATGTGTAATTTGGGATGGTTTCTAGTTTAATGAATGAACTAGCAGTGTTCAAGTCCCTCATGAACAAGATTTTCCACCCATACTAAGCCTAATTAATTGTGGCATCCATTGATGAAATCCTCATCTATTTTCAAAAACTAGAGCAGCATGCAAGACATCCTTAAGACGGTTCAATGATCACATTCAACATATCAAATTAACAACATGTTTTGAAAATGTAACTTTTTGATTCAGGAGGTGAAATTATTGGGAGAAAAGGTATATCTATATACCTAGAGAAATTTTAGGTAGTGATGCCTTGGATGGATCCCTAAAAGGTATTCTAGATCAATATATTTCTAGGTTTAATTGGATATAATTGATATTTCATCTTGGACTTCTACCATTTATCAGCACCCATGACTTAATTGATGATGAAGGGAGTTTAGTTTATTTTTTTAAACTAGTGTGATGGGGAATTTATTGATCAAAGGAGGAGGTTGACTATGCCTCCGATATTGATCCTACCAGATCCTAGGATCATATATGCTTTTTAATGTAATGAATTATGGTTCAATTCATCTAGAGAGAGTGGGTAGTAACATATGGTTCATGTCATCTATGAACCCATGAGAAGAAATATACTACTCATAACTTGTTTCTAGAAGAGGTGGTACATTTTTTTGAGTTGTTGGATATATTATCTTTCTATGTGAAGCCTCAAGCATGAGGAGTAACTAGAGTAATAGGAGGAGTAAGGGCAGTAATTATTACTCCTATTTACCACCTCCTTTGGAGACTCGATCAGTAAAAAAGATAAATTCCAAAAAGATAGACAGTGAGGTAGTGTGCCAATGGAAATCGGGTGGTCTGTGTGAACAACCCTTGGACTTTCTTTTGAGTTTGGTAGAAGAAGTGGTAATGAAGGTTATATTACTCAATTATACTAAAGAGGAAGCAACCAAAATGATGGGGAGGTCATTGAGGGTGACTCTAAATAAAGGTAAATACACATGGAATGATAAGAAATACCTGATTCTTGTTGGGGACTTAACAAATAGGAAGATCAGAATTGAAGAGTATATAAACTCCTTGGACAATCTAGACTCTGAATTTGAATATCTGATAATGGATGAACCAATAAATCGTTCAACCACTCTCCCTTTGAAATTTTTTAGTGAAATTAATTCTAGTAGTCTTAAATTGTACAACAATGAATCTATTTTATGATTTTGTGGTTGAACATATAGTTTCTCACTTATTCTATAAACATGTATGAAATAATAAAAATTTAATTTTCAATTGGATATATAATCTTTCCATTTAGAGTTTTTTTTCTACATGGACCACAAGAGACTTCTCTACATCTTCACATAGTGGTACTTGGATCTAAGGTTGAGGGTATTGGTAGAGTATTTTTATAAATATGATTATGATAAGGAATATTCAACTAGTAATGGTGACATAATTATAGATTCTCTTTCAGGGTAGATGCAAGTTGAGAAGTATTTGGGTGAATGGACATCAGAATATCAATTGTGCATGATGATCTTGTTGGCTAATTAGAAGATAGACACTTCAAATATTCATGTAATAATAACTTTTTCCCCTTTGTTGACCACATGTTCTATTATATAATGGGATAATTAAGGATAATAATTTAATCTTTAATGTATTCTGATATAGGATTGGATTGCATGAGGTGACATGTTACCTAGGTGGTTGATGGATTGTGATGATATGATCATGGTATATGGGAGATTTATAGCCCCTACTTCCATTAAGGGAGAGATGATTTGAGACTTACATACCTCTAGGTGGGAGCTAAATCTTAGAGAGATAAATATGTATCATGACTTCAGGTGACACTTCTAGTGTCCAGGGATGAAAAGGTACACATCTAGATTTTTTCCTTATGGCTTTCATACTAGAGGGTAATGGTTGAGAACTAGTATCCTCATGTCTTGCACTTTCCACATCATATGCCCTGGAAAAGGTGGGAGGATGTTATTATGCGCTTTATGATGGTTTCACCTAGGACCCAATGATTTTTTTATATTGCATGGGTGATGTTAGATTATCTAATTAATGTTTCTCACTTATTAATGATCCATGAGACTCACTTAGTACAAGAGATGGGAAATATGTATATTTGTGAGATTTCATGCATACATTGAGTTCCCTATAGTGTTTTATATAACATAGAAACATATTTTATGTTATGGTTTTGGTAGGGCTGGTCAAATACCTTAGAGACTTGGCTGAAATCGATCACATCATACCATCCTCAGATTGATGGACAATCAATGTAGATAATCCATATACCTAAGGATATGCTCTGAGCTTTTTCCATATAATTTGGAGGATATTGTTAAAATCACCTAGTCTTGGATTAGTTTCTATACTAAAATTTATACTAGTATTTGATTCATATAAAACCTTATGATACTCTTTCTGGGAGGCCATGACATTCACCAATCTGTTAACATGAGCCTGGTGATATAGTGTTTTTAGGGCCCAGAATGGGTTAGGAGACCACCAATAGAGTTCAGGTGATACAAAAGAGGTTGAACATATCTCAGATCTAGTATAAATATAATGTCAAGAACCTGAGGAGACCTTTAGAGTTCACCATAGATGATCAAGTTTTTTAAAAAGGGACTCATCGGTTAGGCCATCATTATTTAAGTATGTAGTCGAAATTTAATGACCCATACATTATAAATGATATTTTTTCATTAATAAATGTGTCTTTGATATATATCATCATAAACATATAGCACAAAGATAACCAAAAAAACATTTAATTTCATTAATGGATATCGTTACATTAGTCAGAAAATAAACCCATGAAAATATAAAACATTTCAAATGGACAAAAAATTGAAAATAAGAAAAGTAGAATGTGAAAATTTGGATATTTCTGATCTACTAAAATCATCTCCCCCATAAAAAATACTATAGAAAACAAATAGAATTTTAGAAAACCAACTGACATTATTGAAATGGAAAATATAGAACCTTGGGTGAAATTTTAGTGAATATAAAATGAAATAATGAAGAGGTATTTATAATATGTATTGTGACTATTTTGATATAAATGTGATCATTGGAATAGTGACCTGGTCATTGGGAATAGTAACTTGGATGTTGGGAAAAGTTACATGACTATTAGAATATAAATTTAACTTAAAAATAATAATATATAATATAAATAATATTTACCTTGAGTAATTTAAGAAAATATAAATATTATAATTCCTTAAAAAATACCTAAATTAAAAACTAAAGGAAATTATAAGCACATTTCTAGTAAACTGAATTTTATTGTTTTTCATTAAAATAAATAAAATTATTAAAAATTAAAATTACATATAACAGGATGTTATTTTGAAAAAATGAATTTCATTTTTAAATAATCACATACAAATATTAAAAGTATTATATTTTGTAATTTTATAAAATAATTCTATTTTTAGGTGAATAGTTAAAATACAACTTTTTCATAACCAATGAATTTTATATTTCATCATTCATGTTGTAATAATGGCCTAATCAATTCAATATATTTTGGATCATGAAAAAAAATATTTAACTTCATAAAGTATTCATTTAAATACAATAAATATTTTTTCTAAACCGTAATAATGTAATTTCCAATGTCTAAGGTATAAACTATTCCACTAAATAATTTTTTTAATTTCTTAAACCATTAATTTTATTAAACTAATAAATTTATATTATAAATTTTTTTAAAATTTTAAATTCATGATATTTAATTAAAAAAATATTTCATAATATTAAAATGTTATTATTGAAAGGTTTAACTTGGATATAATATTTTATTTGATAATATAACACAAAATACCCCTCTACTCAAATATAAATAACCCCTCTCCCATAACTCAGTAAACAACTCCACCCTCACTTACCAAATCCAAACAACTACACAAATACCCCCTCTTAATCCACTTTTCTTCCTTAGGGACATTCAGGAGTAATCAAACTCAAAGAATTTAATAAGATAAGGTTCGTGGAATAAAATGAACTTTAAGAAAGAGGTAATGTCCTTTCATCCTTTATTTCCTTTTCCATTTATAATTTCATATCCTCCTTTTATTTTCAAATAATAAACTTATTAAAAAAATTAAATTACATGTTAATAAGATCATTGTAATGTTGATATACTATAAAAATTATAGTTTTAATATAAGAACATATTATATATCTCACACATTTTCTTTGGATAATGTATCGTTAAGGGTTGGTTAACTGCCAAAAAGGATGTTTCCAATACTTATCTTATCACCAGTCGTATGGTTGGTTATGTTAAATTAATTATTATATATAAATATACAAATATAGTAATTTTGATCTTCTAGATTTAATTTTACACTATGTATATTTTACCATGAACAAAAATTTAAAAATAAAAAAAAGTGATATTTTATGTAAAGTCTAATATAAAAAAGTTTCACATTTAACAAAGTTAATTATTGAATATAATCTATTGATTATTATTAAAAAATAGTAGAGAAATTAATATAATTCACTTTTGGTTCAGTCTTCTAATAAAACTAATTTTATTATTCAGGATGTGGAAAATTGATGAAATAATGAAGGATTTTAATGTAAGTGGATTCTCAAACCCAATTACATATTTTTTTGGTTTTCTTATCTTTCACATTATTCTTAGTATGGATTTACCTCCAATGAAATTAAATTTCCTTTCACAATTATTTCCCATTTTTTTCAAGGGATATACATATTTTTTCTTTTTTAATGCAATAAGTAATAAAATTAAAAAAATAGAAAGGAGTTTATTTTCACAAACATCTCTTTGACTACTATTGAGTTTCTTCTTCACCAAGGAAAAATTAACTTTTAGGAAAAATATGTTCTCCCTTATTAAATTGGGAATGAAAATGGTTATTTATTAATGTATGATTTATGAAGCCCTTATGAATCCCATTCCATTCTAAGGGTTTATATCAAGACTATGGTCATTATATGTTCTCTTTCCATGTGCCATGCATGAATATGAGTATTTTATAATGTGAATGGTGGGCTTGGAATTATATATCCCTCCAATTAATTGGATAATACTATATATCATGATATTTTGTGTTTTATTCCAGAACATAATGTGTTTTTTCCTAGTTATGATCTTATGATTTATGAACATATATTATGTGTGAACACGATGTTCTATTTGTTCACAAATATTTATTGTATTTCATTTCCATGTTATAATGTTTCATCATTGTTCATATGCAATATTCCATGCCTTCATCAAATGTTTCCTTCCTAATCATGATGATGATACTTTTCTTATAATTTAATGAGGTTTATAATAATCACCCATGTATTGTTTATTCATGTCCCTTATTCCTCCCATGTTATTCCTCCCCTTATTTTTATTTTATCTCCCCCATTTTATTTACATTTTTAAGTTATTACAATTACTAAGGAGAGTATTAAATATTTTATGGGAAAAAATAAGGAGGATTTAAAAAAATATTTATGTTTTATTATGTATAATTGATTTATGAACCAAATTTTTCAAAGATACAAAACCATTTAATCCTGTATTGTAGAACTATTTTTTTTCTTAAAAATGAATTAATAGTAATTTAAGATAAAATTAGTTCTTTATAGTTGGTATAAAATAAAATTTTTGTTATATTGTAAATTCAGATTAAAAAACGATACTGAAACCCATAAGGATAAGTCTATGTTTCTATAAATATCCTAAGATTTCATAAATTATAAGAGAACGTGGTTTCTATGTAATGAAATCCATGTCTGGATACTATAAGTGGATGTGTCTCTAAAACATATTTACCAAAGTGTAATAAACTATAAAAGGGTGGATTGAGTATTAACTCTATCATCACGTATTGCACGAACAACAAGCCTTTTGGTATGCCTGGTTTGACAATATCAGGAGATATTCTTCAGTTAATCACAAAATCTATAGAAATCATTATAAATGATATAAATAAAAATTAGTTATTTCTTTTAAAGTTAATATTATTATATTATATGATAAAAGAAGCATTGTTTTATAAATGGATAAATAAAAATATCCTATAAGATATAACTTTGGAATTAATTTTTTTATAACAATAAATTATTTATTCCCACTTTTTTGAAATATGTCATGTTCAAACCTTTTCTATTTTAGAATGTAATTCTAATTACGATAAACCCAAATAGAATCCCATGTGTGGGATAATTCAATGATTATCCCAATTACACTTCCAATGCAATGGGATATGGAGTTCAAAAATTCATGTTTATTATTACCTAGATTTCATAGTCTATGTAAAATAACAAGAACCTTATAGAACATCTAACTTCACCTAAGAAAGAGAAAACAGACATCAAGTCCTTTATGGGCCAACGTCCACTGAAGTTTAGCATATCTTTTCATCCACTTGTCATGGAAGAGTGGGTTAACAGAATAGATATTATCTTTTTTATCTCTACTATTTTGAGAAGTAGAATGTCACCATGGATATATATAATTTATATAGAGAGACTTTTCAATAGTGGGAAACAATAAAAAAATACAAAGCTGAAGAATGAAATGGAAGAAATGGAGTTGGAAGAATTTAATAAGTTATTTATTAATAATTATTTCCCTTGAGCTCTTTAAAATTATCGAGAGAGTATTACTAGAGCTTAATAAAATTTTAGGTGAATCTATCATGGATTATAAGGTAATTTTGACGCGGATTTAATGATATTACTTGGGTTTTTTATCAAAAATGGTAGAAAATATATAGTTTCTTTAGTGGTTTAAAATCACTCCTTATAATTTCTTGATATATTTGAGACTTTGGGAGATATTAAGAAGTATTTATTTGTTCTCTTAAATTATATATAGAGATCATATAATGGTATCATGGTTATGGAGACAAGAATATAAGATTGTAATTTAAATATTACAGATCAACTGATAAATTATTAAAGAAGATACAATCACCCAAATATCAAATATGTGGGAAGTTGTGTCATTGAAATTGCCTCAAAGTGACAAGGAAGTTATTACTCTGAGTGAGAGAAGGATCCCAATATCATGAATTTCAATAATATTTGAAGAATATGGGTAGTGATACGAAGTAAGGGAAGTAACATCCCAATGCACCCCCCCCCCCTTCTTCCATGCTTCAACTATATGGAGAAAGGTCACTATGCATGACAGTGCACTAAACCATTGTTCATCTAGAATAGTCAATGTTAGAAACCAACAAATATTAAGTAAAAATGGAAATATTATTCCATCACTATAATTAAGGTGGATAACGAAAATAAGGTTATGCAAGGTACACTTCCTATTCTGTCAAGAATGGTGAAACATTTTATTTCATTTAGGTTTTACTCAATCCTTTATATCTTATAAGTTTTATAGAACAATTGAATCATAATTCGAATATGTTTAAGTTAATATAACAATAAAAACACTTAGTTTTGCGATCAATGAAACCCATGTTTTGGAATATTCTCCTATTATCATATGTGGAAATTTCTTGTAGTGAATCTCATAATACTTCCCTCAGTGGAATTTAATGATATAAAGGGAATGGATTGGATCTTGTTATATAGATCTCACATAAACTATTGAGAAAAATATCTCTTTGTATACTCTAAACCATTCTATAGTCCATTAAAAATGATACTATGATCCTGAATATCTATTGGAAATTTCCTCAACAATGTGGGTGTTAATACCTAGCGACGATGCTCAATATACCTAAATGGATGAGTTGTAGGAAAGTATCAACCTTGAAGAAATTCCCATTGTAAGGGAATACACTGATTTATTTCTTTAAGAGTTGCATAGCCTTCCCTAGATAGTGAGATGTGGTTATCAATATATCTTATACTTGGAGCCAATAATATTCTTAACTACCCTTATATTATCCTCATGATTGAATAGGAGTATTTGAAGTAGTAACTAGAATTGAATTTGGATAAAGGGTGCAAACACCCTATTACATAACCTTGGTGTGTTCCAATTCTCTTTGTCAATAAAAAGGATGGATCAATGTGTATTTTTATCATTTACTTTGGGTTCAATAAGGTCACCATAAAGAAAAATTATCTTCTACCAAGGTTTGATTACAAGTTTGATCAACTACAGGGATTTTAATAATTCTCAAATGTCAGTATTCAATCTAGATATAATAAAATTAATGTAATAAAGGATGATATTTAAATGAAAAAACTACTTTTTGAGGTATGGACACTTTTAGTTCATATTGATTCACATAGAATGTACTAATTCAAATAAAATCACAATGGATTTGAAAAATAGAGTCTTTAGAAACTACCATGAAATTTATTTGGTAGTCTTTATTAAATATATTCTCAATTACTCTAAGATAATGTATGAACTTTTAGATGATATAAGGATTGTATTGGTAACATTATGAAAGGAGAAAATGTATTCTAATATTAGAATGTGTGGATTTTGGATGCAGCCAGTCACATTCTTGATTATTGTGATCAAAATAGATGTAATTTTTGTTGACCCTTCAAAGAAAAAGTTAATTGAGGAATGGAACAGTCCCTCGTGATTCATAGAAATAAATAGTTTTATTGGATTAGCTGGGTACTACCAATATTTTTTGAGTAATTTATCATAATTTTACATACCAATAACTAAGTTAACGTAAAATTTTTAAAATATGTATGGATAGAAGAATGTGATGAAATATTTAAGGAGATCACAAAGAGGCTAATCACTATTAATGTACTCACTAAACCATGAAGTGGAGAAGGTTTTGGGATATTCAGTCATGCTTTAAATAGGGGATGGGTTGTCCACTCATGAAATATGATAAAGTGACAGCTTATTCTACATGAAAGTTATAGATCCATGATCGGAACTTCCTGATGCATGATATTGAGTTAGCAGTTGTGATCTTCACCTTGAATATATGGTGGAACTACCTCTATGGTGATAAGTGTAATATAAATATATATGTTACAAAAGTATAAATTAAATATTAATATATAAATATCTAAACATACATCAATAAAGATAGTTATATCTAATCATGTACTATGATTTCAATATTCACTACCATCTTGGAAAGAAAAATTGGTATTTTATACACTTAGGAGAAAGAAAATTATACTCTTTCTATGCTATAGATTGAAAAAGAACCTATCTTCATAGATATTCAAATTATGGAATATGAGATCATAAAGGTAGATAATACATCTAACCTTGAAAAAATTATTACCCAACCATCTATCCATGATTAGATCGAGGAGGCACATATGGATGATCTGGAACATCAAAAGAAGGTAGATGTAATAAAATAGGGGAACCTTAATGAATTGAAAATCGATGAAGATAGTTTTATTAAGTTGAAAACCATACATTTTGTTCTTACATCACCTATGATAATGAATGTTTTATTGGATAATTCATATATATCATATTTCTTTTTCTATCTGGGAAGTAAAAATGATGTATCGTTATCTTTGAGAGCACTTCTGATTGAAAACAAAAATGAAAAAGAGGTCATTGGGTACACCTAAAAGTGATTTTTATATTATAATGTTAAAAAAAGTGACAACAGACCTAGAAGATGATGCAACCATTTACCATACCATTGTGGAAATGGAAGAACATAACCATGTACTTTTTCATTGGTCTCTTGAATGCATTAAAAGGAAGAAAAGTGGTATGGATTGTAGTGGATCTACTCACCATGATTTTCCACTTCATCTCTGTTCAAGAAGACTTATCTCACAAAAAAAATGTTAATATATATGTAAAGGAAGTTTTGAGGATTTATGGAACACCACTTCATATAATCTCTAATAATGATCCATTCATTACTTCAAAATTATAGAGAAGTTTCAACATTCTAGGAATACTTTGTTGGATTTCATTAGACCATATCACCCCAAAACTGATGGTCAATCTGAAAGGACTATTTAGAAAATTTAGGACATGCTGAGAGCCTACATAATAAAATATAAAGGTATATGGGATCTTCATCTCCAATTAGTTTAGTTCTCGTAAAATAACATCATTCACTAGAGTTTTGAAATGGATCCATATGAATCTCTACATGGGGAGAGATATAGAACTAATACTTGTAGGGATGAATTTAGTATACAAAATATACTTAGACTTGATCTTGTTAAATTCATGAAGGATAAGGTTTAAGCCATCCTATAGCATATAAAATCTACACAAATTTTACATAATATCCATGATGAAACCCATTTATTGGACATGGAGTTTTATGTTAGAGATAGTATTTTCCTTCAAAGGTTACCATATATGAGAGTCATATATTTTGGAAAGAAAGGGAACCTTCTCTCTAGGAACACATGCCCCTTTGAGATTCTTGTTGTCATATGAGAAATTTATATCACATAGCACATCCAAAAAACTTGAAAAAATTTATGATGTGTTCAACATATCTATCATATGTAAGTAAAAACATAATCCCTCACATGTTAAAATCCATAGGTGGTAAAATTGGATTAAAAACTCTATTATGAAGAAAATTTAGTAAAGATCGTAGACCTCAGTGAAGCATTTATAATAAATAATACAACTCACCGAGACAAAGTGCTATGGCGGAACCATAAATTGGAAGAGGTGAAATGTGAAATGGAGGAAACAATGAAACAGATGTACCATTATCTATTTTTAAATAATAATATGAGTTGAAATTTTGAGGTTGAAATTTTTAAATGGGGGAATAATGACCCATATTTTATAAATGATATTTTTTTCCAAAATAAATTTATATTATATTATATATAATTATTAAAATATAGACCATAGAAAAACCAAATAACCCATTATTTCATTAATGGAAATAATTACATTAGTCAGAAACTAAACCCATGAAAATTGAAAGCATTGTGATGGGAAAAAAATAAAAAATAAAAAAGGTGTAATGGGAAAATCTAGATATTTACAATCTACTAGAATCATCACCCCTATAAACATAATTATAGAAAAGAAAAAGAATATTAGAAAAACCAATTGAAATTTTAGAAATGGAAAATATATATCTTTATGAGGAATGATAGAATAGTCTTTAAGTAGATAATTAAGAGGTATTTATAAGAGGTAATGTGACTGTTAGAATAGTAATGTTACTATTGGAATAGTAACCTGAACATTGGGAATAGTTACCTGAACATTGTGAATAATAACCTGATCGTTTCAATGGTATTTTAAACTAAAACAAAAAATTTAATATAAATATTATTTACCATGATTAATTTAATAAAATATAGATATTATAATAACATAAAATAAATAGTATGATTGAAAACTCAAAGAAATCGTAAGAACATTTATGATAAACATTATTTTAATATATTTTATAGAAATAATTATATGTTATATCAATAATTAAATTACCTATGTTAAATAATTATTTATATAAAATTAATTTCATTTTTTAAATCGGTGGTTTAAAATAAAAAAATGGTGAATTTTTGTTAATTTCTGGAAATCCAATATTTTTAGGGGAATTGAAAAAAATGAAATTTTATCATAACCATTGTTTTTTAAATAAAATAATTATAGATTTAATAATGATCTAATAAATTTTAGAAATTTTACATCAATAAAATGCATATTTAATTTAATAAATAATTCATTTACATACAATAAAAAAAATTCCAAACATAAAATTTATTTTCCATATCCTAAATTCAAATGTATTCAATTAAAATAACAGTATGTCATTTTTTCACCTTTCCTTTTGATTAAATTAATAAATTAGGGCTATAAATTTTTTAAAAGTATTAAAATAATAATTCAAATTAAAATATAGTTTATAATATCAAAAATATTTCTTTTTAAAGGTTTACCTTGGATATGATATATTGTTCAACAATATTACTCAAAAATACCCCTCCCCTCAACTATAAATAACACATCCCCAATCCCATAGAAAACCACTCCTCTCTCACCTACCAAAGATAAACCTAAGAAATAATCCCATATATTATTCCCCTTAAAATCCATAAGGTTTTTAGTGTAATCAACCTCTATGCTTTAAATAATTTAAGGGTTATAGAAAAGGAACAACTTTATGAAATAGGTAATGTCTATTCATCCTTTATTTTTTCCCTTTTCTTATTTCTTATCCACATTTTCCTTTCTAATAAAAACATTCTTAGAATAATTAATTAGTATGTTAAAATTATCATGAAATTTTTAATACACTATAAAATGTTACTTTTAATATAACATTATATTGTATATCCCTCACCATCTCTTTGGACAACAACTTGTTAATGGTCGGTTTATCGCCAACAAGGAAATTTCCAATCATTTTCCTATCATAACCATTATGGATGGTTATAATAAATTATTTTTGATATTTAACTCTATAAATGAATTTATTTTAATAATCAATAAATAATTCTAAATCTGTATAAAATAAATCTAGAAAAAATTACAAAATTGAAAAAAAAAAGCATATTTTAAGGAAATATGATATCAAATAATTTCACCTTTTTAAAAAGAGAATGAAGGAAAAGAATAATATTATTATTATTCATTAATCTTTTAAAAAATGAACATAATACACATCTGGTTCCATATTTTATTTAACTTTTTTTTATTTAGGAGGTGTAGAAGTGACAAAATAAATCACTATATAACATATGGGTAATCTTGAACCCAATTCCTTATTTTTGGTTTATCTTATAATACTTATAATTCCCAGTATAGTTGTTCCTATACTTTAAGTAAATATATCTTCCACAATTCTATCTATCTTATTTATAGGTATATGATAGTTTTTACCTTGTTGAGAGGACATCCAAGATAATTATATAGATTTTTTCAAAAAGGAATTTTTTTAAAATTTCTATCTAACTACTACTCAGTTATTTATTATTAAAATAAAAATGATATTTTTTTATCTATTATGATATCCCTTATTAAAATTGGAAACCCAAAATGTTATTCCTAGATGTATTATTTATGAAACCCTTATGAAACTCATTCCTTTCCATAGGTTTATTTGATCACTATAATTTTTGTATATAATATTTCCATATAGAATGCAAGATTATGGTCATTTTATGATGTGATAGTTGGGGCCGAAATTATATAGCCCTCTAATGCATTGGGTAATGTGATATATCTCATTATATATTTTTTATTATGTGTGAGGATTATGCAAGGTATTTTATCTATTATTATGTTGTTATTCATATACTAATATTATTTGTGAACCTGAGGCTAGATTCATTCACAACTTTTGTGGTATTTGACCACTAAGTTATGATGTTTCATTATTATGCATATTCCAAATTCCATGAAATTTTAAAATGTTTCCCTCATTATTTTTGTGATGAAATAATTCTTATGATATGATGTTGTGGATTATGATCACCCATGTATAATTTATTCTTATCCTTTATTCCGCCAATGTTATTCCTCCCCACAATATGATTTTATCTCACTGTTTTTTATGAATATCCTCATGTGATTACATGTTATAAATAGAATGTGAGTGATTTTAGAAGGTTAAATAAGATGGATTTAAATAATTTTCCTATTTAATTCAATAAAAATGATGTATAAGGATAATTTACCCAAGATATTATACCTTTGGATAATGGATTGTATCACTTTTTTGTTTTTTATGGTAAAAATGATGTAACAGTCCTATAAGAAAAAAATTGTGTTGTTATAGATGGTTTATAAAGTGGTGTACCATTTGGATCTTACTTCTCACTACCAATGTATGCACAGTTTCTTTCATGTTTCTCCTCTTTGGATGTATATGCCTGATACTTTTCATGTCATATCTTATAAGGATGTTGATTTGGAGCTCGATGCATCATAAATGGATCACCTGGTGAAGATTATAGACTAGAGTGATAACATAATTTGAGGGAAGATGGTACCACTTTTTGAATTCTTCAAAATCAAGTAATAATCCAGGATTAGTCCTAGGAGTATGGGTTTGATATTTTGGATCAATTTTTTGAGTTTTTTATGTATAACAATTGACAGTTTCATAGGGATGAAAATTAATTCAAGGGGAAGAATTTTGACATATGTACTATGATTTAATGAATGAGTGTTACTTTTTTTAAATCCCTTTTTCCTATTTTTTATTCTCTTTATGGGTGGTTCAGAAAATAGTTTTTTATATATAAGGGTACAGGATTCGAAGGTAGATCATTTGATAAAAATCTTGGCCTTAGGGTGGATGGAGGGCAGCCATCGACTCACTAGTAGAACCCATCATCTATTTGGTTGGGTTCTGGTAGGTCATATGGGTATAATAAACCCCACTAGACAATTGGTGGGGTTTCACTGGCCTATCTATAGCTGAGGTCAAATACTAGGAATTATTAAATGTGAATAAGCCACCCTGTGGTTCCACTAGCTTGTTAGTGCTCTATGCCCAATGGTGTATTAAAGGAGACCCATTTTTTTAATTCCATGCAGTTTGGACCCTCATTTAATCTCCAAATATGACCATATCACACCCATTTTGATTAGGAGGCATCCCCCATGGCCCCAAAATCTATCTCATTCATTTCTTTTCCTCTCCAACCACTTACTGATCTAGAAAATACAAGAATAATGAGTTTTATCTAGATCAATTCCATATACTTATTCTCCCTTTTTATATAGTAATATATCAGTATCAAATATATATTTTACATCATGATTTGATGATCAGTTCTACATTTCATTGTTAAATGGTGGTCAAATAGAAATTTAACATCATTCCTTGATTAAACGTATATCTTCCTTAGACATTTATCATTCTATAGGTACATGGTTATGAATCATCATCCAAGACCTCTTTAATAGGGTCTTTTTTATTAATTATTTTGAAACATTCTTGTTATATCGGTGTAAGATTCAACATATCAATGACAACTTCTCTTGACCAGAGATAGAAACCTCATGAATGGTGACATTTATGCATATGTCTGTATAGACTAGTCGGTATGTGAACTTCATTCATGAATTTATTCTTTTTATTATATTGATTTTAGAATGATTATTTTTGGATAAACCTAAGGACCTATTATATAATCAAAAACAAATTCATGATTTGTTCATCAATCAATAAAACAATGTGTGAAGGTGTCCCTTTATTCGACATTCCTCGGATATGGATCTGTTTATGGACACCACAAGGTATGTGATTCTTGAATTAACTTCATGACATGGTTTCTAATAATTCTCTATTATGAACCTCTTTCTCATTGAGCTAAAACTTGAGATATGCATCATTTATATGTGATTAATTCTCTATTTTTGTGTGACTTGAGGATACAGAATAGGATGGTTTTCTTGATGCATTGAGGTTACCAAGATACATGATTCCATCCTTGTGGATATCTCTTTATCATTTCTAATAATGTTTTAACATCTTTTTTTCATCGATCCAAAGTAGGTATGGTTGATGGTTTTTGGTTTATTGGTTAGAAAAAAACAACTTAGTACATGATTATATATTTTTCATATTTTCTTTCATATTTTTTATTATCATGGAATAAAACTTTTATTCATCTGCATATTTGGAAGGATAGATTAGTGATTTCAAACTTGGTTTTATGAATCACACTGTATATAATCATTTAAATATGAATATAGACTTCATTCTTTTGTTTTAAATGTATTCCATGTTTTATATTTATTTTTAAATGTTTCTATGAGATTTTTTATTTATTAATCATTTGTGAAAGGACATCATACTGAGGATATAGTCTCCCCACTGACAGCATGAAGGCCCTTTCAAATGGTTGACATCCACTTTCATATGGGGATGTGTACATGATTTCATGTGACACCCCTTATTAGACCCACATTTTCAGGTGTGGGAGTTGTGCTATTAATATATAAATAATTATTTTTTAATTTTTTGAATGGTAATATTAATTTTTAACTTAAAATCACTAAATAACCTTCTATGTGATAAAATTTACCAAAAGAAACTCATTTTAGATTTCATATTTACAAATTATACCTGAATTCTCCATAAAATGAACATGTATCTTACTAAATAAGTATGGAACATCTATTTTATATTCTTGGACCATTTTGGAAAATAATATCTCATAAACATGGATATTATAATTGGAACTATTATACCAAAAAAGACTAGAAATAGAAAAAACTACTAACTATCAATGAATCCATATTAACTAAAAAATTAATAATTAATAAATAAATAAAATTGAAAGATTATTCAAAAATTTAACATATGTCAATATGGTTCTAAAATAAGTTTTTAAGAAATTAATATCTATTATACTTAAATATATAGTGCTTCAAGGAAGTTAAGAGTAAAGGTAAGGGATATTGATAATGCAAATATCCTTTATTGGAATTATAATATTTTTTTTATTGAACTTCATTATTCGATACATGGGTTTTTCCAAAATAATACTTTATCATATGATACTTTAACTTCCTCTCTTGGTAAATTTAATTTTTCAAGTTGAATATTGTTTTTGTGGTATATTTATTTCTCCAAAAATTATAGAATTATTAAGAATAATTCTCATCCATTATAATAATCATTTTCTCTCCCATGACTATATTATTTCATCTCACTAATATTCCCCTTGATTATATTTAAATCTAAATATGTATAATTTCTTGTGATATTCATATTTCTCTTCACCTATTTGAAAACAGAATCTTTATTACTCTTTTAATGATGTGGGTTTCATTTATGGTATTTTTTTAAATATAAAAATGTTTTTCCATTCATAATCATATATTTTATCTACTATCCTACTTTATTTACTTGAACATTAATTCCTTTAAAAATATTTTTTTGGATAACTTTAAAATTTACATTTAAAAAAACTCATACTTCCTCTATGGAAATGATTTTTCTAGGGGCCCAAAACATCATTTTTCTAGAAATGTTAAGAAATGTTTTCCAAAA
This sequence comes from Viscum album, assembly GCA_963277665.1. Taxonomy (NCBI): domain Eukaryota; kingdom Viridiplantae; phylum Streptophyta; class Magnoliopsida; order Santalales; family Viscaceae; genus Viscum; species Viscum album. Next base: position 1,842,213,476 of record OY728163.1, on the reverse strand, counting down.
TATATTTTCCATGGGTTTTTTGATATTTTCATCATTATATATAAAGGGTATATATTCTATATAGTCATGTATCATGAATCACCATCTAAATGCCCTTATGAAATATCCTTTTGTTTGATTGAATTTTTGGTATCTACTAATCCAACTTTTGTAGGCATTTTATGTGATAAAATTTTGAAATATTATGAAACCCACTTTATTTCTATGTGTTCTTCATTATTTAATATATAAATTATTTTTAGTTGAAAAAATGAATAATTATTATCATAATGTTAAATATGGGGTCTTATATCTCCATTTAATACATTGTTTAATAGTTTATATCTCATGAGGTTCTATTTTGTGGAAGGGAATAATTGTGGATAAGCTATGTTCATGAGATTTTGAATGACCGTAATTGCAATTAAATTTTGTTCACATGATTTTTCATGGATAAAATTATAGTTTGGCTATGATCCAAATGAAATTATATCCAATGGTTATGATAATTCAAAATTCCTATGTTATATATTTATGTTAGCCTCCATGGTTCTTGATTATTGTCTCAATATTATACTCTCTTATTCTATGCTATATGTTTGTTCATTTGATATTTTAAATCCATTTATCTTGAATTATTGAAAATATTATTGTTCCATGTTTTTTAAATAAATATTTCTCCCATTCTCTTGTATTCTAATATTATTATGCTCTGACACAGTATGGCACATTGATAAGTTTTCACTTACTGGGCGTTTGAGTTATCCCCTACTTTTTCTTATATTTTCTCTAGGATATTATATGTAGTAATATGTATAAAATGAATTCTTGCATAGATATGTTTTAATAAATACTAAGAAATAATTTTTAATAATATTTTTACGAACCCTATCTCTAAAGACGCTAAACTTTTTGAGTTATGAGTTTTTGTGATAATTTCTTATATATAATGTTCAAATAAAACAATAATTATAAATTATATTCATTTTTATCTTCGGTTTCCTCACGTTTTTTTATGCTCAAATATTATAAATATCATTCCGAACTATAGTATCTAGACTATAGGATATATATTTAAGTTTATTTTCTTGTAATATCAATGTCAACATTATATTGGGGAACTAGTATAATGTTTTATATGAAAAACTTTATAATGGAATGATCTTATAAACTAAAAAATAGTATATTAAATATGAAAAAAGATTATGAAATATATAAATACATGAACCAAAAAATGAATTTATAAAATTATTTTTTTATAGGTTACCAAATCCAATAGACTTCCACTTACAATAGTGTTGACTACTAACATTTATGAACATTTTATATCTAAAATAGTATTCATGCTTATATTAATGTATAAATTTTTTCACTGGGACTACCACATTTAAATTTGGCTAAATGGTTAACTATAAATTTGTCTCATTATTTAAAATATCTCAAGAGATTATATTTTTAAAATATATGTATATTATTTTATTAACTACATAAAACTATTTGATATATATGAGTTTTATATAATCAACAACCATGAGTCACTTTGATATTCCCTTTATCGCAGCATTATCATTATCTTAATTATGATATCAAATAAAAAATATCATTATGGAACCTTGTTATCTATCCCCATATAACTAGTTTCTTATCTTCTATATATACAATAAACATATCCTTTGTATAAATCTAAAAATTTAGGAAAATTTTAAATACCTCTCAATATAGTTATTATATACATCATACTATATAGTATGGTATGAATGATATAACCAATTTCAGAAGAATTGGGGAAATTGATCATTATTTCCTTTTAATATTTTGTTTCAGGAAACATTTTATTAGAGATTTTTATTCTAGGTGACATTGAAAAAAAACCTCTCTTGGATTATTCCATTTTGTATAATTTCAATACCTTGTCAATTTATGATCTTTTATTTCTTCCAAGTATCCCTTTTAATCAATTTATTTATATCCTGATCTCTAAAATATCAGCTAATTCACTCAAGTCTTTAATGTATATGTATTTATATAACATTAAATTAACTAACTGTATGATTCATATATCATTTCTCATTAACAATATATCACTAAGAAATACCACTAGGAATATTGTGGTGCACCCACCAATCCTCTAATAGACACAATGCCCACATTCATTTTTAATGAATCAAAAATATTATACATCCACATAAAAATGATCATTCCATGAAATTGATACATTATTCCATCCATAAATGTATCTTTTAAAATTATATACCTTTTTTGAATCCTTTCAATTCATAAACCATTCTAGTTGGATCATATAAAAATTTTCCACAATTTTTACAATAATGGTGGCGGTTTTGTAGCGCATAATAATTTGGTTTTTCAAAAATTGATTTTATAATTATTAATTCTGAATGAAACCTTAGAAAGTTTAGAAATTAAGGTTGTACGGTTTAGGAACGATTTATATTTTTTTCATTGTTAGGATATTTAGATAGTGTGTCATATATGATAAGTTCACAGTTTGAAGAATCATTCCGGATAATCGTGCTCAACTAAAATATTATCAAAAACTCTGTTCATCATATCCCAACTTTACTAGAAACTCCATAATTTATTTATGTATTATTGTTTTATTTTTATTGAATATTTAATATTTGAATATGGTTTATAATATGTGTTTTAACATGAGTTAGTTTATTTTTTTATAAGAAAAATATATTTATAAAAGATATTTCATGTGAATTTCATATTATTTTTATTATTATTAAATAATTATTTATGGTTTTTATTTTCCTGTGAATAATGAAATATGGTTTTTATTATTATTGTAAGATAATACATATATTAGTGAATAAAATTTTGTTTTTGTATACATTTATAAAATGGGTTTTCCCATTTTCATCCCATTAAGAATTTCTAATATAATTATTATTTTTGTTATCTGATTTATATAAACCACATGGGAGGCCATCACCCCCACCCACCCCCTACCTAGATCTGATTTATTCATGTTTTTGAGTGTGGAACCCTATCATATTTCTTTCCCCCTTACTCACTCTATGTAAATGTTCTCTTGATCAATGTGTCATCTCTATTTTATGGAACTTCCTCCTCTTTATTATCTCTTCATCATTAACACTATTACTTATCCTACACCTAACATCAATTATAGTTAATATATAAGTTTTTTTTCATGTAATGGAAAAAGTTCCCAATATCACAGAGATTTTTTTTCAATGGAGAGTAGACTCCATCCATAATTCTAAACTACCATTCTTTGGAGAAGGAGTCATGTTTCCATGAATTTCTCATCACTAATTCTATTATTTCCCATTTATTTGGTAAATTTAAGGATTATTAAAAATTATAAATTAATTTTATTCTTATATTTACTATATATGAATAATTTATAATTGTTTTCCAATATCATTTTTAAGAAAATTATTATTTCAAAGGGTTTTTATTGATTTTATTATATAAAATTTTTCTCACTCATTTATTTTCACATAAGGTGTTCGGTGAAAGGTCAATTAGACTTATTAAAGATAAAATGTAATTTATATTGATTATTTATCTTATGGTTGATTTATAATAGATAAATTCACGGTTTTAACTAATTTTTTTCTTTTCAAATATGTTTTATATCTATTTCAACTATAAATTAGTTTGATAATTTCATGTCACACCAAGTATTTATGTAAACGATAATTATTATTTTTTAAAAACATAAACCCATATAATTTGGTCTGATTCAAAGTTACACATGGCCATATGCATTATTCCATAGACTCAAGAGGCTGGAAACTAGTGTTGAGGTTTTAAAAATTTCATGGGGAGACTATACCCTGGGTAATCAAAGTAATACACCAAAAAATAACAATATATACATAAACCAACTCAATATCATAACAAATGAAACTATAAACATGATGTTATAATAGAATTATTGTCTATTCATTCAAATAATAAACCAAATTCATACCCAGCGTTGTATGTCCACAAGTATAATAAGTACTAGTAGAAATAAATAAGTAAATGATGTTGTGGGGGATCCCTATATTTTTTCTGTGTACCATCTATAATACTTAACTCCATGATTCTCATAAACCTTCCATAGGGACCTTTACCTTATTTGGATCCCTGATCATGAAGTCTCCACCTTCACTAAGATTACTATCTAGGGTTTGTGTATCAACCCAATAGGACACCACCAATGCAACATTAATATATTTGATCATGTATATTTAGGTGTATGGAATGATAGAAAAGTTATAAGTATAAAAAATAATATAATGAATAATATACCAAGTGATCGTGTGCTAACCAAGATACCAAGAACCCTGAATGTACCTACTTTAGCACCATTCTATATGAATTTCAAGAGAAGACATCACATTATATAGTTTATGCTATTTCATCCCATCCATTTTTAAAGAATATGAATGTTATGCCTTTAAGAATAAATTCCACACCCATGACCCATGAGTAATTTCTATCCTTTGATTGTATGCACACTTTGCATGACCAAATCAATGGAACTCTACACATATGCAAGTATGTATCCCCTAGGTACATCATAATAATATATGGACCTTCATCTAATGAAATTTAAAATTCTACACAATGGTTTAATAATAAGATAATTTCTTACATTATCAATCTTGTGTCCAGATCCATAATCACTAAGTCGTGTCATCCATGTTCTCCCTCTAATGAGATGGATAAGTCCATCAGGGCCACCAAAAAACTAGATTACTGAACCATAAGACCCATTATCTTTGTACAAATGCACATTTAAGGAATAACATAGTAAGGATCGATATATCAAAAAAAAGTATTCACTAGGCTATGAATAATACACAAGTAAGGCACAACATAACAAGGAAAAAACAAGGAATATCTAACAATCCATGGTTATGAACTAACCATATATATGGTGTTACATATTAAGGAACACACAAGTCATACCAACTAAAGTTATCATGACCACCCATGCATTCTTGATATAGAATATCATGAAAGGGAATATTCAATAGAAACATACACACAAAACAATCGTGCAAAAAACTCTATACAAGGGACTAAGATGATAATGACTACCAACATTTAGCATGTTGATGCCAAAATAAATGATCCATTGAGGATAAATACCCAGATCATGTCTATAAACCAATTTTTAGTAGAACAAGACCCAATATATCATCATAGATTCTATATAATTTTGGTTCAATGATGGTATCATTCCATGAGATGAAATATACATCAACATACCAAAATTGTTCCACCATCAATAGTAGATCTAAACTCACTCAAGGGGAAGATACAAACTCTCTATATCGAGATTCTATCAAAAAAACAATAATAATTCATTAGATCACAACATAATCCATATATATAGCTAAAATATCTTGGATTTGTGATTTATCATAAGAGAAAAAATAAGAGATTTGAGATAGAAGTAAAGAATGGAGGATTAAAAAACATTTACCCTAAATTGACAAAATTTAATTCTCATGATCCACTAGATTTGGAGTACAGTTAGAGATAAAATTCTTATAATCACTAATAGAGAACCTGGATTATATATTCCTAGTCATAGAATAAAGAATAAAAACTTTTAGATGTGCTTCGAGTTTAAAATAAATTTTTTGATAAATTAAAACTTGGTACATGGTTTTGTTCCACAGTTTACTTACCCTTGAGCCAACCATGCAAGGGTCTCCATTTATTCTACATACCCACATGATTTGGCAACATATTTTAGTAAATCATGCACCAACCATTAATTTTTCCTCTATCATGAGTTTCATGGGCTCTAGGAAATGTTACATGATAAGTAATTACTTTATGCTAACCATGTTTCACTATTTTCCATCCTATAATCAATTATCATAGTTTCCTAGTGAGAATCACATGGTTTCCCAGAAATAAGTACCAAATGTTCACCTGATTAAAGACATATACAACTTCTAATACCAACCCAAAAAAATAGATACTTCACCCCAGAAAATTATAACTCAAAATCACTTTAATAAGGGATTAATGTAAGGAGTAAGGTACCTAAAAAACTACGGGCCTTATAATCTACCCCTCTAAGGACTTCTCATCATTATGAAGGGTATCTAGACTTCCTTCTCAAAAAAATATGGCCATTGAGCTTATAAATTATACTATTTCCCATATATCTATTCATGGATATGCCAGTGCTACCATAGAACTATAGTAAGTTGCGCCAACCTTCCTCACAATACATTCTATCCTTTTTTTATGATCTCCTCGTGCTGATCCGCAAACTATGCTTCAAGATCTAACTCAAAATCCTAGTATTTGATCACTTGAAAATGAATGAGCATATACAAATAGTTATAATATTTATGGAATATATCATTCATACCTTGATATCATAGAGGAAAATCAAAAACAAATGCTACAATTTTGATATTCTTGGTAATATTGAACATTCCAATAACATTCAAGGTTGACATCCATTTCTTTTATAAACATTTATTCCTTAATTGATATGTAAACCATCAAAAAATATCATTCACCCATAGTGAACTCAAACAGTCACTTCCTCCTATCTGTTTACAATCATTATCTACTTTTAGTGTTTATTAACCAATTATAGATTAGTTTCACTCTCTCATTGGTCTCTTATACCATTCTTGACCCCACTACTATTGCTTCCCTATCCTTTTACTAAGATAGTGGTGGGTGACATAACCATACCTAAGGAACCTCAAAGGAAACTATCTAAATTAAATCATAGACGTTTTTAGTGTATGAAAACTCAAATAAATCTAGTAGATCAACCCAAGATCCACCAAAGATCATAACATAAACACTCATTATATCCTCTAAGATATAGATCATCCTCTCTGACTGTCCATCAATCTGTGGATGATACAGTATACTCAATTTCAACTAGGTACCCAAAACTTTTTTATGAACTACCAAAACTATAATGTGATATAGGATTATCTATATGATATGATTCTAAAAGGATGAACATGTAGGCATGAAATATCATGTACAAACAACTTCCCAAACTCATCCATGAAAATGGTTTCTCAAATAATCAAGAAAAGAGACACTTCCATCAGTTAATCAACTACCACCAAATCATCTTCGCAACACCTTAGGTTCATAGGTAACCCAATCAGGAATTCCATCATATAATAATTATACTTATATATAATAATTTAATTTTGTTAAATGAAACCATCAATATATTAATACTAGACTTGTATCCAATGGTTTTTAAGGCATCGTGAAATATGGAAAGCAATGTCCCACATCATACATGGCCACTAAAATTGATGTTGAATGTCATGGTATATCTTCTTCATCATAAATACATTTACCAATTTGAAGCATGAGATAATCTCATTAGCTTCTCCCTCAGGGATGATGGAACTACTACCATTTCATGAATAAAAATCATGTCATCATCATCCATGTAACATATTGAAAAAAATAATTCTCTGCAAAACATTCCCACAACACTATACACTTAGGATTCAACACTTATATGGAATTTTCCCAATCCACTATGAAATATGTGATAACCAAAGATAGAAATTTCAATACACCATGATCCTTAGATGTATATAACTTTCACACATACACCAAACTCCTCAGATGGAATTCCTCCTATATAGGAAACTTTCTAAGCTAATGTGCCTCTAATGTTTTCTGATTTAGAGAATCTATAAAGAAATTTTTACTTACTAGGTTTATAGTCTATATCAAAGTTGAATGTATATAGATACACCACCCAAAGCCTCTACCACAAATTTAGACATCTCTAAGAGAATATGTATCATAATCTCTTATGGTACATATAAATGATAAACCTCTCATCTAAGAGATAATGTCACCAACACTCCATTGAGTAGACAATAGCTTCCAACTCTAAGTCATGTGCTGGGAAATTCACCTCATGGTTTCATAGCTGATGTGAACCATAAGTGACTACCTAATCCCTTTGTATCAAAATATTTCTCAACCCAAAACCTGGGGAATCATAGTACACAGTGTATCCAATCCTAGGATCTACATGAAAGTAAACTATAGTATTCATAAATGTCCTCTTCAACTCTAGGAAGACCTCATCCCATTTTTCATTCAACTAAAACCTCAACCCCTTTTAGTCAAATACATCATCAATTATTTTAAATAGGAGAAGACCTACACTATAGGAAAAATGGGTTTTTGCGACGGGTTATTTGCGACGGGGATAAATCTCATCGCAAATAGTCCCGTTAGAAACTTATTTGCGATGGGGGCATTTTCCCGTCGCAAATAACTACTTATTTGCGACGGGGAAAGCTCACCTGTCACAAAAGGTTTGGCGCGCAATGCACGCCAAACCATGGGAATGTTATTTGCAACGGGGGGTTACCACCCGTTGCAAAGAACCGACGGCCATAAAAAGTATTTTCCACGGGAATATACCCCCGTCGCAAATAGTATGTCAGCAGGTTATTATTTGCGACGGGACCTATCACAAATAACTATTTAACCGTTGACCGTGATAAATGCGGGCTAAAGTATTTGCGACGGGTACCGTCACAAATAATACTATTTGCGAAGGTATACCCGTCACAAATAAGCTAACCTATAAATACCCCCATCCATTTTTTTCATTCATTCTCAAACTCTATCTTCTACTTCTCTAAAAACTCTATTTTTAGAGTTCACAGTTTCTTAAGTTTAATTTTTATTTCCGGAGTTGATATTGAAGTCTTCAACAACTATCAGATATCAACCTCAGATCAATTTTAAAGGTATTTATGTTCATTTTAATTTAATATTTATTTTAAATTTTTTATTAGTTTTAATTATTCTTAATTAGTTATAATTTAATTATGTTTAGATTGTTTTGTTATTTAATAAATTTAAATTATTAGTATTCATTGTTCATAGTTAATTGTAATTAGGAATAATTAATAATAATTATAAATAATTAATAATAAATAGTAATAATTAATAATAATTAGGAATAATTAGGAATAATTATTAATAATTAGTCATAATTAAGAATAAATACTAATAATTAGTAATAAATACTAATAATTAGGAATAAATAGTAATAATTAGTAATAATTAGTAATAATTAGTAATAATTTAGAATAATTTAGAATAATTAAGAAATAATTAGGAACAATTACGAAAAATAAGAAAAAATACGAATAATTACTAATAATTACTAATAATTACTAATAATTACTAATAATTACTAATAATTATTAATAAACCTCCCCCATGAACGCATTAACCTTTACAACTAAGCCATTTCATTTTTTCATACATTTAATGATCTATCTATATATATATAGTTATATTTATTCATATATTAATATAGATTTATATTAATATAAATATATTTGGTTATATGAATATATATATATATATATATATATTCGTATATTAATATATATTTATATCTATTTATATATATATGTGTAGTTATAAATTTTTATTCGTATATTTATTTGTATATTAATATATATTTATAAACTTAGTTTTAAATAAATTTATAAAATATATTTTTTTATGTGTATTCATAAATAAATAAATACATACATATATACAATACACAAACACACACACAGACACACACATATATATATATATATGTATAGTTATGAATGAATACATAGAAATGAGGGGGTGAAAATCCATCAGGAATGTTAAAATGGCTATAAATTCTAATCTGTAAGTCTATTTCAACTCCACAACCATTCAAATTGAAGAACATGAAATGATCTTCGATATGATATGTGGTACAGGCCAAACAGACATCCGGATCGGAAGTTATAGCCATTTGAATGTTAAAACGACCATAACATCTAATCTATGAGTCCGTTTCTGCTTTAGAATCAGTCAAATCGAAGAACATGAAATGATCTTCGATATGATATATGGTACAGGTTTATCGAACATCGGGATCAGAAGTTATAGCTGTTTGAATGGTAAAAAACCGGGGTACCCCGACTAAAAACTCAGTTTTGGAGGCCTTCTGGGCCTTTTTTGGCCTCGAAAATACCTTGGACGGGTTTTACCAATCTATGAGGTTGTAGAGCTCATCACAGGCTTCGATTGGATATGTTGTAGAGCTCAAACGGGGTCCTGGATCAAAAGTTATGGACGTTTGAAGTTTGGGTTTCATTTTCAACTTATTTTTTATCTTTCATTTATTTTTTTATTTTTTTTATATTCAAAGAGTTATTAAATGACTATTAATTGATAAAAATTACATAATTACTAATTAAAAATATTTTTTAATTTATTTTATAATCCTATTATTAAATATATTATAAATTAATATTATATTTCCATAGATCCTTTCAAAAACATATTTATAAAATAATATATCAATATAAATAAATTAATATATTTAAATATTAATATATTTGTTTTTTAAATTTTTTTAATTTATTTATTATTATTTGTGATGGGAATATATTCCCGTCACAAATAGTCTCTTCGAAAAAACTATTTGCGACGGGAAAAGGGCCCGTCGCAAATACTTTGTTGCGACGGGCCCGTCGCAAAATTATTTTTTTTTAACCAGAAATCTATTTACAACGGGCCCATTTTCCATCACAAAAAAATTTATTTGAGATGGGCCCGTCGCAAAAAAAATTAGTTACATCACCGTTTTCTGCAACGGGTCATTTGAGAAGGGGCCCTGTCGCAAAAGGCCATTTGCGATGGGATCCCATCGCAAATGACCCGTCGCAAATACCTGTATTTCTAGTAGTGCTAGAATAAATTTCAATTGTACCCACTTCCAAAAGGAAACTCATGATCTGAAACCAATTAATTTTTGATTACCAATACATCATAGCCTCTACCTTCTCTAGGCCCACTTAAATCCCCACATCATAAATTACATGCCCATGGAATTACACATATTAAATATAAAAGTGATACTTTTATTATAAGTTTTCATAAAGATTATGTGCACTATGTTTACTTAATATAGTATCACGGTTCCAAGTATGCATATCTAAATGATTTTAATATATTATGATATCATCCATAAATACAATGATGAAGGATTTATGGTATGGATAAATGATCCTTATCGTTATTTTCCTAAACACGATATAAATATTTTTCAACATAAAAGGATTGAAAATATATTTATACAATCCACATCTACTCTTAAACATTTTCATGGAAATATCCTCCCCTCTGACCCATAGAAGGTTGTATCATGAATGAAGATCAATCTTGGAAAAACATCAAGATCCCCAAAACTAACCAAACAAATCATTAATCTTGGGTAAAGATTACATATTCTTGATAGTTACATTATTCAACTTCCTATGGTACATAAACTGTTATGTACTACTTTCAAAATTCTTTTAAAACAACATTGTAGAATCCCCAATGAGTTTCGATCAGTCTGATGAATCCCATAACCTCTAAATACTCTAACTAAACCTTGAACTATCTCAAATCATTCAGTACCATATGATAAGGATTAATTGAAATAGGATGCACCCTATATGTGATATTGATCACAAAAAAATTCCCCTATTATGAGGAAGACTGAAGAATACATCTAGGAAAGCATCCTAATAATGATCCACCACTGTGGAGAAGATAGAGGGGGTAATATAGACTCTATCTCTAGATTAAATCCTTTAACTTACTTTATGATATATCCAATATCGTTTATGTTTGGTCACATCCCACGTGATACAACATCCCACTCACCGGTTAATATGAACCTCTCCCTTCTAGGCATGGTACAAGATACCCATCTTCAATAGTTTTCAACTTGAACTCGATAACTGGTCAACCTATCCATTCTAAAAATCACATCGAAACTAGTAATTTCTATGATCATGAAGTCCTAGAGATATTTATATCCATAAATAACTATGGTACACTCATAATTTCATTATAGACATTTTACTCTCTCTATACAGGGTGGGTAAATAGAATAAAACTATGAAGATAACTTAAAAGGTAAATTTATTCTAGTAACAACTTGAGAAAATATAGAATAATGGTAATCTCTTATATCAAAAAAAATAGTAGATTTTATAGATTTAATAAATAAAATATGTCTAGTTATAGAATTAACCACTCCAATTATGGTTAAAACCTCATCTGTTTCTTATTTCCTACCTATCTTAGGGGAATGACCTTACCTTTGCAGTACATAACTCACCTGAGTCACCTGGGCCTTTGGTTCATGATTCTACTACTGAGTACCAATGTATATAACCTAACCTGAACTTCTAAAATACGGATGTGACACCTTATAAAAATCATTAGAGATATCCCACCATTCAACAATAGTGTAACTCCCTCAGTGGTTCCATGCATGATGTACTAAAATTTCATTTTTATCCACTGTTATAGTGCCTAGTAGAATTACCTCATATTGAGGGAGTAGAAGAATCCCTAATCCACTCCACTCATCTTCTACAGTTCTATATATCCTCATACTTACTCTTCCTATTACCATAAGGGAAATTTTTTATAGTATTATAAATTTTTTTTTGAAAATCACTATAGCCTTGATGAAAACCTCTGAGTTTGTCCTCCCATAACCACTTCTCAAAAGATAGGACCTTGTGAAGAACATTTTCATATGTGTTAATGTAAAATCCCCAAACATAACATCTAAGATATGGATGAAGACTCATTTAAAACATCCTATACTTTTGTGCATCATTACCATCAAAAAGTGGAGGAAAGCATAACAACTTCTTAAAATGATATGAGTAAGTATAAACTTACATCATCCCCTACTATAGCTTGATAAACTCTTCTGATCATACCATCCTTAGTGTGTGGAGAAATTACTCTTTAGAGAACAACTCCTTAAAGGTCTACATGGAAGACCCTCGCCTTGTTTTCCAATCCTATTATTCCCCAATATCTTCTGTAAGCTTCTTAAGCCATAATGGAAACTATATTCACTCTGTTATACTTAGGTGCCTCTATCATGTCAAATATTCCCTCGATGATTTTAATTCAGTACTTATCATCCCGGGGACCACCAATTCAATAGAAATTTGGTGTATGTTGTAAATATAAATATAAGGCATTACCAACCATTTTCAGTTTCGCCCCTCCATCCTACTTAGGCACAGACAAGTAGACTTCAGGCTAGGGAGGGTTTTCCACCCAAACAACTAAAATTACTGAAGGATAATGCTCAAGTCCATCCTCATGCATATATTTTAGGGAAACTAGAATTTCCTCTCTAGCACAATCATTGTGTATTTCTTCTCCAGACAGTCCCATTAAACATCAATGAGGTGAAATTTTCTAAAATTCTAATAAATTCATAGAATTCCTGTAAAACTTTCCTATGAGTATAACTTAATTAGTTATAAGAAACACATATTTTTTTCAATAAGAAGACCTATTCTGGGGGATATCCACACATAAGGTATAACAATACTAGTTCTACTGAATTCTCATTCCTTGTCTTACATACCTTCACACTAATCATTATCATGTATATACATCATAAGATCATGAAAAAGTTAACTAAATAATTCTTTCATGGAAATATCTCAAAATGAAAGAATACAGATATATCACCGAACAAAAGGAACATATCAAGGAATTTAATTAAAGAACTAATATAAAGAAAAATAAATTATGTATATGAAATTTGATCATACATGTCTATATATGATTCATGAATAAACCTAAATCCCATAAATTTTAACAGAAATCCCATCACAAGTAACTCAAAGGTTCATTCCACATTATCTATCTAGACAAAAGGAAACTCCCACATTAGTTCCACACAATATATATCCTTTATACCATGTCCCAAAATAAACAAACAAAGATATATAAAATCATTATAATACCATTTTGTATCACCTTGAATCAAATCATCATGACTAAGTAGAAATGTCACATGACCTCATACACGCCTCCCATATGAAAGATGTTGTTGACTAAAGGTAAGTTTATAGAGGTACCGCGGGGAAACTATACCATATATAATCATATTTATACATTATAAAATAACAATATATACATAAACCAAGTCAACATAAAAATATAAGAAAACATAAACAAGATGTGATAATAGATTTCAGGGAATGTTTTATAAATAATGAACAAAATGGTCCCCCAATCTGGAAAGTCGATTGTATAAGAAAAACAACTTGAAATAAACAAAAAATGATGTTTTGATATCTATGAAAATTATATCTTTATAACAAAAACAAATAATAACTATAAGATTATGAGTAACCTATTTTTTATCCCTTACCCTTCTCTAGATCCCTAATCCAGAAGTATACACAATCATTGACATTTCTATGAATAGTATGAGTATAAACCAAGTAAGACACCACTAATATATCATTAACATAATATCACATGTATATAGAGGTTTATACGATGATAAAAAAATTAACTTTTCAAAAAAAACATAGAACCAATCATGTACCAAGTGATCATGCACTAACCAAGTTATGATGAACCATGTCTATACCTTTTTTGGCACCATGTTGGAAGAATTTCATGAGTAGTCGTTGTATGAATTAGATCATGATTTGTGAATCCATCCAAATATAAGTAAAATGTATGTTTATTATATTAAAGAACAAATATAAATCCATGAACCATTGATACTTACTCTCCTAGATGGTGTGCACAATTGGCATGCCATAATCAATGGGACACTACACATACGCAAGGGAATTCTCCATCAGCACATCATATTGGCATATAGACCATATTTCAATGGAGTATGTTATTCTCCCCCCATGGGATAAAAAATTCCATGTTGTATAACTATCCATCTTATGTCCATTTAAAATAATCACTAATTAATGTCATCTAAGATCCCCCATTAAGGAGATAACTAATTCTTTTAGGGACACCTATCAACATGATCACAAAAACAAAGGATCCATTGGATATGTATAAATCCATAGGTAATGTATAACATAGAAATGATAAATATATCCCAATAATCATTCTATGGGATATGAATTGTACATAATTAAGTCATAACATAGATAATATAAAACATTGCATATTAAACATTCCCTGGAAATGAAATAATCACATATAAGGTGTGAAACATAATGGAATACACAAGCCATGCCAAGTAAAGTTTTAACATCCAACCACGTAGGAATAACACAACTTATCATGAAATGGTATTTACACTAGCCACATACACACAAGCCAAGCATACAAAAAAAATTATATAAGGGTCCAAGATGATGAAGAATTCAAACCTTTTTTATGTTAATGCCAAAACTCAAGATCTGGTGAGGGGAAAACCCAAATCACATCCCCACACCAATGTTCACAAAGACTATACCTGATCCATCATTATAGATTCCCTTGAAATTTGATTCATGGAATATGTCATTCCAAAATATTAAATGAAAATCTACTTACCAAGAAATATCTAACGTTAATGGTAGATCTCCACTTGCTTAAGAGTATGATTCAAATTCACTAGATCAGGAACCAATCCAAAAAAACAAATAATAATCTATTAGACCATGACAGAATACATAGACCTGTCTAACATATATTGGATTTATGATTCATGTAAATATAAAATGAAGATATCTAGGATAAAGGTGAATAAAAGGATAAGAAAGTCCTATTACATTTATTCCACATGATTCAATTCTCTAGGTCCACAAAATTTAGAGTATATAGGGAGATAAAATTCCAAGAATCACCACTGTAGTCCCTATGTGTTTGATCCCTATGAATATGAAAAGGAATGAGGGTTTTTAGAGAGTTTTTTTCATTTGAAATCTAATTATTTTATTTAATTAAAACATCAGACATGGTTTGGTCTCATGGTTTACATAACCATGTTCCAACCATGTGTTTCCCTATACCTCTTCTTGGAACATTAATGGTTTTTATACATGGTTTAGTAAACCATGTGTTAACCCTTAATCCCCTTAAATTGTTCTAAACCCATCAAAACTAACCAAAACCTATCCATGACATCACCTAATATACTAAAAACTCAAAATAACTTAAAAAATGACTTATAGTAAGTCATAAGTCACCAAAAAACTCTAATCCTTTATAATTTGAAAATCAAAAAATAGTAATTGTTTTCACATAAAAATTTGAAAAGAATTATAAGAAATTAAAAAATTGTTTTTATAATTATTTCAATGGATTTAGTGATGGTTTTAATATTCAAATATTTTTGTTAGATTGAATTTTTCTTTATATGAGTTCCCCTCTTTGATATAATGAATATTGGTATCAATTGGTTTTGTCTATGGATATTGAAAAAATGTGAAAAAAATTCTATGTTCTTGAATTTTAATTACTTTAATTCTTTTATTATTTAGGAAACCTCATAGAAACACCTATTTGGGGGGAGGGGGATTCTCAGAAAAGTACCTACATCAGTGATGTTTCTACTATGGGGATATATCTCTCCATTATAAACCTAACTATGGGACATCATGATCATTTTAAAATAAAATCTTGGGGATATGGATCACCCTTTAAAATATAACCATGAGTACATGTCACAGTTATAGAAATATAACTATGGGGATATGTTGGTCCCTTATAAATATAATCATGGGTTCATGGTTACTCATTTGATACCAAACCATGTGGAAATGTCACTCCCATGTAAATAAAATCTAGGGTACAGGGTGCTCAAAAAGGATTCATATTTTACCATAGAATTGTTTAGTTATGCGTTTTTCATTATTATTGGTAATGAATTTCATTATAAATTCCTTATCATTTATATTTCATTTATATATCTATACATTTTCAGTTACATTCATTATTCCGATTACATTATTGACTTTCACTTTACATGGAATGTAAAAAAATTCAAACCTTTTCTACATGATTTTATAAATTATAAAAACAACAATACTTTTATAGTTATAGTATAAATTAGTATTTGTGTATTTTCAATGAAAGGGAATGGGTAGAATAACTCATGGAATCCTACTAGGTGTTTTCTCACACCCTATATATACACCTTAGTATTTATGCGGCCTTATAATTTTATTGATCTATTTTACATGCAAGAAATTTTAAGTTATTAAAAAGTGTAACATTAGCTAGATTGTGGAACTATAGTTGAGGTGTCCTGGTGGGTTAGAAATGTGACACATGTAGTTATATTTTTTCTTCATTATGGTATTTTTGGTTTGGTAATATAATTTTTTTTTACACTTGTATTTAAATGTTGTGATAGTGATGGTTTATTTATAGTGTTTTAAGTTGTATTTTAACTCATACATTTATTCATTATTTTCTAATAAAGGGTAAATAATTTATATAGTATGTATGATACCCTTAAAAAAATTCTGAAACAATAAAAATTGAGAAAATTCTTTCAGATTGGTGGTATACTATTTTTTCTGTATTTGTAATGTATTTCAGAATAGTATGTTACAAAGTGTTATTATATTAAAAGTGGGAAGTTGGGTGGTAGTTGGTGGTAAAATTGTTATATCGTGAGAAGTAATATATGAATGGACCTAATCACCCCACTTTTATAGGAAACAAAAGTTACTGTGGGAAGCCTTGGATTAAGTGGGTCTATCAACCCTCTAATGGATAGTCATTATTTTTACATTACTATTGTGATGAATATTGAGATTTATTATTCAATATGAGGGATGATATTCTAAATTTTATGCATTTTAAATTATTAAAAATTGATTAGATATCTAGTATGATCATATAGTTACACTATAGATATTTATGGATATTAATCTAATTTATTATAATATTTTAATAGGTCCTTCGGCATATGATTCCATTTATTTATTTATTTATAATATTTTTACTGATTTAAATAGTTATAGAGTAATACATGTATATAATGATATGAAATTTTTTTGTATTTTTTATAGTAAATTAGATTCAAGGTGTTTATCCACTGATGAAAATTTTGATGAACCATTTCAGACCATTTCTATAGAATTGTTCTTTCATGTTGTTGTAGTTATTTTGATAGCAATGGAAAACAATGAGTGTTGGAAGATCTCTATTATAGATGATCATTATTTTTCATTGGTACTATTTTATTCTTGGATTTCTAGTATTTTAGTCTAGATAGAATTTTGTTTTTTTTTTGAGACTTTTGGTGGCATCAGGGTTCTTGAAGTCACCTAGTGTTTGGTTTCCTATGGTGGTGTTATGTTCTAGTTACAAGTTGATGAATGTTTCCTAGAAAAAATTGTGTAGTGATGGTGTATTATAATGGTGTGGCTTAGATAATATCATATTGGTTATTCATTCTAATAGATCAATGATTATACTTTTTCTGTAGGGTTTTGGTTTTACGAGTGATTGTTTGTGGGGAGCCAAGTTTTTCAGATCGAAGGATGTGATAGGGAAGTAAAAGAGGTCAAGGTATGGTCATGTCAGACATAATGGAATCTATTGGATTGAGGGAACATCTCACACATTGTATTCTAGCTTTGTTAAATATCTTTTTAATTTTATATTTGAAATTTATATACCTTATTGTGTTTTTTTTTGTATTTTTTTATTTATAGATTGGGAATTTATATAGGTTACCACTTAACCCTAAAAAATATGGCTTCAAAAAAATTATCAAAAAATGACTGGGATAGGTTTTTAAATGGTGATTTGGAAATAATTGTTATAGAAAAAATGTTTCTTACTCTCTATTATAAATATATTATAATAAATTATTGATGGAATGAATAAAACTCATGCAAAATAATGTTTTTTTATGAGATTCAGGAGAATTCATCCAAAAATAATTGACGGAATGAATAAAACTCATTAGAAAATGTTTCTAAAAGTAATAAAACCCAACTATAATAAATTAAATTTACATCTTAATATGTCTAAAAAAATTTTGAGCCAGAATTATGAAAATCCTGTGTCAAATTGAGCCATTTAATAATGTTAATAATTTCCTATAAGAAGCACATATTTTCGAGTATGTGTGCATTATTCCTAAAAGAATAGTATAGTTTCAAAAAAACCAAATGCATGGTTGTTACATGATTTGAAAGATCGTGTAACCAAATTTTGTTTGTCTAAATCTATTCCAGAATCACTATCATGGTTGGTGCATGATTTTTAAATTTATGTTTGTAAACATTATATACTAATACTATTTTTGGAACCATACTCATGGTTAGTTCATGATTATCAAATCATGTATAGTAACTATGAATTATTGGGGTAAATTAAAACCTTATTTATCCATTATTTTACCCAAGAAACAATTCAATACATTGGTAATTTTTCATAGACAACCCAAATATTCTACTCAAAATTCTTATAACATCTTAAATGGGTGGCCATTTGATCTTGGTGATCCATCAAATTTAATCTTATGAAGATATATATCAAATTTGATACATAGAGAAACGTGTATATATTTTTTTATTCAAAATAGGGGTTTAAATCCTCAAAAACTAGATTTCAAAATTAGAAATCCTATTTTTTTATTTTATAGAAATTTTTTAGGCCTATAATGGGACTTTTGGTTTGGGTTTTATTAGTTTTTTTCTTTTAAATTTGAATTTTTACATTATCCGGTGGATTTATAATTTAAAATACATTTTAAAAATGGATTTTTATAATCAATAATTCATGTTTAATTTTGAGGAAAAGAGATTTCAATTTTTTTACTTTTGAGTTTCTTTGTAATCTATGTTTGGGATGTGTATATTATGATATTGAGTAAATAAGATATATAATTTTTCCCTATAGTGGGGTGTTCCCACTTAGTAATAAAATATTATATATTTTATTCATGGAATTCTATTAATGAATATTATGGAAATTAATTATGGTAGGGGAAACCCACATATATGGAGATATTCTAAAGCTACTAATAGTTTCTCATAGAGATTTCATATGATAGTATTTTTTAATCAAGTTTTTTTTCATTAATTAATAGTTTTATATTGTTATGTGGAAAATTATTTCAATTTTCTATTAATTTATTTATTCAAATTTATTTTTTATTTCAAAAATAACACTTAAGGGGGATTTTCTGGGAAAAAAATCATTATGGTGGGGAGAATTATTGCACTTTGATTTTTAATTTTTCAATAAATGTTATTATATCAATTGATTTAGAATGAAAATAAATAAAATTTATAATTTCAGAAACTTTTAACGAATACATCATTATTTTGTAGTTAAATAAGATTTTTCACAATGATTGAAAATCATTAAGATGTTAACACAATATGTCATGCACAATTACTATTTGGTTTGTGAAAAAATAAATGATAACCATTCATGTATATAATATTTATCCAAAACTCCATTATTCATATACAAACTTCCTAAGAAACTTATTATTCTAATTATATAATATTATTTATATGTTATTGAATATTTATTATGAGACTATTATTTATAATATGTTTTTAAATATGTTTTAGTTTTTGTTTTTATATAGAAAAATTTCTATAAAGGATATTTCATGAAAATTTATTATTATTATTATTATTATTATTATTAAATAGTTAGATTTTGGAATTTATTTTATTCCAATTAATTCTATATTTGATTACATTCTCGACATGAAAAACTAAATAAATATTAGTCTGACAAATGTATTATTAAAAAAAATTAAGAATAGTAAAACCACTAGTAAATAAAATTATTTTTATAAACTCGAAATGCATACAAAATATGATAAATAATACTTAATGTTTTAAAAAGTATATTTTTCAACAAAATAAGGTATCTTTTTATATTTTATTTTCATGTGATGTCTCAATTTATAAGTTTTAGAATTTAAATTATGTAAAATGAAATTAATTTTTCAATTAATCACGTAAAATTTATCTGATGATGAATGTTTTGGATATTTCTAAAATAATATATTTTTAGCTGAATGGTGAAAAATTCAATTTTTACTAAAACCTTAGTTTTTGTGACTATATAAAAAATCAAGTATAACTTAAAATTATATGAGAAAAATCATGCACAATAATCTATTTTAGGAGTGAAACTATACATTTTTTAATACTTTAATATATTTATAAAACATTTTTTGAACATTTTATTAATCTAAGTAATATTTTCCTATAAAAGAAACTATTTTTATTTTTTCAATTAATTAAATATTGGTTTTTTAAAAAATATTAATGCATTTAAATCCATTTAACATTAATTTTCTTTTCAAAAAAAATATATAATAAAAATCTAAAAATTTGTTAATTTTTTCCAACATGAGCATTCTAATATAAAAATAAAATTTTTATAAAAATGGTTTTTACATTTTAAATGTGATAATGTTAAAATTGAACTTTCTTATACATGAAACAAATTATAAAATGGATTTAATATTTAGAATGAATGGTTACCAATTATATAATAAGAACCATTTTATTTTTTATGTATAAAAAATGAATTACTTTGGTTAAAACTAGTTACCACAAAAAAACAAAAAAAACTAAGGGTTAAATAGACCAACATATTAAAAACATGTTTCTAAATTAATGGTTGATATGAGCCACAAACTTGTATTATCCCACACCAATTTATTATATATTTTCAAATCCTTTCTCTATGAATGGTGTCAGGATATTATTTTAAAGTAATGGGTAATTAAGAAATATCATTATTTCTACAAATAAAAAAGGCCTCTCATCACACCTTCAAGACCACACATAATTTCATCAATTTATTAAAAATATAAGCTCATTTCTTACCTTAGAATCTTATTTCACATACTTATGCTTTTGGAAAACATATTTTTTCCCAACTCCTCTTTTTCCAAGGAATCTTCCAAGGGAAAACTTAAAGTTTGTATTGAGATTCAAGCTCTTTAGTATAATCCCTAAATTAATTTTAGGGTTTATTTATCTCAAATTTAATTTCATCATAAATATTTCATATTGTTAACCATAATACCTTTGATATGTTTTGTGATGTCCTGGACCCAGATTCCACTTAATATGTGCCCTGAGCCCGGTGGGCCACATAGACTCAAACGCATCTCCCCAAATTCTAGAGGCTATCGACGATCAGTGAGGGAATAGGGTGTGTCCCTGATGATAATATGACATCATCACCAGATTGTAGCATAGTGGATAAATATCAACATAAGTAAATAGATAAATCAATACAAGTAAATAGAAGGAAGAGCAGAAATAGACTAGGATAATAATAACAAAAAAATTAGAATAGCATATAATAACTGATTATGTTATGTCAGGTCACCATAAATATATAATACAATGACACAAATTATCATTCATATATGCAAATCCCAATGTAGAAAAATTAAATACAAAAACTATCCCAATCCTCATATTGGTTATCTGCAACCAACTCCATCATAGAATAGTAAGCAATCAGGTGTCCAAAGAATTACGCTTCCCTTTATCAACACCTACATACATGAAATCTTCCCTAGGTACCAAATGGATCCTGTAGAGGGTGTAAGATAAATATGAGGGGGGGGGAACCAATGATTTTTATAACATCCATCATGTTTCATGGAAATGTAATAGTGTGGAAGCATGTATATATAATGTAAATAAGTACAATCTAAATAAATAACTAAGTACCTGCTCCATCCCTTGGTTGGGGTCTGAGAAAGTAACCAGTTCATTATCTCATTATTAACAATTTATAAATAAGTCACATGTTAGAAATAGTGATGGTTTCATTATGTGATAAGGCAACCTGAAATTATATTTGATAACGAAGTTACATGGTAATAAAAAAGGAAATGTAGACCGAAAGGGTTTCCAACTCACTAAAGAATGTTGTCTGGATAAGGGTAAGAGTGTAAGACAAGGAGAATAGTCCATTTCATTCCAATATGAGATGTCTGTCGAGCCCCAGGAATCCATCTAAGGTAAAATAGGGCTAAGAAATTTTTTTGGACGATGGGTTTTAACCATGGAACATACTTATCAATTCTAGATTCAAGGAATATATCCAACACATCCTATAATAATATTGAATGGATTCTATGGTTTCATATCAGGAATACCAAGTAATTCAAGGATCAGGTTTAACTATTGTCTTAACCAAAGCATGTTGCATCCTTAAGTCAGAATGGGGTTCCCAAGTGCTCAAGGAATTCCCTACAGAATCCAAGGCAAGATCAATTCAGGCTACTCCGATTTGATAATATTTTCATATAATATTACATTTGGTTAATTTCTTACCTTTCATTAGTGTAACAAGGCCATGTGGTGTGAAACCCTTTTATGAAGTCATAATTAATTGATAAATCCATTTTTGTTGAACCCATTACTTTCATTATTGTGATAATTCCACATAGCATGAAACCATTTTTTAATCCAGTTAATGAATTTTCAAATAAAAAGGTTCAGTCTTCTACCTTCCATTAACATGGTATGGGTGATATGGACATGGAACCTATTACTCACTTACATTTAAAAGGTACAAGTCATATACTTAGTATACTTTCTAATTTCTATTTCAAAATTATTTATCAAATTTAATCCCTTAACTTTTTCGGGTAAACTGGTGAGCATACATGGTACTTTCCATTATGCAATTCATAATATAATTCAATCCATTTAATATAGAAATGTTTACTCTTATAAAGGACAAGCCAAGACACACCCAAATGGTTGCTCAAATGTTTCAAAAGACAAAAATGAAAATTATAGAGAAATAGCATACACGGGATGGATGGATTTATGGGTGTAACCATGATAAACTAATCACATATTTGGAAATATCATAACCATACAGTTCTAATGACTATAAGAATGGCTTATAAATTGAATAAATACAACCCAATAAAATCAGTATGACCCACCTAACAATTAAAAAATCAAGGAACTTGAGGGATGAGTTATTGACCACCCACCTTTTTCTTGCACGACTCTCCTCATCCATTATTAACCTCTAACTCATTTTATAATTGAGTATATTTGAGAAAAAGGTAAAAACGGTCACACCTCTCTAACTAGTTCGAGAGAAATAGAGAGAATGAATGCCTCAAATGGACTCGAGTACTTACTATTGTGAATCCAATGTGATGAATAGAAGTTCGAATGGATCATGGATGATGGAGATCTCTTGACCCCTATTTTAGGTCTTCAAAAAGCTCCAAAATGATATAAATGGAGGTTCTTTTGGTTGAAAATCAGATTAGTGAATAAGGAATTCTTAATTAGATCATTAATGGTAAAAATTTAAAATTACCCAAAAATTATATCATGCACTATTTTATAGCATGGTTTGCCAAACCATGCACAAACCATGCATGGTTACCTGAAGGAAAGGGGGAAGTCGTATAGTTAGGCTGCAAGGTTATGGAAATTGTGCACCAACCGTGCAGTAAGGCTTTGGCCAAAAAATCATGCCACCCTCATTGTTTTCTATTACTTTATAACCTTGGAATACCATGGGAGGGGAGGGGTGAATTAGGGTGTCCACTTTTTCTTTTAATTTGAGAGATCTTGTTCCCATGTTGGTAGGAACTTGTTAAACCAGTATCATATATTTGATCAACAATTAAACATTCACATGCATAGAGACAACACATCTATTTCACCTAGTTCACCACTGATGGATAGTCAAAGGGTCATAGATCGAAATTGTGCCATTCATACCTAAATCCAATAAACATCACTATTTTTAGAGTAAAAAAGATTAGGCACAGTCACTCTATGCTAGGAACACAACCTTTACAATATTTTAGGCATAGATCATTGCTTCCCTCGGAACACTTCTTTCGACTCCCCATAACTAACTACCATAAGAGGAATCCAAACATAGTTTATGGAATTTTTATTCATTTCATTTTCATTGAAGCACGCATGCTCAACTATATATAGATTCTTTGGTTAATTCCTGCTTTTAACTGTAGATGTAATCCACTTTTTCGCGCACTGTTAGTTCATGAACCATTCCTCCACAAACTAGCATGCTTCCTATGCGAACTACATTCCTCCACATATCATGTGTGTTTCATGTACCACCTCTATATACCACCTCCATGAACCATTTATTCATACATCCTCTATAAACCACTTTCACGTACAGCTTATTCTCAAAGAACCACCTCAGCTTCCTCGTACAGTTTATCCTCCGCTTCCTTGAAGCATCTCTCCTTCTACAAACTGCTACTTCTTACATGGACATTCTCTTCATCCATGAACCCTTTTCTTATGAAAAATACTTATTTCCCATGGTCTTCTTCTCCTCCATATATCCTTCTTCCTTTTTGGACTATAGTTCCCCACTTAACCCCTTTTTTGGACTATCTCTGTGGACCACTTCTCCTTTTAATGAATCCTCCTTCTAAACCTCTTCTCCTTCATGGGGTTATCTTCTCATGAACCACTATCTACATCAACGAATTCCTCCTATATTTGTAATAAAATTATTGTACATTAATGAATGGATTAGTGATCCTTATATAGTAAAATAGATTTGAAAAACTCACTAATATTATTTCCTAAAATCTTCATGGATATTCCATTCAATTGTAGACCCTTTACATTAGTGTTATTTTTCATTTCCTCTTCACCACTTGTGATAGGATATTTCTTTTAGGAAAAATTTCATAGGTTCTGACACATACCTAATTAACACTTAAATATGTTCATTTAAATGATTTAAAAGTGTTTTCCTTTTATTTGGTGGAAACCTGATCCACCTTCTCTTTACATTCCTAGCCTGGAATATCTTCATTATCATAAAGTCATGGAGAACCATATGAAACATCTTATTTAGTTAATATGGATTCTTCAACTGCCTCTTATCTTTATTTTTCATGATCATCAGGGTCTTGGTGGATATATACTTCTACTCTTAGATTACTAGATCTTCATCAAAACTAAACTTCATTATTGACACAGGAAATAACCTCAATCTTCATCAGAGAATAGCTTTACTATAGAGTATCCAACATACGTGAACCTTCCCTCTGATAAAACTTGTAGGACCTCGGAACACCATGAGAGGTGAGGGGAGAATAAGGGTGTAAAATTTTTCCTTTTAATATGACTGAACTTATTAACATGTTGGTATGACATTGTTAAACATCTATGATGGATTTGATCGGCAATTAAATAATCACATACAGAGAGATTGCACAACAATTTTACATGGTTCACCACTAAGGGATATTCCAAGAAGAATATGACAATAGTGTTTTGGTCTTACCTACATCCACTAAATATCACTATTTGTGTAGTACAAAAGTTTAGGAATAGTCATGGTATTCTAGGGATACTAGATTTACAATATTTTAGGGATAGTGCATTATGTCGCTCGGAACACATCCATAGAATCCCCTATCTCACTACCAACGGAGGAATACAAAAACATTTTATAAAATTTTAGGCCATTCATTTTCATTGAAGCACACATCCACAATTATAAATAGATGCTCTATTGAAGTTCCACTTTTACCCATAGATGTAATATAGTTTTTCGTGCACTCTTAGTTCACAAACCATGTCTCCCCAAACTGGCATGCTTTCTCAATGAACTGTGTTGCTCTGCATAGCACGTGTGCTTTGTGTACCACCTCCATTTATTGCCTCCATGAACCACATATTAAAACATCCTATATGTATAACTTTCACATACCTTTTATTATTTTAATACTTCCTCTACTTCTGCATACCATTTCTCCTCCACATCCACAAACCATCTCTCCTTCCAAGGACTGCTACTTTTTCCATTTACTAGTTCTTCCTCTATGGAACATTTTCTTCAAGGAAAACGTATGCCCCACAGACTGCCTCTCCTCCAATAATCCTTCTTCCTTTGTTGTATGTAGTTCCCCATAGAACCACTTCTGTGCACTATCTCCTCGAACCACTTATCCTTCTACAGAATCCTCATTGCGATCTTCTTCTCCTTTTCTAGGTTGTCTTGCTGAAAACCACTCTGGAATTTAATAAATTCCACCCAAATTTCTAATTTAATTTTCACCCATTAATGAACAGATTATTGATCCTTTTATAGTAAAATTGATCCAAAAAAATCACCAATTTGATTTTCCAAATCTTCGATGTGGTACGGGTTGTACTGCAGATATCTTCTATTGTAAACTATATCTCTCTCTACAATCAGTGTACCATCTCTCTTCCTTCCTAGCTCCACAAATAACCACCTCATTTCCAAAAATTAAGATTCATCTGATGTACCACAAGCCTTATTAGAACTATTTTCCTCCTGCGAACCTCAATCCTTCCCGCAAACCATTTTCCCTACATGGACCGTGTACAGTGCTTCATGGTCCAAATAATGATGTTACGAGGAAATATCATTCGACATACTCCTTTTTCAGTCCATGAAATCTGATCATCCTAATGTGGATGGACAAAAAACACAAACCAACCACTGTTACCATCAAATAATAGTCTTAGGTCCAACACTAATTGTTCAGCCTCCCTACACGATTTACTAAAAACCAAGTTCCATACCTAGTTCTCCCAAAAATATGGGATTCGGGCTTCCAACAAGCCCCAAAAAACCTTTATACCTTTTCTAAATCATTAAGAATCAACATTAGGTCCAAAATTATGATTTATACAGAAATTTAAAGGCTCTGTAAATAAGTGAAAAATTGGTTTTTATAGTCTTCCCCCCTTAAAAGAGATAGTCCCTAAGTTTACCTTCTAGGGTGATGAAATAATTTCTAAGAACAAATCATTCCACAAGGCATGTTTGTCGACATCCTGATCCCAAGTCTCATCCTACACTCAGTCGTACTACCATATCACCCATATTATAGGGATATAACTTCCTTGGAGAGACTTCGTACTCTGGTCAATAATGTATATTGGATACTCCTCAAAGGTAGCATCAACATATAACTAAAACTCCTTAGGATCAAAGGTTTGATATGGTTTGACATGATATTGGAGAAGATATGAAACATGGAATACATCGTACATGGAATAGTACCTCTGAGGTAGTAGAAATCAATAGGTTACCAGCCCGACTCTCTATAGAATCTCAAACCACCATACGTAATGAGGTGATAGATTCCCTTTCTTCAATATCCACCTTTTCTATAGCTTGGGTGATACCTGAAGGAAAACATAATCCCCAAACTCAAACTCCTGAGGACATTGGTGGAGATCAGTATAAGATTTATATCTTGACCAACCAGTAGTCATACACTTCTTGATCAGCCAAACCTACTCTGAAGTCTCATACACGAGACAAGGACCTAGTAGGGCTGCCTCACATGACTTTAGCCATCACAGGGGTGAACAACACGACCAATCATATAAGGCCTCAAAAGGGGGAACCTTAATTGTATCTTGACAGCTATTATTATAGGATAACACGATAAGAGGGATATTCTTCTCCCAAGAACAGCTAAAATCAAGCACACATTCTCGGAGCATGTCCTCTGAAACTGATATTTTTTATTCTGGTTATATATTTGGATAAGGGTGAAAATATTTTCTTAAAATCACCTATGTACCCCTATATTTTTTTAAACCATTCTCAAATCGTGATGTAAAATAAGAGTCCCAATTAGAAATGAAATTATGAAGGACACCGTGTAGTTGTATGATCTCACAGATATAAAGTCTTCCCATATAATCAACTAAGAAAGTTAAACGAATAGGAATTAAGTGAGATACTTTTTTTAGTCAGTCAAAAACTACCCATATAACATATCTACACCTCGATGACCTAGGTAACCTAACTACAGGGTCCATGGAAACATCTTTCCATTTTCATTCTAGGACTGGAAGTGGTTATAATATGTATGCAGGTCACTAGTTCTCTACCTTCACCTATTGACAGGTGGAACACCAGGTGATAAATCATATTATCTAACATATTATCAAAGGCCACCATTATTATCATCGTATATCTCGATACATTTTGGAGAATTTAGGATGAACATATCACTGAGAAGCTTATGAGAAATCCTTTAAGAGATGAAAGGGAGGATTTTCTTGACACCTTTTCATATCCTTCCAGACCCTAGAAGTGGTTATATCTTCCTTTGTGATGCATCAGGCATCACCCTAGGAGCATTGCTGATGTAGGAGGATAGAGTTGTTGCATACGGACCTCAACAGTTAAGGCCTCATGAGAGAAATTACCAAATGCATGACATTGAGCTAGCTGTATTCGTTCATTCCAATTAAGTGGCATCCAGGTCTGGGGTATCAAAAAGTGGTATAATAAGTAAACAGAAGAATAAATATAAGTAAACAAGGAAAACAACAACAACTGAAATGGAAATAAAAATAATAGAAGGTACAATGGAAATTTACATGGATAAAAATAACTAAAATAACTAGAATAACATAAAACAATTGATGATGATATGTCATGTCACTAGAAAGCTAGAAAACAAGGATATTACTTGAAAATCCCAATGTAGAAAAATGAAATACATAAAAAATCCCAAGAATCTCAAGCCTCTACTCAATCATATGCTACAAGATCAATCCTAGAACAGCAATAAATCAAGTGTTTGAATAATTACACTTCACATTATCAAAACATGAATACATTTAATATGCTTCAAGTACCGTGTGGCACCCGGAGAGGGTGTTAGATAAATCTTGGTGGGTCATCACCAATGGTGTCTATAACATTCAACCCTCGCAATGGAAATATAACAGTTTGAAGGCATGAATATATAATCTAAAGTAGTACAATATAACTAAATACCCTAGTACCTCCTTCATCTGTCACGACCCGTCCTCGAGGCTCGTGCTGTGACTTACCCCAAGCCCGCCTTCCATAAGCCATGGGCTGGAAACTAGCACCAAAGGTGTAACTCCATATAAACTGGGAAGGCATTGCCTTTATAAAACATAAACACACACACAACCAAAGTATAAGTGGAAACAACACTAAGTAAAGTAGTATAACAAGTACTGAAAGTGCAAGGGTCCAGAATAAAAGCCCAATAGAAAGGTACAGCTACAACTGAATGAAAGTACAACTGAAAGGACAAACATCTGGAGGATGGAAGTAGCTCTTGGATGGTCCTCTGGGTTACTACCATAAGGGTAGGTATAGATTTCCTCCTCAGCACTCTGTGTCTATCGGTCCGTTTCGTGTGTCGTCGCGCTGAGTGTCCACCTCCGGGTACCGTCCTATCCTCATACACTCTACCTTGGTCAGCATTGTCCATCGTCTACATCCAACACAATGAGGTGCGGGCATATCCCGTGCAGAGGTCAGTATAGCAATACTCAATAGGGACCCCGAGACCCTCAAGGTCTCACTAAATCCAACAAGGATAAACCACAAAGAAAGATCTCAACAGATAACATTTACTTAGGTATATGCCCATAAATATACCTAATTTATCAAGTTACCCATATCAATCATAAGGAAAACACAATGGTCATTAACTCAGCTCAAACCAGGATTTTATGCATGATGTCGAAAACACGGATGCTGGATAACTCCTCCTTTGAATAGCACAGTAGTCATGTCATGACTCCGACATGCTACCCACTAACCTTATACTTCTGAGGTACTCCTCCTCTGTCGAGTACCGCGGGTCTATCTCCCCAATACAGTAGTGATTCCCCGCCATGGGTCTGCCACTACAACCAAGTGCACCCCCTCATAGCCTACAAGGGTACTCCTTCTGTCGAGTACTGCGGGTCTGCCGCCCCAACACAGTAGCGCTCCTCTGCCATGGGTCTGCCACCCCAACACAGTAGTGCTACGCACTGGGCTATTCAAGTCCCTCTGAATCGAATCAGACAAGAATTCATCAGGTCTCAGCCAGCTATAAAGTCTTCGTACTCGGTATGCTCATCTTCGGGAGGATCCGCTCCACGAGCTTCTGGTCGAAAATCCAAGTTTCACAAAGTCCCATGAAGAAATATCTCAAAGATTTGTCACAACATATGAATCCCAACATAACAGATGGCGCGTCAATCGGACGCCCGGTCTATGAGTTATTAGCCTTTTGTCCTAGGGGCCTAGTTAGTTTCGTGTACAAACCAACCGGAATGTATCTCAACTGTACCCCAAACTCCCATGTGGTATACTCAAAGGAACCGTTTCTCAACGATATTACCAACGCCGCTGACGGTTCGTAAAACGGACGTCCGGTCTGAGAGTTATTGGCTTTTCCGTTCTAGGGGCTCGGTTGGTTTTTAAGCTAAACCAACCTGACCATACTCCAACTACGTCCAAACCTCAAGTGGAGTATGCAGAAAGAACCGTCTCATCAATAGGAATCAAACATAGTCGACGACACGTCAATCGGATGTCTACTCCTTAAATTATAAGTGTTTCCGCTCTGAGGGTCCGGTTGGTTTTGGGTTCGAACCAACCCGACCATACAAAAACTATGCCTAAACCTTGATTGTAATATACTAAAATGACCATCTCGATCTGATAATCCATCGAAACTTGCGGTGCATTGATGGGAGGTCCGTAGCACAAGTTACAGTCGTTTAACCAAAATGGTCTGAAAAAGGGGGGTCTGGGCCCGGTCAGACCCGGCCCAACCCACCATGGGTCGGCCCGAAATGGGTCGACCTAACCCGGGTCCGGGTCCGGCTAGGGAGGGCGCGGCCCGGCCCGGTCGGCGCGGAGACCCGGTCCGCGTGACGCGGTGGCCCAATCGCGTGGTTGGGGCGGTGAAGCTCGCCTGGTCATGCTGACCAGGTGGCAGTGGTGCCATGCGGGGCCTGCCATAATCAATAAGGGGGAAGTTTTTCTCCCCTTCTCTCCCGTAACAGAACCGGAAAGCGTCGGTTCCTTCTCCACGGAACCCGCCGGTTTCCGCCCCTACGCCCCCTCGTTGGCATCTGGCTCAACTGGTCGCCGTACTGCCTAACCGTCGTGGCACAGCCGCGGTTTCCCTTCTGGCGCAGCATGACGGCGCCACACCATCTCCAACCACCGCTGACTGCATGGCTGTGGCCCTTCTACCACGCGGCGCGCCGGCGTAGCGCTTTCCTCCGACATCCGCAGCCCGGATGGCTGCGACCCTCCTTTTCCTGTAGCACGGTGTGACGGCTCCGTGCCTTTTCGGCATTATCATGGACCATGGTGGTTGTGTCCCCGTTCCTCGCACAACTCTAGCGACCCGGTGACAAATGTGATGTCGGTTTCTTCTGCGGTACTCTCTACCGGTGGTGCCGTTGCGCCACCGCCATCGTCAATCATTCAAGAACCATTGGAGGGATGTTGGCCCGTGTTTGTTCGGCATGCGCCCTCCACGTTAGATGATAACATTCATCAAACCATGTACCATAATTAAAATATGAGGTACGAGGATTTAAAATTAATCAAGAACGAGGCACAATTTTTATTATAAAAAAAAAATTTCTAAACCCCCTACCTTGCAATGATGTTGCAGGTCGTCAATCCGTGGAAGACGAACGTCACAGTGGTTGGAAATCGCGGAAGAACGGTGTCGATTCCGTTGACATCAGAGAAAGAGTTGTCGTCGATGGCGATGTTCCCCACGGTGGTGTCTCCTCCCTTGACGTGGAGGAAGAAGAAGAGAAGGCACGTCGTCGATGACTTTGTGTTCTTCGTCAGAGGCATTCTTCATTGAAGAGGCGTCATTCTTCATGGAAGGATGGTGTTCTTCGTCGGAGGGTTGGTGTTCTTCAACAAAGGAGAAACTCTTTTCTTCTTTCACAGGAGCTCTCTCTCAATTATTTCCCCCAAAAAAACATGTGCCAACCAAATTAAAATAAGGCTTCCCCTTATTGTAATTAAACTTTCCAAGCATTAAAAATTAAAAACACCTAATTAATTAATTGAAGAGGTTCAATTTATTAATTAAGGTTTGTTGGAAAGAGTTAAAGAGGGAGAGAGTAGAAGGGACCTCTTAATTAAAGGGGTTGTCATTAATTAAACAAGGGAGTTAAATGGGGGGTTATGAGAGTTATGGGGAGTTCAAGGGTTTAGGTCTCGTGTGGGCCCCAACCCACAAATATCCTCCCATGGGAAGTTATGTGGGTGTGGGCCCCACCTCTAACTCTCCATGAGAGGAAATAACCACCGTCCTTAAAATAAAATTGTGCTCCACTAATTTTATTTATTTTAATCAAATTTCCCAAAAACTATTTCTCAACTCGCTTAAAACGAAACTGCAGTAAAGGTCCCCTTAAGCAATTACCAGTGCTGCGAGTTCATCGGTGCCCTCGGATTTCAATTCCGAGAACCGGTTCAAAAGAGAGAGAAACTCGCTCGTTCGTTCACTGAATGAACCCGAGATAAACTTCGGAAATTGATTCCAGGCACACCGGGCCTCAGAATCAAGTGCCGTCAGAAGCCACAGACTCGTAAAATTCCAATGAAATTAAAAAAAAATCCTTGAAATTTCCAGGTCTTTACATTACTCCCACCTCAAGGCTTTACATCCCCATAAAGCCACAACACACTCTAGGGAAACAAAAGGGGTACATAGCACACATCTGAGCCTCCCACTCCCATGTGCTCTCCTGGAGGTTCCCATGCTTCCAGAAAAAGCACGCCAGAGGAATCGACCATCCTCGTAGGACCCGATCCTTTCGATCCTCAACCTCTACTGGAACCTCTGTGAAAATCGCCCTGTCATCGATATCTATATTTTTGTGCCGATGTTGTGGAACGGGTGGGGCACGTATCTCCTCAGCTGAGATACGTGGAAGACGTCATGCACCCAGTGCATCTGAGGTGGAAGGGCCAGGCGGTAAGTCACCTCGACTACTATACTGAGGACCTGGAAGGGTCCATTGAAATGCGGAGATAACTTGCCTCCCTTTCCAAATCTCCATTGACCTCGTCAAGGTGAGACCCGTAGGAAGAAGTGGTCCCCATCCTTGAACTCCAGTGATCTTCGTCTCCTATCAGCATAGGACTTCTATCTACTCTGTGCAGTCTTAATCCACTCCGGGTTGATCTGCACCTTCTCCGTCGTAGCTGGAACCATATCTGGTTCTACACGTGATGACTCCATCACTATCCACAAAGGATATCTAAAACGCGAACAGCTGCTATCTCGCCACTCCTAACAGCTGAATTCCCGATCTTCTACTAAGAGCATCTACTACAATGCTCCCCTCCCCAGGAGTATAAACAATCTCAAAGTCATATTCCTAGAGGAATTCAAGACATCACCGCTGTCTCAGGTTCAAGTCCTTCTGATTGAAGATACACCTGAGATTATTGAGTTGGAGAGAACCGTAAACTGTTCTCTCAATGAACAATGGGTGAGACTAGCCAATTGTAAGAAATCATCTCCACCCTTCTTCTTCTACGTTCTACAAGAGCTGATGAGATTTATCCTCTGCCGAAAAGAGAAATCTGGCCTCATACCCTGGATGAACCACGTTCTTTGCGTAATATAGTCAATCCTGACTTGAAAGGTACATTTCATGTCTTGGATGATGTCGTAAGGCCTCGACGCTACTACCAAGTGATCCAACCATTACTCTCGCCTCCAAGGGTCGAGTCACACTATCGGAATCAGTGTGTGGTCACTGGGTCTCCTCCAGTAGGAATCTCGAAAGTGAGGGTCAAGTCAATAATTTTAACTGGAACCTCTCAGTATCAACCATACTAAAAGGACAGGAAAGTAAATGTCACAAGGGCAAGTGTCTTTTATTAATACATCTCAAAGTACAAAGACACATAACAACCACAAAAAACAACAACACGGAACCCAAAAGCCCCAAGAACAAAGGCCTCCATGCCTGAAACTAGTCTCGCTCCTTTACACCTTCTCCCAGAGCTCCATAGTTGTATGCTTCAGCTGCCTGAAGATATGCTCTCCCATATCCACTCGTTCCCTGTGGTCAGGGTGGACCTCCTGGGGGTGGTGGTGGAAACACCTCGAAGCATTGTACACCACCGGATATACAGCCAGCTCCTCTGCCCCGGTCTGGTAGGTTCCTCTACTGCATGCTGCTCATCTGCTGGACAGGTCGGGCAGTCTCGAGGTCACCCACCTGTTGTCCTAGTCTGCTTGGACTTCTGTGTCATCTGTCTACTGCCAGCTGTAGAAGACTCCACTATGGTCGGAAAACCCTGTGGCAAGGGCAGAATCTCCTGATCACGTTCAGAGTGTAGAGTCGCTCGTATAAACTCCACCCTAAAAAAAGTCTCGAAGTTTCCCTAGGTGAAGGTCGTCTCGTCTCAAAACTAGAGCATCTGGCTCCACCACCTCTCAGCTACTCCCTGAAAGAGACTAACATCTAGTTAAACCATCATATCAGCGGGTGTCCCAGCTCTGTGGAAATCTCGTGCTACAAACTTCAGACAGTGCCCAGCTGTCTGAAAATTCGACTCGCCTCGAAACCTTGGAGGCCTCTGTCACTGGAACTCGTGCAACACGCTCAAGTAGTGTTCACTCTCTGCTGGTGTGTCAACTAGGAGAGGTCCCTGTACTGAGGCCTCGCTGCTCAGTGTTCTATCATCGCGCTCTCCACTTGGTACCCACGCTGACTAACTGGGTGAAGACATCCGGAAAAAAACAAATGTGACACGGTCAAAAGACTATACTTGGTAAGCTGACCTGGTTTGATCTGATTTAAAAGAAACATTTGAAAACACACACGCAATCAGTGTTTTCATGCACTAAGTTGTAAATCAAAAGTCAGGGTCCTGGTGTATGGATATTTCGGCCGCCCGCACCAACACTGGACTCCCTGAACTGAAAACCACACTTTGTACCCTTAACACTGTTGCTTCACAGAAAGAAAATATCCTAGTCCTAAGTTATGTGGTAGAACTGACATCCTCTGATACCAATTTGTCACGACCCGTCCTCATGGCTCGTGTCGTGACTTATCCCAAGCCCGCCTTCCATAGGCCTGGGGCTGGAGACTAGCACCAAAGGCATAACTCCCTATAAACTGGGAAGGCATTGCCTTTATAAAACATAAATACACAGACAACCAGAGTACACACGGAAAAAACACAAAGTAAAGCAGTATAACAAGTGCTGAAAATACAAGGGTCCGGAATACAAGCCCAACAGAAAGGTATAGCTACAACAGAAAGAAAGTACAACTGAAAGGAAAAACAGTTTGAGGATGGAAGCAGCTCCTGGATCATCCTCCGAGTTCCTACCTGAAGGGTAGGTACATATGTCCTCCTCATCACTCTGCGTCTATCGGTCTACTCTGTGTTCCACAACACCGAGTGTCCACCTCCGGGTACAGTCCAATCACCGTACACTCTACCTTGGTCAGAACTATCTGTCATCTGCATCCAACACAACGAGGTGCGGGCATAGCCCGTGCAGGGGTGAGTATAACAATACTTAGTAGGGACCCTGAGACCCTCAATGTCTCACTAATCCAACAAGGATAAAGCAAAAAGAAATATCTCAACAGATAACCTTTACTTAGGTATATTCCTATACATATACCTAAGTTATCAAGTAACCCATCTCAATTATGAGGAAAATACAAAGTTCATTGACTCAGCTCAAACTAGGATTTTATGCATGATGTCAAAAACACGGCAGTTGGAGAACTCCACCTCTATCGAGAAAAGTAGTCATTTCACGACTCCGAGGTGATACCCACTAACCTTAGACTGTTGAGGTACTCCTCCTCTATCGAGTACCGCGGGTCTGTCGCCCCAACACAGTAGCAATTCCCCGCCAAGGGTCTGCTGCTACAACCAATCGCACCCCCTCATAGCCTATAGAGGTACTCCTTCTATCAAGTACCGCGGGTCTGCCGCCCCAACAAAGTAGCGCTCCACCGCCATGGGTCTACCACCCCAACACAGTAGTTATCCCCACTGGGCTAGTCAATTTACTCCGAATCTAATCAGACAAGAAGTCATCAGGTCTCATCCAGTTACAGGGTCTTCTTACTCCTTATGCTCATCTCTGGGAGGATCCTCTCCATGAGCTTTTGTTCAACCCTCCAAGTGTCACAAAGTCCCACGAAGAAACATCTCAAATATCTGTCACGACATAGGAATCTCAATGCAACAGACGGAGCGTCAATCGGACGCCCGGTCTGTGAGTTATTAGCCTTTTTTGTCTAGGGGGCCCGGTTAGTTTCGTGTACGAACCAACCCAACTGTATCTCAACTGTACCCCAAACTCCCATGGGGTATACTCAAAGGAACTTTTTCTCAACGAGATTACCAACTTCACTGACGGTTCGTCAAACGGACGTCCGGTCTAAGAGTTATTGGTTTTTCCGTTCCAGGGGCCCTGTTGGTTTTTAAGCGAAAATCAACCCAATCGTACTCCAACTACGTCCAAACCTAAAGTTGATTATTCCAAAAGAACCGTCTCATCAAGAATAATCCAACATAGTCGACGGCACGTCAATCGGACGTCCGGTCCCTAAGTTATAAGTGTTTTCGCTCCGAGGGCCCGGTTGGTTTCGGGTTCGAACCAACCTGGAAATACCCAAACTTCGCCAAAAACTTGATTTTAGTATACCAAAACAACCGTCTCGATCCAAGGAATCCTACACAACTGACAGTGCGTCTATCAGACGTACTTAGCTCAAGTTATGACCGTTTAACAGAAACGGTCCGAAAAGGGGGGCCTGGGACCGGTCCGACCCGGCCCAACCCACCCTGGGTCGGCCCGAACTGGGTCGACCTGACCCGGGTATGGGTTCGGCCCAGTAGGGCGCGGCCCAGCATGGCTAGGGGCGGCCCAGCGCGGCAACCTAATCCGCGTGACGCGGTGGCCCCGCCGCGTGGCTGGGGCGGTGAAACCCCCTTGGTCATGCTGACCAGGCGGCAGCGGTGCCTAGCGGGGCCCACCATAATCAATCAAGGGGCCGGTTTTCACCCCCATT
Source organism: Viscum album (assembly GCA_963277665.1). NCBI lineage: Eukaryota > Viridiplantae > Streptophyta > Magnoliopsida > Santalales > Viscaceae > Viscum > Viscum album. The sequence continues at coordinate 1,842,175,803 of OY728163.1, read as the reverse complement.
ATCTCCTGTAATAGAACCGGAAAGTGCTGGTTCCTTCTCCATGGATCCCGCTGTGTTCCGCCCTGGCGCCCCCTCACCGGCTGCCGGCTCAGCCGGCCGCCCTACTGGCTAACTGCTACGGCACAACCGTGGCTTCCCTTCTAGCACGGCGCAACGGCACCGCACTGTCTCCGAAAGCTGTGGACCTCATGGCCGCATCCCTCCTCCTCTAGCATGGTATGATGGAACCACGCCCCTTCGTCATTTCCACGGCCCGTGGTGGCCGCAGCCCCGTTCTTTGCACAACTCCGGCGACCCGGTGACAAATGTGCTGCCGGTTTCTTCTTTGGTACTCTCTACCAGTGGCGCTGTTGGACCAATGCCATCTTCAATCATTCAAGAACCATTGGAGGGATGTCAGGCCGTGTTTTTTCAGCCCGCTCCCTCCGCATTGGATGATAACATTTGGAAAACCATGTACCACAATTAAAAGATGAGTTACGAGGATTTAAAATTAATCAAGAATGAGGCACAATTTTTATTCAAACAAAAATTATTCTTAACCCCCTACCTCGCAATGATGTCACACGTCATCAATCTGCGGGAGAAGAATGTCACGGTGGTCAGACGTTGTGGAAGAACGGTGTCGATTCCGTTGACTATGGAGAAAGAGTCGTCGTCAATGGAAATGTTCCCTGCGGTGGTGTCTCCTCCCTGGACGCGGAGGAAGAAGAAGAGAAGGCACGTCGTCGGTGACTTTGTGTTCTTAGTCGGAGGCATTCTTCGTCAAAGAGGTTTCGTTCTTCATGGAAGGATGGTGTTCTTCGTCGGAGGGTTGGTGTTCTTCAACAAAGGAGAAACTCTCTTCTTCTTTCACAAGAGCTCTCTCTCAATTATTTCCCCCAACACAACATGTGCCAGCCAAATTAAAATAAGGGTTCCCCTTATTTTAATTAAACTTTCCAAGCATTCAAAATTCAAAACACCTAATTAATTAATTGAAGAGGGTCAATTTATTAATTAAGGTTTGTTGTCAAGAGTTAAAGAGGGAGAGAGAGGAAGGGACCTCTTAATTAAAGGGGTTGTCATGAATTAAACAAGGGAGTTAAATGGGGGTTTATGAGAGTTATGCGGAGTTCAAGGGTTTTTGTCTCGTTTGGGCCCCACCCCACAAATATCCTCTCATGGGAGGTTATGTGGGTGTAGGACCCACCTCTAACTCCCCTTGGGAGGAAAATAACCACCATCCTTAAAATAAAATTATTCTCCACTAATTTTATTTATTTTAATCTAATTCCCCAAAAACTATTTCTCAACCCGCTTAAAACGCAATTGTGGTAAAGGTCCCCTTAAGCAATTACCAGTGCTGTGAGTTCATTGGTGCCCTAGAATTTAAATTCTGAGCACCGGTTCAAAATATAGAAAAACTCACTTGTTCGTTCACTGAACGTACCCGAGCTAAACTTCAGAAATTTATTTCAGGCACACCGGGCCTCGAAATCAAGTGCTGTTAGAAGCCACAGACTCATAAAATTCCAAAAAAATTAAAAAAAATTCCTTGAAATTTCTGGGTCTTTACATCATCCCTCAGCTAGTGTCCGATCGTGTAACTCGTTTATTGTTTCATTATTACCAGTTTACAAATAAGTCACAAGTTTGAAATTGTAATGTTTCCAAGATGTGATAGGGAAGCCTGATATGATATTTGATAACAATGTCCCAAGGTAATGACTAAGATAATATAGACCACATGGGTCCCTAACTCAATAATTATTGTATCCTGGATAAGGGTAAGAGTGTAATCCAAGGAGCATAGTCCAAGGCATTCTACAATGAGACTCCAACAAAGTCCAAGGAGTTCGCCCAAGGTAAAACGAGGCTAAGAAATGACTAGGGTTGATGGGATTTAACCAAGGAAACTACTTTTCAATGATGGATTGATGGAGTGTATTCAATGAAACCTATATTAATATTGAATGGATCCTATGGTTTTATACTAGGAATCCAAAGTTAGACAATGACCAGGTTCCAGGTTGGTCTCAACCAAAGCAAGACACATCCTTGAATCAGAATTGGGTTCCCAAGTTCTCAAGGCATTCCCTAAGGAATCCAATGAGAGCTCAGGTCAATCCACTCCTATTTGATAATTAATTCATATAATATTTCATTTGGTTTATGTATTTCCTTTCAATATTTTGAAAAGTCCACGCAGCATTCAACCCATTAATCTAGTTAAAATTTATCGATAAATCTATTTGGTTCAAGCCATTCTTTTCATTAGTGTGATAATGAAAAGTAACATGAAACCATTTATTTAATCCAGTTAATGAATTTTCAAAAATCAAGGTTCGCTCTGCTACCTTCCATTAACATTGAAAGGGTTTCTATGGACATTCAACCTATTAATCACTTACATTTAAAAAGGCTAAGTAATATACTTAGTATACTTTCCGATTTCCATTTCACATTTAATTAATAAATTGAATCACTTTCCTTAGGTGGTTAAAGTGGTTACAATACATGGTAATTTCCATTATAAAGTTCATAATATAATTCAATCCATTTAATATATAAAATTTTACCATTAGAAAGTCCAATCCATGGCACACCCAAATGGTGGCTCAAACATGTCAAAACACAGAAATGATAATTATAGAAAAAAATCCTAAATGGGATGGAAAATGTTGTGGGAATAACCATAAAAAACTAATCACATATTTATAAATATCATAATGATATGGTTCTAGTGACCATAATCATGGTATATAAATTCAATAAATGGCACCTGATGAAATTTGAGGGCCCACACGACAATTCCAAAATCAACAAACTTGAGGGATGAGTTATAGACCACCCACCTTAGGCTTATATGACTCTCCTCATCCAATATTATCCTATAAATCATCTTTTAATGGAGTATATCTATAAAAAAGGCAAAAATTCTCACACCTCAATAACTATGTCGAGAGAAAGATAGAAGAATGGATCAAACAAACTCGAGTACTTACCGTTGCACTTATAATGTGATGAACTAAAGCTCAAATGTATCTCAGATGAATCATGTCTCTTGATTCCTAGGATAGGCCTTTAAAAATATATAAAATGAGAGAAATGCAAGTTCTATCCACTGTAAATCAGATTATGGAAGAAGGAAGGATTAATTACATCATTAAGGGTAAAAATGTAAAATTACCCAGAAATTAGCCAATGCATTATTTTGATACTTGGTTAACCAAAATATCTACAAACCATGCATGGGTACCTAGAGAAAGGTGTTCACTCACATGGTTAGGCCGCACGATTAGGGAAACTGTGTTCCAACTGTGGGGTAAGGCTCTATCTGAAAAATAATGCCACCCACATGGTTTTCTCTACCTATGTGGCCTCCCCACACAGTTTACTACAAACTATTTATGATGCCTTGTTCTCCAAAAAATATGGGTTTTGGGATCTTAATAGGCCTCCAACAACCTTTATACCTTTTTTAACTCATTGGGCATCTATATTAGGTCCAAAATAAAGAATTAGTGTAAAATTTAAAGGACTCATACCTGAGTGAAAACCATGGTTCTTACATGTTGTGATTACTACCTAATGTATTTATTTTTATCTATTCATTTAATTTATAGAGTTTTAAAATCCATATCATTTATATTCTTAAAATTCCTTTCAATTCAAAGGATATCATGGTTATTATGTTTTTTTAATCTCAATTTTTTATCATTGAGATATAATGTCTATTCACATGTTGTTTCATTTTTATGTTGATAAAATATTTTTTAAATGGATATATTTTATCATAATTAGTCATTTAATATAAAGGATTTTAAAATTATATTGTGATCAGTTTTCAAGTTTTTTCTATTACAATGTTGCTAAAGTTGCAGTGTATTTTTATAACTAAAATCCCCTTTGATTGAGATAAAATGCCTCTTCTTGAACTTCTTTCTTATAATTGTAGTTTCTTCCACCCTAATATTTTATTTCATTGTACTTTCTATTCCTATTTTAAGAGAATTAATTTTTAAATAAAATATTTTACATTTATTAATTTCTGTCAAAAATTATATCATTATTGACAATAACTTTCATCCTCTTTAACAATGTTTTCCCCTCCTTTCCCTTATTATCATTTCTCACCAATATTCACCTTTCGATTTGGATAAAAAATTCTATATTATCTCATTAACCTTTATCTTTACCTTCTTCTATATTTGAAAATTTTCTTTATTAATCTCATTTATGATGTGGGTTTTCAACAAAGGTATTTCAAAATATTCAAAAGGTTTTCCATATGCTCAAAATAAAATGTTTCATATTCCACTCCACATTCCATTTGGATAACATTTATTTTTTTTAAAAGATAATTTATTGAATTTTTTTAAAAGTAAATATATTTAGAATGATTATAATTCTCATTTATAAATCATTTTTTTTATTTTAAAGGATAAATTTTTAAAGATTTTTTTTATAAAAATTAAAATATTTCAAAATGTTTTTACTTCACACTATTTGAACCATTATTTATCTTTCACTAATCCATTCTTGATGATTATTTTTAAAAGTAAATGTTTTCAAAAAAAATAACTTCACCTTTTGGAAATATATTTTCTTTTTTCTTGGATCCACTGTTAAATATAATTCTTAAAGGTAATTATTTTCAAAAAGAATCACTTCACCTTTTCAAAAATTACTTTTTTAGAGTGACTGCAACTTCAACATTTATGCAAAATGTAAAATATTTTTCTAAAAAATATTTTATGATTTTGATTATATTTTATAATTACCTCTAATGGATTTATTTCCATGGAAATTATTTTTTATGAATCACCCTATAAATGTTCATATAAAATACTATTTTATGGTTGATTGAATTTTAGTTATAATCCATTTACATTCTGGAGGTCAATTTTGGTGATATCATTTAGAAATGTTATGAAACTCATTTTTCATTACATGGGTTATTTATAATGTGATGAATAATTATTTTAAACTGGCATGCATTGGTATGGATTATTGATGGTTGGGGTCCTTTATCTACCTCTAATTTATTGGTTAAGGATTTATATCTCATAAAATTGTAATGGGGATCGAGTATTGGTTCTCGCTCCACTATGAGAATTAGGAAGTGATGCATGATCAACTATGTTATTGTAATTAGAAAGTGATGCCTACTATACTTTGATATGGGAATAAGGAAGTGATACAAGAACCATTATGAAGGAATAATATTTAATTTGAGGATATAATATATTACTATTTAAGTCAGACAACCATATAGGAAAATGATCATATACAACAGAGTTTACACTGAATGAGAAATATATAGATCCAATTATATAATAGTTGAACTAAAATCATCATAGGATAAAATGATGGTTTCATTGGAGAATAAACATACTAAAGTAAATTATTTATTATTTAAAACAAACCACTTTTGAGGAAAAATGGGAAACCAACAAGGTCCTAGGTTCATAACATCAAACAATATATGAAAAGACTTGGTTATTACAACAAAAATTAAATGAGTTTAAAGAATTAAATATATATAATTTCCATATGATAGAGGTTTCCTTCATATTTGTATCTTTATTGATGATTTTGTAAAATTTGAATTCCATATTTTCCCATGTCCATTCGTGTTCCTATAAGTTATTCTTCCCCTTATTGAATCCACGTATCAAAATTTGACTATTTTTATCGAACCAAGAAACCTACTCTTCATTAAAATCAACTTTCAGTGGTCATAAAAACATTCTATGAGAATCCTCCATATAAATATTGATACTAAAGGAATATTAGAGAAATTTTTCTTTAGATTGAAAATAAATATCATTAATTACTACTCCTTCAGCAACATCCTTGTATGCACCCTTCGATATTCTGATAAATGAAATCAGCTTTGGATCAAGGATCAACTCCCTATCAGCCTAAATGCCCAACAAGTTATCTGAGTCCATACTCATACCCCCTTGTTCCTACTAGGATCTAACACTATATGTTTAGTCATGAATTCCCAATATGCCATGATTTTGAGAAAAATATTATTCAGTTGTTGATTCGATTAGCCTTGTCTTTACCCCAACATTTTTAACTTTACTTAAGGATCTGGTGACCATGGATTTTAGTAAATTTGAGTATCCCTTGAGAGTTATTAATTTATTACCATTTCTGACTAATAGATTTATATGAATAACCTTAGATTTTATTGAATTTCTAGAACCATGTATACCAATCAAATCGGTATGGGGTCTGACTCTTCATCTATCATTGGTTGAAATTTTGTTTCCCTATCACTCTATTCAGTATTATCAAGGTACATTAATGTAGCATATTTCCTTTTCCATTTTTGAATATATATATACACAAACCTTTTAGGTTCACATTCTCCTTACCATCCCTTTTTAAGGGAGATGAGCGATTATAGTGTAGTATTGAGCTGGAGGTAGCTTTCTTGCTAGAATACCACAACCTTGATGAAATATTCATACCATGAGAGACCCAAAATGAAGAGGGTGGGATTTAGTAAGATTGAGTTGTATTAAAATCTACATTGTTTTTTTGTCTAACCATATTCCCCTTTCCCATTCTTTTAGATATTAACATATCATAAAATTTGGGAGTATCCTGTGGTGGGTATCCAGCATTCCCTTGGACCTACGGTATCCCACTCGAGACACCCAAATCTCATTTAAATCTATCAAAGATATTTTCCACCTAAGGTTATATGTACAAAGTACCCAAATTATTCTGGATAGGAGAAACATTGGGGGTTTCTTTGGTATCCAAATTCTCAATATAGAGGGTATAAAGATTAGTCACAATTAGTTTGGGGAAAAAACGAATCCCCTTGATGTTCCTTACATCCTTACCTGCATGAATGGAGTTAGTGCCCCATGATTTTACAGGACAAGAAAAAATAAATCCAGGACTCCAAAACAATCAATTGTTTACAACATAATTCCTCCCCAACTGAGATCCAAACCCTCTATACTAGGGGTTTTGAAACATCTACTATGAAAAAAATGCATGCAGAGATTGGGTGACAGACAACATATGTTCTATTGTCTGAACAAACAATATGACCAACCATATTCCCAACTATTTAGATAATTTAAGGGTTTTAAAGAGGGAGAGGGAGTTTAAGAAATCTTACCCATAATGTCATATTTAGGGTAACCCATTTCATATGAAACACATAAGACCATCTAAATAGGGAGAAATGGAAGCCATTGTAGGTTTCAGGATCACGAGATCAGACGATGATCATTCCTTCTTCTGATGAGAAACGAACAATGATATGCCACTTTTCGAGGAGTTAAATGGTCTCCCACTCTTGCTGACCCTAGGATTCAAAAAAAAGATATGTCAAAAACATCAATTTATTGATGCCAAGAGTTTAATCGAGCTACAAAGTCTTGGTTCCAAAGGTCTAACACACTAGGATTGTTTTCTCATTTTAATATGATCATTTACTATGAATTTATTGGATATTGTCAAAATCAATTTGGATTTCATATTTGTTTGGAAAAGAGATCATGATAATGAATCTATAAAATTTGTGTCTCTAGAAACTCCTAGGACATATATATATAGGTATATTTGGAGTATATTAGTGAGAAATGTTATATATGCCTATTATTATAAAATGATATGTTACATAGTCTTTACTAAGTTATAAAGGTTGGTATCACATTAGAAGATATGTTTTGATACATGATTGTCTTTTAGATACCCTAAGCTATTTTTATTAGTAATTCATAGTTAACATTTTGGGGGCTTAATTTATTTCAGGGCAAAGAATCTAATACCCTGAGATTTTTTATTATTTTTTATAAATAAATAATATTTTTGATATATTTATCCACAAAAAAATCCAAAAAAAAATGATCCATGATTTATTTTTTTAATAAAATTTAAGAATAATAAAACCAGTAACAAATAAAAAAAATTCTAATCAATTATAAATGCATACGAAAATTTTAATCACATAATTTTTTTAAAGGATATATTTTCAAAAGAAGTTTGTTTTTAATTTTTTTCAATTTCAAAGAATTTTTTTAAAATTTTTGAATTATTATTTTATAAAATTTATTTAATTTTCGATTTCATCATATCAAATTTATTTTTGGATGATTTTTTTTATTTTTCTGAAATAATTTATTTTTATGTAAATAGTGAATAATATTGGTTTTCCTAAAACATTATCATTTATGACTGTATCAAGAAGTATATTTAAAAACTTATTATAATGATCCAAAATGTATTTAAATAGTATAAAAAAATTGAAATATTATTTTTAATTTTTAAAATTAATTCATAACATTTAATTAAATAAGTAATATATTCCAATTAAAGAAATTTTATATGTCTTTTCTTTTAATTAAATACATTTTTCATAAAATTATATTTTTCCTAACTTTGAAACCCATGATATTTAATTATTTTTATTATAAAATAATGTATATCATGAAAATGAAAAACAATGATAATTTTATACTGATAATAAATTTAATGATTAAAAATAAACTTTTTCTAAAAATGCAGTGTGCACATTACGTGTGCTAATGTTAAATTTTATATTTATTACACTAAGAAATTTTATTTAAGAAAATAGATTTAATAATTTGAATTAGTGGTTATAAATTATGTAATAAATCCCACTTTATTTTTTATCCATAAAAATAAATTTATTCGGTAAAAACTATTAAGGGTCGTAAATGCCAAAAAAATTAAAAAAGGAATAACTAAGGGGTAAATGGAATAACATGTTTAAAATATGTTTCAAAATGAATGGATGATATGATTCTCAACATTTTATTATCCTATACCACTTTATTTTAATTTTTTGTAACCTTTCTCCTTGAATTGTGTCATGATATTATTGTAAAGTGATGGGTAATTACAAAAAAATCATTATTTCCAAATATAAAAGGGGCATCTCATGTAACATCCCAGACTTTAGAAATCTAAAGCCAGTGGTTATATTACATTATTGGTATATTATATAAGAGTTATCATGGGATTTAATAGCTTAGTAGTCTTGGAAGATTATATATACATATATTACATATAAAAACATAAGAAACAACATGAAAACATTACGAGAATATTATTATCCCTTCAATCATTTCCATAAATATTATACATAGTTATCCTTTATGTTTCCAGGGGAAAGGAAGAAAATAATGGTGATCTCATATGCTCAGAGAGGAGTAGAATAAATTTAAATCTATCATAACATAAACATTTCATAAGAGATGTAGAAGGAATAAATAAACAACCAGAAGTCACAATCAATTTAAACCGAGGGAATGTTATATCCATGAAAACCTGGATAACAATAATCATTAAAATCAAACCTATAGAATGAAAACTGTCATACATTTAAAAAAATACTTATTAAAAGAAACTATATTGATGTATACAAAAATACCCAATTTTCCTTATCTCATGAGACCTGTCGATGCATCTAGGGGCTATAAAATTCTGGTCCCCACCCATCACCTAATTTATTCCAATTCATTCACCATACTAGATAATAATAAATTTCATACCACTCCCTAAAGAAACTCTATTGAAATAAAAACATGGTTATCTACATAATGATTAATATAAAAAACAAATAATTCCCTATTCAATATAGCATTGTGGATGTATAATAAAATATATGTTAATCAACATATAAAATATGAGTTATTTTCAATGTAAGATGATGTAAACTTATCAATGAAATATAGTAGAGAGGTAACATTCAATATGTTTGGTTTTATATGAAAAATATTAATTAGGTAGCAGAGGTGGCATTGTTAAGAGACTAAGGAAATTGTAGGAAAACCAATTTATCATGGTATATAAAGAGATTTTGAATATTCTAAATCATATCCCTTGGGAATGTCTAGCTAGATGTGTAGTCTCCGGCCGACTCATCATGCATAAGAGTAATGATTCAGAAAATAATAATCCAACCCTTTTATACATTATAAATTCTAGTTTCATTTGTCCCACTACCACATCCACATTCTAATATCCAGGTAGGGATGTATTTTTAATTAAACAACATATGATTTTACTTTATTAAAACATATGATGGTTTTTCCACTATGGAAAATATTGAGTTTAAAATAGTTTTGGTAACTAGTGAATCAAAATAATATAATTTTTTGGATAATAATATAGACTTGTAAATATATTACATTTTATAAATAATATAGTAAATTTTTTCATGGAAAATTATGCACCACTCTAAAAGAAATATGTGGTGAATATAACATAAGTCCCAAAGAGAGAGAAATGACATTAAAAACGCCACTTATGGATTAGGTAGAAATTCAATAAAAACCACTTGAATGATATGGATCAATATTATTCTTAAAATACCAATAATATAGGATATAAATTATATAAAATCTCAAATAGGTAGTATATAGAACACATAATGGAAATTAGGTGCATAAAACAAAACATGTCTAAAAGAGAGGAATTTGAAATAGAAAACCCTTACCTATTATCCTTAATTATATGAGAATAAATTTACCCAATATATCACAAACATATATATCTTAATCACTTATTTAAAAACATCACTCACATCTATTTTCATTTATAATTTTATTAAATAGTTATTCTCAATATGAATATAACTTATTTTTCACATCGGGTGTTTATTATTTTGATCATTAGTACTAGTTCCATAATAGTAGAATATATATTCTTTCTTATTTAAAATATCATGTTTACTAAATTATTAAATATACTATTAGGGATTATTTATAATAATTTTTTATGTTTCAGATTCCTTCCATGAGTTTTTATTCTTCATCTTTGAATAAGAAATCAATAACAAGCATGTTTTGGTCATTCATGATGATTGAAGTTATTTTTCTTAATTAATGAATTAAATTTTGATATAACATATATAGAACCAAGAGATTTATTCACATATTTATATCATATTCTATCAGTAAAAATATTCTCACATTCATCCATTATATAAATTCATTTTTTTGTTCAAGTAGGTGGTTAAACTAACCCGAACATGAACCTACCTTCATTAATGGGTGAATATAAGGTTTTTTATTTGTAATATAAATATACCACAAAGATAATGATATTATTTAGTTTTTATTAGTATGATATATTAAAGTATTAAATAATTATAAATCCAATGTAATTTATATAATTTCATTACCTATAAATAAGATATCATTTTCCTCTTAGTATGTTTTTTTTAAGATTGATTTAACAATGATCATTTAGTGATCATATCATTAATATGTTCTATAGTTTGGAATAATATAACCTAAATGATGTCATAAAAATTATATTTATCCTTCTATTTTATCCTTATATTGTAAATACCTCGAACATAGTAGTAAAAATTCGATGGTTACTTTATTACATTGGCACAAGATACAAGTGATCATATACTAAAGAATCAAATGGATTGGTAATATTAGAAAACTAAAAACATGCTTAATTCTAATATTATATTTTAAATAATAAAATAAAACATCTTGTTTTCTTTGAGAAATTTATTACTTCTTCAAGAATATAATTTCGTATCAATTATTGTTCACTTCCGATAATCTTGGGGAAATAAAATATAAGAAAGGGGTGAACTTAGATTATTATTAATAGAATATGTACAATAGAATATATTATTTAATAAATAAATAATGATAAAATAATTCCATATAAATAATCACATTATCTTGAAACTTATCCATAGATGATATAAATTTTCAAATATTCACAAGAACATTAATAACTAATTTCATAATGTTTTAATTCATAATTTTGGACATTATAAACTTTCCATTGAGTCCTCGTGATATGACATATTACATAAATAGGTAAGGGATTTCCCAAATATGTAATAAGTTTTGTATCATTAGGCCTACGGATGAATCGAGGGGCTATATAATTCTAGGTCCCTCTTGTCAGTTAATATGTTTATTTCATTCATTATATAAATAAATAATATTATATAATCAACATGACTTAATAACAAATAACTACCCATTTTTGAAGAAATTGCATTTGTAATGTAAAACTATTCCATTTCAAAATGATTATAATACATCTGGAAAGATATAGGGGATGGTATAATTAGATCATATCCTTGGAAAACCTTAATATCCATCAATTTATGTTGACATAGATAATGATAGTTTAAAAATATATCATGAAAAATTCTTGAGGAAAATACCTTTTTTATTTTGAAATCACTTATTTAAAATCTGTGATTTTCATAATATTAATAAAATCATTATCTTTGGAAATAACCATGGAATCTTATAAAGTAAGCTTCATGGAAAATAATATTCATGATGACGAGAAAATAATTTCATATGATAAACATTAAATTAATGATGTTGTTTACACATTTTGTAAAATGTACCTCATTCATAAAACGAAAAAGAAGATCATTTTTAAATATTTCTATATAAAGTAAATAATGGGTAAAAATTGCTTTAATAAATAATATAATAATTGTCAAAAAAAATTATTAATTTTCTTTTTAAAACATGAATAAGGAAGGAAATTTTTTTTCTTACCAACAAAGTAGAAATAAGGTCAGCTTTTCGTAAAACATTTTATGAACCATTTTTTTTTTAAATAAAAAAAAATGGTACTAAAACATAAAAATTGTTGAAATAATAATAGTAGAAAAAAAAAAGGGGGTAATAAAATAATTCTCATATAATTTACCCAATTTAAATTCAATCATAAAAAATACTAATTAAAAATGTATTGAGAAATAAATCCCTTAACTCAAGTATTGTACTTCTTCATAATCGTTCAATAATCTTATATAATAAATATAAATTTATTGAACATATATAATAAATCCATGTTTTTGAATAAATTACTATGTTATAATGATTATAATTTCCAATTTTCCTTTTATTATCAATGTTTCCTTAAAATGTAAATTTGGGTGAAAACGGGCATGTTTTCCATAAAAAAATCAGTTTGATTGTTATATTCCATACACTTTGTTTACGGTGTCATTAAAATAAATGATATTAATAATATAATAATTATCATATGTAATATTCATATACACTTTTATAACCATTCATGTAATTTTGTGATGAAAATTAATTACATCACTCCAGGGAAATGATAGTCCTTAAAGACGAATAATTCATGTTTCCACTTTTCAATGGTAGGAATGAAAGAAAGGTTAATATTAATTAATTCTTAAATATAATTATTATGTCATATATATAATATATATTCCTTAAACGTATCCTTATTACCATTAATGTAAATAGATAATGGAAAACTAATATCAACTCTTTTATGTGGTGGTTGTCTGCACGTATAAACAAGCGACATTATATTTTTTCAAGGAATAGAAAGGTAAGAAGGTAAATAAGATATTATAGTTCCAGAATTATATATTTGTCATAAATATAATATAAAAAACTAAAACCTTAATAATAACCAACCTTGAATTATAGTGGTGGAGAATAAATTATATCAAAATGTGGAAATGGTAGTCCACAGATACGCGGGATTGATACATTTAATTTCCCATTTGATGGAAAGGAGATTAAAAATGGGGTTTCCATATTCATGATAACATTTAATTATATTGAGAATAATTAATTTTTAATTTTATAATGAATTTATTTTTTTAATAAGAGTTGGCAGAACAAATAATTCAAAGAGGTCAGGAAAGAACATTACCTCTCCTTTGATAGACCACCTTTAGATCACATCTTATAGAACCTAGGGAATAGTATTTTATAAAAAACATCTATTTAATTTATATAAACCTTTTAAGTAAAATTGGGATTTATTTTTTTAGGTTTGGTGTCTAAAAGTGATGTAAAGAAAATTTAGGATGGGTGCCCATTTATAAGTGATGGTAGAGACACACTTTGAATTTTTCAAAGGATTAAAATAGTATTAATTTATTTTAATTAAAATTTTTCCCAAAAAAATAATTCTCAGTAATAAGTTTAAAATGGTATAAATACCTTCAAAAAATATAATTAATATGAAAAAATTTTGTGTTATCTATTATTTTTAACTTAGGTTAACCTAGTATACCCTTTTTCCATGTTGATAATTTTTTTATATTTTTAATATTCATTATTACCAAAATATAGGTTGAACTTATTACATATTAATAATTATGATTATTATAAATATTAATTTCATTTTACAAAGATTCAATTTCAATAAGGGTATAAATTTAATTTAATGTAAACCAATAAAAATGAAAAAAATGGTTTTTTTATAAAAGCATTTTTAAGTCAAAAAGAATTTTTATACCAAGATCATGAATACTATCAGTTCAAAAGTTATAAATTGAATTGATTTCAAAAAAAATAAAATAATTAAATTTTAATCCCAATCTAAACTAAAATTTTTCTTTTATAATAATTTAAAATGAAAATCTTTTTTAATCAATATTTTCACTATTCACCCAAAAATCATTTTTTTATAAAATTGTAAAAAACATTGATATGGAAATTCCAAAAATGATTACCTTGTTATAAAATTAAATTTATAAAATAGGGGGAATTTAATTATAAAATAATTGTACAAAATTTAATGAAAACACTTTTTAATGATAACATATTTTTTTAAGCATAAAATAAATTTACTGAAAATTGAGTACTCATATATTTAGAATTAATCAATACATTTGAATTAAATAAAACCTTTATGAAATTTTTTAATAATTTGGTTAATATAATTCATACCCACCAATCCAATAGTTAGATGAAAACTATCACATTAAATAATAATATTTTAATATTATATCATGGTTTTTTAAACTCGATGTTTTCTCTAAAGAAATCTATCAAACAAATAAAATTTATTCAAAGAGAAATATATTATACAATTTTAGGGTCTTATATTCTAGACACCTTTTTGGAATTTAACCCCAAAATTATATCTCTTTGAGATAGAAAACTGAGAACACTTTTACCTCATCATATCCCCGAGTTCCCTCCTTGCTTCCCCAATTTTATGGTTTCTCGACAAACCTTTAACCAAATGAGATGTATTGTTTCATAACACTTTATCTCCACAATCAAGTATCTCCACCAGTTTTTCTTTATAAGATAAATATTTCTCTAGTGGTATGGCCTATGAGTGCATTATTTTTGATGTATCATGTTTGTACTTCCTCAAAAAAGATATATAAGACTCTTCTTGAACTTGAGAGAGATTCGGTAAAAGACCCAAAAAATATGAAATTATTTTGAGATAAAAAATAATTTTTAGTGGAATGATATATATAGGGTCATCTGGATATTCCTTCCAAATATCATAATCTTCTTCCAATGAGATATTTGTATGAATAATTTTTCACCATCTTTTAACTCTAGATCATTTTTATGATATTCTACATAACTCTTTTGTTTACTCTAAGATTACATTATTTGTTGTGTAATGGATCTAACCTTACATACCATTACCTTAATTAGATCAAGCCCCAATATCATTCTTTCTCCAAATTCATCCCAACATACTGGTGTTCGTCACTTCCTACTATAAAGGGCTTTATAAGGAGTCATCTGAATACTTGAGTCAAAGCTATTATTGTTTATAAATTACACCAAAAAAATGTGATTTTCCCAACAACTTTTTAATTCCATAGAGAAAGCTATCAATATGACTTCTAGAGTTTGAATGGTCCTCTCAGACTGGCTGTCTATCTGAAGATGATATGAATTACAAAAACTCAACTCTCTATCTAGATCCTTTTGAAGAATTATCTAGAACTTTGAGGTAAACCTTGGATCCTGATATAAAAAAATTTATATTGGTAGGAAATTAATGATTATAACTTACTCTATTTATAACCATTTCATTTGATCATGAGAAAAACATTCCTTAATGGTAGTAAAATTTGCTGATTTTGTAAGGTGGTCAACAAAAACTTAATAGCATTATGCCTTTTTATGTTTTGGGGAGTCTAATGATGGAACCCAAAGTGATATTTTTACATTTCCATTTAGTAATGGGTGATGGTTGTAACATACCATTATAATTTTTTCTCTCATCATTAACTTTCTAACATATCAGGCATTGGGATACATACTCAATAATAACCCTTTTCGTGTTGTCCCTCCAGAAATACTCCTTTATAACTCTATACATCTTAATAATTCTTAGTTTAATTGAGAATAATTAATTATGTGATTCATCCAATATTTCCTTCTTCAATTATGGAATTAGTGGAACACATACTCGGTTCATGGACCCTATCATTCTAGTAAGATCATGGTTGAACTCATTAACCTTCTGTGCCTTCTTCTATAATTCTACATCTTCATTCTGCTTCTGATTAATCCTCTCATGGATTTATTTTTGAACATTCATATAAAAAATATAAGACCTATCCCCTTTCATAAATAATCCAATATCTATATTTAAAAATCCATAAATATTGGATCTATTTCAATCCTTATCATGAATAAACTAGAATGGTCATTATGACTCAGAACATTATCCACCATTTTCACTTTCCTAGGGTGATAATGTATTGAGAAGTTATAAAATTTGAACAAATCCAATAATATTATCTACAAAATATTAAAAAAATTCTATATAAATATATACTTTATTAGTTTATGATCAGTTTATATAATAATAATTTCATGACACAAATAATGCCCCCATGTATTCAATGAACAAATTATCGCTACCAACTCCAAATAACGATTTAGGTAATTATTTATTTTTAATTAAAGAGAAAAAATATTTTATAACCATTTTATTCTATATGATGATTCATATCAACCCTTATTTGATTCATAAATATATATCATCACCCATTTAACACTATTGGGTAATGTGTGCATAGTCATTCTCACAAATATTATCTTTAGTTCTTTGAAATTATACTCACATTCATCAGTCCATAAGAACATGGATTCCTTTCAACATATAATGAGTATATTATTTGATATAAATTATAAGTTTCACAAAAAAACATAACTACTATTCTAAAAACTAAATAAAATTGTGCATCTCAGTCACCATGGTTAGTTTAGGACACTTATCAATAACCTCTATCATTGATGGATCCAAAAATATACCATCAATTGAAATTGTATGACACAGTAATGAGACTTTTGTAGCCTAAATAACAACTTGGTAAATTTAGAAAATAGATTCTCCATTTGTGGGGTCATTAGCATAATCCTCAAATGTTCTTCATGCTCTTCTTTTCTCTTAAAATATATAAGAGTATCGTCTGTAAAGACCACCATAAACTAAAGTTAATATATAAAGACTCTATTCATTAAATCCATGAGTATATTATAAATATTTTTAATTCCAAATATCATTACTATAAATTAATAATGACCATACCTCGTATATAAGGTTCAATTAGCTATATTCTCCTTTTTAATCCTTAGTTGATGATATCCAAATTGAAGATAAATCTTTTAAAAATATTGAACTTTGCATAATTGATCAAATAGATCATTGATATAAGGTAGGGGATACTTCTTAACAGTGATATTATTAATTTCTTAATAATAAATGAAATGATGCATTTACATATATTTCTTCTTTATAAAAAAGAACAAGTGCACCACCTGGTCAAGCACTAGGATGAATGAATCCCTTATGTAGATTATCTTAAAGTTTCTTCTTAAATTACTATAACTTAATCATATCTATACTATATGGAGTATTTTATATAGGTATAACACAAGTTACGAGTTCTATTGAGGACTCAACTTCATGATTTGGGGAAGACTGATCAAATATTCTTTAAATACATAAATAAACTCCCATAAAATAGTTATATCCTAAATGATATGTTTATCCCCATCCATATAAGATAAATATACCTCAATATTATTTGGTAAAACCCATATAATGGAAGTAATTCCTATTTTTAATTCATGATCATACACACACTAATAGGGGATTATAGGTTAATACAGAATATCTAACATATCTTCCCTTCCTTAAAAATTGATGTCGGCTCTATCCTAGTAGATCTATTATATTGTCAAAATTAAATCAAAATCAACTTGAGGAAGTATAAAAATATTTAAAATAATAAAATCCTATAAAGCATATATCAGAGAAGATTTATATACTTAAGATGTGATCATCATACCATTAAAATTTTTCACTCCCAACAAAACATCCAATTGTTAATGTAGTGATGTGATCCCCAAAAAACATTCCTCATATATGAAAGAGTGGGTAGAACCTGATTAAATAAAAATATTTACACTTATAAATTGAATGAGAAGTGTAAGTTTCACCAAATATCTTGGAACTTTCACTTTGGTTGTAGTAATTTTATATTCTTGGCATTCTCCCATTATCTTATTTTTTGTATGTTATCTTAACATTTGGGTAATTCTTTGGTATATTTCCCCATCTCATTATAGTTAAGGCACTATAAATTTATGGATTCTACCTTACCCTTTTATTCATTAGCATGGTGTAATTTCTCTCCACACTTGAAGAAAACTCCCATTCACTTCAAGAATGTTCCACGATATTTCCTTAAAAAAGTATTACATATTATAAATTCATCCCTTATCTTATTATCCTTATCTATTTCTTTCTCAATCATTCTATTTTTCTCTTAATTTCCTTCAAAGATATAATAATTATATAATTATTTCCCGATCTTTATAGAACATCATAGTATATCTTCATATGATGAGAATATTCATGAGACTAGTACCCTTCAAATGATTGGATTTATCCCATTAAATAAATAACCAATATTACACTTTGGATTACATATATTGTCCATATAATTACTTTAAAACATCGTAATGTTAGACATATACATAGAAATATATTCTTTTTCCTTTTTTCTTAGACTTAGGAATTGACTCTCTATATTATCTTATTGTTCATGAGGAAAATATTTATCCATAAAAAGTAAATTGAAATCATTATAATCCATGCTCTCTATATCCTCTATAACCTTAGTGTTTTGAATTAATGGCCCTCATTCATCTATACCCCCCATGAAATTATAAACTTCCATAACAACCTTTAGTCATTCATTACTTCCCAAAGTGATAAATATGATTTCTAGAGAAATTATCCATTGATCTTCTACTAAGGTTTTTTTTGTTCCATTTAATGAATTAGTTTTATATTTCATAAAGTGTTATAACATTATTACACCACTTTTTGGATAAGTAGTCTACTCCATATAGGTAAGGTTATTGGTCATCACTTGATTCAACTACCGTGAATATTTATAATTTTTCTATCTCTCAATATTACTTTTATTATCATTCCCAATAGTGAAATCCATGCATAGATTATGTTCACTAATATGGTTTCTATTTTTTCTTATAGGTTCCATTTTAAAATAATGGTTTAGAATAAAAAATATTATAATATCATGAATCCTAATGTATAATTCTGAAATTGTTAAAACAAATTACATAAATTTAAAATTTATGCATAGATGATCTCATAGTCATAAGTTGGTATCATTGGGAATATCTTAGAATCATAAAAAAATTCAAAAATTTTGGAATGGTTTCTGTATAAAAAGTTAATTAAACCAATCCTATATATTTAGTGTGTCAAACCAAGTGCATTATAAGGGCCCATTCACCATGCATTCGAATAATTTACAACACATACTCAACAAACTCTTTTTTAGGGTTATTAACTATAGATGCATATATACCAAAATCACATCCACCTATAGTTTCCAAACAAAGATTTATTTCTAGTAAAAACACATAATCTCTACCCTAATAAAAAAACTTTTAGATATTATACAACCATTAGATAGGTGAACAACCTTTTTTCATAGGGTTATGCTTCCTGATCTATATTTTCCTAAATATAGTTCTCGTGGTTTCTACTAGATTTAGATCTGATCAAAAATGTAAATACCCCAACCCTAGTAGCTGAGATCTGGTTGTTACTTTATTTCATTGGCATAAAATACAAGTGATCACAATCAAACTAATAAAATAGTTTAGTAGTCTTGGAAAACTATAAAAATTATTGATTCTAACGATACATTTGAAAACACATAACACAACAAAGTATTTTCCTTAAGATCGTTATTATTTTATCTAGTATTTTCTTTCATATCAATCATAGTGAACTTAATTCCATCCTAGGGAAAGGAAACATAAGAAATTTATTGTCATAGATGCTCTGTAGGGGAATACATATTGTGGAAGTTATCATATAATAAACAATAAATGAATAATTTGGTGGGAATAAATTATGATCAAGTAATTCCATATAAATAATCACATGATGTTGAAACTTCTCCATAGATGATATAACTATTTTAATAATATCATGGAAATCAATAATTTATTTCATAAAGAAGGAATGTTTAGTGTTAAACATGATAAACTTGTCATTGATGCCTCACTCCATGAAATATTACATAAATGGGTAAGGCCTTGGATAAATACCCAACCTATTTTTTATCATAAAACCTTACAATAATTCAAAGGGGATATGTAATTTCATTCCCCACTTATCACTTAATAATTCCAATGCATTCATTATTTGAATAAAGAATACAACTTAATCAATAAGCCTTAATAATCAATAATTGTCAATCTTGGAAGAACTAGCATACAGAATTTCAATACATTACATTGTATAATTATCAAAAGACTTATAGAGAAATATTTTGGTTGACATAATAAGATTATATCCTCGTAAAGTAATAATATTACCACAATAATTATTTTTTTATTTAATTAAAAAGGATACAGGACAACACAAAGAAACAAAAAAGGAGGAACCGGGTGATCATGGAGGTTTGATGAAATGAATAATGAGGGTTTCTGCATAGAAAAAGTTCATCCCTTAGGGGGGAAAGGACCCAATATTAGAAAAAACAAATTTACATTCCTTGGGACTCTTTGTAAGAGATAAAATCATCAACTTCATTCCCTTCACTCAACATATGACTAACCTCAATGTGGTTATTCATGAGACCTTTTCATTTTCAAATGGTGTATTCAATCGACTAGTGGTTCGGTGCTAGACCCCACATATCATTAAGAAGGAAAAGTGAAACATCTTCAATGAATAACAGATGAGTATTTCTTTTAATGCACAATAGGACACCGGTGATCATGGAATCAGATTAAATTTTTAGGGAATCACCACTACCAAGGAAAGAAGAAATTCTAGAACCATGGAGACCTGGGTGTCTTAGATGTCCCCTAGATGATTCCCATGTTGTGTGAGCCATCAATTTTCATCTTATGACCCAAATGATGTGGGTACCTATGGACCCATTTCCCCTACATAGCACTGGGAGCATTGATGGTTTTCAATGTTCCATTAAGGATATTTCTAAGGGAAATAACAGCCACCCAATTTTTATTGAGGTATACCAAATCATATAGTGTCTTCTTTTTTTCCTGTATATATGCTTTGTTCTCTCACTTGGAATGCCTTTATGTATGGATTTATTATTTTCCTTCTAAATACAATATCAATCCACCACAAAGATGATTGTTCTCTCATTACTCTTGGGGTATTTTTTCAACACCCCCTAGAACCATTGAATTGGGGAAGTTTCACAAGATGTCCCCTCGGAATACTAACCGGTGAAGCCATTGAATGTGTGGCACACCATTTTCTCCCATGTACCTTCAAAGAAGAGAAAATATATGGATTTAACATGGGGTTCCCCACAACAATGAAACCTAGATACTATACTCACACCCAGACATTGGATATTCTCCTTGATTGTCATAGCATTGTTCCTCATCTTTCATAATAAAAGAATATGTTTTGGTGGGATCTCTTTTCACCAAATCACTTAACCCCACTCATCACAAAAATTGGTCACCGCTTGAAGAAAATTTCCTATTCATTTTTGAATAAATTATTTAAAATATTGACTTCCCCAAAATATTAGTAAATTGATATTATTTGGAAATAACCATGAAAAATTGTAATGGAAGCTTCAAATAAAATAGTATTCATGATGGTGTGAAAATTCATTCATAAGGTAAATGATTAATCAAATATTTTGTCCATGCATTTGGTAACAAGTACCTCATTTAGAAAAATGGAAAGAAGATTATTTTAAAAAAATTAAAATTAAAACATGATTAAAAATTAATTTAAAAATTCTATTAAAAATATAAAAAAACATTCTTGTTAACATTTTTTGAACCAATAATAAGGAATAAAATTGTTTCACGGCCGAATTTAGAGAAATAAGTTCATATTTTCTTAATAATATTTGAACCATTATTAGTGCCAAATATAAAAAATGGTACTAAAATGTCAAAATTAAGGAAATAAATTATGTATAAGAAAAATAAAATGTGTTTTTTAGATAATAATTTTATAATTTCCTCAGTTTGAATTCAATAAAAAATAATTCTAGTAAAAATGTTAATAAAACATAAATCCCTTACCATAAGTCTCTTCTTACATTATAGAAGTTGAAACACCTTTTATAGTGAATATAGATTTATTATAAATATATTAAATATCCATATTAATGGATAAATTAATTCATATAATTATTTTAAAATTTCCAATTATCCTTTAATTACCAATTCATTCTTGAAACATACATTCCGGTGAAAACTGCACCATTTTCCATGCATGATTCTATTTTAAGGTTCCAATACTTACACCTTTGTATTGATTTATACATATATAGAATATTAATCATATAATAATTATAATATATAATAAATATATAAAAATTTATAATCATTCATGTAAAACAGTAAAAAATAAATTAAACCACATCGTGTAGGTGGTAGTCTTTACGTATGCATGAGTGATGTTTCCACTTGTTGATGGAAGGAAGAAAAGAAATGTGAATAAAAATTAAAAATTAAAAAACAATTATTATAACATTGATATGGTATATATTAATTAAATCTATACTTATTACAATCCATTTAAAGTGAAAATGGAAAATGTGTCACATTGATTCGTGAATGTGGCAGTCCACACGTATGAATTAATGATGTTATCATTTTTTAACGGATGGAATGGATATAAGTTAGATAAGATATTATATTTATATAAGTTTAATTGTATCATAAATATCAAATATAAATATTAAATCCATTATAATTACTAGCGATGAATTATGGGTATGGATAATGAATTATTTATCCATGTGGATGTAGTAGTTCACATGTATGCATGGGCGATAATTTTCATTTTCTATTTGATCTAAATGTGGGGGAAATGGTGGTTATATATTCATAATAAAGTGTTTTTATATTAACGATAATGAAATAATTATTTTATGATGAATACTATATGTTTAGATGAGGTAGAAAACACATAAATTGAAAGAGGCTGGGTAAGATGATTACCACTCCTTTAGTAGACCTCCTTTAGATAATTTCATAAAGACCCTTGGAATTTAATTTTAAGAAGATAAGAACCTATATTTTTTCCCATGAAATTATAGAATACAATTTACTAGGGTTTAGTTGAGATGGGTTCCTCAATACAGTGTAAAGAAAATAGAGGAGTTGTGGCCTTTTATAAGTCAGGGGAGGGACACACCATTAATTTTTTTAGGGTTAAAATGTTATTAGGTATTTTTCCAAGATATTTTTCTCATTAAAAATTAACACTAAACCCTAAAGTTATAATGGTATAAATAAATTTATCCAGTGATAATTAAGATAAATAATTATGGCCTTATCATTTAGCTTTATTTAAGGTTAACACGGTTTTCCCTTTTATCGTGGTGACATCTTTTTACTATTTTTTCTATACATTATGACATAAATTTAAGTTGAAATTATTAAATAATATTAATTTGTATTATTATAAATATTTATTCCATTTTACAAGATTAAATTTGTATAATTGGTGAAAATCATTTTTAAATAATCATGAAAAGCACGATAAAAATGGTATTCTAAATAATGAATTATAAGTTAAATAGTATTTTTATACCAAATGAAGTATAATGTTAAAAAAATTGTATAAATTGAACTATTTTTTACAATAATAAAAAAGCTAAATTTTAAAACCAATCCCAATCAAAATAGGGATTTGAAAATACTAGAAAATAAAAGGTAGTTTTCTTTAAAAAATAAGATTTTCACATTCACACAAAAGACAAATTTTCTCATAAAATTACCAAAAAGTAACTCTAAGATAATTTTAAATTATAATTTCAAAGATTTTATCATTTTTATAAAATTATTTTTATCAAATTTAATGAAATTATTTATAATATCTACGCAAAAAAATTAAGAAGACCCATTTTTGAATAAAATAAATTTTTGAACCATAAAATTAATTTTTAGAAAATTTAGTACTCTTATATCATGAATTAATAAATAAATTTTTATTAATTAAAATTTATATAAATATTATTAATTATTTTATTAATCCTATACATACCCACCAATCTAACTTCTTTAAGATAATTGTCATATTAAATAATAATTTTTCAATTATATATTGTGGTTCGTTTAATATCGGTGTTTCGTGTAAATAAAAATACCAAAGAAATAAAATTTATTGAAAGATAAATATATTATAAAATATCATGTTGTCACATAAATCTATTAATGAAGATAATGAAAAATAAATTACACTGTTCTTTGGAGTTCATAGTCTTTTCATACTCATGGATGATGATTTCATTTTCATATAATGGGAGGATATAGTGATATATTTTATTGTTTTAGAATATAAAATATGACTTAAATATCATAGTTATATATTCAATTCCATTTTTTAATATAATTGTAATGTAATGAATTATAACGAAACACATTTTTTCATGGAGGTGTCAGTCCACAGAATTCATGAATGATGATTTTGTTTTTCTTAAAGAAAAAAGGAAATGTGGTTAATGTATACATCCAAATTATAGTAACATATAAGTTTATTAATGACACTAATGTAATAATTTTATGATGTTGTAATATAATTTGATTAATAATAAGTTCACATAATTAAATAGAAATGTGAAAGGAGTGGTTAGAAATTTATACCTCACTTCTTGGATTATCTCCTTTGTAATATGAGTTAAACCTTTGGTGGATGGTCTTTTGTAAACACCAAAACCTATTGAATATTTTAAGTGATTTTTCATATAGGGTTGATTATAGATTTTTCCAAACTATTTTTTTATTTTTTTTAGGGTAAGTGAGGATAGAAGTGCCCATTTTATAAATGAATGGGGATGAAATTTTTGTAAATACCTAAAATTATTCAATAATGGGAACTCACTCTCAAGAAAAGTAGGTCTACAATTGAGAAATGATGTATTGGGTAAGAGATAATATTTATTATTACCTTATAGACTCAATTATAGGTATTTATTTATCATTTTTCAACCACTTTACCCCTTTAATTGTTACTTTAACCGTTTTAGCTTTCACAAAAATAACAAGTTTTTACCTTAGAAAATGATACTTTACGCCTAAAATATTATGGTCCTTTTTAAATAATTTGGACCTAATGATTAATAATTATAAATTCATTTAATAAGATAAAATTTATAGAAATCATCAATGTTGATTTTATGTCTAGATATATAATGTATTAAAACAGTTTTTGTGAAAATTGTTAATTATGTTTTTAAATATAAAATATAGATTTGTAAATTAAGCATATTATTCTAAAAATTTTACTTTTATAAAAAATATATTTATTCAAGATAAGGTTATGTGTGGGTTTGATATTATTCTTAGATCACAGTTATGTCATAAATTTTAGGTTTTTAACAAAAATGGTATTCTCACTATTCATATTAAAATCAATATTTTCATAAGAATCCTAAAATTTCGACTTAAGATAATAATTTGGTGATGAATTAAAAAATGAATTTGGATTTTTGATAAAATTATAAAATTAAGAAATTAATGTTTTTTAATATATTCTTGAATAAAGGCACTTCATAGAGTGCATTGTGTGATAGTTCATGATATGGTGTTTACCAACTAAAGTAGGGTCTTGGGTATTACATTTTTCCTTTAAAAATTAAATCCTCAAAATTAGATTATATATTAGCTAATGAAAAAATATAGATATTCCTACCTTATAGAATCTTAATGATCTCTGGTTACCTTTTATAGATTTGGATTTCTCCAAAGAACATTCTACAATAAATTTGTCCAATTTTAAAACACTTGCACTCCAGTGTCAAGAATCTGGATAGGTTCTTCATTATAAAGAAATTCAAGAACCAACTTTATTCCCTAAAATGTGAGAACAAGTTTGGGATCTAGAATATATTTCCACTATATTGAAACATGGAATAATTCATGTACTTTAGAATGTGGATTAATAGCCAATCGGTAAGCTACAACTCCATTTTTTATAGTATTTAAATTATCCCAATGTACCTAGGGATAAAATTACCCTTTTTACTGAATCTTACAACTCCCTTCCATAGTAAATCCTTCAAGAATACATGATAACCCAATTTATATTCCCAATAATTCATATGATTATAATCATAACTATTTTTTCTTCTCTGGGATGCTTTAATATGATCTTCAGTATTCTGTACTTTAATAGTCATCCCCTCCACAAATATCTAGGCTATTTATCATTTTTCTCCAAATTCTTACCAACATGTCAAAGTATGAAACTTCTTCCCCTGAAATGCTTCTTATGGTGCCATATGAATTCAATAAGGGATGCTATTATTGTATAATACTTACACATGGTACATACTGATCCCAAATACCTTATAAGATAATATAACATGATCATAACATTTCTTATAATGTATATATAGTTATATTACATTGAACACCTATTTAGGGATGTTATATGGTACTTAAATGTATCTTAGTTTTGAGATCCCTTTGAATACTCTTCCATAATTTCAATTCAAACTAATTCTCACAATTATAAAAAAAAAACTATAGATGAAACCAATGAATCTTTATTAATTCAATGATATATAAATGGGAATAGAGATCAATGGGTAGATCATAACTTATCGCAAAGAAAAGATCAGACCTTGTAAAGAGATCGATTATGACCCATATAGAATATTTCTTTCTTAGAATCTTCAAATTTTTAATGATAATTTCTATTGTAACATTGTCCCATTTCTATATAGGTATTGGGATAGTTTGAATGAATCCATTAGGATATATTATTTCATCTTTTAATGGATGATTTATGAATAATATAGACACATATTTTAAAATTTACCACTTCATACCATCCCACTAGAAATTTTCGTTTAAATCCTTATACAATTTTGAATATACAGGGTTTATAAATTTTTTGAGAATTATGTTCCATCTAGAAGTTTCCTCTTGAACTTTTTTATGTATGGAAAAAATAACATATTTCCAAACAATAATAATCTATATATATAAATGAAATATATCAATTTCCCATCATTTACTACTTTAATATTCCTGTATAAGTCCATATCATCTAATTGGGACTTTTCTATTATTTTGAGTACGTATGTTTTATTAATTTTAAGAAAAGGAATGATGGATCCACTTACCTAAAATTCAATATTTCAATATTTACTAGCTATTTTTATATAGGATCCTTGTTAATACTCATCATGGTCTTAATTCTATGGTCCCTCTTACTCAATGCACCATTCACCTTGTTTTCCTTCCCAAGGTGTAACTATATTGAGAAATCATAGTCCTTGAGTACTTACAGCCATATTAATTGCATCCTGTTAAGTTACTTTTAAGAAAAGATATACTTCAAACTCTTGTGGTCAGTATATATATAATATATTTCACCATTGAGGAAGAATCACCATATTTTCAAAGCAATTATTATTCCTTCCAGCTCAAGGTCATGAGTTGGAGAGTTCTATTCATGGATTTTCAATTTTCATTCTTCATAGGCAACAACCTTATCACTCTATATAATGACACATCCAAGTCCATTCTTCGATACCACACTATATCTTACAAATACTTATTTACCAGATGTTAAACATAATATTAGTGTATTAACTATTATTCTTTTCAACTCCTCAAAAATTTTATTTATATTTCCTTCTCCATGTGAATTTAAACCCTTTACATGTTAACTTGGTTAATAGGTTTTCCAACTTGTTAAAATTTTTAACAAACCACTGATAGTAACCTATTAAACCCAGAAAACATTGGTTCATGATAATATTTATTGGTGTAGAAAATTCGTTTACTACTTTTAAATTTAAAGGGTCAAAATATATTCCATCTAGGTTAAAAATATGGATAATAAATGAAAATTCATTAATCCAAAATTCAAATTTATTATCTTTCCTATATAATTACATTTTTAGGGTCTCTAGAAATACTTACATGTAAATATAACTCTCTTCATATATATTATATTATATCAGGATATCTTAAATGAAAACTAAAAAAATATAGATAATATTTGAATACTTTATTCATAAAATCCAAAGAGTCAGTATGTTTATTGTTCAATCCAAAGGGAATTATTGTATACTCATAATTTACATAACAAGTTTGATATTTCATCTTCTATATATTATCCTTTTCAACCTTAGATGATGACCATAAAAATAAATATTGATCATTGAGAAGTATTGGGAAACTTAAAGGTGATAAAATAAATCATTAATGTGTGGAAAAGGATACATATCCCTATAGTAATGGTATTTATTTCCTTATAATTGATGAAAAATGTCATAAAACCATCCATTTTTTAGGAATAAAATAGGGGCTTCCCACAGTAAAAAACTATGGCTTATAAATACCTTCTCAAAAAAATAATTCTAATATTTTTTCAACTACACCAACTATAATATTTTCATTGTATATGTATTTTTATATATAGTTCTTATATTAGGAATTTGTTCAATTGAGAACTCAACTTCATGGTCAAGTGGATGACCAGTTAATTCTTCTTGAAAAACATCAATGAATTTTTGTACCATGGGTACATCATATACTCATAGGATATATTTCTTATCCATATATCATTCTTGATATTTTTATATTATACAGATTTCATTAAGGATATATACTAGGGGAGGATACAAACATTATTTTGATGATGAATCCTCCCCTCTAAAGATAATATATTACACCTCACCTTTGTAGATAACAATCATCTACTCTTGGAAATTTTTTGAGTCATTATAATTTGAAATATAAGCTATACAAAGATCTTATAATATTAAACTATAAGTGTAATATCCATGTTTTTAAATAGGGTATGACCTTGAATCCTAATTAGGAATGGTTGATGTACCTTTTTTGAAACAAAATTTCCACTTGGTGTGATAATTTATAGATACCATACAACACTACTGGAAAACTAACATATACCAACAGTTTGGAACTGTTGGTATAGGCCTCCAAACCGTTGGTATAGCCTATACCAACGGTTTGGAGAACCATAGCCAAGTAAGACGTTGGGATAGGTCTATACCAACGGTTTTGCAAAAACCGTTGGTATAGATCTATACCAACAGTTTTGTAAACCATTGGTATAAGTAATATGAAAATATATACCAACGGTTATGGAACCGTTGTTATATGTATTTCAAAAAAAAACATTCGTTGGGATTTGATCCTAGGACCCCTAGTTCATCATTAAACGACTTAACCACTAACCTAACATGACTTTTGTGAACATAATTACATAAATATATGTGTATATTGTCATAATTATTTTAAATTTTGATTTATATAATGTTCTCAGTAAGAAGATATGATAAAAATTCTCAGGACCTATACCAACGGTTGTCAAAACCGTTAGTATAGACCTACCAACGGTTTTGACAACCGTTGTTATAGTTCTTGATTCTGGAATTTATTTTGGTTGGAGGTTGATTTTCAGGGGACCTATCCCAACGGTTTGGCCAAACCATTGGGATAGGTGGACACAAAGTGGAATTTTCCCAATGGTTTGGCCAAACTGTTGGGATAGGTATACCCTTTCCCAATAGTTTTGGCAAACCGTTGGGAAAAGTGGCCACAAAGTGGGATTTCCCAATGGTTTGGCCAAACCGTTGGGAAAAAGGACCTATACCAATGGTTTTAACAAACAGTTGGTATAGAAGTGTTGGGAAAAGTCAGTTTTCTGTTAGTGCAAGGTGATAAGAAAATATTTGATGTTTTTTGGAAAACATGGAAGATATAAAAGGGTATGAAGATCCTAAATATAATGAGACATTATATTAAATTGAGGCTATAATAATGTACCTTACACCATGTCATTAATAATTTTGACTTCAGTTGTAATAATCATATTAGTTAGTCCATGTTGCCTTGTAATTTTCTAAGGTAAATTCCTTTGCTGTTTGGGAAGTTGGTTCGAATAACTCCTCATCTCATTGCAGATTAATCATAAAACATCAACATATTTTTCCATTACTTTTTATTCATAAGAATTGTTTTATTTTTCTCTAAACATGTAACCAACTATTTTCCCCTTACTATAAAATCTATTATGTTTCTTTCTAAAGTTATCACATGTAG
Source organism: Viscum album (assembly GCA_963277665.1). NCBI lineage: Eukaryota > Viridiplantae > Streptophyta > Magnoliopsida > Santalales > Viscaceae > Viscum > Viscum album. The sequence goes on along the minus strand of OY728163.1, from coordinate 1,842,145,414 downwards.
GAAATCACATCCTTTTGTTCTTCACCTTTTCTACATTTTTCTCCCATGATTCTCATACAACCTCTTATTATCATGATTTCCCTTGAATATATACATCCTTGAGAAGTCATTTAATATCTTAACATCCCTTGAGATTATATACACATATGATGAAAATATCTAAGAGACTAATTCCCTCTAAATTATTAACATTAACCTATAAAATAAATAATCAATCATGAATTTCGATCTACATACATAATACAAAACATGTCTATCAATCTTTGTAAATTAATCCTCATACTCAAAAATATTTTCCTACTCATTTATTCTAATATTAAAGAACATACTTTCCATTTCATCCCTTTTATAATGAAAAAAATAATTTCAATAATATACCTCTTTAAGAGTTCCTCCTTCCATGTTATTTATATCATCTTAATATTTAGAATTTTGGGGTAGTTAACCTCATTAAATTGTTTCTCCCCTCATATTATAAATCACAATGTTGAATTTTTCCTTTTTAAAACTTCCCAATGTGAGAAATATATTCTCTAGAGACTTGATCAATTGTTTAACGAAAAATAGATTAGTTGTTCCACTGAATATTGTAGGTATTTTTCACATGCATTTGTCCAATATATTTACACCATAGAGTGGATCTATAGAAAACTCTATGAAGGTGATATTATTTATCAAAATGTAGGTCAACTTTCCTCATATATATTTGTTCTGATTATCCTAAAATCAATACTTATTGAATTTTTTAGGGGGTAAATTCTCTATTGACTATGGGTGTTGATATTGTTCTCATTACTCTAAATAGTGGAAATATTTATACAATGTCATACACATAGTTATCTCGTGATATTTAATTTTAAAATACAATTCCTAATTATTTTTATAGATTTATCCCAATAAATATTATTTGTTTCTCACAGTACTAGTACTATTTCAATTGGTGCCTCTAAATCTAGTCCATGAGGTTCCTACTAAACATTATGTGATACCAATTGTAATATACCAAACCCCTAAAACCAAGATCTGAAAGATTTATTTTATTATTGTTATAGAATAAAACAATTCCCATAGTATTCAAAGACTTATTAGTCTTGGAAGATTAGATACATATATATATATATATATATATTACATTTGTTACTATAATATATTGAATGAAAACATTATGTGGAAATTATTATCCCTTCCATCATATCCCTACAAATTACACATAATTAACCACTTGGTTTCTAGGTAAAATGACATAAAGGGTTCACTTATATGGTTATTAAAGAGTATCATATAGTGGAAGTTATCATAACATAAACATGTAATGACATATATGGAAGGAATAAGTAAATAACATGAATCCTTAAATAACTAAATAATATGGAATGTTTAATCCATAAAAATAAATGAAAACATATATAACAATAATCATTGGTGTCATAATGATGGAATGTATTATTTTGGGTATCAAAACATGTTTCCAAGGCCTTGTACCATGAACCCAAACTAAGGTAAGTGGATTCCTAAAACCAATGATTATAATTCATCTATATTAAGAAAAATAAACATAATTAATTTCTAATTGAATGTTTTAATAAACATATTTATTATATTCCAGAGGCATAAGTGATGAAATAGAGCATAATTTAAGGTAAGAGGATTCTTAAACCCAATTCCTTCTTTTTGGGTTGTATACTCTCCCACATTATTTATATTATGGATGTTCCTCTATTGCCCTTATATTTAACTTCCATAAATATTTACATTTTCTTTATAGGTATATACTTGTTTTTCATTATCGAGAGGCCTTTCAAGCCTATTAAAAAGATTTTTTTAAAAGGAATTTATTATTGAAAACATCTATTTTACACTTATTTATCTGGTTCTTCTTCAAATAAAAATTACCTTTTTATTCCAAATTATATTCTCCATTATAAATTTTTGAGCCCAAAATATTATTCCTTAATGTATGATTTATGACACCCTTATGAAACCCATTAATTTCCATGGGTATTTTCATGAATAAAATTATATATTCTCTTTCCATGTGGAATGAATGTTTGTGATAATTTTCTGAGGTGATGGGTGGGCCCATAATTATATATCCCTCAAATGAATTGGTTAATTTGGTTTATCTCATGAGGTTATGTGTATTATGTGTGATAAGGATGCTATTTTTTAAAAAAAATATGATTTTATTATTTAAGAACATATGTTATGTATGAACATGATGTTAGATTTGTTCACAACTATGTGTGGTTTTTGACCACTCTATTATAATGTTTTATTATTATGCATATAACGCATCCCATTCCTTTATAAAATGATCCCCCATGATTATGATGGTGATACAATGATTGTGATATGATGATGTTGATTATTCTCACCCTTGTACTACTAATTCATTTCCCTTATTCCTCCCAAGTTATTCCTCCTCAAATAGGTCTTTTAGCACACCCCTTTTTTGAGGTATTTCCTAAGGAGATTACATTTACAAATTAGAACATAAAGAAGAGTTATTTATAAAATGATTATGTATTATTATTTATAAGTGATGTTTGATCCTAATTTTCCCAAGATACTAAACCTGTGGATCCTAGATTATATCACTATTATTTTTTTATCTTAAAAGTTTTATAATACTCATATAAATAATAGTTATGTCACTATAAGAATGTAGTGTTACACTATATTGGACTATTCAATATCAATAAGAATATTGGGATAGTGTCATATCATCTAGATCTTTCTTCTTGCTATTGACACATGCATGATCTGTTCCATGTGTCTCAACTTCAGAGGTGTGTGATCGATACTTCACATGTCATTGTTTTATGCATATTGAGATGCTTATGAACATATCATATAAGGATAACTTGATGAGGATTATATAACAGGGTAATAAAGTCTTTTAAGGGAATATAGTTTCACTTTTCTGAGTGTTTTTGGGTCATATACTGAACTAGAAGGAGGCCTAGGAATGGGAGGATGATGTTTAGGCTCAATGGCCCTAGTTGTTTCAGAAAAAACTTTTATGGTACTTCTCAAGGATGAGAATTAATTATATTGGAATAGTCATAACATCTACGCTATGATTCAACGAAATAATGTAATTTTTTGAAATAATCATTTCCCTCTATATTCTTATTTATAAGGGGCTTAAGAGTATAGTTTTTTAAGTATAAGGGTTCAGGATTTGAAGTTGGATGAGTTGATAAAGTGTTTAACATTGGGTGGATGGAAATTAGCCTATGGATCACTGGTGGAACCCACTAGACATTAAATGGGGTTCTAGTAGGTCTGATGGATATATAATACCCCACTAAATAGCTTGTGGGGTTCCACTAACCTACCAGTGGACAAGGATAAATACAGGACATTTTTCTAGGCGCACTCTCTGCCTGGTGGTGCCACCCACCTGTTGGTGCTCCTAGCCAAAGGGTTTATTAATGGAACGCAATATGATTTATATCCATGTGATTTAACCCATTATTTAATATCTAAATCCAACCCCATTTCACCCATTTCTAATTAGATACCTCCCCTATCTATAAAATCTCTCCAATTCATGTCTATTTCCTCTCTACCCACTGACCAATCTAGAGAATCCAATAATAGTGAGATTTCTCGAGGTCTATGTCAAATCCTTATTCATCCTTGTTAGATGTGAATATATATATATATATTGGATATGTTTTTTTATATCATTATTTGATGATGAATCCCCTTTTTTTATAGAATAGTGGTGTATCTAGAAAGTTATTTTTATTCCTTAATTAAACCAAGATCTTCCTTTAACAATGATCATTCAACGGGTATGTTTTTATGAATTATCATACAAAATAACTTATTAATAGTGGTTTTATGGTACAATTTTAATATTTTTTGATTCCTCTATAAATTGGTGGAGGATTCAATGAACCAATGACAACCTCACTTGATTGGATATATAACTCTCATGAGTGGTAAAATTTCTAGGTATGTCTTTATAGAATGACCATAATGAAACCTTCCTTCTTGTTGAGTTTCTTTTATATTTAAATATTGATGATGGATTGATATTTTTAATATATAACTGAGGCACTATTATTAAATCCCCAAAAAATTCATCATTTGTTCTTTGAATAACAATAAATCTATTCAATTGGTGTCCCTTCTGTAAAAAAAGCTCATAAATGGATTCATTTATAGAAACTATAAGGTATGTGATTCTAAAATTAACTTCTTGACATGATTTAACTTAATTTTACATTCTAAAATTATTTCTTAATGAACTGAAACTTGAGTTAGACATCCATGACATGTGGTCCATTCTTTGTGGGTGTGTGAGTGTTCAGACTTTGATTCCTTGATGAACATTGATGTTCTTCATCAACAACCTTGATGTATGAGGTTCCTTACCATTTTAGGATATTTTAAACACTTTATTTCCATGGTATGATTCATGTTTTGACATTTTATTTTTTTATTTATTTATGGTGATCGTGTGTGGGTGTTGTCATTTTAATTTATCCAGATATGATCCTTGTTTCAATGAGAATTTCTAGAGTAGTGTGTTTCCATGATTAATAGTGATTGCATGCTTTATATGACGATGTTATGTTTCCCATGATTTCATGTTATGATTATCTTATAATTATCTATCTTTTTGGGTGTTATCATTCTTTTTTAGGTTGGTTCATTGTATCTATGACAGGTTGACCATCATGGTATGTTACCCTTAGAGGGAAAGCATGCACAGTGTTCAACCTTGACGATGATGGACCTGTACACATGGATGGAGCATGATATCATTATGGACATGATTGAAATAAATGCTAAAAGTATTTCAAGTAGTGTTTCTCAACTTAATAACTTGAGGATGCTGAGTAGTATGGTCATCTCAATGCATTTAAGATCTCAAGAGAAATGTTTCTAGCCATGTGGATGGTAATTTTTCATTTTTGATGACCTCCGATCATCTTTTTAGCATCAATCCATGGTAAGTATGGTCATGGGTTTTTGGTTTCTTTGTGGGAAAAAGACCACTCAATATATGATTTTATGTTTTTTATGTTTTATTTTTTTATCATGGAATATAACATTGATACATGTGAACTTTTTTTAAGGATGCATTGTTGATTTCCTACTAGGTTTTATTACTCACACCAAATATGAGAATTTCAATTCCCATGAAGAAACCATGTATTGAGATTTTGGAAATGAAAATGGGCCCATGGTGGATAGTTGAGCCAGGGATCATGGATCTAGGATTTGTTTCGGGATGTACTTTGGAGGATAACATTGTTTATTTATTTATGTACATACCTACACATTTAATCTAGTTTAGATTTCCACTTTAGGAGACCATTTATTGCATTGTTTGACATGTATTTCATTTATTATATTTATTTCAAAATGTTACACTAAGTTGTTATATTTATTCATTATCTCTAAATGGAAATCATATTGATGGAATAGTCTCCCCACTAAAGGCGTCCAGTCACTCTGTACTAGTTCGAAGCCTCTTACGTATAGTGTGGCATGCACGATGTCATATGAAACTCATGCTTTACCCTAATGGTTTAGGTCAGGTTGTAACATTATTAATATACAAAAAAAATATGTTTCATTAAAGATATTATAAAAATATAAAAAAGGTTTTCATTTCAGATTCATATATTTTATCTTCCACTAAACATTTATTGACCTATCGATTATTTCTTTTAAATATGTATTTATTTTATTACATTTAAAATTGGGTTTTAAAAAAAATTTCATACTTCCTTCTTGGAAATTATTTTTTGAGGGGCTAAAACATCATTTTTTATGAAAATGTTATTAAATGTTTTGTAAAATCTCTTTTTAAGTTTTTTCATCTATTTTAATATTTATATCAAAATTATATATATCTTACATAGTCATTATTAATGAATCACCCTCTAAATAACCTTATAAAATATTCCTTTTTAGTGATTGAGTTTTTGGTATACTCCAATCAATCTCTCGAGGCCATTTTATGTTACACCATTTTAAAATGTTATGAAACCAATTTTAGTTCCATGGGTTCTTCATGATGTTGTATATATGACTAATTTCATGTTGGAAACATTTATAAGGATTATTATTACGTTAAATATGGAGACCTATATTTCCCTCCAATGCATTGGTTGAAGGTTTATATCTCATGAGGTAATGATTTGTGGAAGAGAGTAATTGGAGACAAGATATGTGCAGAAGACTATGCATGGACATAATTTCATTTAATTTATGATCAAAAAAATTAAATGAAAAATTAATGTTAGGATATGATCACTCTATGATTATTTCATATTCTTATGATCATTACACATTCCTATTTTATATTCATATGTTGTTCTCCATGTTTCTTGATTATTTTATCATGATTCTTCGCTATTATGACTTGGTATATGTTTGTACATTTTGTATTACATATCATTGTATCATGAATTGTGTAAAAATGTTATTATTCCATGTTGTTTTAATCACATATTTATCCCATGCTATTTTTTAATATACTTATTCCCTAACCCTATAAGACTCATTTATAAGTTCTCCCTTACTAGTCATTTGAGTTGACCCCTTCATTTGTTTCCATTTTCCCTTGGGAATTATATGAAGGGTTATGTATATAAGGAAGTATAACATAGATATTTTTTGAGAACTTTATATCAATAAAGTGTAATAAGATTTGTATGAAGCCCATCTCCAAAGACACTAAACCTTTTGATTTCTAGGATTGTGTGAATATATTTAGATAAGATTTTTAACTAAGGTAAATATTATAAATTATATTCATGTTTAGTATGGGTTGTACCACTATCACTTTATATTCAATCATTATCTAAATCATGATATGTTGATGTATCTAAATGGTAGAATATATATTTAATAATTTTTTCATGGAATCTCTAAGGTGATTTCATTTTGGGAAACTTCATTAACCGATTCATGTGTCAAATATTATAGGTACATGATCATAAAAACTAAGAAATAGTAAAATCAATATGCATTAATAATATTACATGTAAAAATGCATATACCTAAAATTTAAAGTAAAAAAATTAGTTGGTTCTATGGAACCAAATCCAATAGTATCCCACTTATAATAGTGTTTACTCTTATCGTTTCTTAACTTGTTATCTCTAAAATAGTATTTAGGCTTCTATTAAGGTATGCCTTTAGTCATTGGGACTATCAAATTTAACATTGGTTATACTATTAACTATAACTTTTTATCCTTATTTAAAATATATCAAGAGAATATATTTTAAATATATATTAATATTATTTCTTTAACTTCATAAAACTCTATGATATATATGGATATTACATAATCTGAAACCATGATTAATTTTTGTATTCCCTATCTCATTGAATTATTATTATATTAATTATGATATCAAATAAAAATTATCATTATGGAAGACAGTTTTATATCCCATCATAACTAGATTATTATCCTCTCAATATACTAGTAACTTATCCTTGTATATATAGTACTTTAGGAATTATTTAACTACTTCTCAATATAGTTATTCTGAAATTTCAAGTACAAAGTATGGTATTAATGATAGAGCTAATTTCTGAAGCATTGGGGACTCTAATAATTCTTTATCTATTATCTTTTGTTCTAGGAAACATTTTATTAGAGATATGTGTACTATGTGAAATTGGAAACAACCCTATATTGGATTGTTTTATCCAATATATTTTCAATACATTCTCAGTGTATGTATGTTGACTAACTCCAAGTATATTCTTGGATCAATTTATTTAGATCTTTATCTCTAGAGTGTATGATACTTCACCCAAGCCTTTTATGTATAATAATTCATTTAAAATTGTATTAACTAACTATAATATTAAAATATCATTTATCATTAGTAATTTATTATTTAAATATTCCACTTAGAATACTATAGCACTCCTACTAATCATCTTTTGGAAACAATTCTCAAATTTTATTTTAATGAAAAAAAACTATCATATAGACTCATAAAAATTACCATTCCATGATATTGATAATTTATTCTATATATAAATGGATCTTTACAAATTACATACATAATTGGAATCCTCTAAATTCATAAAACTTTCTGTTTATTTCATACAAACATTTTCCTCATGTTTTCCATTAAGGGTAGTAGTTTTATCACACCTTAATTTTTTGTTTTTAAAAAAAATTATAATTATATTTTTTGAATGAAATTTATGATGATTTATAAATTTTAATGGATGTACAGTTTAAGAAAATTTTACATTTTTTCCATTCACTGTTAGGATATTGAGACATTTCTTCTGGAATGGTTAGTTCATGATTTGAATAATAATTCATGGTAATCATTTAAAAATATAATGTTATCACAAACTATGTTCATAATATCTTTACCTAGCAAGAAACATAATTATCAATTTTTGGATTATCATTTTATTGTTATTGAATATATAATATTGGAATCTGATTTATATTGTGTGGATTAATATGATTTAGTTCATGTTTTTATATGAAAAATGTATCTATAAAATATATTTCATGTTCATTTAATATTATTGTTATTATTATTGAATTATTAAATGAGATTGTTATTTTCATATGAATAAAGAAATATGATTTTCATTATTGTTTTAAGATAATAAATATGACAGTAAATAAAATTAACTGTGTGTGTCGACATTTCTAAAAAAATGAGGTTTTTTATTTATCTTTCCAATTTGAGATTTAAAATAAAAATATTAATATTGTTATCAAATTTATATGAAAAATAGTACTATCCCTTACCCCCACCCGCACCTTCTACATTCAATCTATTCATGTTTGGGATAGGGTGAGATCTATTTATTCTTCTTTACCAATTTCTCACTCTATGGAAATGTTAACCATATCATAGTGTTATATCTTGTTTATGAATTTTCTTCTTCTGTATTCTTACTTACTTGTAAATCCTCCTCCTTCACCTACACATGTATTCAATTAGGGTTTATATATAATTGGAGTTTATCCAACTCAATTAAGACCCCCAAATCTCATAGGTATTTTGTTTTCAAAGGATTTTGTACTCCTTTAATAATTCTATAGTATCATTATTTGGTGAATTTGTCATGTTTCCATGGATTTATAGTTATTGATTATATTCATTAAATTTTTTTTTAAAATATATGGGTTCTTAATCTTTATAAATTAAATTTATAACAAAAAAATCATATATTTATTATCTATGATAATTTTTTGAATGTTTTCTATGATAATTTTATAATTTTATTATTATTTAAAAGGGGGTTTTATTGAGTTTGTTTATAAAATTATTCTCACTCATTTCCTTGAACATATGGTGTTCATTTAAAGGTTAATGAGACCTATTAATGTTAAAATGGAATTTAAATTGAGGATTAAACTTATGGTTGAATTATAAAAAATTAATTATTTGTTTTACTATAATGTTTTTATTTTCATTTATGTTTTATATCTATTTAAAATATACATTAGTTTTATAGTTTCATTTCACACAAAGTTTTTATATAAATGAAAATTTTGATCTTTGTAATACCTATACCCAAATCATTGGGACCGATCGAACGTTCCACATGACCTCATGCACACCTCTACATACGCAAGAGAATTTAGACAATCAGTGAGGGTATAAAGCTTTCATGGGGTGGCTATACCCTTGGTAATAATAACCATACACAAAAAATAAAAATATATACATGAACCTTCTTAACATCACAATGAAAGAAAACATAAACATGATGCTATAAAAAATGTCATGTCATCCCATATAAATAATAAACCCTATAGTCCCCATTTTATCATGTCCAAAAGTATAAGAAGTACACTATGAAATAAATTAATATAAGTTTTTGTTTTATATTCTTGGATTTTTTCACTGTACCAAGTTTAATACCAAACTCCAAGACTCTTAGAAACCTTCAGCAAGTCCCTTTTCTTTCTCTAGAACCCACATAATAAAGTCTAGACAAGCACTTAGTTGCCTATATTGGGTTTGAGTATAAAAATAGTAGGCTATGACCAATTCATCCTTAATATATTTTTCATGTGCCATATTTTTATTATACTAATTCAAGTATTTTATTATTTATAAAGTCATTCTTTCATTAAATACACATTTTTTTATACATCAAATTATTTATTTTGGTTTTCATGGTTTTTTAGGTGTTTCCAATAAGATGCATAAATGGGGGAGGACCATAAAAAACATAAAAATATACATATTGTGTAATTTTTTAACACATAATTTGTAACTTTCCTAGGCAAGGTTCAGCTAGCCCGAGTACATTCCCTTATTTCCAAATAGGAACCACATGATGTGTACATCACTCCACATGTCATGTAAATCCTTCCAAAAGAGGTTGGTGGTTGATAAAGAGGATAAATTCTATTTCAAGTAGTTCTACATGTCATGTACTTCAACCAACTAACCAATAACGCTTCAAATTCAATTGGCAGGATAGCTATCCACCTACCGATTGAGAAAACGAGGCAAAAATGGTTGACCCAAGTACATGTTGTGTACTTTTGACTACACATCATGTTTTCTATTTTACTATAAATATAATCATATCCCTTTTAATTCATGGTTGTAAATTTTAGGGGGAGGTGTTGTCATTATACTGAGGGGATCTTCCCCTGATACCAGTTGTGTTTATTTTTCATTTATTTTCTATTTTAGTGTAATTCATTATTGTTTCCCTTCTCCTCTCATATTCATTCTAGTGATTGATTTTTTACTCAGTCCCCATATTATGACCATGGTTATAAGAGGTTAATGTTCTTGTGTGGGTGTTGTAATAAGATTATAGGTGTGATATAATAGAACTTCTAATTTATTTCTTTTATTGTTTTTTTCTTTATAATTCCTTTTATAGTAAAATTCATGATCGCACCAGTTACTTCATATCATACCTAGAATGATAAAACTAGAGAAAAATAAAGGTGTTTCAATAGGTGAATCCATGACCATTGGGTGAGTCGGTTTCTAGTATTTTAGGGGTATTTTTTAATTTTCATTTAAACATTCAATCACTAGACCAAGGGGTTTGAATTTAAATACACAATTACTAGTTATCAGACCATGAAACAATAATATTATTGAATTCCCATGTAAAAAATATTTAATAAATAGTTTTAATACAAAAGAATAACTTTTTCAGTTAACCCTAATCAAGTTGAAACTCCGAAAAATATTTTCACTATTATTATTTCTCTTCTTCCATTTTATACTATTTTTTTACAAATAATTTCACACTTTAATCCCATATTTATTTTTATTTTATAGACTATATAATCGATTGAACCTTTAAGACTTTCATCTAAGTTTTATTTTCCATTATTTCCCTGATGGATCAACCCCGATTACTTATTTTTATCCAGTAATATAGTTTAGAAGGGAATCTAATTTGAGACACCTCATGAGAGTCTTAGTCAAATTCTAGCACCATTTCTAGGGAGATTAAGAAAATAGAAGTGTGAGTCTGAGTCTAGGCTGGATTTCCAAATTTTATTTTTTTCCTTTCTTTGTTCATTTCATGGGATCCTCAAACTCACATCGCTATGGATACTTACTCAAATGGAGGTTGGTATAATTTTATAGGATGGGATTTATATATGTAAGATCTAGTGATTTCATACTCTATCTTGAAGATTATTATTCGTATATGGATAATGGTTTTCAGTTGGAGGACTACCCATGTACATCCTTCACCCCCAACCAATTATTCTCTTCTAGAACCATTTTTAGATAATGAAAACATTATTATCAATTATGGAATATTTTACCTCATGAATGTTGGAAAAATCTTAATGGTTTTGATGAATTGTAAATATGTCAGTTAAATGTTCTCATATAATTTATAATATGGATTATATGATTGAGTATGCAGTTGGTTGTTCTTATTTTTTTCAACTAAGGAAACATGTTATGATGTGGGACCCACTTTATGTGCATTAAAAAATTATGAATATGACTTTCGAAACATGGAATATGAATATGGTAACACATCAAGTCTAGTTCATAATGAATTTGAGAAATTATTTGTTTATAAATCCTTAATTTATTTCTTACCTTCTCTGGAGAAATCTTGCAACTATTTCAGGTTTTTAGTATTTCAGAGTAAAAAAACCCAACTAGGTGGAGAAAATACTAGATCACACCAAGGAACCAGTCCACATTTTGTATTTAATGGACATGGATAAATGTAACAGCAATATTAAACCCAAAACACCAAAATGAAAAGGAAATTTTCTAAAAGATTATGGTGTCGGTCATATGTAGTGGTTCGCAAAGTAAAATCCACATCCTTCTTTGGATTATAGGTAAGATTGAGCCAAAGACCTAAAAAAGGAACTTGCTGGGATGAAATTTATAAACAATCCATCTTTATCTATCTTTTATGTTTTTAATAAATACACAGTAGATACTTCTCTTTTATAAATCGTGCATATTTATTTCTTCATTTATTAGGAACAACTATTTAAATGTGAATAAAATGATATTGCACAATTTTTGTATCGTTATTCCTGGTCTATACCATTCTATTTAGTGTATATTATAATAGTACTTTATGTATAAATAAACATTGATTAAGTTAAAAAAACATGAATGAAACGTGTTCTGATCAAACTGTCGTTGGAGGGTATCTGAGCTATCACCAATTCAAATCCCCCCCCCACCATCCTTTGGTGCATGATTCATTATTTATTTCTGCATTTTTTATTAAATATAATTTTTGGTATTTTAAAAAAATAATTAAACTATTTCATAATAAAATAAAATCATTGGTGGGTTTGAATTGGATGGCAAGGTTGTTGCCCATAGTTCAAAAGACATGGGATCGAGTCCTTGTATCTACCTTAGTTCCATCCTTTTTCATTAAATTCAAACCACCCATTATGTATTTCATTTTACTTCAGTTTTATTTTATATATTATTTTAATTAATAATTTAAAACACTTTTAAACATAAGAAATCACTCGAGGGTGATGTAGGTTTATTGGAAGAATCGTAACCCAGGGTCCAAACGGCATGGGGTTGAATTCAACTAATCCCCTTAAATCATCCCAATATTAAATAATTAGAACAATACATTATGTATTATTCCTTTCACCATATATTATTTAAACTATTTTAAAAAAATAAAAGGATAGTAAAATTCTTATTACAACAAAATTTTCTACAGTGGTTGAGGGCGCGCACTCAAAATAGACCTATTTTCTAGAATCACACCATCGGAATGGGACCAAAGTTTATAGTTCCCTTTTCCAATTTTAAAAAACATGGATTTTATTCACTCTGAAAAATATTTTTTATAGATTTATTTTTGTTCTATTAAAATATATTTATAATTTTAAATAAAAATTAATAAAAACATTATTATAAAAAACTATATATTTTAAATAGTATAAAAAAGATACATGGTGTTTAATGTATCATACACATTGTGTTTCCTAGAGATAAAATTATGTATCACTAATATGACATGAACCCATTCCCTCTCCATTTTCCCCTTCACATCTAATATATGTCGTTCAACCCCCTATCAATCTCTCATTTTAGTGAAATTCATGCCCAAATTTCTTACTCATTTCGATCCTCACTCAAGGTAGGTTTCTCCTTGCCCTTAATTACATGGTTTATTTATCTATTTTATGAAATTTTCATATCATGGATGAATCATTCTAAAAACCTATAGTACACAGTCATACACAAAGAACACACGTCATGTACACTATGTACATGGCCACAATTTCTGAATTCTCCATTTGAAAACACACGGTGTGTGCGTTTAGTATGAACCACATACCAATGCCTATGCTCAGCATAGAAGACCCCATGCCACTGATCCCACATGGCTAGAATACCCATGTACCATAATAAGGGGTGTTTTATTGGTAAACACCATTTACCATTTTTTTAATGATGAAGTCGTGTCAAGGAACACAAGTAGCTACGCTACCCAAGTTCACACATACATCATGTTCTACTTCTATACATTGTGTTTTTTGATAATTCCAAACACCATCCCACTCGGTGTGTGTATTAAGAGAAAAAAAGGATACATCTTAAGCATACTACACATCTTGTACTCTAGACATACATGCCATGTAATTATATTTTATGATTTTCACTATTTTTATATCCTTTTCATTTTCTTTTCATTTGTCTTATTATTTTAATTCTATTCAGATCCTAGCTAAAGCATATCAATCATTGGGGAGGAGTCACTTTCCCTTTTCTGAGGATCAGATGTCTACTCCACACTAGGATCGAGTTGAGGCATCTGGGAGACTTCAGTGATAGACATTCCTCTTTCTCAGTCTTCATCATTATCGATTATCCCCCCATTATGTCTGACTACCCCCCACCCCATCCATATTTACCAGGGGACCCATTTTCACATATAATTACACTACTTTAGAACCATCTAAAGCCACTACAATGCCTTCAATACCATCCACACTATCAGATAACTCAACACCAGTAGGTGGTGCTCCACCATAGCCACCACCCATAGCTACATGACTCCATATAGACCCACATCTCATCTCTGATGAGTTCAATCCGGTGAGTGACCAATATTTTCGTTTATAAGATCATACATTATAGCTTCATGGTTGGTTTTTCAACATCAATGTTCCTGAGCAGCTGGGAATCTGGGATTAGATTCAGGAGATCCTCAGGTACACCAACCTCATTTCTATTCATCAAGACAATACTCCTACCTTTAGATATTTATTTTTTGGAGTTTTCTAAAACTTTTTAGTTTTATGGGTAAACATTTAGAGATCCACTCAATGACACAGTGACTGTTATATGATCTAGACTGGGTGTTAGATTTTTCATGCTGATGATGTCAGATTTTGGTCGACATTGTGGTTTCTATTCTCATCCATCCACCCCATCCCCCTATTTCCACCCTTACTCACCCTGACCACTTGGACATACCCTATGTGTGTTGGGATCTTACTAGACCTGATGTACAGTATGATACCACCCCATAAAATATCACCCTGATCATTTCCCCTACACTTCACTTCATCCACCAATGTTTCAGTACCATTATCCCCCCCCCCCTCACGCCATGGGGACAAGGGTGTTGTGTCCTTCCACAACATGGAGCTACTAAGTTGTATCATTTGGAAAATTTACCCAAATATCCCCTACTCTACCACATAATAATTTCATTCTATGTTCATCAGTCATTAGGGTAACCTAAACATTAGGTTCTAAGCCACCTGGTTGGTACACCATTTGTGATTTTTTGGTCCCTCTCTCTCACATGATCACTTAGGTTCTCCCCAATGGTTGGAATATCTCATTCTTATTCACATTATCTTAGTCTGAAAGTATTGTAACACATAGTTTCTCATGTAGGATCTCCCATCACCAGCTATGGAGAGAGAGGAACCACATTCCTCAATGGTTTTTACTGCTCTAATACCCCAACCACCACCACCTCCACTGGCATAAATTCATTCTCCACCCCATCTATCTTATTCCACCCTTCCCTCCTCCCCTACAATTCCATCTACTAGACTATCCAAAACCCAACCTCCTCTAGCACCCTCATCAAATTCTTTAGTTCATGCCCACCTTGATTCAATGGATCATCACCTCGATCTGTTGGAGGGTATGTTGGGTGTCCTTGTTTAGTTCATGGGCCTAGTCATTCCAATGGAACCTTCTCCACAACTAGATCCACATCCTTAATCCACTTCCACTAATGGGGACTGAGTATTCTATCCAAGACCACACAGTAGCATGAGGTCCACCACCATCAGATCCACTATTGCCTCCCCCTCTCTATAGGATCCCATAATATCAAAGAGTGCCTCTCATGAGGCCACTCAGTGACTATTTTTCACACATATTTATTTAATTATATATGTGTTTGTGTGTGTGTTATTTTTATTTTGATGAGATGGTTTTAACCCTTTAGAACACTTTTTCCAATTCCTTGACACACATAGGTACTTTATCATGTCATGGGCATCAGTTTTCAACTTCTATACAATTTTTGAGCTCTTCAAGTGGGTATTATTATTTTTTCCTTCATATTCATTCACTTTCATTGGATTACATCTTATATAACTCTCCCTCACCTTGGACCAGTTGTGTCTTTACACATCCTCTTCTATTACTTCATGTTTTACTTGGAGGACCATGTGCGATATTATGTGTTGGTGGGAGTATCTTAACTACACTAGTCTTTTCCCTTTAACTAATCTAAAAAAATCATTAATAAGATTAAATATTTTAAAATGCATAAAATTTTAGATTAATTATAATTATAAATAATATATATATATATAAGGTAATTTTAAAAGAAACATACTTCTTTTAATTTTAATGAATTTCATATTGATTTTTTATATAGTTTTATTTTTTTAAAGAATTCTTGTCCATTATCATTTATTAAACTGGCCATTTATTTTCATTTTATGGCCTAATTAAGCCATTTTTATCCTCATTATCATGGGGTATTCTAATAACTATTTTAATATTCTTCTTTATACCCCTTTTTTTTGATATATTCTTTGTATATGCATAACTATTAGAACCTGCAAATTTTTCATTTCAAAACATTAATATTTTGAATCACATTAAAACAAATGAGTGATTTATAGGATATTTCCCACCCCTTCTTACTTTGAGGCCAACTATAAATCTTATCTACGTGAGACCCATAGAAAACATTAACTTCCTTGATATGAAGCCACAATAAAATCGTATTTATCTTTCCTACCCTACTTCTTTGATAATACTGCATGATTACTCATTTGATCTATAAAGAGTGGGTTTAGAGACTCATGGTGTATTTTTGTGAGTGTCTATGAAATTAAGTTTATGGTATAGTTCCTCTTTTTAATTTGGGAAAAATGGTTCCAAAACCAACATTCCTTATATTCCTTAGTGGTCCCTCTTGTTAAAAAGTAAAAAGAGGACCAAATTCATTGATTGAACTCATAGATGGTTTATGAACCCATATAAGAAATGAAATAGAATAGTGATGGTGACCTTTTAGTGAAATTTATAGGAATAATTTTCAATCAAAATTTCCATTGAATACCATTCTTTATTCAAACTAGGCCTTTGGTCCCTTTGAAAAATAAATAATGACTGATAGGCATGATATCCCTTGGAGGATATGGCCTACCTTACCGGCTAATGTGTGTGGTGTGTGTCTGTTTAATGTAATTGTACCCCTAAGAACCTAATATATAATATTTAAGAATTAATCCACTTTTTTAAGCCTCTGGTATTATTTTTAAATCATTACATACCTACCCTTATTCTCATAATCATCATATCCTTATTGAAAGTCCTCGTGATTTTTGTGATTTAATTTCATAGTGTAAAATTAGATTACATTAAATTTTATGGAAAGATTGTATATACATGATATTGTATATAACATTAATTAAATAATATTGATTTATGAGTGAATCATCATTCTTGTGAGGTAAAAAATCAAGTGGAAATATTATTCATGAAAATTTGAAAAATGTAATTCAAAGAGGATGAATGTATTTAATTAAATCATATATGAGGCATGGTTAGAATATCTTTGAAATAAGAATATTTTATTCCATTTTAAAATCCATTGTTAGAACTATAATATTTATAAGTGTAGTTAATTGAATGATAACCTTTTTAGAGTATGGATTATTTTAATTCAATGATGATATTTTTCTTGAGGGAAAGAAAATGACTATATGTGGGAAAGTTTGATGTGCTCAATTTGTGCATAATAATTCAAGAATTTTATTAGTTATAAAGTCATTATTTCACCACATACTTTTTTTATGGATCAAATGATTTATTTTAGTGTTCATGTTGATTTTTTATGAGTTTCTTGTCAAATAAAAAAATCATGGATAACGAGAACAAAAATAAAAATATACACGATTTGTAATATATAAAAAAACATTGTCTACCTTTCCCAGACATAACTCAGACAGCCCGAGTATATGCCCATGTTGTAAACCCAAAACCAAACGATGTTTAAATCACTCTACATGCTATGTATGTATTTATAGAAGTGGTTGGTTGCTGATTTAGAGGATACACACCATGTTTGGTGGTGCTACATGTTGTGTACTTCTACCAACCATCCATTGATGCATTAGATTCAATGGGTGGTATACCTATCAACCTACCGGTAGAAAGAAATTGGAATTTTTTTTTAAAAAGTACATTCCATGTACTTATTATTACATGTAGTTTAGTCTATTTTACTATAAATGTGAAGGAATCCCTCTAAATTCATGGTTTTACATTGATGGGGAGGTGTTGTTTCTCTATTGACATGATATTCCACTAATTATTGTTGTGTTTCTTATTTATTTTCCTTTTTTTAGTGTAATTCATCCCCATTACCATTCTCCTATCATATACATGGTAGGTAATAAATTTTTCCTCAATATTCACACTATGACCATGGTCATAAAAGGCTAGTTTTCTTATATTGGAGTTGTAATATGATTATGGGTGTAGTGTAGTATAACTTTTAATGTGTTTCTATTAATGTGATTTTAATTTATAATTCATTAAATGGTAATATTTATAATCAAACTTGTTGTGTAATATCAGAACAAGAATGATACAAGTGAGGAAAACATAAGGAGTTTTAATATGAAAATCCATAACCAAGTGAGCCTGTTTCCATTATTTTAGGGGTATTATTTTAATTTATATTTTAACATTAAATAATTGAACCAAGGTAATGTTATTTAAATACAAAATTACCTATTATTAGACAATGAAATAGTAATATAATTGAATCCCCATGGAAAAAAATATTACAAAAATAATTTTAATATAATGAATAACTTTTTCAATAAAACCTAATCAAGTTACAACCCTCACATGTATTTTCTCTATTATTCTTTCTCTTCTTTTGTTTTTGACTATTTTTCAAAAATAATTTCAATATTTATCCCCTTATTCAATTTGATTTAATTTAATGGATAGTTATCTAAACCTCATCAAAATACATCTTCCTTTTCTTTTCCATTCTTTCCCTATGAGATCAAACCTAACTACCGCTAGCTACCACATTTTTTGGTTTTGAATTGAATCTAATTTTTCATTCCCTACAATGAGATCGGTCAAATTTCACATGAATATATAGTTTTATGTTTTTATAGAACGGTAAATGTATATTCAATCATATAATTAATTTTATACCCAAAAAACATGTTGTAACAAAGATACCAAAACCCCTGGTTATACCATATCTGGTTCCATACTGAAAGAATTCCATTATTATTCATCGTTTGTCATAGATCAATATATGTGACTCAGTCCAACTTTAAAGAAAATGCATCTTCTACATTTAAGGAATAATTCCAAACTCATTCCCCATGGATACTTTCTTTTTACCGATGGTACACACACTTGGAATGCCTAAATAAATAGAACTCTACACATATGTCATGATATCCCCCATCGTCACATCATACCAAGATATAGAACCTATTATAGTAGTTTAAAACCTTCTCTCTAATGGGATAATCACATGAAAAATGCTAGAATTAGCTATCCTATGTCTAGAGCCACAATAAATATGTAGTGACATCTATGCTCCCCCTCTAAGGAGCTTCCTAAACCCATCAAGGCCACCAGTTTACCTGATCACTAAAACATAGAATCCACTATCCATGTACAAATATATATTTAAGTAATAACATATAGAGAATCAATATATATAAAATTATTAAATAGGTTATTAATGCACAAGTGAGAGAATATCAAACATTACCTGACCTTGAAATAACCACATATATATAACATGTGTCATAGAAAGTAAAACACAAGACATAACATGTAATGGAATCACAACCACCCGCACATTCCTAACATAACTCGTCATGGAAGGGTCTATACTCTAGGTACATGAAAAATCCATGAATGATAAAAAAACTACATACAAGAGCCTAAGATGATAATTACTTCTTACATTTATTGTGTTGATGCCAAAATCCAAGATCTTTCAGGGATTTATACCCATATTATGTACCTACACAAACATTTACTATAACAAAAACCAATCCATTATCATATATTCTATATAATTGGGATTCAAGGAAGATATCTTTCTAATATATTTAATCCATATCAACATTCCAAAAATATATACACTATCAATAGTAGATCTTGTCTCTCTCAAGAGGAAGATGAAAATTCTCTATATTAGATATTTATCCAACAAAAACTAAGTATAATTCATTAGATAAAAATAGAATCAATGGATATTTTTAGAATATCATGGATTTAAGTTTTATCTCAAGGGAAAAGTACGGTGTTTAGAATAGACATGAGGAATGGAGGGAAAAAACCTCTTACCTTAAATCTACATGAATAAATTATTTAGATCTATGAGATTTAGAGTAAAAAGGGAGATAAAATTCCATGAATCCCCACTAAATACCCTATGATTTAGATTCCAAGTTTTAGGAGAATTAATGAGGAGTTTCATTGTGGTTTCAGTTTTAAATTATAATCTTTGTATTAATTAAAACTCTTTTCATGGTTTGGTCACATGGTTTACATAACCACACACTAACCTTGTTAGGGACTCTATCTCTTCTAATAACTTGCATAAATTGTCCACACAGTTTAGTAAATTGTATGCTAACCATGTATTTGTCCATTTCCCCAAGTCATTTTGTTTCTTGGAAATTTCACACGATTATATTAAACTGTGTTCTACCCTATATCCTTCTCTAATCAAGCCTCAAAATTTCCTTAGGAAAATATCATGGTTTCCCCAAACTATACACCAACTATGATCCCCCTTAATGTCTAATTAAAACTTCTAATACCAACTATAAACTTATATGACATCACCCAATAAATGAATAACTTAGAAAACTTAAATAAGGGATGAAATTAAGGTGTATAGTACCTGAAAAACTCTAGGACCATACAACCTCACCCTCTATGGACTTCACATTCTCCAAAAGTGTTTCTAGAACTATTTCTCAAAAAACATTTTCAATTGAGATTATAAATCAAATTATTTCTCCCAAATATCTTCTTGTATATATCAATTCTACCATAAGACATTAATAAGTGGATGAGATACTTATAAGTAGGGATACAATGGATATCATTAATGGGTTTTATGATACAAAATAGTGGAAGGTGTAATCATTGTGGGATAAAAATTTAGTGGTGTTTACAAACATGTTTTAACATAGAATAGGTGAAAAGTCTTGCTAAAATTCATTGAGAATATATTGTAACACTTACAAAAAGATGTTTTATTGGGATAAAATTGAGGTTATATGATATGGGTTTAGTAAGAAAAGTTATATAGTGGGGAGTGCTCCCTTGGTCATTAGATGGAGACACCCTCATTGTGACTGGATCATAGAAATGTATATAGTTTCATTTATAGAAGCTATTAAAGGGATTTTGGTGATGTTTTTACTAATTCTCATGTGAGTGTGGGATGACCCCATCTAATCCATTATATTGGAGATAAAGGGGGCATGGGTTATGGTTTTTTGGAGATTCTCATGTGAGGAGACTACATTGAAACTTCTATGGTGGGGAGTAACATTTCAATCATGTGTATTTGAACCTTATACAGGAAGGGTCTTAGGAATGTGGAATTGTCCATGGAATGTTCATGGGGGAATTGAGGTATCATTGAGGAACTCATGATGTGTGTAAACATATGTCATTGAGAATTCCAAATAGTAAATAATATGTGGTAGTGGATCGAGATGGAGAATTGGCATCCAGGTTGGATGAAATTTAATGTGATTATAAGGTACTTATTTTAGAGACATGTTAATGTGTATTGTGTGATATGATGTTTGTTTGTATAATCTTGAGATTTAAAATTTGATCCTTTCTAGGAATATCATCTTGAATCTAGTGAGTATGGTTGGGTGAATTAAGGATGCCTCTAGGCACGATATCATCATAATCGAGTCAGTTATTGATGCATCAATAATCATAGTTTATTTTTTTCAAAGGATGTTGATCAAGAATTTATATAAATGGTGAATTTAGTAGGTTTTAATGCATAATGATCCAAACCACATCTGTTGTGTATTCATGGATATACCAAATACATTTTCGTAATGTGATCACGATTTTCAATGAAAAGACTATGTATTCATAGTTTTTTCATGGAATATGGTTATAAATACATCCTAAATTTGGAAATTTACATCATGGTCATATAATTTAATTTTAATTAGTGTTATTTGGGCTTTAGGGTTGTAATTTGGGAACCGTAGTGGGTGCTTTATTAGAGAATTACTTCAAGGTTTTCTAATCTTTTTTGGTAGCAAAGAAACCTATAAATTAGTATTCTTGGTTTTATGTTGAATATTATGGTGACAAGAACTATAGTAATTTTAGGTGTTTGGATGTTGACCCTACCATTTAAAGAATATAGAGGTTTAATAAATCAAAAACTCATTATTTCATTAAGGATTGATGGTGTTGTATTGGGTTTTAAAGGGTATAGTGATAAAAATTTAAGGTTGTTTCTTAGTGGAGTTTAAGTAATTCAAAATTGAATAAGGATGATCAAAAGTGGAGTGGAGACTGATATTTGTTAGGGGAGGAAGATGTATTTCCATTAGGGCTTCTCAAGGATAATAAGTAATATGTTATAGAGTTTTTAGTTCCTCGTGTTTAACAAGGACTTTTGTTTTCAAAAATATTTTGAGATTTTGAAACGGCGGACACGTCATAATATTAGTTGAAACTCATAATGATTTTTTGAGTGTATGAGGACCTCAATAGAAATGTTTTTTCATGGAATTAGTCTTGGATGGTTATCATAATCTATAGGGAGAATCATGGAGTAGCCAAGGTGGCTATTGTGAAAGGCATTAAACCAGTAACTCAATGGTGGGATTTTAATATGGGGTAAGAAATAAATTTCCCCTAAAAAATTTCAAGGACATAGATCCCTCTTTCCCATTAGTTAAATTTCTATAGCCTCTAAAAACCCACTCCCATCATCTCATCATCCCACCTTGTGTTGGGGTGGGTATCGATGAATCTATTTATTGATGTATAGTTAGTATCACCTTCCCCCATCCTTCATTAATATCATTTTCATTAACTAATAATTTTGAATTTATTATTATTTTATTCATTTATAAATCCATCATATCATGGTTGAATTTGTTGATTCTCATTGGTATTTTATTCATCCATTATTGTGGATTTCCTTGGGTGGTGTTTGTCAGCTAGGTCTTGGGGTTTCATTATGGCATGACTTCTTGTTTTTTTTCATGTTTTTCATTATGTTGGTATTAAATTAACCATAAATATGGTGTCTCATATTCGGGGTTTGATCTAGAGTATTTTTTTTAGAACACCATTGGAGTATATAAAGTGGTTGGATTTTTTTAGTGTTGTGAGTGCCTTCAGTTGGTTTTTTATTGCCTATTATTCTCTTGATTTTTTTTCTAAATCAATTATAATGGTTTGTATGTGATTTTTTAAGATGTTGTGGTGTGTATTTATAGTTGAGAGTTTGAAATAGGAATATTATATCCTTTATATTACTCAACTAATCTTTGAAATGTTTTAATAGCATTGAATTAAAGTGTAAAGTTTCACGAGTATCATTGGTGGTCCTGTGATTTTCCCTCAATGTTTATTCCATTACATTACTTATTTTCCTTGTTCAGGTGCATCTACACATTGGATGCATGACCTAAAATTAATATAAACTTCTTTGATACCATTTCAATTCCATAGATGTTTTTTTGACCTAAAATTTCATTTTTAATTTGTGATAAGACCTTGTATGGGATTTAATGTATTGATTTAGTGATATAACTTGTGCCTCGGAGTTGGTTTAATTAATCATGGGTAGTTAGGAAATCCCATTATGATGTAGTGTTTATTATAGAAAGTTGGATTCTTATGATTATCTATATGTCCTCTTGTTGTTTATGGACATGAAATATTTAAATGGAAATCAGAATGAAGCAAAAATGGTAAACTGGGATTGAATTTTATATTTATTTTTATTATTTTTAGTTTTCAATGATGGAATGATGTGATCGTTGGTAATGGTTATGACTATATATTTCCTTGGAGGACCTCTATGGATTCTTCATGAATGTTATTATCATGGAATTTTATGAAATTTCCTGGGATTCCATCAGGGGATTCATGTGAATGTCGGTGTGTCAAGGAAAATTCGGATTCAATAAAGTCCAATGCTATGGAATTCCTTGAGAAACCTAGTGGGTCTATATAGAATCATTACTTCATGTTCCATGGAGTGGATCACCTTGGGTTTGGGTGATGTATAAATTTTTTTAATTCCATCGATTAATTTCATAGACCCTTGAAGAGTACCCTTTTTTAATATCATAGGATGAGGTCCCTGGATTTGGATTAATTTTAATTGGTGTGTATTTCCAAGGGTGGGGTCATCAGATTATAGTAGATCCTTACCTCTTATTGTTAATGGTCTTCCCATGAGGTAAGACATGATAAATGGGCGTCTAATGGAATTTCTAGAAGGGATTTCCTGATTGAGCCTCATAGATTCCTTTTGGTTACTAGATTGTTGTTTCGTCAAAGATTCACTTGGGAACAAGATAATTCTACGTTACTTAATGTGTGTTCAGTGATAGGAATATTCAAAAGTAAGTCATTTCAACCTAGTTTCTCTCTAGGATACCTAAGGCTCAACTTAGTTAATATTATTTCAATAGATTTTTTTTATTATTACATTGTATTTATATATATTTCTCACTATTATGATTTACCATTATAGATTAGTTATTAAAATTATTTCATTTGTGGAGTCTTTATGAGATATACTCAAACCATTCTTGGAATTACAAGGCACATGGTTACCTGATATAATTTTATTTAGTCCTAGTATACATGTTTAGGTCATGGAACTATGTTTTTTATTCATAGATGTTTGTCTAGTTTAGAAATGTGGAGCTTGAATATGGGATAAAGATCAAGACTTCCATGGGTTGTGAAATAATTGAGTCCTTGACTTTTATTTATTTTGGGGATGTTAGACTTAGTGATTGTAATTTATTTACCTTCTTATTTTTTATGTAGCATCGTAATGATATCACATGGTATGTAACATGGTATGTTAGAACCTACATATTTTATTAGGATGTTATGTGTGTATAATTTCATTTATTTTTGTTTTATTAGACTCTAACCAGACTGTATAGTATTCCCAATGTACCTCCTATTGAACCACTCTTCAAGAAAACCTCCTCTTTTATACAGGGAGGTAGTTTTGGGGCCTTGTGGAATAATTGATTGGGGAACTATTTTAGTGGCCCTTAGGTGGGATTATAATGAGATATTCTTTATCCATTCGAAAATGTGATCTATAAAAAGACAAATAACTTGGTCAATGTTTTTTGGTGAAACCATAAATATTTGAAATCTATAGCAGAACCCAAGGATGTGATGAGGAAAAAGAATCCCAGTAGTTTTTGTATTATATTACTGAAATTTCAAAGCATAAATTCTTATAAGGGGATTGAATGTGACACCCCAAGATTTAGAATATTTATTTGTTAATTAATTCAAAGTGATTGATATGTTTATTTATAGGAAACATTAATCATAAACAAAAAATATATATATATAATTAAACATTGTTATTAAATGTGATAGTTCATTCTTTTTCATTTGATTGGTGGGAATGAATATGAAAATGTAAATTTAGAAAAAAAATTATAAAGGGTTCCATTAATGAAAATAATTTATTAATGTTTAGGAAATATTATTAAACTTTAAATATTTAAATTAATGTAATTTTATGAAAAATGATTTATTGTTTCAAGGTATTTTTTTTCATATATATTATGAATTTTGATAAATAATGATTTAATATAACCAATTATCCATCTGTTTGTGGATGACATGTTGTACTTAATTTCAACAGGGTTCCCAAATCGTTCATTAACCCTTTCCAAAATTGGGATGTGAAGAATGATTCTATATCAAATATGATTCTTAATGGAGGTAAATGTAGTCATAAAATCGTCCATATATAGAGTTTTTTTAACTTATCAATGGAAATCTTATCTTGAATCAGTAATAAATGATACACTTCCATTAGCTTATAAACTATCACCCAGACAATTTCACTACTCCTTGGGGTCCTACGTAACCCCATAACAAATTCCATCATCACATTATCCTACTTATATATAGGCACCAATAGTGGATAATGAAAACTACTAGGATACTTATGCTTAACCATTATCCTCAAGCAGGTAATTCATCACAAAATAAGATCGGTGATGTCTATCTTCATATTCGGACACCAAAACTATCATTGAATGTCATGGTACATCTTACTCAAGAATATATGTATATCCCATTTTGAATAATAAGTGTATCTCATCAAATACTCCTTAAAATAAGCTATCACTACTACCCTTTCATGAATATAGATCATGTTGTCATCATCTACAGAATATCCTAGAATAAAATCATTCCCCACCAAGTTCTTATCCATCACAATGCACTTGATATTTAGCTCTTAGATGGAATTTACCTAGTCCACTAAAGAAGACTTTATTACTAATGGAACACATGTACTAACTCCATAATCCTTGGATTCATCTTCCATTCACTTAGAAATCAAACTCATCATATTTCATTCCTCTTGTAAAGGCCACTCTCCAAGATATTATGTCTTTGGTTATTTTTGGTAGAGATCATTTGTAGTGGAATTACCATTCCCAAGGTAATAGGCCATCCCATAGTTAAATTCAAATAGATACTCCACCTAATACCTCTGACTCAAATTTAGATCATGAAAAGATAAAATTTATCGCATGATCGGGTAGCTTATATAGACAATAAAACTATCATTGAATAGATAATATCTCCAACACTTTATAGAATAGACCACAAAATATGACTCTAAGTATTGTGTCTAGAATTATACTCATGGGGTTGTAGCTGACAAGACCCATATGAAACTACTTTATCCCTATATATCAAAAAATTAACCAACCAAACACCTAATGAGTCATAGTACATTGTATATCCAATCCCATGCTCTGAGAGATTCAAAACTAGAGTAGTGATCAATATCCTATTTTGATCTAGGAAGGATTCTCTATATTTTTAAGACCATTAAATATTCACCCCCTTTTTTACCATCTCAATTATCTACATTTCTAAATTGGAGAAGTCATGGATTAAATGTTTGTAGTACCCCACAGTCCCTGGGAAACTCATGATCACAAACATATTAGTCTGGCGTTCCCAAGGCATCATAGCCTCTATGTTCTCTAGGTCCATTGAAATCCCCACCTCATAAATTATATGACCAAGGAATATTACCACTTAAATCCCAAAGTATCACTTTTTCAATTTTTCATAAATTCGATGTGCTTGAAGTTTACTAAATATAATCTCAAGGTGCCTAGAATGGATATCTGAAGACTTTGAATATATTAGGAAATCAAACACAAATCAAATGAAGAAATATTTAAGTTATTAAGGGATGATCCTATTAATGAGGGCCATGAAAAATAGTATAGTTTTTTTTACCCAAAATTTACACTTATACTATAAGGCCTCGGCCTTTAACATTACTCAATCTTGAGATAAACCAATAATTTGACTTTAATTCACATCAAGGATTTTTTAGGTTCAGAGATTTTGAGGATTAGGTCATAACTTATACAGAACATCTTGAATATTAAAAGTAGACACTTATACTCACTATCCATTTTTTTAAAATAAAAACTCTTTAAAAAGAAACATGACATCGTTTCATGTTTTAACAACATAACTTTTCCTTCATCCCATGCTTGACTCTATTCTTCTTTATCTCCTGTGAAAAAAATTTCAAAACTTAGGATGAGAATAAAAATATTAGTAAGGGATACATAATCAAAGAAAACTATTAATCTTGGGATAACATGAAAACCATGAATACTTTATCATAAATTAATACTTTTCACCTTTAAGAAGTAGTAAAAACACTTCACTTAATATAAGATCATCGCATACCCTTTTTATAACCCAAATAATACCATAAATCCCATATAAAAAAACATATAGCATTTAGAGGTAACTTTGGACAAAAACATACTTAAATGGAATAACAATATGTTTGAATTCCACACAAATCACTAAATGGAATAGCCATACGGCCAGCTTCTATACATATCACTAAATGGAGTATTAATACGTCCGACTTCCATACCCAATGCATTTGAGGTTATAACGTAACCACCTATCCTTGGTTTATCATCGAACAATAAATTATTATTTTTATCACATAACCACGCATAATAGGTTTATCATGTAACCACCCATCAAATGTCCAAGTACCTTTATAAAATTATAACACATAAAATATTGCAAATATCAACATTTAAATAATAAAATTTCATTTTCAATAAAAAGAAATCATTTAACGATATTAAAACACTCATTCCATTTCAAAAACCCTTTTCAATATGAAATCATCCAAAAAGGGAATAGGGTATTTCTTTTCCTTTTAAAAAATTTTAAGGCTTATAGAGGAAACCAAATATCCAATTACGATTATAGCAGTAGAGTGGTCATTGTCACTGCATACATTAAAAACATTCCTTTTGTTGTTTCGTAAAATGATTCAAAGAAAAAAGATTCCCTTTTAATGAAATAAAATGAAAAGGGGTTTTATTAAAAATCCTATAAAAGAAAGAGGTGTATATTACCAAATTATGTCTCAATGAATGGAGATTGAGACAAAGTCCCTTAAAAATATTGTATCATTAGATTAAGGATAAATCAATGACATAATTATGAGTGAAAAATATAAATACACCCAATATAATTGAATATTAATTGTAAAACAATCAGAGGTAATTCACACATATTCTTGTAAAAAATAAACCATTTACATGGATATTTAACTCAATGAATATATAATGAGCTAACATTCCCCATACAAAATTTGTATAAATGACGTAAGAATTTATAAATGGGTGATTATGTGTTGAAAAAGTATATACACAAAAAGGGAAATGGAAATTAAAATATTAATAAATAAACTATTGTTACACACATGATATTGGAATTATATAATCATTGAAGTATGCATAAAACCTAAGGAGTCGAAATTGAGTTTAGAAATTCCCTTACGAAAATTCGTTAGCCTAACGGCATCACATGAAAACTTAGTAAATGAGTTGATGAGAGAAAAAATGGTATCTCGTCACTTTGATATAAAATTTACAATAATAAGTATATAGAATAACATATCCCAAAATAAAAAAAAATTAAAAGACATAATATAAAATAAGTTTTGACTAAAAGAGGAGGGAAAAAGTTTCCCTTACCTTGAGTCTGACTTATCTCATTTGTTCTTTATATTACTCAATAATAAACTTAAGTTAATTTATACTTTCTTCAGAACCTTTTTCAATTTTATTATTCCTTTTATATCACTTATGACCACATTATAAACATTACATAGTAATTTAAGTTAATATCGGTCATTTTGTTGATATTGGATACTTGAGTAAAAAATGAACTTATGACAACCCTGCTTTTCATTACACAATTAAACATAATTTATTACATAAATTTCACTTTATACAACATATAATATCGAGAGTTATAGTGTCTTTGGGGATTAAGATCATTACATAAAAAATTCAAACATCAAATACAACATTTTTATTGAAAACATCCTTTACATGACCACTACATTCCCTCATACTTAGCATTGCATGGGTTAACCTGAGGAAATGCATAAGAAAAGGGTGAGCTATAAAGCCAAATAAGGGAAAAATCATGGAATAACAAGAGGAATACATTACATGTTAGACAATAGGCATATCAATAGATCACAAGAGAATAATAAACATAACGTCATGATAAAGCATGATAATTCTAACATGGAATTGTGGTAATAACATTTAACATGGAATTAGAATGTTCCAAGGCTCATTGCACATGGAGAATGAGTAAACCCTCATTGCACATGAAACATTAGTAAACCCTCATTGTGCTTGAATTAGAAAGATTAAACACTCATTTCACATGACGTATCATGATACTATACTTTACCCAATGCATTAGAGTGCTATAAGGGCACACCCTTCTTAAACATTTCATTTCATGCATAAGTGTGCCACATGGATCATATAACATGGATTCATAAAACATAATAATTTATTCCATGATAAAGGAATTTTGAATTCATACATGAAACTTTAAAATCAATAATTAAATGTTCATAAAGTTGAATACCCTTGATAGAGAAATGGGCATGGTATTCACTACATAGTGACATTGTCTTGGAAAATCGGTGCAATTTCGGCAGCATAACGGCGTGATGTAAGAATTCATAAAAATGATTGATGAGAGAGAAATGTGTGTCTAATCATATATACATAAAATGGACAGTAATGGGGTCATATATATACATGTCCCAACAATTTTAATGGAATTTAGATTCATGATACAAAAGAATTTCTTGAATGTATGTGAGGAGAGATAAATTCCTTTCAGAATTTCAGCATAGTAACGGGTGTACATGGTAGGCATTTATTGAGAGAGAAAGGGGTATCTCATAATTAAAAAATAAATAGGTAAGTATGGGGGAGGTGAAAAACCATACCCCCAACATTTATAATTGAAATTAAAAGGGCATAACAACATTAAGAAAATTGGAAAAATGAGAAAAGAAGAAAAACCCTTACTTGGAAGTGTGCTTCCAAAGGCTTGAGAGTGGCTTGAGAGAGGCTTATTGGGAGCTTGGGGAACTATGGGAGTATTCTAGATATAGGAGGGAAGAGGTAGGACGAACTCCAAAGGCTTTGAGTGAGGAGGAAGTGGGAGCTTGGGTGGGTTTATATAGGAAAGGAGAGGGAATTGTTTATTATTTAGGTTTGGGACACCTCACATTAAACTAATCAAAACCCCAAACAAGCCCATGGTTTATGCCCATGGTTTTTGCCAAAAGGGATTGGAAAACAATATTTTATAATTCCAAAGTATGAACTTCTTAAAATAATGGGGTTGCTTATGTGGAGGTGAGTCACACTCCCAAGGAAAACAATTTAAAAAGAAAAAATGTTTAATAAGTCATGAAGGGTCCACTAAAGCTTTGTAAAATAAATCAAACAAACCCAAAATCACATTATTTTAATGGTAAAACATATATTTTCCGAACATAAAGTTTATAGTATTTTATTACATCACTATTGAGTCATCATGATGTCATAAAACACATTATATATTTAAACAGTATTTAATTTTTACCCAAAAATTTGACTAACTCAAAAAATTATAAAAAATTCACCATTGGATAATTTAGACATCCTGATACCAGAAATAATATTCATTTTATCTAAATAATTTTCTAAGTATGTTAAAAACCGAAATTTATCTAAAATTAATGGGTTTTGACAAAAATGGCTTTCAAACCTAAATAAAAATTACATTTGCATTCATAAAACTATACGATCATTTATATTTAATAAAAAAAATTAATAATAATAATAATATTTTATTAAAATATTATTTAATTAAAAAATACATTAATTTATCAAAATATATTTCTTAGTTGAACATTAACTAAAACTACTATTTGTGCTTTAAAAACTATTTACAAGGTAACAATAATAAAATGAAAGTATATTCATTATTATATATGAAAATAATGTACATAACCATAGTACTAGTTTCTTGTTAAATAACCCCTTAAAAACCCGTATAAGACCAAAGGGTGAGGTGTGTGATGGTGACAGACTCTTGGGGTGGTTCAGATAACATCGCTCGGGTGGTAATCTCTATCAACTTCAACTTTTCCCATTGGCGGTTCTGCTCAAGCTTAACGTGTTCAGGCTCGTCTTGATCTTGGTCAAGAACGAAGCCCAATGAAACCACCTCCTTTCCATGCTCTGACAAATGGGCTTCATATGGGGTAAGTCTTTTGGATGAGGCCATCGCTTTATTTGTCTGAGTAAATTGGATTTGTTAAAGCCCATATTTATACTAATCATGTGATCACTGTTCAATGACTACAATAGCAACGGTCACAATTATTAATGGTATTTTAAAATCCAAAAACATAAAAAAAATTGAACATGTTGTATAACCATTTCACATATTAATAAATTTAATTAGATCAAGAGAGATTTTCATTAACAAAATTTTGGGTCATTACAATTTTCCCCCCTTAAGAAATTTCACCCTCGAAATTTCCTTTTCCCACACAAAGACAGATGTGGGTAACTCAGCTTCATTATTTCCTCTGATTCCCACATTGCTTCTTCAAACATGTGGTTTCACCACAACACCTTGACGATGGGCATTGTCTTATTGCATAGAAATTTTTCTCTATGATCTAATATCTTCACTGGTTGCTCCTCATAAGAAAGATCTTCCTCTAATTGTACCACCTCTGAAGAGACTAAATGTGAAGGGTCCGGTATGTACTTTCTTAAGAGGGATACATGGAAGACATCATGTACTTTGGTCATGGTAGGTGGAAGTGCTAGTCGATAGGCCATAGCCCCAACACGATCAAGAATCTCGAAGGGGACGATGTACCTTGGACTTAACTTCCCTTTCCTTCCAAACCTCATGACCTTCTTCCATGGAGATATGGTAGAAATACCATGTCTCCAACATTAAACTCATGGTCTCGTCGGCGTTTATCAGCATAACTCTTCTATTGACTATGGTCTACCTTGATATGTTGTTGAATAGTTTTCACCTTCTCCACCATTTCATCGACCATGTATGGTCCTAGAAACTTATGGTCGCCGACTTCATCCCAACATGCTGGTGTTCTACACCTCTTCCCATACAGGGCTTCATATGGTTCCATTAAGATGCTCGAGTAGAAGCAGTTGTTATAAGAAGAACTCAACCAAAGGAATATATTGATCACACCCTCTTTTGAAGTCCATTGAGCATGCTCTCAACATGTCCTAAAGTGTTTGGATAGTCTGTTCGGATTGGCCATCGGTTTGAGGATGATAGGCCATACTTATGTTCAGTTCAATATTCAGAGCATGTTGAAGACTCCTCCAAAACTTAGAGGTGAATCTTGGATCTCGATCGGACACAATAGATAGTGGTACTCCATGAAGCCTTACCAATTCCCTGATATATATCCGTACCAATTGATCCAATGAGAAATCATCCCAAATAGCAATGAAGTGTGTAGCCTTTGTAATACAATCCACAACAACCCTGATTGCATTATTTCCTTTGCATGTCTTCAGAAGTCCAGTTACAAAGTCCATGGTGAGGTTCTCCCATTTCCATTCTGGTATGGGCAATTGTTGCATCATCCCCTTAGACTTATACCTCTCTGCCTTCACTTTTTGACACACCAGGCACTTTGATGTATATTCAGAAATCTCCTTCTACATATTATACCACCAATAATGCTCTCAGAGATCTCGATACATCTTTGTGTTTTCTGGGTGATTAGAGAAATTTGAACTATGTGCATCATCCAAAAGTTCCTTCTTCAGCTCCGAAATTTATGGAACACATAGTCTTTTCCCAAATCTCACAATTCCTTCTTCATGAACATTAAACTCCAAGGATTTATTGTTTCCAATTGCTTCTACTTTTTACTGAATTCCCACATCATCCTTTTGAGAATCCTTTAACCATTCAAAAAGTGATTGTTAAGAAATAATTTGTGAAAGGATTGATGATGTTCCCTTGTTTATGATTCACATTTCCATCTTCATCAAATCTAAGAAGATTGGATCCTTTTCAATTCTCATCAATGATAGAATCACTGGGTCCTTTTTACATAGGGCATCTACCACCTTGTTCTCTTTCCCATGGTGGAAATGGATTGAGCAATCATAGTCTTTGATCAGCTCTAACCATCTTTGTTGGCACATGTTCAACTCTTTCTATCTAAATATTTACTTGAGGCTTTTGTGGTCTATATATATTTCACACTTCTCCCCAAAGAGATAATGATGCCAAATTTTCAAAGTGAAGATCACTGCATCCAACTCAAGGTCATGTGTTGGATAGTTTTGTTCATAAAAAATAAATTTCCTTGAAGCATAGGCAATGACTTTGTCATTTTTCATCAACACACATCCCAGGCCCTTCTTCGAAGCATCACTGTATACCACAAAAAGTTATCCCCTTGTGGGTAAAGTGATAACAAATGCAGTGATAAGCCTCCTTTTCAACTCCTTGAAGCTTTCTTCTCATTCATCACTCCAAGAAAACTTTACTCCCTTCCGAGTTATCTTGGTAATAGGGTTGGAAAATTGTGAGAAATTTCTCAAAAATCATCGATAATATCCAGCTAACCCCAAGAATCTACAGATATCCATTACCGATGTTGGCCTCGGCCATCCCTTAATTGCATATTTTTTGGAGGGATCTACATATATCCTAATTCTTGTGATGATATGACCCAATAATGATACCTCTTCAACCAAAACTCACACTTTCTGTACTTTTCATAGAGCTTCTCCTTCCACAAGGTCTCTAGTACAGTTCTTAGATTCTCCTCATGATCCTCCTTGGTTTTGGAGTATATTATAATATCATCTACAAATACTTCCACAAATTTGTTGAGGTAATCTCTAAAGACTTTATTCATCATGTCCATAAAGATTTCTAGAGCATTAGTGAGTTTTAAAGGCATTACTATGAATTCATAGTGCCCGTATCTTGTACGAAAAGCAGTCTTGGGGATATCTTCCTTATTCACCCATACTTGATAATATCTTGACCGCAAATCCACCTTGGAGAAGTATTGTGCTACACATATCTAATTTAACAAGTCATCAATTTTTGGGAGAGTATACTTGTTCTTTATCAAGATTTTGTTGAGCCCACGATAATCTATGTAAAGGTGCATTAACCCATCCTTCTTATTGGCGAAGAGGACTGGTGCACCACATGGTGAAGCACTTGGGCGTATAAAACCTTTATCCAAATTCTCTTATAGTTTTTTGATTCAGGATTTTGTGGTGGTTCTACGATTGTTCTACTAAACTTTCAAGATATAAAAGAATGTTTATAACCTGAATCAAAAAACTATGTTCACAATTCTTGAATGAATAACTAGATTACATGTCACCATTTCGTTTTCGGGGTTCACTTAGGTAGTAGTGATGGAAAAAGCTCATCCTTGGTACCTTGGAGATTGTTGGTTGCCTCCGAAAACACTTGTCTTAGGGAACTGATTTGCAATATGCCCTGGTTATTTGTAGTTGTAGCAATAAACCACACGTTGAGGTTCGAACAGAGCATTCCTCTCCTCTGTTGCAGGCACGGGTATTTCTTGCCGACGGTTAATAGCCAGCTTCCTTTCTCTTCCAGACCTAAAGCATTTTCTCATACCCTTTAGGAAATTTCCAGGGTGCTTCTTTCTGCACCTTTGGCAAGTGGGGTGTTGGATCTTCTTAGAACCATTGGATTTATCCATCAGACCACCAGTATTGAAGTCCACATTATACTTCTTATCCCCATGATACCCCTGAGATTCTTTGATCTCCATTTCGACCTTGAGGGCACATCGGACAATTTCCTCATAGCTGTCGAAGTCACGGATCACCAACACTTTTTGCAGGCTAGGTTTCAACCCACCAAAGAAGCGGTCAACCTTGCATTCAGGGGTAACAAAAAATCCAGAAGCATATCGTGCAAGCCTTGTGAAGTTTTCCTTGTATGCTCCAACAGATTCATCAACTTGTTTCTTGAGATAAAGGAAGTCACCTTCCATCTTAAGCTGAAGGGTGCGTGGAAAATATTTATCAAAAAACAACTTCCGGAAATCCTTCCATTCCAACACCTTGATCTCCTCCTCAGGATTCGTATTTTTGTTCAACATCCACCATTGATCAGATTCAACCTCCATATGATAAGTAGCAAGGAGAACCTTATCTTGTTCAGATAATTAAAGGATGGAGAAGATATTTTCAATAGAGTTGATCCATTGTTCAGTGATTGAGGGATCGGATGGTCCATTAAAAGTAGGAGGTCTTTGTCTCATTAATCTCTCGATAGCGACTTGTTCTTTCTTAGGGGGGTTTAACGTTACTCTTGACCCATGTTTCTATTAAAATCTTGAGTTATCTGAGAAAGAAGCATGAAAAAGTTCGTGATTCCTACTCCCATTGGATTGGGAATCTCATTAGTACATCCATCACATTGATCTTCACATTAGTTGTTAGCTCGAGTCCTCCTATTACCAGCCATTGGATGGAATAAAATGAATTTTAGGGGTAACACATAAAGGGTAATACAAGGACAAAACCGATGACTTATAAATAGATTTTATTTCTTTAACATATGAATCTATTGTCTTCAGTCTATGTTATCTATGATCTACTTTCTAACATATATTCTTAGGGAATTTTTTTATCCCTTAATAATGGTTCATACTAATCTTGTGAATTTACTAAATCATATTCCCCGGGAGTGTCGTAACCAAGAGTGAAGCAAGGCCCATTGTCATGCACCAGTTCCCATTCGATTCTAGCTCAAAGTGGTGTTTTCGGGTTTTACCCCTAGGATACATCTGTGCTTGAGCCACCTCTACCTGCTTTTATCCAGACAGTGATGTATTTTCTTGATAAACCACTTACTCAATACTCACCAAAACTTAGCTATGTCTTTATTATACTTAGTCTTTTCTTTAAGGCTTTACTAGGGTTTTCTAATCCTAATCCCAAAAATAACTAAACCAATCCTATGATACCAACTATGACAACCATGATTTTTATTACACAATTAAACATTATTTATTACATAAACTTCACTTGATACAACATAGAAGATCGAGAGGTCTAGTTTCTTTGGGGATTAGGATCATTACATAACAACTTAAAACATTAAATACAACATCTTTATTGAAAAATTCCTTTACATGACCACTATATTCCCTCATACTTAGTATTCCATGGGATAACTTGGGGACATGCATAAGAAAAGGGTGATCTATGAAGCCCAGTAAGGGAATAATCATGGAATAACATGATAAATACAGTACATGTTAGAAAATATTCATATCAATAGAGCAAAAGAGAAGAAAAAACATAAAGTCATGATAAATCATGATAATAATAACATGGAAATGTGGTAACAACACTTAACATGGAATTAGCATGATCCAAGGTTCATTGCACATGGAGCATGAGTAAATCCTCATTGCACATGAAGCACGAGTAAACCCTCATTTCACTTGAATTATAATTAGTAAACACCCATTGCACATGATGTATCATGATACTATACTTTACCCAATGCATTGAAGTGCTATAAGGGCGCACCCTTATTAAACATTTCATTTCATGCATACATGTGTCACACAGATCATATAACAAGGATTCATAAAACATCATTATTTATTCCATGATAAAGGAATGTGGAATTAATACATGAAACTTTATAATAAATTTGTAAATGTTCATAAATGTGAATACCCTTGATATAG
Organism: Viscum album; assembly: GCA_963277665.1. Lineage (NCBI taxonomy): Eukaryota > Viridiplantae > Streptophyta > Magnoliopsida > Santalales > Viscaceae > Viscum > Viscum album. The sequence goes on along the minus strand of OY728163.1, from coordinate 1,842,107,971 downwards.
AAATGGTCATGGTATTCACTACACAATGACATTGGCTTGGAAAATAGGTGCAATTTCAGCAGCATAACGGTGTGATGTAGGAATTCATAAAAATGGTTAATGAGAGAGAAAGGGGTGTCTCTTCATATTTACATGAAATTTAAATTAATGGGGTCATATATATACATGTCCCAATAATTTTAAAAGAATTTAGATTCATGATACAAAATAATTGCATGAATGTAAGTGAGGAGAGATAAATTCCTTTTGGATTTTCGGCATAGTAACGGGTGTACATGGGAGGAATTTATTGAGAGAGAAAGGGGTATCTAATAATTAAAAAAAAAGAGGGAAGTATGGGGGAGGTGTGAAACCATACCCCAACGTTTATAATTGAAACTAAAATGGCATAAAAACATTAATAAAATTGGACAAAAATGAGAAAGGAAGAAAAACCCTGACTTGGAAGTGTGATACCAAAGGCTTGAGAGAGGATTATTTGGAGCTTAAGGAACCTTGGGAGACTTATAAAGAGAGTATTATATAGGTTTTATGAACTAAAAAGGCTTTGAGTGAGGAGGATGTGGGAGATTGTGTGGGTTTATATAGGAAAGGAGAGGGAATTTTTTATTTTTTAGGTTTGGGACACCTCACATTAAACTAATCAAAACCACAAACCAGCCCATGGTGTTTGCACATGGTTTTTTACAAAGAGGAGTGGAAAACAATATTTTATAAGTCCAAATTCAGAAATTCTTAAAATAATGGGGTTGATTATGTGGAGTTGAGTCACACTCCCATGGAAAACAATTTAAAAAGAAAAAATGTTTAATAAGTCTTGAAGGGTCCACTAAGGCTTTTTAAAATAAATCAAACAAACCCAAAATCACATTATTTTAATGGTAAAACATATATTGGCTGAATATAAAGTGTATAGTATTTTATTACATAACTATTTGGTCATTATGATGTCATAAAACACATTATATATTTAAACGGTATTTAATTTTTACCCAAAAATTTGACCGTCTCAGAAAATTATGAAAAATTCACCATTAGATAATTTCGACGTCCTGATTCCAGAAATAATATTCATTTTATCTAAATAATTTTCTAAATATGTTAAAAATTATACATTTATCGAAATTTCAAGGGTTTCGACAAAAATGACTTTCAAACCATAATAAAAATTACAATTTCATTCATAAAATTATTCAATCATTTATATTTAATAAAAATTTAATTTAATAATAATAATATTTTATTAAAATATTATTTAATTAAAAAATCCATTAATTCATCAAAATAGATTTCTAAGTTGAACATTAACTAATACTACTCTTTGTTCTTTAAAAACTATTTACAATGTAACAATAATAAAATGAAAGTATGTTCATTATTATATATGTAAATAATTTACATAACCATAGTACTATGGTATTGTTAAATAACCCCTTAAAATACCCAAATAAGACCAAAGGGTGAGGTGTGCGATGGTGACAGACTCTTGGGGTGACTCGGATAACATCGCTCGGGTGGTAATCTATATCAACTTCTACTTTTCCCATAGGTGGTTCCGCTTAAGCTTAACGTGTTAAAGCTTTGATTGATATTGGTCAAGAGAGAATCCCAATGACGCCACCTCCTTTCCGAGCTCTGAAAAATGGGCTTCATACGGGGAAAGTCTACTGGATGAGGACATCGCTTACTTTGTCTGAGTAAATTGGATTTGTTAAAGCCCATATTTATTCTAATCATGTGATCACTGTTCAACGGATACAATAGAAACAGTCACAATTCATAATGGTATTTTAAAATCCAAAAACATAAAACAAAAAAATTTCATATGTTGTATAACCATTACACATATTAAGACATTTAATTAGATCAAGAGAGATTTTCATTAACAAAAGTTTGGGTCTTTACAGAACTTGTAATATTTACAAATTGTCCATGTGGTCAAAATACAATTATATCTTGAATGATCTTCATGATTTAAATATCATATACATCCATTATATATGTATTTATAATATTCCATTACATTTGGAGATAATAAGTGAAATGAACCATTCATAGAGACTGTAATTCGTATGTACACATGAACACTACTTTCATTTCTTTTTCATATTTAATGTAATGAAATCTAAAAGATACGTAGATATATTATAATTATAGTAAAATATAATATTTTATATAAGTTATATAATTTAATTTACACCATCCTTTATAAGTTCCATGTATGGAATGAACGAGCCATATCACTTTGAGGGGGCGGTAGACTGCACTTCCTCAAATGAAATTATCATATTTACACATCGTGAAAAGCATAAAGGTATGTTTGTATATAAAAATTACATAATCATAGAGAAAATAAAATTATAATATATATCATATATAAATATATTTACATAATAATGGCCATCATGAGAGGTGGTAGGAGAAAATCAAACAATCCTCATTTTGTGAGCTAGTAGTTCGTTGTACACAGAAACAGTGTGTTTGTTTCCAATAGATGGAGGTGTGTTTAAGTGTAGTTCAAATCCTTCTAATAAAAAAATCCTAGTATATTTAGGATACTTTTTTGTTTTGTAATCAATGAATAATAAGATCATATGGAGTGGAGAAAGACAATAAAGGAAAGGAACTTGAGAGAAGACGTTACCTCTAAATCGGGTAACTTCAATTCATTTGAGCCAAAAGGCATTCTTGAATTGACATATCCCTAAGTTGAGGCTTATATAAGGAATTAAGGGATATTTGGAGCTTATTTGAGTAGAGTTTGGATGAGAAAATATGCTTTAGAGGTGTGAGTAAAATGGTAAAGGTGATGGCCTTTTATAAGTTAGAGGAGGGGCACTTTGGGATGGTATTGAAATGTTATTTTATTATAAAATTTATTTCTATTTTAAATGGTCCAAAATTCATTTATTTCAAATATAATAATCTTTTGGGTCGAAAACTGCTCAAAAAATAGGTTTTAGACAAGTCTAAGCCACAAACTTAACCTTATCTTTTAGCATTAACCCTTAGTTGGCTAATTTATCTCATACCAGGTCTTCTTATATATTCAAAATAGATTGTTAATATTGTAACTATATAATTTATATATAACCTCAAGTGGTTCATTAATAAAATTTGAAACATTATCTAATTAATATGGTTGAATCGTATATTTTTAGGACTATTATATCATTTAATAAAATAGTATTTATTTTAAAAACTCATTTATATCAATTTGTATACTATTCATATCATGACTTTTTAAAAATACATAACAAATTTATTATTTTGGAAAAACTTAATTAATGAAAATATAAAAATTCATACTCATAAATAAAATTTGTGGATTGAATAAAATGTTTTAAAATAAATTTATTTTAATATTTATAATCTCATTTATTTAAATCGTTCATTAATAAGGTAATCACAACATCATCAGTGTTTCATAAATATATTTATTTATTTGATACCTTAAAATTATAAATAAAATATCATGATAAAATAAATATTTTTGGATTTATAATTACTATTTATAGTTAATGATATCATCTTATATAACCCCATATAAAAATTGTTTTAGTAAAATCTATTAGTTTATGTCATATTTCTATTTATTTTAAATTAGTTAATATGACATGTCATTATCAGTACCAAGTGGATCCATGGGGTCTCAAAATAGACCCAAGGATTCCCATGGTCTTATATATCTCATACAATAGGATTATGCCATGTTTTAGGGTAGTTTAATATTATTATAATATTATTTTTTACCCATACTAGATTTAACCTTTTACCATGATAAATAAAATAATAACTGAAGTTACTATTCATAATGTCTAAAAATAAAATGTATCTATTTGCAAAATTTGATACTTATAATTAAAAATATGGAATCCATTTTTATAAATTTAAAATACATAATTTATTGTAATTAATTTAAAAATAATTCTTGTTGTCAAACCAAAAACGGGTTTTTAAGAAGTAATAACTATCAAAAGATTGACATGTGTTTATGTTTGATTTCAATGGGAAATTACTTCAAATGAAGAATATTGGATTAATTTGAAAAAAAATCCAATTATACATTATAACCAATTAAATGTACAACCTTAGTATATAAATAAATTAGATTAAAAGGCATCTTTGAATTGAAATTCAGTATTTTTTCATTAATCATTAAAAAATGATGTTTATGAGAAAAATACCAAAATTTCAACCAAAGTAAATTTTGATGTAATTCTTCTAAAGAAGAATTTTTTTTTCAAATAGAACATATAAAAGTTAAAAAATACTAGATTTCAAAAGGTTTCACCATCAAATAGCAGTAAAACTAGATTTTTTGAAAAATACTTCTTTTATCCGAAAAAAAGAATTTGTTATTATATCATATCTAGAAGACATATAAGATGAATTTAAACCATTACATTGAATATATAAAATATATTTTCCATTAAATAAAAATACATAATGATTGATATGATTTTATAAACACAATTATTCACATTTAAATAGGTTTCCATAAAAAACACATCCTTTATATTCAATTTTTTTTATTTCCATTTATAATAAATTTGGTAACCAGTGAATAATTATTTAAATATGTGTAAACCATATTTTAGAATTTAGTTTATAATTTTCCTTCCCTCTATTATAATGGAAAGTAATTAACTACAATTTAAATTAACAATATTATAATTGTATTATTTTTTGGTATAACTCAATTTTGTGTGCAACGTAAGATTTCTGAGAAACCCATTATTTTGTGCTATCATACATAGTGTCCCCTTTAAACAAAAAAATATATTATTCATAAGTATCAATAAAAATAAAAGAGTAATATTCTATAAATACCTATGTCGTTACATATAAACATCAAATCTATTTCTAAAACCTATCTTGGGAATATCCTCCTATCTAACATGTAGAATATGGTAGCCTAAATGAATATCAATCTTGGAAAACCATTGATCACCCAATAACAGACCAAAAAAATCATAAATCCTAGTTAAATGGACAATATTATTCACTATTAATGTATTCAAATTCTTATAGTACAAAAAGACTCATAGAATATTATATTTCTTCTTGGAAAATAGTATTAGATCACCCCATGGAGATGTGCTTGATCTTATAATTCCCCTCACCTCTAAATCCTCTAACTACACATTCAACTATTTATACTTAGGTTTCTCCATATAATAAGGTGTAATAGATGTTAGTTTCACCCTAGACATGATATTAATATCAAACTCAATTCTCTTATTAGGATAAAGACTATAGAATTCATCTGGGAAAACAACCTTATAGAAATCCACCATTGGAGGGAGGATATAGGGGAATAATACTATCTCTACTATGAGAGATAAACCTACTAATTTCATCATGATATCTCCAATAAAAATCAGGATTGGTCCCATATAACCTACTCTAACTTCCCACTCACTAGTAAGTATGAACATATCTCCAACAGTTTTGGTAAAAGGTACACATATTAACTAGTCCATTCTAAATATCACATAAAACTAGTAATTATAAGATCATGTCATCCTAGAAAAATATATATCCAACAATAAACATTGGACACTTAGAGAATCATGGAAATGGTATAATCTCTTTCCTTATGGTGTGATAAGATAATGAAACATAGATTATAACTTAACTGGTAATTATAGGACAACAACAACATAGAAAATATAAATGAATTGGAAGCTCATATATCAAAAAATAAGTAGATAGTAAAGAGTTAATCAGTATCATGCCTATTACTATATAAATCCCATCTCTATCAATGTTTGTAACCTCATCCATTTTATGTACCCTACATGTCTATGGAGCACAACCTTGCCTTTGTGTTGCATAACTCACCTGAGTCACTTGGATCTGTGATTCATGAGTTTGATGAGGAGTACTATTTCTTGAACCCTAACCTTACCTCAACAAATATGGATGTGATACCTTATAAAAATCACTAAATATTTCCCAACGTTCAACATTAGTGACACTCTCGAAGTGGTTTTATGCACAATGTATTAAAATATCATTTTTATCCATAGTTATTGCACAGGTAAAATCACCTCCCATAGAGGGAGTAGTAGAATCCCTAATATGATCCACTTATCAACTAGCTTGTTATAACTCCTCAGATTTCCTCTTCCTAATACCATAAGAGAAACATGCTACGGTATTGGAAAGTATGTTCGTCAAATCACTATAAGATGGAAGAGAACCAGTAAGTCTATCATATTCTATACCCCTCTCAAAATTCAAGGTCTTGTGAAGAAAATATATATATATTGTTAGTTTAAAGAAAATAAAATAACATTTATTCTCCATAAGAAGAAAATTTAAAACTTTCAATACTTTTACACCTCTTTCCCAGTAAAAAGTGGATAATATCAAATAAACTCCTTAAAAGATATGATAGAGTAGAAACAGATATCATCTCTTGATGTATCTCAATAAAATCTTGTGATTGATCCAAATTTATCATTTCAGGTAATAAATCCTCAAATAAAAATTCTTTTAAGGCCTCCCAACTCAGTACCTTAGGCTTTCTTTCCAATAACATAATTCCCCAATATCACCTGGTAGCTTCTGAAAGCATAAAGGAAGCAAGCTTCACTCTCTTATACTAAGGAGTCTCTATCAGGTCAAATATTCCCTCAATGATTTCAATTCTATCCTTAGAATCCTAAGGACCACTAATTACCTATATTTCTAGAGGATTATGGAGCTATAAATCCTCGTTATATTAAACCAACATCCTTTTCTTCTAAACTCTATGTAAGTGAAGACTGGTAGACTCTGGGCTGAGGTGAGTTTTCCTCCTTACCCACTGAACCAAGTGTGGGAAAATTATCATGTGTATCCTCATTCAAAGATTTTAGTGAAACTAGAGAATACTTTATAGAATTAGCATTATGTCTTACTTCACCAGGTGTTCCCATCAATCATCTCTAATGTTGAATTTTTTAAAATTACAAGTGAAATATTAGAATAACTATGATAACTTTCAGATGATTATGACTTGATTAGTTATAGGGAACACATATGAAATTTGCATAGGAATTCTTATCGTGGGAGATACCCACACAAAAGGTATAAGGCCTAGTCCTTTGTACTTTCATATTAGTCATAATCATGTTTTCCCATCATAACAGAATCCACAAGTTAAATTAACTAGTCTCAGCATTGACAGAGAATAAAATTATAGAATAAAAGTATTCCACTGAATAGATTTCACAAATAAATTTATTTAATTAATTAACTACTCTGTTGGAACACCAGGTACATAAATGAAATGTGATTTTACATTCCTATTCATGATGTAAGAACCCAGTTTTTTCTATGAAAGACTTTAGATTATTCTTGATATTTTTTTAGAGCAGCGCCTTCAGACAGCGTGCGATTCCAAGCCCCGGTGTGGCCGGAATTAAATTTTCAGTGCGTTCACACTGGACATGCAAAATAAATGGTATAACTATTAAATGGTTATCTAGATCATAAATCTCAATGTACAGATGGTTCCGGGATGGGGTGATTACCCTAGGAATGACATAAAGCAAGTCAGTGTGGGATGCTTGAACCCCTCGCTCGCTTCCGAGATGTTAAAAGAATAATTAAAATAATTAATTATTTCGTTTAATGGTTAAAATAAAGTATCACTTAAATGGTTTCTCAGATGGGAAAACTGAGGGCACTGTTGAGTTCGTAACGTGTCGTTTACCTTAGGAGGGGTGTAACTTTCACGGGCGCGGGTCGTTAGTGAAAACTAGTTCCGGGGGAATTTTCGTAATTTGGTTGCCTTTGGCATTGAGTTTAATAACTCTCGAATGGAGGCTCAGATTAAAATTCTGATACAATCGTTGTGCTCGGAAGGAGGTGTTTACCCTAGGGAAGGCTTAACCTCGACCCTGCAGAGGGTTCGGGTATGGGACCTGCAGGCGGGGGTTTAAGTGTTTTCTATTTAAACACTCCCCACCCCAATTTTTTGTTGTTATTACCTGGCGCAAGGAGCTCCCGATAAAGTAGGAACCCCTCTCCTCTCCTCCATCCCTCCGGATAGGTGAGGGAACTCCGGTGGACCGTCGGTGAAGCGTCGGGCTATTCCCCTGCAGGTAGGATTCGTGCGTTTATTATTTTAAACTCCCGCACCTTCTTTGAACCCATTGATATGTGTCGAATTGCTGTTTAATTTCCGAGAAAATCCCACGGTTTCATAGTACTTTTTATGATATTTCCGACTCTTATTTAGGATTGAATTTTTGAATCCCGAGACGCCCGCACCAGTCCGGCGAAGTTTGGATGTGTTTTGGGGTTTTTCGGCGGTTCCGGCACTCCAGCGGCGGCGGTGAGCTCCAGCGGCGGCGGCGCAGGTCTTCCAGGCGGCGGCGGCCTCGGCTTAGGTGGATGGCATGACGGCTGGGCGTTCAGCTTCGGCGGCGGCTCCGGGCGGCCTTCGGCGCGGCAGCGAGCTCCTCAACCGCAGCGGCTTCGCGCGGCGCGGAGCAGAAGAGTCGGTCGGCTGTGCCGGCCGGTTGACTCGGAGCATCGAGGTCGCGGCGCGCGACCCCACGGGAGAGACAAGACCCACCTTCAGCGGGTCTTCACGTGGTAGGACGACCGACCCCAAGAGGTTCGGTCGGCGGTGGACCGCGGCGGTCAGCGCCGGGCCGGCCCAGGCCGGTCCCGCCCGAGGGATTCATCCCCTCTTCGGAAGCCCGTAATTTTCATTACGGGTGTCCGTTTTGAATGTCGTCTGCAGCAGTGCAAACCTCGAATCAAGGTAGAGGATATGAGATGGTTTTGGGGGTTTTAACTACCGGTATGGGGGCCTCAGTGGCACGTCGCGTATGTTAAGTGGATTGACATTTTTTCTTGGGTTCATGTTTTGAGCAGCGCAGACGCATCCGACGTCCGATTTGAGTAACGTCAGCGGCATTGGGACCCTGGTACCGAGGTGGAGTTTTCCAGTGTGGTTTCGGGTGTCGAAACCGGAGTTGAGGAATGGGCCCCATGGCCCGTCTTTCGAGATGTACGCAGCTTTTGTAACTTTTTCTTCAGACGTCCGTTTGGGGCGTGTGAGCAGTCGATTTTGGGTGTTTTTTCGAGGGCATTGCAATGGTGAAATCTGCCCTCTTTAATTCCTCATGCTGGTGTAGGCCCCACGAGGGCCATTTTTGGAGTCGGCGGTGATTTCCAGCTTTATCATCGGGCATCCGTTTTGGAAATGAGAATAGTCCATCTTGTGTACTCTTTTGAGAGGATCGCAACGGTGTGATCTGTTCATTGTGCTTCGGGACTGGTATGCGGGTCCCACGTAGCACCGCTCGTGTGCGGTGCGCCGGAATGCATCTTTTTCTCCGGATATCCGTTCCACTCTAGTGATCAGTCCTTTTGACGTGTTTTCCCAAGGATATCGCAATGGTGCGATGTGCCCGACTGTTTTCAGGGCCGAGGCTCGGGATCACGGGATGTCGTTTGGTCATAAAGCAGTGTTGGAGACTTTTTCGTCGGATATCCATTGGAGGAGAGTAAGTAGTAGATCTCACATGTTTTTCTGTGAGGATTACAATGGTGTAATCTGTTCAGGAGAGCGGAGCCTCTTACGCGATCTTATTAAATGTGGAAATATGAAGGTGCTTCGGTGGCGGTTCTTCTACTGTGTTTGTAGCGGACCCTTGGCATGTGATCGTGTGCACTCCTGTGTGAGTGAAGCTTTTTTTTTGAAGAGATGTAGTTGGTCGTGCCTAGGCTGATGAGGTGGTAAGTTAGAGTTGTTACATTTACGCCTTCGCGTTGACGTTGGGTGTCGTGTACATGATAGCCTTTGGGGTGAAAATTTGGTATACTCTAGGAGTATACAGGAATTCTTGGAGGTACATGTGGTTTTTTGTACCTTAGAAAGTTTGTGTGCTTGGTTGGAGTTGACTTGGGTCCACACGTCGTGTGGGCCCCATGTGCGTGTCGTGTTCTACTTTACGCACCTTTGACCTCTCGTGATGCAGAGGGTCTTTCTGTTAGCGATGTTTCGACCAACAGGGTTGAGTGGGTCCCCCTGGTCCTATTCTCGGTGGTTTAGACCAGCAGGGTTGAGTGGTTTCCCCTGGTCTTGTTATCGACGGTGATTGATAGAGTTGTTTGGATACCCCTGTTCCATTATCCGTGTGGGCTTTCAGTATCATGTTCCTTCGATTTCCCTGGTAGGGTTTGGTGGATTCGGTGTGACCAATAATTTACGCAGGCACCGATTCTCTATCCAGAAGGTTGTTTTTAGTAGGGATGGATAGAGCAGCTTCGGGTTTACCCTCCAGCGGGGCTGGGCAGTGGGTTTCTCATCAACTTCTTTGGGTTTACCCTCCAGTAGAGACTGGGCAGTGGTTTGCTCACTGACTTCTAGGGTTTACCCTCCAGTAGAGACTGGGTAGTGGGTCACCCGATGAATTGAGGGCCTACCCTCCAGCAGGGCTGGGTAGTGGGTCGCTCGTCATCTTGTTCCAGGTCTACCCTCCAACAGAGACTGGGCAGTGGGTCGCCTATCGACTTGTTCCGGGTCTACCCTTCAGTAGAGACTGGGAAGTGGGTCTTATGTCGACTTGTTCCGGGTTTACCCTCCAGCAGGGCTGGGCAGTGGGTCACCCGATATCTTATTATGAATTACCCTCCAGCAAGGTTGGGCAGTGGGTCACCCGTTGGCATTTCAGACTCAATCCTTTCTACTAGGCCAGTTTGTGACTTTACTCCATGGCTACCAGAGCGAGACCCTTGTTTTTCGAGTCAGTGATGTGACATCTTGACTTTGAGCAGACCTCTCGAATGTGTGGCATTGGCGAGGTGTGGTTTGACTTAACCCAGAACTCTCAAGTACAAGGGGCACTTTCCCCACCGAGACGTGTCCTTGTGACACGACCTAAAACCGTGTGGGTGATTCAGTGCCGCCCAAAGAAGATAGTGTCGAGGTGCGGTGATTTGAGCCCCTTGTCTTACAGTTTAGAGCAGATGTGTGGGATGCTGGGCATCGATGATGGTTACCTCTGGGACTGTTGGATACTCACTTTCTTGGGCTGATCTATGGACGAAGATCCCGTTACGATCTTGTTTGGGTTTCTTGATAGATAATATATATATGTATCCCTTGTTTTAGTACCCACTTCTTGTGTTTTGGTTACTCCCCTTCCGGGAGAGGTGAAGACACGCGGGGTATGCCACATGATTTCCGTGTCTAGCTTCTCGTGGTCGAGTCCACTCTCCTGCTATAGTTAGTGAAGAATCGATGAGAAGTTCATCTTCTCATCGCTTCTAGCTCCTTGTGTTTGGACGAGTCTACTTCCTTCCTCTTGTTGGGTTGAGTTGTACTCTTTACTGCACTCTCGATTGTACTCCTTTACTTTTCCCTATTTTATCTATTTTTCCCCTCTTCAGTACCTCCTTTGTTCCTCCCTCGAGCCTTCGGGGCATCCTACTGAGTATTTTTATACTCACCCCTACTTGGGATTTTTTCCGCACTTGGTGTGCCCTTGCAGACGACGGACAGGTTGGTTGTGACTTCAGCAGAGCTTAGGATTTCGGGAGCTTGGACCGCGTACGGTGGTCGTAGTTGGGTTCCAGGTGGGAGACCCTTCCATCTGTTTACTTTTTTTCACCTGTTTCCATGTTGTGGCACTTTTCTGGTTGGGCGCGTGTTTTCCCCTTTTCTTTTCACTTTACTTTCAGCACTTGCTTTGTACTTTTAGAGGTAGATGCACATTGTGGTTTATTTATAGCAGTTGGTACTTTGATTTTATTTTTACTCTGCACTTTTTCATTGAGTGTGTTGTGTGTGTGTGTACAGGTACTTAGGCAAAGGCCTCCTCGAGTTGTTGTGTCTTTGGTGCTGGACGCCAGCCCCAGGCCTATGGAGGCTGGCTTTGGGTAGTTGCGGCTCGAGCCCAGGTAGGGTCGGGTCGTGAAAAAGTGATATCAAAGGTGGTTTGTTCATTGGTATGTTGTTCGGACTCCTTAAAAAGGAATTGGTTGGGATTTAGGGAAATAGTATTAATGTGTCTCAAGAGCGTCTCTCAGGCCAGGGAGTCCAGTGATGGTGCGTCGGTCGACGTATCCATTCATCAGGACCTTGATAATCCGCTTGTCGACTCGGCATGCTGAGACACTTGTTGGAGGGAAAATTGTTTTGTGCATCACATAGGATTGAGTCTTTGACTGCCCTTCTTGAGTCATCTCCCCATCGTTGTTGTTGTTGGGATATACATATATGCTCATCTGATCGCGGCACTCCTTGATAATATTCAGGATGTCTCCGCGAAGACAGTCATCTAGGATACTAGATTTGGTTCGTGATGATGATCCTATGAGCTACGAGGCCACAGTCCAGGACCCATCATGCAAGACCCTTTTTCTGGGTGGGCCGGTAGCAGCACCCCCACCTGTCGAGCAGCAGACAGCTCCAGCAGAGTAGGCTGGGCTTGGGTGCAGGTTGAGTGCGCTTCGTGAGTTCCAGCAGCAGAGACCGCTGAGGTTCAATGGTGAACCAGACCCTCAGGCAGCAGAGGTTAGGCTTGGGATGGTGGTTCTCCTTTTCCGTCTTTTGTATATGTCGGCAGATCTTATGGTGGATTTGGCCTCCAACCTTTTTCGCGGAGCATTTTGGCGTTGGTGGAGTCTGGTGACTCAGTTTCTTGACGATTCATCGCTTTCGTAGGGCGACCTTCAGTTGTTGTTTCGTGAGGAGTTTTTCCCCTCCTTCTTACGCTATATTAGGATTCAGGAGCTCATGTAGTTTCAGCAGGGAGGGATGACGGTGGCTGAGTATGCGGCTAGTTTCGCAGACCGTGCACACTTTTACCTGAACTTGGTCCATGAAGGCAACTTCCGAGCACAGAAGTTCGAGCGGGGTCTTTGAAAAGAGATTCCTGCTATCATAGTACCCCTGTTCTCTTCCACATATGTCGGGGTGCGAGATTAGGCATTGGTGATGGAGAGCTTCCTGTCACGCTCTAAAGTTGGTGGTGGCAGTAGGCTTGACAGAGCTGAGACGTCTACCGCAGCTAGCAGGCATCGGCTGACAGAACCTCGACACAGGTGGCTTTCCGATAACCGGACTCAAGGGCGTGGTCGTACACCACAGTGGCGACGGAGGGCACCAGGGCAGCCCGGAGAGCGTCGGTGCTATGCTTGTGATGGGTGAGGTCACTTGGCACGGGACTGCCTGACCAGGCACGCTGAGAATATCGGGCAGGCAGCAGGTGCACCTCCACGACAGAGGCAGCATCGTGATTGGAGTAGCGCCCTGAGAGGTGGTGCTAGAAGAGGAACGAGAGGATTTGGAAGTGGAGTATGACCTTACGAGGTCATCCTGTCACCACCAGGCGGTCCATGTCAGGCTCTGGGAGCTGACAGTTGGGACCACGGACAGTCGTGAGCTTTGGATGTCTATGATCCTGCAGATCTTGAGGTGATAATAGGTACTCACTACAACTCTTCTAATTTTTGCAATTAGAATTGTTACACTCTTCCTGTGAAATACTTTTCTCCCTGCTCCTTGTTTGAGGTGTTACCAGGGTGACGCAGGGCATCAGTGTAACCCTGTTTTGGTAAGGTAAAAAGGCCTAGGACCTTTTTTTTTAGTCGATGGTGTTTACTCCTTCACTTCTGAGCAAGTAAGAGGGTCTTGGTTGTGGGACATCGACTGTGAAACCTTGTGTGACCAGATATCCTTGGGTTTTTCACCATATGGATATTCTGAAAGAGGGAATCATTGGGCCATGTTCCAGGTGCGGGCGGTGATTCCAGCCGTGACATGCGACGAAGAGGTTTGATCGGGGAGGTGAGCTACCCCCGAGGTCCTTCGAACCGTTTGAGAACATGCGAAGGGATGGCGAGGTTCCCTACCACCTTGCCCTAACCCCAAAGTCTGGAGTGGGTGCACAACGTCTCCCACATGACTTGCCCAAGAATATGTGTGCATGCCCCTATGCAGGTCATCGGTAAGGGTAGACCTCACGTGAACAGATCAAATCCTTTGGTTGGGATGCGGTGGCGTGGGACGGTGTAAGAGTTCTTCTGGGTATGGAAGAGCTAGGTGTGGGCTTAGTACCCTAAGTTATTCCCTGGTTTTTCTTTTCGAGGATGAAAATCTTGAAGTAGGTAATGATGTAAGAACATGGTTTTTGATGTGAAAGACTTTGGAATATTCTTGATATTATTCCAGATCAGCGCCTTCAGACGGCGTGCGATTCCGAGCCCCGGTGTGGCTGGAATTAAATTTTCAGTGCGTTCACGCTGGACATGCCAAATAAATGATATAACTTCTAAACAGTGCTCCGGATCAGAAATCTGAGTGTACGGATGGTTTTTGAATGGGTTGTTTACCCTAGTAACGACATAAAGCATGTCGGCGTGGGACGTTTGGACCCCTCGCTCGCTTCCGGAACGTTAAACGAATAATTAAAATAATTAATTATTTCGTTTAATGGTTAAACTCAAGTATCTCTTAAATGGTTGCTAGGATGGGAAAACCAAGGGAACCGTTGAGTTCGGAACGTGCCGTTTACCCTAGGAGGGGTGTAACTTTCACAGGCGCGGGACGTCAGTGAAAACTGGTCCCAGGGGCGTTTTTGTAATTTGGTGGCCTCGGGCATTGAGTTTAATAACTCTCGAACGGAGGCTCGGATTAAAATTATGAGACCGCCATTATACTCAAGAGGAGGTGTTTACCCTAGGGTAAGCATAACCTCGACCTCAATTGTGCAATATCGGTTGCGTAGTACTTTTTATGGTATTTCTGATGCTTGTTTTGGATTGAATTTCTGAGTCCCAAGCCGCCCGCACCAGTCCAGCGAAGTTTGGATGTGTTTTGGAGTTTTCTGGCGGTTCTGGCACTCCAGCGGTAGCGGCGAGCTCCAGTGGCGGCGGCGTGGGTCTTCCAGGCAGCGGAGGCCTCGGCTCAGGCGGATGCCACGGCGGCGGGGCGTTCGGCTTCAGAGGCAACTTCGGGCGGCCTTCAGCGCGGCGGCGAGCTCCTCAGCCGCGACGGCTTCACGCGGCGCGGAGCAAAAGAGTCGGCCGGTTGTGTCGGACGGTTGACTCGGAGCATCGGGGTCGCGGCGCACGACCCTGTGGGGGAGACAAGGCCCGCCTTCGGCAGGTCTTCACGCAGTGGGACGACCAACCCCACGCGGTTCAGTCGGTGGTGGACCGCAGGTCAGCGTCGGGCCGGCCGGCGTGGGCCGGCCCAGGCCGGTCCCGCCCGAGGGGATCCATCCCCTCTTCGGACGCCTGTAATTTTCATTACGGGTGTTCGTTTTGCATGTCGTCTATGGTAGTGTTAACCTTGGATCAATGCGGAGGATATGAGATGGTTTTGGGGGTTTTAACTCCCAGGATGGGGGCCTCGGTGGCACGTTGCGTACGTTAAGTGGATTAATGTTTTTCCGTGGGTTCGTGTTTTGATCAGCGCGGACGCATCCCACATCCGATTTGAGCACCGTCAGCGGCGTTGGGACCCTGGTGCCGATGCAGATTTTTATAGTGTGGTTTTGACCATCAAAACTGGAGTTGAGGCATGGGCCCCACGGGTCGTCTTTTGAGTTGTACGAATCTTTTGTAACTTTTTCTTCAGACATCCGTTTGGGGCGTACGAGCAGTATATTTTGAGTGTTTTTCCAAGGGAATTTCAATGGTGCAATCCGACCTATTTAATTATGTACGCTAGTGCAGGCCCTGCGAGGGCCATTTTGGGAGTCGGTGGTGATTTCCAGCTTTATCATCGGCCATCCGTTTTGGACAAGAGAATAGTCCATCTTGTGTACTTTTTTGAGAGGATCGCAACGGTGTGATCCGTTCATTGTGCTTCAAGACCGGGATGTAGGTCCCACGTAGCACCGCTCGTGTGTGGTGCGCCGGAATGCATCTTGTTCTCCGGATATCCGTTCCACTCTAGTGAGCAGTCCTTTTGACGTGTTTTCCCAAGGGGATCGCAATGGTGCGATGCGCCCGACTGTTTTCGGGGCTGATGCTCGGGATCACGGGATGTCGTTCGGGTATAAAGCAATGTTGGTGAATTTTTCGTCGGATATCCGTTGGAGGTGAGTAAGTAGTCGATCTCGCATGTTTTTCCGTGAGAAAACGGTGTAATCTGTTCAGGAAAGTGGAGCCTTTTATGTGATCTTATTAAATGTGGAAATATGAAGGTGCTCTGGTGTCAGTTCTTCTATCGTGTTTGTAGCGGACCCTTAGCGTGTGATCGCGTGCACTCCTGTGTGAGTGATTTTTTTTTTTGAAGAGATGTAGTTGGCCATGCCTGGGCTGATGAGGTGGCAAGTTGGAGTTTTTCGGTTTACGCCTTCGCGTTGACGTTGGGTGTCGTGTACACGATAGCCTTTGGGATGAAAATATGGTATACTCTGGGAGTATACGGGAATTCTTAGAGGTACATGTGGTTGTTTTTACCTAAGAACATTTGTGTTCTTGGTTGGAGTTGACTTGGGGCCACACTTCATGTGGGCCCCATGTGTGTGTCGTGTTCTGCTTTACGCACCTTTGACCTCTCATGATGCAGAGTGTCTTTATGTTAGCGATGTTTAGACCAGAAGGGTTGATTGGGTCCCCCTGGTCTTGTTCTCGGTGGTTTAGACCAACAGGGTTGAGTGGTTTCCCCTGGTCCAGTTCTTGACAGTGATCGGCGAAGTTGTTTGGATCCCCCTGTTCCTTTAGCCGTGTGGGATTTCAGTATCATGTTCCTTCGATTTTCTTGGTAGGGTTTGGTGGATTTGGTGTGACCAATAATTTACACGGGCACTGATTCTCTATCCAGGAGGTTGTTTTTAGTAGGGATGGCCAGAGAAACTTCGGGTTTACCCTCCAGCGGGGCTGGCCATCGATGATGGTTACCTATGGGACTCTTGGCTACTCAATTTCTTGGGCTGAGCTATGGACGGAGATCCCATTACGATCTTGTTCGGGTTTCTTGATAGAGCATATATATTTGTATCCCTTGTTTTAGTACCCACTTCTTGGGTTTTGGTTACTCTCCTTTCGGGAGAGTCGAAGACATGCGGGGTATGCCACGTGCTTTCCATGTCTAGATTCTCGTGGTTGGATGAGTCCACTCTCCTTCTATAGGTAGAGAAGACTCGACGAGAAGTTCATCTTCTAACCACTTCTAGCTCCTTGTGTTTGGATGATTATACTTCCTTCCTCTTTTGGGTTGAGTTGTACTCTTTACTGCACTCTCGGTTGTACTCCTTTACTTTTCCCTATTTTATATATTTCTCCCCTCTTCGGTACCTCCTTTGTTGCTCCCTTGAGCTTTCAGGGCATCCTACTGAGTATTTTTATACTCACCCCTGCTTGGGCTTTGCCCGCACTTGGTGTTCCCTTGCAGACGACGGACAGGTTGGTCATGACTTTAGCAGATCTTAGGAGTTTAGGAGCTTGGACTACGCATGGTGGTCGTAGTCGGGTTCTAGGAGGGGGACCCTTCCAGCTGTTTACTTTTGTTCACCTGTTTTCGTGTTGTGGCACTTTTCTATTTGGGCGCATGTTTTTTCCCTTTTCTTTTCAGTTTACTTTCATCACTTGCATTGTAATTTTAGAGGTCGATGCACATTGTGGTTTATTTATAGCAGTTGGTAATTTGATTTTCATTTTTACTCTGCACTTTTTCATTGAGTGTGTTGTGTGTGTGTGTGTACAGGTACTTAGGTAAAGGCCTCCCCGAGTTGTTGTACCTTCGGCACTGGTTGCCAGCCCCTGGCCTATGGAGGCGGGCTTGGGGTAGTTGCTGCTCGAGCCCGGGTAGGGTCGGGTCGTGACACATGAGGCATAAATTCACTTGGATCCCATAAATTGTAACAAAAATGAAATCAATGGTAACTCAGAGGTATGTTAAATGTGATCTCTTGATGCATATGGAAACACGCACCTGAGTTCCATACGACATATCACCTTTTTACCATGTCCACAAAATAAAAAAAATCCCTCTAATTCCATTTTATAATACCTTGAGCTGAATTATCAAACAGATTTGAAGTGCCACGTGACATCATGTGTGCCTCCTAATATTAAAGAGGCTTCCGACTAGAGGTGAGGGTATAAAGGTATCATGGGGAAACTATACCCTTGGTAATAATATTCACGCACTATAAAAACTTTACATATATAAACCTAGTCAACATAAAAATGGAAGAAAACATAAACATTATTCTATAATATATTTCAAGTCTAACCATATAAATAATAAACCAAACAGACCCCCAAGGTGGAAAGTCAATAGTATAAGAAATAAAACTGTAAATAAATAAATGGAAGTTATTTTTGAAGATATACTTAGTATATCCTTAGGTCACATCCAACTCCTACATCCAAGATTCTTATTAACCTACCATTGTGCCCTTACCCTTCTCTGGATCCCTTATCATATTGTATGTGCATGCACCAAGATTTCTATATAGGGTGTGAATATAAAACCAATAAGATACAACCACTATTTCTTCAATATAATTGAAAATATATATATATATAGGTTTATGTCATGATCAAAATCTAAATTTATAAAAAAAATACAACCAATCATGTATCGAGTGATTGTGTGCTACCCATTCTACCATGAACCTTGTCTCTACCTACTTCAATGCCATATCAGAAGAATTTAATGAGTATTAATCGCATGACATAGATCATGATTAGTGACTTCGTCCACCGTAAGGTAAAATGATAATTTTTAATTTGATTAATAACTTCACACCCATAAACCTCAGATTATTACTCTCTTATGATGATATATAGACTTTTCATATTGGAATCAATGGAACTCTAACCATATACAAGGACATTCTCCAATAGCACATCATATTGACATTTGGACCCTCTTCAAAAACCATATGTTATTATCCAATATGGGATAAGAACATTCAATGTTTTGGAACTATCCATCCTATGTCCAATTCCATAATAACTTATTCTTTTCATCCAAGATTCACCTTTAAGGAGTTGGTTAAATCTATCAGGTTTACCTATTAAATTGATCACTAAAAAAAGGATCCATTGGATATGTACACTTCAACATTTAATTGATAACATAAAAAGTGTAAATATATAAAAATAATTATTACATGGGATATTAATAATACACATTTAAGAAAAAACATTGTAAATAAAAAACATGGAATAATAAACCCTCCATGTCTATGAAATAACAACACATAATGTTCAAAATGGAAAGAAACATGCATGAAATAATAATTAATGGTCCAACATCCACCCATGCAGACCTAAAATACCTTATAATGCAAGGATATGTACACTAGGAACATACACCCAAACTATTCACTCCAAAAATCTCCATGGAAGGGCCAAAGATGATATGGACTTCCTACCCTTATCATGTTGTTTCCAAAATCCATGATATATTGAGGAGTGATACCCAAATCACATCCCTACATGAATATTCACTAGAAAAAAACTCAATCCACCATCATAGTGTTTCTAGAAATGGGATTCAAGGGAGATAAAATTACAAGAGATTAAATTTACATCAACTTACCAAAATAGATATGACATCAACGGTACATCTAATCTTTCTCAAGAGGAAGGTATAATTCTCTAGTTTGAGAAACTATCCAACAAATAATATTCTATAATCCATAAGATCATGATATAATCTATGAAACAATACAAAAAATATATAATCTAGGGTTAATCTCTTCATAAAAATATTATTTCTCAGATGAAGGTGAAGAATAAAGGGGGAACAACCTCTTACACAGATTCCACAAGATTCAATGCTCTTGATCCCAAAAATTTGAAGTGTAAGGGGAGAGAAATTTTCAAGAATCACAACTAGAGTCCCTTATACTGAGAAAACTAGGCATAAAAAAGAAATATGGTCTTGGGATATTTTTTGGTTATAAAGTATTATTTTTGGATTAATTAAAACCTCAGGAATAGTTTGGTCACAATGGTTTTACTTAACTGTGTGCCGACAATGTAAGGCTCTCTACCTCTTATGTCCACTAGTATGGTTTGGACACACATTTTAGTAACCCATGTTCCAAACCTAATTTTTTTATTTTTCCTAATAAACATGGTTTATGGGTAATTCCAATTAGGTATCTCTAACTGTGTTCCAATTTTATACCACCCTATGACCTTCTCTTATAAGGTCAGACAGTTTCATAGGGAGAACAACACAAGTCCCCCTAATTGTGCCCCATCCCTTCACCCCTTAAAGGAATATAAAACCTTCTAAAACCCAAAAAAAATTACACCAATAATTCACTCAAGAAAATAATAACTAAAAACATAAATAAGGGATAAAATTAAAGTATAAGATACCCAAAAAAACTCTAGTCCATTAAAATTTTGACATGAAATAATGGGAATTGTTTCACTAAAATAATGATATGAATTATAAGAAATTGAATTTTTTTATAATGATATCAAAGGATTTCATGGTTGTTTTAATATTCAAAGTTATTTTTAGATTTAATTTTTCATTATATAAGTTACACTCTTTGATGTAGTGATAATTGTTATGAATCATTTTTGTCGATGGACATTGGATAAATGTGAAAAGATATTTCTATGTTCTAAAATTTTCATTACTTGAATCCTTTTATCATTTAGAAAACCTCATGTAAACACCTAGGTTTATTAGGGGAAATTAAATATCAAGTACCTATTTTATGTTTTTTTTTCCTACCATGGGGACATTTTGTTCCCTTATAAACCTAAATATGAGCACATCATACTCTTTTAGAAATAAAACTATGGGAACAGGTATAACTCCCCAAGATTTTAATAAAAGATAATTATGTTTGATAGAATACATGACACTAAACTCTATGATTAAATGAGAATATAAAACCTTGTTGAATTAAAATATATTTATTTTTAAGAAAATTCAATTTCTTTGACAGCTTTCATAACACATAAAACTGAGTCATAATGAATCTTAATATTCGATTAATCTTATTTTTTAAAAATATGACTATTATAACTTAGTTATTAAATTGGAGAGAATGAAAAGAATTAAATAATTTATAAAATACATATATTTATAATCAATATAAATTTATTGGTAGATTCATAGAAAAAAATATCAATTTTTTTTAGTAAAGTAATTTTATTCTCAAAAAATATGTTTTCTTTAAAAAATAATTTTTCTTATTTATTTTTATGGGGGGAATATTATAATTAATTTCAAGATTTTTTAGAAAATTTATTTGATTAAATTTAATTCATTTTTTTAAATCATCATATAAAATTTCAATTATAATGAAATTTTTTTATTTTTTGGAAAATATTGATTTGTCAGTAAATAGTAAAAAATACCGATTTTTGTAAAATTGATATTAATTTTTGATATATTAATTAATTAAAAATTTCCATTATGATTTTAATATGAAATAAATTAAAATAATAATTATTTATTAATATTAAATACCCTAAATTACATTTGAATCATATTTATACTAAATTGTAGTAAAATTTTATCCTTAAACTCATAAACACATTTCCTATGAAAACTATTTTAAAGTGAATAATGTTTCTAATTTTTAATTAATATAAATAAACCATAATGAGGACTATTTTAAATGATATTTATAGAATATATATCCATATTTTTAATTTAAATTAATTTAATAATGATTTCTATTCATATAGTTTATATAAGATTATCTTATGCTTGAAAAATGTATCTCTTCAAAACCCATTTTCCAACATGTCTACGGGTTTTATTTTAAATTGAATTATTACACTTTTTTGTGTTGAATTTTATAAAATGTAATATATATTTTTAATAATCATAATTAATATTATATAATAATTTTATATTTAATTTTTACTAAAATTAATAGTGAAAATAATAAAAATTAATTACAACGGTTAAGGTAAAAATGGGTTTATCGGGGGTTAAACTAAAATGATAAGGGTTAAAAAGACATCAAAAATTTATCTAATTTATATTTTATTAAAATATTTGGTCTATATAACATATTTTATATTTATTTTTTATTTTTTTATCCTTATGGAATTTTTAAAACATGGATATCACTTTTTATTTTCAAAAAAAAATCAAGTGTGTCCTCTTTCCCACTTATAAAAGGCGACCCACTCTCCTCCCCAATACATAATTCCAAAACCCTTTGGATTTAAAAATAACTACCCCAATGTCTTCCATTATTATTATTTTATTCCTTATAGGAAATTTTTTTATTACTAAACCATCCTAATATGGATTTACAAGTAAACCTAAAGGGGTTCTCTAAAGAAGAGGTAAAATTCTTAACATGAGAATTTGTTTTATTTAATCTTGCACAGCCTTAAAATATTATTTAACTATGATAATATAATAACACCAATGTATTGAATATACTGAGATGTTATTATTTTATTATTATAACCTATATCCATCTCCAGTTCCATAAATTGGGAAATGAACCTATCGATCGTGTGTGCGGAGGACTACCTTCTTCACGAACCAATGTGATTCATTTTCCATCACCCCATTTAAATTTTGAATATAATAATTTCTATAAATGTTTATATGATATTGGAAAAATAATAAAAATTAAATATTTTTATATTATATATACCTTCTTACTTTTCATACCGTTGAAGGATGTGATAATATCGCTCGTGTGTACGGCTGACTACCACCCCACGAAGAAATATGATTCATATTTCACTTAATATTTACAATGAAGGTATTAATGATAAATTTAATTAATATTTTTTATATATATTACTTAGAAATAATTTGATCAATATAATATCATAAATAACTTCTTACCTTACAATCTGTTGTAAAACAATAATGTCGCTTGTGTATATGTATAGATTAATGCCTCGACGTAGTGATGTGAAATGTTTTTCATTTTATTTTTACATGGATGGTAATAAGGATGGATATGATAAATATAAATTCTATATATGAATTAATAATTATTTTTTATGTTTGAATTAATATATACATTCCTTTTGTTTCATCGGTTAGGAAAATGGAAACAATAGTCATGGATACGTACGGCTTACCATCTCCATGAATGGTGTAATTAATTTTCTATATTTAACTTATATTGATTAATATAAATTAATATATAATTAAAATATAGCATATTTATATCATTTTTAAAATTATGGATACTATGTATCCTTGAAATACCATATGAAAATATACATGTAAAACGAAGCAGCTATTACCGCAAACCAAAGTTTAACATGGAATTGTTAATAAATCGGTAATAAATGGTTAGAAGTTAATAATATATGGTTTGATATATATAAGTTTTTTTAAAAAATATGTATAACAAAACTATATTTTTATACAGGTTCTTTGAATGTGTATGAATTAATTTGAGATGTAAGGTAAGGGATTTCTAGTCAACCTTTTATTTTTAGGTGACATATATAATATTCACCACTCATTTATTTTTCTTTTTTTGGTATATATAGTACCTATTTGACATGTTATATCATGAATATCCCTCATTTAATTATTTTTAAAGTTTAATTTTATTTTATTCTCTAATGGTACTTAGTATTAAAAGGTTACCAAAGTTGAAAGGGACTTTGTCTCGATTTCTCTTCATTGAGGAATATTTTAATTTTATGAACCTATTTTATTTTATATAGTTCATATACTACCCCTTATACAATTAATATGATGAATAATTCATAATTAATATTATTTAAAGATTCAATGTTAATTATTTAATCTAAGGGGGTTTGACTTTAATGTTAAGAAGTGTTAAGGAATTTCATAACTGAATTTATTTTCATTAGGTTGTATATGACTTCATTATCATGGATATTCTAAGATTATGTTGGTAATAAATTTTGAGTATCATTTTTTTATTTACACTACTTTATGTGGATTTATATTTTCTACAGATAATATATTAATTTATAAATTCCCACTTCAATGTTATGAACATTGTAAGGGATATTCCTCTCAAATTCTATTTCTTTGGGAGATATTTTTAATAATATTTACCTACATTATTTTATGAGGTTTATATACTTCCCATTTAACATTTAATATAATGAATCATAATATTTTCTTGATATTTTAATTTTTATTTGAATTTATTCTCTCAATGGTATTATGATTGAAAAGTTATCAATGTGGTAAAGGATTTATGTGACAATACACTTTCTTTTTTAGACTATTTTTGTAGAGATTTGTTTTGGAAGAAATCATGTGATAATATTTTATTAAACAAAATATATTTTATTATCATATTTTTATTAAAGTGGTTCACTTGTTTAATTTATCTTTACTTGTTTATAAATTGAATCATCTTCAAGAATTTTATTTGTAAGCGATATCAGTCGTTTATATTTCTTTAGATCAGGAATACTTCTCTTCCATATTAATGTTTTATAAAAAAAATTCAAAATTTTATTTCCAAAAAATAAAATATTTCTTGAATCTATTTTACATGATATTTGAACATATTATAAAATGTATTTAAAGTATAATTTTTAGGATTTCCAAATGGGTTATTTTTTACTCCCTTTACAAAATTTCTAAAAAAGAATGTTTATTTTTAAAATTTACATTATGTGTGGATTTTGATACAATCATGACCATTATTGTCTTAGAATATTAAATTATAATGTTAAATGTATGTTTTCAAAGAAAATAATTTTCAAAATATATCATAAACATTAAATTTTAAAAAGGTTTTTTTTAAAGTGAAGAGGTTATTTTCCACAATAAATGTTCCAAGTGATCTTTCAAAATCATTTTCCATATAAGATGAAATTATTTTAGTTCTCTCAAAGTGAAAAGGATATTTTCCTCAATAATTTTTTTAACTATATTTTAATGTAATTTTTATTCATCAACATCAATAACCCTTGTTGTCACTTATTCTCCACTGGGATATGTTGAAATGATACCATCCTTATTCTTTCTCTGTGTGGATTATGATTGTCTCAAGTTATTTTCAAAAAACCCATTTATTTTCCATGGATTAAAAATGTTTTTAAATGATGGTTATTTTTATATTGGTTTTGTGATTAAATAAATTATTTGTGTACTTTATTCATTATATGGCTCTTGAAAATTGTTCATGATGAGTAGTGGTTTTGATATAAACCATGGTATTATGGATCCTTTATAAAACAATAATGGTTAGTTATTTTATAAACCAAGGGTGGTTGGTTCTATTATTAAAAAAGGATGGTTTAATATATTATTAACCAAATACAGGTGGGTCTGGGATACCTATCCAATGCATTTGGTACTATGTAGATGAAAATAATCTGTATTGGTTATTCCATTTGTAAGAGTGATATGATTTTAATGATTCAAGATACCAATAAATTTTATTTATACTTTCTATGGGGTTTTATTGATTCCTTTAATCAATATTGAAATCACATGGATCATCGTTATTGATTCTTTTGGATCTTGAATTTGATAAATATTTATGGAATGTTTCATGATTGATGAACTACGTATTTATGGGTATGAATATTCTTATTTTATTCTCATAAAATTTTATTATATATTCATACCCTTATGCACTTATTATAATCATTGATTAAATTCAATTATTAATGCTCATGTTTACCCTTACTCAGAATTTGAGTTCACCCTTCATATGTTTCCTTTTCCCCAGGTTACCATGAATGATGTTAGATAATATATATATATATAGGGGTTTCATAAGGAAAATGATGATGAGATAATATGGAATATATAAAAGATAGTTATAGAGGGAAAATTGCTCTCATGAAGCCATGGGTATTTTTTATGTAAGATTTTGTACTAATACTCTAAAAATATCAAACTAAGAGTTCCATAGTTATGTAAGTGATCCAATATTTCCTTCTGTTGTTAAAAGTTTTGTATGGAAAAAATTAGATCACATTTATTGGTTTCAAGAAAAAACATTAAGGACTGTGTTTTCAATATTGGATTCAGGAGTGTGGGTTGGACATGTTATAGTTGGTTTCATAGTAGGGTTTAGATATATTTTTATATTAAGATGCTTTCATGTGAGTTGATCCTAATATTTATAGATTACATAATGGGTTTATGGGTTTCATTTTAGTCATCTAGAACCCCTTTTGAGTTTTTAAGTAATAAAATTTTAAGGTAATTAAGGACATTTTAGGAGACATTTTATTAGGTTGGTATATACATAACCTCAAGGTTCAACAAGAAGTGTTTTTTTTGAATAATTGTATTTTCAAAAGTTTAAAGATATTGATAACCTTTAGGTTTTATATGATATTTAATTATTAAGGATACTTTTAAGGATGTTCATCATATTTATGGGATCTTTATAAGTATATTACTTTAGTAAAAATGGAAACATGAAGGCTAAGAGACAACTCATTGTATCCAGTAAGGTTGTGGACCTTAATCCCATAGTCAGAGGGTTACAATGTTGAATCACCTACCACTATCCTAAGTTATTTTCTAGTTAGTATGACATAAATTTTAAATAATGCTTGAATGATAATGTTTAAGTTGATTTTGGTAATATATGTTTTATCCCATGGATGGAAATTGGATTGAAAATTTATTTTTTGACTAAGTGATAATATTATTTTATAAGATTATATCTATAATTTAAGGAAACATCTTACTTTATGCTAACTTTTTTTTCTTGTGGTTAATGTCGATATATTGTAAGAATATATAGTTAACCTTTTAGAGTATTATGTGATCCCTTTGTAGTTGATTTTAGTGATTAATGCATGAAAAAATAATCTTAAATAATCATACTTTTTATAATAATATGATATTATGATGTAAATTATTTAAAGGCTCAAATTATACTTTTTAATTAAGTACATTTCCTTATGTTATTAGTCTGGATGATAATGTAATTCCTTATCTCTTTGAAAAGGACATTGAAACAAAAAAATTATCATATTACCTACATATCTGAGGAATCGATAGTAATTTAACTCATCACAAATTTATGGTTTTGAGGTCATTAAATTTATATTGCTAATTCATATCCTTATGAAAAATTATATATGTCACTCTTGATAATTATTGATGCTTTTCTTCTATGTTCATATCATTACTTTCCAGCAAATTTCTCTTATGTGGAATCCAAGTTATGTGATGACCTTTATATTTATCTTTAAATGTTTTTTATAGAATTTTTAATTAACCCTTTCTATGATGTGTGTTTATAAAAAATTATTTTTAAATGTCTATACGTTGATTAGTGAGATAAAGGTCAAATTGTAAGGAAGTAATTAATTAAAGTGACGGAGAATTTAACACCCTATGATTTTAAAAGAAGAACATTATTTTTGACAATATATATGGAATGAAACATCAATATTACATGATTATATAACACCTTGAGATATTATGATATATTTTTTTAAAATAAATTAATTGTATTTGATAGCTTGTGTAAGAGGAAACACCATGTTTTAACAAACTATGATATATTATTAATATTAGTTTTTAAAAATTTGTTTGTTACAACCTAGGACTTAAATTGGTGGGTATGAATAAGATTAATAATTTTAGGAAATATATATTTACAGATAAGTATAAATTTATTGATAAATTCTCAAAAAATAATCAATCATTTTTTTAGAAAAGTAATTTTAATCTCCAAAAAATATGTTTTCTTAAAAAATGATTTTATATTGATTGTTAGGAAAAAATATAAACAATTTCAAGATATTTTAGAAAATTTAATTTATTAAATGAAATTAATTTTCAAAATCATTATTGTAAATTTTACATAGAGTGATATTTTGTGATTTTTCCTAATATATTGATTTTTTAGTGAATAGTGAAAAATACCATTTTTATAAACAATAATTTCATTTCAATAAATTAAGTAATTTTAAACTACCATTATGATTTGAATATTATTTAAATTAAAATAATTATTCTCTATTTATATTTGAATTAGGGAAAGAATCTATTCTCTATTTATATTTAATCTCATTAATTATACTTGAATAATCTTTATACTAAAATTTAGTATAAGTAAATATTATGCTTAAAAACACATTCTTTCAAAAAAATGATTTAAAGTACATGATGTTTCTTACTAGTAATTAAAAAAGATAACAATTAATTATTAATTATTTAAATGATACTTATATAT
Source organism: Viscum album (assembly GCA_963277665.1). Classification (NCBI taxonomy): domain Eukaryota; kingdom Viridiplantae; phylum Streptophyta; class Magnoliopsida; order Santalales; family Viscaceae; genus Viscum; species Viscum album. Next base: position 1,842,079,883 of record OY728163.1, on the reverse strand, counting down.
TTTATATTAATATTTTTTAATAGGAATATATATAATGATTAGTTATATTTATATAATTAATATAAGATCATCTTATGCTTGAAAATGTATTTGTTGAAAATCCCATTTTTCGATACAATTTCATGTTTTATATTAAATTTAATTCCACCAATTATATGAGTTTAATTTGATAAAATGGATACTATATTTTAAATAAAAATAATTAATATTATATAATAAGGTAAAATTTAATTTTTACCATAATTAATAGGGAAAATAGTAAAAATTACTCACCATAGTTATGGTAAAAATGGGCTTATTAGGGGTTAAAATGAAAATAAAAATGTTAAAATAACCTAAAAACTTATCAAACATATATTATATGGAAATATATTAGATTTATCACATCTAATTTTAAAATTTGGGAAATTTTGGAGCCTTTTTTCATATTTAAAATGTGGGTATCAATTTTTCCTTTCAAGAATTCCAAGTGTGTCATCTCCCTACCTTATAAAAGGCCACCCATCTCCTCTCCTCTACACACTTCTGAAACCATTTTTTCCCAGAAAAAACCACCCAAATATATTTCTTAATTCCCTCCCATAATCCTAGAGTTTTTATTTTGATTATGAAATACCCTAATGAAGTCATTAGGTATAAACCTAAAGGGGTTCTCGGAATAAGAGCTAAAATTATTGACATGTGTTTTTGGTTTATTTATCCTTCCATGCCATTAAAGTATTATTAAAATATATATAAATATATAATACAACCAATATATAGTATATACTAATATTTTATTATATTAATATTACAACCTATATCTATTTACACTTCTATCAAATGGGAAATGACACTGTCGATCCTGTGAAAATCGAACTAAATCCTCATGAACTGATGTAGTTCATTTTCCATAACCAACTTTATAGGATGGATATAATTATGTATTTAAAATATTTATATGATATTTATTACATTGTCAAGCTTTTTTAATTACTATATCACATATAACTTCCTACTTTCCATTCTATGGGGGCACAAAATATCATCGCTCATGTGCACGGTGGACTACTACCTTATGAAGAAATGTGATTATTTAGATAATCCTTACAAGGAAGGAAGTAATCAAAATTTTAATTAATATATATTATATTTATGAAATAACCATACATTTAAAAATATAATATCACATATAACTTCTTACCATATAATTTGTAACGACCCAAAGTATTTCAATGGAAAATTTCTTTCTTATATTTATGTCATAAAAACACAAAATAATGAACTACTAAGTGATAAGTGACCTTTAAACATAATTTTTTCACACCCTATGTTTGGAATTTTAAAAATACGACATACACGGTTGTGTTCAAGATAGTTTTTGGAGTCTAATGAAATAAAAATAACTTTTGGAAAATAGTAACCTACCCTTATGAATAATAACCTACCCTTATTAATAGTAATATGACCCTTATGAATAGTAAATAAGAGTAACATTACCTATGAATAATAAAATAAAATTTAGACATCATAGAAAGTGATAATTTGACCTTAGTAAACATTTTTGGTATTTTATAAGTCAGAATAATTAATGATAACTAATTAATTAAATTAAAAGAATATTTATTTCCCTGAAATGTATTCATAAAGTATTGAATCAATGTCTAATAGTTTTTAGATAATTTTATAAGACCCTACATAATTTTTGAAAGAACTACAAAATCAGTTTTAATTTTAAAAACTGTTTTTTAGTAAATTATGATTTTAATTAAACATTAAATTAATAATATTTAGAAAATTATTTTTGAAAAATGGACATCATTTTTGGATTCTAAATTTTTAAAAATGTTAGGGGGTAAATTTTTGGGTTTATTCTTAAATACTTCAATTTTCGGGTGAATAGTAAAAATTATAGTTTTTCGCATAATCGGTGTACACTAAATTGCATCATTAATGATGTAATGAGGACATAAACATTATAGAACTTTAGTTTCGGCCAAAAAATATTAAATTTCATAAATTTTTCCTTTAAATACAATAAATCCAATTCTAAAACCTAAAAAGAACTTTCCAAATCCTAAAGTCAAAAGGTGATTTCTTAAAGTGTCTTTTTCTATTTCTTTCACTTTCCTTTTAATAAATTAATGAATTCGAATTATAAAGAAGAGTTAAAGCCTAAAAGGAATTATATTATATTGATATATGATTTATTATGTCAAAAAAACTACTATTAAAAGTCTAACTTATGATATATTATTTTATTTAATATTTTATACCAAAAACACCTCCCTCCTCATGTATAAATAAGCCCTCCCCCTCCTCTTGCCAAACCACACCTCTCAAGCTTCAAGCATTGTCTAAGATATACCAAATAATCTCCCCTATCCCCTTCCCCACTTCCAAGATCTTTTTGTCTCATAAAAAGACCAAGATTAGGCCCTTAAGGAGGTTCTCAAGTGAAGGATTCAAGAGGTAATTTCCCTCCCTCTTCCCCTTTAATTTCCCTTCAAGTTCAAGTTCCTTTCTTGATCTCTCCCCACATATATTCATCCAGATTGTTTTGTAACTCCAGTATTATACATATAATGTAATATTATGATTCTAATGTTATATTATATCACCCCACACCCTTTCCCTCTTCCTTTTATTTTATTAAAGAGAACGTTATTCATGTGGTGTTAATTTATCACCTTCAAAAACAACATGCTCTCTTCTTCCATTTCTACCTTCATATCTGGACATGAAACCATTTTTATGGTTGAAATAGAATATGTTATATGTATTATGTTCTATTTTAAGTTCTGTAAATAACCTATGGACATATTACTAAGTTAAAAGTTAAAAGGAGTTCGTTGTGATCCAAAAACCGCTCAAATTAACCCAAATAATCTTCATATAATTCTTATCTAATGATTAGTCCACATGGATCTAATATAACTCATTATAAAATCATTCAAGATTCTGTAATATAATTAATAACATTTAATATCAGTTCTGGATATTTACCCATGATCTACCCAAACATCAATTTAAGAATACAAGTGGACCGCTCAAGAAAACCATGAAAACGAACATCCCCGATCAATGTTTTTAAACTCTATAAGTCATCCAAAGGAACATAATATGAAATAATGAAACCAGAATTAACCCTATTAATGTATAAAAGGTTCTGGAATTTCTAATTAATGAATATAATGTCATTATACAGGACATTAAAGAGAAGGAGGCATTCGGGTACAAGGTAAGGGGAAATCTCGAACCCAATTTTCTTCCTTCGGGTTCTCCCTCTTTCACTCCATTTTTGATATGGTTACTCCTCAAAGATAATTTGTTCATAATTTACTTTACTTTTATGGGATATAAATGTTTGTCACTAGTTTTTATGTCCATCAAAATGTTTTCCAAAAGAACTCTTCTTTCAAGATCTCACCTTTTACCTCTCATTCAAGGTTGATGGTTCTTGTATCAAGTATGTTGTTCCCTATTTCTTTTGGGAACCCAAAGCTTATGAATGTGCTATTATGAAATTAAACACATTCCTTTCCATGGGTTATTTATGTACATGTTTGATATGTGTTCTATGTAGAAAGCATGATAATGATAATGTTCTGATGTGACGGGTGCGCCCCGAATTATATAGCGCAATATGAATGTTCAAATGTGACGGGTGCGCTCGGAATTATACAGCACTCCAATGCATTGGGTAAAGTGATGAATCTCATGAGTAAATGTTAAATTATGTGTGAATAAGATTCTAGCTTTGTTCACAAGTATGTTTGGTAGTTAACCACTAAGACATGATGTTTCATTTTTATGCATTGCCACATTTCAAGTCTATTATTTATGCTCCTCTCATGTTCATGATCTTTTGACTATGTCATGATTATGCTCACCCCATGATATATTGTTATTATCTATCCTCTTAATGGGATTATAGCTCACCCCTTTTGATGTATGTCCTCAGGTGGCTACATGTACTAAGGAGAGGACAAGTGCCACTAAGAAGCTAGTGAAGGAGAAATTAAATAAATGTTTATGGTTGATGTTGTATTTGTTATGTGTGGTCCTAGTTTTCCCAAGACACTAAACCTTTGGATCCTCTATGTGTAATAATATTATGTTTTTTATCTTTGAAATGATGTAATAGTAATTAAAGAAAAGGTTGGGTCGCTATAGTTGGTATCAGGGGAAAGGTTTAGTTAATTTGGGAATTAGGATTAGTAAACCCTAGAGAAAACCTCTAGCATGAGAATAAGTACAAATATGTACACAAGAATATTTACCTAGGGATCCCATATGTTATGTTTTTGGTATAATTGTTTAAATGAATAAGTTATTCATGACTTGTTTACTTATGTTTTGTTCTAACCTTTTCTATTTTAGAAAATGGTGGGAACCAGGAGAAATCAGGCCAACAACTCTTGCGGGGGCAATGAAACGATTGCTCGAACGACATCCCCAATGATTTTGGATGTGGAGTTCAAAACTTCATGGTGATGCTTACCCAATTATCTCGGGTTATGAATAATAAAAATAATAATGGGGAACTTCCTCCTTCACTAAAGAGGGATCAACTAGCTATTGAATGTTTTATGCAGCAACGACCACCGACATTTTGTGGATCTTCCGATCCACTAGTTGCGGAACAGTGGGTCAAATCCATGGAGAATATCTTTTCTGTTCTTCACTGTTCCGAGATGGAGAAGGTGACTCTAGCCATTTATCATCTAGATGGAGAAGCTGATCAATGGTGGGATTTTATTAAGAACATCAAGCCAAGGGAGGAAATTGAAGAGATGGAATGGGAAGACTTTAAGATAATGTTTCTTAATAAGTACTTCCCACGAACTCTTCGCACGAAGATGGAGAGAGAATTCATAGAGCTCAAGCAAAAAGAATAAGAATCTATCGAAACCTATGAAGCAAATTTCACAAGGCTCGCAAGGTATGCTTCGGGTTTTGTTATCAACAATGATAGTAAAATTGATAGATTCTTTAGTGGATTAAAACCACGTCTTCGAAAGGCTATTGTAATTCGATACTTTGGGAGTTATGAAGAAGTTTTTTGGTGTGCTCTCAAAGTGGAGATGGAGTTTAGAGAATGGTCCCATGGCTATGGTGATAAGAAAATAAAGATGAAGTTTCAAGTTGGTGGATCTAGTGACAAAGGTGGGAAGAAAAATCAACGACCCACATGCCAAAAATGTGGGAAGTTACACCATGGGAACTGCCTCAAAGGTACGGGGAGATGCTTTAAGTGTGGGAAAGAAGGAAAACAAGCTCAAGAGTGTCGAAAAGACATGAAAAGGAAGGATAATGTAGCCAATGAAAGGAGAGAACCACTCGTGGTTCAATGCTACAACTGTTGGGAGCTAGGGAACTATTTAAACCAGTGCACTAAACCTCGAGCTCTCGAGGGTAATCAGTGCCAACAACCACCAAATCCAAAGGAACAAGGGAAGGCTTATGCCATCACTACTGCGGAGGTGGAACATGATAATGAATTCGTACAAGGTACACTTCCTATTCACTCAAGAATGGCAAAAGTCTTATTTGATTCTGGTTCTACACATTCCTTTATATCTTTCAAGTTTGATAGAACTATAGAATCGAAGCCCCGAAACCTTGAATTAGAGATATTTGTAAAAACACCAAGTGGTGCAATAATTTCAACCCAAGTGTTTGACTCTTCTCCTATTGACCTATGTAGGAAGATTCTTCTAGCAAATATCGTAATACTTCCCTTGGTGGAATTTGACGCTATAATGGGAATGGATTGGCTCTCATTATATAGAGCACATATCAACTATCGGGAAAAGGAAATATATTTTCATATTCCGAACCATCCCATGATCCTCTAAAAATGAAAGGAAGATCATGAATATCCTTTGAAAAATCCTTCAATGGTGTGGGTGTTGATTCCCTATGAATAAGCATACCTCGCCCAAATGGTTGAGTCGAAGAAAAGTGACAACCTTGAGGAAATGCCCATCGTGAGGGAATACAGTGATGTATTTCCCGAAGAGTTACCTGGAATTAGTACTCCTATCTTGAAGTGCCCCTATATGATGGATCCTATCGAACTGGAGGAGTTAAAGAAGAAGCTGCAAGAGCATTTGGACAAAGGGTTCATACACCCTAGTGAATCACCTTGGGGTGCACCAGTGCTCTTTCTGAAGAAGAAGGATGGAACCATGCGATTGTGTATCGATTATCGGGAACTCAACAAGATAACCATAAAGAACAAGTATCCTCTCCCAAGGATTGATGACTTGTTCAACTAGTTAAGATGAGATCAATACTTCTCAAAGGTGGATCTTCGTTCTGGATATCATCGAGTAAAGGTGAAGAAGGAAGATATTCAGAAGACTGCCTTCCGTACAAGGTATGGGAACTATGAGTTTTTGGTGATTCCCTTTGGACTTACTAATGCCACTGAAATATTCATGGATTTGATGAATAGAGTCTTTAGACATTACCTTGACAAATTTTTGTTAGTGTTTATCGATGATATTCTCATCTACTCCAAGAGAAAGGAGGAACATGAAGAACATATAAGACTTGTATTGGAGACATTGAGAAAGGAGAAGTTGTACGCCAAGTTTAGCAAGTGTGACTTTTGGATGAATCAAGTCACGTTCTTGGGACATGTGATCATAAGTGAGGGAATTTCTATGGATTCTTCAAAGACAAAGGCAATTGAGAAATGGCCTAGGCCCTCTAGTGTCACAGAAATACGTAGTTTTCTTGGATTATCTGGGTACTACCGACGTTTTGTGAGAAACTTCTCACGATTTTCATGCCCACTAACTAAGTTAACAAGGAAAGGGGTAAAGTATGTATGGACAGAAGAATGTGTGGGAAGCTTCAAGGAGCTAAAGAGAAGGCTGATCACTGCACCTGTACTCACACTACCGAAAAGTGTAGAAAGTTTTGTGATATACAGTGATGCTTCAAAGAAAGGCTTGTGTTGTGTACTCATGCAAAATGATAATGTGATAGCCTACGCCTCACAATAGTTGAAGATCCATGAGCAGAACTACCCGACGCATGATCTAGAGCTAGCATCCATGATTTTTGCCTTGAAAATCTGGCGGCACTACCTTTATGGCGAGAAGTGTGACATATACACCGACCACAAGAGCCTAAAGTATATATTCACACAAAAGGAGCTCAACATGCATCAAAGGAGATGGTTAGATCTAATAAAGGATTATGATTACTCTATTCACTATCATCCTGGAAAGGCGAACAAGGTAGCTAATGCTCTAAGTATAAAAGAACATGCTACTCTATCCATGTTGAGGATTGAGAAAGACCCTATCTTATTGGATATGCAAAGAATGGATTTGGAAATCATAAGGGCAGGGGATACATCCTACCTTGCCTAAATGATTGCACAACCATCCATCCAAGAGAAGATTAAGGAAACACAAAGGGATTATGTGGAGATACAAAAGAGGGTGAATGCAGTAAAGGAAGGGAAGCTGCAAGAGTTCCATATCGATGATGATGGTGTGATTCAGTTTGGAACGCGGATTTGTGTGCCTTCATCACCCGGGATAAAGAAGGAGCTATTCGATAATTCACATAGCTCAACTTTATCTATCCATCCTAGAAGTACCAAGATGTATCGTGATCTCCGAGAACACTTATGGTGGGATAACATGAAGAAGGAGATTGCAGAATATATATCAAGGTGCTTAGTATGTCAGTAAGTTAAAGCTGAGCGGAAAAATTCCAATGGTATAATGCAGTCATTGCCTATACCCATGTGGAAATGGGAAAATGTTACTATGTACTTTGTCATAGGTCTCTCGAAGACTTCAAAGGGAAATAATGCGATATGGTTTGTGGTTCATCGACTCACCAAGACTGCCCATTTTATCACTATTCGGGAAGACCTCTCACTTGAACAAATTTCAAGGATATATGTGAAGGAAGTAGTGAGATTGCACGGTGTTCCACTCATGATTGTCTCTGACCGTGATCCAAGGTTCACATCTAAATTCTGGAGGATCCTTCAACATGCTTTGAGTACTGAATTAAATTTCAGCACGGCCTATCACCCCCAAACTGATGGCCAGTCTGAAAGGACTATTCAGACGCTTGAAGATATGCTAAGAGCCTTCTCTCTTGAATTAAAAGGTGGTTGGGATCAGCATCTCCCATTGGTTGAGTTCTCATACAACAATAGCTTCCACTCGAGTATTCAGATGGCTCCGTATGAAGCTCTTTATGGGAATCGATGTAGAACTCCAACCTGTTGGGATGAAGTTGGAGAACGAAAGCTACTTGGCCCCGATCTTGTTCAAGAGATGACAGAGAAGGTTCAAGTCATCCAGAAACACATCAAAGCTGCTCAAAGTCAGCAAAAGAGCTATGCTGACAACCATCGAAGGGACTTGGAGTTCGATTTTGGAGATAAATTCTTCCTTAGAATATCTCCATGGAAGAGAGTCATGAGATTTGGGAAGAAAGGGAAGCTAAGCTCAAGGTACATTGGCCCCTTTGAGATCCTTGACCGTATAGGAGTCGTGGCCTATCGTCTGGAACTTCCACCGAATATGGATCAAGTTCATGATGTATTTCATGTATCACTACTGAGGAAATACATACCAGACCCCTCACATGTACTAAACTCAGAGGTGGTGTAGCTGAAAGATGATCTCTCCTATGAGGAGCAGCCGGTAAAAATTTTGGACCGAAGTGATAAGGTTCTATGCAACAAGACAACCCACCTTGTCAAAGTGTTGTGGAGGAACCATAAGTTTGAGGAAGCAACTTGGGAACCAGAGGAGGCAATGAAGGAGAAGTACCCTCACCTGTTTGTGTAAAGTGAAATTTCGGGGGTGAAATTTCTTAAGGGGGGAAGAATGTAACGACCCAAAGTATTTCAATAGAAAATTCTCTTCTTATATTTATGTCATAAAAACACAAAATAATGAACTACTAAGTGATAAGTGACCTTTAAACATAATTTTGTCACCCCTATGTTTGGAATTTTAAAAATCCGACATACACGGTTGTGTTCAAGATAGTTTTTGGAGTCTAATGAAACAAAAATAACTTTTGGTAAATAGTAACCTATCCTTATGAATAGTAACCTACCCTTATGAATAGTAATCTGACCCTTATTAATAGTAAATAAGAGTGACATTACCTATTAATAATAAAATAAAATTTAAACATCATAGAAAGTGATAATTTCACCTTAGTAAACATTTTTTGTATTTTATAAGTCAGAATAATTAATTATAACTAATTAATTAATTTAAAAGAATATTTAATTCCCTGAAATTTATTCATAAAGTATTGAATCAATGTCTAATAGTTTTTAGATAATTTTATAAGACCCTACGTAATTTTTGAAAGAACTACAAAATCAGTTTTAATTTTAAAAACTGTTTTTTTAGTAAATTATGATTTTAATTAAACATTAAATTAATAATATTTAGAAAATTATTTTTGAAAAATGGACATCATTTTTGGATTCTACATGTAGAAAAATGGTAGGGGTAAATTTTTTGGTTTATTATGAAATACTTCAATTTTCGGGTGAAAAGTAAAAAATACAGTTGTTCGCATAATCGGTGTACACTAAATTGCATCATTAATGATGTAATGATGACATAAACATTCTAGAAATTTAGTTTCGACCAAAACATATTAAATTTCATAAATTTTTCCTTTAAATACAATAAATCTAATTCTCAAACCTAAAAAGAACTTTTCAAAGCCTAAAGTCAAAAGGTGATTCTTAAAGTGTCTTTTTCTCTTTCTTTCACTTTCCTTTTAATAAATTAATGAATTCGAATTATAAAGAAGAGTTAAATCCTAAAAAGAATTATATTATATTTATATATAATTTAGGATTTAAAAAAAACTACTATTACAATTCTAACTTATGATATATTATTTTATTTAATATTTTATACCAAAAACACCTCCCTCCTCATGTATAAATAAGCCCTCCCCCTCCTCTTGCCAAACCACACCTCTCAAGCTTCAATAATTGTCTAAGCTCTACCCAATAATCTCCCCTAGACCCTTCCCCACGTCCAAGAGCTTCCGGTCTCATAAAAAGACCAAGCTTAGGCCCTTAAGGAGGTTCTCAAGTGAAGTATTCAAGAGGTAATTTCCCGCCCTCTTCCCATTTAATTTCCTTTCAAGTTAAAGTTCTTTTCTTGATCTCTCCCCACCTATATTCATCCAAATTGTTTTGTAACTCCAGTATTATACATATACTATAATATTATGATTCTAATGGTATATTATATCACCCCACACCCTTTCCCTCTTCCTTTTATTTTATTAAAGAGAACGTTGTTCATGTGGTGTTAATTTATCACCTTCAAAAACAACATACTCTCTTCTTCCATTTCTACCTTCAGATCTGGTTGTGAAACCATTTTTATGGTTGAACCAGAATATGTTATATGTATTATGTTCTATTTTAAGTTCTTGAAATAACCTATGGCCATATTACTAAGTTAAAAGTTAAAACGAGTTCGTTGTGATCCAAAAACCGCTCAAATTAACCCAAATAATCTTCATGTAATTCTTATCAAATGATTCGTCCACATGGATCTAATATAACTCATTATAAAATCATTAAAGATTATTTAATATCATTAATAACATGTAATATCAGTTTTGGATGTTTACCCATGATCTACCCAAACATCAATTTAAGAATACAAGTGGACCGCTCAAGAAAACCATGAAAACGAACATCCCCGATCAATGTTTATAAACTCTATAAGTCGTCCAAAGGAACATAATATGAAATAATGAAACCAGAATGAATCCTATTGATGTATAAAAGGTTCTGAAATTTCTAATTAATGAATATAATTTCATTATACAGGACATTAAAGAGAAGGAGGCATTCAGGTACAAGGTAAGGGGAAATCTCGAACCCAATTTTCTTCCTTCGGGTTCTCCCTCTTTCACTCCATTTTTGATATGGTTACTCCTCAAAGATCATTTGTTAATAATTTCCTTTAATTTTCTTGGATATACATGTCTTTCAATGGTTTTTATGTCCATCAAAATGTTTTCCAAAATAACTATTCTTTAAAGATCTCACCTTTTACCTCTCATTCAAGGTTGATGGTTCTTGTATCAAGTATGTTGTTCCCTATTTCTTTTTGGAACCCAAAGATTATGAATGTGTTATTATGAGATGAAACCCATTCCTTTACATGGGTTATTTATATACATGTTTTATATGTGTTCTATGTGGCAAGCATGATAATGATAATGTTATGATGTGACGGGTGCGCCCGGAATTATATAGCGCAATATAAATGTTTAAATGTGACGGGTGCGCCCGGAATTATATAGTGCTCCAATGCATTGGGTAAAGTGATGAATCTCATGATTAAATGTGAAATTATGTGTGAACAAGATTATATATTTTTTCACAAGTATGTGTGGTAGTTAACCACTAAGATATGATGTTTCATTTTTATGCATTTCCACATTTCAAGTCTAGTATTTATGCTCCTCCCATGTTCATGATCTTTTGCCTATGTCATGATTATCCTCACCCAATGATATATTTTTCTTATCTATCCTCTTACTTGGATTCTATCTCACCCATTTTGATGTATGTCCTCAGGTTTCTACATGTACTAAGGAGAGGACAAGTGCCACTAAGAAGCTAGTGAAGGATAAATTAAATAAATGTTTATGGTTGATGTTGTATTTGTTATGTGTGGTCCTAGTTTTCCCAAGACACTAAACATTTGGATCCTCTATGTGTAATACTATTATGTTGTTTATCTTTGAAATTATGTAATAGTAAAGAAAAGGTCGGTTCACTATATAATTCATTGTAAAACAATAATTTCATTCATGAGTACATGTGGACTATCGCCACCACAAAATGATGTCGAATTTTTTTCATTTTATTTTTAAATGGATGGAAAAAGGGATGGATGTTATTAATATAAATTCTATATATGAAAAAATAATTACTCTTTAATGTTTAATTAGTATTTACTTTCCTTTCATTATACCCATTGAGAAAATAGAAATAGTGTTATTGCATACATACGGCTTACCATCTCCATCAATGGTGTAATAAATTTTCCACTATAAACATATATTGATTACTCTAAATACATATATAATGAATATATATGATATTTATATCATGTTTTAAATTATTTAGACGATTTAAACATGAAATACCAAACCAAAACATAGATGAAAATGAAATAGTTATTATCCAAAAACGATTTTAATAATTAATTATTAATAAACTGCTACTAAAAGGTCGTAAGTAAATAATATATGGTATGATATATATAATTATGGGTCTCTAAAATATTTATAATAATCCTATATTTATTATACTAATGGTTTGAATGTGTATTAATGACATTGATACTTAATGTAAGGGATTTTTATTCTCTCTTTTATATCCAGGAGACATATTCCATATTTACCAATCATTGTTTTATGATGTATATACCACCGCTTTGAAATTTTATATTAATAATATCCTTAATTTAATTATATTTAATTTTTAATTTAATTTTATTCTTTATTTTGGATTATTATTCAATGGTTTCCAATGTTGTAAGGGACTTCATCTTAATTTCCCTTCATTGAGGAATATTTTAATGTTGTGAGCCTAAATTATTTTATATGGTGTATATACTGACAATTATAAATGTAATATCAGTAATAATTCATAATTAATTTTTTTAGATTAAATTTGAATTATTTCATCCAAGGGGGTTTGACATGAAAGTTACCAAGTGGTAAAAAAATATTTAACTCAATTTTTTTCATTGGACTATATTAATGATTCATTATCTTCGATATTATAAAATTTTATATGTGATTACTTTTAATTATAATATGTTTTATTTAAACATGTTTAATTTGATTTAAATTTGATACTCATAAATAATTAATTCTCACTTCAACATTATGAGCATTGTAAGGGTTACTCATCTAGAATTCCCTTTATTTGGGACATATGTTAAATAATATTAACCTATATTGTTTTATAAAGTGTATAAACTGTCCCCTTTAAATTTAATATCATTAATAAAATTATATTCTTGATATCTAAAGTTTCATTTGAAGTTATTATTTTATGGGGCTTGCGATTGAAATGTCATCATAGTTGAAAAGGATTTTTATGATAATCTCTTTTTATTTTCAGGATTGTTTATGATGAAGTTTATTTTGGAGTAAATAATATGTTAATATTTTCTTAAAACGCATATCTTTAATTATAATGTTGTTCTAAATGTTGTTAATATGTTTAATTTCAATTTCCCACCTTATCAATTGAATAAATATCAAATTAATTTTTAATTGATACTAATCTTATATCTTTATTAAGATCGGGAATCTTTCTCTTCCATTTCCATGTTCTCTAAAATGGTTTCAAAATTTTTTATTTGAAAACTTAAAACATTTCCTAAATCTATTTTACATGATCTTTTACCTTATTTTAAATGTTTTTAAAATATAATTTCTATTTTTTTCAAATGGGACGCTTTCAAAACCCTTTACAAAATGGCTAAAAATAATGTTTTTTATCATTTACATAATTAATTTATCTCCCCACTATCATGACCATTATTTTATTTGAATATTAAATTATAATTTTTAAAGGTTATTTTAAAATATATGTATTTTCAAAAAAAATTGTACTTTTATTTTTAAAAAAAATTATTTTCAATGTGAAAAGAATATTTTCCTCAATAAATTTTCCTATCGGTCATTCAAGAATCATTTTCCATATAATATAACATCACTTGGTGTTACTCAAATTGAAATTTTTATATTCCTCAAAAAAAATTAATAATATTATAATGGTATTTCCATTCATCAACATCAACAACTCTTGATGTTACTTATACTCTACTCAGATATGTTGAAATGATAACGTCCTTATTCTGTATCTATATTGATTGTGATTGTTTCAAGGTATTTTCGTATAACTCATTTCTTTTCCATGGGTTAATTATGTTTTTTTAATTAAATAATGATTGTTTCTATGCTTTTTATGATGAAATCCAAGATCTGTTTACTTTATTTATTATATTTTTTTTAGATATTGTTCATAATGACGAGTGGGATTATTATAAACAAAGGATGGTTGGTTTCCTTATAAACCATGTATATGTGGTTATGTTATAAACCTAGGATGAGTGATTCTATTATAAATTAAGGATGGGTGGTTACATTATAAACCAAAGAAGGGTGGTTCTACGATATCCCTCTAATGCATTGGATACTCTGGAGATAGAATTCATCCATATTGATTATTCCATTGGTAAGAGTGACATAATGATAATGTTCCAAGATACCAATATCTTTTCTTTATTATTGCTATGGATTTTTAATTATTCATTTGATCAAGATTGAAATCACATGGCTCGTGATTATTGATTCTTATGGATATTTTTTTTGATAAATATCTTTGGAATTTTTCATGATTGATGGTCCAATTATTTATGGGTATTAATTTTATTATGTTATTATCAAGAAATTTGATTATTCAATAATACCCTTATGCACTTATTATTCTAATTAAAGATATCCAATTTTCAATGCTTTTATTTAGCCTTACTAAGAATTTTAGCACACCATTACTAGGTTTCCTTTTCCCCTTGTTACCAATAATGATGTTAGATGAGTTATGTATAAAAATTTATTATAAGGATGATGATAGTGACTTAATATGTATTATGAAAAGAAAGGTATATTTGGAAAAATAATCTCCTAAAGTCAAAAGTGTGGTTTATGTAACAGTATGTCATAATAATATTAAACACTAAACCTAAAATGTCATTGGGTATGTTAGTGATGTAATATTTATTTTTTTATTAAAAATTTTGGATGGAAAATTTTTTTGTCACATTTATCTATGTTAGTCTGGAAATGTAAAGATTTGGTTTTTAGTACGAGATCAGGGGGTGAGGGATTAGGGCTGTTATAACATGGCTCTCTATTTGAAATAAAACCATGGGGACCTAAAACTATTTTAGATACCTAACTATGTGGATATTATTCTCCCTTAAAAATATAACCATGGGATCATAGTTCCCCCTTTGATGCCAAAATCATATGGACATGGAACTTCATTGGAAATACAATCCAGATGACATGGTGCTCAATATGGATTCCTATATTACCATGAATTGGTTTTGTTATGTGTTTCTCAAGAATATTGGTTGTTGATTTCATTATATATTCCTTGTCACTTATATTTATAATATATACATATACCTATACATATTTATTTATATTTACTCTTTCCATTTGATTCTAGTTTTTCACTTTTGAGAGAACGTTTAAAATTTCAAACTTGTGTTACTTGATTTTATAATTGCTAAAAAAAGATAATTTTATAGTTATAGTTTAAACTAGTAAGTGTGGATTATAAATGATAGATAATGGGTTGAATAATTTAGATAATCATATTGGGTGTTATCTCATATCCTACATATGTACCTTGTTATGTATCTTACCTTATAATTATGTTGATATATTTTAAAAGCATGAAATTTGATCTTCTTTAAGATTGGACCTTTAGCTCAATTGTGAAACTATGGTTGAGGTGGAATGTTGGGTTGGTCAGGCGACACATGGTGTAATATTTTTTTTCATTGTGAGTATTTTATGGATATATATAATTTTAAAAAATTGTGTATATATGTGATGATATTCATGGTTTATTTATAGTTTGGTTACATGGACTTGTTATTATTACATATATTTATTATTATTAAATAAAGGGTGAATCATTCCAATTTTATTCATGATACCCTTAATAGTAGTTTTGAATTCAAGGAAATATATAACACACTTTTATATTTTTGTGATATCAGTTTCTATGCAATGTCATGGTATTCCAGATTAGTATGTTACAAAATGTTATCAAATCCCAAGTGGGAATTTGTGTGGTAGGATATGGTAAGATTTACATAGCATGAGAATTAATCCATGAATGAACTTAATTAACTCATTTATGGTGGAAACTAATGTTACTATGGGAAGTATAGGATTGATTTGGTATATCTACCCTCTAATGAAATTTCATTATTTTTACTTTACTAAAGTGAGGTATATTGAGATTTATTATTCAAGATGGGAGATGATATTCTAAATTTCATGAATTATGAATTATTCTAAATTTATTGGATTCCTTGTATGAGAATACATTGATTTTATATAAATTTATGGATAGTAATGTACTTTATTAGAATATTCTAATATGTATCTTGGTACATGATACCATTTCATGATTTATGATATGTGTTAGGATTTAAGGATATATTTTTTAATAAATTTATATTATTATATAAATATTATTTTTGAAATTGGTATGGTGAAAAATGTTCAGTTGGTTTCTACACATATGAAAATATTAAGGAACCAATAAGGGTATTTTCTATAGATTTTTCCTTTCATGTTGGTGTGGTGATTCTAATGGCGATGGACGAAAACGAGTGTTGGAAAGGTTATATGATGGATTATCCTTATGGTTCATCAGAATTATTTTTTGGTTATTTTTCTATTATTTTGGTCTACGGAGAATTTTGTTTCTATTATAATTTATTGTGGAGTCAGTATTCTTAGAGTATCCTAGAGTTAGGTATAATATAAAGGTTTGATGTTTTAGTTACTAGTGGATGAAGGTTCTCTTGAAACAATAGTGTGGTTAAGGTGGATTAATATGGTGTGGCATAAACACTTTCATGTAGATTATACGGTCTAATTGATAAAAAATTATGGTTTCTCAACTTGGTGGTTTTGGTAGCGATGGTGTATGGGGAGTCAAGTTCATCAGATCGATGGATGTAATGGTGAAGGAAACGAGATCAATCTAGGGTCATTGGATTTACAATGGAATTGATTTTTGTGTGGTCATTTATGGAATGGTTTCTTCTAGATCATTCCATGCTGTTTTTATTTTGAAATATTAATTTTTTTATTATAGTTTTCATTTATGGTTTCGTTCTTTGTGTAGGTTCCCACATAACCCAAAAAATAGATATCATAAAAATGTAACAAATTGATTGGGAGAGGATTATAAATGGTGATTTAGAAAACTTTAGGAAAATAAAAATTTTATATATTCTCTATTATAAATATTTTATAATATTCTCAAAAAATTTGAAAGTAATTAGAAATATAAGGGACTATGTTATTATATCATCACAGAAGATAATAAAATAATATTTATAAATTTAATTTAAAAACTTGTTTGATAGTATATAGGCTACCAATTATTATCAAATATTTTATAATCTATGGATTTTATAATATTATAGACTTTATTAAATTCCTTGTATGAGGTTTTTATTATTTGAGAGTAATTATAAAATGTATGTTTTTATTGTAGTTGTATTAATTTTAATGATTTATTGTTTTTGTATGATTTTATTTTGTATTATTATCATTCCATAATGAGAAAAAATACTTACATCAATTTCAAAGTCATCAAATAAGTTACATATCTGATTCTAAATGAATTATTTCAATTAGGACCTAATAGGAAATGGTTTTATAGTTCACTTTATATATTAATGTGTTTCACTAATTAGTATTTTTTTATGCATCTTGTTTGTATTAATTTATTCTTTTCATTCAATTCCTTTTATGTTGAATAAAATCATGTTTTTTCTATTTTGAAAAAAAAATATTCTAAAAAACCCTTTTCTAAAATATTTTTCTTATTAGGTTACAAGATATATCAAAATGGTTTTTTGGTTTTTCTAAATTATAGGTGCTTATATTTAACCAATTTTTAAATCATTTTCATATTTTTAATGAAATATGATTTGGTAATATTATTTTATTACTTGGTCTTTCTTCATAATATTAGATGTTTTGTTGGATAAATGGATTTTCAATTGATTTTTCATTCAAAAATTATTGAAATATAATTGTTCTAGCAATTTATTTAATTATGGGGGAATTAAATAATTAAGGTTTTTTTTTAGGTTTCATATGAATATATTCGAATTTATGTTTAGATAAGGACTGAATGGAATTAGTTTTCTTTTATTTCGTTTTTATTCTTCTATGAAATGGATATTTCAGTATTTCTAAATATTTATTATTTATCTATTGATTTTTTAGAATTGGATTGATAAATATGGTTTTAAATTTTTCATGTCTCAAATATATAGAATATATGAAAAATCATCCAATTTTTTTGAAAATTATTTCCAAAATTTTCCAAATTATATGATTTTAAACTTTTAATGTACCATTTTTTCATGATGATTGGATGTTTTTCATTTATTGTGTTTTATTAAAGTTGAATTTAAACTATGAGAATTATTTTTTATAGAAAAAAGATTTATGTTTTGATATACTAAATTAATAATTATCTGTATACATATATAGATGAGTATAAATATTATAAGTTAATAAAATGATCTATAAGATGTTTATAAAAGATATTTTTGTAGTGATTATATTTTTTAGTGTTTTGAAGGTTTTAATTGTAAAAAAATTAATGGTTTTTAAAACTAAAATTTCATTATCTTTGTAATGTTTTTGAAACCATGGTAATTTTGTGCTCAAATGGTCAAAATGTTTCGTTTAATTTCAAACTGTTCTGGTAAAGTATATTTTTTATTTATTTACCCTCATTAGGTATAAGAATTTTTTAGGTGTGTAATTATTTTCATAAGTGAATATCTGTTTATTTATGGATTTGGAATTATTCTACTATGAGGGACTATATCATTTCTTGAAGGTTTGATAATAAGAATTTATATTTTGTTATTTATTTTTTTTATGTGAATATTTTTTTATTTTGATATAAATTTTAATTTTGTATGTTGTAGTTTTGAGGTAGTAGTATGTCTGATAACTAAATTTATTTTGAAGCTATTTATTTTGAATTGGTTTCATGATATTTAATGGGTATTGATTGGTTTGGGGATTATATGTATTCAAAATTTATATTTTGTGGTTCAACCATGAAAACTATTCCCAAATAAGGGTAATTTAGAGTGTTTTGATAGTTTTTAAATGAAAATTGTCTTTTTTATACTAAGTTATTAAATAAACATTGAAATTACTTAGATTGATGAGATTTCAAACATAAATGAGTGATGAAATAAATAAAAATCATTATAACATATTTCCAAAAGTTAAAAACATATATCTAATAGATTTATTTTACTTCTTAATATTTCATAAAAATTTGAGAAAAAATTATGAAAATCGGGTGTCAAATCATACCATTTTATCATGTGAATATTTTTCTATAAATAGTTCACATTTTATTGTAAGTGTTTATAGTTGATAAAGCTAATGTTTTTTAATATTTTATACTATTATTAAATGTTTTTAATTCAAACATAGGTTTATTTTATGTGAAATTTTTACATTTTTAGGTTTTAGTAATATTTTGATCTTAATTGCTAAAATGGTTTAATTTCAAATATAAACAATTTTAGTAAAAAAATTATTTCAGAAATATATTTTTCTAAAATAATTGAAATTATCAATTTAATTTTTATATTCTTGTATACATTTAGGGATTAATTTCATTCAACTAGGCATAAAGTTCAATTTAACATTTTGAGACACAAAACCAGCTCCCAATCTGGGTCTTGAAATACATGCACAGATCTAGAGAATTTTTAATTTAGGCATATATCTTAAAATGGACCAACCGAAATGAGATAATATTATACATAGAGATATAGAAGTTTTTAGGTAATAACATCATTAACTATAACCATGCATTATTTTAGCTTCTTTATGTCCATAATTTCATAGTAATGTGGAATACTAAAATTCAAACAATCACTATGATAGAATAATTTTCTAAAGTAAAATAGCCACAACATATTCAATAATTTTCCAATAAATCTAGAATTTCATGGGTGCATGAAAACTACATAGGGTAGAAACTTTCTATATGATAAATTTTCTGAATTTTTCCATTTATTATTTAATTCATGTGAAAAAAAATTATGAATTTTTTAGAGTGAAAATTATCCAATATTTTCCTTATAAATATGTATCTTCTCCCTCACTCCAAAGGATATAAATTTTTAATGGGATTAGGTGGATTTAATCTTCTGTAATAGTTATTTATATTTAAAATATATATTATTTTAGATCCCTTCTTCTTCTACCTTTCACATTTATTTTCTATTTTGTGTTTCTCAATTCATTCTTATTTTATCTCTATTTTTGTGGAGAATAAACTCTTATTGTTGTTTAAGGGGAGAACTATTAGTGTTTTGAGTTTTTTATACTTTATTTTTTTCTCATTTTTCATTATAATATTTCAGTATTTGTCAAAATTATTGTGTTGATATTTCACCCCACATCCCCTACTACTTTCTTTGTCCTCATTGCCCAATCATTTTTCTTTATCATTGATATCTAAGTCACTCAAGACGTATAGTTAGTCTGGGTTATTGATGTGGAAGAGATTACTCATACATGAAAAGTTCTTAGTGTAGGGTAATATCATTTCAACAAGAGTTTGTGGAGTGATGGTTCTTGAACTCTCCATTAAACAAAACAATAAGAAATATATTTCTAATAATAATGATAAAATCATTATGAAACCCTGGGATCAATAGTTTTCTTCTCAAAATATCATTGTGATTTTTTTTTTGTTTTTTTCGTATATATATATATATATATATAAATATATATTTATATCCAAAAATTTATAATCAACCCCCTCCCATTTATATTATTTTAGTATTTTTATATTATATATATTATAATAGCGATAATTGGAAGAGTGTGTTTTGAGAGGCCCCCACTCGACCAACCCTAGGTTGTGACACTATGGTTCAAAATTATGAGAATAAGAAATTAATTGAATATTGGTTCAAGAAAAATAATAGTAGTCGATTTCTACCATTTTCTAGGGAGTCCAATATATTGCACGCACTATTTTTCATTAAAAAATCTTTATTACACACCTTTTATTTCATAGGTCATAATGGGTTTTTATTATGATGTTTCACATTATTGGAGTTTTTATAAAATTTATGGTGAGCCTTGCAAGGAAGATGCATTTAATACTAAAATGGAACAAATTTCTCTCAAAATATGGAAAATAATTGGATTCTTTAATAGAATTTCAAAATTCATAACAACTAATTTAAGATCTTTTCCACTATTATTAAAAAGTTAAAGTTATATGTATGGAATGAAAATAACAAAAATATAAATATATTATATTCATATTGCACAAAAATTTAAATAATTAATTTTTAAGGTTGAATTAGTACTTGAGTTTACACTTCCCTCTCTAAAAAATGAATTTCTAGTAACCCTTCTTAAGGAAATGTAGTTTGAAACTAAAAATTTTGAGGTAAATTTAATTTTTAAGCATTTTTTTTATTCAAAAATTATTAATTTTGAAGTGAAAACCAATATCCATTATGTTTATTTTTTATATTTAGTACCACTACTATAGTCCCTAGTTGAAGAAGATGAATAAATTTCTTGTATTAATAAGGGAATGTAGGAGTTAGTTATGATGTACACTAGTGAATTTGGGGATGATAGCACAAAATTAGAAATAATTGCAGAATTATTTTTTTAACATGAATTAAAAGAGTATAAAGGTATTATTAAACTATATATACCTCTAGTTGACACAAATCTAACAAAAAAATAAGGATCGCCCCTATATTCCTTTTTTCCCACCTCTACTACTCCAATTATATCTTTCGTATCTTCAAGGGGTTAGGGAAATATTTATTTTATTTATGGGATCTCAATCATAGAATCTATGCATAGATGTTTGTAGAAATCATATTTAGTGGTTCCTCAGTAATAAATCACATCCATCATCATATTGGGGTTAATCAACTGCAACTATTGAACTAGGGGAAGTAAAAAACCTATAACCCACATGGGGGTCCAAACCATGTTTTATCCTCTTTACCATTTCTATTCCTTTTTCATTAGTTTTCTTATATTATGTATTGTTCTTTCTTTATAGGTATAATTTAAAGTATCTTTAATATTTACTCAAGGATAACACTATTAAATAAACTCTATTTTTTAATTTTATTCTCTTCAATTTTTCTGGCCTTATTTTTATTTTTTTGTGCTAAAATGAGGTTAAATCTAAGTGTGGGGGAGTGTCAACCTAGCTATTTGTATTGGAGTGTTTTTTTATATTTTTATTTTTATATAAACATTATTCCTAAATTAAAATTCTTATAATTTTTAACACATTAGTTTAATTTGATAAAGTTGAGTGTTTTTTGAAAGAATGGATTTTAAATGATTGTCGACGTGGAAATTTTTTCCTTTAATTTGGTTTTCATGTATTTTTATGAGTTTTACTAATTTATGAAATCTATTCCCATGAAAAACTAAATTAAAATATTTTTTACCCCATACTATGAGTTATTATAATCCATTTTTACATATTCTTCCTAATAACCACACTCTATTGAAAAAAAGGAATTTTGTGTGAGAACTATAACTTTTAATTTTTATCTTTCAAATATTTGGAGTTCTTGTATTCTTTTTTTAAAATTATTAGGGCATTTTATTGGATAGACAAATTATAGAATAATGCCTTCATTTCTAAATACCCTTTTTATCCCTTATAATGCATGTATTTTCTCATAGGTTGAAAATGCATTACAGGTTCATTTTTACTTACCTACTTGTAATATTAATATTTTTTCATGGATATTTAAATTTTAAGAGAGGTGAGGGAATTTAATGTATTATTTTGTATGTGTTTCCTTTGTGTGTGGTGTGAGGTGTGTGTCATAATTTTGTGCAATATATAGAGATATAATTGTGACCGAGTCATTATTTCATAGTTCTTTATTTATATCATCTAGTTCTCTCTTCAAAAAGATTTAATGAAAAAAAGAAGATAAAACTAAAGATGAGATTACTTTTTTCATTATTATTACTAATTTTATGTATGTCACTATCAAAAATCAAGGAAATTATTTTTAATTCATTTATTGTATTAAATTATTATCTCATCCACCATTAAAAATGAAAAAAAAAGGTAACAAATGAAAAATGGGGGATAATTTGGATGAGATCATTAATTGTATACATTTCATGACTCATGTACCATTTAATAAAAATGGGGTGGTTTGTTTCACATTTTTAAGGTCAATTTAGTAAGTAGTTTTCAAGGTTTTTTACTTTGTTTTTCAAAACTGTATTGAGGAGTTCAACCTCCTCTTTTCAGTCTAAAATTTTTAAATTTTTTTACCCACCAACCCAAATCCATAGAAAAAATATAAAAAAGTACTCATGAATGAAAATGTTTCCATGCCTCAAATTTTGGAGAGATTCGAATTGTCACAAGCCTACGGTGATACATTCATTTGTCAAACATGACTATAACTCCATATTTTATCTCTATTGAGTGATTGGTTACATAAAATTCAATGTGAGTTTGTTTATGGTTGGGAAATGGATGGATTTTTTAGGTTGAAAATATTTAAATGTGGGGGATGAAAATCACAGGGAATTTTTTGTTATTGGAGACATTAGGGAATCCTATTTTCGAAAATATTATATATTTTTTTACATTTTTTATTTTTGTGTGGATTTTAATTTTAATATTTGATGATTTCTCAGAAGTGTAATTGTTATGTTTGGGGTAATGATAAATCTCATATTTTCAAATATTTTACACTTTTATTAATTATTTTTAATCCCAATATAGTGATATTTTATGGATAATTGTCACATTTTATGGTTTTAGAAATATTTTTTCTTAATACCTAAAATGGATTAATATTGTATTTAAACATACTTTAATATAATTTTGTATTTCAAATAAAATTTTCTAAAATAATTTAAATTGTAAAATTAATTTTTTAGGATATTATTACTAATGGGATTTATTTCCCTCAACCAAACCAAAATCTCAATTCAGAATTTTGAGGCCCAAAACCATCCCATAATTTAGACTTAAAAATTAGTGCATAGATCTGAAGAATTTGGAAGTCAAGCCTATATAAAAAAAAATTAATATAAAATTTAGATGAAATTTGGCCTGGGGATAGATATAATACCTTTCAAAAACTTAATTAACAATGGTATTTACTCATTTTTCCTCTTTTGTATTCATAAATTCTTGGGAAGTTGGAGTATTGGAATTTGAATAGTCATTATTCCAGAATAATTTTTCAAAATTAGATCATAATAACTTCATAATTACTTTCCCAAAATAGATAAAATTTTATGGTTTCATGATAATGATATAGGGAAACAACTTTACAAAATAAAACCTTTCCCAATTTATAAATTTTTTATGTCTACCTTCAGAAAACTATCAGATAAATTTTTTAGAGTGAAAATTATCCACCATTTCCTTTAAAATATGTACCTACTCCCTCATTCTAAAGGATATCCATTTTTAGGCACTAACGTGGATTTTAGATTCTATAATAGTTATTTTATTTAAAAAGTAGATTAGTTTATCTCCCTTATTCTTCCACCCTTTTATTTTATTTTCTATTTTTTGATTCCCCCATCATGCTTCTTTCATTTTATATTTTTAGAGAACTAAATCTGGTTATTGTTAAAGGGGGGAAGTTGTGGTGTTTTGATTTTATGTTTTTTTATTTATTTCCCATGTTTTATTATATTATTTTTTATTATTTAAGATTATTGTGGTGAGATGTCCCCCAATTTCCATAATATTATCTTCTTCCTCCTAATTCAATCAATTTCCTTCTCATTTATAACTAAATCATTCAAATGGTGGAGTTTGTCTTTGTAATTGTTGTGTATGATATTACTCCAAGATATAGAGGTAATAGTGTAAGGTAATTATATTTGAATGAGAGTGTGTATAGGGGAAAGTATTTCTCTCTTCATTGAATAAAATAATAAAAAAAAAATTTTGGATAATAATAACATCACTATTAACCCCATGAAGAAATATTTTTCTTCTTCTAACATATTTTTGTCTATTATCTTCGTTTTGTTTTTTATTTTCATATATATTTATATCATAAATTTCATAATTAACCCCCCCCCCATTTGTATGAGTTTAGTAGTTTTATATTAAATAGATTATAATAGTGAAAATAGGAAGAAAGTTTGTTTTGAGAAGCCACCATGATATCGACCATAGGTTGCCCCACTATGGTACTCTCTTAAGAGAAAAATAAATTAATTGAAAATTGGTTTAAAAAAACTGATTCCATCAGTGTTTATTGGGAAAACAATGAAGTTTTAGAAAAACTAAATGTTGGGTTTACGCATGATTTGGTAAACCATGTAACCAAATTTTTCATGTCTAAAACTATTATAGAATCACTTTAATGGTTGGTGCATAGTTTTTTAAAATATGCCTATAAATTATATAGGATAAAACTTTTTTCTTGACCACATTCATGGTTATTTTACAATTATAAGACCATTCATAGAAACATTGAATTTTTTTATTTGACAAAAAATATTGTTTTAGACATCATTTTTTTTTTCAAACCCCCTTCTATACTTTGGTAATGGTTCTTAGACATCCCAAATATTCTACTCCAAATAGAAATAACTATTGATTTGGGTGTCCACTTGATCTATATGAGTTATAAACTTGAATATTATGAATATATACATGATATGTGATACTTAGTCACTGTCTATAAATAGAGCATGGATATTCTAATGCATATCCCCAAGGAGATTCTATTCAGGTGTGTAGTCTTAAGCCCACCCATCATGCATCATAGTGAGGATTGACTCAATACATAAAAAACCCTTTTCAGGTTTATTACCCCTAAATTTATCTATTATATAACTGTATCCATATTCTAGTATTTAGTTTGGGATTTATTTTTTAGGATACTACAAACCCATTTACTTCACCAAAACATAGGATGTTTTTCCACCATAAAAAATATTGAATTTTTCAATAGTTTTTGTAACTATTGAATCAGTAGAATATGATAGATGGATAATAAAATTATACCTATAAATCAATTACATATCTTTATGAATATGGTAAAAATAATTCCATATAAATTTATACACCAATCAAAATGAAATATTTGGTGATTATAAGATGAGTCCTAGAGAATAAAAATTGAGACAGAAAACCCCACATATGGATTGGGTAGAAATTCAATAAAAACTAATAGAAATAAAGTTATTCAAATTGATCATAAAATAACATGAATAAATTCAATTCATGATATAAAATATAAAATTTTAATTATATAAACCAAAAAATAGAAATTAGGATAATGATACAAAACATGTCTCGATGGGAGGAATTTGAGATGGAAGAACCTTAACTCTCTTCCAGAATTCCATGAACATACTTTAACCTTATATATCAAAACAATAATTGTCTTGATAACTTAATTACAAAACTTATTGATATATATTTTAATTTATAATTTTTATAAATATTCATTCTCTATAATAATTCTACCTATTTTTCTCATTAGGTGTTAATAGTTTTGATCCACTACTAGAAATCTTACCTATACCAATGCCCATATACCAATATTTTTCAAAAACTGTTGGGATATAGGTCCTATATAAATATTTCTTCATAACTCTTGGGATGGGATATATAATAAAAGGATATCCCAATGGGTTTTTAAAACCATTGGTATAGATCCAAAAAATCAGACCTATTCCAACGGTTCTTCATAATCATTGGGATAGGATTACCCTATTCCAATGGTTTCTTCATTACTGTTGGGATACGATAAGGATATCCCAATTGTTATAAAAAAACATTGGGATATATTGGAAAAAAATATCCATATTCCAATAGTTTCTTCATAACCTTTATGATAGGATAAGTTTATCCTAATGATTTTACAAAACAGTTGGAATATATCATTTTTACTACACCTCCTATCCCAATGGTTTTGAAAACCATTGGGATAGACACCCTTATTTTTTATTAATTACTTTATAAAATATCATCACATTAATAAATATAAAAATTATATATATATATATATATATATCCAAACATATTCACAAATATCAGTGTAGCATGTTGGGTAGTTGTTTGATATATAAGGTGGAGGTCGTGGGTTCAATCCACTACTTTGTATTTTATTTTAGATTACATATCCCAACAGTTTTGGTAAAACCATTGGGATAGTTTTATCCCAACACAAAATCACCCAATGGCCCTCTAAACCATTGGTTTAGTCTATACCCATGGTTTGGGGACATATACCAATGGTTCCAAACCATTGGTTTAGGCTATTTTTCATTAATAATTATTTCTACAAGTTTCATAGTAGCAGCATATATATTCATTATTATAAGTAACATCATCTATAAATAGTTATTAAATTTAATTTTATATATTATTTATAATAAGTTATGTTTTTTTTAATTCAATTCATGTGTTTTTTAGTCTTTATCCCCAAATATGAAATCGATAACTACCATGCTTCGGTGATTTTTGATGATCACAATGTGTTCTCATAATTAATAAATTAAATATTTATATAGAATATATAGAAACAAAAAAAACTTATGTACACATTTATATGATATTATTATAGTATATTTGTTCTCATAGTCATCCATGATATAAATTCATAGTATTGTTTAACTATGTTATTAATCCGACCCAAACACGAACCTACAATGATTAATGGATGAATATGTGGTGTTTTAGTTATAATATTATTACATGAAAAGATATGTGATATTATTTAGTTTATATTATTGTGATATATCATAAATTTAAGGAATTATAAAGAGAATATATTTTATATAAATTCATTAAGAAAAAATTTTCCTTTTAGTATGCTCATTTTAAAAAATTGAAATAATGATGATAATTTGTGAATAATATCATTAATTGGTTCTCAAATTCATCATTAAATACACCAAAATATATAATAATCATCATATTTTTCATTTATTACCATACTTAGAAATATAAATTAAAGTTTTTAATGAAAAACAAAAAACATAGTTCCATGGAGGTGGTTGTCTGTACGTATGCATGGATGATGGTTTCATTTTCATTGAACGAGAGAAAGGAGTAATATGGTTTAATGTTTTAGAATATTTTATATATCATAAATATTATTCTTATATATTTTAAATTTCCCATTATTACTATCCTTGTATGTTATTGAAGTAATATTATACATGTTTCATCATGTAGACAGTAGTCAGCACAACCCACGAATGACAGTTTTGTTTTTCTCAAGGGAAAAAGGAAATGTGGTTAGTGTCTATACCTTCATTATAATAACACATAATTATATTAATGTACTTATATTGTGTTTTTATTATTGTGTAATGGAATATTAGAAAGAATAATGGAACACAAATAAACATAAATGAGAACGGATCCATTAGAAAGGTATACCTCACTTCTTGGATTATCTCATTTTCGATGGGGGATAATTTTTTTCAAGATGGTATTTTGAGAATTATAGAACATATAAAAGTTGTATATTAATGTTTATGAGATTTTTGGTCAGATTTATGGACATTAAAAGTTTGTATTTATGTTAGAGGAAGTGAGGAGAGGATTTCCCTTTTTATAAGCCAAAAGTGATGGCATTTTTTAAATACCCAAATGTTTTTAATAATGGGAAGTAACTCTCAAAGAAAGTGGATAAAAAATTTATAAATAAGGTTTTATAAAATATATAAGGTAAATACATACATCATAAAATAAATTATAGATATTTTTTTATCATGTTTCAATCCCTTTACCCCTTGAATTATTACATTCCTATTTTAGCTTTTATCGTAGTAACAAATTTTTAGATCAGTAATTTATCTTTTATGCCTAAAAATAAATTATTTTTTACTTAATTTGGACCTAATAATTAAAAATATGATATAAATTTAGTATTATTATGTTTATAATAAATAAGTAAGCTAATTTTAAAATAGTTAGTGTATAATGCATTAAAAGAGTTTTAGTGAAAATTTGACTTATGTTTTAAATATGAAATATAGGTTTATAAGTTAAACATTATATTTTAAATTTTATAATGTCACCTATAGAACATATATTTATTAAATATACTATTTTTTTGAGTTTTTTATGATTTCATCCTATCGAAGTTATAAAATTCATGTTTTTAACAAAAATAGTATTTTCATTATTTTCCTAAAAATCTATATTTTAATAGGAATCCCAAAATTTCATCTTAAAATAATATCATTATGTATAATTAAAAACTACAGTTTATTTAGCTAAAATAGTATTCTAGCATATTTATGTTAAACATTTAAATATTTCATGATTTAAAGATAATTATAGTGTACATTTTGTGGTATATCACGCTATGGTTTTTACCTGTTACAGTAGGATCTCTGGTATTACATCTCACTACCCCATTAAAAACACTGTAAATATCAATATCCTTTTGAAACTATACCATTTTCCTTCACAAGTAATACCCTTTAACTTAATTAATATGATATATATAATATTTTGTCTTCATTTCTCCCCTTAAAGGGAATACTCTAAGGGAAAACTCAAAGTTCATAATGGGATTCATGAACATTAATGGATGTTGGGAATTAAGGTAAGGGGTTCTTTGTATCAAATTTAATTTCATGAGACATATTTATAATTTTTCACCATAATATATTCAATATTGTGTGTTTATGTATTTTACCCAATTCATGTAATTTTTAGGTTTTAAAGAGCCATATCATGTTCTTTGTTTAAATGGATTTTGATTTAAAGGATATAAACGTTGTAATGGTTTTTTCATATCAATTTTTCTTCATTGAGATATGATGTGTATTCACCACTTATTAACTTTTGTGGTGTACATATATATTTTTTATGTATGTATTATATAAAAGAATAATTTGATATAAGGATTTACAAATCCATCCTGAGATCCATTTTCAATGGTTTTTTGTTCTAACGTTACTAAATATGTGAGGTATTTTCATAAAACAAATATTCTTTCTTGGAGTTATATAATATCTTATTTAACTTTTTTATTCTATGTTTGGTTGATTCCACCATAATAATTTATTTCATGGTAATTTATCTTCCTATTTTGGTTTAATTACTTTTTAATTAAAATATTTTACCTTGATAAATGTATTCATCAAAAAGTATATCATTGTCAACAATAACTCTCATTCTCTTTAAAAATGGTTTCCCCTCCTTAACAATATTTTTCATTCCCTCCAATTTTATCTTTTATATTTTGAGGTCTAATTATTTTTTGTCTCATGTGACCTTTATCATTCCAATATCCTCTTTAAAAAATTATATTTTATTAAAATCTTTTACAATTTGTCTTTTCAACAAAGGTATTTTAAAATATTCAAAGGTTTTTAAATCCCTTTAAAATAAAATATTTTATCTTCAACTATAATTTCTTTTTGATAACCATTATGTGTTTTAAAATATCTAAAATTTAATATTATTTTTAAAAGTAAATGTTTTCAAAAAATTTAAAAATTTTGGGTTATTATCAAGAATCCATTATTGAGGATTCTTTTTAAAGTAAAAATTTTCAAAAAAAACACTTCAACTTTTTCAAAAATTTATATCCATTTATAGGATTTATTATTGAAAATTATGTTAAAATTTTAAATGTCTTTATTATGTTTTCACATCACCTTTTTTAAATAATTATGTATTTTTCAAGTCTCCACTATTGAAATTTCTTTTTAAAATTAAAAATTGTCCAAAACAATTTACATCACCTTTTTTAAAATGAATTTTTAAATGTAACTATAACTTTAGATTTTAATCCAAAGATAAAATTGTTTTCTAATAAAACCTTTTATTATTTTTCATCCATATTTCACTTTATCTCAAATGGATTTATTTTCTTGGAACATATTTTTCATGAATAAACCTCTAAATGTTTGTATAAAATACTCTTTAGGGGTGATTTAATTTTGGGTATCAACCATTTACATTATTAATAATAATTTTGGTGATACGGTATAGAAATATTATGAACCCCATTTTTCTTTCTAGGGGATCTTTATGATGTAATTAATAATTATTTTAAATTTATACATATATTTATGGATGGTTGATGGTTAGGGTCCTATATTTCCCTCCAATTAATTTGTTAAGGATTTAAATATCATGATATAATTTTAGAAATTGGTTATTGAAGGTTTCTACACTATGGGAATTTGGAAGTGTTTCCTACTCCAATATGTAACAGGAATTAGGATATAATGCATGCTCCACAGTGTTATAGTAATCAGAGAGTGATTCTATCTCTACTATGTTTGAGAATAAATTATCAATTATTATTCTACTATAAATCTAGGAATCATGTAGTCATACCTTTTTCACTACAATAAATCAAATAGTGATGACTTCTCAACCATGTTATGGGAAAGGGGTACTCATTCCTACTCTCCTATTTTATGTATTCTATGCCTATGTTAGTGTCATAGTTTACTATTATGATTCATTCCCATTACATTACATATATTTATTCCTATTATTATTATCCATGACTTGTTTTTTTACTCATGTTTTGGAATTCTGTTTCTGGGTATACATTTTTTCTTTTGAGATTGCATGTCTTGTTATTAAGGATTACTGAAAACACTTATTGTTTCATGTTATTTTAAATAATATATTTATCCCATGGAAATGTTTTATAATATTATTATGATATAACCATTTATAACATGTTTATCTATTTCTAATTTACGTATAATTTTATCGCACCCCTTTGTTGTGTTTCATTTCCCTTGGTTATGAATATAATTATAACTTGTGGTAAGTCTATAAAGGAGTCTACAAGATTTTGAATCTATAGAAATGTTAATAAGTGATAAAAAATGAATTATTTATTGAGATATTCTTAAAAGACACTAAACCAAATGGTTTTATGAGTTATGTGAGATTATTGTGAGATATAATACTAATAGGATATGTGTGCAAGATTAGTTTGGATCATTTCTACAATGACCTGGAATTTAATAAATCAAATTTATCTTCTTATAATTATTTCATATAGTATAAATCAAATGTATTTCACATAGATAACACAATAAAAGCTTTAAATATGAATAATGGATGAAATAAGTGGTATTTATAGAAATTAAGGAACCTAAACCAATGGAATAGTAACATGAACTTTGGAATAGTAATGTTACCATTAAGAATAGTAACCTAGCCAATATAATATTAACCTCACCTATGAACATATAAATAAAATTTAGGTATCTTATAATTTAAAATATTATATATTTTTATCTTGAAATAAGTAAATAAATGTTTTAAAAATGATAAAATAATTATTGGTATTTTTATGAAACAAAAAAGTTAATTTATAATTTTATAATTAATATAATTTTTTAAAAGAAAATTAATTTTCATAAAATTGATTCATAAATTAATATTTTGTTTTATTATGATAATAATATAATTTTATGATACCTTAGTTTATTTTTCAAAGTGTTATAAAATCAGTTATAGTTTTAAAATTAGAATTTTTCCAATAAATGATTATTTCAATTTAAAATTAAATTTATCACATTTAGAAAATTATTTTCATAAAATAGAGTCCATTTTTTATTTCTAAATTTCAAAAATGGTTAGGGTGAATTTTTGGTATTTTTCAAAACTATATGAATTTTTGAGGAATTTTGAAATATAGTAATTTATGGTATGTAATATTATAAGTAAATAAATGAATTTTTAGTCATGGTTGAATCATGGATTATATAAGTGACCATTATCTAGAACTCACATGATATATTTACTATATGTAGTCACAAAAATCAACACTATTCATAGTCTTGATCCAAAATAATAAACAAATGAATAAAATAATCAAAAAGTTCCCATCTCCTTCACAATAAATACCACCCCTCACCACCTCTTATACTAACACCTCAAAATCATTTAAACTTGTAAAAATTATGAACAATACAATCCTAAAGTCTCTCCCCCACATCAAGGATCCTTTTTTCTCAATAAAATACCAAAACTCAAGTTCCTCAAGGAGGTTCTCATGGAGAAGAATTCAAGTTGTAAAAACCACTTTCTTTTTCTTTTAATTTCATTTCAATTAATTTTCTTTTCATTTCATCTCCTAACCTCCCCTTATCCAAGTGACATGATAAATCCATTATATTTTATATAATTTAATGTTATTATGTTAATGTAACAACCCATTATCATTTATTTTCCTATCCCATTTTGTTCTAAAAATGAAAACATCATCTGTGATATGTGTTAATTTATCACATTCAAGGACGACGAGTTTTCAATTTCCATTACCACCATAAAGTCTGTTCAAAAAACATTTTCTATGGTTGAAAAATATTATAATATATTTATTACAGATTATTTAATTTTCTTTAACTATTATATATACATAATATTAATTAATTAATAAACAAGTTTCTAATGGTCGAGAAAATTCCAAAATAATCTAAACGGTTGTCATTAAGGTCTTATCAAATGAATCATATTTTTATATGGAAAAAATGGTATATAAGACCATTTAATATTCTAAAATTTCCTTAATAATAGATAATTTCAATTATGTACAACTATTCTAATTTTACATGATCTTCCATACACGAACACAAGTGAATCGATCATGAAAACCAAGGAAAATTACACTCTCGAATGATGAAATTAAATCTCATAACCAACCAAAAAGAACATAAATGAAATTAATAAAATTATTATAAATAAAATAAATGTTGAAAAAAAAATTAGTTAATTAATTAATTTACATAATTATATTATCCAAGTCATTAAGTTCAAGTACAAAACACTTTCAGGCATAAGGTATGGGATTCTTTTCGAACCGTAATTTTCCCTTCAGGTTATGCTTTCTATATCTTTACCCCAATCTAATTATTATTTATTTTTATGAAATTAATCTAAATTATATTTATATTTTATGAAATCATGTATACTAATTATATTATCCTTCTTTGACTGGGAAATATTTGTTTTAAAGAGGTTCCCTCCTCAATTGTTTCTTGATAAGCAATCCTGATTAAAGGGAACATCCTAATTTATGACCTTTTTTAAAGTTCACTCAATAATCTATTTTAACCCACCATTATTTTTCTAAAACCACTAAATTAATCATGAAAATATATTCAGGTTCATTTCTTGATTTATATAAAATATTATGCCTCTTCCACTATAAATAGTCTTTAAAATTTTCCTTAAACCACATTAAAAGTTTTATTTCTAATGTTCATTAACACTATTTTTACATGATTTCACTTCTATTTGATATTAATTATCATAATATATGCTTATTTTCACTTATTAATGTATATGTATGTTTTAAATCCATTATTTCATGGAAAAAATTATTTTATTCTCTTTTTATGCCTTTTGACATGATTATGATACCCAATTCTTTCTATGGGTAACCCTTATGTTTATGTTTGATTCTTTATGTATGATTACTCATGTGTAAAACACATTCCTGAAAATGTTATGATGGTTTTTCACAGATAGAACCCCAATTCATTGGGTATTTTTTATTCTCATGATACATCATGTGCAATGGTATTAGTGGTGAGCCTTGACTCATGCTCTTTCATGTGGAATAGTCTTGGTGGTTAGCCTTGACTCATACTATTACATGTGGAATGGTCTTGCTATTTAGCCTTGACTCATGATTATCCATGTAAAATGATCTTGGTGTTTAGCCTGCACTCATGCTTATGGAATTTTTTATGTTATTTCCACAATCCTTTGATACAATGATTATATGATCCAATGTTATACATGTCATGATTCTTTATGTTTACTCATGTTCCATGTATTTTTATGTCCTAATTTTATTCTTTCTAACCATAGTTGTATACTTTATTTGAATTTGTATAACCTTACTAGGTGGTTTAGATCATCCCTTTGTTAAACTATTCCCCATGTTATCATATGCACATGTAATATCTCAATGGAAGTTAAGAGCTCATTTTGGATATTAAATAAAAGATTTATTTTTTTTTCATTTCTTTTTTTCAGTTTTATTTACCAAATCTTCCAAACAAACTAGACATTATAATCCATAGATTTTATTTTATGGTTTGTTATTCTTTAAATCAAGTAATATTATGTGTGATGGGATAGGGTTGTTATAGTGGGCTTCAGAGGATAGTCTATTTATGTTTGAATATTATTACTAGAAAACATTAGTAAGAACCCTAGGGATAATTATGTTACCATGGATAAACTAGATTAAAACATAGGGAATCACAACTTTAGATATACCATCCATTTAAAATTTTATCTTTATATCTTCAAAGTTTTTTTTATATTATTATTAGCAAAGTATTCAATCCCCCCCCTCCCTAATTGTAATTTCTTTTTCATAGTTAATTATTGTAAATATTAGAACTTGTTCCAACAATTGATGTGATAGTAAATGTGATTATTTCCCTAATGAAATACTTAATGTGATGAGAATGGGTGGTAAAAACATCAAGACAATACTTTCTAAATTGGATCAAGTTGTGAATAATAAATTGAATCATGTGGAATTCTCTCCTTCTCCTAAGAAATAGAAAGTTGTGGTTGAATCCTTTATACAACAAAGGCCTCCCATGTTTAGTGTATATTTTGATCCCCTCCTTGCATAAAAATGGATCAACTCCATTGAGAAGATATTATCTATCCTTCATCTCTTAGAAGAAGAGAAAGTTGTGTTGGCGCTCTATCATCTTGATGGGGTAGCAGATTAGTGGGGGACACTTATCAAGAACACAAAGTCCAAGGATGAAATTGATTCCAAGGATTAGGAGGAATTCAATAAAATATTTTTCAATGAATATTTTCCTTGAACCCTCAAAATAAATATGGAAATATAGTTCTTCATACTGATTATGAAGGAAGATGATTCTATTCTGGTGTACGATTCAATCTTTTCAAGGCTTACACTGTAACACACATATGTTTTTATGAACTATTTTCTTTAAATAATTTTAATTCTTCAATAGCTTGCATTGCATGAAATCATGAGTGTAAAAAAACTATGAGGTACCATATTAAATAAATGTCCATCATAACCTATCCATTAAGTTAGAGGGAATAAATATAACTAACTTATTAAAATCTGTGGGGAATTCATTAGATTCCAATTATTTATGAAAAATATAATCCAATTAAATGTAAAGGAAATATTTTTATTTTTGTATTAATAAATTAAGTGAATTACAATTAGTAAAGGAAATTGATTAAATATATATGTTATATATTTAGTAAAATATTTTTTATATTAATCCAATATAGTTTCTTAGTCATCGGATATAAATAAACCCTATTTTATGTCTACAAACCAATATTTTTTTCAAAATTGTAACTTTACCGTCTTTTAATAGAGAACCAATTTTAAATAAATATTTTGATACATTAATAATTTTTATATAAAAACATAAATCACT
Organism: Viscum album; assembly: GCA_963277665.1. NCBI lineage: Eukaryota > Viridiplantae > Streptophyta > Magnoliopsida > Santalales > Viscaceae > Viscum > Viscum album. Next base: position 1,842,043,553 of record OY728163.1, on the reverse strand, counting down.
TCTTTGGAATCAGGATATAAAAGTTTACATTGTATTAATTTTTAATATTATTATGATAACTTTCATGTTTTGATGAATAGTAAAAACATACTAAATTTGAATTGAAAAAAAAATCATCAAAATAATTTATATGGTTAAATTATATTATTTAATGGGTTTAAAGTATAAATATATTGTATTTTTATCATTTATTATAATTTAGTTCAATGGAATTAATTTTACATTGAATTTAGATGTAAAAACATTTACATCTTTTACAATGGTTTAACTTTTAAAACTTATTTTCTCATTCTTACAATGATATTAATTTTAAATTAATTAATAAAACTTATATTTTTTTAATTTTAAAAAATGGATTCCATATTTTCAATAAATAGGTTCAAATTATGTAAATAGATTTATTTTATATTTTTCCATTATGAATAGTAAATTTGGTTATTTTTATTAATACTCTAAAAGGGTGAATCGGGTAATTAAGGGTAAAAGTAATATTATAAAGTTCCCCTAAAACTTTTGATAATATAATGGGATGAGTGTTTTTTTACCTAAATCATCTTTTGGACAAAATGGTATCCTTTGGATGCCACTTGGATGAGATTAGGACATTTAATTTATTTTATTTAATGAAAAGTTAAATGTGTCTTACTCAAATTTTAATAACTATATTATTATTAATAAAAGGTTTTAATGAAGATAAATTTGACTATAAATACTCATTTTAAATATAAATTTTTTTAAATTATCATGGTAATTTATTTGTAATTTTTAGAAAATAAATAATTATCTTAAAAGATTATACTTTGATTGGGGATAAATTATTTAATTTACTAAAAATTTTAAAAATAATTTTTATTAATATTATAATAACCATTAAAAGACAAAAAAACTTTACTAAATACAATTTGTTGATTATATATCGACCATAATCATCCAAGGGTTGAGTTATTGACCATTCAGAGCCATGTGGGAAAGATTATGACACTTATAATATTTTATTTAAAGTGATATAAAAGTTGTCACATTCATGTTTTAATACGTATAACATTTTTAATATATGATTTTCCATAAGATACATTATAATATAAGTATTATTATTAAATCTATAGGACATATATTCAACATAGTATTTTATTTTTAATTTTTATTCAATAAATAATTATTTTAAATAATTACACAAAACTGGTGTTGTAATTATTTTATTAATGGAGATAACAAATAAATGTTAATAAAAATATAAAAAAGATATAATTTCGGATAATTAATATATAAAATTAATTTTATATATTACCTTGATCCCTTATAAATATTATAAAATATTTTTTTTTAAGCTAAGTAGTTATCTTTATATTTTTTTAATAATCAATTAATTGAATAGTGTCAAAATTGACATTATTATTTGTTATTCAAAATAATATATTATTAAATTATATAATAAATCATAAAACATTTTAAAAAATACATAATAATTATTATATGGTCTAAAATGTTCTAAATTATTCATTTATTGTCTAATTGACCTAAAATAAGTAAATATTTCACCCTTTTAATATTGAAATATTTGTTACCTTAGTTTAAAATTAAATAGAATAAATAAGTTTTAATTAAAATTATAAGGCATAAATTGATATAAAAACATTTCTAAAATTCATTTCTAATGATATTACAATCTTATTTCATCATATCTTTTAAATTTTTATATTTTTTGAAGTTCTTGGATTTTATTTGATTTTATTATAAATTAATATTTTTTGAAATTCTGAAAGTTCCCCTCACCTCAATTATAAACAGGAACATCCTCCCTCACTTATTCAATTAATATTTATCCTTAAATATCATCTATCTGATACCCATTTCCCTTATAAACTTACCTAGTTACATTCTAGATGTTTTGGTCTTCTCAAAGACCAACTCTTGTGCCTTTAAAAGGAGATCTAGAGGGAGCTCATCAAAGAAGAGGTAATCTCCTCTACTAATTCTTTCAAAGTTATTTCTTATTCAACTTCTTATTCATGAGTTGTTTACATTATAAAGTAATAAATAATGTATCACTTATATACTAATATGTTTTTTTAATTATGTAACAACCTTATTTCACCTTATATACATCCTATAAAAATGAAATTACCTCGCGTGGGTACGTACGACTTACCGTCTCCACCATGTGGTGTAAACTATTTTTCACCACCACTTTACATGGATGGGTATATTTATGGAAATAATAACTATATTTGATTATTATAACTTAATATGTATTTTTTAACTAAATATATAACATCCACTTCCTTACCATTTCACAATTATAGGAATGATATTGTCTCTCATGTGTACATACGACCTATTGTCTCCACGTTATGATGCGATTAATTCTATATAATATCCATCAAAGTATGATTATATAAATATATATAATGAATAAATATGATATATATTATGTTAATATAATTTTTTAATGATATAAAACTAACTTAAGAATGATAACCATAACTTATTCAACAAAACATGCATAAGAAAACGAAGTAATTAATACTCAAATATTGAGTAATAATGAAATGTTATTAACAAATGGAAGATAGTTTTATCCTTTATGATATCATAAAAATTACTATTATTTTAAAATAAGTTAGTGACATTATTTAAATCATTATACATGAGGTTTGGATATATACAATGGGTATCAGACCAAAGGTAAGGGATAATTTCATAATCTCATTATTATCTGAGAGTGTTTATACGTAAGTACTTACTAGGGTATATTTACAATACATGTACATGTTTCCTAAATATGTATTCCAAAATATTATTTCTATTCTTATTCAATTTTTTTAATTCAATTTTACTCAATGGTGAATTTTTATTAAATGATATGAAAGGAATATTTTTTCATGAGGTACTTTTTGACTTGTCTGAAAAAGGTATGAGAAGAAAGTTTTCTTTTAATTTATATGTCATTAATAGATTTTTACATTTTCATAATACCTTATTTCCATGAATATTAATTTATAAAATTTCATTGTTATTTTCAAAGAATTTTTTTTCTTTTAAAATTTCATGGAATTTTGAAAAAAGAAAACATTTTTGAAGAAGAACGGACATTTTCCTCAAGAATTAATTTCGACTGTTCTATTAAAATTATTTTCAATCTAAGATAGAATTATTTAATAGTGTTATGATTCAAGAATATTTTCCCTATTATTCTTATGGGTTTATTATTTTTATGATATAATTTTATTTGTGAAATCCATTTTTTTTACATGGATTATGTTATTATGTAATGATGTTTAAGAAACAATTTTTTCATTAGGTTATCTATAATAAAATATTTATGTGTTTTTTGAACATGTAAGAATGATTTAATTATGAGATGGGTGGGACCTATTTCTCCCTCCAATTAATTGTGTTAATATTTATATCTCAAGAGATATATTGGGTTGGAATGGGAAATGACCTCAGTTCAGTAATACAAGGTTGGAATGGGAAATAAACATGGTTGTGTAATAAAAGGATGGAATGAGGAGTTAAATAGATTCAGTAATAGAATTTTTCCACTATGATGGTCTTTTAAATGATACTTGAATAATATGGAATGATTTTCTATTCTTATGTTTATTCTAAAAATTGCATGTCTTATGTTATGACTTTACGAAATATCATTATTGATTCTTGAGGAACTTTTATGATTTATTCTATGACATGATGTCATGATCTTTTGTATGCACGATAAAATTTTTAAATGTTATGTTCTTATGTCTTATGATTATTATATGATTTATATCTCCCTTTTTTACCCTTACTGAGAATCGAAGCTCACCCTTTCCTATGCTTATTTTCCCCATGTTGTGAAGAATGGTATTAAGTAAGACATGTCAAAAGGGGGTCTATTTATAACGGAATAAGTAGTAGAAAGTATAGATGTCTTAATAACTAGTATTTTATGATTCCTAATTTATAAATACACTAAACATATACAGTCCTAGCATGGTTTTTTTAATGAATATTCTTAAAATTTTAAGTAATATCTATGTATGTAAAGTATGGGTCGTTATTGTTGGTATCAAAGGAAAGGTATAGTTAACCATTGGAAATAGGATGAGAAAACCTTAGTAAAAACTCTAATGATATGTTTAATTATAGTTTAAAATTCTATTGTTTTAGAAATGATCATGAATAATCTAGGATAAAATATAATGTTTCCTAAATTGAATTTTTATTCCAGATTATGTGGTTTTCCCATTATGAATTGTGTTTCTCACAATATGCTTCTAGGTTTTAATCAATGGCTGGAACCTGAAGAAACTATGTTAATGCTAAATATGAGGGTAAGTGAAATGATTATCCTCTTGAGAAACCAAAATTTATGGGATATGGAATGAAAAATCTTGCAACTATGTTCACACAACTTTCTTAAGCTATGAATCATATAGGACTTTCAAATGAGCATAGGAGGGAACAACATTCTGTTGAGTCCTTCATGAGGTAGAATCCACCTTTTTAGTGGGTATTCTTATTCACTAGTAGATGAATAATGGATCAGTACCACTAAAAAGATATTTTCAGTTCTCTAATGTTCATAACATGATAAATTCATCTTAATAGACTATCGTTTCGTATGTGAAGTTGATCAATGGTGTAACCTTATCAACAATACAAGTCAAAGAGATGAAATTGAATCCATGGAATGGGATGAGTTCAAGAAATTATTTTTTAAGAAGTTATTTCCTCATATTCTTCTAACAAATATGGAGAATTATTTCCTTGAGCTTAATCATAAGGATGATAAATCTATTGGTACCTATGAATAAAAGTTTTCAAGACTTTCAAGTAATTATTCTTGAATTATTATCCAACCTAATATTAAAATTGATCGATTATTTAGTGCCTTAAAACCAAGTCACTGAATTGAATTATCCATAAGGGAATTCAATGGATATGAGGAAATCATTCTATGTTATCTCAAGGATAATATAAAGATTGGATTAACCCATCAGTACTATGGGTTTTATAAGAAGAGAAGAATGGAATTCAAGGAAAAATATGAAGACCACGCTAAAAATAAGATAAGTATCCCCTAATGATCAAAGTGTGGAATGAAACCTGGAGGAAATTTTATTAAAGGGGTTAGAAAATGTTTTATGTGTGGGAGAGAAGGTCATTATGTAGTTGAATGAATAAATGATGGAAAAAATATGTCTAATGTTGTAAATAGAGAAAACTCTACACAGAATACACCTCCCATACTTTAATGCTTCAATTGAAAGGAAATGGGGAATTATTCCAAGAAATAACCTAATCCAAGGGTTATCGATGATTATTGACCACAAAAAAACTCATAAGTCCAAATAAAAAGGAAAGTCACATGTGATCACTATCGGTGATGTGGAATATGATAATGAAGTGGTGAAAGGTACACTTACCATCCAATCTAATGTTAAAACTGTTTCATTTGATTCTGGATCCACCCAATCTTTTATTTCTAAAGAACTTATAAAGGTATATCCATATTACCTCAACAATTAGATATTGATTAAGTTGTGACAACTCCGAATGGAACAACATTCATATCAAAATATTATGATTTTTCTACAGTTGATGTTTTTGGGAAAGTGCTTCCTACAAATCTTGTGATCCTTCCTTTAGTGGAATTTGATGTGATTCCTAGCATGGATTATCATTATCTATATTAATCTCATATCGATTTACATGTAAGGGATGTCACATTTCATATTTTGGATCAATATATGATCATTTATCATTCTAATAATGAAAATGACTTTCCAGTGGAAATTTATTCTATATTATGGGTCTTTATTCCTATAAATGAAGGTTATCTATCTCAAATGGCTAGGAAAAACTCACCATTAAAAATAAAAAAAAATTATAAGAATATTTTTATGTCTTTTTGGAATAATTTCTATATCTTCCATCAAATAATGATGTTTAGTTTTCAATAGAACTCATATCGGGTGTTATTCCTATTTCAAAGAGACCTTGTAGAATGGACCCAATTTAGTTTCAACAGTTGAAGAAAATCTAAGAGAATCTTGACATGGGTTCCATATGCCCTAGTGTGTCACCTTAGTTTACACCTTTTCTATTTGTTAAGAAAAAATATGGATCAATGAGACTCTATAGTGATTATCAAGAACTTACCAAGATCACTATTAAGAACAAATATCATCTTCCTCGCATTGATGACCTATTTGACCATCTAAATGGATCTCAATACAATTTCAGGATTTATCTTCATTTAGTATATTATCAATTAAGGGTCTATAAGGAGGATATACTAAAAATAGAATTCTTTACAAGGTATGGACACTATGAATTTATAGTGATAACTTTTGGTATTACTAATTCCCCAGTTATATTCATGGTTCTAATGAATAGAGTCTTTAGAGACTATCTTGATTAGTTTTTTGTAGTCTTTATAGATGATATTCTTATACATGATATGAGTAAGGAAAAACATGAAAATCACTTGAAAATTGTACTGAAGACCCAGAGAAAGGAGACGATTTATAAGAAATTTACCAAGTGTGAATTTTGGAATTAGATAGTTTCATTTTTTGGGTCGCATAATCTAAAAAGGGGGTATTTCTTTGGATCCAGCAAAAACATAAGTTATTAAACATTGTCTTGTACCAACAACGGTAACCAATATATGAATTTTTCTTGGTTTGTCTAGATATTACCGACATTTTGTGAAATATTTTTCATGATTATCTAATCCACTCACCTAGTTAACTCTGAAAGGAGTTATGTTCATGTGGATGGAGGTATGTAAAGAGAGTTTCAAAGAGCTAAAAATAAGATTATCCAGTGTAACTACGCCCAAACTACCTTGATTTTGAGAATGGTTTGTGATCTATAGTGATGCATCTAAGAAGGGGATAGGATGTTTTCTCATAAAAAATGATATGGTGATAGATTATGTCTCACGATAATTGAAAATCCATGAGAAAAAATACCCAACTCATGATTTGGATTTAGTTATAGTAATCATTTCATTAAAGATATAGAGGAATTATTATTATGGTGAATGGTGTGATATTTTTACCAATAATAAAAATTTAAAGTATATTTTCACACAAAAGGAGTTGAATATACTCCAAAGAGGATGGTTGGAGTTGATTAAAAAATATGACTACTCAATACATTACCACCCTAGGAAAGAGAACAAGGTGGCGGATGCTTTGAGTCAAAAGGAAAATACTAGCCTATCCACGATAAGGATCACAAAAGATCCAATATTTATGGATTTGCGAAGGATGGATCTTAAAATTCTAAAGGAATGGGAGAAATATTATATTCTTAAAATTAATGTACATCCATCTATACAAGTGAAGATTAAGGTGGAGATGAAGGAAGAAGTAGAGATAAAAAAGAAGGTGATAAATATTCATGAATTCAAACTTGGTTGTGATGGAATAATAAGGTTCAAGAACCTGGGTTTGTATTCCCTCCATGCCAAAATTAATGAAGTAGTTATTGGATACGACTCATAGTTCTTCAGTATTTATTCATCCTGAAAGTAAAAAAATTTATAAGGACCTAAAAGAGTATTTATGGTGGGATTTCATGAAAATAGATGTTGTTGTATATGTCTCTAGGTTCTTGGAATTTCGGCAAGTTAAGGATGAGAGATAGAATTCTAAGGGTATGTTACAACAATTACCCATACCATAATGGAAATGGGAAAACATCACTATGGAATTTGTCATTGGACTTCCCAAAACATCTAAAGGCCATAATGCTATATGGTTTATAGTTGATCACCTTACGAAGTCATCAAACTTCATTTCTATTAGAGAGGATTTCTATCTTGATTATCTTACCATGATATATGTAAAAGAAGTTGTAATATTTCATGGCGTACAAAATTCCATAATATCTAATATATATTTTATGTTTATATTGATGTTTTGGTGAATTATTCAGTGGTATATAGATACAAAGTTAAGTTTTAGTAATTCTTATCATCCTCAGACAGATTTCTAGTCTGAGAGGACTATTAAAACTATAAAAGATATGTTGAGAGCTTGCACTATGGATCTCAAAGGTTTTTGGGATCAACTCCTACATTTGGTGGATTTTTCATACAACAATAGATTTCACTCCAGTATTAAGATGGGCCTTTATGAATACCTCTATGAAAACTAGTGTATAACTCCAACTTAATGGGATGATGTTTTGGAAATAAAGCTAATATGACCTGATCTTGTTGATTAAATGGAAGAGAAGTTCAGATCTATTCAACAAAACATAAGAGCATCTTAGAGTCGGAAAAAAAAGTTGTGCAAGAATATAATGAAAATACCTAGAGTTTGAAGTGGGTGAAAATATGTTCCTATGAATATCTATATGGAATAGAGTAATGAGATTTGGAAATAAGGGAAAGTTTATCCCTAGTTATATCAGTCCTTTTGAAATTATTGATTGTGTTGGGAAGGTAACTTATAGATAGGTGATTCAATGGAATCTCTCTAAAGTTCACGATGTGTTTATTATATCTCTCTTGATAAAGTATATACCTAATCCTTCACATGTAATAAACCCAGAAGTCGTGCTGATGGAAAAATATATTTCTTATAAAGAACAAGTGATAGAGATTCGGGATCATACCGAAAAATTTCTACTAAATAAGACAACTCACTTTGTTAATGTTTTACAGATGAACAAACAACATGAGAAAGATAAATGGGAACTTTATGATGTGATGAGGAAGAGGTGTCATCATTTTTTTGTATCCAAGTGATTAATTTTGAGGGAAAAATTCAGTTTAAGGGTGGTAGAATGTAACACTTGGATGTTTTTATGAAATATTTTCTTTTAATAATTTTAATACTCCAATAGCTTGCATTGCATGTAATCATGAGTGTAAATGAACTGTGAAATGCTATAGTATAAAATGACCATCATAACTTATTCATTATATTAGAGGGAATAAATATAACAAAATTATGAAAATGTATGGTGAATTCATTGGCTACCAATTATTTGTGAAAAATATTAACCAATTAAATATAAAGGAAATATTTTTATTTTTTGTATTAATAAATTAGATTAATAACAATTATAAAATGAAATTAATGGAATATAATTTGTTATATATTTAATAAAATATTTTTTATATTCATCCAACATATTTTTTAGTCAAAGGATATGAATAAACCATATTTTTTATCTAAAAACCTATATTTTTTCAAAATGGTAATTTTACCGTCTTTTAATAGCGAACCCATTTTAAATTAAAAATTTTACACATTAATAATATTTATATGAAAACATAAACATTTTATTTAGAATCCAGATAAAAAATTTACATTGGATTAATTTTTGTTATTTTTCAGAAAACTTTCATATTTTGATTAATAGTAAAAATATACAAAATTTTAATTGAAAACAACATTTTTCATTAAAATAATTTATATAGTTAAATTATATTATTGAATAGTTTTAAAGTAAATATGGATTATATTTTTATAATTTAATATAATTTTGTTCATTGGCATTAATTTTACAATGAATTTAGATGTAAAATATTTCAATCATTTTCAATGTTATCACTTTTAAAAATCATTTTCTCATTCCAAAAACGACATTAATTTTAAATTAATTACTAAAAAATATGTATTTTGAATTTTAAAAAATTTATTACATAATTGGAATCAGTAGGTCTAAATTATTTAAATATCTTTCTTTAATTTCTTGTGCATTATGAATAGTAACATCAGAAAATTTTATTAATACGGTAAAAGGGAAAATCGGGTAACTATAGGTAAAAATAATATTATAAAGTTAACTTAGAACTTGTACAAATATCATTGGATGATTTTTTTCAACCTAAATCATCCTTCGGTCAAAATGGTATCCTTTTTATGTCACTTGGAAGATATTAGGACATTTTTTTATTTTATTTAAAGAAAAGTTAAATATGTCTTACTCAAATTGTAATAAATATATCATTTTTAACATAAGGCTACAAAGAATATAAATACTCATTTAAAATATAAAATATTTTTATTTATCATGGTAATTAATATTTAATTTTTAGGAAATTAATAATTACCTTAAAGTCTTATACTTTAATGATGCCGAAATGATTTAATTGTTGAAAAATCAATAAAATAATTTTTATTAAAATTATAATAACCATTATAAGACAAAACACTTGAAAAAATGTTATTTGTAGATTATATCTTGACCATAATCATCCAAGGGTATAGTTATTTACCATTTGAAGGAATTTGTAAAGGATTATGACACTTATAATATTTTATTTAAAGTGATGTTAAAGTTATGACATTCATGTTTTAGTATATATTACATTTTTAATATAGGATTATTTAGAAGATATATTTTACCATAGGTATTCCTATTAAATATATAGGATTTATCTTCATCATATTATTTCATTTTTAATTTTTTTAACAAATATTTATATTAAATAATTACACAAAATTGATGTTTGAATTATTTAATTAATAGAGATAACAAATAAATATTATTATACATATAAAAAATTATAATTTGGGATAATTAATATCTAAATTTTAGTTTTATAAATGATATTTACCTATTAGGATATAATAAAATATTTTTTTCAAAGTGAACTAGTTATCCTTATATTTTTTAATAACCAATGAAATGAATAGTGTCACAATTGAAACTATTGATTGTTTATCTAAATAATGTATTATTAAATTATTTAAAAACTCTTAAACATTTTAAAAAATATATAATAATTAATATATGGTCTAAAATGTTCAAAATAATTTATTTAAGGTCTAATTGACAACATATAAGTAAATATTTCACCCTTTTGAATTTGAAATATTTGTTACCATAGTTAAAAATAAAATAGAATAACTAAGTGTTAATTAAAATGATAAGGTTTAAATTGAAATAAAGACTTGTCTAAAATTTATTTTCTAATTTTATTATGACCTTAAATCATCTTATATTCAAAATTAGGACATTTTGGAGTTTTTTGGATGTGTTTTGATTTTATTATAAATTAATATTTTTGGAAATTCCAAAAGTTCCCCTCACCTTAGTTATAAAAGGGAACCTCCTCCATCACTTCTTCACTTCACATTTAGCATTAAATATTGGATATAACCAACCCATTTAACTTATCAACTTCCCTAGTTACATTCTAGAGGTGTTGGTCTTCTCAAAAGAACAACTCTAGTGCCTTTAAGGGGAGATCTAGAGGGCGCTCATCGAAGAGATGGTAATCTCCTCTACCGATTCTTTCAAACATATTAATTATTCCACCTACTCTTCATGAGATGTTTATATTCTAAATTATTAAATATAGTATCAATTATATACTTATATGTTATTATAATTATGTAAAAACAAAAATTCCACTGTTTATTCATCTTATGAAAAACGAAATCATCACGCGTGTTCACGTATGACTTATTGTCTTCACGCCATGGTGTAATCTGTTTTTCACCACGACCTTACAAGGATGAGTATAATGATGTAAATAATAATTATATATTATTATTATAACATTATATGGATTATTTAAAAAATTATATACCATATAATTCCATACCATTTCACAATAATGGGAACGATATTGTCACGCATGCGTACATGCGACCTACCATCTCCACGATGCGATGTGATTCATTATACATGATATCAATTAAATAATGATTATATAAACATATATAGTGAATAAATATGATATATATTATGTTAATTTCATTTTTTAATGATATAAATATGACCTAATAAGGAGAACTGGAACTTATTCCACAAAATATGCATTACAAAATAAAGCAGTTAATACTCGAATAACGTGTAAGAATAAAATGTTATTAACAAACGGATGATAATTTGATCATATATTATATCATAAAAATGAAAATTATTCTATATTAATTCAATGGAATTATTTAAATCATTATATATGAGGTTCAGATACATACAGAGGATATCAAACCTAAGGTAAGGGATAAGTTCGCAATCCCATTATTATCCAAGATTGTTTATTCGTAAATGTTTTTTGTGGTATATTTATCATCAATGTCCATGTTTCCTAAATATTTATTCTAAAATATTCTTTCTATTCTTATAAAACATTTTAATGTTAATTTTATCCATTGGTTAATTTTTATTAAACTGTATGAAAGGAATCTTTTGTCATGAGGTACTTTTTGACTTATTTCACAAAAGTATGAGAATAATATTTCCTTTAAACATATACGGAATGAACGGTTTTTTAATTTTTTGTAACACCTTATTTCCATGAAACATTCTTTATATTATTTCAAGGTTATCTATAAATAAATTATTTTATTTTAAAATTACATAGTATTTTGAGAATGAAAATTTTTTTTGAAGAAGAAAGGATATTTTCCTCACGAATTAATTTCGAGGGTTCTGTTAAAATTATTTTCCATCAAATATAAAATAATTTAATAGGGTTTTCTTTATGGTATATTATCCCTATTGTTCTTATATGTTCATTATGTTTATTAGGGAATGTTATTTATGAAATCTTTTTTTTACATGGATTAGGTTATGATGGAATGATGTTTAAAACCCCTATGTTATTCCTTAGGTTATGTTATAATGAATGATTTTTGTTTTCATGGAACATGTAAGAATGATTTAATTATGATATTTTTGGTACTTATATATTCCTCAAATTAATTGGGTAGCGATTTATATCTCATTATATAGACAGGGATGGAACGCGAAATGATCTCAGTTTATTAATATAGGGATGGAACGAGAAGTAAACCTGGTTCAATAATACAGGGCTGGAATGGGGAGTGAACTTGGTTCAGTAATGGGATTTTTCCACCATGATGATATTGGTAATAATTCATGAATAGTATGAAATTATTTTCTATTCTTATGTGTATTCCACAAATTCCATGTCTTATATTATGACTTTTGGGAATATGTTCATTGATTATTTATGAAATTTTATGATTTATTCTACGAAATGTTATCAAGATATTTTGTTTTCCGAATAGGATTTTATAATGTTAAGTTCATATGTCTAATGATTAAGATATGAGTGATATCTTCCTTTTTTACCCTTAATGATAATTTGAGCTCAGCATTTCTTATGTTTCTTTTCCCCAGGATTTGAAGAAGGGTATTAAGTAAGATATGTCAAAAAGGGGTCCTATTATAAGGAATAAGTGGGAGAAAATATATATGTCTTATGAAACCTTTTTTTATTCCTAGTTTCTAATAACACTAAATCTATATGGTATTGGCATGTTTTTGTTATGTTTTTTAATTAATATTCTTCAATTTTGAAGTAATATTAATTTATTCAAAGTATGTGTCATTATATGCATGATATGCCTCTGTCTTTTTCATGAACACCGAAAGCATAGTGGAATACTTTTTTAGTAGGATAAATATGGGTATATGAAAAGTGTTGGTGATTAGATAATTTGGTATACGTGAGTAGATTATAGGTTGTTTCCTAAAGGTTTAAATGGAGATCGAAGATTCTCAGCAGTCTCATGGGATCAGAGCTAAAAAGTGTAAAGTAGATCTTAATATGGGAGGATCAATAAATAAATCCCATGAATGAAAGAAAACCAACATCCCACATGTAAAATTTATGGGAATAAATATCCTAGTAACTATCTAAAGGTAACTAGGGAAAACATCAAAAGTGGAATAATGGGCATTTGGATAACAAATTCTAATGGGATATGAAGAATTCCACTAATATGGAAGAATAAAGGATGGTTTGGATCAATACTTAGCCTATAGTCTAGTGTTTCAAATACAAGAAACATGGTAATTATGTGAGCTATTTATCTAAGCCAAGTGTTGTTAGAGGAAATCAACAATAACAACCTCCAATGCATCAAGGAAGGGATATGCTATCACTACGGTTTAGGTGAATCTCGATAATTATGTGGTGATAGGTACTCTTGTTATACATTAAATAAAAGAAAATATACTATTTGATTCTTATTCAACCCATTCTTTAATGTGTAATAAGTTTAGTAGAACTATTCAAACACCACCTCAAAATAGGGAGGTTGAGATTTTAATGAGAACAAAAAATTAGAAAATTATTCCATCCAGAGTATATAACTCCTCCCTGGTTAATTTTTGTGGACTGAACCTCTCAGGAAATATTGTCTTACTTATTTTTGTGTAGTTTGATACTATTTGGGTAATGGATTGGATATATTTATACAAATCCATCATTGAATTTCAAGAAAGGGATATCACTCTTCACATCTCAAGGTATCCTACAATTCTTTACATGTGTAATGAGGGGGATGAGTCTCCTTCCAAATCATCATCTCAATTGTGGATATTATTGCCTTACAATCAAGCATTTATTTCTCAAATGATTGAGATAAATAATAGGATCATGCTTGAAGACATTCCCATTGTGAAGGACTACACTGATGTATTCTCTGAAGAATTTCCTAGACTTCCTCTTGATTGAGAAGTTGAGTTTTCAATTGAACTTATTCCCGGGTCTCTTACAGTATCAAAAGAACCTTATATAATAGCCACAATTGAGCTAGAAGAACTGAAGAAGTAGTTATATGAGAATCTAAACAAGGGTTTTATAGGCTTGGGTGCTACACCATGGGTTTCACCAGTACTCTTTTTCAAGAATAATGATGGATCATTGTGCTTCTCCATTTATAATCATGATCTCAATATATTCATGATAAATAAGAAGTATCCCCTACCACAGATAGATTACTTTTTTCAGCTATATGGGGCCAATTATTTCCATATGGTAGACCTTCGGTTAGGATATCACCAATTAAAGGTGAAGAAAGAATATATTCCCAAGATTTTCTTTTGAACAAGTTATGGACACTGAGTTCATAGTGATTTCCTTCAAAATCACTAATGGTCCATAAATTTTCATAGACTTAATGAATATAGTCTTTAGAGAATACATCAACATATTTGTGGTGTTCTTTATTGACAATATTATGATATAATCCAAGAGCAAGGAGGATCATGAGAAACATTTGAATACTGTGTCGAATACTTTTTGACAGGAGATACTTTATGAAATGTATGGTAACTGTGAGTTATGGAAGGAGGAATTATCATTCTTGGGGAGTGTTATCACTGGAAAATGAATATCTGTAGACCCTTCCCAAACAAATGTAATCGAATAGTTTCCCAGACCAACATAGGTAATACATATTTGTAGTTTCCTTGGTCTATCTAGGTATTACCAATGATTTATGAAGAACTTATCATGATCTTAAAACCTAATAACTAAGCTTAATCTAAAGGGAGTGAAGTTTTTTTAGACTATTGAATGTGATGACTGCTTCAAAGAGTTGAAAAATATGCTTATCACTACAATATTTCTCACATTTATGACACGTAGGGAACACTTTTTGGTGTACAATGATGCTTTAAAGAAGGTATTAGGATGTTTATTGATGAGAAACGATAAATTGGTAGTTTACACCTCAAGGAAATTGAAAATTCATGAGTAAAACTATCCCACGCATGACCTGAAGTTGCATCTCTAATCATTGTGTTGAAAATATGTATGCACTATCTTGATGGGGAGAAGTGTGAAATTAATACTAATCATAATATACTAAAATATATATTCACACTAAATGAGCTTATTATGCACAATTGAAGATGGTTAGGTATCATCAAGGATTATGACTACCCAATCCACTACCATCATAGTAAATAAAATAAGTTGGTAGATTCTCTAAGTAGAAAGGATCATATATCTCTATCAATGATGATAATTTAGAAAGATGTAATATCCTTAGACCTAAAAAGGATGTGCATTGGAATTATTAATTAAGTAAAATCATTAATCCTTTCTCAAATGATTTCTCAACCATCCCTTGTAGTGAAAATAAAGTATTCTCAACGAAATGGTGAGGAAATTCATAAAAATATGGAAGCGATTAAATATGGTAAACCCTTAGAATTCAAAATTCATTAGGAGGGAGTTTTAATATTTGGGTCATTATTATGTGTACCATCCAATACTTATATAAATAAAGCTCAAACTTCTCTATTAACCCATATAGCATAAAGATATATCGAGATCTCTAAGAGAACTATTGGTGGGACAATATGAATAAAGATATCAATGAGTATACATAAAAGTTCCTAGTATTACAAAAAGTGAAGACTAACAGGAAAAAGTCTTAGGGGGTGAGCCAACCATTACCCATACCAACTTGGAAGTGGGAAAAATCACCATGGAATTTTTCAATGGACTTCCAAAGACATCTATAGAAAAAAAATTATATGGGTTATTGTGGATCATCTCTCAAATAAGTATCACTTTATTACAATTCGATAGGACTTATCACAGGATAAAATTTCATGGATATGCATCAGAGAATTTTTAAGGTTTCATGGAGTAATACTATAAATTGTATATGATTTAGATTTGAGATTCCCCTCCATGTTCTAGAAAAGTATACAACATTCTCTAAACACTGAGTTGAACTTAATTATGGCATATCATCCTTAAATTGATGGATGATTTGAGAGGACAATTCAAACCTTGTAAGACATGTTGAGAGCATGTTCTATGGACTACAAATGAGTATGGTACCAACACATACCTTTGGTTGAGTTCTCATAAAATAATAGTTTCTACTTGAGCATCCAAATGTCTCCATGTGAAGCCCTTTATGCGAAAATATGCAGAACACTGGCATATTAGGATGAAGTCAGTGAACGAAAGCTTCTCAGACATAAATGGTCGAAGAAATGGGGGAAAAGGTGAAAACTATTAAGCAACACATCAAGGCATCCCAAATGAAATATAAGATCTATGGGGGATAATCGTCGATGAGACTTGTAAATTATGGTTGGAGACATGGTACTTCTCTACAAATATCCATAGAAGAGGATCATGATATTTGGGAATAAAGGAAAGCTTTATCCCAGGAACATTGGACCTTTTGAGATTCTTGATTGTGTTAGAGATGTGGCCTATAAACTAGCACATACAACAAACATGTCTTAATTGCATGATGTATTCTATTTATGCATCATGAGTAATTACATATCAGATCCCTCACATGTACTAGATTCAGAGGTGTTATAGTTGGAATATGATCCCTTTTAAGAGGGGAATTTGGTGAAGATATTGGATCATATAAATAATGTTCAAGACAACAAGACCACTCACCAGGTCAAATTAATGTCGAGGAAGCATAATTAGAAAGAGGAAACATGGGAAATAGAGGAACCAATGATGGATAAGTACCCTCACCTGTTTTCCCCTTAGTCTATAAAATGAAATTTTGAGGGAGAAATTTCTTAAGGGAGGAAGAATGTAACGACCCATAATTTAATCAATGAAATTTTCCTTCTTATAATTATGTTATAGAGTTTAAATTACATAAAAATCACATAGAGAATAAAATTAAATCTTTTTAAATGAATAATGGATTAAGAGATAGGTGTTCAAAGAAATTAAGGAACCTAAACCAATGGAATTGTAATATGGCCTTTGGAATAGTAATGTGACCATTAAGAATAGTAAACCATCTAATATAATAGTATCCTCACCTATGAAAGTATAAATAAATTTTAGGTATCTTATAAGTGAAAATAGGATATATATTTTCTTGATATAAGATAATAAATGTTTTAAAATGATAAATTAAGTATTGGTATTTTTATGAAATATAAATGTTTATTTACAATTATATAATAAATATAATGTTTTAAAAGAAAACTATTTGTAAAAAAATTGATTAATATTTTAATATTTTGTTTTTTATTGATTATAAAATAATTTTATGAGACCTTAATTGATTTTTCAAAGTGTTATAAAATCATTTATTAATTTAAAATTTTTATTTTTTGAATAATTGATAATTTTAATTAAAAATTAAATTTCTCATATTTACAAAATTGTTTTCAAAAAATGGAGTCCATTTTTAAATTCAAAATGTGAAAAATGGTTCAGGTGAAATTTTGGTATTTTTCTAAAATATTGGAATTTTTGGTATATAGTGAAATACGTTAATTTAAAGTATTTAACATTATAAGTAAATAAATGAATTTTTGAGTCATGGTTGAGTCATGGAGGATGTAAGTGTCCATTATATCAAAATAAAATTATTCATTTATTATATTTAGTCATAGGAATCAACATTATTTATATTCTTGATTAAGAATAATAAACAAATGATTAAAATAATCAATAAACACCCATCTCCACTATAAATAACACTGCTCACCACCTCTTCTCCTCACACCTCAAAAGCCATGAAACTTTCCCAAAATGTATATAATCCTCTTCTCAAGTATCTACCCAATTTCAAGGATCCTTTAGTATCAATAAAATACCAAACTCAAGTGCCTCAAGTAGCTTCTCAAAGAGAATAATTCAATAGGTAAAAACCTCTTTTTTCTGTTAATTTATTTTCAGTTTATTTTATTTTCTTTTCCTCAATACGCCTCCCCTTATACAAGTGACATGAAAACTCCAGTATATTTTATATAAAAGAATTTTAGTTTTTTAATGGAACAATTCAACATCATTTCTTTTCCCCTCCCCATTTTTTTAAAAATTAAAACATCATCTGTGATGTGTTAATTTATCGTGTTCAGGGACAATGAGTTTTCAATTTACATTACCTCCTCTAAGACTCATCATAAATACATTTTTATGGTTAAAAATAATTATAATATATGTGCTAAATATTATTTAATGTTATATAACCAGTATATATACATAATATTAATTAATAAAATAAAACTCGTTCGTGATAATCAAAAAAAATCAAAAATAATCTAAATAGTTATCATTAACATTTTATCTAATGAATCATCCTCACATATGAAAATAAAATTATATATAATGCCATTTAATATTATTTAATTTTATTAATAAGATATAATTTCTATGTAATGACTCGTCCCTTGGGGCTCATGCTGTAACTACCTCAAGTCTGCCTTCTATAGGCCAGGGGCTAGGGACTAGCACTGGAAAGGTGAAACCCAAAAAAGGAAGGCACTGACTTTAAACCTATACACACACATATATCCATCCATATCGCAACACACTAAAAGGTTAAAACAAGTATACCAATAAAACAAGGTTGAGTGTAAGTACAAGTGAAAGTAAGTGGGCCAGAATACAAACCCAATGAGGAACTGAAAACAGTAAAGTAAAAAAGGAAACTCTGATGGCCATCCACAGAGAACCCCACCTGATCATGAAAGCAGTGAAGCTAATGGAATGTGAAGTATTATTTCATGCCCACCCATTCCTATTGTACCCATGATTCTCACTAAAATTTACCCAAGATATGAAGGTATAATGGTCCTTGTAGTCTAGCTTGGGTTGTCGAATCCACAGAGACCTAATAAGTAATCTATAGACACGCACATTATAAGGACTGTTTTTGGGATATGAAGTGGAAAACTTTGGGTTGATTTTATATGGGTTTAAGTTAACACAAAAAGTCTTAAGTGAATTCAAATTATGAGAAGGGTTGATCCTAGGTTATTACAAGGGGTGGATTGGACGTATTTCCTTTTCAATGATTTCAATTTCTTATATTTGAGATGGGTTCATTTAAGAAGATAAAACAATATCATCACTTACTGGTATAATGCCTAAACCCTTTAATACTAATCACCTATACACTTTAAGGATCAAAGTTTTGAGCACTTCAAGGTAAAGGTTCGTATTAGCACATGAAGTGTGTGACTTTAAATTCAACAAGGACGATGGAGTTTAAAAATCATCAAATAAAAATATCAATTAAAAGAAGTGATTAGACATTAATGGGGTGATAAATAACATCCAATCCAGACCCTTTATAATCCCTTGGATCAACCCATAAGTGGGTTATCCCTCCATCGATCTCATTGTTTCAATGGAAGCGGAAAGTAGACTCATGAGGGAGGAAATGGAGAAGTAAAAAAAACACAATAAAATAACAATCACTCCACCGTTGTGTGATAATATCACAAGGTTTGGTATGAACAAGTTCACACCTTGAACCAATGGTATCAAATTTATAAGGATAAGAACAGAATAATAAGAGAAGAAGAACTTTTATTAAGAAACAAGGATGAATTAAAACAACTTACATGTGGAAGACAAATTTGAGACAACAAAACCGCAGCATAACATTACAATGAAATAAAGCTAAAATATTATTAACTCCTCCACCAAAACTGCCTTAAATAGGAATTTTTGAAGCCTTGGGTAGATCCTTAAATAGTACAAGTCTTCTCAATTAATTTTGGTAGGCCATAGGTGGTGGAAAGTTTGTGGAAAGAAGACTTTCCACCCTTGACCCGAAAAGGCATCCAGCTTGCATGCACCGAACAGAAGCGCTTAAAATACCTTCTAGATGGCCTAATCAGAGTGGGATATAGAAGAATAAAATGGAGCGCCATATGTCTTATAACCGTATGTCAAATATGGTCCCATTTGAAGTTGTGTATTACTAGATATGATCAAATTAGTGGGATGTTTTTCTGTGCCGCAGAATCTGGCCCAAAATTTTATCTCTAACTTGGGCCGCCTAAATGGACACCATGGAGGCCGAATTAGCATTGTATCCTGAAGATTGATTTGTTCCTATACATTTCTTATAGAATCCCACATAATTTTGGATTCATTGGGTCTGTATGGTGGGCCCCACATTCGAATCAGTGGGCTGGTGTCCAATCTGACTTCTCCAGAATTGTTTCCTTTCATCACATAATATCCCCATATTCTTCCATGAATTATCCATTGATCCCTGAATGAAACATGTTCATATTGAAGTTAATATCCAGTTAAAAAGAATATAAAATTAAAATATGTATAATTATATTCCTTAAAATTATATGAATTATTGGGTACTTCAAATGGTGTTCAAAAATGTACCACATAATAGTGCATTTTAAGAAGGTATTACAATCATAATGTGAAATGATGTTCAAAGTGTAAAATGCACTAAAATGGTATTTATGAATAATAAAGAACATGAATATTATATAAATTAACAATTAATATTAGCCTCATTTAGTGGCTAATCACACCCCCCAACTTGAGTTTTGCTAGTCCCGAGCAAAATATATCTCATCAAAAATGAAATTCGAATTCCCTTTTCCAAAAACATTTGAATACACAATGATCACCAAAAACCCTTATACCAAAAAATCATGGAACCCATCAAAATAATTTAATACAAGATAGTTTCATAAGCATATCTCAATCCCAAGCTCATTCCTTTGTTCAAATTCATTTCCATATTTCATCTAATATCAATTAAGTATGAGGATGTGTTGTTCATCACAATAGACATAGGGGTTCATCTTTATTCAAGGGGGAATGATGGAAGCGCTAGGTGGAATCACATTTCAATATTAAGATGAGTATTCATTTTTTTTATTGTATTATTATTATTATTATTTTTGTTTTTTTTTCAATTTTTCCATGGTAATTGAAGTTGCACTCAAAAGAGTCAACCCCTGTAGTGAGACTTTGCCGATGACTCCCAGGCTCAAAGACCTTAGGGAACCAAGTGAAGCCCACATACTCGGGCATCATCTTGAGTTAACTCGGTCAAAAAAAATTCAAATTACCAAAAATAGAGATAAAATTACTAACTCTGGGCCAGACAACTATGGAGTCATAATCCCCAAGTGCCGAAAGCCACGCATTAGGTCATTTCATTTCTCTACGCGCAATTTTTTTTTAATTTTTTTTGAATACTCGTATTAAACTAAAATTATCACCAAACCTATGCTATTTATTTGGGGGACCCCATGAACTCAAACTAATACCCCACTATCCAAAGGACGTGCATTGTGATCTTTTTTTTTATTTGGATGAAAATATAAACAATGAAATATTGCATTGGACAGCCACACTTTCCAAAATCTATGCTCATGAAATTATACAAGGATTGAAATCAGAGTCAGGGCAGATAAAGTATTTGATATTCAGTTTCAAAGTGTGCAATGTTTATTACCATGTTCAAAGTTAAAGGAATTTTTCCTTCCATTTACACTTTTTTTTCAAATCATTCGTTTTTTTGACACAAAAGCATTTTTTTTATTTTATCTCCCCCCCCCAACTTAAAACAACATTGTCACTAGTGTTTGAAGAAATGAAAATTTAGAAGGAGTAGAGGCAGATAATAAAAGTTCAAAAAGAAAATTGAAACTGAGGATCATGGAATGAAATCACCTGGTGGTTGAAGTTGAAGTTCTTACTGCTCCAAATTAGTTCTTTAATCTCTTGGGGGATGTGGGCACCTCCTTGATTGAACATGTATCACCCAAAATAGTAATTCAACCATAAAAACAAGAACAAACCAGACAAAACAAACAACAAAATGACTTATTTAATTCCAAGTATCATCATTTTTATGGTTTTTCCTGTTTTTCTGTTTTTTTTTAATCAAACTAATGATACATTGTCCTCTTTTAATTTTCTAGGTAATGTATTACTCAAGGATCACACCGCGTGACACGAATGAATACGGTGCTCCCCTTTCATACCCATACATACTCATAATAGAAGAACATGTCAACAGTCTTTTTTTTAAATACAAAAATGATTAATTAATCCTATTTAAAATATAAATTTTATTAAAATAAAAAAATGATAGGAAACTTGAAAACCATGGGTTTCCTCCCATGAAGAGCTTTTTTTAACGTCATTATCCCGACATGGACCCTAAATATATCAATTTTTTCCTAGTTCATAGGCTGGATCAGTTAACTCAACCTCTATTTCCTGTTTATTGAATGATTCAAGGAATGGTTTTAACCATTGACCATTGACCTTGAAAATGTAACCACTTGTGGGATATTGAATCTCTAATTCCCCATGGTGGGATACATGATGCACTATGAAAGTTCCTGACCATATAGACCTTAACTTTCCCGGGTGTAAATGAAGTTTTGAACTATACAAAAGCACAAGTTTTCCCGGTTCAAAATGTTTGACCTTGATATTCCTAGATTGGTAGGCTTGAACTCTAGCTTTATTGATCCTTGAATTTTCATAAGCCTCCATCCTTAATTCCTCCAGTTCATTGAGATATAATTTCCTTTTTGTTCCGGACAATGAGAGGTCATAATCCATTTTCTTAATTGCCCAAAAGGCCTTATGCTCAATTTCAACAGGTAAATGGCATGATTTTCCATAAACCAACCTATATGGTGACATTCCTAGGATGGTTTTGAATGCTGTACGATATGACCAAAGAGCATACAAGAGTTTCTCAGACCAATCTTTCCTAGAAGGATTGAAAGTTTTCTCAAGAATTTTTTTGATTTCACGATTGGCTAACTCATCTTGACCATTGGTCTGTGGGTGGTAAGTAGTGGACACTTTGTGATAAATTCCATATTTTTCCATGAGTGATGAGAATGGAAAATTTCAAAAATGAGCTCCACGATCACTAATGATAGCCCTAGGAATTCCAAATCGATAAAATATGTTCTCTTTCAGAAATCGGATCACAACATGATGGTCATTAGACTTGGTGGGAATGGATTCAACACATTTTGAGACATAATAAATAGCTAAAAGGATATAGAGGTATCCCCTAGAGTTTGGGAAGGGTCTTATGAAATCAATTCCCCAACAATCAAATATTTCAATGACCAGAATGGGAGTGAGGGTCATTTGATTCTTTTTTGTGATGGACCCTACTTATTGACACCTAGGACAGCTTTGACAAAATGTGTAAGAGTCCCTTGAGAGGGTGGGCCAAAAGAGACCACACTGAAGAATCTTAGAAGATGTTTTCTTAGAGGAAAAGTGACCTCCACATGCCTCACTATGACAGAATTTAAGGATGGACTCTTGTTCAAATTCTGGGACACACCTCCTAATGACTTGGTCAGGGCAGAACTTATAGAGGTATGGATCATCAAACACATAGTGTCTAACATCAGAAAGAAATTTCCTTCGAGCTTGAGTCCCTAAGAATTTTGGAATGACTCCTGTAACTAAGAAATTGGCTATGTCGGTATACCAAGGGAAGTCACTCACAGAGTATAGGTGTTCATCAGGAAATGAATCAGACACAGAAAGGTGATTTGATTTGTCTTTGAATTCCATCCTAGAGAGGTGATCAGCTACAACATTTTCGATTCCCTTTTTATCCTTGATTGTGAGGTCAAATTCTTGTAAGATAAGGAGCCACCTAATCAGTCTAGCATTAGAATCTTGTTTTTGGAAGAGGTATTTTAGTGAAGAATTGTCAGTGAACACAGTGATGGGGGATCCTAAGAGGTAGGACCTAAACTTCTCTAAGGCAAACACAATAGAAAGTAACTCCTTTTCAGTGGTGTTGTAGTTGATTTGGGCATCATTTAAGGATTTTCTTGCATAAGAAATGGCATAAGGAGTTTTATCACAATGTTGTCCTAACACAGCTCCTACAGTAAAGTCACTGGCATCACACATAAGTTTGAAAAGAAGGTTCCAATTTGGAGATTTCATAATGGGAGGAGAGGTGAGAGAGGATTTTAGGGTTGAGAATGAACCCTCACAGCTTTCTGTCCAAACAAATGGATCATCCTTTACTATGAGAGCACAAAGGGGAGGGAATATTGAACTAAAGTCCTTGATGAATCTTCTATAGAAACAAGCATTTCCTAAGAAATACCTCACTTCCTTGACAGTTTTGGGTGATGTAAGGTGAAGAATGATGTCAACCTCGGCTTTATCAACTTCAATCCCCCTACCTGAGACCAGATGGCCTAGAACTAGTCCCTATTTAACCATGAAATGGAATTTTTCCTAGTTTAGGACCAGATTATTTTCTTCACATCTTGACAAGACTCTCTCCATATTCTGCAGACATCCCTCAAATGTATCCCCAAACACAGAGAAGTCATCCATGAAGACCTCTAGAAAATCCCCTACCATGTCTGAGAAGATTCCCATCATGCACCGTTGGAAGGTTCCCGGGGCATTTCATAACCTGAAGGGCATGTGTTTGAAGGAAGAAGTGTCAAATGGACATGTGAATGTAGTCTTCCCTTGATCCTCTAGGGAGACCTCAATTTGATTATACCCTGAGTACCCATCTAAGAACCATTAAAAGGCATGACCTTCCACTCTCTCAAAGACTTGGTCAATGAGTGGTAAGGGGAAATGGTCCTTCTTGGTGAATGATTTTAGCTTCCTATAGTCAATGTAGACCCTCCATCCACTACTCACCCTAGTTGGAAGAATCTCTCTATCCTCATTGGTTATCACTGTTATTCTTTCCTTCTTGGGAACCACTTGGATTGGGCTCACCCATTCACTCTCAGCTATGGAATATATGATAACATATTTTAACAATTTCAAAAGTTCTTTCCTTACTACCTCCATGAGATTAGGATTGAGTCTCCATTGAGGTTGACGACATGGCTTTGAATTAGATTCCAGAACAATTCTATGAGTCCCAATAAGTGGGCTAATCCCAGGAATATCAAACAGGGTCCAACCAATGGCTTTCTTATGTTTCCTAAGGACATCTAGAAGTATCCTCTCATGATTGGCTTCAAGAGAAGAATAAATGACAATAGGATTTGTTTGATTGTCCCCTATGAAGGCATACTTGAGTGCAGCAGGAAGTTCCTTAAATTCAAGATCAGGTTGGTTCGGAATTTCAGCAGTAGATTGGGACATTAGATCAAGTTAAATTTCTTTTTTTAGAGTTTCAAATAGGATTGATTCCCCACATGTAGAAGTTTTAGCAACTAGATTGGCTTGATCAGATTTAGGGAAGGAAGTTTTATTGGTCTCCATGAAATTGGTTTCCTGAAAGGTTTCACTGATTGTTGGACCTATGACTTCATCATAAGAGAAATTTGAAAATGATTCAAGCCAAGGATATAAACTTCCTTCATGTGAACAAAGGAAATCAATCTCATCCAGACTTAAACATTCATCAAATATTCCTTGATGTTCTATGGATTCATTATCAATGCTTCCTATCATGTTTACTTCATGAATGTCCTCATCATACCCTATTTGTGAGCTTGAATTATAGATGTTCAAGTATAGACTCCTGTTCCCAAAGGTGATGGCCATGTTTCCATTTCGGACTCGGATAACATATTTGATTGTTTCAAGAAAAGGAAGGCCAAGGATGATTGGGGTTTGTTCCTTATTTCCTAAGTTTGGATGGTTGTTAAGGACAATGAAGTCAGCAGGGTAGATAAAGTTTTAAAAATTTACCAGAACGTCCTTTAAAATCCCCTTTGGAACCCTAATTCTACGATCAGTAAGTTGAAGTGTGACAGATGTGGGTTGGAGTTCTTCTAGCCCTAACTGGCAGTACACGACATAGGGGATGAGATTGACACTAGCACCTAGATCACACAAGGCCTTGACAACTTTTCTTTCTCCTAGTTCAACATTAATGTAAGGGCAACCTGGGTCTTTAAACTTAGGAGGAATGGTCCCTTGAATGGTGGTACTCACATTAGTATCCAAAAGGACTTGGTTTTTATGTGAAAATTTTCTTTTAAAAGTGCACAAGTCCTTAAGGTACTTTGAGTAGGCAGGTATGTTTTGGATGGCATCGAGAAGGGGAATGTTCAACTTGACTTGTGAGAAGATTTCCCTCAACGTTTCACTCAGTTCAGGCTTGGTTTTACCCCTCATGCATTGAGGAAATGGTGCAGGTTGTGGGGTTGTTTTTTGAAGAGTTGTTTCTTTGACAATGTTATCATGTTTTTAAATTTGATCATTTGTTTCATTTGAATTTTCATCCAAGTTTAAATCTTCATGTGGGTTTTGAATTAGTTGTTCAGGTTTCTCAATTGATTTCCCACTTCTTAAAACAGTCACAGCCTTTAGTTGTTCATGAGTTGTTTGAGTACACTTGACTCTCCCCTTGAAGTTGAGGATGGCACTGCCTGAGTAGGCATGGGTGCCTTTCCAGTTTTGATGGTTTTAAGTTCTTGTTTTAGGTAAGAGACTTCTGAGTCCATCCTCTCCATTTGTTTGCACAGTTGTTCTAGTAGGCTTTGTGGAACAGTTTGGGTTGGTGCTTGAGAAGATTGGTTTATCCCGGGGGGATATTTTGGAGGTGGGATGGTTTGTTGAAAATGGACCGGTGGCTATTGGTATTAGATAGGTTGGGTTTGGAACTGGTTATGGGTTTGGTAGTTCTAATGGGGGTAAGGATTTTTTCCCTTTGGTTGGCTAGGTTGTTGGTTATCTTTCCAGTGGAAGCATGGGTGGTCATTATACCTTGGGTTGAAGTTGTTTTGGTATTGAGGCTTTTGAAAGTTCAAAGCATTTAATTCCGCTGGGGGTCCTCATAAAATAACATCCTTTATGGATGTAATGGTTGGGAAGTTGTCTATATTATGGTCATTTTTGTCACAAATTGTGCAAACAGGGTCAACAGTTTGGATTTCATGGACTTTCCTAAGGTCTATCTCTTCAACCTTCCTAGAGAGTGCTACGAGTTTAGCCCTAAGGCTTTCCTCTTCTCTAAGTGTATGAATTAAAGTAGTTATTTGTGGCTTTTCAGAATAATGTGTAGTTCCCCATGTTTGGTTTTGTTCATAAAGTCTTTCTAGATACTCGTAAGCATCATTTGGGGCTTTTTTTTAAAGGTTCCATTACACATCATGTCAATGAATTGTTTATTCCCTGGACCCAACCCTTCATAGAAAATTCTCACTTGTTAAGGAATAGAAAAACCATGGTGTGGAACCATGTTTAGAGTTTCTTTGAACCTATCCCATGTTTCATATAATGACTCTACCTCTTTTTCAAAAAAGTTTTGGATACTCTTTTTAAGTGAAATTGTTTTGTGGTGGGGAAAGTATTTTTTGTAGAATTCTCTTTGTAGTTGGTACCAAGAGTTTATGGATGATGGTCTCAAATTGTTTAGAAAATTTTTAGCTCGATACTTTAAAGAAAAAGGAAATATCCTCATCTTAGCTGATTCTAGTTGATGTGGGGGACACATGGTTTCTACAATGTCATTGAACTCCTTAATGTGAAGGTAGGGCATCTCGGACTCCATTCCATGGAATGTGGGAAGATGGTTTAGGACATGGGGTTTAAAGATATAGTTGGAATCTCCTAGGGAATTATGTCTAATGCATTAGGGTTAATTGGTCCAAGAAGGTGTGAGGTAGTCATTCATGGTTTGATCGACCGCATTCCCCAAGTTTGGGGCTGCCTCATTTGGGTTTCCATTTTGGTTTCCACCCGGGTTTATGAGTTGGTTTCTTTGAAGACCTTCCATTGAAATGGGCTCAATTTTTGACTCTAGAGTATTAGTAAGATTAGGATATAATGGAATGAGTTCCCTTGGTGTACTTGACTCCCCAACCCCAGGACTATCCACCCTAACTAGACGGTTTGATTGATCGCGGGTGTAGGCGGACATGCGCCAAAAGAAAAAAAAATGAGAAAGGGACAAGATAAGAGAATTTGGATGAGAAAAGAAGAAATGGGGGAGAATATAATGGGTGTTTAGATGACTTACTTGGGTGCCTGGAAATGGCACCAAAATTTTATTCTCACTCAAATTTACCCAAGATATGAAGGTAGAACAGTCCTTGTAGTCTAGCTTGGGTTGTCGAATCCACAGAGACCTAAGAAGTAACCTATAGACACGCACATTCTAAGGACTGTTTTTGGGCTATTAAGTGGACAAATTTGGTTTGATTTTAGATGGGTTTAAGTTAACACTAAAAGTCTTAAGTGAATTCAAATTATGATAAGGGTTTATCCTAGGTTATTATAAGGGGTGGATTGGACGTATTTCCTTTTCAATGATTTCAATTTCTTATATTTGAGATGGGTTCATTTAAGAAGATAAAACAAAATCATCACTTACTGGTTTAATTCCCACACCCTTTAATACTAATCACCTATACACTTGAAGGATCAATGTTTTGAGCACTTCAAGGTAAAGGTTCGTATTAGCACATGAAGTGTGTGGCTCTAAATTCAACAAGGACGATGGAGTTTAAAAATCATCAAATAAAAATATCAATTAAAAGAAGTGATTAGACATTAATGGGGTGATAAATAAAATCCAATCCAGACCCTTGCTAATCCCTTGGATCAACCCATAAGTGGGTTATCCCTCCATTTATCCCATGGTTTCAATGGAAGCGGAAAGTAGACTCATGATGGAGGAAATGGAGAAGTAAAAAAACACAATAAAATAACAATCACTCCACCGTTGTGTGATAATCTCACAAGGTTTGGTATGAAAAAGTTCACACCTTGAACCAATGGTATCAAAGTGATAAGGATAAGAATATAATAATAAGAGAAGAATAACTTTTATTAAGAAATAAGGATGAATTAAAACAACTTACATGTGGAAGACAAATTTGAGACAACAAAACCACATCATAACATTATAATAAAAGAAAGCTCAAAGATTATTAACTCCTAAACCACCACTGCCTTAAATAAGAATTTTTTAAGCCTTGGGTAGAGCCTCAAATATTCCAAGTCTTCTTAATTAATTGTGGTAGGCCATAGGTGGTGGAAAGTTTGTGGAAAGAAAACTTCCACCCTTGACCCGAAAAGGCATCCAGCTTGCATGTACCGAACAGATGTGCTTAAAATACCTTCTATATTGCCGAATCATAGTGGTCCATAGAAGAAGAAAATATATCCTCGGATATCTTATAACCTTCTGTCAAATTTGGTCCCATTTGGAGTTGTGGATTCCTAGATATGATCAAATTAGTGGGCTGTTTTTCTGGGCCTCAGAATCTGGCCCAGAATTTTATTTCTAACTTGAGCTGCCTAAATGGACACCATGGAGGCCGAATTATCATTGAATAATGAAGAGTTATTTGTTCACATACATGTATTATAGCATCCCTAGAAATTTTGGATTCATTGGGTCTGTATGGTGGACCCCAAATTCGAATCAGTGGGCTGGTGTCCAATCTGACTTCTCCAGAATTGTTTCCTTTCATCACATAATATCTCCATCTTCTTCCATGAATTCTCCATTGATCCCTGAATGAAAAATGTTCATATTGAAGTTAATATCCAGTTCAAAAGAATATAAAATTAAAATATATATAATTAGATTCCTTAAAATTAGATGAATCATTGGGTACTTCAAATGGTGTTAAAAAATGTACCACATAATAGTGCATTTTAAGAAAGTATTACAATCATAATGGGAAATGATGTTCAAAGTGTAAAATGCAATAAAATGGTGTTTATGACTAATAAAAAACATTAATATTATATAAATTAACAATAAATATTATCCTCATTTAGTGGCTAATCAGCCCCACCTAGTCCTAGGCCCCCAAGTCCACAGTTTTAGTGTCCATCAGTCTCGTTACCCTGGGCATCTCTACTGAAGCGTCGACTGTCTATACTAAACACAACATGTGCGGGTGAATCCCGTGCATGGGTGAGTAAAAAAATTCTCCGTAGGGGTCCCGAGACCCCCGAATTTCTCTTGGTAATCCATAAAGGAAAACACCACAATGAAAAATACCCCAGAGGTAAAACCACCAAGAAAGACCTCAACCATATAGCACAAAGTAAAAGATACAGCTCACACTAGGTATATAACTTAGAGAATAGGAATAAAGATGATTATTATTGAGATTTATCATTTTATTCTATTGGGAGGTTTTACTACCGATCTACAAAGGGTCGTGAAACTGCTGATCCATGAAGGTTCTCTCTACTGTTGATCCATAGAGGGTCTCACTACTACTGATCCATAGAGGGTCGCTCTACTACCAATCCACGAAGGGTGCCTCTCATGCTGATCCACAAAGGGTCACTTTTATGTCGATCCACGAAGAGTCTATTTTATACTGATCCCCAAAGGGTCACTTTTATGCCTATCCATGAAGGGTCACTTCTATGTTGATCAACGGAGGGTCGCTTCTATGCCTATCCACAGAGGGTCTCTCTTCACTTGATAGCCATCCACTGGATTCTCACACTTGGTGCACTTGAGTTCTTGAGACTCTGGTCCCCGTATCATCAGTTGTACCTCAACCACCATGAAGTTACACGAAGAGGTATCCAAAAGGATTGTCTTTTCATATGGGTTCTAACACAATAGATGGTGCGTCAATCAGATTCTAGGTCTATAAGTTAAAAGAAAAAAAGATAAATAGGGCCTGGTTGGATTTAAGTCCAATCCAACCCATACGTACTCTGACTTCTGCCAAAACTCAATTTGAGTATCTCAAAAGGACTGCCTCGTCGTGAGGGTCCTCGCACCATTGACGGTATATCAATTGGATGCTCGGTTTGTGAGATACGCCCAATTTAGTGAAACGGGGATGGTCGGGTCTGGGTCTGGTAGGGGTCTGGCCCGGCCGGCCTGTTGGGCCTGTAGGTTTGACCCAACCAGTGGGTCTGGCCCGACTGGCGGTTCTAACCTGGCTGGCATGTCTGACCCGGCTCGCAAGTCTAGACCACCTGGAAGAACCCCACCCACGCGGATGCGGGCCGGTCGTGCCGATCGAATGTGGTGTGTCTGGTGCGGCCAGTTGGGGGCACCAGTGGGGCACCACTCCTACTTCCAAAACATCCGGCTGGAGCCGGCCATTGGTCCAGCCGAGTGGGATGCTGGTATCCCCATGTGGCGCATCTGCGGCATACCATTCCACCCATCGCGGCTCCTACCACCGTGGATCCTACGGGCACTGATCTGCCACGCAATCAGCTCGGTCAGTCGTCGTGCTGATGGTTCCACACTGGTGGTTGCTTCTGCGGGCCACCAGAGATGATCTGGTGGTCCGTTTTCCTTATCATCTGCGCCTACAACCCTCTCGAGTCGCCGCCTTCGTTGTGAGACCCTTAGTTTTGTCTTTCCCCCACGTTGTCTGGTCGTGCATAAAGAATACACATAAACCAAGAACAACATAGGGTTCAGGCCTTGTTCGGTTTAGCCCGCACCCTCCGCGTTACTACTTAAACATAGCGAAGAATAATAATCATTAAAACCCCATAATGAAACCCTGCATCAACCTCCCGCAACAAAGAACGAAATTCAGATCAACTCATTGTTCAGTTGATCCGTGTTCTTCATATTATTCAATAATGTGTAAAGTGGGATATTAATCATGTAAATCAATTAAACCCCCTTCCTAGGATCGGTGGAATCTATTGCGGACAAAGGAAGGAATCCCCATTTGAAGTCGTTCTTCGTTGTTCGTCGATCTCCAGATCGATTTTCAACAATGGTTTTCATTCATACACCCTTATTTATTGGAGAAGAAATTAATCGGTGTTTCGTCAGAGGTTCCTCCTGTGGGTCCCCAATGCCTATGCCAAAGGTTTGATTAAATAAAAGAAATTGCCCCACGTTGTGTTCATTAATATGGTTTATTAATGAACAACAATTAATGAACCTTTAATCCCCAAAAATTACGGTTACACATCCAAAAAGACATGTCATTACATGTATTTCATTTAATGTATGTCATTACATTGCAGTTCTGCCATCCGCCGCTCAATAGTTGCAGAAAGATTAAAATAACTCATTTTATTATTTTATTATTTTTTCTAAAAATTCCAAAAATTAACTTTTTCGTACAAACCTTGCCATTAAAAGTTTAGCATCACCAAAGAGAATCCCAACACTGTGAATTCAATAGTTCTCTCAGATTTTCAATTCGAGCACTGCTTCAAAATATAGAAAAACTCGCTCGAACATTTATTGAACGTACCTTAAAAAAGTTCAAAAATAATTAGCATTCACCCTCGACCTGCGCCGGTCGAGGTTAGGCTCCGTATAAGGGAAACACGCCCCCACAAACTCAATAGTACTCTTGGATTTTCAATCTGAGTTACCGTTTAGAAGTTATAATAATTTAACAATAAAATAATTGTTATGTAATTATTTTATTTGCGGCCAAAAACTACCTTCCACTGTAGGCTCGCATCATCCAATGTTAGGATCTTCCTAAGGAAATCATACCCTCACGAGCTCATCGGTGGTCTCATATTTTTAATCTGAGTCACCATTCATGAGTTATAAGCATTTGAAAAATAAAATTATTTTATTTTATTAATTTATTTATGGTTATGTTGTTTTTGGGTTTTCTCGTTTTAGGTCTATGCCGACTAAACTTAAGTCGCGCCTAGGGTAAACCCATCATCCCAAATACAACGATTCCCTCAAATTTCTGATATGAGAACCTATTTATGAGTTATTCCACTTTTTAGAAAAACTGCTCATGCGTGCTATTTAAAGCTTTAACATTTTTTGACAGATCATTTCAGGTACTCTGGGCATCGGAATTACGTGCCGTCAAATTTTGCGGTCTTGAAAAAAATTCCATAAAATAATAAAAAAAATTGAATTTTAGGGTCTTTACATTCTCCCCACCTTAGGTATTTAAGTCCCTGAAATCCATAACAAAGGCTTAAAATAAATGGGGGTACTGAGCACGAATTTGAGCCTCTCGCTCCCTTGTGCTCTCTTGGAGATTCTCGTGCTTCCACCAAACACGCATCAAAGGAATCGATCGTCTATGAAGGACCTACTCCTATCAGTCCTCGATCTCCACTGAGAACTCAGCAAACGTCACCCCATCATCAATGTCCAGCTCTCCCCAGTCGATGATGTGTGATGGATCATGCATGTACCTCCTTAGCTGTGACATGTGAAAAAAAACATTGTGCACCTTGAGAATCTGTGGGTGAAGGTCTAGGCGGTACGCCACCTCAAAAACTCTGCTGAGAATATGGAAAGGTCTGATGAACCTCAGAGATATCTTGTCACCCCGGCTAAATCTCTACAATCCTTATCGAGGTGAGACCCTAAGGAAAACGTGGTCTCCCTCCTCGAACTCCAAGGGTTTCCTTCTCCTATCGGCATAAGAATTTTTCCTTCTCTGTGTAGCCCTCATCTTCTCCTGGATGATCTGCACCTTCTCAATGGTAGCCCGTACCAACTCTGGACCCATGAGTGATAACTCCCTTAGGTCTGTCTAGCATAGAGGTGATCTGCATGGCCGCTCGTACAAGGCCTCAAACGGTGCCATGCCAACAGTGGAGAGATATCTATTTCTGTACGAAAACTCCACCAGTGGTGGGTGGTCCTCCCAACTATGACAAAAAACCAAGACAAAAGCAAGTAACATGTCCTTCAAGTTCAGTATGGTCTGCTCTGTCTGACCATATTTCTGGGGGTAAAAGTAGTGCTCAAGCTTGCTTCAACCTGATGCTCAGCTCTCACTTGCTAACAAGTGAGGCATCGTGAAACAAACTTTGCCATCGCTTTCTTCATCCCTGGTAACTAGTACTGACATCGGAGGTCCTGGTACATCGTCGCCACACCAGGATGTACTGCCAAAAGGGATGTATGGAACTCCCTCAACACCTCTTCCTGAAACTTCATTGGTTCCATTGTGTATCCTCTAAAAAGGACGATGTGATACTCATCTATCGAAAACCCATAAGGAGCATGTCCTGGGGATATCTGAGCAAGTCGGGCCTCAAATTCAACATCCCCAAGATGTACCTCTCAAACTCACTGAAGGAGTAGGGGAGTGACAGTCATAGAATGGAGGTATTCTACTCCATCACTATCCATGAAGGATATCTATAACATGGCTAGCTGCTCTGTCACCTCACTCAGAAGGTGTAGACCCGGCCTCCTGCTAAGTGTGTATGCTGCTATGTTTCCCTTCCTAGGAGTATATACTATCTCAAAGTCATAGTTCTAGAGGAACTCCATCCATCATTGATGTCTCAACGGCTGAAAATCCTATGGAAACCATTCTATCCATGTGAAAGGCTAACCCTTTTAACTGCTTGATGTTCTCATCTACCCTTTGGTAGTGGGTACTCATTCTCTATGACCACTTGGTTAAAGTGCTGGTAATCCACACATAACGTCGAACACTAGGTCTTACTAAGCCCTTCCTCTGCAAGTCCTCCAACTATACTCTCAGTTATGGTAACTCCGCAAGAGCCATATAATATGCAGTTTTATATATCAGTGTCGTCCCTAGGTATAATACAATGCAGAATTCCCACTCCCTACGGGGAGGTAATCCGGGAAACATCTTTTAAAATGATGTTCCCACACTCTACCACTACTGTTGGGAACTGAAAACTCAAAACACCTACTGAGATGAGGGTAAGGTTGGTTAACTCAAGAGTGATTGGTTGCACCCTCCTATGCATGAGTTTATCTCATGCTATCTGGGTTTCCTTTTTTGCTGACCAAGGAAAACCTCATTCCAACACTGTAGATATACCACATCCTTTTTGCCTAAAAAAGTCAATCTGATCATGAAATGTGGTTGACCAATCCATACCCAAACTAATGTCATAAAGCCTCAACGTTTCCACTAAGAGGTTCCAACTGAAACTCCCGCCTCAAGGGTCAGATCACACCATCAACATAAGTGTGATTTTCAAGTCTCCTCACATAGGTATCTCCAGACGTAAAGTTCAAGTAAATGGTTTAACAAGAAACACTAGGTCTTGAATAAGATTCGTGATAAGAATGAATTATTAGTACCTTTTTCTATTAATACAAAATTTAGTAGTTCACATAGACCGTACCTCAAATCATTCTTAGAACCCTTGGGTCACACTCCTTGACCGCATGTAGCTAATCCCTTCCCCTATCCTCCAACTCCTTAAGCCTGGTGGGGACCACATTAGGGTGGTGGTTTTAACAAGTCGAAATGTATACCACCCTTGATGCTCTCCTAGCTCATTATCCATGTTTGATGTCATGTAGATTCATCTACCCCTATCACTTCCTATTCCCAAAACATTTTACACATACAAGTCTCTGAGACTAACATTGGTTTCCTACTTTCCCACTGTTGACATTCACTGGCTGTATCTACTCAACCAAATAATTTTCAACCTCAAAGGTTCTATCTAGCACCCTAATATAAGTATTAATGTAAAGAGGAATAGTGTTGGCTCAGATGTCCCTAAAAACATCTCACTCGAAGGTCTGAACCCTAGAGCATTAGTCGTATCATATTCATCAAGTACCTGGAATGGTCAGTACGCCTCAAAAAATACTCATTTATGGACATATTCTCCTACTGAAGTTGTATAAGCTCTTGGTAACACATACCCCATAGCTTTTTATTGCAAGAGACCTCTTCTCTGAGGAAGTTTCTCAAGTTTTTTCCATTGGAAAGTCACCGCATCAAAAGATCGTGGTAATATAAGTCCTTACATTGTCCTGCTAATCCATGTAGAAGGCTCACTTACAAGACATCCATCTAATCTAATGTTTTCCTATCTATATGGAAACTCGGTCACCACCTCAAGTTAGTCCTTAGCCACATGTGAGTCAAGCTTTCCTCAAAACTTGAGAGGTATCTGTCATGGAAACTCATGTAAGGCTCTGAGCCTACATGTGTCCTCTACCAGTAGCACTAGTAGTAACTGTTGACCAACGAGAAGTGGTATCCCTGGGATACCGCCTGAAGGTACCATCTTGGGAAACAATCATTGTATTGAAGCATCATCACTCTATGGACCATCCTCATGGTCACGCATTGGAATCCTGGATGGATGTCTACGTGGAGGCATCTTGAAAGATAATCAAGATGAACCATGGTCAATAAGTTATACCTGGTGATCTGACTCAAAAGAGATCAAGAAAAAAACATTTTCAAAACACATGCAACTAGTATTTTTGTTTATTGAGTCGAAAATCCGAACTCAGGGTCCTGGTGTATGGATATGTCAGTTTCCACCCCAACACTGGATTCCCTGGACTATAATCTGAACTCAAGACACTTAACACTATTACTCCATTGAAAACATAGACTCTTATTTCTTATGGTAGAACCGACTGCCTTTGATACCACTTTGTAACGACCCATCCCCCAGGGCATGTTCCATAACTACCCCAATCTTGCCTTCCATAGGCTTGGGGCTGGTGACTAGCACCGGATAGGAGAAACCCAAACAAGGATGGCATTTCATTTAAACCTGTACGCACACGTCCATCCATATCCCAACACACTGAAAGGGGAAAACAATTATACCACTAAAACAAGGCTGAGTGAAAGTACCAGTGAATGTAAGTGGCCCAGAATACAAACCCAACTAGGAACTGAAAACAATAAAGTACAAAAGGAAACTCTGATGGACATCCGTAGAGAACCCCACTTGACCATGAGAGTAGTGAAGCTATAGGATGCCGAAGTATTATATCATGTCTGCCTGGTCCTATTGGGCCCCACCATGTCCTAGTCCACCAATTTCATCGTTTTAGCGACCGTCAGTCCCGTTCCCCTAAGCATCTCTATCGAAATCCCGACCATCTACACCAGACACAGCATGTGAGGGAGAAGCCTGTGCAGGGGTGAGTATAACAATACTAAGTAGGGAACTCGAGACCCCCAAAGGTCTCTCGGTAATTCGTGAAGGAAAATACTACAAAGAAAAATACCCCAGAGGTAAAACCACCAAGGAATACCTAAACCACATAGCACAAAGTAAAATATGTAGCTCACACCAGGTATATAACTAAGAGAACATGAATAAAGATGATTAGTCTTGAGCTTGATCATTTTATTCTATTGAGAGGTTCTGCTGTCGATCCACCAAGGGTGGATAAACTATCGATCCATGAAGAATCGCTATAATGTAGATCCAAAGAGGGTTGCACTTATATCGATCCACATAGGGTCTCTCTTCTGCCGATCCACGAAGGGTCGCTCTCATGACAATCCATGAAGGGTCGCTTTAATGTCGATCAATGAAGGGTCGCTTTTATGCCGATCCAAGAAGGGTCTCTTTTATGTCAATCCATAAAGGGTCTCTTATATGTTGATCCATGAAGGCTCTCTTTTATTTTGATCCATGGAGGGTCACTTTTATGCCGATCCACGGAGGTTCTCTCTTCACTTAACAGCGATCCACTAGATTCCCGCACTTGGTGCGCTTAGGTTCTTGAGACTCTGGTCCCCATATCATCATTTGTACCTCAACCACCATGTAGACCCATGGAGAAGTAACCCAAAGGACCGTCTTTTCATAAGGGTTCCAACACAATAGATGGTGTGTCAATCAGATGCCCAGTCTGTAAGTTAAAAGCATAAAGGTAAATAGGACCCTGTTAGATTCAAGTCCAATCCAACCCATCCATACTCTGACATCATCTAAAACTCAAGTGGAGTATCTCAATAGGACTTCCTTGTTGCGAGGGTCCTCATGTCGTTGACGGCGTTTCAATCGGACTCCCGGTATATGAGATACGCCCAATTTAGCGAAACGGGGTTAGTCGGGTCGAGGTCTGGTAGGGGTCCGGCCTGGCCAGCCTGTTAGGCCCATGGGGTCGGCCCTACCAGCAGGTCTATCATGGTTGGCAGGTCCGGCCCGATTGGCAGGTCTGGCTCGGCTTGCGGTTCTGGCCTGACTGGCGGTTCCGGCCAGCCTGGAAGAACCTAGCCTGTGCGGATGCAGGTCGGTAGCGCCGACTGGATGCGGGGCACCACCCCTTCTTCTAAAACAGGCAGCTAGAGTTGGCCATTGGTCCATCCAAGAAGCCCGAGCAGGCCACTCCTCTCCCCACACAGCACGTCGGCTCCATGCCTTCCACCCACCACGGCTCATGCCGTCGTGGTGCCTTCGAGCATCGTTCCCCCACTTTGCTGGCTCGGCTGGCCACCACCGCTAGTTGCCAGCACCGCCGCACCATAGGTTGCTTCTGCAGGACATTGTAGATGCTATGGTGGTCTGTTTTATTTTCTGTCTGCACCTATGGCCATCTTGAGTCACCACCTTCACTTCGAGGTTTTTAGTTGCATCTTTCCACCACATTGCTCGGTCATGCACAAAGAACGAACATAAACCAAGAACGACGAAGAGTCCGGGCCTTTTTTAGTTTGGATTGTGCCCTCCGCTTTAGCGCTTAAACATGGGGAAGAATAATAATCATTAAAACCCCATAATTAAACCCTGCATCAACCTCCCACAATAAAGAACAAAATGCGGATCAACCCATTGGACGTTTAATCTGCATTATATATATTATTCAAGAATAGGGAAAGAGGGATATTAAACACGTAAATCAATTAAACCCCCTACCTAGGTTTGGTGAAATCCGTTATGGAAAAGGGAAGGAATCTGTGTTTGAAGTCATTCATCGTTTTTCATCGATCTCCAGATCGATTTTCCCCAACAGGCGTTGTTCATCCACCATTCTTTGTTGGAGAAGAAAGTTGTCGGCATTTCATCAGAGGTTCCTCTCGTGGGTCCTCAATTCCCATGCCAAAGGTTTGATTAAATAAAAGAAACTACACCACATTGCATTCATTAATATGGTTTATTAATGAACTGCAATTAATGAACCTTTAATCCATGACCTTTTTGGTTACACAACCAAAGGGATATGTCATTAAATGTCTTTTATTTAATGTACATCATTACACTGCGGTCCTGCCATCCGCCGCTCAATGGTTGCAAAAAGAATAAAATAACTCATTTAGTTATTTTATTATTATTTTTATAAAAAGTCCAAAATTTAAATTTTTCATTTGACCCTTGTCGGTCGAAGTTACTCTTCGCCTAAGTGAATCCCGGCGCTGCGAATTCAATGGTGCCCTCATATTTTCAATCCGAGCATCGGTTCAAAGGATAGAAAAACCTGCTCACACTTTTACTAAAGGTACCTTAAAAAATTTCAAAAATAATTAACATTCACCCTCGACCCGTGCCTATCGAGATTAGGCTCTACCTAAGGGAAACACGCCCCCCCACCCTGAACTCAACAGTACTCTCGAATGTTCAATCCGATTTTCCATTTAGAAGTTATAAGTATTTAACAATAAAATAATTGTTACTTAATTATTTTATTAATGGCCAAAAACAAACTTCCATTGTAGGCTCGCGCCAGACAATGTTAGGATCTTACTAAGGAAGGAATACCCTCACGAGCTCAGTAGTGGTCTTATATTTTTATTCTGAGTCACCGTTCATGAGTTATAATAATTTGAAAAAAAATTATTATTTTATTTACTGTTATTCCATTTTTGGGTTTTCTCACTGGACATATGTGCCAACTAAACTTAAGTCGTGCCTAGGGTAAACTCATCATCCTGAATGCAACGGTGCCCTCATATTTCTAATCCGGGAACCTTTTTGAGATTTATTCTACTTCTCCAGGAAAACTGCTCATGCACGCTATTTAAAGCTTTAACATTTTTTAACAGATCATTTCGGGCATTTCGGGCCTCAGAATCACGTGCCATCAAATTTCACGATCTCAAAAAAAATTCCTTATAATAAAAATATATGGAATTTCTGGGTCTTTTCATACAATTCTGGAAAACTATTCTTATTTTACATGATCTTCGATGCCTGAACACGGGTTAGCTAATCATGAAAACCAAGGAAATGAACACTCCTGAAAGATGTAATTCAATTTTATAACCCACCAAATTGGCTATTAATGAACATAATAAAATTATAATAAATAAAAGTAATGAATAAATGGTTCTGAATTTATTAATTAATGGATTTAATATTATTATCCAGCACAATAAGTTTAAGTGAAGAACACATTCAGACATAAGGTAAGGGATTCTTTCCAAACCTACATTTTCTCTTTGGGTTACACTTTATCTCTCTTTACCACAATGTAAATATTATTTTTTATATTTAATTATTATATAATTTTTTTATATGTTACAAAATCATTTATCTATATTAGATCATCCTTCTTTGTTGGGGAAATATATGTTTTAAAAGGGTTCTCTTCTCAATTTTTCTCGATAAGTAAGCCCAATTAGAGGGAACTACCAAGTTTCTTACCCATTTTATAGTGCACTACATATTCTATTTTAATCCATCATTATTTATCTAAAATCGCCCATTTTATCATGAATATATATTTTGGTTCATTTTTTGTTTTATAAAAAATATTTAACCTTTTCTGCTTTAAACACTCTTTAATATTTTCCTTAACCACACTAATGTTTTTTATTTCTAAAGATTATTAAACACTATTTTTACTTGTATTCACTTCAATTTGACATAACTTATCATAATATATGCCTAATTTCAATTATTAATGTATATGTGCGCTATAAATTCATTCTTTCATGGACACCATTATGTTATTCCATTTTGTTATGCCTTTTGACATGATTATGATACCCAATTCTTTCCATGGAAAACCCTTATGTTTATGTTTGATTTCTTATGTATGATTCTTGATGTGGTACATATATTCATGAACATGTTATGATGGGTGCACCTAGATACTTCCCCAATGCATTGGGTAATGTTTAGTCTCGTGAGAGGTCATGTGCAATAGTCTTGGTGGTTAGCCTTGACTCGTGCACCTTCATGTTCAATGGTCTTGTTGGTTAGAGTTGACTCATGCTACTCCATTTAAAATGGTATTGGTGGTTATCCTTGACTCATGCTCATACGTGATCAATGGTCTTAGCAGTTATCCTTGACTTGTGATTGTGTCATATTTTATGTTGTTTCCACGTTCCTATGATACAATGATTACATGATTCAATGTTATACATGTCATGATTCATTATCTTTATTCATGTTTTATGTATTTTTATTTCATCATGTTATGATTTCTAACCCTGGTGCTACACTTTATTTCTATTTTTGTACCCTAATTGGTCTTTTTAGCTCATCTCTTTGTTCATGTATTCCCCAGGTTGTTTTATGCAGATGTAAGTGCTCAATGGAAATTGGTATCTCATTGTGGAGATTAAATAAAAGATTTTTTATTTTCACTTCATGTTTTCAGTTTTATATACCTAATCGTCCAAAGACACTCGTCTTTATGATCCTTGGTTTTTATTTTAGTGTTAGATATGCTTAAAATAATGTAATAATATGTGTAAATGGCTAAGGCAACTATAATTTCACTTCATATCATGGTGTAATTATAAATGCATTATTTTAGCACTAAACTTGGGAGTGTGAGTTTTGGGAACCTCATCTAGTATCAAAGAAATGTTTAGTTTTTTATGATAATTAGTTTAGTTATATTTGTGATTAAAAAGCGATTAATTTATTGAAAACCCCATGGATAAGTATAAGTGGTAATTCTATGCATATGATAACATCCAAATGATTTGGTAAAGTATAGATTGTGTGATTCTCTTGGAAATTATATCTGTGTCTAGATATTTTCATATGGATTCATCAGTGGAAAAGAATAACTTACTAGTAATCATCCTAAAAAGTCTAGTTAAGTATAAACTAAATATTTACTTTGGTGAATGATGAGCGGACCTAAGAATACATGACTAGCTATAATCTCTTAGGGGGTATTCATTGGATGAAAAAACGCTCTAGATGAACCATTGTAAAACATTTAAATGAAATTTCATGATGTAAAATATTACTATTTAGGTTAGAGAACCTAATAAAAAGATGATTGTAGATAATTGAGTTTAAACTCGATGAGTTATAGGTTGATCCAATTATATCCTAGTTTATCTAAAATCAATATAAGTTGAAATGAAGGTGGCATTG
Organism: Viscum album; assembly: GCA_963277665.1. NCBI lineage: Eukaryota > Viridiplantae > Streptophyta > Magnoliopsida > Santalales > Viscaceae > Viscum > Viscum album. The sequence goes on along the minus strand of OY728163.1, from coordinate 1,842,001,123 downwards.
GAAAAGGAATATTATAATTGGGTTTTAACATTCATATTATTATGATTTTATTGGATATTATCATAATCTCTTTAGTTTAAATATTTGGTTGGAAAAAAGATCTTGAAAATGAAGTTGTGGAAGGTATATCTCAAGAAACTCCTCAGACTTATATATATATAGAAATATTTGGAATAAAATGTTGACAATCCTAATATATTCCTTCTTTGAGGGAAATAATATATAACTTTGTGTTCCCTAAAATAGAAATGTTTGAATAATTTCTAAAGATATATCTTCATTAATGATTATCTTTTAGATACCCTTAGGTATTTTTATTAGTAATTATGGATTAAAATTAATGGGATATAATTTAAGGGGGGAGAACGTAACACCTTGATATTTTAGAATATTTTTTTTCAAAATAAACACTATGTTCAATAGATTGCAACACAAGAAAAACCATACTAAAATGAGGCACATCATTTTTATTATTAATAAACTTTAAGAATAATACATCCTCAAGTAAATAAAATGATTATAATTGTCACGACCCGTCCTCGGGGCCCGTGTCGTGACTACCCCAAGCCCGTCTTCCATAGGCCAGGGGCTGGCGACTAGCACCAAGGCGTAATTCCCGAAAAAAAGGGGAAGGCATTACCTTTTCAAAGTAAACAAACACCACAGAGCAAACAAGCAGAAGTAAACACTAAGTAAAAACTGGGTACAACAGTAAGTGCGGAAAAGTAAGTGGGCCAGAATACAAACCCAAACCGAAAGTAAGTACAACTGGAAAGGGAAAACAACAACTGAAAGTAAAACCGCAGCCTCGAGCTGTCCACTGGAACTCCCACCTGAAGGGTGGGTACAAATAGCCTCCACAGCTCCTCGGGTCCAGTCGTCCGCTCCGAGTACGTCCCGCCCAGTGGTCCACCTCCAGGTACCGACCTGCTCCGCAAGCCTCAACCACGATCAGCGTTGTCCTTCGTCTGCAACCAACACAACGTAGTGCGGGCATAGCCCGTGCAGGGGTGAGTATAAGCTACTCAGTAGGGACCCCGAGACCCTCGAAGGTCTCCCAGAATCCACAAAGGATAATCTACAAAGGATAGATACAATCACGAAGTAACACCCGACACTGCTTAGGTATATGCCCATACATATACCTAAGTCATCAATTCCAGTTCGCTCCAACGTCTGAGCCCAAGTACAACCCAGTCCACACAGGAAACCACAACCCAATCCACACAGGATAGCATAACGTAATCCACATAGGAAAGCAAGTCAAGATTCAGCTCACACAGGTATACTTCTTCGTATGACGATAGAGATGATCAGATATTGCCACTTATTCATCTAAGTCGTCGGACCCACAAAGGATCGATAGGTACTAACCCCCGCAATGACCCACAAAGGATCTGACCCACACAGGATCGATAGGTAACTAACCCCCGCAATGACCCACACAGGATCGATAGGTAACTAACCCCCGTAATGACCCACACAGGATCGGACCCACACAGGATCGATAGGTAACTAACCCCCGCAATGACTCACAAAGGATCGGACCCACACAGGATCTGTAGGCGCTGACCCACACAGGACCGCTGAGCGCTGACCCACACAGGATCTGACCCACACAGGATCGGTAGCACTGATCCACGTAGGATCGCTGAGTGTTGTAGTCGTCGTCGTCGAATCCACGGAGGATTTCTGCACAGTCGTCATCGTTGTCGCAGTCGCAGCCAGCTCTAGGGTTCCCGCACACAACAAGCTCGTTCGGGAGGGTCCGCTCCACGAGCCGAAGGGCTGATACATCAATTGACACATAGTCCGGAGTTGATGTATCCAAAAGTTCGGTATCGTCAACAGGAACTCAACGTCACAGACGGCGCGTCAATCGGACGCCCGGTCTGAGAGTTATTGACTTTTTCGTTCCAAGGGCCCGGTTGGTTTTTAAGTCAAAACCAACCCGACCGTACTCCAACTGCGTCCAAACCTCGAACGGAGTAATCCAAAAGGTCCGTCTCACTAAGAGGAATCCATCAAAGTCGACGGCACGTCAATCGGACGTCCGGAGCTCAAGTTATAAGCGTTTCCGCTCCGAGGGCCCGGTTGGTTTCGTGTACGAACCAACCCGGCCGAACCCAAAGTACTCCGAAACCTTGAGTGTAATATATCGAAACGACTGTATTGTTCCAAGGATCGCATCATCGCTGATGGTGCGTCGTTCGGAGGTCTGCAGCCCAAGTTATGGGTAACAGAACGAAATAGTCCGGTATTAGGGGGTTCGGGCCCGGTCCGACCCGGCCCGATACCCCCTGGGTCGGCCCGAATCGGGTCGACCCGACCCGGGTCCAGGTCCGACCCTCTTGGGCGCGGCCCAGCCCGGCGCGCGGCCCGGCCCGGCGCGCGGCGCGCTGGCCCGGGGCTCGGCCGAGCGGATGAGGGGTGGGGGGGGGGGGGGGCCTGCCCCCCTGTTTTCGTAACCGTGACCCCCATAATAGGGGGCCGCTCGAGCTGGCCGCCGGGGGTTTGTAACCCCCGGCTCTCCCACTGACCGGCCGGTCCCCCTGCTCCGACGCCGGCGGCCCGGAACCGGTCGCCGGATCCCCTGCTCCGCCGTGGCCCGTAACCGGCCGCGACCTTGGTCCGTCCGGTGCGGCGCGACGGCGCCGCGGCCCCGCTCCAGCCGCGGTGCTTCGAGGTTCCTTCTAGGTTCTTTGGCGCGGCGCGACGGCGCCGCAGATTAGTTTGTTTCCAACGGCGCGGCGCGACGACGCCGCGTTTCTCCGTCCTTTCTTTAACATTTCTTGCGCGGTACTTCGGCACTGCGCCGCCTTACACGAGCCGCAACAAAAATCAACCAACAAGGGGGAGGAGGGTCGGCCGTGTTTGTGCGGTCCGACCTCCTCCCGTTATTGCGATAACAGGCGGTTCAAAATAGACGATAAACCAACGATGAAGTAATCAGGAACAAACGAAATAAATAAACCCCTACCTCGTCGAATCGTTGAGCGAGAGTTCGTCGCGGAAATAACCGTCGTGGAAGAAGAGAGTCGCGTCGCGGGGACGGCGTCGCGTCGTCGATCTCCGAGGAATCTGGCGTTCTTCGCGTTCTTCACGTTCTTCGTCGAAGGGGAAGAAGTTTTTCAAGCTCCTTAGCTTTTCTCCCCAAAACTCTCAAAGCAACAAGACCCCAACAAAAAATAAAATAAGTCCCTTACTTATTTTATTAACATAACTTAAGCATTTGAATTTTAAACATTCAAATTTAACTCACCTATTTAATTAACTTAAGTTATCAAAATTAATGGTGAGTTGAAGGAGTTAGAGAATATGAAGGGGTGGGGTTCGTGTGGGCCCCACCACCCTCATAACCTCCCATGGGAAGTTTGGTGGTTTCCCCCAACTTCCACCCAAAGGTTTTAACCACTTCGAAAATAAAAAATTGTAGTTAAATTTTTATTTTAACTTCCACAATTTTTATCAACTCCTCTCGTGAAAACGCAACTCCGGAAAAGGTGTTCCTAAGCAATTACTGGCGCTGCGAACCCATCGGTGCCCTCGGAATTCGATTTCGAGCACTGGTTCAAAAGTTAGAAAACTCCGCTCGTTCGTTCACTGAACGTACCCGAGCTAAACTTCGGATAGAAATTCCGGGCACACCGGGTCTCGGAATCAAGTGCCGTCAGAAACCGCGTTCTTGTAAAATTCCCAAGAAAATTAAGAAAAAAATTTCCCTTGAATTTTACGGGTCTTTACAATAATCAATTATAAATGCATAAAAAATATGATAAATAACACTTAATGTTATAAAAAGTAAATTTTTCAATAAAATCAGTTTTTTTATTTTGTATTTTCCTTTAAAGGTGAAATTTATAAATTCTAGATTTTTTATTTTGTAAAACGAAATTAATTTTTTAATTCAGCATATTAAAATTATCTTTGGATGAATTTTTTTGATTTTCTAAAATAATTGATTTTTAGGTGAACAGTGAAAAATACAGTTTCTACTAAAACTGTAGTGTTTATGACTATATCTATTGTGTTGGTTGGAGTAGAACACTCAAGAGGGGGTGAATGGAGTTTCTATTAAAACTTCTGTCTAAAACACGTATAAAAAATTTCCCCAATTTTGAAAAACAAAATGGCCCAGTTAACTAAGGTAGCATATTTATAAATGATTTGATTATTTAAAGGATTCATCAAAGAGTGATTAGTTCTCAATTAAAACAATTTGAGTTATTATTTTAACTTTTGAAATAAATCTACTAAATCAAATTCTAATGAAAACACTATCTAAGATTAACTATCAAAGTAAAGTCCAGATTTCTGATTTAAATAAATATAAACAGAGAAAATAAGATTTGAAAGAACACATTGAAAATGAAACAAGAGGTTCAGTATCAAATCAAGACATAGCCCTCTCGACTTGGTGATCACCTTTCACCAAGAAGTTTATATAAAATAAAAAACTAATCCAAAACTCGGATCGTGTTTTACAATAGAAAACACTTTTCATGTCACAAACGACCTCTTCCACTCTTATACATGAGAATAAAGAAAAACATGTCACATAGTAACCTTTACCACTCTTTTTCTTAAAAGGATGAGGGTCAAGCCCTCTAAATTGAAAGTCAAACAAAAGAAACCTCTTTTAACAAAAATGGGTGAAGAGGAAACCCAAAACATGATAGGCGAAAAGCCTTGGAGAAAATGAACAAGTCCAAACAAGGTCTCGAATGATCCAAGAGCAGAAAATTCAATGAAAAGAATAAGTGAAATCCTTTTCACCCCTCCCTATTATACGATGGAACAAAGAAAGCAAACCAGATGAAGCATCCCCCCTGGCACATCATGCAAAAAGCACCGGAGTAGCCGAAAAGCGCATCACGGAGTCGAGAACACTGGAGTAGCCAAGAACCACATCAAAGTGAGTCACATCAGAGAAGGAAATAAGCGCATCATGAAGTCAAATGACACCGAAGAAGCTGAGAAGCACATCATGGAGTCAAATGACATCAGAGCAACCGAAAGCGCATCACAGAGCAAAGTGACACTAGAGCATCTGAAAAGCGCATCATGACGTCAATCACGTTGGAGTAGCAGAGGGTGAATCACATAGCCAAATGACAGCGGAAGCACGATGTCAAATCACACTAGAGTAGCAAAGAGGCGTATCACGAAGCAAAAGCATACACAGCAAGGCAGATCACTCATCCCACCCACAAAAGGTGGAGGTATGACCAGACGGTGGATTCCACCACACCTACCTCTCTTTCGATCTATCCTCCCGACAACGCATCAATGAAACCACATCGTCAACGGAAAGATAGGGCGACTATCCATCCAACAATAAAAGATAGCTGCAACATGAGTGTCAGCACACTCATCCCCTTTCAGGTGTGCCCACCCAACCATACCTACAAAAGCTATACCGACCTAATGCGATAGAGCAAGAACCAAATCAAGTCAAGCATGTCACCACTCAAATGGGCCCAAAATTCAGCGTAGAATCCAACAAGGTCAAATCTGTGAAAATATTCATCCTGCCGCTGAGAAAATCAATCCCGAGTAGTACGAATCCAGAAGAATAGAAACAAATGACATTCAGAACATATGAAGATCCATTATCTATCTGCCAGAAAATCCAAACTAGAGAGCTTCAAAGAAATCTCCCCAAAAAAACACAGGAAATAAAATCCATAGATCAACCAGCCAAGCAGAGAACCGAAATAGGCCATCGGCTCTATAATCCCGCATACTCGAGCTCATAGCCTTGCCAGACACCACCGCCTGAGTCTTGCCGGCTTCTCACTAGCTACCAATGCAGATAGATCACCACACATCTCCGTAAGTAGGAGAAACAAAGAACCCCCAAGACTCCCAACCTGAAAGAAAACGTGGGAGACCACTGAATTGAAGTCATCCTCCATGCTGACCCCCGCCGCCGGTCGTCATGAGTGTCGTGACAGGAAGCACAACCCCCTGTCGTTGAACGGAAGCCGAACTGAACCTCATGAACTCGAACCGCAAGCAGCCACCACCCAAACGCGAAACAGAAGTGCTTGAAAGACCAAAGATTCACTAACAAACCTCGATCGACGCTGAAGGAGCCCAGATTTGTTCCAGATCCAGGAAGGGGGGAGGTCAGGGGGGTTGATCTGCAACGGTAGGGACACAACGGCGCCGTCGAATGAGTCAGCGTAGAGAATGGCGTGGGAGAAAGCATCCAAGAAGCTTTGAAAAGAGGAATCTGAACCCAATCTGATGGCAAGGAGCAAGTATAGGGGATCCTTCCTCCAACTCTACCGACAAAACCGAGGTGAGAAACTCAATCCCGCAAAGTGGAGCCGCAAACCCTAGAGGAGGGAGACGGCGCACCAGGGGAATGCGGAGACATCCTCCCAGTCAAGGATCCTCACTCTAGTATATATGAAATATGGAAAAATGAAGAAGATAGAAGTTTTTAATCTGGTTGTTTCCTCTACCACTCTTATTCACGGGAGTAACATATATGAATATAGCTTTAGAAGATATCATGTATCCTCCAATTTAGCTCAAGAGATAGTGTGAATATATAAAAATAGAGTATAGCCCACACTTCTGTAATAAGAAAAAATAATAATAGAAAAGAGCAATCTAGGAGTTTAGAGTTTAGAAAGGCTCGTTGTGTTTTCAATGCAGCGTGTGGATCTTGATTTGGTTTAGCAGTAGAGTCCGAGTCAAGTTATCTTGAAATAATTGGAAAAATATAGTGTCGCATACTCTTGTTTTTCTGATTGTAGAAAGTCACGATGCAGTTCTATCTTCTCAATCGAATGCATTCAAGAGGAGAGTAATTCGTGATTTCAATTAGGTTCATATTGATGTTTATTTTTGAGGTTTGAGATTCTTTTCTACGTATTCTCTCTTTTTCTCATTTTCTTCGTCATATTCATATTCTTTTGATGAAGTTTTCTCAACTTTTTTCCGATAGTATAAAAATTCAACAATACCTCATACTGCACGTTCTTACATGCTATCCCTCAGACATTTGAGGCACAATCTATAAAAATATTTAATAGAATTAACTTTAATAAATATAGTTGTTAGAATGATATAATTAAAAAAAAAGTAATAGAAACAATGATGGTGTCATGTGCTCTGGCGGTGTCTCAGGTTCCAGCGATATATTACAAACGGAACATTACACTAGTGGTGTCTCGTCTTATGATGGTATAAAATACTTTGTCAAATTTTCAGAAGGCTAGAGGTGTCTAAACTGATAGCGTGATGCCAATGGTGTTTAATCTGGCATTGTGTTGGACTTAGCCAAATTTCTAGAAAGATGGCGATGTCACAACTAACGTTTTGTGATTCTTCGGTGTAAACTCCAACAGTGTCTCAGACATGATAAAGATATTCATTGTCAACAGTATGAGTCTGACAGTGTAACTTCTAGCGGTATGTTGATCAATGGTGTCTAACACTTTGTGAAATCTTTAGTTCAGTGGTGTGATGTCCTAGCGGTATGAAGTACTAGTGGTATCTCATACTTAGAGAATTTTTGTGAAGATGATGTTCCATATTCAATGGTATCTTGACACTAAAAAAATTTATCACTTATTCTTATAAATACATATTTCTTATAGGTATACATGATGTAACACCCCAAACTTCTACGGTACGCTTCTCTTTGAATAATGTGATAGCATGTGTTGTATGCAACATCGAGTTCTAACATAGCACAACCAATCAAACTAGCCGTTATGAATAGTAATACCTACTTTTTGAAATTATATATATTTTATATTTCAAAATAGACTTCATTTTTGGTTTTGGAATATCGAAATTATCCTAAGATGAATTTTTGGTATTTTTCTGAGAACTTCCAATTTTTATGAATAGTGAAAAATACTTAAAAACAACTTTTTTAATCAAAATAATTTATAGTGATAAATTATATTATTGAGTGGTTTCAAAGTATAATTAGAATATATTTTTACCATTTTATCCAATGGTGTTCATTAGAATTAATTTCACTTTGAAATTGGACCTAAACAATTGTCAATCTTTTGATATATATTGTTTCTTAAAAACACGCTATTTGTTTTGACAACGGGAATTAATTATAAAATTAATTAATGCAACTTATATGTTTGGAATTTTGTAAAATAGACATCATTTTTGAATTCGGAATATCAATTATAGCTTAGGGTGAAATTTTGGTACTTTTCGGATAACTTTCATATTTTGATGAATAGTGAAAATTACTAAATTTTAATTAAAAACAACTTTTTTAATCGAAATAATTAATATTGATAAATTATGAATTTGAGTGGTTTTAAAGTATATTTATAATATATTTTTACCATTTAATTCAATGTTTGTCATTGGACATAATTTCACAATTAAACCAGACATAAACAAGTGCCAATCTTTTGATAGTTATTATCTCTTAAAAACACGCTTTTTGTTTTAACAACGGGAATTAATTTTAAATTAATTTCTGCCACTTCTGTGTTTTGAATTTGGAAAAATGGATTCCATATTTGGAATCAGGATGTTTAAATTGTGTAAATAGATAACTTTTTTTAGACATTTTGAATAATTACTTCGGTAAATATTTTATTTACCATGGTTAAAGGGTAAATCCGGTAAATAAGGGTTAACAAATAATATTATAATAATACTAAATTACCCTAAAATGTGTCTTAACCCTACTGGTTGATACATGGCCGACCATGAGCATCTTTGGGTCGATTTTGGGACCCCATGGATCCACTTGTAAGTGATAAGGACACTTTATTTTAATTAAGTTAAAATGAATACAAAAATGACACAAGCATATATCTTTTAGCAAAACAATTGTTACATAGGGTTATATATGTTGGATTTTAGACTATAAATATTCATTAGAAATCTAAACAGATTTACTACATAATGATTTTTTATTTATAATTTTTATACATTAAATAATTTAATTTATTTATGACACAATGATGATGCAGTAATTACCATAATAGTGAAAAATTAGAATAATTGATATTATAAATATCCAAATAAATATAATTTGAGACTTTTAATGAATTACACTAATTTTATAGGATAATATGACATATTAGGATTGATTTAATGGACTTTGTTCGAAGTAATCATTCTGTTAGGAGTTTCACAAAAATCAACTATTGAATAGTGTCAAAATTGACATAAAAGAGTTTTTAAAACAAATATTATATTATTAATTGATATTAAATTCATAAAAATCTAAGGTTTGGCCAAGAGACTTATATCATGATAGATGTATCATTAATGGACCACTTGGGGGTCGCTTGGATGTATATAGTAAGTTTATTAACTATATAATATAAAAATACAAAGTGACATGGTAAATGTCAAACTAATTAACTAAGAGTTAAAACAAAAAGATAAGGTTAATATAATGACCCAAATCTGTCTAAATTCTATTGGTTGAATGGTTTTTGACATATCCCTACCTTAACCTTTGAATAATCAACTTTGGAGCCATTAGAAACTGAATATGAATTTATTATAAATTAATATTTCTAGCTTTTCCAAAGGTACCCCTCACCCCTCTTATAAAAGGGAACTCCTCCTTCTCATTTCTTCACACCTTCAAAGCCTTTTGATTCGGCCAAACCCTGCCCAAATACTCTCTCAACTTTCCTCACTACAACCTAGAGGCCTTAGTTTGATCAGAAAGCCAACCTAAAGAGCCATTTTGATCAAATAAAAAGGAAGAACCCGAAGAAGAGGTAATGTTTTCACCACCCCTTTTCAAGTTCCTTTCTTCTTCCACTTCTTCTTTCTTTGTTATTACCATTCTAAAATAATAAATCCAGTATCTTATATATACTGTGATGTTATTATAAATATGGTACAACCATATTCAGTATTCTATCCACCCTTTGAATAACATGTCACCATATGTGCGTACGTACGACTTACCGTCTCCACGTCGTGGTGTAATTGTTATTCAATATATTATTATTTTGGATGGGTATAATAATGATGTATAATTCATGTAAACAATAAATATAACATGATAATGATTCTGTATATATAATATACCATCCAATTATATATTATTTTAATATCAAAAGAATGATATTGTCGCTCGTGCGTACGGACGAACTACCGTCTCCACGAACGCGATGAGATTCATTCTCCATCATATCCATTCAAGTATAATTATCATTTGATGATTTAAAAATAATGTTTAAGAACTTTATATCATTATGGATATGAATAAGATACAACCTATCCATGAAAAACATGGCTTACGTAACAAAACATATAAAAGAAAACGAGTAAGTTAACACCCGAAACGACGATAATTCTAAGATATTATTAAAAAAGCAATGTTAAAAGATCATATATGATATCATATTAATGTATATGATTCATGAATAATTTAATAACAATTATTTCAACATTATACCAGAGTTTAACCTACCCCCAACCAAGGAAAAGTACAAGGTAAGAAGTTTCTTTTCTCACTCTTAATTTCGTGAGAATTCCATTGTTCACCACTTATTTATTGCATGTGGTGTATGTGTACTGCCCATGATTGTATTCATTGTGTAATATAATTTAATTTATGGGTATTTACATCATCATTTTATGATCCTTCTTTCATGGGTGTATGTTTCGTATGTTACCTAATCGATAAGGGAATTCGAAATTTCAATTTCCATTTATTCGGCTTTACACAAACTTCATTGATTATTTTACTCCGAGATTATGTGTGGAATAACTATTCATTTGATTATGTCATAATTTCCACTCCCCTTTTCTGTGGATATACTTTTGATACACATAATCACTCCATTGATAATTTCTCAAGTCGTCGATATGAATTTGATAAGAGTAATTTTAACTCATTCTCCATTTGTTGAGTTAAACATCCAATTCATTGGTGTTGTTTTTACAAGATTATGTGTGAATATCCTTTGATTGTTTTACACTGAATATCCAATCATATTTAGTGTATTTATATTTTTCACACATAACTATGTCATTGATTTATCCTTAACCTAAGGATACATCCTTTATGAGAGATTTCATCTCAACTTAAATTCCATTGAGACTTCTTTGTTGTTATACACCAAATCACTTTTATGTGGTGTATATAATGTACTTTGACATAGTATATCATGAATACCTTTATTCTCATGATATTACAAAGTTTTGATCACCTCAATTATTTGTATTCAAGTGTCTCTCTTTTGGTTAGAATCTCTAACTAAAATACCATTTTTAAATGTTTTCAAGACTTATTCATCTAAATCTTTCTCATTAATGTCCATGTTTTAATAATGTTTTTAAGGATTTATTTATATGTACATTAAAGTTTTAAAATTAGAACTCCTTTTAAAAAGTTTCAAAGTGGTATGGGACACTTTGATTCAAAAATCTATTTTAAATGGCTTCTTGACAAATAGTGTGACTTTTAAATGATTTCAAGAAAAAGGGGGATATTTCTCTCAAATAGTTCTGATGATTATTTTCATCTATGTCAACATCCTTAATTATTCTTGATTGAGGATAATGTGATACAATACAATCTTCCATATTGTATCGAATGAGTTATGTTTGACTGTGGATGTGCTATTTTTATACCATTCATGGTTTGTGGTTAAAGTATTGACATTTTGGTATGCTAGTTTTAATACGAATGTTTATATTATGTTTAAACCTGTTCATATGAGGAATACATTGGACTTAATAAGTGACGGGTGGAGCCCGCTATAGCTCCTCGATGCATCGGTAGGTCTCATGAGACAAAATAGTGTCTTGGCACAAGGCCTTGACAAAATCTTATTTGTAGTCTTGGCACGAGGCCTTGTCTATGTGGTTATGATAGTATGGAATTATGCATTCTATCATTATGAAAGTGGTTATTGATATTGCATGTGATTGTTCGACTAGTAGAATATCTATGTGAATAAGTAAATGACATTATTTCATTTTATCTTTGCCATATTATGCTGCATTTAAAGTTTAAAAGGCTTTTGTTTTAGTTATAAATTGCTTTAAGTGTTTTATGCTTATCTATGAAAGCTTCTGCTATATTGTTATCCTTACTGAGCATCTGAGCTCATCCCTTTTAGTGTTTTATTTTTACCTGGATGAGAAGAAGTAATTTATGAATGACCTGCAAGGATAGTATGAGGGGATATGAAGACAAGATGTTGTTTTAGTTTTTTTTACCTTATGATGTAATGTAAGACTTATGAATATATCTAGTGTTTCCAAGACTACTAAACTAATCGGTCTTTCGAGACTTGATCCTTTGTGATCATGCCGATGTTATTTAATAATGCACTGACTCTGGGTATCTAGGGTCGAGGCGTTACAGTTGGTATTAGAGGAAGTTTAGTAAAAACCTTGGAAGCTAGATTTAGATAAACTCTGATTAGAGCACGTAGTCCTAAGATGAACTTTGAGGATTAGTATAGAAGAACTTCCTAGAATTTTGGTATTGTAGAGATTTTGTGAGTTTTCCGAGCAATACATCCCTGTCTGGATACGAGAAGGTAGAGGCGGCTCTGGCACATATATGCCTAAGGGTAAAACCCGAAAACACCACTTTGAGCTAGACTCGAACGGGAACTAGTGCACGACAATGGGCCTTGCTGCACTCTTGGTTACGACACTCCCGGGGGATATGCTTAGGATAATTTACATTTTCTTTACAAACTGATTCAAAGTATTATATATATAAGATAAGAGTAAATGACCTTGGTTAATCCTAATGTGTTTCAAATTGAGAATATGGTGACATGTTAATCTCTAAATGATTGTATGACTACTATTACTCACACAATGCTTTCTGGTTTTAGTCAATGGATGGATTCCAAGGAAGTCATAGTGACTTTGAGAATGATGTACAAGGTGGGAACGGTGGTGGCAATGAGAAACAAAATGGAATGTTGATAGGCGTAAAAGATATATTCTTTATGCCAAATCAATTTTCCAAAAATATGATCAACAATATATATATTAACCAATTACCGGACTCAACAAAGAAGAGAAAGGTGATGAATGATAAGAGCTCCAGTAGTGGAGACCATGGAGAAAGAAATCCTCAATTTCCATCATGCAGGAAATGTGGAAGGAGACACCTAGTAAAGTGTCTCAATGGGACAAAGAAATGCTTTACATGCGGGAAGGAAGGACATAAAGTGAAGAATTGCCGAAGAAAAATGAAGAGTACTATGGAAGAAGATAAAAATGGTCCCAAGAGTCTATTTACAATCATTTGCCATAAATGTAGGGGACCTGCCCATTACCCGAGTGAATTCCCTATTCTATAGGATATTTTCTTGGTCAAAGAAGAAGCTATGTGGAAATAAATGGTTGGAGAAATGTTTAAAAAGTATTAGCACTCCTTGTTGATGGCTTTACTTTGGAATAATTTTCTCTGGTATTTGTAACCCCATAGTTTTCCATGTGAGAATGATATTTGAGGAAGAATTATATCTTCTCTTGTGGATATAGGTATAAATAACCATTTGGTTTTACATGATCATTGGGTTTTGAGAGAATTATAAGTTATTATAATTTGGGATGAAAATGCAAGGTATGATATAACATTTGTGGTTAAATTATGTTATGGTATTTTGAGGAATTTATCTCATTTTGGTAATATTATAAAATATAGTTTTTGAAAAAGGACAACATGTAGACTGTGTGACAACCCGTCGCGTCAGACAAAGCTGTGGGAATCGAACCCACAACCAAAGTGCGATTGGGATTTATCGCCTACCACTGGACTACGTGAAGTCCCTGGATAGTGTGACTAATTATTTTTAGTTAAATGATTTTATTGATCAATAATAAGTTGATTTTGGTTCTTATGTCTTATCAAATGAATACCCTTGGTATAGGAAAATGATTTGGTTATTAAGTGATAAATGTTATTTTGGAAGATGTTCTCTTTGTTGGGAACACTATATGCCCAAGGAAAATAGAATACTATAGGGTTTCATTTGTGGAGTAATGGTGGATTTTTATCTACATTTTTATTGTGGATTTATAGTGATTTGGGTTATTTATGGAAATGATTAACCTATAATAGAGAATATGTGATGAGGTTAATTACTTTTAAGTATGTGACTTTAAGAGTATTTGATGTCATTTGGAGATACAATTTAACATGGGAGACTACATAATCAAATTATTCTATGTTTTGGGTTTCAATATTAGTTTGGATTATATTGAAGGATTTTAAGGACAATTTATTATTGAATGGTATTTATTTAACCTTGGGGTATTATTGGTTTAATTTTAGAAATTAAGATTAGTGTTTATTTCTCTCAAGGAATATCCTTTTGGGGGATCATTAGATCTTGTACTAACCATTTTGGTTTTGATTAATCTCTAAAGATAATGTAAATATATAGTTCATCCTGCATGGATCATGTTATTCTATAGAAGTTTATTCTAGCTCTTCCAGTGTGAACAAGTCTTCTTGAATACTCATCGTTTAAAAAAAATGAGTTAGTGGTGGAAATTTATTAAAGAATGAAACTCTACTTAAAATGTAAGTATATATCTTTATATTCTTAGTAAATATCATAAATTAATTTCTCATCCTTATGTAATGTAACTTAAAACAAAAAAATGTTGTCCGTTTACTTTCCTACTAGGAGACTAATGGCCGTTTGTCCCAACACAATTTTGTGGTTTTCTTATTGTTAACTTTCTCCTGATCATGATTTCTATCCCTCTCCATCAGAACTTGACACTTAGTTTATCATCCATATCCATGTTTTCCTACATGGAATCCGAGTATGGGTTATCTTGGTTGACCTTTATACCTCTCTTTCTTTCTTTTAAAGTGATAGTTTTATTGACTCTTTTTCCGATGTGAGACTTTCCATTATATTCCCAAGCAAAATTTTAAAAATTGCGAGGACGCAATTTATTGAAGGAGGGGAGAATGTAACACCCCAAGCTTCTACGGTACGCTTCTCTTTGAATAATGTGATAGCATGTGTTGTACGCAAAATCGAGTTCTAACACACCACAACCAATCAAACTAGCCGTTATGAATAGTAATACCTACTTTTTGAAATTATATATATTTTATATTTCAAAATGGACTTCATTTTTGGTTTCGGAATATCGAAATTATCCTAAGATGATTTTTTGGTATTTTTCTGAGAACTTCAAATTTTTATGAATAGTGAAAAATACTTAAAAACAACTTTTTTAATCAAAATAATTTATAGTGATAAATTATATTATTGAGTGGTTTCAAAGTATAATTAGAATATATTTTTACCATTTTATCCAATGGTGTTCATTAGAATTAATTTCACTTTGAAATTGGACCTAAACAATTGTCAATCTTTTGATATATATTGTTTCTTAAAAACACGCTATTTGTTGTGACAGTGAGAATTAATTATAAAATTAATTAATGCAACATATATGTTTGGTATTTTTTAAAATAGAAATCATTTTTGAATTTGGAATATCAATTATATCTTAGGGTGAAATTTTGGTACTTTTCGGATAACTTTCATATTTTGAGGAATAGTGAAAATTACTAAATTTTAATTAAAAACAACTTTTTTAATCAAAATAATTAATATTGATAAATTATGAATTTGAGTGGTTTTAAAGTATATTTATAATATATTTTTACCATTTAATTCAATTTTTGTCATTGGACATAATTTCACAATTAAACCAGACATAAACAAGTGTCAATCTTTTGATAGTTATTATCTCTTAAAAACACGCTTTTTGTTTTAACAACGAGAATTAATTTTAAATTAATTTCTGCCACTTCTGTGTTTTGAATTTGGAAAAATGGATTCCATATTTGGAATCAGGATGTTTAAATTGTGTAAATAGATAACTTTTATTTTTAGACATTTTGAATAATTACTTCGGTAAATATTTTATTTACCATGGTTAAAGGGTAAATCCGGTAAATAAGGGTTAACAAATAATATTATAATAATACTAAATTACCCTAAAACATGTCTTAACCCTACTGGTTGATACATGGCCGACCATGGGAATCTTTGGGTCTATTTTGGGACCCCATGGATCCACTTGTAAGTGATAGGGACACTTTATTTTAATTAAGTTAAAATGAATACAAAAATGACACAAGCATATATCTTTTAGAAAAACAATTGTTACATAGGGTTATATATGTTGGATTTTAGACTATAAATATTCATTAGAAATATAAAAAGATTTCCTACATTATGATTTTTTATTTATAATTTTTAGACATTAAATAATTTAATTTATTTATGACACAATGATGATGCAGTAATTACCATAATAGTGAAAAATTAGAATAATTGATATTATAAATACCCAAATAAATATAATTTGAGAATTTTAATGAATTACAATAATTTTATAGGATAATATGACATATTAGGATTGATTTAATGGAATTTGTTCGAAATAATCATTCTGTTATGAGTTTCACAAAAATCAACTATTGAATATTGTCAAAATTGACATAAAAGAGTTTTTAAAATAAATATTATATTATTAATTGATATTAAATTCCTAAAAATATAAGGTTCAGACAAGAGACTTATATCATAATAGGTTTATCATTAATGGACCACTTGGGGGTCTCTTGTATGTATATAGTAAGTTTATTAACTATATAATATAAAAATACAAAGTGACATGGTAAATGTCAAACTAATTAACTAAGAGTTAAAACAAAAAGATAAGGTTAATATAATGACCCAAACCTATTTAAATTCTATTGGATGAATGTTTTTCGACCTATCCCCACCTTAAACTTTGAATAATCAACTTTTTATCCATTAAAAACCGAATATGAATTTATTATAAATTAATATTTCTAGCTTTTCCAAAGGTGCCCCTCACCCCTCTTATAAAAGGGAACTCCTCCTTCTCATTTATTCACACCTTCAAAGCCTTTTGATTCGGCCAAAACCTGCCCAAATACTCTCTCAACTTCCCTCAATAAAAACTAGAGGCCTTGGTTTGACCATAAATCCAACTTAAGGAGCCCTTTTGGTCAAATCAAAAGGAAGAACCCGAAGAAGAGGTAATGTTTTCACCACCCCTTTTCAAGTTCCTTTCTTCTTCCACTTCTTCTTTCTTTGTTATTACCATTCTAAAATAATAACTCCAATATCTTATATATAATGTGATGTTATTATAAATATGGTACAACCATATTCAGTATTCTATCCACCCTTTTAATAACATGTCACCATACGTGCGTACGTACGGCTTACCGTCTCCACGTCGTGGTGTAATTGTTATTCAATATATTATTATTTTGGATGGGTATAATAATGATGTATAATTCATGTAAACAATAAATATAACATGATAATGATTCTGTATATATAATATAACATCCAATTATATATTATTTTAATATCAAAAGAATGATATTGTCGCTTGTGCGTACGTACGGACTACCGTCTCCACGAACGCGATGAGATTCATTCTCCATCATATCCATTCAAGTATAATTATCACTTGATGATTTAAAAATAATGTTTAAGAACTTTATATCATTCTTTATATTAATAAGATACAACCTATCCATGAAAAACATGGCTTACCTAACAAAACATATAAAAGAAAACGAGTAAGTTAACACCCGAAACGACGATAATTCTAAGATATTATTAAAAAAGCAATGTTAAAAGATCATATATGATATCATATTAATGTATATTATTCATGAATAATTTAATAACAATTATTAAAACATTATACAAGAGGTTAACCTACCCCCAACCAAGGAAAAGTACAAGGTAAAGGGTTTCTTATCTCACTCTTAATTTCGTGAGAATTCCATTGTTCACCACTTATTTATTGCATGTGGTGTATGTGTACTTACCATGATTGTATTCATTGTGTAATATAATTTAATTTATGGGTATTTAAATCATCATTGTATGATCCTTATTTCATGGGTGTATGTTTCGTATGTTACCTAATCGATAAGGGAATTCGAAATTTCAATTTCCATTTATTCGGCTTTACGCAAACTTCATTGATTATTTTACTCCGAGATTATGTGTGGAATAACTATTCATTTGCTTATGTCATAATTTACACTCCCCTTTTCTGTGGATATACTTTTGATACACATAATCACACCATTGATAATTTCTCAAGTCATCGATATGAATTTGATAGGAGTAATTTTAACTCATTCTCCATTTGTTGAGTTAAACATCCAATTAATTAGTGTTGTTTTTACAAGATTATGTGTGAATATCCTTTGATTGTTTTACACTGAATATCCAATCATATTTAGTGTATTTATATTTGTCACACATAACTATGTTGTTGATTTATCCTTAACCTAAGGATACGGCCTTTATGAGAGATTTCATCTCAACTTAAATTCCATTGAGACTTATTTGTTGTTATACACCAAATCACTTTTATGTGGTGTATATAATGTACTTTGACATAGTATATCATGAATCCTTTTATTCTCATGATATTACAAAGTTTTGATTACCTCAATTATTTGTATTCAAGTTTCTCTCTTTTGGTTAGAATCTCTAACTAAAATACCATTTTTAAATGTTTTGAAGACTTATTCATCTAAATCTTTCTCATTAATGTCCATGTTTTAAAAATGTTTTTAAGGATTTATTTATATGGACATTAAAGTTTTAAAATTAAAACTCCTTTTAAAAAGTTTCAAAGTGTTATGGGACACTTTTATTCAAAAATCTATTTTAAATGGCTTCTTGACAAATAGTGTGACTTTTAAATGATTTCAAGAAAAAGGGGGATATTTCTCTCAAATAGTTTTGATGATTATTTTCATCTATGTCAACATCCTTAATTATTCTTGATTGAGGATAATGTGTTACAATACAATCTTCCATATTGTATCGAATGAGTTATGTTTGACTGTGGATGTGCTATTTTTATACCATTCATGGTTTGTGGTTAAAGTATTGACATTTCGTATGCTAGTTTTAATACGAATGTTTATGTTATGTTTAAACCTGTTCATATGAGGAATACATTGGACTTAATAAGTGACGGGTGGAGCCCGCTATAGCTCCTCGATGCATCGGTAGGTCTCATGAGACAAAATAGTGTCTTGGCACAAGGCCTTGACAAAATCTTATTTGTAGTCTTGGCACGAGGCCTTGTCTATGTGGTTATGATAGTATGGAATTATGCATTCCAACATTATGAAAGTGGTTATTGATATTTCATATGATTGTTCGACTAGTAGAATATCCATGTGAATAAGTAAATGGCATTATTTCATTTTATCTTTTCCATATTATGCTGAAGTTCAAGTTTAAAGGGATTTTGTTTTAGTTATAAATTGCTTTAAGTGTTTTATGATTATCTATGAAAGCTTCTGCTATATTGTTATCCTTACTGAGCATCTGAGCTCATCCCTTTCAGTGTTTTATTTTTCCCAGGATGAGAAGAAGTAATTTATGAATGACCTGCAAGGATAGTATGAGGGGATATGAAGAGAAGATGTTGTTTTAGTTTTTTTTACCTTATGAGGTAATGTAGGACTTATGAATATATCTAGTGTTTCCAAGACTACTAAACTAATTGGTCTTTCGAGACTTGATCCTTTGTGATCATGCCAATGTTATGTAATAATGCACCGACTCTGGGTATCTAGGGTCGGGGCGTTACACATGAAATATATCAGAAATGTTAGAATCATTATTTTTTTATCATTAAAACTAGGAGGTCAACAATCTCCCTCTTTTTGATGATCACAAATTTTAGCATTGACAGAATATCAAATTAATTGTAGTAAAATATAAAAATTGGAAGTAAGTGACAGAAGAAAAGATAAAAAATGGTAGAAATAGATAGAGAATATCATAGAAACATATATACCATAAAAATTCTCCCCCTTTTGGGATTATTAAAAAGGTTGTACATAGTAGATCCCATCAGAGACATTTGAGTCTAGTCCAAAAAAATACAAAGATTAGGAGTCTGGAGAATGATCCAATGATTCTTTACCTTTATACTAATCTCACTCTTTGTACAATTCCAATACAGGTGAAGTAGCCTGAGGAATAATAGATGAGACACTAGAAAAAGGTCAAGAAACTATTCAAGACATGCCTTTGACAACCAAAACTATCTTTAGATGTTTGAGAACATAAAAAGATGTCATTGGGAAAATTTGAAGGTGAGGAGGCAACAACATAAAGGTATTGGTTTCCATGTAAGAGTGGTAGTGTGGATGATTTGAAGGGTACAATAGTCCAATAGTAATTCTAGTATAGGTTGAAGGAAAAGGGAAAGCATAGGGAGCTACAAGAGTATCAGTCTGATCATGCAGATAGGGATTGAGAAGATTGGTAGATTCCATAATGACTTAACCACCTTTTTTATAGCATTATTGAAATCATCCTTATTATCCGTGAAATTATAAATGATAGGAGTAAGTTCTTTGAGTTGTCTAACCTGCTCTCTAAAGTCTTGAGTCCCCGGAGGGATTCGTAGATTCTCAACCAAGTATTTGAAATGAGCATCTATATCTTGTTTGGTATAGATACTTTCATGATAAAACATGATATAATTAGAAATAGCCTCTATGTCACCATTTATATTCTTGGTATATTTTTTGATCATCATGTTTTCATGCTCAGTCCCCTGTTTAAATTTCCATATAATCTATAAGGGAATTATAGGTTCACCACTAGAGGGACCACTCGAGGTAGCAAAAAACTCACCTCTTACTACTGAATGGATGACATCAGTATCAACTACTGAATAATGAGGGACAATAAAAGAATTATCTGATGAGGTATCTATAATAATTTTAGGAATTTCATCAAAATAAATGTCAAACTCAGTTTTAATTTACTTAACCAATGTTATCATAGAATTTATATCTTCTCTAGTCTTATTATTTTCAATTTCAACTTCACGGATATGATGCATCATCTTTGGTTGGATATAGTGAATAAGAAACTAAAATAAATACCCAAAATTAGCTTCACTAAGCTTTTTCAAAATAGGAGTTTGATTTTCAATGCATTTGTGAAACTTATCCATTAATCTCTCACCAAAATCTCTCAAATCACTCTGAGTTGCAACATCCAAAGAAACAACTAGAGAAGGTTCTAACATTGTGGGACACATTGAATTGAATTTCTCAAGTAGACCATTTAGATAAACCTGAGAAATGACGGAACCTTTAAGATCACCTTCCATACTAACATCTGGTCTGTCAACTCTAGGAGTGATTCTTGAAAATGTATGGAATTTTCCCAATTCTTCTTCCATAGGATCCATCCATTTTTCAGAGACATAAATAGTGGAAGTAGTAGGAACCACACTAGCAGAGGAAACAGACAACTCCTGATTTCACTAATTTTCTAAAAACAGAGCAGACAAAGTGGGTTCAACACTTGTAGGTTCGGTTTCCAGCTGTATATGAACATTGGGTGCTTTTTGAACATCCTTTTTTGTAGAAACAATAGTGTACATACCTTCCAAATTTCCTTTCAAAGGGAGAAGATGAACATAAACCATTTTTTCATCCCCAAATTATTCTTCTATAAACTGAATTTTCTCTTTCTTTGCAAAATGTTGTTCAACAGCAGCTATAACACGCAACTTTTCAGCCACAACATAATCTAACACTTCTTAACCAACAGCAGTAGAAGTAGACTCATCAACATTACCAACTTGAGTCTCATAAAAAATCTATAGAGATGGGGAATGCTCCACCAAAACAAATACATCTTCAAGATATAAAGTCATCTCAACATCCTTCTTCTTGATTTTCCATTATCACTACCAGATTATGATTCACTTTCATCATGTGAAGTTTCTTGTCCATTACTATTATTTTCTTATTTTTACTCATTCTCAAAATCATCATCATCATCATTAGTTGATCTTGAGCTTTTGAATTGATCTTCTCAAGAGGCCTCAATTTCTTCTTAATCACTTTTGAAAATATTTTCTCCCTTAGGAAACATATTAGGTGTTCTGGAAGCTTTATATGTGATGGGATAAGATCTTGGGGACAGATCAGGATCACTTTCAACATTGATTGATTTTTCTCTTTCTTCCTCAATAGTAGCTTCTTCTTTATCTTAATCAGAGTAGAACACAACCTTGTCAGGTTATAAACTAGGATCAACTTCACCCTTGGGTCTTCTAGGATGATCAACTGGATTATAATCTATATATAACTTTTTAGAATCTCCAACCCATTGACCATTACATGGATTACCACTAATCTTCATTCTATAACAAGTAGCACTTATTATAAAAAAACTACCACAGTCAAAAAAAGTTTCCTCATCATCAAAAACTGTCCCCTTACACTTCAAAAAACTAGAAATCATCTTCAAATAGATTAAGGAATTTAATCTAGAGGATGATTCGGTTATTTCCCAAATATGTATCATTAGATGCTTAAAAATATTAATCTTATGTCCTTGATTCATTAGGGATAATAGATAAACATCTTGATAATATAAAGTAGAAAAATCTCATTTCCTTGGACATAGAATAGGCTGCACAAACATGAGGAGTAGCATGTACTCTCCATCAAGCTCAGAAGCAATGAGTCTTCTTGAAGAACCATATCCAGTTATCACAGTAAGTGCTTACTCATAATTGAATAGATCACTAGGTTTAGGAATGATACCTTGATGATCATAAAATACTCTTTCATGAGGTAAATTTAAAACCTTAGCCCATTTTATTGAAGAGAAACCAAAAACTTTTCCTATTACACAACTTTTCAACCAATCTACACCATCCTGATCAAAAGCAAACTGCACATGCTGATAGAACTCATACAGAAACATTAGATAAAAAGGTATCTCATTTGATGATAACCACTCCAGCCATCCATGGTTTTAAAGAACCTTAAGAACAATAAACTTACTTGACAACATCCAATTCGAATCTAACACTTTTTCCGAAACAACAAAACAACTGGAAAGGTCGGGGTTGACAGGATCAATCAGAGTAGGAAAAATCAATTAATTCTTTCGTTTCTTTGCAAATCTTTACTTGAATGGATAAGACATCATAGGATGATTCATTATTAGTATTGAGATCATCTAGGAAAACCCAGTCGAGGATAAGGTGAGGGTTTGAAAAAGGAAAAGGAAAAGAGATACACTCAGTTTGAGAGAGTGGCACACTAAAATAGCATGGTGATCAAGAATTTTTAGAAAATACCCATGCCACTTTATTATCATTTCGGAAATTAAGTATAAAAATAAAAATTATACATGATATCAAAATTTTCACATAGATAAAACATGCATCAAGTTTTATTAAAAGTAATTAACCAGAAAAAAATAAACTGGTGGTTCGTGAAATCAAGAAACTAAGAATTTTCATACAGGCATAGAGACAACATTATGAAATAAAATGATATGACTACCAATAATATTTCATTCAATGTTATGATATCCAATTATATATCATTCAATGGTGTGAAAACCAATGGTATGCCATTCAACGGTATGAAAACCAGCAGTATGACTTTAACCAAAACTAATCATTCATAACTCATGTATGATATACCTCATTCTATCAAAAATTTAAGGGCTTTGTAAATATGTCACCTAACTGATGTTTAGTATCAATAAATTCAAGAGTAATATCTCATTTTTTAAAATGGGCTCTCAAAATTGATTTCTTATATCAATATGTTTTGTTCTAGAATGAGAAACAAGATTTTTAGAAATGTTTATCGCAGTTGTATTATCTGAGTTTATAAGGACATGTCGAAATTGATATCCATAGTCTAGTAAAGTATGTTTCATCAAAAATATGTTTGCACAAAATCAACCTACAGGTATGTATTGAGCATCTATAGTTGAAAATGCAACATAATTTTTTATTTTACTACAACATGAAACTAGATACTTGCCTAAAAAGTGACATGTTCTAGAGTTTCTCTTTATATCTAACATGAATCCACCAACATTGGCATTATAATAACTTACAAAATCAAATTATTATCCTTGAGGGTAAAACAATCCTAAATTGGTTTTATATTTGAGGTATTTGAAAATTCTTTTAATAGAAAGTAAGTGTGACTCTTTTGGATTTTCGTGAAAATGATCACACATGAAAACACTAAACATAATGTTTGGTTAGCTAGAAGTCAAGTATAGAAGACTTCCCATCATACCTTTATTACTAGTTTGATCAACTGTTTTCCCATTTTCATCAAGATCCAATTTATAGGTGGTACTCATAAGAGTACCACTACTTTTAGTGCTATCTAGATTAAAAAGTTTTGAAAGATATTTAGTATATTTACCTTGATTTAAAATAATTCCTTCTTTGTTTTGAAAAATATGAAATCCATGAAAGAACATTAGTTCACCCATTAAACTCATTTCAAATTCAATTTTCATCATTTTAGAAATATTAGTGCAAAGAGAATTTTTTGAAGATACAAAAATAACATCATCCATGTAGATTTTTACTACTAGTACATATTTTAAAATTCATTTTATGGAATGACCAGGACCATCTATCCATTTTGAAAAACCTTTGGAAATTAGAAAATTGTTGAGACTATCATACCAATCTCTAGAAGCTTGTTTTAATCCATAAAAATATTTAGTTAATTTAAAAACATGATTCGGAAAATGAGGATTTTGAAAACCTGAGGGTTGTTCTACAAACACATCCTCAGATATGAAACTATTTAAGAAGGAACTCTTGAAACCCATTTGATAAAGTTTTAAATCTAGATGAACTGTATAGGCAAGTAAGATTCTTATGGACTAGATTCTAGCAACAGGTGAAAATGTTTCCTCATTGTCAATTCCTTATTCCTAAATATAACCTTATGAAACTAATATTTCTTTGTTTCTAACTATATTATGATACTTATCCACTTTATTCCTAAATACACATTTAGTTCCAATAGTCAAAGTGTCCTTGGGTGTATCTATAAGTTTGTACACTTTGTTACTTTCAAACTGATTTAGTTCTTATTGGATCTCTATTAGATAGAATTCATAAATAATTGATTTGTTGGTGTTTTTAAGTTAAAGATGAGAAAAGAAAGCTTGATATTGAACCTGATTTCTTAGAGAATCTCTAGTTGGTGTTCCTTTTTCTAAGTTTCTAACTACAGTATCTAAATGATGGGTTTTAATAGTTTTAATAGGTCTATAGAAAGAAGGGTCAGTCACTTCAGGTTTATCTATATATTTGGGATCATTTTTAGAATCTGGAGAGTTTCCATAACTAGGTTCGGTTTCTTGTTTAACAACGGAATTAGAAGGTTTAATAATTATGTCCAAACTGGACAGATTATCCTCAAGATCTTCTAGGGAGTTTTTGGACTCATGTGGATCTCTTTCATCAAACTTGGCATGCATAGATTCTCCCACACACTTGGATCTATTATTAAAGACTCTATAGGCTTTACTCGAGACTGAAAAACCTAGGAAAATTACTTCATCACTCTGGGATGAATTTTTTTCAAGATTATATTTTATATTAAGGATAAATATTTTAAAACCAAAAACATTGAAGTAATTAACCATAGGTTTCCTATTATTCCACAACTCGTAAGGAGTCTTCATAAGAATAGGTCTAATCAGAGCTCTATTAATGATGTAACATGTTGTATTAATAGATTCTATCCAAAAATACATAGGCAGGTCATACTCATTTTGCATAGTTCATGTTATCTCTTGTAAGGATAAATTTCTCTTTTCATGAACTCCATTCTGCAGGGGATTCCTATGAGCAGAAAAGTTATGAGTGTAACCATTTTGTGAGAAAAATGATTCAAAATCTTGATTTTTAAACTCATGGACATGGTCACTTCTTAAAATTTTAATCCAAAGATCACTTGGATTTTCTACAGATGTAGCAAACTTAGTAAAGAAGAAACATGATTTACTATTCTGAGCTGGAAAATATACATAATTATATCTAGAAAATTCATCTATAAAAACATAAACATAATGCTTCCCATTAAGACTAGAGACTTTAGAAGGTCCAAACAAATCCATATGAACCAACTTGAGAGGTTGAGAAGTTGACACTTATTTATTTTTTTTAAAAGAAACTTTGTGTTGTGTCCCTTTTTGATAGGTGTTACAGACTTTATTAGGTGGAAACTCAAGATTTAGAAGATATCAAACTAACCCTTCTCTATTTAGATTTTTAAGTAAGTGAATGTTGCAATGACATAGTCTCACATGCCACAACCAAGATTCTTTATGAAATACACTTAATCATGAAACATTCTGCCCGAATGTCCCGAAGGCCTTATTTTTTATTTTTATTATAGATAATCCCCCTTTTAAGGGTTTAAGGGGAACCCGTACATAACCCGTAGGCCCAAGGCACAAGGCCCGACATGACCCGCAATAAATGACCCGAAGGCCCAGAGGCATACCATGCCCATTACATGACCCGTAGGCCCAACCCACTAGAACTTCCCCTCCCCATCATCTTGAATCATTGATCTCCTTATCTCCCCACCTTTCATTACTGATCGGCTAGCATTGCCCCTTACAAAGCTGCACGGTGCCTGGTCCCGATGGCGGCTGTCATACCCTCTCATTCTTCCAATCCAGTTAGCTCTGCATCTGGTGGTTGCTACTCATGTTACTCTGATCCTCTTCTAGGGCCTGTTCTGTGTGAATTGGGCTACTCCATGGTCTATGTGACCCGAAGGCCCTATGGCCTGAAGGCCTTTGATGACCCGAAGGCCCTGGAAACCCGTAGGCCCAAACCAGTGGCCCGAAGGCCCAAATCAGGTGAATAGTTCCGGTTGTAACAGTACTTCTACAGTATTTCTACAGTACTGCTACAGTAATCTGGAAATTCGCCTCCACCCGGTTTTGAATACCATTCCCATTACACATTGTCATTTCTTAAGGTAGTAAAGATTAAAAAAAATTTAGAATTAAAAACACTACAATAATAATTCCCAAACATAACATTAAACCCATCATCACACAACTGAGAGATACTAATCAAATTATATTTTACACCATCAATATATAGAACTTTGGAAATTAAAATTGAATTTTTGTTACGAATATGGCCTAGGCTGATGATTTTTTCTTTTGCATTGTTAACAAAGGTTACATGCCCACCATCAACCTTGATGAGACTTTTGAAGTGGGAATTGTCTTCTTTCACATGTCTAGAACATCCAATGTCCAAGTACGGTAAAATTCTAATTTAGATATTCAAATAGTTTTCCTATAAAACATGTTTTCAAAAATAAATAATTTTGGTTCCAAAATATTCTTGGGTCCAAAAATGTTAGTTATAAACATTTTGAAAACCCCGTTTTGTCTTAGAGGTTTCTTGTAAATAGATTGTATACTCTCATATATAAACACTTTGTTGGGTCCTTTTGAAAAATGTTCGGTAGTTTTACTTTCAGGTTTGGATTTGTGAATAAAGGTATTTTTAGATATCGTTTTTTTTCCAGGATCATATGCCATTTAAGTAATATATTCAGGTGCTAGTTTCTTTCCAAAAATTTGGGTTAATGTTTCTCTATAATTTATAAATTTTTAAAGGTACTTCTTTAATTTCTCATTTAATTTTTAAGTTTATTATTTTCATTGTGTAGTTGAATGTTCTTCTCTTTTTCTATTGATATCTCATACTTAAAGTTTATAGGTAGAGCATGTTATCATTTCAAGACATTGTATTTATCCTTTAAATCGTTAATGGTGTCTACATTCATATTTCAATAGTCAAATAATTCCTCATTTGTTATATTTTAAACATCATTATTTTCATTGTCAAACTTATTAGATCCATAGACTCATGCATAGGAAAAGTATTAGAAATAGTGGGTAAACTCGATACCCACTAGCTTCAGTCATAAAGCACATATTTTCTCTATCAACCTTTTCTTAAAGTGAAGAATCTGAGTCACTTGAAAAATATTAAGATTCACTCTAGGTGGATTCCATGGACTTTTTATACCTTATGTCCTTATCTTCATATTTCTTCTTATATCTAAATTTAGGTGATTCAGATTTTATATGCCCCTTCCTTTTGCACTCAAAGAAAACAACTTCCTTTGAGTCATTATCCCTTTTCTTCCAATTACCTTTTTATCATACTTTCCTCTGTAATTTGGTTTTTTGAAAAACTTATTCTTCCTATAAATTTTTTTGAACCTTCTGGCTAGGTGAGAAATTTACTCATCAGTATCATAAGATGTATCTTCATTGCTGTGAATTTTAGCATGAACTTGATTTTTCTCTTTCTGTATGGATGCAGTGGTCTTAAAAGCCACCAACTTCCTTTTAGGTTCATCATATTCTTCTCTATAAACCATTAGTTCTTCCTCATACATCATTATCCTACCTATAAACTCCTTGACTGTAATCTTACTAATATCACAGGATTATCTTATTGATAATGAGGTTCTCCCCAATTTTCTAGTAGGCATCTGAGTAGCCACATGATATGTTCCTTGGCATCAAGAGGCATTCCCAAAGTACTAATTTAATTCAAAATCTCATTGAACCTGATATACATATCAGAAATAGTCTCATCTAGATTCATTTTAAAATGATCATATTTAATCACGTAAGTGTTGAACCTCATTTCTTTAACATTTGTATTTCCTTCATATGAGACAGTTAGAGTATCCCAAATTTCAAACATTGTTTTACATGTATAAATTCTATTAAACTCTTCATCACTTTATGCATTATATAATGAATTTATTGATTTTCAATTATTATTATAAGCATCCTTGGTTGTATCATCCCAAGTATTTCTTCTAGTAGTAATAATTTTATACTCATCTACTATAGAAGTCAAAATCTCAAAAACAATACTTTCAATATGCATTTTCATTTTTATTTTCCATAGGGAATAATTTCTCCCATTGAAAAAAAAGTTATGTTGGTAGAATAACCTTCTCAATGATTATCTATACTATAGGACTTAGAAAATGTATAGATCTATAAAGAACTAAATATTTAGAACAAAAAAAAATTAATGTCTTTAAATCTCAACTAAATTCATAGTTGAAATATTATTTAAAAAAACTTTTAATGCTCATCTAATACCAAATGTTGGTCAGAGTGTGACACTCAAGAGGGGGTGAATGGAGTTCCTATAAAAATTAATCTCTAAAAAACTTATAAAAAAGTTCCACAATTATGAAAAAAAAGTACCAGTTAACCAAAGTAGTAGATTTATTAAAGATTTTATTATTTGAAGGATTTCTCAATGAGTGATTAGTTCTTGGTTAAAACAATTTGAGCTATTATTTTAACTTTTGAAATCAATCTACTAAATCAAATTATAATGAAAACAATATATAAGATTTACTATCAAAGTAAAGTCCATTTTTCTAATTTAAATAAATATCAATTGAGAAAACAAGATTTGAATGAACACAACAGAAATGAAACAAGAGGTTCAGTCTCAAGTCAAGACTTAATTCTCTCCACTTGGTGATCACCCGCCGCCAAGAAGTTTATATAAAATAAATAGTTGATCCCCAACCTAGACCAAGTTTTACAACATAAAACACTATTTAGGCCACACATGACCTCTTCCCCTCTTATCCACAGAATTATAGAAAAAATGTCACCTAGGGACCTCTACCACTCTTATTCTTAGGAGTTACAGATAAGAAGATAACTTTATATGATATCGTGTATCTTTCAATTTATCTTAGGAGATGGTGTGAAAATATTAAAATTGAGTATAGAACACATTTCTCTAGTGTAATAAGAAAAAATAAGAACAAAAATGAGAAATATATGAGTTTAGATTTTAGAAAGGATCAGTGTGTTTCAATGTAGTGTTTGGCTCTTGATTTGGTTCAGCGGTAGGGTTTGAGTCAAGTAAATTTGAAATTTCTATAAAATAGAGTGGTGTAGACTCTTGATTTTTTTTGACTGAGTTATGTGATGATGTGGTTCTAGACTCTCATTTGAATTGTTTCAACATGAAATCACTTCATGATTTCAATCAGGTTCATCTAGATATGTATTTTGAGGTTCGAGCTTCTCTGCTACGTATTCTTTTTTTTTCATTTTTGTCGTTGTATTCATATTCCTATGATGAAGCATGCTCTACTTTTTATCAGCAGTAAGAACATTCAGAAATACCTCATACTACACCTTCTAACAAGATCTATGTCAAACATTTAATGCACAATCATTAAAATATTAAATAGCAGTAACATAAATAAATATAGCCGTTAGAAGGTTATAATTTTAAAAATAAATAGATTAATAGAAATAGTGACAGTGACTTGTGATCTGGAGGTGTCTCATTTTATGGAGATATATAGTTAATGGTACACTACACTAGTGATGTCTCGTATTCTGACGGTATGAAAGGCTTTGTCAAATTTTCAGAAGCCTGGAAGTGTCTGAAATGATGGTGTGACACTAACGGTGTCTCATCTGGCGGTGTGTCGGACTTATCCAAATTTATAGAAAGCTGGTGGTGTGACATTAGCGGTGTCACAGCTAATAGTATATGATTCGACAATGTAAGCTCTAATAGTTTCTTATACTTGATAAAAATATTCATTGTAAACAGTATGAGTCTGATGGTGTAACTTCTGGAAGTAAGTCAATCAATAGTGTCTGACATTTGTGAAATCTTCAGTTCAACGGTGTGAAGTCATAGTGGTATAAATTACCAGTGGTATCTCATACTTAGAGAAATTTTTTGTTGACCGTGTTCCATGACCAATGGTGTCTGACACTTAAACAAATTTACCACCAGTTCTCATAATACAGATTTCTTACAGGTAAACATGAAATATATCAAAATTGTTATAGTCATGATTTTTGATAATTAAAACTATGAGGTCAACAAATATATTAGTATAAGATAAAAACATATTAAAAAATCTTGATCAAATTTTTATTTAATTATTAAAACTATATATTTCAAAATACTATTATGAATTTTAAAAAACTTTGGTGAACATTTTAATAACTACAGTAATAATTTCCAAAAAAATTGTCTTTATATTTAAATTTAATTAAATATTTTTTTTGTAAAATTTAGTTTTTAATTTATTTGACAAATACATAACATTTATTCTTTTTATAATAAACCAATTTATTTCATGAAAATAAAAAACATTTAAAATTGTATACTAAACATAAATTTTATGTGTAAAGACACTCTTTTTCTAAAAACAAGTTCCACACATTACATTCCCTATTGTTAAAATTAATATTTCTTACACATATAAGTTTTATATGATAAAATTGATTTCATATTTTCATTCATTAGTTAAAAATTATGTGATAATCCTACATTATTTTTTGGGAATAAAATATAAATTACTTAAGGTAAAAACTAATTACTACGGTAAAAGATGAAAAATGGTAAAAAGTGCCAACTAAGGGTTAAATGGCCTAACATATTAAGAACATGTTTTTAAATGAATTTTTTAGAGTATCAACCTTTTCATTTTCTATGACACATTATTTTATATATTTTTATCCTTTCCCCTTGAATAGTGTAATGGCATTATTGTAAAGTGTTGACTAATTACAAAAAATGTCATTCATTATACTAATAAAAGGGCC
The DNA here is from genome assembly GCA_963277665.1 of Viscum album. NCBI lineage: Eukaryota > Viridiplantae > Streptophyta > Magnoliopsida > Santalales > Viscaceae > Viscum > Viscum album. Next base: position 1,841,969,579 of record OY728163.1, on the reverse strand, counting down.
CTATCACCACCCCTTAAAGACCACTATAAATTTGGGTTTCCTCTTGAAACTCTACCTTATTCCCTTATCTTATAATAATATTTAACTTACTTAAGATTCTGGACATAATAGTTTTTCTTATGTCCCCCCTTTCTAAGGAATCGTCCATGGGAAAAATCAATGCTCTCAATGAGATTTAAGTACTTTAGTGGAATTCAAGAATTAAGGTAAGGGATTATTTGTCAAAAATTTAATTTCTTGAGACATATTTTATATTGTGTAACATAAAATATTTGATATGGTGTGATAATTTCCTAATGTATGTCTTTTAACTTATTTTTTTAATTTATGAGGTTTTAAGAACCATGTCATGTACTTTATTTAAATGGATTTTGATTCAAATGATATCAACGTTGTTAGGATTTTAACATCTTAATTTTGATTCATTAAGATATGATGTGAATTGACCACTTGATTATTCTTTTTTGTATATATTTATTGGGCATAGATTTAATTTATCATAATTTTTCATTCAATATGATGGATTTAAAAATCCAACTTCAGATCCATTTTCAAGTGTTCATTATTCTAGTGTTACAAAATCTATATTGTATTTTGATAACTCAAATATATTTTCTATGGGTTATAATTCCTATTCATGAAATTATCTCTCCCATGTTTTTCACTCTCCACCCTAAGATTATATTCCATTGTACTTTATCTTCCACTTTGGGGAAAATGAATTTCATTCATTGATTTTACCTTGATCAATTTCTTAACAAAAAAGTATGTCATTTTTTAGAATAATTCTCCTCCAATTTAATAATCATTTCCCATCCTTGTCTATATTTTCCATTCTTACCAATGTTCAATATAGAGAACCAGGCTTAATATAAATGGATAATACATCATTTTAGATAAATATGCAACATATTACAAAATTATATGCCTGAGGATAGTAATAGGTTAGTGTATTTGGAATCTTGGAACAAAATATCTTCTAACTTGGAAAATGATCTCAAAAAGTCTCCCATAAATATCTTCCACTTTAGTACACCTACATAAAACCTTCCTTCATAACCTGGGGAAATAACACATAAGAAAGGGGGATATAAAATGCTAATTAAGAGTAAATAAAGGACATACATAAGCATAACATGAATGTAAGGGTATTAAAAAATGAGAATGACATTTTAAGATCGTATCCTATATATCAAAGATCATAATCATGAGTCATGGCATAAATATTGGCATTTTATAAGACATAAATCGTAAGAAAATCAAAGAACATGAGTCATGAGAGCATAACATTGAAATAAGAATAGATTTGTGCCACACACATCAACTTATAACACTGTGAACATGTGTGAATATAAATAGGTTCACTCTTTAAGTTAAAGACAGGAAATCAAGTCGTCATATACAACTTATCGACATGCAATCAAACTATACCAAAATAGGTGTTTAGCACCAGTTTTTCTTGTTCGGTGGTGTTGTAAACTGCCGCTAAATTATGTGTCACCAATCATTTTCGGTTTTTCAAAATTGTTGTGAAACAATTTAGCGGCAGTTTTTTAAAATCAGGGGAATCATTTAGTAGCGGTTTAAACCGCCGCTAAATAATTTTATGGTGTGTTTTTTTCATAATTATTATTTTTCATTAGTTCATTATTTTATTATTTTATTATTTTTTATTATTTTTTATTTTATTTTTTATTTTATTTTTTAATTTTTTAATTTTTTAATTTTTTAATTTTTTATTTTTTTATTTGAATATTTTAATATTTTATAAGTCACAGGATTTATTTATTTATCATTTATTTATTTATTATTTATTATTTATTATTTATTTATTATTTCAATTTATTTTATTTATTATATTTATTATTTTCTTATTTTCTTATTTTCTTATTCGCAGAATTAATTAATTATTAATTAATTAATATTATTATTTTATTAATATTTTATTAAAATTTTATTTCTCGTAATTAATTAACTATTCTCATAATTGTCTTATATATTATTTTATTATTTTTGTTAATTTATTAATTCTTGTAAATGATTTATTTTCTTATTTATTTTTTATTACCAGCACCTGCACATCCATATGCATGCATATTCCATATATAGAAATTGTATGTTTGGTGAGATTTGAACCTCTTACACTTGCTTATTCTCAAAAGACTTAACCACTCCAGCAGACTCTTCATGTAGTAAATAAATAGAATTTAATATAGTTATATATGTATTGATTGAAAAATCGAATAATACATAATAAATAGATATAAACTAAATAATTAATAATTGATAATTAATAACTAATAATTAATACTTTAAGATTAATAATTAATAACTAATAATAAATAAATAATAAGTGAAATTTAAAACTTAATTATTTAAAATTAATAATTTAAAAGTAATTATTTATTTTTAATTTTTAATTAATAATAATTAAAAAGTAATAATTATCAATTAAATATTATTTATCAATATTTTATAATTACTAATTACTCATTAATTAATAAAATATAAATTAATAATATATATATATATATAATATGATAATAAGTGAAAAATAATAAATAGAAAATAATGAATAATAAATAGTATATAATAAAAAGTATATAATAAATAATAAATAATTAATAATGAATAATGAATAATAAATATATAATATATGATATATGATATATGATATATGATATATGATATATGATATATGATATATAATATATAATATATAAGTAATGTATAAATAATAAATTAATTAAAAAATAAATTAATATATGATAAATAAATAAAAAATAAATAAAAAATAAAAAATAAATAATATATAAGTATATTTGTAGGGGAATAAGAGAGGGATCTCCTGACCCTCCCTGGGGATTGGGTTGACATATGATGCACAAGAGACTTAATCCTCCACTCTTACAATTCAAATCGTCATTTTTCTCCTCATATTTTGAATGACTTGAAGAAGGAGAAGATCTACGAAGAGAAAGATCTGAAATATTTCCCTTTTATGGATTCTCAACTAGTTCATTTGTCTTCTAAAAAAACTAATTTGCACAACACATCGTCAAAAAAGGATCTACTGCCCATGTCTCAACGATGGAGGGAGAAATTTTTGAATGGATAGAGCTTTATAATAACTCATTCATTTTCCATATTTCATTATCTAATTGCATGCAACCTTGAAAAGTGTCTGATATTATATCCTTCCAAGATTCTATTTTGGTTTTTTATAATTTAAAGTGTGTTTCTCTAGGTTGAGGGGTTTTTCATGTGTTTTTTCCCTCTGTAGGCTTGAAGGGTTGATCATGGAGCTTTGGTTTGGTTTATTTAAAGCCCTGAACTCTTAGAATCCCTGAATGGAATTTAAATTTCAATCTTCAGGATTTCAAGGGCACCTTTCTCAGGTTTGGATAAAAATTTATGATTTAAATTGGGTCTTATGACACTCTAAAATTTTTTATGATATCGTTTATGTGATAGGTATACCAATTCAGATGGATTTGTCTACTCAAAATATCAGTTTTGGTCACTTTGTTAGAATATTAATTGAAATTGATTTAATTTCTATCTTGATTGATAAGGTTTTCCTCTTCACTCCACAAGATGAAATCAATCATTGAATTGTGTATGAAAAAATACCAATGTATTGTGATGCTTATTGTATCATCAAACACTCGAGGCCCAACTGTATATCAAATATTGTTTGTTCTTGATATTTGTTGAAGGGATATGATGAGATGAATTGTAAAAGGAAACATAGTAATATGTCTACCCATGATAATATTGTTCAATCTATGAAGTATGCTATGAATGAGGTACCTCATGAATCTCCCACTATAGTTTTAATCTATGATAATGTATAGGTTGAGAATATGGTTAAAGGAATAATAATGTTTGAGGATGATCAGCCAAACAGGAGTTGTAGTAAAATCCTTAGGCTGGAATCCTCTCATGATCTTAAAAATGATGTTGACTTCCCTCATCCTCTTAAACCGAATGACAAGCCTAATGTCACATTGGATGATTTGGCATAAGAATATCATTTAGCTACTATGGGTCTTTCTTTCAAGGATTCTATAATTTGGGGTATAGGTGATGAAAAAAGTGAGTCAAAATCTAAGGATAGTCAAATTCAGAAAGACATTTCAGCATAGGCAGAGGCTGATGACAGACTTATATAAGATCATCTTGTAGTTTATTCAAAATTTCATTAAGGGAAGACTAAGTTGGATACAGTAACTTCAAAAAAAATCAAGAATAGACAAGTTCACACAAATAAAGATCAAGTGAAGTCTACACCTGATAATGGGATAGACAATGTATCTTCTTGTCAATACTAGTCAAATGAATCAGTTGCAGATTCTGATTCTATTGATCCTACAACTAGGTTAATGAAATCAAATTATTTCTCATGTTATGAAATACATTTGACCACTACACACAATAAATAAACATCAAATACCCATTCTACTCATCCCTCTATCTTGATGGATAGACATAGAGGTGCAATGAAGACTTCCCCTATCTTTGACATGCAACATCCTTAGACCTGTTGTGACCTTATTTCCCAGCATGGAAAAGATTTTTTTCAAAGGAGACTTCTGATCTGGATCCCAATCTTATTTCTATAGAAAGAAATGGGGAAAATGTTTTCAATGCAATTGAAAATTCAATAGTAGCTACTCCTTTTACTGCCCTCAATTCTACTCAGATTGATAATCATTTTGAAAAGGATTTATCTGTTGCTAAAACAATGCAATGTTTGAGTATGGTGGATATTTTCTCTCCTTATAGAAATGAATCCAATTGAATGTATGCGTTTTCTAATGTAAATCCTATCAAGCTTGTGACTTGTACTATAGATTTTGGTGGCATTAAAAGTAATATTGTTCCAAGTGTATCAGCATAAGAGCAAAGTAAGGTTTCACTACCAACTGATGATCAACTAATGGTGATACTTGAGGAATCCAATCCAAGGGAAGATGTTGTTCCAATCAAAATCACTCAATCTCTAATTAGGAAGGTAAAAATGTATTGTTAGCATATATAACTCATTTGAAATGCTTGATGTGGCCAAATGTGATGATGATGGGAAAAAGGGTGATGGTGTTTCTGTAGATAAAGTAATGGAGGCTGATGTTGTGGCTGGGATTTCGGAAGATAGTGATGGTTGATGGATGCAACACAATACTTGGAGGAGGGGAAAACATCCTCATGGTAGGGGTGGATGGCTTCCTCATCACAGTATGAGCACTCGCTGAGTGAGTTAAATACTTTTGTTCTTTTATTTCGTGGACCCTGGTGGTTTTGTCTGTTCGTCAATTTACTCCATTTCTATTTTCAATAGAGGCCTCTTGAGCCTCAACCTTTTTTAAAAATAATAATAATAAATAATAAATTATGAATTATGAATAAATAAATAATAAATATATGGTGAATATATAATAAATAAGTAATTAATAATATGTTATTAATAAAATATTAACAAATTAAAAATAAATTACAAATTAATGTATAAGAAATAAACAAATAATAAATATTTAAATAATAAACAAATAAATATTAAATAAATAATAAAATAATAATGAAAAATAAATAAATAAATAATACGACTTTAATTGTAAATCAATAGTAATATAATAGTAAATTAATAATAATATAATAATAAATTTAAAACAAATTAATAATTAATCTATACAAAATAAAAAAATATTAATAAATAATAAATAAATATATAAATAATATGTAAATATTAAATAATTAATAATTAAATAAATAAATATTAATTAAATAATTCATAATTAATTAAAAGTTAATAAATAAAAAATCAATAATCAATAAATAATTAATAAATAATTAATAAATTAATAAATTAATAAATTAATAAATTAATAAATTAATAAATAATAAATAATAGATAATTTATAAATAATAAATAAATAAATAAATATTAAATAGTTATTTAACAACAATTTAATAATAAAACTAAATTAAAAAATAATAAATAAATATTAAAATAATTAATAATGAACAATAAACAATAAATAATAAATAATAAATGAATAAATTAGAAATAATAAATAATATGTGAAAAGGTGGAGGCATATCCCCTTTTGTTAAAAAAACCAATAACACATAGAAAACATAGAATGGGATGAGTTATGGAAATAACCCCCATCATATACCTAATTTTTCTCTTATTTTAATACCTGTTTTATGTTATTTTTCTTATTTGGCATTCTAATCGATTCTTCCTCATCCATCCCCACATCCAAAGCTTCTTAGATGATGCACTTTCCTCCAGGATTTCGCTTATTAAAAAAGTACTTCAACATATGTGTTATTTGATCTAGATTCAGCCTTAGACTAAGGTGCCACCTTTTCCAGTTTAGCATTTGTAGTGTCTTCATGTAAAGGAGTCTTCACATTGAAATTTACCTATAATTGACCTTCCATGTCAACTGAGGCCTTTGATGTTGAAATATTCTTCCCTTTCTGATCACCATGATCATGAAGCCCCAAAATGCCGTTATGAGACGGGCTAACGATGGGGGTCTTCATATCAACTAGATACTTTTCTTTATTTTGTTAAAATACTGCTTCATTGAGTGCCTCCAACACTTTAAAAAGGTTTGAGGTTTCAACCTACATCTCATTGGAATGAATTAGAACCTTTCCATAAAAATAAGATGAGTTTGATCTTGTTGTTTTAACTACATCATCCTGCTTAGTTTTTGAAGGAATATTTTCCTTTCTATAAGTCACCATCTGAAAACCATCATCATCTAATAAGGCCTTCTGTGAAGTCTTATTTGTGACTTTAGAATCATTTTCCATGTTGCTAATGTGTTCATAAAATATATTCATGTCATTGTGTAGAGCCAATGAAGGTACCGAATCCTAATCCTCAAGGGAAGACGAGACATCCAAGCCAAGGAAGTCGGGTCTCCTTGAACCACTCTCATCCACCTATTTAGTCACCAAAATACTAGCTTGTCTAGTATCAGAATGAGCATCATTTTTTACTTTCTTATTTTTAAATTTTACAGTCGAATAAGCACTCATCTTTTGCTGACCCTTTCTGTCACTTAATGTAATAGACTGCTCAGTAATAATGTGTATGATATATATATATATTCTAAAATTTATTTAAATATATTATATGTTAATTTTTATTTACATATATTAGAATATAAATATAAATATATATTTTTTATCAGTACACATGCATATGTATATATCAAAATTATTTATATATGTGTACATATCTTTATATCGTTTTAATATAAATTAAATCATATATTATATTTATTGATAATGATGTATTTATATAAAAATAAATTTATATATGATGTATGCACACAATATTATTGACACATAAGTATGTATTTATATATTTCAAATACACGCACAAATATTTACATATATATGTATTTATTTACATATATTAGAGTATACACAAAAATATAGTTTTTTTATTAACACAAACATGTTTATATATAAACATTACATGTATAGGTAAATATATAAAAATTAATTCATTTTTATAAGGTAAATAAAATATTTAATTATTTATTTTAAATAAAATGAATAAGAAATATTTATTTAAATATGGATTATATGTTTAAAAATAAATTTCTATGTAAATATATATTTATACAAGTGATTTATTATTAGTAAATATAAGAAATTATGAATATATTTAATTATAAATAAAACTTCACATTAATGATGATAAAAATTAAAAACCATAATATCAATATAAATGTAATACATTGGATTAAATTTAGTCCCCGTCGAAAAAAAGACAATAAGACCACCTTAAGCCAGACTGAAATTCCATATTATGTTATAAAATTGGTAACCCCCAACTAAAAATATATTTTTAGGCCTTTTTGTCCTTTTTTACCTTGAAAAATGTTATTGGGGTTCCCTTAGGTCCATGAGGCATATAACTCATCATAAGTTTCAATTTGATATGTGGTAGAGCCCAAATGAACACCCGAATCAAAATTTATGGTTGTTCTAAGTTCAAGTTTGATTTCTTAGTTTTCTTAAAACATAATACTTTTTATTCTTATTATTATTACAAAATTTAAATCTAATTTTGTTATACTTCATTTCATAAGCTTTAATTTGGCTGGTTGTGGAGATAAAATGGACTCCCATATCAAAAGTTATGATCAATTGATATTGAAGTCTAATTTTTAACTTATTAGAGATCAATTTTAAGTTTTAAATTATTATTAACTAATAATTATAAATATTCATTAATTAAAACATGAAAATTAATTAATATTATTAACAATAAATCATAAATAATAATTAAATATTTCAATTTTCAATTTTTTTCCTTTAATTTAGCGAATATTTTTTAGAACAATTGTTATATCAATATGTGTTTTAAAAAACCACCCCTATTTACCAATGGTTTTTTAAAACACGCCTCTATTAATACATTAATTATTTAATATATATATATATATATATTTAAAAAATATTTAGTGGTGGTTTTAAAAACCTCATCTAAATCGGTTTTTTTCCTTTAGTTCATGGTGCACACATAACATTTTCAACATGTGGTCAGGCTTAGTCATAACATCATAGTAGTGAAGGATCACTACGAAGGATATCTTAGTGGAATTGGTTCACCCCCAAACCATCTTAATAGTTAAGGTTCACTACCAACACCATCTTAGTATACAAATTCCTTTACTAAATTGGGTTTACTCCCCATTCTAACCATGTCTATCTCATGAGATATAAATATTTACCCAATTAATTATAGGTAGATATTGGTCCCACCCATCACATAATGAAATCATACATATGTGTTCCACAAGATCATAAACATTCATCATATCATAACCCTTAAAATGAAATGGGTATTATAAACATTTCATCATATCTTAACCTATAGAAAAGTGATAGATTTCATAATAATTTAATCATATAATAACCCATTAAAATAAGTAGGTTTCAAAAGCATATAACTCATGTAAGATAAATGGATTTCATAAACATCATCCCATCAAATCATAAGCCATTCAAAGAGAGAATGTGAATGACAACCTTAGCTCATATCCCCAGTAAGGTATGAATAACTCCAAAAGATGTCATATTATATGGAAAATAATTTTTAAGGATTATTTAAAACATTTCTTGAAGAAAATATATTTTCCTCTTTGAAAAACTATTTTTAAAACAAAAAACATTTTGAAAAACTTTATCATTGAAAAAAATCATTCAAAACCTATAAAGGAAGATTTAAAAATCATTTTAAAAATATTTTAAAACATAAAACATTTTCAAAATCCATTTCCTTGAAAATGAAATCAAAACTATTTAAAACATTTTAAAAATATTTTTCAAAAACATTATTTTGAAGGAACACAGATTTCTGACTGAAGAGAGGAATAAAGTAAGATTTTCTAAAAACAAATTTGTAATTTTCTCAGGTAAAAATAAGTGGATAAATGGTACCATTAATTGAATATATCATGAACAACTAGAAGAAAGAAAATTCATGATAATTATTTAGATATGTAACAAAAAATTTCAACAATAGAATAATAATAATAAATAATCTCGATAAACGATGAGATTATGGAAATAAATTCATATAGCTTTGGTAACATTGAATAATAATTCCCATGAAAGAATAAAATTACATAAACCTTAAAATATCTTAAATTAAGGATATCCATGATACAAAATATCAAATGGGTAGTATATACTCATTGTAAAATAGAATAGGTGCATAACATAACAGTGTCACAAAGTAGGAAAATTGAGACAAAATCCCCTTACTCCTTTGGTTACTTTGAAAATGTAACCCCATAAAAGATAGACCCTAGAATGGATGTTTAAATAAAAAAATTAATTAGAATAACTATAAAGTGCATTCATGGTCATTATATACACCATATAGATTAAATAGGTGGTAAATATAGCATGTGTCTCACAAAAGTTAAAAGTTAGATAGAAATCCATTACAACTTGAGTTAATTTTAAATCATGAGATACATGAAAGAGTAACATAAATTGAAACTTTTAATATTATGAAATAAATTAAATTCATGATATATAATTTAATTGGGTAGTATATAAACCACATAAAATAAATGACTGGTGAATATGGAATAAGTTTCATAGAAATAAAAGTGAGACTAGAAATCCCCTTACTATAAATCTGGACTCTCATATTATATGTTCAAAAATATGGTATAATAAATATAAGTTTATGATAAATCTATCACAGAATAATATTCATATATATGTTACCATATATTATTTACTTTTGACTTCATATTACCCATTTATTAACAATTCCATGTTAAAGTAATGTTTTAGGTAATAAATGCTTTGTTTTCTATACATGTTTTGAATATTTATTTTTGGTCCTATTACATTGATCATGATTTCCTAATATATAGAATGTAAATAAAGATATAATTATTATATATATTTATTATATATTTATTTATGGTAATCTATAAAAGATAGAAATATGAAATTAAATACACCATTCATGGAGATGGTAGGCTGTATGTATGCATGAACGTTGCTTCCATTTTTTTATCATATTGAAAGAAAGAAATTAAATGATATATACATATATAAATTTTATCATTACAATATAATTATTTTACTTTATATATATCATATAAATATATTTAAATCATACTTAATATATTTTATGTAAAGAGTGAATGAATCACATCACTTTACAAGGTGGTAGTTCGTCATACACACGAACGACGTTATCGTATTCCCATAAAATGGAAAGAGTGGAGTTATGTATTATATAATAATTAAATATGAATAAATATATTATAAATATAATATATATAATATATAATCGATAAATATTTTATTATTCTCATCCTTTAAAAGTTTAATGCAATAACGAACAACAACGGTTCGTGAGGAAATAGTTCATCGTATACACAAATGATGATTGTGTATCCCATTTGATGGAAGTGTGTGAAGTTTTATATCATAAAATTATCATAAAAACATCTATTTATATTTATTATATTGATTTTATAATATAATCTTGATTTAAAAATAATTTTAGGGGGTGGATAAGGAAATAAAACAAAAATGCATGTTGATGAATGTTACCTCCTCTTCAGGTATCTCTTTTTGGCTTGCACCAAAGGACTTCCTTAGTTGGATTTCTGAGCAAATTTTGGCATCTAGAATTAATGGAGGGATTTTTTGAGTTTATTTTTCTATGTTTTTGATCATATTAAATTATTTATAGGTGTGAATAGAGGTGGATAGGTGGTGGCCTTTTATAAGGGAGGTGAGTGGAAAACTTATGAATACCAAAAAGGTAAGCACTATTGGGATATCTTACTTACATCATGTGCCTAAAATAATAAAAAATTGTCTATAAAAAATTTTATATGGTAAAAAATGGTCATAAAATGGGTTTTCTACATGTTTTTAGGTCATTTCGCTGCTTATGTTAGAGTTTAGTCCCTTGGTAAACTCGTTTTTTTATTAATCATTGTATTTAATTTTAACTATTATTACTAGTAATTTTGAAAAAAAAATAAATTTTACCTTACTATACATTATAAATTATTCTTATTACAAATATGGAATCTATTTTTTCAAATCCCAATAATATAAGTAGCATAAATTAGTTTTAAATCAATCTCATAGATACGACAAAACAATGGGTATTTTAAGTGAAAATGTTCAAAAGATCGAAATGATTTTACATCAAATTTCAATATGAAATTTATTTCAATGACCTAAATTATATTTACTGATGAATAATATAAGTAATTACACTTTAAAACCAAATTAAAATTTAATTTAATTATATAAATAAATTATATGAAAAATTAGTTTTCAATTAAAATTCTGTATTTTTCACTATTCATCAAAAAATTAAACTTCTTATAAAAATACCAAATATTCACCCTAAGATGATTTTGAAATTCCAATTTCAAAATTATAGTTTATTTTGTCAAATAAAATTTAATAAAGTTTAAAATTTTAGTTTTAAAACAAGTTCTCAATTAAAAGGTGGTAAAACTTCCTTTTTGAAAAATGCATCTTTGTATGCCTAAAATTTAATTTATTATTATATATTGTCTATAAAACACATAATATGAGTGTTAAATAGTTTTAATATTTAATAATTTTTTTAATTAAAATAATTCATCAAAATTATTTTTTAATTTATTAAGATAAAATGTATTTGTGTATAGATAACTAGTTTTTCAAAAAAGGATTTTATTTATTTTCAAATAGTTCTTACATTAATTTATAATTAATTGGATGCCAAATAATTAATTTTATAAACATACATAAACCATGTTTTCAAAATTTAGTTAATATTTTTCATACCTTTAATTCTAATGGATATGTGATAACTATAACAATATGTTAATAATAATATTAGTAGTATTTTCTTGTTTGGTAAAACTATGTCTTGCATATAACGTAAGCTATCGAAGAAAGTCATTATTGCATGTAACACAAGCTAACTCAGTGTTTCATATGATGCAAGCTAAACTCAATTTTTATGTAACTCAAGATTAGCTTATTGTTGCATGTAATTCAATCTAAACATGGTGTTGTGTATAAAGAAAGATTCACTTTGTGTAGCTTGGAATGAAATCCATCAATGAATTTTAACTTATTTTGAAAAAAAATTAAATCATAAAAAGTCAGGCTGTAATATTCAACTTTATATTTTGAAATGTATTTATGTTTTATCTCACGTGAACTTCATTTTTCATTTCTCCTTTTTTCAAAAGTAAGTTTTATTAATCCCCTTTACAATTTTGGTTTTCAAAAAAGGTATTTTAAAATATTAAAATGGTTTTCTATCCTTTTAGAATTAAATGTTTTATCTTCCACTCCTCATTAATTTATGATAGCCTTTATGAATTTTCAAATCCCTATTAGTGAATATTATCTTTAAAATAAAGATTTTACAAAAAAATTACTTTACCTTTTTGAAACCTTTGTTTCATTTTCAAGGATCCATTATTAGATATTTTTTAATAAAAATAAAAAAAACACTTCACCTTTTTTAAACATTAATTTATTTTTCAAGTATCCATCATTAAAGATTATTTTTAAAAACTAAAAGTCTTCAAGATGTATTTTTTCCCTCCTTAAAATTTTTATGTATTTTTGAAGGATACTCTATTTAATTTTCTTTTTAAAACTATTTATTTTTCAATAGTTTTTAATTCAAATTTTTTGATAATGAATTTTTCAAAGTGACAATAATTTCAACATTTATGATAAAGATAAAATCAATTTCTAAAAAATATTTTATGAAATGAATTCTATTTTTAAAATTATCTATAAATGATTTATTTACATGTAAATTATTTTTTTTGAATATATCTATAAATGTTCGTATTAATTAATCTTTTAGGGGTGATTGAATTTTTGGTGTCAATCATTAACATTCTTGTGGTAATTTTTTAGGATACCTTTTGTAAATTTTATAAAACCCATATTTATTTTCCATGGGTTATTTATGATTTGATGAATAATTATTTTCAATCATCACATATGTATGGATGATTAATTGTTGGGGTATTATATCTTCCTCTAATTCATTTGTTAAGGAGTTATATCTCATGAAATAATTATGGGAATCAAGTATTGATGCTCACTCCACTATGGGAATCAAGAAGTGATTCCTGCTCCACTTTGTCATGGGAATCAAGAAGTGATGACAACTCCACTATGTTATGGGAATCAGGAAGTGATGTATGATCCACTATGTTATAATAATCAGGTAGTGATTCATTATCTACTATGTTTATAGGAATCAGGTATTGATGTATGATCCATTATGGGAATTAGTTAATGATGCATTATCCCCCGTGTAATGGTAAATTTGTAGTGATTTCTTCTCTACTAGTTTATGATTTTTATGTCTCTATTAGTGTCATAGTTTAATATTATGATACACTTATAGGACATTCCATATCTTTATGCCTATGATTATACTCCATGAATCACATTTACTATTTCATTTTTTCTACTCTTATGTCAAGGTATATGTTTTATCTTTTTATATTACATGTCTAACTATCATGGCGTATAGAAAAATGGTATTTTTTCATGTTATTTATAATAATATAATTCTTGTATGATCATGTTTTCTCATATTATTCTTATTTAACCCTTTATTAAATTCTGATAAGGGTCCCCTTAATGAGAGTTTGAGATAACATATTTTTTATATTTTATATCCTTAAGTTGTGAAGATAAGTATAACTTGTGGGAAGTATATAATGAATTCTAAAAGAGTTAGATTATATAGAAATGTTCACAAGTGTTTTAAAATAATATGATTATGTATAAAATCCATAAATACACAAAATAAAAAATGTATATGAGTTATGGGATGTTATTATGATATATAATAATAATGTAAAATTAGGTAATGTTTAGTTTGGATCATCTCACTTGGTATTAAAGTTAATTTGTAAGCATCTGGGTTCTTGGAACTAGACCAAGGAGTGTGGGTCCGAGGAACTTTTAAAACCTCTCTTTTTTCCCACTTTATACCTTTATGGAATTGTTATCTAGATCAAGGTATTATCTCCAACTTAAGGATTTTCACCTTCTCTATTCTCCCTTCATAATCAATTAACTTCTTTCTCTTACCCTTATCTTCCCTTAGGGTTCATATAGAAGTGGGGTTTTCCATTTCAAGTAAAAAATCAAAATAATCATGGGGAGTTTACTATTAGAAGAGTGATAACCTCATTCTTAATACCACTATACCATTATATAGTGAAGGAATCAACTTCCCATTCCTTACACATAGGTGATTATATTATTTCTCATTTATTTTATAAATCCATGGCTTCTTTAGCTTTATAAATATATTTTCTATAAGTAAAATTATTTATGTATTATATATGATGAGTTTATTAAACAAATTATATAATTTTTCTATCAAATTTTTGTTTTTGGTAACGATTTTTTACTGATTTGGTATATAATTTTATTTTCACCTAGTTACGTAAACATAAGATGTTCAATAAATGGTCAATAAGACCTATTTATTTCAAAATTTAATGTATATAAAGGTTTCAACATTGATTTATTTATAAGTTATAAAAGTATAGTTTTGATTTTAAATTTTTGGATTAAAAATATAATTTATTTCTATTTTAACTGTAAATTATATTGAAAATTTTACTTCACACCAAGTGTTGAAGGAATTTTAAATTATGGTTTTGACAGAATATTATGGTTGTTTTTTCCATGGAATTATTTGATAGTAATTATGAAAAATTTAAATGTTTTTTATAATTATTTATAAGGATTTAGTAGTGAATTGAATATTCAATGAATTCTATTATATGAAATGTTTCTTTATGTGGTCAACCCTCTTTGATATAAAGTATATTGGTATGAGTTTCATTTTTTATGGAAATTGAATAAATGTGAAAGGAAATTTTTTTACATGAATTTGAGTTACTTAAATCCTTTTAAAATATAGAAAACCTTACAAAACACCTAGGTTACTTAGATGAAAAATATAGGACAAGTTCCAATGTTTTGTGAAGTTAGTACCATAGGGAAATGGTTCTTTATTAGAAACCTAACTATAGGTACATGTTAATCCCTTAGAAATTTAATCATGGGGATATGAAAATCCATTATAATTATAACCATAGAGACATGGTTCTTACATAGAAATGTAATCATTTGCATATGGATATCCCTTAAAATCTATTCATGGGGACATTACACTCCCATGGAAAAATAATATTTAGGAAATGGAGTTACAAATATATTCCTATATTACCTTCCCTTGATTCCATTAGTTTTTCCCATGACATTTGTTTATATTTTCATTGTAAATTTCATCTCACTTATATTTTTTTCATATACTAGTACATATTCCTTTACTTTTATTATTTCTATTACATGTTTTTTGTTACATTTTATAGAGTGTTTTAATTTTCAAAATCAGGTTACTTAAATTCATAAAATACAAAAATAATAGTAATTTTATAGTTTTACTTTAAACTAGAATGAATGGATTTTCATATAATGGGAATGGATAGAATATTTTGTGGAATCATATAAGTGATCAACTCACACCCTACATACCCACCTAGGTGTGAATGTATCCTGGTACTTCTCTTGATGTATTTTATAGTAATAATAATTTATCTTGTTTCTAAGTGCACAATTATCTTAGTTTTGGAGATACATAGGAGGTTTCATGTATGATTATGGAAGAATTTCATGACTCAAGATCAATGAGGTCTTAGTGAAGATAATATCCAAATCAATCTGATTAGTTTTTTTATCTCCTTGAAAAATTGATTCTCAAATTCTTATTTATATTCTCTAAAACATAAAGGAATATAATATAATACACATAAAATAGACATATCTACATCAATTGAAGTCATTAGTAGAGGTAACAAAGTATAAGAAACTCTATTAATGAGTCTTGTTAATTTAATTCATAACATATTTATGAATTAGGATTTAAACATTCATATATATATATTCCAAGAATTATTTAAAGCTGTTTTACCATAACATAAGATGGTATTTTGTTTCTAAACATGAAATAAATACACTTGTATTTAAACTCTACACATAATTAGTGTTATTATTATGATTAACACATAATAATAATTTATAAACCTTATTATTATTAAACTTAGAAATATAAAATGCTAATCATCCATAATTAATGTGGAAACACATATTTAATAATTTAAAAATTCACATCACCACTTTTAATCTTTTATAATATATATGGTTCTTATATATAGATACAAATGTATAAATCATAAACTACACTTAATACCAAACTTGTATAATTAGAAAGATTACATTTTATGATGATTATTCTCAAAATTTCCCCTTTGTTCTTCACTATATTGAAGTTACTAATCAAGTGAACTTTCTTTACATATAAAAAATAAATAGATTCTTTCATGTTTAACTCCCTATAAATATTTTTTCTCTTAAAAGAATATTTCATAAATCCCTTTCTCATTGACTCTTTCATAGGTCTCTTAGATTTTACCTTATTTTTATTAACCCTGAATGCTAAAGAATTAATTTTTTAGGTCTTTATCACCTTGGAGAATCATTATAAAAATATCCAAAATTTATATACCTATGTTTTCTATTTTAAAATAAATAATAAAAATATTGAATAATTGAGGTATATAAGAGATAATGATATTTTTGGAAAAATACTTTTCCAGCTTAAATCCCAAATACTCTAAACTCTCAAACTGCCCAGTTATCTTGAGTGGATGAACTCTGGTAGGTACTCAAACTACTAAATTTAATGTTAAGAGTGATTTGTAGATTTTTCCTCTTTCTCATGTGGTTATCTTCTGGAAAAGATATTAGACATTAGACATTATATATTATACATCTTTGTCCTCCTAATGTTTTTTAATCTCACTTTACATATATTATTGCATAATTCCTTGTACATATAATTCATCATCCACATGTATCCAGTATACATATTTATAATCTTGAATGGAATATTAAAAAAACTTGGTAGGTATTGAGGATTACAACACATAATATTTCATTTCCAATTATAGTATGATGCACATGATCTGATACCACTCCAAAAAAATTTAATAGATAAATAATTTCTCTTTATCTAAAATATATCACATAAATGGTAATTTCAAGCTATTGGTTTACATTTTATTCAACATATATATATACAACATATTTTATTACATTATTTTGATTTCCAACGTTAAAATTTTATATTCTTGAATCATTTATGTCTCTTACTATTTTATTGAATCTCAATATCCTTCAATATTGTATTTGAAATATCTAGATACTATGATATTTTTGGGGCAATGATACATTTTTTCATTCTTGTAAATGATGATATGACCATGACACAACTAAAAGGTATTTATGTAGGCTTTACTCTTGTCAACTACATTAACTCACATCTCTTTTATCTTTTTAGTGGACTCCATTATCCTGAAATCTTATTATCATATTTACTTAGCACATTCCTTAAAATTAAACCATGAAAAATATGTCCACTTCTCATAATTCGAATTTTGTTAAGTGGCCCATCAGTACCATTAAAGATCCCTGATAGTTATAAATGATCTAGAATATTTCTAGACAAAAACATTGAACTATGGTTGTATTCTTAATTGGGTAACACAATGAATTTAACTAACTAATATTTTTTTTATTTTGAGAGAGTTTATTATATTAGTGAATTAAATATATCTTTACCAGTATACTGGATAATTATTTTATGTTATCACCTTACATAAATAATTAACCACAGTCAAAAAATATTTCATTATGAGAATTTTCTAATTTTATTTAAGCATTCTTGTTAATTATAATTATTATGAGGTCACATTTTCATAAAAAATTAACCATGAAAAGTTAAAAAGATATGAATGATCATAATATTTATTTTAATCATTAGTTTATCAAGTGATAATTAACCAACATAGACCATAGGGAACATAACTCCGTGAATATAGATATACTTTAGTTACAACATCCTCTATTCACCTATGTTTCTAAATTATTTGAGTTTATCATCAGATCATTCCTTGAACAACATTATCTGTTAGTATACATCCTTAAAATCATATACTCACACATAGGTGAGGGGAACTCAATAAGATATAATTACATTCAATAGTAAAATGTGCACACACATACTCTTGTATAATTTAAATGAGGTAGAATGAGATGAAGATCTTCTTAATCAATTTAATTATAATTTTTACAAATTTAAAACTTGAAATAATTAAACTAAATTAAGTAAATAAATCAAAAAATTAATGGTTTGGTTCCGCTCATGATCATTCACAATGGAATAAATTTTTATAATGACCAAAAATTAAAATTTATCCTTATGGACATTAAGTAGTTGTAAATTAATTTATATTAATAAATTAATTTCAATTATTTTTTAGTTCTAATTAGGTCCCTAGAGTCCTCTTTAAGAAAACCTAAAATTTATTTTATTATTTTTGGATTTTTTTAATTATTTTTGATAATTAATATAATTATATTGATTTCTATATATATTGTATATATTATATTATATATATTAAGGGGTAAAATGGAATGGTTCATATTGCAGTGCAAATTTTTTCTTTCCTTTTTTAGTTTTTTTGACAAAAAAATACAACCCATTTGAGACTTTAACTATAATTAATAAGGGTTCCCCCCCCACCCCCAATGTAACTTTTAATTTTTTTCTAATATAAATATATATAACTAATACACACACACACATATTTATATAAATATATATAACTTCATTAAAATTAAATTTAAAAAATTAAAACAACATTAAGATCTGATTAAACACCCATATTTATATTATATTGTCTGTTTTATTTGTTTTATTTATTTTATTTATCTCATTTATTTAGTTTATTTAATTTAAAATTCATAAAATAAGTAAATAAATATAATTAATGCATTCTTGTGAATTGAATTTCATTTTATTTGGCATGTTCTTGACCTAACAAACTCGGATTCACACACAGAACCAGCCATTAGAACTAGAACTATACCCTTGAGTTGAATCTTAATAATTCAAATTTCAATAATTGTTATAAATTAGAGTGATTATTATTTTACCACTTTAAGGATCTGATCATAGTAAAATAAATTGAGTGGGATGCAAATTTAAATATTTATTAGCTAAATTTGAAAAATAATCTTGAATCCATATTAAGATCATAAAATTTAATTTATAATAAATTATTTAAATAATATAAATAATTAGATATTTTATTTTTTGATTTTATGTCTACTCTTTGTTTGAGTGATTTAATCAATCACTGATCATCTTCACATTGTTGTTGTTTCAAAATCCATATGAAAATTTCTCTATTGATATTCACACATGCTCTATGAAACATTGATAATTTTTCTTGATATATCATGTGGTAGCACTGGGGAATATAGTGTTTCATGTCATTCAATATTGAGTGTATAAAGAAATCTATTACTTAGTATCTCTTGAAAATTCAGTGAAGATGAAGGATTCATTCAAAGTCTTGAGAAGACAATTAGGTGAAAAATGATTTGTATGATAAAAAAAATGAAATAATTGAGTTTTTTTAATTAGGTCAAGAATTATAATAATTGAATTTAATTCCTTTATTATAATTTGACTCTAATAAAATCCCATATCCTATATCTCTTAAAATAAAAAAACTACTATTATTGTTGGCGACATGTATTATTTTAATATCATTTTGTGTATTTATTTGTATAATATTTAATATTTTTATTGAATCATTAACTCAATCAAAATCCACCCATAAATTTACCAAACATTGAATATTAAAATTATATTTTTTCAATAAAATACATATTATATTCACATAACATTTTAATAAATAATTATTTTATTCACTTAACATAGAAATAAGTAATTAAATATTATATTCACTTCTCTCATAAATAAATATTATACTTATTTATATTTTGAATAAATTCTATAAAATATTCAAATCATGTATTCCTTTCTTGAATAACATAGTAATTTATTTTATGATAAATATAAGTTGAATAAATTTAATTCAAGGAAATGGTAATGAATTTATTTTGAGGCATAGATTCAAATTTAATCTAATATTCTTCTAGATGCACGTAGTGTATGACCTTATATGCTATTTTCTTAATGGAAATAGGTCCAAAACATAGACTAAGAGTGGTATCCACAAACACATCATGACCCACATGGAAAAAATATGACTTCTCACAAAGATAATCACCTATAAATCCTACTGTGTAGTATAATAATTTTATCAACCAATATCTCATTAAAAAGGATGAATACATGTCATCATCCTTTCTTCTTAATTTATATTTCTTTGAATTTCTAAGATTAAAATGTATATAAGATACGGTGGCTAAGTATTTAAATCAGAAAATTACATCTTAGTCAAAGGGCTATATATTTATACTTGTATAACTTAAAAGGGGAAAATTATATCATGACTATTAAATTAATTTAAAACCAGTCATGATACTCCCGACACAAGATACTTCACTATGAGTAAATACATCAAGTTTTTAACATGCATCAAATTACATGAATTATGATACACATTAATAATGATATCATGTCAAATGACCAATATACATTCTCATAATTACATATTAATAATTTGATGTTTCTATTTGTGATATCTTCCTCATGACCATCCTTATTAGTGATCCCAAAGTGAGAACTTAATGAGGAAAAGTCTTATTGTTTATGATCCTCTATGAAGTTGATCGTCAAAAATCCTTTCTTACTTATCGAATTGGTGTATCTAGACCATAAAAAAATATTTAATAATATTTTTACAGAATCTCAATGTTCTCATTATAATAGAGAACTGTTATAAATTATTATTGCATAAAATACTCAAGGGATATTATCAAAAAAAGTGTGTATAATTAAATTCAATATGTGATAAGAATATGACATGTATATATAAATAAACCAATAATTGAAAGAATATAATCAGTTGGTACTAAGCCACTGATATTTCTTGGATCTATTTTATATTTCATATCTTATTCACAGTTAGTATTCCCAGTAAATAATATATTCTAGAATTATATGTTTTTTACATATTAAATAATTATATGTTATCATTTTTATGATTTTAATATAAATAATAAATATCTAGAATCTCACCATAATATTTTGGCAACACAATGAAGATATTTTTTTGGTTTTTAAGAAATTTTGATGGGTAAGTATTGGATGATTGATTGGGCTGGCCTATACTTGTTTGTTTATTATATATATATCAAGCTAGGATTTTCACATGTGGGTCACACCATTTGAGTGAGGCTTAGGGGTATTCATTTTATTGGATCCATTTTTTTAGTTATTCCAACCATTTAGAGATCACACTCAAGAACTATAATGACTATGACCTAAATACCAAGTCTGTACAAAAATCATATCATCACACCACCTCAAGAAAACCTCCCAATTTTCAATGGTTGGAATAATTTTTTGGGGTTTTACTAAATACAAGTGGGAGGAATTTCCCCACATTTGAATAAAAGAGAAACAAAATTCATGTCCTATAAATAAATTTTTAATGAACATAGAGTATTACATACTTACAAACCAAAACACCATCGTCTCTTATCCATGTACCCAAAAATTTAACCGTATGAATACAATATAATGAAAATTATTTATGATGAAAGAACAAGAGTCAAAATAACTCAAAATTTCTTCAAAATGAAACATGATATGTAAATTATGCTAAAATACACTATACATAAATATAAAAACCAAACATGGATTTAAGGGTAAAAATAAAAGATTTCATATATGTAATACCTCAAGAAAACCATTGAAGATAGATCCAACACATCAACTATGCATGTTTCTAAAAAACTCTAATGTACCCCACCTAGATCCCAGACTCCAAGATAATCAAATACTATGCCACCTGATACCAACCATGTTATCATATTCTCTCTACATACAAGGTTATATAGGAGAATAACATTAATAGATTTATATTCACCAATGTGTCCATACAAGATATGAGCATATATATTCTCAGTAGGGAACAACTAATGTTCCTCAACATACTAATGAATAAATAGGTGTATAAAAAAATTTCTAATCATTTACTTACATATAAAATAAAATAATTTCATAAAACAACACTCATAGAATGGAAATAATAGTAAATAGTCATTTAACATATAAAGTAGAAGGAATATAAAATAACTCTATATAACATGATGATTCATACCTAAACTTACCTACTTTAGGATATCCCAATGTTATTTTTAGAATAGGGGTAGGGAAATCTTTCATCCCATCCCATCTAGACTTGGGGTAGGGAAATATTTAAATCCATCCCATGTAGGTACACTTCCAAATTCAAGGCATCATCCCATACTTTATGAAATGTGGAGGGGTATACTATTTTAGGGCCTTCATCCACCCCCTAGAATCAGGGACTAAGTATACTCATCTGGGGCTCAAAAACTAACCCCATCAGTGGTTCCTATTTGTTAAAGATCAAAAAACTTTGTTAACATTTTATATGGAAAAAATGGTTACATTCATGTACCTCACCTCACTAGAATACTTGTCAATAATCCAAAAAACATTCATACACAAGTAAAAAAACTTCTATAATAATCATCAGGTATATTACACTAAAATAAAAATACATCATCTAAAATAAATATTTAATATTGTAATAAAAAAAATTAAAATACAAAAATGGTTAATATGATTCTTATATAAACATATGTAGATCAAATAAAATTAAAATTCATGTATAATAACATGATACTGAACATGTATCAAGTTTTTGGAATAACATGTTCCATAAGAATCCAAGTGTTAAAACATGAGAAGTCTTGATCTTCTATAAATAGTGTATCAAGGTTAACTTTAAGTAAAGGAATAATAAAATCCAATCCTTTCATAGAAAATATCTTGAATTTCACTTCATAGTACACAAAGTAAAATATTTTTAATAACCAATATTTACCTATTAAAACCTCATGTGATAATAGAGTTAGTCTTGAGTGTTTAGTTCTATGGTTATAAAACACAAGGTAAGATTCAATTTAAATGAAGATTATATTAAAAAAAAACTAAATTGATGAAAAAATTCCCTTAAGAAATTATTCACTAAAATTTAAGGAAAATTATTACACTAAATTTATATTATAATACAATTATTATAATCTAAAATTAAATTTAAAACTTACTTGAAACCCATACTGGTCTAGAGTAGTATAAATCATATTTCCTATGGGATAAATAGTTTTTTAAAATGAAGTTATAATTTTAACTACCAAGAACACAAAAACCCTATTTAAAGTATAATGAAAAATATTTAGAGTTTAATACATTAAATTTTATTTAGAGAAAATTGTAGTAATAAAGGAAAATCACCCGTAAGATCTATCCTCTCTTCTCAACTAGTTAACCCTATTATCACATCACCACCAATAAAATTATTAACCAGAGTCAATTTTTGATCATTTAATAATAATTCAATCATGTTTTAGTGGTATAGGATGACCCCCCTTAGTGATGCATGGAAATGAACAAATCAAAGGTGTTATTCATACCCTAAGGTAACTCTAATTGAATATCCAATCTTAGCGTGTTATCATATTTTGGAAAACAACCCCAGAAAACAAGAATACATAGAATAAACAAGCATATAAGAAGGTACCATATGATTACCAAGTCAATAATAGGAAATAATACATTTTAATTTTTCAATTAACATGAAAAAATATAATAAGACATAAAACAAATAATAAAGCATCTAGTTTATAATATAATAAATTTTCTTTATTTCACGTTGACCCAAAAACAAATAATAAGAATAACTTTCACAAATCATAAATCCATAATTTTTAGTAATAAATAAGAACTAATACTTATAGTAATAATATTTTCCTATACTTATTTGAAAAGTCTTGAACTAGTTATGTCAAAATATCCTTATAAAACCATTCATTTAAAACGTTGAAAATAATTGATTACTCTTAATTCTTAATTTATAAAAAACAAAAGAATTAATATTATTGGAATAACATGAAAATTAACTTTAAGTGTTGATTACCCCTACCTAATTCATTGGATATCTTTATCACTCTGCAAAAATCCTTGACAGGCCCTTAAAAATCATCAAAATAAAATTACATCACTTTATAAAAGAGTTTCAAATGAATCCATGACCTATAATTAAAAATAATAAAAAAAATCTTGCTAAAATGTATAAATATATTCATAATAATCATATGAATTATTAATTTATACAAATACCCAGTTAAAACAATCTCAATAAGACCTAATTCAAATCCCTAAATATAATAAACCTTAAATAAATAATTATGAAATCAAACTTTATCAAAATAGAAATAAATAGGTTATAAATTACCCATTTAGAAAATATCAAACTCAAAGGATAAATATCCCATGAATTTTATTTGATTTCATTATAAATTTGGTAAAATCCAAAATAAATAAACTTAGACACACTAAGGAAAAGTGTATAAAAAATTGAAATATAGTGAAGGAAGAAAGAAGATGAAGAGGAAAGTGGTTAACATGGATTTGGTGAAGGAAAAATCCTTGAATCAACCATGAAGAAAGAAGAAGAAAGTAATAGAGAAGAATACATTGAAATTTCATGGTAGAAGCTCCCAAACTTCTAGAGTGAAGTGAATTCAAATAAGAGGGGATAGGGGTTAAAGGGTTTTGAGGTACCCAATTGGAACCAACTGGGTACCCAGTGTCACCGAAAACCAGTGGATACAAGTGAAAACCATTTTGACCTACCAAAACCTCTAATTCACCTTCCAAAACATTATCCTCACCTAAATATACTTTTAATTCAATCCACAATTTCCAAAATTCAATAAAAATTCCCAAAATTTAAAATGACCAACCATTTGGAACCAAAAATTCCAAAATCATACTCTTACAGTCCCAAGAATAAAAAAAATTTGCTACTAATTTTACCACTAAAAAAATCATATGTCATAAACTCCCCACTATATGAATCCTCGTCCCCATGAAGTTTTATGAGACACTGAACCAAATATTCAATACCTCAAAAAACATTAATCTTCCACAACTCTTTAATGATTACCACAAGACATCTACCAAAGTAATGGTCACTACCATGTTATACAATTCTAAAATTTGAATCAAACCATATGATGCCACTAAATTTCAACCCAAACCCTAAAAATCCATAATATTACCCTATGTATAATACTTATAAATCACCACATACTCATATTTATCTCAAACCATTTATCATTAATTTCATATTTATAATTCCTAAAAATGAACCAAAATGTAATATCACTAAATAAAATCCTCATTCTCAAAATCCAATATGTCTTGAAATAACTAATTATTAATCAACCAAAATATCTCATCTTGAAGAACCACCTTACATATAGTGCATGATTCCCCTAAATAGAATAGTTCTCAAATACCAATGGATCCTAATACCTGGGAGACAATTTACTATAACCTTCATCCTAAAATACCACCATCAAACCACCCTCACTCTCATGGTATTCCCAATCATAAGAGTGATTTGGGGTCTCTTATTTATATGTTACCACTAAATTTCCATTTTTCAAGACTATTTCATGCTAAAATTGTTTTATTGAAATTTAAATCCCCTTTATTAAGTTAATTATTCAGTTTCTTTTTTTCAACATTATATTTTACAAAAAACATCTTACCATAATAGTTTTTCAAAAAAAATCTCCAATTTATTTTTGAAAATTGAGACTAATTTATTATTTCAAATTTCATAAACAAGATATGAAGCATCTCATTAATAAAAATGAATTTGGTGAGATTTTGTTTTCCAAATATCACTTTATAAAAGAGTCCCTTTTATATAAAAAATGTAACTTTTAAAACAATCCCCATTGAAAACATAGGGTTTTAAAACCATTTCCGTTCTTTTCAATCCTTAAGGTGAAAGTTATTTATTAATTTTAAAAATATTATAACCCCCTTACAAAACAACTCATATAAAAGGAAAACATGGCTTAAATTAAATAACTAACATGTTAGAGACAAATGGTCATAAAACTATCCTATCAAAACATTACCGATGAGGAATATATATCATTCTTGGGTATATAAATAATAACAATTTACACTATGAAAATAAAGAATATATCTAAATATGGCTTACTTAGAAATAAAATTTTAAACCCAAATATATGGAATGCTCAAGAATAAACAATAATCCGGAGATAGGATACATGATTATGTATTTAATCAATATATAAAGTTTACATATATTTCTAATAGAAATCAGGTATCATGTTTAAGTAAAAAAAGAATATGTAGTAAATAATAAATGAAAAAAATAATAAATTTTAAGCTAAATAGAGAACAAAAATAAAAATATTTTACATGCTCAATATCAAACAACTATATGGGTGAATTAAATTAATAAGATAGCACCTAATCAAGTAGACAAGAAAAAATTTATTACTTTATTTTCTAATATTTAATTAATTAACTCCATTAACATGAATTATTTATAATATATATTAGATGTAAATGACCTAAAGGGCCACTAGACTATATGATACATGATTCTATAAAGTCTCTAGATCATAGTAAAACCTTAGATACTTCTTGAGTTTCAACAGATCATACTCAATATATCCAAAGGAGGACCTCACTCTAACTTTTGGCTCCTACTCACTTCCCAAACATTCTATGGAAAATTTATCTTCCACCTTAAATTGGATGATCTTTCCTATTAATGGGTAACATTGCAACTCCCAATAGTATTATCTTCTACCTAAGAAAAATAAAATTCCCAATGTCCCAACATCACCATGATACCATTTTATAATTTAAATGAATTAAATACCCAATCCATACTCAAATAACATCATTACATCACCTTAAGAACACATCCTAGTCATTGAAGGCTAGTTTAAACATTGTGTGTTTAACAAAATACAAGTGGGAGGTGGTTTCCACGCTTTGAATATAAGAAAAACTAAACACATCCTTTCAAAAATTTAATATGAACCTAAGGGTCAAAAAATCATATGAACTAAAATTACCCTTTTTACTAATGGCATACCTTTAAATAAGACATAAATAATGAAATAAAATTCAACTAATATATGATTAAAACACAGCTATTAAATGAGTAAAAAGTTATTATGAAATAAATAAGATACACAAAATAGATCAAGTCACACTGTAGACAAATAGAACAAACCAAACATGGAAATAAGTGTAAAAATTGTAGATTTCATTAGTGTAAAAGAATGAGAGAACCACTGAGGAAATCCCAAACACATCCACTTTACAATCCCCTTGGAAACTTCAAAGGGCTCCACTCAATCCATGGACTCCAAGAGGATAAACATGAAAAGCCCACTTTGCGTATGAGATATATTTGTTGTCAATGGTTGCTATTGGTTGTTAACGGTGGTCAATGAAATATTAATATTTCATTAATTTCAATATGTTGAAGAAATTAGAGATACAGAATTTGTTAACGTATCTATGATATACAAGCTAGATAAACAAAGTGAATGTGGCTTGGATGAATGGATGGAGATGGTTGTACTCATGTTTTATAATCTTAAAGAAGTTATCTTAAAGAATTTTAGTGTAAAAATAAAATTATTGTTTCACTATTCATAATGTCTCTAACAGATGTCACTAAGTAATTTAACATGAAAAATTTCCTATTATATGAATATTGAAGATGATCCATTCAATGGTTTTTCTTGATTAGATAATGCTTAAAGAAGTTGATTGAGTATTATTGAATAAGTTCATTTATTATTTCATTATTATATGAGGTCCATGTAATATGTTAAGAATTTAAAAAAATATAATGAATAAAATTGGGTTAACCATTACATGCCACAAGGGATAGCCCATCAACCGCATTTGTGGGACCCCCGGGTAAACCACATGGGAGAGACAACCTAAGGAGACTTCATGATAGTAGAGTGTAGGTGGATGCATAGTACCCACAGTGCATATGTAGGGAATATAGAAGGATGCCCAAGTGGACTATGCAAAGGTTTGTTGTGAACCGTGTAGAGTGTGGGCGAAGGTGTGTTTAGGTTCTAACCTCGGTGTCCTAGCTCAAACCGATGTTGGAACGACATCACATATTAAGATCCCTATATAAAAGTTTCTAACTGATGTGGAATGAAGAATGGATCAGTTATCGTTGCACCACTATTATTATATAAACATATCCAAGGTCATCAGATCAGACAAATCTAAACTATCTGATGGATCCTGTGTATCACATATTTGAATTGTTGTTATATCCAACCTTCTAACTCACGAGAGTGCATCTATTCACTAGAGTTACTACGTGTTGTGACTTTAATTATTGAACCATGATTGAATGTATGATATATTGGGATTACCTAACATTGGATCATTGCGCATGCTTCTATGATGTACATATATATTTTTTAGGAAGACATATGTTCTTCAGATGAATAACTGAAGTTTTTGATGGTCATTCGAATATCCATAGCAATGGATGAATCCAACCTTATAAAAAGAGGGGATTATGATTCACTTTAGTCCTCCTCACATAAGAAGAGATGCCACTTTTTTTTTCATGTAACCCACCCTCGTAGAATAAAAAATGTCAATATCTTCAGGTGATTAAAGATATCATTATCTCCAATATTTAACATTGCATTATTTTTAGGGATTTTAATTCATTGAATGAACAAATAGCGGTGGTCAAACCTCTCTATAAATACTAGAATACTAATTATGAAAATGCGGATACAACTTTTACTTTCATCGAGAGCTCTCTAAAAACATGTTATCTTCATAGTTCTATTATGCATCAAAGTGGTGTTCCACAAGCCTCTCGATTTCCTGAAAAAGGGGAGAAACACACACTAATTTATATGAAGAAGAGGATCTATAGAAACTGTATTTGGTTTAACACACACTCGTAATTTCTTTCTATGAATTGTTCTGTAATGCCCCATCCCCAGTTACCCATAGTCATTGGATTATTAAATAACATTGGCATGATACAAGAAATCATGTCCTAAAAGACCGATCAATTTAGTAGCCTTATAAGTACCGGATACATTCATAAGTTTTACATTAGATCATGAAATAAAATCATCAACAATATTTTCTCCCCTTTTTAGCACACTTATATCCTTAGCCTATCCCTACAGGTCAACCATAAAGTATTTCTTCACATCCTGGAAAAAATAAAACATATAAAGGGTTGAGATCATATGCTTAGTAAGGATAACAATATAGTGGAAACTTTCATAAATAAGCATAAACATTTAAGGAAATTTATAATACTAAAACAAAATCCTTTTAAACATAAACTTCAGTATAATATGGAAAAGATAAAATCAAATAATTACATTTAATTATTCACATGGAGACTCTACTAGTCGAATAATCACATGAAATATCAATAGCCACTTCCATAATGATGCCATGCATAATTACAGACTTCATAACCACATAGTAAAGGCCTTGTGCCAAGACTAAAAATAAGATTTTTTCAAGTCCTTATGCCAAGACACTAGTTTGTCTCATGAGACCTACCGATGCATCGATGAGCTATAGAGGCTCCACCCGTCACTTACTAAGTCCAATGAATTCCTCATATGAAAGGGTGAAATATAATCTAAACATTCGTATTAAAACTAGAATATGAAATGTCAATACTTTAACCATAAACCATGAATGGTATAAAAATAGCACATCCACAGTCAAACATAACTCATTCAATACAATATTGAAGATTGTATTATAAAAAATTAACCTCAATCGATAATAATGAAGGATATGGACATAGATGAAAATAATCATCAAAACTATTTGAGAGAAATATCCACCTTTTTCTTAAAAGAATTTAAAAGTATCACTATTTATCAAGAATCTGTTTAAAATAGATTTTTGAATCAAAGTGTCCCATACCACTTTGAAACTTTTAAAATTAATTATAATTTTAAAACATTAATATCCATATAAATAAAACCTTAATTTTTTTTTAAAACATGGACATTAATGAGAATGATTTAGAAGAATAAATATTTAAACCATTTAAAATGATGATCTAGTTAAAGAGTCCCTTCCATAAAACTTTAAAATATTTCTTTCGATTTTTTTTATGAAACACGAATGTGGATGATAAAGAGGTCCCAATATATATTCACATAAAAACAACCTCGAATAATGAATAGATTGTAGAATTAACCCTTACCTTGTACTTTTTCTTGGTTGAGGGTACGTTAAACTCTTGTATAATATTTAAATCATTGTTATTAAATTACACAAAAACTATATACATAAATATGATATCATATATGATCCTCTAATATTTCTTTGTTAATAATATTTTAGTAATATCATCGTTTTGGGTGTTAACTGATCTGTTTTCCTTTATATGATCAGCTATGTAAGACATGTTTGTTATGGATAGGATGTATTTAATTCATATATAGAATGATATTAAGTTCTTAAACATTATTTTTAATCATAAAATGAAAATTATTCTTGAATGATTACGATGGGAAATGAATCTCATCGCGTTCATGGAGACGGTAATCCTTAAGTACGCACGAGCGACAATATCATTATATTGATGGTGAAATCGTATGTAATTGGATGGTATATAGTATATAAAGAATCAATATCATAATATATTTATTATTTTTATCATTTATACTCATTATCATACCCATCCAAACAATGAAGTGTTTGAATAACAAACTACACCACGACGTGGAGACGGTAAGCCGTACGTATGCACGTATGGTGACTTTGTCATTCATATGATGGATAGAATAATGAAAATGGTTGTAAAATTTTTATAATAACATCACAATATATATAATATATTGGATTTATTATTTTATAATGGAAACAACAAAGAAAGAGGAAGTGGGATAAGAAAAGAACTTGAAAGAGGTAATGAAATATTTACCTCTTCTTCGGGTTCTTCCTTTTTATTTGATCAAAAGGGATCCTTAGGTTGGATTTATGATCAAAGTAAGGCCTCTATGTTGAATTTAGGATATTTTAGAGGATATTTGGGTAGGTTTTGGTTGAGAAAAAAGGCTTTGGAGGTGTGAAATTAAGAGAAGGGGAAGTACCCTTTTATAAGAGAGATGAGGGTCACTTTAGGAAAATCTTGAAATATTATTTTATAATAAAATCATTTTCGGTTTATAATGGATCCAAAATGATTTATTTAGAGGATAAGGTAGGGATGGTTCTAAAACCTCTCAACCAATAGGTTTTATATAGGTTTATATTACTATATTAACCTTATCTTTTAGATTTAACTCTTAGTTAAATAGTTTGACATTTACCATGTCTCTTTATATTTTTAAATTATATGGTTAATAAACCTACTATAAAATTCCAAGAGAACCCCAAGTGGTTCATTATTAATATATATAACCTTATATATATCCTTAGGCTGAACCTTAGATTTTTAGGAATATTATACCAATTAATAATATAGTATTTGTTTTAACAACTCAATTATGTCAATTTTGAAACTATTTAGTATTTAGTTTTTCTAAAACTCATAAGAGCATGATTACTTCGAAAAAAATATATTTAATCATCCCTTACATGTCATATTAACCTATAATTTTTTTGGAATTCATCAAAAGTCTCAAATTAAATTTATTTGTATATTTATAATTTCAATTATTTTAATCTTTTATTAATAATGTAATTACTACATCATCATTGTGTCATAAATAAATTAAATTATTTAATGTCTAAAAAATATAAATAAAATACCATTATGTAGGAAATATTTTTAGAATTTTAATGAATATTTATCTTCTAATTTATTACATGTATAACCTTATATTGAAAATGGTTTAGTTATTAAACTTTTAATTTAATTATTTTAACTCTTCTCTAAATAAAATAATAATAAATGTCTTAATCTAATACAAGTGGACCAAATAGGATAATATTTTATTCCTAAAGTTTTTTGGTCTAATTATACTTATCCAATAGAATTAGGACATGTGTTAGGGTAATTATGATATTATTTTTACCCTTAATTACCCAATTTACTTTTAACTGTGGTAAATAAAAGTCAAAAGTTACTATTCAAAAAAAAAATTTCATCTTATTGAACCAAATTTTACTTACTGATATTTACCATTTCTATCAAATTTTTTAAATTTAACTCACATAAGTGGTAAAATTATGTTTTATGCAAATTTGCAAATG
Source organism: Viscum album (assembly GCA_963277665.1). Classification (NCBI taxonomy): domain Eukaryota; kingdom Viridiplantae; phylum Streptophyta; class Magnoliopsida; order Santalales; family Viscaceae; genus Viscum; species Viscum album. The sequence continues at coordinate 1,841,936,785 of OY728163.1, read as the reverse complement.
CTCCTAGGAGGTGGGTAAAAGACGGTAAAAAGTTCATTAAAATTTTTATATATCTAAAATTATTATAAAATGAATCCATTTAATTAAATTGAACTTATATAGGTATTATTTATCTATTTTTATCAGAAATAAATTTAAATAAAATAAATTATTATTTAAATAAAAAGTTGGTTTTAACCAATAATGCATTGTTTTCCACTATTCATCAAAAATTGAATGTTTTCAGGAAAATACCCAAAATTCACCCTAAGCTAATTTTGATATTCCAAATTCAAAAATCAAGTCCATTTTGAAAAAAAAATTATAAAATTTCAAAAAATGGGTATTACTATTCATAACGGCTAGTTTGATTAGTCATGGTGTGTTATAATCTCGAAGTTTCGTATAATGAAAGCTATTGCATTATTCAAAAGGAAACATACTATGGAAGGATGGGGCATTACATTCTTCCCCCCTTCAAATAATTTCATCCTTGAAATTTATATATTACTACCGCAAAAAAATATTTGGGTGGTTCTTCATCATAAGTTCCTCTGGTTCCCACGTTGGCTCTTCCATCTTATGGATTCTCCATAGAACTTTTACCAGACGAGTCATCCTATTTCTCAACACTTGTTCTATTGTATCAAGAATTTTTAAAGGCTCTACACAATAAGATATATTAGGTTCTAGTTCAATTTCCTCATAGGTGAGTACATGCGTTGGGGAAGGCATGTATTTTCTCAACAGCGATACGTGGAACACATCATGAACTTTGGAGAGACTTGGAGGCATTTCCAAACGATAATCAATAACTCCAATTTATTCTATAATTTCGAAAGGTCCGATGTAACTAGGACTCAATTTACCCTTCTTACTGAAATGTATAACACCCTTCCATAGAGATACTTTCAAGAAAACATGATCTCCTACCTGAAATTCCAAATCCTTCCATCAGTTATCGGCATGGATATTTTGCCTACTTTGAGTTGTTTTGATGTGGGTTTGGATAACCATTACATTTTCCATCATTTCCTCAACAAGTTCTAGGCCTACGAGTTTTCTTTCACAAACATCATCCCAACAAGTTGGTGTGCGACATCTCTTTCCATATAACGCTACATATGGTTCCATATGAATACTTGAATGGAATCTATTCTTATAGGAAAATTCTACCATAGATAAATATTTATCCCACATACCTTGAAAGTCAAGTGAGCAAGATATCAACATGTCTTCTAAGGTTTGAATAATCCTTTCTGATTGTCCATCGGTTTGAGGGTGGTAGGCAGTGCTCAAATGAAGTTCAGTATCCAGGGCCTTCTGAAGACTTTTCTAGAATCATGATGTAAAATGGGGATCACGATCAGAAACAATCGATAGGGGTACACCATGGAGTCTTAAAACTTCATTAATATATAGTCTTGCTAGATGTTCAAGTGGTAAATCTTCTCTTTTAGCAATAAAATGGGTTGACTTGGTAATACAATCAACAATGACCCATATTGCATCTTTCCTTCCTAGAGATTTTGGTAGCCCCATGACAAAGTCCATCGTAATATCATCCCATTTCCACTCAGGTATGAGAAGAGGTTGCATGAAACCTCTAGGATGTTGTCTTCTAGCTTTAACTTTTTGGAAAACCATACATATCAACACAAAATCAGAAATCCCTCTCTTCATGTTGTCCCACCAAAAATGTTCTTTAAAATCTCTATACATCTTAGTGATACCAGGATGTATAGAGAAATTGGAGCTATGAGCATCTTCCAACAATTCCCTTTTTAGATAAGGTATATCAGGAACACATTCTCTTCCCAAATTTCAAAATTCCATCTTTATATATGAATTCGATCAATCCCCCATCGTTCACAACTTTAATTTTCTTTTTAAATTCCTCATCATCAGTTTGATAACCTTTTTTCCTTTCTAGTAAAGATGGTTTGGCAACCATTTGAAAAAGTATTGATGTTTCACCTTCCATGGTTATTCCCATATCCATCTTTACTAGATCCATGAAAATAGGATCCCTTTCAACTCTCATCATGTTAAAAACTCCATGATCCTTTCTACTCAAAGAATCTTCCACGTTATTTTCCTTCCCCAGGTGGTAGTTTATTGTGTAATCATAATCCTTGAGTAGTTCAAGCCATCTCCATTTCCCCATGTTTAGTTCTTTTTGTGAGAAAATATACTTCAAACTCTTGTGATCAGTATAAATATCACATTTTTCACCATAGAGATAGTGTCTCTATATTTTCAGAGCAAAGATTACAACTGCTAATTCAAGATCATGAGTGAGATAGTTTTTCTCATGAATTTTTAGCTGTCGTGATGCATAGGAAATAACTATATCATTCTGCATAAGGACACAACCAAGTCCTTTCTTTGAAGCATCACTATGAATTAGAAACCCATCATTCCCTGATGGTAGAGTCAAGATAGAATCATTAACTAATCTTCTCTTCAGTTATTCAAAACATTCTTCACACTCTTTTATCTAAACAAATTTAACCCCTTTATGTGAGATCTTGGTTAATGGATTATCCAACCTGACAAAATTCTGGACGAAACGTCGATAATAACCTACTAAACCAATAAAAACATATACCTCAATTATACTCATCGGTGTTGGACATTCTTGGATTTACTTGGTCTTAGAAGGATCAAAATAGATTCCATCCTTAGAGACTATATAGACAAGAAAAGAAATCTCTTGATGCCAGAATTCACACTTGCTAAACTTCACATTTAATTCATTTCTTCTAAGAGTCTTTAAAATACTGCGCAAGTGATTTTCTTGATCTTCATAGATTTTATATTATACCAAGATATCATCAATAAATACCACTACAAAGTCATCAAGATATTCTTTAAAAACACTATTCATTAGATCCATGAATACAGAGGGTGCATTAGTCAATCCAAAAGGCATTACTGTAAACACGCAATGCCCGTACCTAGTTTGAAATGCAGTTTTCTGAATGTCTTCCTTCTTCAAACACAACTGATGATATCTAGATTGAAGGTAAATCTTTGAAAAATATTGATCTTTATGGAGTTGGTCGAATACATCATCAATGCGAGGTAGGGGATACTTGTTCTTTATTGTTATAGCATTGATCTCCCTGTAGAAAATTCACAACCTCATAGATCTATCTTTCTTCTTAACAAAAAGGATAGGGGATCCCCATGGAGAAACACTAGGGAGAATAAATCCCTTATTACTCAATTCCTCTAGTTGTTTCATTATTTCCACTAATTCTATAGTGGCCATTCTATATGGGGTCTTCGATATGGGCCTTGAACCCAGAATTAAATCAATGGAAAACTCAATTTCTTGTTCTAGAGGATATCCAGGTAAATCACCTAGAAACACATCAATATATTCTTTCACAATAGGTAAGTACTCTATTAGAACATTCTTTTCCTCATCCATAATTATTTCATTCTCATCCTCCACAATAATTGAATTTAGTAGAGCAATTGGGGGTGGATCTAGATAAGAATCAGATGGTGATGTTTCTGCTCTAAAGATAAGGTACTCCTTATCATCATCGAGAATTGTAACCTCCTTCTTACAATAAATTTTTGAATCATGGTCTGAAATCCAATCCATACCAAGGATTATATCAAATTAAATCATGGGTATGATGATGAGATCAGTAGATAAAGAACATTTATATGACCTAATGGGAACTGATTCACAAAACTTTGTTGTAATGATACTTACCTTAAGAGTTTTTACTGACAACTTCCTTGTTAAATCAAATTGAAAATATATAATTTTCTTAGAAAACTAGGAAGATATAAAACAATGTGATGATCTAGAATCAAATAAAGAATTGGCTAAACTTGGGGAATCCATTAAATTATATACCACCACGTCTTTCGAAGCTTCAAACTTAGCAGTAGTGATCGCATAAGATTGTACTTTCTCCCTTGGACTTTTCTAAGCTAAGTTCCCATGGTTATTAGGATATTCATTTGAATAATGCCCCTTTTATCTAAAATTGTAGCATTGAAAATTGACAGCCTCTTTCTTTCCCTTGCAATCACGAGCTCGATGGCCTTTTTCACCACACTTGTAACAGACTACCATTCCTTTTAGGAAAGTTCCAGGGTGTTTCTTTCCACATTTACTACAGGATGGATATTCAAATTTTCCCTTCTTTCACTTATTTTTATTTCTAGAGTGTTCAGAAGATCTCTTCTTCTCCTGCTTTGCTTTAAAGTTATAAGACTTAGAGAATTATTTTTCTGTCTTGATAGGACATGAGACAATATATTCGTATGATAAGAAGGATTGTGAGACTAATTCTCACCAGAGAAATGGTTTTAACCCCTCAAATAATCGATAAATATTACTCATTGTATTACATATATTATTTTCAGCATGCATTACTAACCTTGTAAAGTTAGCCTCATACTTTACGACATTCTCATCCTCCTTTTGCCTTAGACTCAGAAATTGTCTTTTCATATCAGCTCGATGGTCACGAGGAAAGTATTTTTCTAATAAAATCTCATTAAACTCCATCTATTCCATGTTTGATACTTATTCATCTTCCTTTGTGTTTTGAATCAATGACAACCATTGATCTGCATCTCCCGTGAGGTGATAAACTACCATGACAACTTTTTCCCTTTCGCTACTCCCCAAAGCATGAAATATTTTCTCTAAGGAACTTATCTATTTCTCAGCTACTAACAGATTTGTACCCCCATTTAATTTTGGTGTTTGTTGCCTCATGAATCGGTCTAACATTAATCCTCTACATTGTGGATCAAGGTGCTCTATACAGGTATAGTCATTATTCATAACCTGAGTGAGTTTTCCCAGTATGGTGATAAGCTGATCAGCACCAATTGCATCACCAGCTCCACTATAATTATCTTGAGTATGAGAAAAATCCCTACATTGATTACGTGGGTTTATTGTTTTACATTCCTTCCATTAGGAACTATTTCTAAACAATGGCATATAGTAGATTAGTTTATGAGTCACAATACATAATTCTAAACTTGTAAAACACTTAACATAAATTGAACAGTTTATGGATATATTCAAAAATCCTAAAAATATTTTCTTTTTGGAGATATATAATCATAAACCCTTCATAATAGTTTGTAAAGAAAATTAGAACTATCCTAACCATATCCTCCGGGAGTGTCGTAACCAAGAGTGCAACAAGGCTCATTGTCATGCATGAGTTCCCATTCGAGTCTAGCTCAAAGCGGTGTTTTCCGGTTTCACCCCTAGGTACATCTTTTACAGAGCCGCATCTACCTGCTCGTATCCAGATAGGGATGTATTTCTTGAAAAACTCACAAAATATCTACAGTACCCAAATTCTAGGAACTTCTTCTATACAAATCCTCAAATTTTATCTTAGGGTAGGGTTCTTTAATCAGAGTTTTTATAAATCTAGTTTACAAGATTTGTACTAAACTTCCTCTGATACCAACTATAATGCCCTAACCCTAGTTACCTAGAGTCGGTGCATTATTAAATAACATTGGAATGATGCAAGGAAACATGTCCCCAAAGTCCGATCAGTTTATTAGCCTTGGAAGTACTAGATATATTCATAAGTTTTACATTACATCATGAAATAAAAACATCAAAAACATTTCCCCTTTTGAACACACTTATATCCTTAGCCTATCCGTACAGGTTGACCATAAAATACTTCTTCACATCTTGAAAAAAAAACATAGAAATGGGTGATCTTAGATTCTCATTAAGGATAACAATATAGTGGAAACATTCATAAATAAGCATAAAAATTTGAGGAAATGTATAAGAATAAAAAAAATCCTTTTAAACTTAAACTTCAGCATAATATGAAAAAGATAAAATCAAATAATTCCATTTAATTATTCACATGGATATTCTACTATTTGAATAATCACATGAAATATCAATATCCACTTTCATAATGATGGAATGCGTAATTCCAGACTTCAGAACCACATAGTCAAGGCCTTGTTCCAAGACTAAAAATAAGATTTTGTCAAGGCCTTGTGCCAAGAAACTAGTTTATATCATGAGACCTACCGATGCATCGAGGAGTTGTAGCAGGCTCCACCTATCACTTACTAAGTCCAGTGCATTCCTCATATGAAAGGGTAAAACATAATCTAAACATTCGTATTAAAACTAGCATATGAAATGTCAATAATTTAACCATAAACCATGAATGGTATAAAAATAGCACATCCATAGTCAAACATAACTCATTCAATACAATATAGAAGATTTTATTATAAGAAATTAACCTCAATCGAGAATAATGAAGGATATTGAAATAGATGAAAATAATAATCAAAACTATTTGAGAGAAATATACCCCTTTTCTTGAAAACATTTAAAAGTATCATTATTTATCAATAAGATTTTTAAAATAGATGTTTGAATCAAATTTTCCCATACCACTTTAAAACATTTAAAATTAATTTTAAATTTAAAACATTAATGTCTATTTAAATAAAACCATAAAACCATTTTAAAAAAATGGACATTAATGAGAATGATTTAGAATAATAAATATTTAAACCATTTAAAATTATGATCTAGTTAAAGAGTCCCTTCCATAAATCCTTAATATATTTCTTTTGAAAATATTTCTATGAAACACAGATGTGGATGATAAATAGGTCCCAGTAGATTCTGACGTAAAAACAACCTTGGATAATGAAGAGATTGTAGAATTAACCATTACCTTATACTTTTACTTGGTTGAGGGTATGTTAACCTCCTGTATAATAGTTAAATAATTGTTATTAAATTATAAAAAAACTATATACATAAATATTATATCATATATGCTCCTCTAATATTTCTTTATTAATAATATTTTAGTAATATCATCGTTTCAGGTGTTAACTGATCAGTTTTCCCTTATATGCTCAGTTACGTAAGCCATGTTTGTTATAGATAGGATGTATTTTATTCATATCCAGAATGGTATTAAGATCATAAACCTTATTTTTAATCATAAAATGAAAATTATTCTTGAATGATTATGATGGGGAATGAATCTCATCGCGTTCATGGAGACGACAATCTGTACGTATGCATGAGCGACAATATCATTATATTGATGGTGAAATAGTATGTAATTGGGTGTTATATACTATATATAGAATCAATAACATGTTAAATTTATTATTTACATCAGTTATAGTCATTATTATACCCATTCAAATAATGAAGTGTTTGAATAACAAACTACACCATGACGTGAAGACGGAAAGCCGTACGTACACACGTATAATGACTTTGTCATTCATATGATGGATAGAATAATGAATATGGTTGTAAAATTTTTATAATAACATCAAAGTATATAGAATATACTTGAGTTATTATTTTATAATGGAAACAACAAAGAAATAGGAAGTGGAAGAAGAAAAGAACTTGAAAGAGGTGATGAAATATTTACCTCTTCTTCAGGTTCTTCTTTTTGATTTGATCAAAAGGGATCCATAGGTTGGATTTCTGGTCAAAGTAAGTCCTCTATGTTTAAGGGAGGATATTTTAGAGGATATTTTGGTAGGTTTTGGGCGATCCAAAATGCTTTGGAGGTGTGAAATTAAGAGAATGGAAAGTACCCTTTTATAAGAGAGGTGAAGGTCACTTTAGGAAAAGCTTGAAATATTATTTTATAATAAAATAACTTTCGGTTTATAATTGATGATAAATGATTTATTTAAATTTTAAGGTGGTTATGGGTCTAAAACCTCTCAACCAATAGGTTTTAGACAGGTTTAGGTCACCATATTAACCTTATCTTTTAGATTTAACTCTTAGTTAAATAGTTTGGCATTTACCATATCTCTTGGTATTTTTATATTATATGGTTAATAAACTTACCATAAACTGCCAAGTGAACCCCAAGTAGTTCATTATTAATATATATAACCTTATATAAGTCCTTTTTCTGAAAATTATATTTTTAATAATGTTATATCAATTAATAATATAGTATTTGTTTTAAAAACTCAATTATGTCAATTTTGACACTATTAGTATTTTTTGTGTGAATATCATAATGGCATGATTACATCAAAAAAAAATTATTTAATCAACCCTAACATGTAATATTAACCTATAAAATTTGTGTAATTCATCAAAAGTCTCAAATTAAATTTATTTGGATATTTATAAAATCAATTATTTTAATCTTTCATTAATAATGTAATTACTGCATCATTATTATGTCATAAATAAATTAAATTATTTAATGTCTAAAAATTATAAATATAATACCATTATGTAGGAAATATTTTTATATTTATAATTAATATTTATCGTTGAATTTATCTTATATATAACCTTATATTAAAAATGGTTTAGTTATTAAACTTTAAATTTAACTCTTTTAACTCTTCTTTAAATAAAATAATAATAAATGTCCTAATCTAATCCAAGTGGACCTAAGAAGATAATATTTTATTCTTAATTTTGTTTTTGGTCGAATTATACTTATCCAATAGAATTAGGACATGTGTGTAGGGTAATTATGATATCATTTTTACCCTTAATTACCCTATTTACTTTTAACCGTGGTAAATAAAAGTCAAAAGTTACTATTCACAAAAAAATATTTTCATCTTATTGAACCAAAATTTACTTACTGATATTAACCATGTCTCTCAGATTTTTGAAATTCAACTCACAGAAGAGGTTAAATTATGTTTTATGAAAATTTGCAAATGCTCCTAGGAGGTGGGTAAAAGACGCTAAAAAGTTCATTAAATTTTTTATATTTCTAAACTTATTATAAAATGACTCCAATAAATTACATTAAACATATATAGGTATTATGTATCTATTTTGACCTAAAATAAATTTAAATAAAATAAATAATTATTTAAATAAAAAGTTAGTTTTAACCAATAACACAATGTTTTTCACTATTCAATAAAAATTGAAAGTTTTCAAAAAATTACCAAAAATTCACCCTAATCTAATTTCGATGTTCCGAATTCAAAAATGAAGTCCATTTTGAGTAATAAAATTTATAAAATTTCAAACTATGGGTATTACTATTCATAACGGCTAGTTTGATTGGTCACAGAGTGTTTGAATCTCAAATGCTACGTACAATGCAAGTTGTTGCATTATTCAAAGGGAAATTTATCGTGGAATCTTGGGGTGTTACATGTTCTATGAGACACTAGTAAGTAGTATACTCCCACTATTTTTACATGAATGAATTGTGTCTATTCCTATGAATCCAACTAGTTTGAATAATAGAATAAGACATTTATATCATATAATCGGTTACATGAATAGTAATAACCTTTTGTAAAGAAAACTTGCTTGTGAGAAGAAGTTATTATGCATTTTTTCATTTTTGAGTAGATAATAAAAGGATTAGGGAGGAGTATAGTATGTAAAATCCAAGATTTTTCCTTATAATACTTTAAAATATAATATTTAATATTTTTTGGAGTTAGGCGTTGAGATGATTTAAGGTTTCTATGTCTATTAATCATTGATATTGGAAAAATAGAAATATTAAATATATTATATCACGTGTTCATTGTTTTCCTGAAATTTTGGAAGAACTCATTAACAGAATATCAGATAAAAAATCTAAGGCCTTTGTTGAATCTGAAATGTAAATTTTACCCTCAGAATTACAATATTATTTTTGATGTTAGGTGTTTTTTCAAATGTTATTGTGGTCATAAATAATTAAAAAAATAATTTTTTTTTTCATTTTGACATAGCGATTCGAAAAATACCCAGAAAAAATTCATTGTGAAATCGATCATTAGTGAAAATTATCATTAACATGGGTTTAGGATAGAAATAGATGGTATTTTTGTGGTGTAAGATAATAGAGGATCAACTGGGTTTAGATTTTAGGTCCTTGGATCATGGGAATTTCCATTTTGAAAATGAAGAGTGATTACAGAGGATTCCCAAGGGGATTAATGGAAAGATTCTTGTTAACGGTGGTAGACAAGCATGGACGATACCAAATACATTATTATTATTCAATCAAGTAGGGGAATCAATGGTGACAGTGGCATGGGTGAACATGTAGAACATTCTATAATTTCTGGAAAATTTCAGACTTCGTGGCATGTAATCCAAAGAACCGATGTTGTGTAGTCCCCCTTCTGTGGACCTAGGGTTTACATGTAGAGAAAATTATAACACGATGTGTGACATGAATCACATCTCAAGTGACCCAGTGTTGGTAGATCAGAATGTAACATAGTGGTACACATGCATATACATGGCCAGACACATGTTCACGGTCAGGGTACATGGGCACACCCATGTACTCGGAAATGGTCCGGTACATGATCACAACCAGGGTACATAGGCACGGTCTGAAGTACACTGGCATATCTATATGGACACGGGCATGGGTAGGTGGAACACAAAGTGTCGATCAATCTCCACACATCGTGTATCCTATAAGGACACACTATGTATATGGAAAAAACATGTCATGTGTGATAGTGAGACATGGCCATACCCTAAGAAGATGAGACATGTCATGTACTCCAAATAATTTTCATGCACTTTCTTCAAGGTTGGTTGAGGCCCTAAATTTATTTAATTTCGGCTAGTTTTAGTGGTTTTTTCCATATGGTACACCCCTATGAGTATATATTATGGAATTGCATCCTCAATATAGGATTTTTATTCCCTATACGGGTTTGTTTTAGATAGAGTTTTAGGAATCCCTCCATGATTCTAAGGTAGGATCCTATATCATATTGTCTTCCCTAGTTGGGGTTTAAGGAATCATCATTACCAACATATGGGGGAATAAAATCACCTACTCAGTGGGTTACTCCAGATACGGTTTGTGGTGTCCCCCATAAGCACAATATGTGGTCCCTTATATGGGAATCAATATTTTTGGAGATCCAATGAGTATATCCTTGATCAGAACCAATGAGAATGATCTCTCAAATAAGAACCATCAGAGATGGAATGGATTGAGTAGTAATTTCTCCTGATTGAGTCCTACCCTCAATCCTATAGTTGAATCTTATAGCTGTTAGTATGGTTGAGATCTTTTGAGTCTAGGAGTCTGTTATGAGTATATTTGGGTATTATTGATTCTAATTGTTATATCTTGTATCCTGATTGACATGCCTCAATGGTGATGAGATCATTACTCTTTATGCTTTATGTTTGGTGATTTTAGGATTTCCGATTAGGTATTGTTATACTCACCCATATATGGTATCATCCTACACATGTCATGTCTTATGAAGATGAAAGGATTTTTGATGGAGTTCTATGATCATCGGGAATAAACAAAGGATACTGAGCTAGATAGACCATCGTTCATACTAGGTGGTGATTTTGATAGCACTCCACTCTTTAGTAATTTGGAAACTTTAGCAGTTTTTTGTTTGATGGTATTTTTACCTTATGATTTAAAGTACTATTATCATACTCTGATTATCTAATAGATGCTATGAATGAATTATGGTATCAGTTTCCTTCCTTTCAGTATTGTATGGGCTTGGATATGTGTGCATGTATATAGGTACGTTATACTAAGGCCCCCCATGTGTGTAATATAATTACTCAGCACTGGTCGTCATCCCTTAGCCTATTGGAGGTGGGATTGTTATGTCATATTCAGTTTACCACTAGACAGGTGGGCCTTGGTGGGTCAGGTTGTCACAAAGTGGTTTCAAAGGAGTGTTTACCCTAGGATTAGAGTTTGATTTTTTTTCTAACTATGAGGTTTTCTTGGGGATTTATGGAAATAGTTTCAAATTGTTTTGATTTTGGTTTTCATGATAGGGACTCCATTGTTGGTGTGGATATTGACATATCCATTCACCATGACTCTAATAACCATCTTGTTTACATAGTACATATAGGTATTAGTTTCATGGAAAAACATTGATACATCTTCTATGTAGGAATGTGTTATAGTTTTTACATCATTATTGAGTTCTCTCCCCAAATGTACTATTTTATTATGGAATTTCATGATTTTATTTCTAGATAACTCCATGAATAAATTCATACCTGATTAAATAATGAGATGGTACAGATGATATGTCAAGTGACAAGGCATTAGTACATGGTCATGTATTGTAAGTGGTACTTCTAGGTGTTTTGTCTGGTTTTCCACCACCTTTTGAGTAGAAAGTTATGCTAGAAGTACCGGATTAGGATGTTTATAGGCCGAGGGAACTTTAGGAGTTTTAGAGGTATCTACCTCCCAAGATTCAGGTAAATCCAAACCCCTAGGTAGCTGAGGACTGGTTGGAGGTACTTACCTGAGTATTTTACACTATGACAGCTCCTCCAGATCAAATGGTGGTCATAGTAGTAGGTCTTCTTTATAGATTATCTAGGTGATACAAGATTCTAGTTACTCCATCACATGATGAGACATCCCTCTCCTTGATAAAGATTTAGAGTCTCTTTAGGTAGGATTTCTATCCATCCACGTTTTGAGTGGAATACATCCCAGATCTTCTACAACTTCAGTAGGGCAATATGATTATGGATGATTGTTTATCTAAGTTCAAAAACCTCTCATTACACTCTATGCACATGTTTTGAGATCTTTTTTATAAGAAAGTTCCATAGATCAATTTTAATCCAAGATATCAGGTCTGGAGTTATATCCATTTTCATTATTACCTATGATGGGGTGTTTTAGTAGGCTTTAGGGATGGAGAGATTTATGAGTGAGCAGACAGTGAAAATTAGTGATGGTAGTGGGAATACACAAGATGAGGGCTTGGAAACAGGTATCCAAAGGTAGACATAGAAATCTGAACATACAAGACTCTTTAGGATATGATTCCAAGATGGATTGTATGTAGTTTAAGGCACTCAGGATGGTTCTATTCATGTGAGAGAGAGGTGATGTTTCTCTTACAATGGCCAGGTACACCTCACAAAATAATGTTCAACCCATCATACAGCTGATAGGGAGATGATTAATTGACCAAATATGAAAATATAGAAGCATGATAAGAGAGGCACATATGGTGGTAGTCATGAAAGAGTAGTGGGAAGAGTAGCAGGAGGAGGCATATGGTTTGAACGGTTTCCAATACTACCCCCAGTGGTTCGTACCAGGCTCAATTAGATAGTTCTTAGGGATGAGGATAATTGCATTCCATAGATTCCTATTACCCCGTGGCTCCATGGATGGTTAGATATTTGATCTATTTCTTATTTACTTTAGCTATAGTGCTAATAGACATGGGTGCGAGCCACACTTTTCTAGCCACTTCTCTTGTTTGAGATTTAAGATTCCAATTGATCCATTGGTTTGAACCTTCTCTTAGAGAGTACTATTAAAGGTGAATTAGTTATCATACACTTCTTCCAATAGTGTGACCTGGATCTTAGAGGACAGAGATTCTTATGGGATCTCTTTTTGTAAATGATGAGGCCTTAGGATGCCATCTTATATATGGACCGATTATCCATATTTTATGCCCATGTTGATTGTTTCAGGTGGAGGATGTGGTGCTTTCATGGTGGTGGGATAAGGTTTTCCATTATGTGAGAAAAGGAAGCTCAATTGGAGCATTATGGTCTCATACTTAGGAGGATATATCCAATTACTCACATGTTGGATAGTATTTACCTTGGAGTAGTGAATGTTATGGCCTTCCATATTCTTACAGTGGTGGTGGAGTATGAGGACGTATTTATTAAGGATGTTTCAAGTGTACTTACCTTCCAATATATAGGCCTCTTTATAAACATAAACCTTGGTATGACCCTGATATCTAAACTATAATTTTGGATTTCTCCCACAGATCTTGTTGAGATAAAGATGTTGTTGGAGGACTTATAGAGAAAGGTATTTATTAAACCTAGAATGTCACCCATGGAATACACAGTTTCATTCACCAAAATGGTGGATGAGGTCTTGATTTTTTTCTAGATTATTGTCACTTATACCAGGTGACCATGATGAATAAGTATCCACTATCAAGGATCAATGGACTCTTAGAGCCGTTGATAGGGGAGAGATGATTCACAAAGATTGAACTCAGATCAGGTTATCACCGACTTCGAGTATGGGCTAAGAATATACCAAATATTGAATTCCGATGTCACCACATTTACTATGTGTACTTAGTGATGCCTTTTGGCATGGATAATATCCCAAAATATGTTCATGGGACTCATGAACCAGATCATTCATCCCTTTCTATGTCAGTTTGAGAATGTCTTCATTAATAATATCATAGTTTACTCAACATCTGAGAAGGATCATGTGTGACACTTGAGGATGGTCCTGGAAAAAATATGATATCACTAACTTTATGGGAATCTCTTAAATTTTTAGTTCTTGATTTATGTGTTTCACTTTCTAGGAAATATCATCTCAAGATAAGGTGTGGCATTAGACCTAGTGAAAGTTGAGGCAGTGTTATCTTGGGATCCATCCAAGTTAATTACTGAGGTATAGAGATTCATTTGGTTGGATGGATACTACATCAGATTAATGCCTGATTTATCAAGGGTATTGGAACCTTTTACTTCTTTCACTCAGAAAAGGAATCATTTTGTTTGGAATGAAATATTTTAATAGGCCTTTTAAATTTTTTGACAGAGGTCGATGAGTGCCCCCATCATGAGATTTCTAGATGAGTGTGATTAGTATGTAGTATTCTATGATTTCTCAGGGACTATACATGGTTGTGTTATGATGAAAACGTAGGAAATTATTTCTTATGTTTCAAATTAGTTGAGACCAAATGAGAAATACTATGTGACCCATTATTTGGATCTAGAAAAAGTAGTATTTTCCATGAATATGTGGCAACACTACCTTATGCATGAGTGGTTTATCATCTATTTTGACCCCAAGAGTTTCAAGTATATCTTCTCGAGGAAGGTTCTTAACTTGAGATGGAGGAAATGGCTAGAGTACCTCAAGGATTATGACTTCAAGATAGTCTATAATCTCAATAAGGGGAACATGGTATAAGACGCTCTCATCAGGAGATCTTGTTTGTGGTTATTGACCAAGGAATCAGATCAGTTATCCTCTTCTAGTTTTCCTTAGTAGATGAAAATGGGTCATCTTACATATATTAAATTATTGTTTCCCCCTATTTCAAAAACTTGTTAAGTAGTTTCAACATATAGCTACTAACATTGATACATGATGTGCTTAGATATCCAATAGACAAGAACCTAATGTATTTTATGAAGGTGGGGACCATGTTATCATTTTCAGAGGGTGTATGATGGTACCAGTTATGTTTCATGAGGAGTAAATTAGGTAGTTTCATACATCCCCCTTGGTGGTATATCCATGTGTAGTAAATATGTACAAAGACCTTCTATATCAATTCTAGTGTCCATGAATGATTAAGTGTGTAGTGGGGTTTGTCTCTTCATTCCTCACTTTTCAGAAATTGAAAGATGAGTACCAGGTTCCAATGGGGTTATCCCAACCCATTGATGTGTTATATTTTAATTAATATGATATATTTATAGACATTGTGATAGGGTTACCATGAACATATAGATGACATGGTTCCTTCTAGGTGATCATAGATTGACTCACCATGTTGGCCTGCTTCATAGTTGTTGAAAAGGAGTCTATAGAGAGCTTGGGATGCCTTTACATATTATAGATTTTCTAGATTCAGGGATTTACATTGACGATCATTTATAATTATAATGATAACTTCACATCATTGTTATGGATAGGATTGTCAGAGGAATTTAGAACTAAGTTGTTCTTGAGCACAGTATTTTACCCCTAGATAACATCAAGACTTATTAAACCATTTAGGTTATAGATTAAATGATGTAGGAATGAATTTTGGACATTTTCCATGGATGGGAGGATCACTTAACCTTAGTATAGTTTTAATAAAATCGTTGTTACCATACCACCATTGGTATGGAACCATTCAAGTCCTTATATGAGAGACCCTATAGGTCACCACACTGTTGGACTGATCCAGGGGAGTTAGAATTAATGGGACCATAGTCATTGAGAACAATGAAAGATAAGGTTCAGATGATCTAGGAGCGGATGAGGACTTCCCATAGATATTATAAATCATATACATATAGATGATGGAGACCTTTGGAGTCAATGTAGGGATACCATGTGTTCCAAAAGGTCTTGACTTGATGTGGACTTTGAATATATTTCTAAGGTGTTAATTTATCTATGAGATTAATTATCCCTTTTTAGATACTGTATTGGGTTGGTGATTTGTCATACCACTTGTCCCAACCACCATAGTTAGACCAGGTATACGATGTCTTCAATATGTCACGACTGAGGAGGTATGTGCATGACTCATCACGAGTTATCGACTAGGGTGAGGTGGGCTTTGAGGATTTACCTACCTTTTTAGAGTACCCAATAAAGATCAAGGATTAATAAGAGACAATTTCCCATTAGTGAGTGATGCCCTTGGTGCATGTCCTATTAAAGTATATGAATATTCAAGAGAGAATCTGGGAGCGAGAGACCTAGATGAGAGTCCTTTATCCTCATCATTTTTAGTAGGTTTTTCACTTTTCAAGAAAAAAATTACTAAGGTCGAGATAATGAAACACCTTTTTTCTTTAAGAATTTAAAATATATTAAAGATCATTTTCATAGCCAGAAAATAAGACAGTGCAAGATTCCAAGGCCCAGTGATCCTCAATATTGATATAATAAAAATATTAAATATATCATATCATCCGCACATAATTGTCCTAAAATAGTCAATAACTCTTGAATGGAATGTCATATTTAAAATATGAAAATTATATTGAATTCGGAATGCATGTTTTACCCTATCGACGATATAATATTTTTCAGTATTGGGTGTTTTGATAAAATGTTTTTACAAGAAAAAATAAGAAAATAAATTTATTTATTTATTATTTTGTTTCATTTTAATGCAGTGACCTAATATCCTATCTAAATACACATTTCTTCTAAAACCATAAGGTTAGTTTCATAACCCTGTTATTTGAGATGAGAGGGTAGAATATAGTTTGGAGGATGACAGTGAAATTAAGGATAGAATCGGTACTTTTGAGATCAACAATACCAATGTAGTTTATGGATATTTCTAATGACGATATCATAGAACTATTTTCAACAAAATTTTATTCAAAATCATGGTAGGATTTTATTTTATGTGGATTTATCCCTATTTTTTATCCCATGATGTATGCAAATTAATTCTTCTAACAATTTTATTCACAGGTGAATCGTGTTGTATGGGTAAAGATTTATCTTCCTAGAAATAGGGCTTGGGTATTTATTTTATTATTCCTCTCCATTCATCGTTCATACAATATTGGATTAAGGATAACATAAACATTGGTCAAGATTTATTACTCATGTTTTTTTTCTTTTGAATTTATCTCCCCATCCAACAAGCAATCATCATTTATATTTTGTTTGGTTAATGATTTGAAAAATAACTGATAAATAATCATTGCAGAATTGATATTTGGTGTAACAGATCATTATTGATGGTTTAGGATGTATATTAATGGTATGATTCTAGAATTTTATTACGGTGGATCAATTAGGTTTATATTGGTTTACCCCATCTCATGGGTGTTGGCATTTCAATGATGATGAGCGGTGGAAGGGGACTCCCTAGGCGAGTGATGGATGGATTATGGTCGACAGTGAAGGCCATGTGTGGATGATCCCAGATATGTGAATATTGGTAGATATATGGTGGAATTTTTAGTGATATTGGTGTGGGTGAACAAATGGAATGACTAAGAATTTCTATAAAAAATCCCAACTACATGATGTCTTGTCCAAAGAACACATGTCGTGTAGTCCCCTTTCAATGACGTAGGGTTTTACATGTAGAGAAAAGTATCATGAATTGTGTGACACATGTCTCAATCCATGTTACCTGGTGATGGGGGATTAGTATGTAACTTATGTGTATATAGTAATGGACATGACTAGGAATACTGGAACAGTCAGGGCACACATGCATAGGTGTGTACTTGGACACGACCATGTATACTAGAACAATCAGGTACACTAGTACAACCAGGGTATATGGGCATAGCCCAAAGTACATGGGCACAACCATATGTATATAGGCATGGGAAGGTGGAATGTTGAGTTCTAATCAACCACCATAAACTATGCATCATTTAATGAAATGTCATGTATATGGAGAATAAAATTTCTTGTGAGATGGTGAGACATAGGAAGACCCAAGAGGATGAGAAAAATTGTGTACTCTTAGTATATTCCATGTACTTCCTCCAGGAAAATTTTAGGTCCTTTGTTTCTTCAGTGTGGACTAGTTTATGTTGATAATTTCCACTTGGAATTCCCAATAAGGTTAAAATGTGTAATTTTATCCCTTTTTAGGATTATAATCCTATCATGGGTTTGATTTGAATAGAGTTTCAAGAATACCTCCACTGGGCCGGGGTGGGATACTCAATTATATTATATTACCTAAGTGGGTTTTGATTAATTTTCATGACCAAATTATATGTTTGTATAATCCCACACTTTTTAGGTTACTCTAGATAAGTTTGTGGTGTCCTACATGATCATTGGGTGTGATTTCCTATGTGTGTATTGATATATTTGTAGATCAAGTGATTACTTACTTAGAAAGTCCTGAAAAGAACAACCTCTCATATGAGCATCATTAATGAAAGTGCGGCTTGATGATTGAGTTATCCCAGATTATTATTTCCCTAAATCTTTGAGAATAATCATGTGCCTAGAAGTATATAAATTTTCTCTTTGAGACTGAAATTTTGTTTTGAGTATATATGACTATTATTAATTATTATTATTATGTATCATATCTTAATTAACACACATCTATGGTGATGAGATAACTACTATTGATTCTTTATTTTTGGTGATTTTGGGGTTCCCTGATGGGTATTGTTATACTCAATTGTGCATGTGATCTTTGGGCACATGTGATGTCTTATCTAGACGATATGATTTTTTATGGAGTCTTGGGATGACCGAGAGTAAGTTGAGTATAGTGATCAGGAAAGATTGTGGTTTGTTCCAAGTTGTGCATTTTACATAATTACCATCAATCTCAATAGGTTTTACTCTTTTATAGTTTCTGGTGGGATTGTATTTGGCCATTATTCTTTATAGTACTTTTTTCATAATTTTATTGTGGGATAGATGTTATGCATGCATTATGGTATCAGTTTTGTTTTACCTTTCTGTGATTTATAGGATTGGAGATATATGTGTGTGTAGGTAAATTAGTCTAAGGCCTCCTATGAGTGTGATATTATTTCTTAGTGTTAGTCTCTAGCCCCTATTTTATTGGAGTTATGATTGGGGCATCACACTCATATTACTAATGGTCAGGCAAACTTTGATGGGTCAGGTTGGGACATAATATACTAGAAAAAAGGTATTGTTCTTGGGAAATAAATTTTACATGAATTGTCATCTTGTAATGTTATTATATAATAGTACAGTGTGTGAATATATACAGGTTTACGTGATGGAAAGTGAAAGGATGCGGAAGGATAGGTGAATAATATAGTGTGCATGCATGGTGATGAGAATGATATGCATGCATAAACCACGAACAAAAAATATATTGATATTAAAATAAATTCATTATGTTTATGTGTTTTTCTAGTGATAATTACATTAATAATTAAAATAAATGAATAATATTATTTAATGTTTAGTGTAGTGTACATAGTGTCTAAAAATAAACATTTGCACTAAGAAAAAATTGACACTACACTCAATTATTAATATTTTTTATTGATGAAAATATAATATGAAACTTATACACTATTGAATATTTCTATGTGTTTAATATCATTGATAGAGGATGATTTTGTGGTCGATTTTATATCTGAAAATTATCATTTGGGTCAAATAAGAATTTTGAGATTACCAGTCAACAACATATTCATATCATTATGACCCTTGAAGAGAAAGAGTTTGTACAACTATCAAATGACTATTATTTAGGCTATTATTTAATTGTTATGATGATATATTTTATTGTTTCAATAATCCCAAAGTAATTTTATGATTCTATCAAGAATAATAAAGATCATATATCAGTTTGATACTATGAAGAAGAAGAGTTTCTTGACTACATTTGTGAAATTACCAATTGGCGAAGTTAGTGGATGAAAAAAGTAACACTGTGACATCCAATAAAAGTCTCATC
The DNA here is from genome assembly GCA_963277665.1 of Viscum album. Classification (NCBI taxonomy): domain Eukaryota; kingdom Viridiplantae; phylum Streptophyta; class Magnoliopsida; order Santalales; family Viscaceae; genus Viscum; species Viscum album. The sequence continues at coordinate 1,841,916,637 of OY728163.1, read as the reverse complement.
TGAAGGAAGAATTTATTATTCTTACTAATTAACTTAAACAATAAGGTGAATAATTTCTTTAGAGGAAGTATAAAGAACCATCTAGGTGATGTAAAATAATTACTATCAATTTTCTATAGTACAACACAAGTGATGGGTTATTCACTAACTGTTATAACCATTGTGTGGTATTGGATTATTTATAAACAAATCCATTGAATAGTTACTCTTACTGAGTAGTGAAATTTTTAAAAATTTCATGTTTCATCTTTAACTATTTCAATACACTTTCATATGAGAAGAAAAAGATAATAAGATAAACAAGATCCTAATAGGTCTAAGAGGTAAAGGGATAAAAGTTATTGAAGATTGAAACAAATTCCAACAATGACCCCACCCCCCTTCAATGTTGATTATATCCTAAAGTGGTCAGTATCAGAGAGATAGGTACACCTATTTTTGTTATCTACATTAAAATTATTCACTTTTGAAGATTTTGGTTTCTTTCCTATATTAATAATGAAGTACAGTTTTGGTAAAGATTTAGTTATCTCTTAGTAGAGTTCTATTTCTAAAAAACCATGACGAATAATTTAAAGAAAGAAAAAAAATTGAATAAGAGATATCTATTGTCTAAATAAGAGTTAGTATTAGTATCTCCATGTATTTCCAACAATTAAAATATATAATTCCTGGAATATGGATAGTGGGTGGCTCATTATTCCACCACCGAGAAGGAGAACATTCCTAACTCAAGTGAATCAAGTACGGTAGGTAATCATGAGGTTTGTGAAAATTCATGTTCAAACTATCCTAAATATTAATATTATATCATATGTGGTGATTATTATCAGTCTACAACTTCTCAAGATTTATTAGTTGATTGATTAAGAGATATTATGAATTTTATTCCCAAAAATCAATCTTCCTTTATTTTGGAGTCATTTAAGGTATACAAGAAGAAATAAAATAGATATAAGAAATAGTAGACAACATGGAGAATGACTTATAAAGAAAAATTCTATAATGTTTATCGATATTCAAATAGTTTGGAGCCTTTGAAGAAATGAAGAGGGAGATTAAAATAAATTCCCCAAAATGTATCAAATAATTTGATGTGAAAGATGGAGTCAAAATAATCTAAAAGAAAATATATTCTATAAGAGAGATTTGAAAACAACATTGATGTCAATGATTTACTATTTGAAGTAAAATCTAAAAAGTTAAAGGAAATCAACTCTTTGTTGTAAATAAAAGTTAAGTTGTATGAATAATAGATTGAAAGAATAAAGAAAAATTGTAAATAGAAAATGATTGTGATTAGATATTATAAAATTATCCCAAATATAAAATTTATTGAATTTAAAGTCTCTTGTCCCAATCTTGATAAGACACATATTAAGAATTTACAAAATAATTAGATATTTAATTCTATTACAAAATTCTTACTAAATGATTCTAAGGCTAAATGACCTCCAACATGTGATAAGAAGATCACGATGTGATTCAATGGTCTATATCAAGTAGTTGTGAAGAAAGAGGTACCATCAATACTATCTTGTAATATATTTTTAAATAAATTTTCACAAACAATGCAAGTTGGAGAACAAAATATAAATAATTATGGATTAATAAAGGAGAGAAGAATCATACCACCATGAATAGGGTGGATAGGGAAAAGAGTACTGAAAATTATTCTACCTAAAGAGACAAACATGCTATGAAGAAGACCCAAAAAAATTATACCGAAGAAATAATAAGGTCACAATTTATGGTTCAATGTTGGTTCTATAATAGATTTGAGAATTATGTATCAGGTTTTCAGAACAATACTTTAAATGAAAAAAAACAAAGTAATACCATTTTAAGTGTGATCAAGCCACAGATAAAGAAGAAACATCCACATGTTAATAAAAATATATATACATCAAAAATGATTTGAAAATATTTAAAATATTTGTGATGTATATAATGGATGTTGTTGCATGATTGGTGCATGATCATCTCAACATGTATACAAAGTTGATAAGAAAATAAAATCTTATAAGTTTATTAATATTAAATAATAAACCTTTGTAATAAATCAAAAAAATTATAAAAATATCTACCAAGAATGTAACAAATAATAATGGTGAAAACACTTTGGATTCCAAATCAATGAATCTAACGAAAAGTGATTCATCCAAAAGAAATATTAAGATGGATGAAACTTAGAATAATCTATGTGTAATATTTAAACATACTTACAATATTCCTAATTATATATTAGTTATCTATATTGAAGATTTGAATAGAATGATGAAAATAAAATAATCACTGGAAAAGGATAGTGAAAAAAATAAATGAAAATATTTCTCATAAAGGTGAAGCTCTATGTGTAAGGTGAAACATGGTTGGACATACTCCCTAAAGTTATTCTACAATAATGCTTCATAAGAAAATTACTTTAGGAGGATAAAAGTTCCACAAGGTGATACAAGTGATTTAAAATCCCTTATTAAAATAAGATTAAAAGGAAAAGAAATTAAGGAAGTGATAAGATCAACACATCCACAATCTAAATTAAATAAAAGATGGTAATGTGTGAAGAGTGAAGGAAATAGAGAAACTTGGTTGGGAAAACCATATCAACCATTTTGTTTACATTGATGTAGCAATGAAGATCCACATTATTCTCTTAATACTTATTAATTTTATTTGATACTATAATTTAGGTAATTTAATGTGAATAAATTTCATAGGGGGGGGGGGGGGAACCTAAAAGCATTGAGTGTTGTAAATTATTGATAGTAAATATGAATAATTCATCATCCTTGAATGATTAATCAATTAGTATTCAGATATAAATATGATAGAGGATCGTATTTGAAGAAGTTGAAGAATGTGTTTTCATATCCTGTGATACAAGTATAAAGATAATACCATCTTGGTTTGATCTAATATTTGTTAACATGAAAAAAAAGCATCGAAGAATACCATTCCTAGAAAGTTTATATAAGTTTTCAAATCTGGACAGTTACAATTTGAACATCCATTTTGATGTATTATTTAAATTTAAAAATCTTAAAATCCATTGTTGACTAGATTCTCTTTTATTAATATGTTGAGGATTGTTTCCCTTGAGGGGGATACAAATGAAGAAAGATGTAGTCTCTACTAGAATCATTATTTCAATTGGTATAAAATTTGAGTATTATGTAAATTTCTTGAAGATCATATCATTGGAAAAGGTATATTTTTTCTTAATATATCATCCCTGTTTATCAAAAATAATAAACTTAATTTAAAGTGCGAGTGATCAAATTAATTAATGACATAAGAAATGTGGATTTATAGAAGTTCTCTAAGGCCACTTAACTATTTTATTACACATAAATGTTTTCATCTATTTATTGGAGTGTGTGCATGATTTTTAGGTTGATCTTTCTTACAAAGGTTTTATATCTCTTTCAAGTATGTACAAACTAAAATAAAAGTGGAAAACCAAAGAATAAAAAAATATGAGTTCTCATTTCATGAGGTATCAATGTCAATAGGTAAATTATAGATTTATTATCTAAATCAAATACTCTTATTTTCTACACCAAGCATGGATCATGTAGACTTAGAGTGATACAACGGATGATACATTTCTTAAGTATTGACTGATATTATTTTCCCATTAACTCTGTATTTATTTTTAATAAGTGTGAGAGAAATTGGAATGAATTTTTTTAAAATTAAATGAGAGAGATTCATATATTGACATATTCATTTAGAAAGAACTTTGAAGATTTTTCCAACAAATAAAAAGGGGGATATTTAAGATCCCACTTTGAATATCAGTTGTATTTGTTGTCAATGTTTATTATAGGTTTTAAATTCTAGTCAATGAAATATTAATATTTATTTGCTGTCAATATATTTACAAATTTAGAAATAAAGAAACAGCTGGAGTATTCAATATATCAAGGATTGATAAACTAATTGAAAATATGTTGGATTAATGGATGGAGAACATAAAAATAAAGTCTTATTATCTTAAATAAGTTCTTTTAAATACATTAATATTATAACTATGATGTTTTTTTCACTATTCTTATTGTATAGAACATATGTCACTAAGTTCTTTGACTTGACACACATTCTACAATAATGAATAAGGAATACTATTTTTCCAATGGTGTTTTTTGATTTTATAATGCTTAAGGAAGTTTATTGATAGGAATTTAAGAAAGTCATGTAATATTTCATTATTTCATGAGGGCCATGAAAGATGTTAAGAGTTTAATTGAGATCATGAAAAATATTATTTTTCATGATGAATAAGAATAAGTCCATGAGATTTAAATATTATTTCATTAGGAGTTATTTGAATACCATGAAATAATTTATGAAGGAGTTTGATTGGCTAGAAATTAAATTGGTATACTTAGAATTATTATATGTAATATTTATGGTGGGACTTTAAAAAAATTGATCCAACCATTAAAATCGATAAGGTTTATCCCATGAAACAAACATGTGGTACCAAAGGGTCAACCAAGTGGGGAATTATTCTAATCATCTTACAAGGTAGTAAAGTGTCGGTGGATGTATATCACCTTTGTAACGTACACATGGTGCGTAGAAGGATTCCTGAGTGGAGTGTGAAAAGGTGTGGCACTGACCTTGTATAGAGTGGGTGAAGGTGTTTCTAGGTTCTAACCCTATTGGTGTGGCTCATAGAGTTGATGGAAAGGTAACTTATTAAGAAGAATGTGAATGTGTGAAAAACCTATGTAGGATAAAGAACAGAGTGGGTATTGTTACTCTGTAAAAAAATATGAACATAACCATGGTCATATGATCAGATAAATCTGGACCGTCTAATGGATCCCCCACATCATGGATTTGAAGAATTATTTCCTTCAGCCTCCTACCTCACTAAAGTTCTTATATTCTCTAGATTTTATACATACCACAACTTTCATTATCAAGCCATGTTTGAATAGCTGAGATATTGAGATGACCATACATTGGATCATTGTGCATTCTTCAAAAATTTGTGTAAAAGTGTTTTCAATAAGTCATATCCTCTTCCAAATAAGAACATTATTTTTTTATGTTTGTTTGAGTATCCTTATTCATGTATCAATTTGAACTTATAAAAAAGGATCATGTTATTCATGTGATGTATCTTCATGTAAGAGGAGACACTGTGATTTTTTACACCACATAACCCACCCTCATAAAATAAAAAATACAAATATCTTCATGTTTTTAAATATATCATTATCTATAGTCTTTGAAATCACATTATTTTTTTGGGATTTTAATTCAGTTAATGAATGAAGAGAGGTGGTGAAACCTATTTATAAATACTGAAGAAACAAGGAGGAAAATTTGGTTCCTTCTTATGATTTCTTTGAGATATCTTGAAAATAAGTATCTCTGTAGTTATCTTACATGAAAAAGTTGTGTTCTAAGATCCTCTAAATTTTATGAAAAAGGTAGAAACATGAAATTATTTTCATAAAGAATAAGATATATTGACACTTGACTTAAGTTAACACAGACTCGTAGTGTTTCATGATGATCTTTTCCATGATCTAGTGTTTATTAGTATACTTTCACTGTGTTTACATGAAGTAATTGTGGTTATTCTTGTGAATACAACTATTCTTTACAAAGAAAGAAGACACTAATATCTTTTTCTCAGTTACACAAAGAGGAATAACCTTTCGTGAATCATACTTTCTTGGGAGAAGAATTTATTCTGAACTGTTGAATTTGTGTGAAGATTAAAAAAGAAGGAGGTGTCCATGTAGTATACTAGAAAGATGGTCTTGTACATGAGAACTAAACCATATGTGACTTGGGGTCTTGTAAAGCTATTATATAATTGGAGAATATGTGAAAATATACAGTTTTTTGTGAAGGAAAGTGAAAGGAGGAATAATTATAAGTGAAAAATTAAGTGAGCATATGATAATGAATGCAAAAACTATGAAAAAAATATATTGATAATAAAATAAGAATTAGGTTCATTTTTGGTTTTCGTGATAATTTTATTCATAATTATAATACATACATAAGATTATGTGAGGTGTTTAGTTTAGTGTTAGTAGTGTTTACAATAGAATCAATTTCACTAATATGAAATTGATACTACACTTAATTGTTGATATTGTGAATAGAATAAAAGAGAATATAAAACTACTACATTATTTCATTTTTTTGTGTGTCAAATATTAGTGATATAGGAAGAGTTGTTGACCAATTTTATATATTATAATTAGAATTTGTGTTGAATAAGAATTATGAGATTACCAGACCACTTCAAATACATATCGTTGTGAGTGTTGAAAAGAAATATTTTGTTCAGTTATCAATTTACTATTATTTAGAACTTAATTTTATTATGACAATTATAAGATGAATTCTCATTATTTCAATAATAATAATGGAATTTTTTTATTCTATCAAGAATAAGAAGAAGAAGATTTGATTTTGTTGTTACAAATAAGAATAAGAATTTCTTTCCTTCTATTGTGTAAGTAGAAAGTGAAGAAGTTATTGGATAAACAAAGATACACTATGACATCCAATAGAAGTATCATCTGGTGAAAGATATTATTGGTGTTACAAATTACATTAAAAAATAAGGTGGAAATTGTCTTCAGAGGTAGTATATATAACCTTTATGAAGTTATAAAATAATCATGTACAATTAACTATAGTGAAATGAAATTGAACAGCTATTATTAACCCTATTTTATTACAATGCATTCTAGGAAATAAACTAGACCAGGGAGTCAACCCCATGACTGATACTCCAAACCCCTAACCCCCCGACCACCACAAATGTATAATTGAATGGTTATCCCCTTCTTGAGGTAAACAAATTAAAGGATTAGTTTGTAGTGTTTTGTGGAATTGAATTATTTCCAAACCATGAATAAGACTAGATAATCTTACTGAGTAGTGAACCTTGTAAGTATATCATGTTTCATCTTTACCAACTTTCATAAACTTTTATATGATAAGAAAATGATAATAGTAGAATCAAGATCATAATAAGTCTAATAGGTAAAGGGATAAAAGTTATAAAAGGTTAAAAATGTTCATAACATTGATTAACTCCCCCTCAATGTTTAGTATATCCCACAGTTGTCCTCTCACAAATCGCATGTCACCAGAGACCAACCATGATATTGTCATCTCTCTGCTTTCAATGTTCCTAAGAAAAAGGACATGAAGAGTTTCATATCCACAGAAGTGTCCATGTAGAGTGTGATCACATACATTCTCAGTTTGGAACCACCAACATGTCTCATCTTAGTAATTAATAAATAGGTGTATGTAAGAACATTCCTACTCATTTACATAAATATAAAATAAAATAATTTTACAAAAAAACAATCATATCATGGAAAAAATAGTAAATAGGAATCTATTAGATGAATTGTAAGAAATATAAAATAACTTCATATATTGACAGGATCCATACTTGAACTTACCTACTTCGAGAGAGGCTAGTGTCGATGTAAATTAGGAGGTAGGGAAATCTCATAACCTATCACATACAAGATGGGGGTAGGGAAATCTTTTAGACCATGCCACCCAGGTGCACTAATAAATTTAGTAACTCAACCCATACCCTAATAAATGGGAAGGGTTATAATAAGTCTAGACTCATCTTGAACAATAGAATATAGGAATGGGTACAGTACTACAAATAAGGTCTTTAACAATGCTAAAATAGAAATTTGTCTATGAAAAAAAAACAGTGAAAATCATAGCATGATTAAAATCCATACGCTTTTATTAGCATAATAAAATTACCAATAAAGGGATCCTTTATCAGTGCTATAAAAATTTGTGAAAAAGGAAACCTTTATCTGGGATTCTTTAATTTCTAATAAAGTAACCCCTTTATTAGTGCTTTTATTTGATGTTGATAAAGGTAAATTTTATTAGCACTTGAAAAAAATACTGATTAAGTGATCCATTATTAGTGCTAATAAAAGAATAGATAAATTATCCATTTATTAATAATTTTAGTACTGTTGATAAAGGATCCATTTATTAGTGCTTTTAGTATCACTGATAAATGATCCCTATATCAGTGCTTTTTCTAGAACTGATAATGGAGAATACTGCTGTAGTGTGCTATTAAAATTACATCACACTATAGTTGCAAAAATAGGTTGCAAATAAAATTTTTAATTGAAACAAAATTTCCAACAAAAATACAATAAAAAAAATTCATTATAGAAATTTCATTAATTGGTTTGTAGAATTACACGAGTAAGTACAAATTATCACATACATTCGAAAACATCATTGTTCCTTTGTCTTTGGCCTCTACCCTTGGTCATTCTATTTCCAAAAAAACCACACCAACTCAAGAAAAATAATGAACCTATATAAGATAAAAATATTATGTTAGTAACACTATAAAGATATAAATTGAACACAAAGTGTCAACTTTAAACTAAAAACATATAATTTGAATGATACCAGGAACACCGTGTATCAGATTGAGTTTTAGTTGATTTTTATATATCACAACATTTATTGGTGTTCTCAAAAGTAGGTATTATTGAATTGTCTCTCATATATGGTGATAAATAACTCACTATAAATGAGATCCAATTCAAGAGAACATTCTTTTTGAGAAAAAACCTTCAACTATTGAACCATTTTTTTGTCTTCAAGCACTATCTTTGGAAATGTTAACTAAATAAGTATTGGATAAATGTGATAAGGAAGTTAATTAATAAATAGAATATTAAAAGATAAGAAAACAAGAAAAGATTGTTTTCTTGATTTTGGTGAATTGATATGTGTTTTAAACTAAAATGAAACTTATAAATTGAAAAAATGCACTTCGATTCATACAAAGAACATCATGTGTTAGATTAACTTATGTTAAATTTCAATATTTAACAAATGAATTATGGTTCATTTCCCTAAATTTTGAAAATAATCTTATCTCTTATTCTCAATTTTGGATAGTGAAATTTTTTTAAACTAAAATTAAACCTTTATATTTAAAACACATACATTAAATCATATCAGACACATGGTGTGTCCGATTGATGTGTGGTTGAGTATGAAATATCAAAAATGAATAACGGATGGTTTTTCTAAATTTTGAGAACAATCCAATCTTGTTTACTTAGTTTTTCCTATTCGATGTTTATTTTAAACTAAAATGGAACTTTTGTATTGAAACCCACACTTCAAGTAATATCGACCACAATATGTGTTGGATTTATGTATGGTTAATTCCAACACGTGAAAATGTATTTTGGATCATTTTCCAAAATTTTGAAAACAATCCAAGATCATTTTCTTGAGCTTCATATTTGATCCGTGTTTTAAACTGGAATGAAAATTTTGTATTGAAAACACACACTCAAGTCATATCAACTACGTAATGTGATGGATTGATGTGAGTTCAATTAAGACACATGAAAAATTAATTATAGATTGTTTCCCTAATCTTTGAAAACAATTTGAGCTTGTTTTTTGGGTTTTAGCTATTTTATGTTTATTTTTAAACTAAAATACCTCTTTTGTATTGAAAACATGCACTTTATGTCATATCAATTATATAGTGTGCTAGATTTATGTAATTTCAATTCCTACAAGTAAAAATAGAGAATTTTACTAATGTTTAAAAACAATCTGATCTCTTTTTCTCAGTTTTGGATATTTGATGCATGTTTTAAACTAACTTGACACTCTTGTATTGAAAACACACATTTTGAATCATACCAACCACATCCAATTTTGGATTTATGTGTGTTTTATTCCTATAGGTCACAAAATAATTATATACCATTTTTTTATGTTTGAAAACAATCCAAACTCATTTTCTTAGTTTTAGTTGGGAGATGTGTTTTAAACTAAAATGAGAATTTTATATTAAAAACATAGACTTCAAGTCATATCGACCACATCATGTGTAATTTTGGAATGTGGTAAATTCCTAAAAGTCAAAAATTAATTTTTTATTCTTGACCTAAATTTTGAAAAAAAACAAGCTTGTTTTACCTATTTCAAGCATGTGTCACACATTTTAATGTAAAATGGCTCTTTTATATTGAAAACACATACTTAGAGTCATACCAAACACATAGAGTTTTGGACGGATGTTTTTTAAATTCCTACACATTAAAAATATATTATGGATTGTTTTACTAAAGTCTAAAAACAATTCTAGATCATTTTCTTGGTTTTGGATATGTGATGCATGTTTTAAACTAAAATGACACTTTTATATGGAAAGTTCACACTTCGAGTCATACCATCCACATCTGGTTTTGGAATTATGTGTGATCTATTCATACAAATCAAAAATAAAGTGTGGATTTTTTCCCTAGAGTTTAAAAACAATCTAAGCTTGTTTACTTGGTTTTGGATGTGTGAGGCATGTTTTAAACATAAATGATACTTATATTGAAAGCACACAATTTGAGTCATACAGACCACATCATGTGTCATATTGATGTGCAATAAACTCTTTGACATCATAAATATATTATCGATCATTTAAATAATGTTTAAAAATAATCCAAACTCATTTGATCAATTTTGGATATGTGATACACGTTTTAAATTAAAATGACACTTCTATATTGAATAAATGAAATTTTAGTCATACTAACCACATAGTCTATAAAAATGAACAATGTTTAATTTTTACATATTGAAATTGAATTATGGGTCACTATCCAATTTTTTTAAAACAATCCAAGTTTGTTTTCTCGATTTTGGTTATATGTTGTGCGTTTTACACTAAAATGACACTTTTATATTGTAAAAACACATTTTGAGTCACACTGACCACATCATTGTTTAGAGTGATGTGCAGTCAATTCTAACACATAAAAAATTAATTATGGATAATTTTCTTAAAGTTGGAAAATAATCTAAGATCATTTCATCGGTTTTGGCTATTTTGATGTGTGTTTTAAACTAAAATGAAACTTTTATATTAATTACAAGAACTTCAAGTCATATTGAATACATAATGTGTCAGATTGATGTCCGGTCAATTCTTACACATAAAAAATGCATTATGGATCATTTTTATAATGTTTTAAAAAAAGTAAGTTTTTTTTGTTTTTCCTATTTGATGTGTGTTTTAAACTAAAATGAAACTTTTGTATTGAAAACATGCACTTCTAGTCATATAAACCACATCATGTGTAGGATTGATGTGAGGATATTTCCTACACATGAAAAATGATTTATGGACCATTGTAAAAATGTTTGAAAACATTAAAAGTATTTTTCTCTCAATTTTGGATGTTTGATGTATATTTTAAACTAAAATAACATTACTGTATTGAAAACATGCATTTCGAGTCATAACAACCACATCAGGGGTCATATTGACATGTGGTCAATTCTTATAGGTCAAAATTGAATTATGGGATATTAAAATAAAGTTTTAGAATAATCCAATATCATTTTCTCTATTTTGGATATGTGATAATTTTTAAACTAAAATGAAATTTTTATATTAAAAACACACACTTTAAGTCATATCGACCACATCGTGTGTTATATTGGATGGAAGTCAATTACTACCATTCACAAATGAATTATGGATCATTTAACTAATTTTGTAAGACAAAATGATCTTGTTTTCTTGATTTTGATCAAGTGACAAGAATTTTAAACTAAAATGGAACTTTTATATTGAACACACATACTTAGAGTCATACCAACAACATCGGGTGTCGGAATGACATGCGGTCAATTGCTACATGTAAAAAATATATTAGGTATTTCTTTACTAAATTTTAAAATCAATACAATCTTATTTTATCAGTTTTGGATATGATTTGTAGGTTTAAACTAAAATGACATTTTTGTATTGAAAACTTTCATTTCGAGTCATATCAAACACATCGGGTATCATATTGATGTGTGGTAAATTCATATATGTCTCAAATGAATTATATACCATTTTAGTAATGTTTGAAAACAATCCAAACTTATTTCTCAATATTCACTATGTGATGTGTTTTAAATAAAAATGACAATTTTATATTAAAAACACAGACTTCCAGAAATATCGATGCTATCATGCATTGAATGGTGTATGGTCAATTAATATATGTAAAAAATTAATTATGGGTCATTTTATTAAATTTTGATAATAATACAATTTCATTTTCTTATTTTTAATCATGTGACATGTGTTTTAAAATAAAATGAAACTTTTTTATTGAAAACATGTAGTTAGAGTCATGCTGACCACATCAGGTGGATTGACATGCAATAAATTTTTACAGGTCAAAAATATATTATGGACCATTTTTATAATCTTATAAAACAATACAAGATCATTTTATTGGTTTTGGCTATGTGATTCACATTATAACCTAAAATGAAAATTTTAAATTGAAAACATGCACTTCAAGTCATACTGATTACATCAAGTGTTATATTAACATTATGTCAATTAATACATGTCGCAAATGAATTTTGAATCATTTTACATAATTTTAAAATCAATATGATCTCTTTTTCTCTTTTTGGACTATGTGAGGTGAATTTTAAACTAAAATTACATATATATTGAAAAATGTACTTTGATTCATACTGACCACGTCGTGTGTTACATTGACGTAAAGTTGATTCCTACAAGTCTAAAATAAATTATAGATAATTTTAATAAAGTTTTAAGTCAATCCAACCTCATTTTATTTGTTTTGTCTATGTGATATACGTTTTAAGTTAAAATAACACTTCTATATTGAAAAAAAACACTTTGAGTCATACTGACCACATAGTTTGTTGAAATGATGTGTAGTCGATTGATACACTTCGTAAATGAATTATGGATTTATATCCTAATGTTTGAAAACAACCAATGATTATTTTATCATTTTTGGTAACATATTGTTCATTTCAAACTGAAATGACACTTTTATATTGTAAACATGCACTACAAGTCATATCAACCACATCAAGTGTAAGATTGTATTACGATTGATTCCTACATGTCATAAATTAATTATAGATAATTGTGTTAAATCTTTAAAACTAATCTATTTTTGTTAGTTTTGGAAATTTGATATATGTTTTACACTAAAATGACACTTTTGTATTGAAATCACAAATTTATAGTCATATCCACTATATCATATGTAGGATATATATGAGAATAATTCCTATATGTAAAAATTAATTATGGATCATTTTCCTAATTTTTGAAAATAATCAAAGCTTTTTTTCTTTGTTTTGGATATTTAGTATGTGTTTCAAACTAAAATGACACTTTTGCATTGAAAACACACACTTCGAGTCATATCAACAACATCATGAGTCGGATTTATGTGAGGTAAATTCCTTCATATGAAAAATAAATTATAAACTATTTCTATAAATTTTGAAAACATTCTGAGATTGTTTTTTCAGTTTTTTCTAATTGATGCTTGTTTTAAACTAAAAGACACTTTTCTTTTTACAAAATCATTTCAAGTCATACCGACCACATTGGGTTTGAGATTGACATGTGGTTGATTCATATGGGTCAAAAATGAATTATTTACTATTTTCCTAAGGTTTGATAAAAATATGAACTCATTTTCTTGGTTTTGGATATGTAATGCGTTTTAAACTAAAATAATAGTTTTATATTAAAAACACACTCTTAGAGTCATATCATCCACATCATGTGTCATATTGGCATAATATCAATTTGTACATGTCAAAAATGAATTATAGATTGTTGACCTACATTTTGAAAACAATATGACCTCATTTTATCAATTTTAGGCATATAAAATGCATTTTAAACAAAAATGGAACTTTTATATTGAACTCGCATACTCAGCGTCATATTGACCACATCGGGTGTTGGATTGACATTTGGTTGATTCATATATGTCATAAATATATTATCTATCATTTTATTAATGTTTGAAAGAAATATGATCTCGTTTTCTTGGTTTTGTCTATGTGAAGTTCATTTTAAAATGAAATGAAAATTTTATATTAATAACACACACTTCAAGTAATACCGACTATATCAGGTGTTAGATAGATGTGAGGTTGATTCCTACACAAAAATAATGAATTTTGGCCCATTTTCTTGAAGTTTAAAAATAATACAATCTTGTTTTATCTATTTTGGATATGTGAAGTGAGTTTTAAACTAAAATGACACTTATATTGAAAACACACATATTAAGTCACAACAACTACATCATGTGGTGGACTGACATGCGATCAATCCCTACAAATAAAAAATATACAATTGATTATTTTTCAAAAAAAATAATATGAACTTTTTTATCATTTTTGGCTATATAATACACATTTCCAACTAAAATGATACTTCTATATTGAAAACACACACTTTGATTCATACTGATCATATTGTCTATCTAAATGACCTGTGGTCGATTCCTATACATCAGAAACGAATTATATATCACTATACTAAAGTTTATAAAAAATCCAATATCATTTTCTTAGTTTTAGTTATGTGATGTGTATTTTAAACTGAAATTACACTTTTATGTTTTAAACATAACTTTGAGTAGTTCCAATCACATAGTATGTCAGATTGATGTGCAGACAATTACTATACATCAAAAATTAATTATATATCATTTTTATAATTTTTGAAAAAAATATGAGATTGTTTTCTCTGTTTTTACTAATTGATGTGTGTTTTAAACTAAAATGAAACTTATATTAAAAACACACACTTTAATCCATACTGACAACATTATCTGTCAGATTAATGTGCAATCAATTCCTATTCATCAAAATTGAATTATGGATTTTTTTCCTAAATTTTGAAAAAAATACTAGCTCATTTTCTTGGTTTTGATGACGTGACACAAGTTTTAAACTAAAATGAAACATTTCTATTGAAAACATGAACTTAGAGTCATACTAACCATGTCATTTCTTGTATTGATGTGTGATCAATTTGTACATATCACAAATGAAAAATGGATAATTTTCTTATTTTTTAAAAATAGTCTAAGCTCATTTTCTTAGTTTTGGATATTTGATGCATATCTTAACTAAAATGACACTTTTGTATTGAAAAAATGCACTCTTAGTCGTACCGACCACATCTTGTGTCATATTGATGTGTGGTCAATTCCTATATGTGAAAAATGAATTATGGATTTTCTTCCTAATTTTTAAAAATAATAAGATCTTGTTTTCTCAGTTTTTTCTTTGTGACACACTTTTTAAACTAAAATGACACTTTTATTTTGAAAACACTTACTTTGGGTCATACTAACCTCATCATGTGTTAGATTGACCTTAATTCGATTCTTACACATGAAAAATGAATTACATACTGTTTTTTTAATGTTTGAAAATAATCTGATCTCATTTTATAGGTTTTCACTATATGAAATGTGCTATAAAAAAATGAAACTTCTATACAAAACATGAACTTCAAGTCATACTGACCACTTTGTGTGTCAGTTTGATGTGTGTTCAATTCATATACATCAAAAATAAATTATGGATCATTGTACTAAAGTATCGAGACAATTTGAATTTATTTTCTTAGTTCTGATCATATGGTATGGGTTTTGAACTAATGTGTAAATTTAACAAAATAAGTATCAGATAAAAAAGATAGGAAAATTAACTAAAAAATTTGATAAAATGATGATAAAATTAACTAAATATGTTGTAGGAAGTTACATGTTTATGATGTATGTGTACATTATAACACCATTTATTCTACTCATTCGTTTTTAAACAAATTTATTTCTTCCATTATAATTCTCCACGATAAATAGATCAAAAATAATAGATAAACATTCAGATACTAATGCCTCACACCCCCAAAAAATATTTCTATGTTCATATCCCATAATAGGTAACAAACATAGTTGGTAATCACCTAAATTTAATGTCAGAAAACATTTTAACACCATCTACTCTACCCACTCATATAAAAAAAATTACTTCTTCTTTTGAGTACATAGATTGTTGGAGATCTTATAAGTACTAAGAAAATAAAGAAAAAAAATCATTAAGAAATATTTTTAATGAAATTGTAATTAACATCAGAAATTACCTATTTGGGGATGCTAATATATTGATGGTATAATATATCTTTCTTAAATTTACTAATATAATATCCATAATCATTGCATTTATATTACTTTAGAAACTAAAGAAACATTGAACAACATAATTAAATTGTTTTGAAATATGTTTTGATATTTAAATATTTCTATATATACCTAAATTTGATTCTATTATAAGTAATATGTAGGCTTCAAATTTTCAGTCACTGGACTCATACCATGATTTAGCATATATTTAGATATCTCTCTATCATAAAAAAATTCATGTTAAAACACAAACTAAAACATAAAATTCATATTTTAAATATAAAATGTTGATTTTAGTGCAGTATAAATTTAAAATATACATCACGTGCGGTCAGTTTGTTAGAAATCCATGCATTGGATCCAAAATAAATAAATATTTTTGGTATCTAGATTGATTTATATCTGCAATCAATGCTTCTTAAAAAAACAATAACAAATAATTAATGAAAAATATAAAAATATATTTTATATGATTAGATTTTAGAGTTCTACCCATGAATTGAAGGAAACAAAAGGAGTCTCTTGTCCACTGTTTTCATCTCAAACTCCTCATTTTTCTCATCTTTTTTTCTTATCGATTTCTTTCAAGTAAAAAGAAATTTCATTCATAGGAATGATACAATGATTAAAAAATCAAAACTATTCTTTGTACGGTTTACTCTTTATATAATAGTAATATAAACTCCTATAAAAAAATTTAATAGTTACTAACATTAATTAATATATTAGATTATTTTTTGGATAGATGTATTATGAAAATGTACTTTATGTATGTATTAAAAACTATGAATCTCATCTATTCAAACTTGTGAATATCATTTATACTATTGAGACAAACAACTTTTCTAATGACAGTTCAAAATAATTCGTCTTAATATGGAATATAGGAAACATCACCATCATTGGTTGTGTTTTCTGCATGAATTTGTAATGATAATATTTTTTGTAGTGGAACTGGAGGGGATAAGGTACTTCCAAAAGGCCTTTTTGTTTTATTGGTTGATTCACTTGATTGTCTTGACCTGACATTCCATTTCCCCGTAATTATATCCAAATATAATAACATACTTCACTTCATGACTTTTTTCATTAATTGTTATTGGTTTTCCATTTGTAAAAAAACTAAGTACACGCCTCATGTATCTTTATAATATTGGATGACCATGATGTGAATGTTCCAATAGAGTCATTAAGTGTTATCATATCTGGATCATCAAGTGGAATAAGAAACCTAGTTCTCATCTCTTGAACTACTTCAATCCCAACTCTCGTGTTATCTTCTGGGAGTTCATTATTATGTCACATGTCTCTTGGGATATTATACACCATACCCATCACAACAAGGTAGTTCATTAGTGTTGATAAATATAAATCAAATAAAACATTACCCTGTTGAATTTTTTTAATATAATGTTTTTAGATGTCATTATATTTAAATTTAGGAGAAACAATAATTAAAAAATTGATTACCTTGGGTAAGGTATGTCATTTTTGTGAATGACTAGCCTCAATGTTAGTGGGTTGATCTAGTTGTTCATGATTTAATCATTGTTACACTATCTGTTCACTTTGATCCTTTCCCAAATATTGTTCTTACAAACTAGAAAGAAACATACTATCTTGCAAAGAATCTATCTGTGCATGAAATACTCTCATCATATGACATGTATATTTTTTGGTTTTATCTTCTCAAAATATTTTCAAGGAGACACTCCAAAACCTATACCTCTAATACTTCCATTTATTTTATCCACTCTAAAGTTACTCAAAGTATTTTTTTCTTCTAGTATGGTCACTTTTGATTCGTGTGTCTAAAGTGTATAGAAACATATAAAATTAAATAGATATTTTTATCTAATACTATTATAAATCATAATGAATTACTATTATGTCATACTTACACATGTCTCTGATGCTTATTTTTTGTTTTCATCGACAAGTTTACCCTCTTTATTTACATGGACCTCCTTCCACAGCACATGATATATGATATAAGTAGGTTTTGATTTTGATTCATCAATCTGAAAATAAACAAATGAAAATATGTTGTTTCATATCACATAAAACATTTACTATTGATTTAAAATATGTGAACTTTTCTTTTCAAGTGAAGTGTACCCCTTCCTTTCTTTTTGATAGAGTAAATTGGGTTTAATGAATATTTTTTATTTACATCACTCTTTTTCTATTTCATGAATTGAAAATTTTGAATCAAATTGGATAAACTAAATAATTTAAAATATAATATTATTGACTAAAATTCACCAAAAATGATTTCTTATCACGACTAATAATAAAATAATTACATGTTTCCTGATTTACAATGTGTGCATAAGTAACTGGTGGGTGGGGATTTGTTTTCCCCTTAGTTTCCTAAGATTAAACATTTTAATAAGTTTCTGAAAGCATCTGTGAGATTTTTTTAATATCCATTAAGAAATATTTCTTACATAAATCATCTAAAATAAATAAAATATGTAAGGGATTATTAAAATTAAACTAAAATTTCATTATATAATTTTTTGGTAAACTAGAGAAAATATATTGTAACATTAACTTAACATATTCCCAAAGGGTTTTATTCATTATAGGTTAGACATAGCACCACTAATCCACATTAATTAACACATTCATCCTCATTGTTACCTCAACATAACAAATGGAAATTTAATTTTTGGGGTAAATGTAACGCCCCAACCCCAGTTACCCAAAGTCGGTGCATTATTACATAACATTGGCATGATCACAAAAGATCAAGTCTCTAAAGACCGATTAGTTTAGTAGCCTTGGAATCACTAGATATATTCATAAGTACTACATTACATCATTAAATGAAAAAAAATACAACAACATATTATCTTCATATCCCCTCATACTATCCCTACAGGTCATTCATAAAATACTTCTTCACATCCTGGAAAAAATTAAATCATTGAAAGGGGTGATCTCAGATGCTCAGTAAGGATAACAATATAGCGGAAACTTTTATAAATAAACATAAACATTTAAGGAAATGTATAACTAAAAAAAAGCATTTTATACTTGAACTTCAATATAATATGGCAGAAATAAAATGAAATAATTCCATTTACTTATTTACATGGATATTCTACTAGTCGAATAATCACATGCAATATCAATAACCACTTTCATAATGATGGAATGCATAATGCCAGACTATCATAACCGCTTAGTCAAGCCCTTGTGCCAAGACTACAAATAATATTTTTTCAAGGACTTGTTCCAAGACACTAGTTTGTCTAATTAGACCTACCGATTCATCAAGGAGCTATAGCAGGCTCCACCCGTCACTTATTAAGTCCAATTCATTCCTCATATGAACAGGTTTAAACATAACATAAACATTCAAATTAAAACTAGCATATGAAATGTAAATAATTTTTCCATAAACCATGAATGGTATAAAAATAACACATCCATAGTAAAACATATCAAAAAACCTTCAATATAATGTGGAAGTTTTGTATCATAATAAATCAACTTCAAATAAGCTTAAAATTCATCAAAGAATGTTGACATAGATGAAATCAAAACTATTTGAGAGAAATATCTCCTTTTTTTGAAATAATTTAAAAGTCACATAATTATAAAATAAAACATTTACTTTGAAAACATTCTTATAAGATTGTAAGGGAAGCTTCAACGATTTTATAACGGTGGAAAATAGCCACACCCGCTGTATAAGTTAAAAAAGACATTCTTACCTTAATTTTGTCAAAAAGGTTAAAAAGGACCTTGTTTGGAAAACGACAAAAATATTCCTTTATAAACTTATTATAAAAAGTAAAACAAGGGTATAAATGAATTTATCCTATAGTCTATAAAATAGTAATAATTATTTGAAATACATTTTTAAGAAACATGGATGTGGATGATAAAGAGGTCCCAATAGATAATTATGTATAAACAACCTCCGATAATGAAGAGATTCTGAAGTAAACCATTACCTTGTACTTTTCCTTGGTTGAGGGTTGGTTAAACTCCTGTATAATGGTGAAATAATTTTTATTAAATTATAAAAGAATCATATACATTAATATGATATCATATATGATCTTTTAACATTGCTTTGTTAATAATATCTTATTATTATCGTCGTTTCAGGTGTTAACTTACTCGTTTTATTTTATATGTTTTGGTACATAAGTCGTGTTTGTTATGGATAGGTTTTATATTATTCATATATATAATGATATCAAGTCCTTAAAAATTATATTTAATCATCAAATGAGAATTAGACTTGCATGGATACGATGAGGAATGAATCTCATCGCGTTCATGGAGACGATAGTCCGTACGTAGACACGAGAAACAATATCATTCTTTTGATATTAAAATAATATATAATTTGATGTTATATCATATATAAAGAATAATTATCATGTTATATTTATTATTTAAATCAACTACACATCATTATCATACCCATCCAAATAATAATGTTTTGAATAACAGTTATACCACGATGTGGAGACGGTAAGCCGCACGTACGCACGTATGGTGACATGTCATTCAAAGGATGGATAGAATAATGAATATGGTTGTACAATATTTATAATAACATCATAGGATATAGAATATAATTAAGTTATTATTTTAGAATGTAAATAACAAAGAAAGAATAAGTTGAAGAAGAAAGGAACTTGAAAGAGGGTGGTGAAAACATTACCTCTT
Source organism: Viscum album (assembly GCA_963277665.1). Classification (NCBI taxonomy): domain Eukaryota; kingdom Viridiplantae; phylum Streptophyta; class Magnoliopsida; order Santalales; family Viscaceae; genus Viscum; species Viscum album. The sequence goes on along the minus strand of OY728163.1, from coordinate 1,841,895,872 downwards.
CTTCGGGTTCTTCCTTTTGATTTGATCAAAAGGGCTCCTTAGGTTGGCTTTCTGATCAAAATAAGGCCTTTAGGTTGAAGTGAGGAATTTTAGATGATATGTGGGAAGGTTTTGGCCGAGCCAAAAGGCTTTGAAGGTGTGAAGTTGAGAGAAGGGGGAGTGGCCTTTTATAAGAGGGGTGAGGGGAACCTTAAGAAAAGCTAGAAATATTATTCTATAATAAATTAATATTCGGTTTCTAATGGATCCAAAGTGTATTATTTAAAGTTTAAGGTGGGGTTAGGTCTAAAACAACTCAAAAAGTAGGTTTTAGACAGGTTTGGGTCACTATATTAACCTTATCTTTTAGTTTTAACTATTAGTTAAATAGTTTGACATTTACCATGTCTCTTTGTATTTTTATATTATACAGTCAATAAACTTACTATAAACTTCCAAGAGAAGCCCAAGTGGTTCATTAATGATACACCTATCATTATATAAGTCTCTTGTCCTAACATTATATTTTTAGGAATTGAATATAAATTAATAATATAATATTTATTTTAAAAACTCTTTTATGTCAATTTTGACACTATTTGGTATTTTGTTTTTTCTAAATTCATAATTGCATTATTACTTAGAACCTAATTCATTTAATAAACCATAACATTTCATATTAACATATAAAATTCGATTATGTCATCAAAACTTTCAAATTATATTTATTTTAACTTTTGTAATACCAATTATTTGATTCTTTCATTAATAAAGAAAATATTGCATCATTATTGTGTCATACATAAATTTAATTATTCAGTGTCTAAAAATTATAAATAAAATACCATTATGTATGAAATCTTTTTATATTTATAATTAATATTTATAGTCGAAAATATAACATATATAACCCTATGTAAAAATTGTTTTTCTAAAAGATATATGCTTATGTCATTTTTGTATTTACTTTAACTTAATTAATATAAAGTGTCATTATCAATTACAAGTGGATCCATGGGGTCCCAAACTCATCCCAAAGATTCCCATGGTCGGAAATGTATCAACCAATAGGGTTAGGACACTTTTTAGAGTAATTTATTATTATTATAATATTATTTTTACCCTTATTTACCGGATTTATCCTTTTACCATAGTAAATAAAATATTTACCGAAGTAATTATTCAAAATATCTAAAAATAAAAGTTAAATATTTACACAATTTGGACCTCCTGATTCTAAATATGGAATCAATTTTTCTAAATTCAAAACACAGAAGTGGCAGAAATTAATTTAAAATTAATTCTCGCTGTCAAAACAAAAAGCGCGTTTTTAAGAAATAATAACTATCAAAAGATTGACACTTATTATGTCCGGTTTAAATGTGAAATTATGTCCAATGACCAAAATTGTATTAAATGATAAAAATTTATTATAAATATACTTTAAAACCACTCAAATTCATAATTTATCACTATTAATTGTTTCGATTAAAAAAGTTGTTTTTAATTAAAATTTAGTAATTTTCACTATTCATAAAAATATGAAAGTTATCATAAATGTAACAAAAATTCACCCTAAGATAATTTAGATATTCCAAATACAAAAATGAAGTCAATTTCTAAAGATAAAATGTATACAATTTCAAAAAGTGGGTATTACTATTCATAACATCTAGTTTGATTGGTTGTGGTGTGTGTTAGAACTCAAAGTTACGTACAACACATGCTACTGTATTATTCAAAGAGAAGCGTACCGTGGAAGATTGGGGTGTTACATTATCCCCTCCTTCAAATAATTTCATCCTTGAAATTTATAGAATACTACTGCATGAAAATAATCGGGTGGTTCTTCATCATAAGTTCCTCGGGTTCCCACGTTGCCTCTTCCATCTTATGGTTTCTCCATAGAACTTTTATCAGACGAGTCATCCGGTTTCTCAGAACTTGTTCTCTCATATCAAGAATCTTGAAAGGATCTTCGAAATAATATAGATCGGGTTCCAGTTCTAATTCCTCATAGGTGAGTGCATGCGTTGGGTCAGGCATGTATTTTCTCAACAGTGATACGTGGAACACATCATGAACTTTGGAGAGACTTGGCAGCATTGCCAAACGGTAAGCTACAACCCCAATTCGTTCTAGAATTTCTAATGGCACGATGTACCTGGGAATCAATTTTCCCTACTTACCAAAACGTATAACACCCTTCGATGGATATACCTTCAAGAAAACATGATCTCCTACCTGAAATCCCAAATCCTTCCTTCGGTTGTCAGCATAGCTCTTCTGCCTAATTTGAGCTGCTTTGATGTGGTTTTGGATTACCTTAACCTTTTCCATCATTTCCTCCACCAGTTCTGGGACTATGAGTTTTCTTTCACCAAAATCATCCCAACAGGTTGGTGTGGGACATCTCTTTCTGTATAATGCTTCATATGGTGCCATCTGAATACTCGAATGGAAGCTATTATTATAGGAAAATTCTACCAGAGGTAAATATTGATCCCACATACCCTGAAAGTCAAGTGAGCATGATCTCAAAATGTCTTCTAAGGTTTGAATAGTCCATTCTGATTGTCCATCAGTTTGGGGGTGGTAAGCAGTGCTTAAACGAAGTTCGGCATCCATGTATTTCTGAAGACTTTTCTGGAATCTTTATGTAAAACGGGGATCATGATCAGAAACAATCGATAGGGGTACTCCATGAAGTCTCACAACTTCATTAATATATAGTCTTTCTAGACATTCAAGTGGTAAATCTTCCCTTATAGCAAGAAAATATGCTAACTTGGTAAGATGATCAACAATGACCCATATTGCATCATTCCTTCTAGGAGTCTTTGGTAGTCCCATGACAAAGTCCATTGTGATATTATCCCATTTCCACTCAGGTATGGGAAGAGGTTTCATGACTCCTCCAGGCAGTTTCCTTCCAGCTTTCACTTGTTGACAAACCATACATCTTGACACAAAATCAGCAATCTCCCTCTTCATGTTAGTCCCACCAAAAATGTTCCTTTAAATCTCTATACATTTTGGTGCTCCCAGGGTGTATAGAGAAATTAGAACTATGAGCATCATCCAATAATTCCCTTTTTAGATCAGGTATATCGGGAACACAAAGTCTCTTCCCAAATTTCAAAATTCCATCTTCACACACAAAGTCACTCAATCTCCCATCATTCAGAGCTTTAATCTTCTTTTGAAACTCTTCATCACTGGTCTGAGAACTCTTTATAATTTCTAGTAAATATGGTTTGGCAACCATTTGATAAAGTATTGATGTTTCACCTTCCATGGTGATTCCCATATCCATATTTACTAGATCTATGCAAATAGGATCCCTTTCAACTCTCATCTTGTTCAAAACTCCATGATCCTTTCTAATCAAAGCATCTGCCACCTTATTTGCCTTCCCCGGGTGGTAGTGTATCGTGAAATCATAATCCTTGAGTAGTTCAAGTCATCTCCTTTTCCTCATGTTGAGTTCTTTCTGTGAGAAAATGTACTTCAAACTCTTGTGATCAGTATATATCTCACATTTTTCACCATAGAGGTAGTGTCTCCAAATATTCAAAGAAAATATAAAAATACTAACTCAAGATCATGAGTAGGATATTTTTTCTCATGAATTTTAATATTCCTTGATGCATAGGCAATAACTCTATCATTCTGTATAAGGACATAACCAAGTCTTTTCTTCAATGCATCACTATAAATAACAAACCCGTCATTTCCTGATGGTAGAGTAAAAATAAGAGCATTGAATAATATTCTCTTTAGTTCTTCAAAACATTCTTTACACTCTTTTTACAAACAAATTTAACTCCTTTATGTGTGAGATTTTTTAATGGGTTAGCCAATCGGGAAAAATTATGGATGAAATGCCGATAATAACCTGCTAAACCAATAAAACTGCGTACCTCAGTTATACTCATTGGGGCTAGAAATTATTGGATTGCTCTTGTCTTCGAAGGATCAATAGAAATTCCATCCTTAGAGACAATATGGCCAAGAAAATAAATCTCCTGAAGCCAGAATTCACACTTGCTAAACTTCCCATATAATTCATGTCTTCTAAGAGTCTTTAGAATAATGCGCAAGTGATTTTCATGATCCTCATAGATTTTGGAGTATACCAAGATATCATCAATAAATGCCAATACAAATTCATCAAGATATTCCTTGAAAACTCTGTTAATTAGATCCATGAGAACAGAGGGTGAATTAGTCAATCCAAAAGGCGTTACTGTAAACTCGTAATGCATGTACCTGGTTTGAAATGCTGTCTTTGGAATGTCTTCCTTCTTCACACACAACTGATGGTATCCAGATCGAAGGTAAATCATTGAAAAGTATTGATATCCATGCATTTGGTCAAATAAATCATCAATGCAAGGTAGGGGATACTTGTTCTTTATTTTTATAGCATTAATTTCCCTACATTAAATACATAACCTCGTAGATCTGTATTTCTTTTTAATAAAAAGGACAGGGGCTCCCCATGGAGAAACACTATGGTGAATAAATACCTTATTACTCAATTCCTCTAGTTGTTTCTTTAGTTCAACTAATTCCACAGTGGCCATTCTATAAGTGGTTTTCGATATACGCCTTGAACCAGGAATTAAATCAATGGAAAACTCAATTTATCGTTCTGGAGGATGTCCAGGTAAATCTTCTAGAAACACATCAACATATTCTATCACAATAGGTACACCCACTATTTGAACATTCCTTTCCTTACACACAGTTATTTCATTATCTTATTCCCCGATAATTGAATTTAGTTGAGCTAATGGGGGTGGATCTAGATAAGAATTAGGTGGTGACAATTCTGCTCTAAATATAGGGTGTTCTTTATCATCATCATCAAAAATCGTAACCTCCTTCTTCTTAAAATAAATTTTCACATCATGGTCTGAAATCCAATCCATACCAAGGATTATATAAAATTCAATCATGAGTATGATGATGAGATCAGCAGATAAAGAAAATTTATATGATCTAATGGGAACAGATTCACAAAACTTTGTTGCGATGATACTTCCCTTAAGAGTTTTAACTGACAACTCCCTTGTTAAATCAAATTGGAAATATCTAATTTTCTTAGCAAACTGGGAAGATATGAAACAATGTGATGATCCAGAATCAAATAATGCATTTTCTAAACTTGAGAAAACCATTAAATTACCTTCCACTATGTATTTCGGAGCTTCTACCTCAGTAGTAGTGATAACATAAGCTTGGCCTTGATCCCTTGGCCTTTTCTGAGGTAAGTTTCCCTAATTCTTAGGACATTCATTTGCATAATTTCCCGTCTCTCTGCAATTGTATCATTGAACATCGGTAGATTCTTCATTCCCCTTGCAATCACGAGCTTGGTGTCCTTTTTCACCACACTTGTAACAGACTCCCATTCCTTTTAAGCAAGTACCGGGGTGTTTCTTCCCAAATTTAATATAGGATGGATATTAAAATTTTCCCTTATTCCCATTATTTCCATTTCCAGAGTGATCAACAGACCTATTCTTCTCTTGCTTTTCTTTAAAGTCATAAGACTTAGAGAATTCTTTTTCTGTCTTGATAGAGCATGAAACAACATCTTCGTACAATGAGAAGGTTTGTGAGACTAATGCTCTATGGAGAAACAGTTTTAACCCATCAAAGAAATGATCAATCTTAATTCTTAGTTTATGTATATAATCTGCAGCATACCTTGCTAACCTTGTAAAGTTAGCCTCATACTTTGCGACATTCACATCCTCCTTTTGTCTCAGACTCATAAATTTTCTTTCCATATCTTCTCTATGGTCATAAGGAAAGTATTTTTCTAAGAAAAGCTATTTGAACTCCCTCCATTCCATATTTGATACTTCATCATCTTCCTTTGTGTTTTGAATCAATGACCACCATTGGTCAGTATCTCCAGTGAGGCGGTAAACTGCCATGATAACTTTTTCCCTTTCACTACTCCCCAAGGTACAAAATATTTTCTCTAAGTAATTTATCCATTTCTCAGCTACTAAGGTATTTTTACTCCCATTTAATGTCAGTGGTTTTTGCCTCATGAAGCGATCTAACATTGATCCTCCACGTTGTGGATCTGGGTGCTCCATACGTGTAAGGTTATTATTCATAACCTGAGTGAATTATCCTAGTATGGTGATTAGCTGATCAGAACTAGTTGCATCACCAACTCTACTATAATTATCTTGAGCAGGAGAGAAATCCATACATGGAGTTCGTGCATTGATATGGTTTCCATTTCTTCCACTAAGTGTCATTTCTAAACAATGGCATACACTAGATTAGTTTATGAATCAAAATACATAATTCCATACTTGTAAAACACTTAACATAAATTGAGTTATTTATGGATATAATCCATAATCATAAAAAAAATTTCTTTGAGGAAGTATATACTCATAAACCCTTCATAATGGTTTGTAAATAAAATGAGAATTATCCTATGCATATCCCCTGGGAGTGTCGTAACCAAGAGTGCAGCAAGGCCCGTTGTCATGCACCAGTTCCTGTTTGAGTCTAGCTCAAAGCGGTGTTTTCAGGTTTTACCCCTAGGTACATATGTGCCAGAGCCGCCTCTACCTTCTCGTATCCAGATAGGGAAGTATTGCTCGGAAAACTCAGAAAATCTCTACAATACCAAAATTCTTGGAAGTTCTTCAATACTAATCCTCAAAGTCTCTCTTATGGCTATGTGCTCTAATCAGAGTTTATCTAAATCTTGTTTCCAAGGTTTGTACTAAACTTCCTCTAATACCTACTATAATGCCCCGACCCTAGTTACCCATAGTTGGTGCATTATTACATAACATTGGCATGATCACAAAAGATCAAGTCTCGAAAGACCGATTAGTTTAGTAGCCTTGGAATCACTAGATATATTCATAAGTCTTACATTACATCATAAAGTGAAAAAAAACTACAACAACATCTTGTATTCATATCCCCTCATATTATCCCAACAGATCATTCATAAAATACTTCTTCACATCCTGGGAAAAATTAAAACATTGAAAGGGGTGAGCTCAGATGCTCAGTGATGATAACAATATAGCAGAAACTTTCATAAATAAAAATAAACATTTAAGGAAATGTATAACTAAAACAAAAGCCTTTTATACTTGAACTTCAACATAATATGGAATAAATAAAATGAAATAATTCCATTTTCTTATTCACATGGATATTCTACTAGTCGAATAATCATATGCAATATCAATAACCACTTTCATAATGATGGAATGCATAATGCCAGACTATCATAACCACATAGTCAAGGCCTTGTGCTAAAAATACAAATAATATTTTGTCAAGGCCTTGTGCCAAGACACTAGTTTGTCCCATGATACCTACCGATGCATCGTGGAGCTATAGCGGGCTCCACCCGTCACTTATTAAGTCCAATGCATTCCTCATATGAACAGGTTTAAACATAACATAAACATTTGTATTAAAACTAGCATACGAAATGCCAATACTTTTTCCATAAACCATGAATAGTATAAAAATAACACATCCATAGTCAAACATATCACAAAACCTTCAATATAATTTGTAAGTTTTGTATCATAATAAATCAACTTCAAATAAGCTTAAAATCCATCAAAGTATGTTGATATAGATGAAATCAAAACTATTTGAGAGAAATATCACCTTTTTTTGAAATCATTTAAAAGTCACATAATTATAAAATAAAACATTTACTTTGAAAATATTCTTATAATCTTGTAAGGGAAGATTCAACGATTTCATAACGGTAGAAAATAGCCGCACCCGCCATATAAGTTAATAAAGACATTCTTACCTTAATTTTGTCGAAAAGGTTAAAAAGGACATTGTTTGGAAAATGACAGAAAGATTCCTTTATAAACTTTTTATAAAAAGTAAAACAAGGGTATAAATGAATTTAACCCATAGTCTGTAAAATAGTAAGAATTATTTGAAATAAATTTTTAATAAACATGGATGTGGATGATAAAGAGGTCCCAGTAGATAATTACGTATAAACAACCTCAGATAATGAAGAGATTGTGAAATAAACCCTTACCTTTAATTTTCCTTGGTTGAGGGCAGGTTAACCTCATGTATAATGGTAAAATAATTTTTATTAAATTATACACGAATCATATACATTAATATGATATCATATATGATATTTTAACATTTCTTTGTTAATAATATCTTATTATTATCGTCATTTCGGGTGTTAACTTACTCGTTTTATTTTATATGTTTTGTTACATAAGTCATGTTTGTTATGGATAGGTTGTATATTATTCATATATAGAATGATATAAAGTACTTAAACATTATATTTAATCATCAAATGAGAATTATACTTTCATGGATACGATGAGGAATGAATCTCATCGCGTTCGTGGAGACGGTAGTCCGTACATACACACGAGCGACAATATAATTATTTTGATATTAAAATAATATATAATTGGATGGTATATAATATATAAAGAATAATTATCATGTTATAATTATTATTTACATCAATTACACATCATTATCATACCCATTCAAATAATAATGTTTTGAATAACAATTACACCACGACGTGGAGACGGTAAGCCGTACGTACGCACGTATGGTGACATGTCATTCAAAAGATGGATAGAATACTGAATATAGTTGTACCATATTTATAATAACATCAGAGTATATATAATATACTGGAGTTATTATTTTATAATATAAGTAATAAAGAAAGAAGAAGTTGAAGAAGAAAGGAACTTGAAAGAGGGTGGTGAAAACATTACCTCTTCTTCGGGTTCTTCCTTTTGATTTGATAAAAAGGGCTCCTTAAGTTGGATTTATGATAAAAATAAGACATATAGGTTGAATTGAGGGAAGATTAGAGTATATTTGGGTAGGTTTTTTCCAATCCAAAAGGCTTTGAAGGTGTGAAGTTTAGAGAAGGGGGAGTGGCCTTTTATAAGAGGGGTGAGGGGCACCTTAGGAAAAGCTAGAAATATTATTTTATAATAAATTAATATTCGGTTTATAATGGCTCAAAAGTGGATTATTTAAAGTTTAAGGTGGTTATAGGTCAAAAAAACCCAACCAATAGGTTTTAGATAGGTTTGGGTCACTATATTAACCTTATCTTTTAGTTTTAACTCTTAGTTAAATAGTTTGACATTTACCATGTCTCTTTGTATTTTTATATTATATAGTCAATAAAATTATTTTAAACATTCAAGAGAACACAAAGTGGTTCATTAATGATACAAATATCATTATATAATTCTCTTGGACAACCCTTAGATTTTTAAGAATTGAATATTAATTAATAACATAATAGTTTTTTTAAAAACTCTTTTATGTCAATTTTGACACTATTTGGTATTTTCTTTTTTCTAAATTTATAAAAGCATTATTACTTCGAAAATTATTCATTTAATCCACCCTAACATGTCATATTAACCTATAAAATTAGTTTATGTCATCATAACTTTCAAATTATATTTATTTTAACTTTTATAATACTAATTATTTAATTCTTTCATTAATAAGGAAAACACTACATCATTATTGTGTCATAAATAAATTTAATTATTAAAGGTCTAAAATTTATAAATAAAATAAAATTATGTAGGAAATCATTTTATCTTTCTAATGAATATTTATAGTAAAAAATATAACATATATAACCCTATGTAAAAATTGTTTTTCTAAAAGATATATGCTTGTGTCATTTTTGTATTTACTTTTAACTTAATTAATATAAAGTGTCATTATCAGTTACAAGTGGATCCATGGGGTCGTAAAATAGACCCAAAGATGCCCATGGTCAGACATGTATCAAAAAATAGGATTATGACACATTTTAGGGTAATTTATTATCATTATAATATTATGTTTTACCCTTATTTACCGGATTTACCCTTTTTCCATGGTAAATAAAATATTTACCGAAATAATTATTCAAAATGCCTAAAAATTAAAGTTACCTATTTACACAATTTTTACCTCATGATTCTAAATATGGAATAAATTTTTCTAAATTCAAAATGTAGAAGTGGTATAAATTAATTTAAAATTAATTCCTTCTGTCAAAATAAAAAGCGTGTTTTTAGGAAATAATAACTATCAGAAGATTGACACTTGTTTATATCCGGTTTAAATGTTAAATTATGTCCAATGACCAAAATTGCATTAAATGGAAAAAATATATTATAAATATACTTTAAAACCACTCAAATTCATAATTTATAACTATTAATTATTTCGATTAAAAAAGTTGTTTTTAATTAAAATTTAGTAATTTTCACTATTCATTAAAATATGAAAGTTATCAGAAATATACAAAAAATTCACCCTAAGATAATTTTGATATTCCGAATCCAAAAATGAAGTCTATATTGAAATATAAAATGTATATAATTTCAAAAAGTGGGTATTACTATTCATTACGGCTAGTTTGATTGGTTGTGGTGTGTGTTAGAACTCGAAGTTGTGTACAACACACACTACTGTATTATTCAAAGAGAAGCGTACCGTGGAAGCTTGGGGTGTTACAATAAATATTTTGGTCGTGTTTATTTCATCCAACCTCAAAATATTAAAGTAATTAAAATCAATAAAGCTACATTTTTATCTTTAACTTTTACTAAAATATTATATAGGTTAAAATTAAATAAATATGGAATGAAGTGGCCATATAATTGGAAAATGTCTATAAATGGACAAAATACACTTATCCTTAGGAAAATGGAATGTTTTAGGGTCAAATTATAATCCTTATCATATTTTGTTTAACCATAATTACCCGATTTATCCATATAGTTCTGATAATTATTTACTATAATTACTATTCATAATGACTAAATATAAAAGGTCCATATTTAGAAAATTTTTACCTCCTGATTCAAAATATATAATCAATTTTAAAATATTCAATTCATAAAATATGTAGAATTTAATTTAAAAGTAGACCATCAATAAACATTAAATAATATTTATTGAGAAAAATTTCATTAAATATAAAATGTTTTTATACTAGATCCAAGTATAAATTTCATTATAAAGACAATAATTATATTATTTTTAATAAAAAAACTAATTAAATTTTAAAATTAATATAAAATTAAATTTTACTCTGTAAATACTTGATGAAAAATACAGTTTTCAATAAAAACCAGTTTTCCAATTAATCATTGGAAAATAAAACATTCAGAAAATATAAAAAATTCATTATAATATAATTTTTATTTTAAGATTTAAAAATTTATATCATTTTTATAAAATAAGGATTCCAAAAATTTAGAAAAATTAATTATAATATTTTCTCATTAAAAGAAATAAAATTCAGTTTTGAAGAAAATGTATTTTTAAATAATAAGATGACTTTACTAAAAATTACTTGATTATTTACTAATAATTTATCAATATATTTATATTGAGTAATATATTTATATATATTTCATAAATTATTTAATCATATTCATACCCTTCAATTTAATGATGATGTTATAATGTTCATATTTAAAAATAATATTTTACAGTTCATTTTGGCTCAGTGTTGTTTGTCATATACACTATAAAACATAGTTTTCTCTTTTAAAAATCCAAAAATGTTACAGAATCTGGTGAAATTGATTCAATATTTAGAATATAAATAATTAATATAATTTAATAGGTTCAATGTAATTATTTTTTATAGCGAATTGTAAAACAGTAAACTTTTTTATCACAATTGTGGTTAAAACAGATTTATCGGGGGTAAAACAATAGATAAGGGTAGTATTACCACCCAATATATTATAATTAATATTATTTAAAGATATTTAAACCTTATAATATCCTAAATTATAATACTTGTCTATTTGGAGCCAATTTCCCATGAAATAAACCTTATATTAGTGAAATATTTTAAGATATTTCATGTGTGTCCATCCCCTCACTTATAAAATGGCATCGTGTCTCCTCCCTTATTCACACAACTTGAGCATTCTCACTCATGTAATACCCCCTCAATAACATTATTTTATTCCTTCACTCTATACAATATCTTCTAGACTTCTTCCAAAACTAATCATTCAAGGCTTATTGAGTAAGCCAAAAGAGATCTCTTAAAGAAGTGGTAAAAATTTAACCAGGCTCTTTCAACTTTATTTCATCTTATACTTCATCTAAAAATGTTGTATCAATCAAAAAATTATTAATATAGTATCCGAAATATACTTAGGTTTTTTTAGAATGATGTAAAAACCATTAATCTGCACTTCTCAATCAAATGGGATATGAGAGTATAGCTCATGTGTATGTGTGGGAAATCACCTCCATATAACAATATGATTAATTTTCCACCACCATCATTCATGGTTGGTTGTTATGATAGATTTATTTTTTATATTATAGGTTTATGATATAATATTTATTCTTGAAATATTAATTCATATTTACATTTCTTTCATTCCACCCATCAAAAAATTGAAACACCATCTATGAGTGTGTACGGACTATCGTCTCCACGTAGTGATGTAATTCATTTTTCATCACCTCTTAATATTAATGGTTGTATATATATATATATATATATAATTAATATATATTATATTTAAATCATTATAAAAATTATGGAGATATAGGAATGATGATCAAATTTCAATGACCTTAAGTGTTAAACCAAAACATATAGGAAAAAAAAGTAGTTAACACCCAAAATTATTACAATAATGAAAGAATGTTAATCAAAAAATGATAAGAAACTAAAATTAAACCATTCATGGTACTTTAGGTATTATTATAGTTATTTTTTAAAAGTATAATAAATTTTAATTTATTATATAGTATGTTAGATCACTTATGAAGAACGACAGACCAAAAGAATGTTTTTAAGGAAAACGGACTTCATTTATTTCTTTGATCGATAATATTTTATTCTAAGTCTATATTTTGTTTAAAATGTTTTCAGGAATGTTTTTTCAATTCTATAAATATTTATAATTAAATTTTTACACATGTTTGAATTTTTATAAAAAAATTGAAGGAATATTCTTGTCTTTTTTAATAAGGTACTTTGGCCTTTTTACTAAAAATTTAAAAGGAATCATTATTTTAACATACAAAAAATGAATAGTAATTACTTCCTATATTAATTATATTTAATTTAAGGATTACTTTACATTTTTTCATGTTTATTTTCAAATAAAAAATTTTCCTTAATATTTTGGAAACTTTTTTTATTTTAAATAAATGATTTCAAAATGAAAACTGTGTTTTCTTCAAGAAATGTTCACGTGATCTTTTACTAGTATTATCATTTATAACAACATACTTTGATGTTACCTATGCTCTAATGATGATATAATTTAATTATACTAACCTTATTTTTTCTCTATATGTCTTATCAGTATAATGATGAAATCTTTATGAAATGGTTACCCTTTATATAGGTTATGATATTTTGTTATGATGATTATTTTATGATCTTATGGAAAGCATATATATAATTTTAATTATATGATGGTTGGGACTAGAATTATATAGAAATCCAATTCATTGGGTAACATATGACATCTCATGAGACAGTAAGGTCTCAAATAGGGATTGAACCCAGTTTAGTAAGGTACTTTTTCCAGTAATATAGTATTGGGAGTGAACCTTGACTAAGGAAATGATGGAACGGGGAGTGAAATTTTGGACCAACTAAAACTGGCCTTAGTGGATCTTTTCATGAAACATCAGACTCCGGTTGAATAATATGACACACTCATCTTCGGTTCTTCAGATTTATAGTACTAGGTGACTTTGGTGCTTCTTGAAATATGGTACATCATGATCTATTTTTCTTCAGAGGATGAATTGATTCTTGATTGGTCTGAAGCCCCTAGAACATGCAATAGGTTTTGTTTATTCTTATTCTAATGGAATTAAAATTTCCATAAGAAATGTGATACCCCAACTTCATCATTGTGGGTAATATTTCCAAAACTTCTTCTTACTTTCCAAAACCCCTATATTTTTCACATGTTTGGTAATATAGTAGGTTGATACTAGTGTTTTGATAGTATAAATAAGACTATTTGTATTTTTATATCTATATATATTTTTACTGAGGTTGAGGTTTCAAGATTGATGGTGGGGTGGGTTTGGATCGTAGATGGGAAATAATTCCACTACAAACATGTGGTCATATTTGATTCATGGATATAATACTTCTCATCTTGTAAATTTTTGGTTCACCTTTTATCTTCTCATGGTCATTCTCTCAAGGAACATCATGGGGTGACTGACTTGATAAATCAACATGTGTTAGGGATAGAGGCTTTAGATGCTCCTACAATGGATCAGTTTGGTAATAAGGACTGAACACGTAATGAACTCTTATAGAAAGAGGAAAGACCACTGAATTATGATCTAAAGGTGGTGGAAATGTTTTACCATTTGAAATGTTATTTGTCTTGTTGCAGTTTGACAGTGGAGGCCTTATCTAAGCTTTATTGGACTTAGGGTGTGCACGCAATAAAATCTTTTCAACCAAACACCAACTTACCAAATCCCTCATCTTATGCATAGGTTATTCATCTTGGAGACCGTCCAGAAAAATAGGTAGTGATTTAGTAGGTTAGTGAATAAGTCCATGAGAATTCAATGTAGGTCACACTAGTGGTACAAGGAGTGGGGAAATGTAAGGATATGGTCAAGTATTAGGGGGAATATTCCGACTTTTAATCTCAAAAACTATATTAAAGGTATGGAAATTAAATGTTTAGATCAAGATAAAAGGGAATATGAATAGGCAGTGTACCCCCACTGAAGAGTAAGGAATAGATGGGGTAGAGTTAGAATATAAGACCTATATCCATTTTTTCAGTTCATAGTGCTGATGAAAGGCATGATAGAGGACTTCAAAGTGAAAGGAGAAAGAAAGGGAATAAGGGAGAGAGGGATCTAGGGAGTGTAATTGTGCACAAGAGGAAATATAAATGGTGTAAGGATTACTCTCACCAACCAAAACCAATGGATACAAGGTAAGCCCAAAATATTAGGTCCAAGGAAATGAATTTTGATCTCACTAATGAAGGCCAAGGATGGGGGAAGAGTTTGAATCTTATGAGTGAAAACCATAAGGCTGAATGAAAAGATTATAAGGATCCTGAGAAGGGTGGTGGTGTGGTGGATACTATATCTCAATTGCAGGAAGAATATATGGCTACAGATATAATTATCAATGATTCCAACACTGTTATAGTCGAACCCATTAAGTAGCTGATGAATATCCAAATGTTGGAGGAAGTTAAGGTTGATGGTAAAAAATAAAAGTCATTGGATCTTATTATTCACTCTAAGTAATTAATGATGGAGGAGGTTCTCTAGATTAATGATTCTCAAGAGGAGATGATAGGATGATAGGGATAATGATTCTTTTGGATACTAATAAAGAGTAGTGTGGGTGCATCAATAAGAAATGTCTTATTTTAAAAACATGATTAAACAAAAGGATAATTAATTTAGAGGAGTACATTAAGAACCCAAAAATATGGATTATCATTTTGAATACCTCATCAAGGATGATATGGATACAAAGATACATTCCCTAAGCTATAAATTATATTTGGAAAATGTTTTTAATAACCACAAATCACTTTTAATTAATTTTTTATTATTTTTTGTGTCTGATTATTTCTAGATTGAACCTGTTAGGTTTTCTCTTTATCCTTAAAAGTTATTTTTAAATTAAAATTTAATTTCCAATTAGTCTAAACTCAACCATTCTTAGGTTT
Source organism: Viscum album (assembly GCA_963277665.1). NCBI lineage: Eukaryota > Viridiplantae > Streptophyta > Magnoliopsida > Santalales > Viscaceae > Viscum > Viscum album. Next base: position 1,841,880,126 of record OY728163.1, on the reverse strand, counting down.
CCCTTCTCTGGGTTATGTGGAACGTTTTTAAGTATGATTTGTCTAAGAAGGGTTATAATTGTGAAGAACATAATGGGAAATATTGTAGATCTTTTATGTACCATTTTTTGTGTATCTATGTTTCCAAATACACTAAACCTTCACTATTTTTGGCACGAATCCTATTGATATATAATGAATATTCTACTAATAAGATGTAGTATTTGTTTATACAAAGTTTGGGTCTCTAAAACATGAGTGGAGTTTGATATACCTTCTACCATATTTCATAAAAAGAGCACTTTAGACACCTCATACCTCTCATGATTTTAATTTTCATGATATATCCTTTCTAAGTTATCTATTATCTGATATGTATCCATGTTTTAATGTTACCTTTGAAACCAGGGTTCCATAGTCAATATCATAAAATAAATACTTCTAATTAATCCTTTAGATACTTATCATATGTATCAATGTCTATTTATTAAATAGATTCACATATTGGTATCTTATGAAGGGTTTTATCTAGAACATAAAAATTTCCTTCTTAGTTAAGGACAATTATTAAGTATTGGTACCAATCTAGTAAATTATATCTTTTATGTTTTTCCTTCTCTAATATTGATCTCAAAGTTAAACTCAAAGATAATGATGACACCATTATATATACAATAGAATATTTTACTAGATGAGTATCATATTTTATATTCAATTAATATGGTCTTTTATTAAATGTGTTCCCACTAAAATGATAACCACTTTTATAGTTTTAACATAACCATTAGTGTGGAAAGTTCCAAATTTTACTATGATTTGGATCGATTTATCATTTCATTCATTACATAACTATTTAGTAAGTACATCAAGCCTATCATATCATATATAACTCTTGGGTATTGTTAAAAAAACTCTTTTATCAACCAATCATATGGATAAACTCAAATATATCCATCTAGTAACCAAATCCTATAATGGTCCCCCAAATAAGTGTAACCCAAATCAAACAAAAAAAAGAACTTATGTAATGAATCTAACCCTAATAGCCCATATCTGGTGTGTCACTTTATTATATTATCATATAAACAAGATTCAAATCCCAAAAATATTGAATATTTTAGAAGTCTCAGAAAACTAGATACATAAATGGGTCTTGTATTACAAATGAAAACACAAATTACAACACATTTTTTTCTTTTATAGAATAACCTTATTTCATATAGAATATCCTAGAACATCATTATTAGTACACTTTATATAATATTGGGGAAAGGAAACAAAATAAAGGTGAGATAAAATGATTAGTAAGGGTGAAATATAGTGGAATAAATGATTAATCAATGATCGTAATCAAAATAGCAAGGTAAATAATGGAACACACTACCATATAATCAATAAAATGAGAATAAAATGAATATGTAGATTTTTTTTCACTGTGAAAATTTCATGGATAATAAAAACTCAATATTAAATGAATTCAATGCTAAATTATTGGATGTCATGTTTCCCAGGAACATGATACATTTACCTTCAATATCTATTCTCAAGATAGATTAAAACATACTTGGTAAAAACCCATCGGATTTGGCCAACTAATTCATCTCCTGAGACTGTCGATACATTAAGGGGGTTTTCATTAACTAGTAATTAACCTATGTATTGAATATATAATTAATTATTCATATAGAAAATGATCAATTTAAATTCATGAACAATTTTATTTATCAAATATCTGTATTGAGTAAAGGATACAGATTTATCAATATTTCCATACCTAATAAAATAATATTCCAAGTAAACACAATATGTAGAAATGGTATACAGTTCTGGAAATATTCATATAAATCACAAATAAAATATGTATATTTAATATAAATTTAATTACTAATTATGATTTATTATAATAAATTGATTGTTTCAAGGGAAAGTTAACAATCACAAAATATTTCGCAATAACTTTATCACTAAGAAATTTTCAAATCATATCCACTTAGAAGAAATAATTCAAAGTGAAATTTAAAATACCATGAATAATTAATTATTAATGATACTAAATTTAAAAGGTTCAATATATAGACCACATAAATTTGAATTGGTTTATGATGGTAAATAAGCCTAAATGGAATGTAAATTGAGACGAAATTCCGTACCTTGTACTCCCTTTGGGTTGAACGCCCTTTATCCTATTTTATAATGTTTTAGGCATTTTATTAACTTATAAAAAATCATATAATTATTTATAATATCATATATGATCCTTTTATAACATCTTATCACCTGTCTATTAATAATCTTTCATTCTATTCACTATTTCAGGTGTTAAATGTCTTTCTTTTCGAGAATGTTTTGACTTATTATGTTTTGTTCGTATTACATTGATAATTATTTAATAAGATCCAGATTGTAAAACATGATATAAATATAATATATATATATATATATTCAGTTTTTTGAATTAGAGTAATCAATAAAAAAATTTGATAGGAAAAAAATCACTTTTTTTTGGAGTTGATAGGTCAAACGTATGGATGAACGATGTTTCAATTTTATAGTTGTATTGAAAGAAATAAAATTAAATGATATATATATATATATATATTATCATTATAGAATAATTTTTATGTCTTATATATCACATATTTTTATTAAACTCATTCTTAATACATTTCATTTAAATCATGAATGAATCACATCACTTTGTGAGGGGGTAGTCTGTCATACACATGAATGACGTTATCATATTCCCACAAAATGAAAAATATAAAGGTATGTGTTATATAAAAATTAAAAAATATTAACTAAATAATAAATATCTCAAATATATTATATAAATTTTATTTTTTCATATTCCCATCCTTCAATGGTGGTAATATAAAAACAAACGATATCAGTTCGTGAGGTAGTAGTCCACCGTACACACAAACGATGATTTCATAACTCGTTTGATGGAAGTGCGTAAAGTTTTATAGAGTAACCATAATAAAAAAATAAAAATATTTAATATACTTGGGTTATTATATAATAAATATATATAAATAATTGAATTAGGTGGAGAAGGAAATAAAATAAAAAATCTTTTAGAAAAACTTTACCTCTTCTTTGGGTATCCTCCTTCGGTTTTCAAAAATTCCTTCCTAAGTTGTATTTATGCCCAGACTAAGTCCTATAATGTGGGGGGAGGTAATTTGGGGAATCCTTTTGGTAGATATTTTCTAAACCGAATCATTTTCTGAGGTGTGCATAAAGGGGGTATGTGGTTTCCTTTTCCAAGTGGGGAAGACGACACACTTGGCATTTTTGGAAAGTAGTTAGGTGTACCCAAATTTTTACCTAAATAGAGCATTAAATAACACACAAAAAATTATCCATTAAGGTTTATGGTCTGAATATGGTCATAAAATGGATTTTGGATAAGTTTTGGTAAATTTTTACACCTTCTATTATAAGTTGAATCATTAAGTAAGCTTGTTTTCACCTTAATCATTGTAATTAATTTTAACTGATTTGACTAATAATTTTGGTCAAAAATGAAGATGTACATATTAGAAATTATAAATTATTATAATACAAAATATGTAATTTATTTTTTCCAATTCAAATCATAGAAGTGTTAGAAATTAATTTAAAATTAATCATGCAGATGGGAGGAGAATACATGATTTTAAAGTTAAAATTTCCAAACATTTACTATATTTTTATCTCTAAATTCAACATAAAAATGATTACAATGACATAAATTTTATTAATACATGTAAAATTTATCTAATTTTACTTTAAACCCAATTTTAATTATAATTTATTATTATAAATTATTTATATGAAAATCCATTTTTCAATTAAAATTTTGTGTTTTTCATTATTCATCAAAAAAATGAAACTTCTCATAAAAATACAAAAAATTCACTCTAAGATAATTTTAAACTTACTATTTAAAAAATTAATTTTATATTTTTAGATAAAATTTATTAAAGTTTCAAAATTTATTTTTCACATAATTAATACATTAAAACACGATAAAACTACCTTTAAAAATACATCTTTTATGGATAAAATTTGATTTGTTCTTATCTTATGTATATCAAATATGTTGGATGGATTTAAAAACATTTGACTGAATATATAATATATAAATTTAATTAATATAATTAAATAATAGAAATAAATTTAATTTGTTAGGATAAAACTTCTTTGGTGCATAATAATAGTTTTTATAAAAACATTTCCTTTATATTTAATTCGTTTTTATATCCACTTCTAATTAATTTGTAACCAATGAATTCAACCATATATTTTCAAAATTTAATTAATATTATTCAGAATTTTTAATTTAATGGATAAATTATATCATATTATAAAAAATAATAATATTTTAATTATATTTTTTTATTCGGTAAAACTTGGTCTTTCATGTAACGTAAGATATCGAATAAAGTCATTGTTGTGTATAACACAATCTACCTTAGTGTTGTGTGAATTACAAGATATATCATATGTTGAATTTATTTATAGTAGTTAATATATTTTAATGTATTGGGATGTTATATTCCCTTCTACACATATTTTTGTGTTCCATACATGATATCTAATATGATATTCATATTTTAAAATTTCATGGTGTTACAAATTAATCCTATTAGGATCACTCTTTACTTACATTCCCTTAAAAAATTAATCCAGGGGGACTAGATTTATCAATAACTAAACCATTTGGATGATTGATTTCATGATAAGTGTCTTCTTTAGAGGTAATCTAACACTTGGAATTATTTTAAATGGGATCCAATCTCACCATTTTATCTCATGTTTTTTCTATTATTTATTCATATGTATAATGATTTAGTTTAGAATACTTATTCCTTCCACATAATAAATATGTTCGTACCAAATTTATGTGTAACACTTTTCACAACCCATATCTTATGTTAGTCACCCAAATTAAAAGATAACCATATTCAATCATATCCAAATACATCACATATTTAAGTTACCTGAAACTCTTTCATGTAAAGGATTATAATCATATGAAATAAAAAATAACCATAAGAGTAATCTTGGAGTTATAGATAACCAACCCCCACTTTTCTAGACATGGAATTGGCCTCCATGCTAGTGAGAAGTCCATCCCAAAGTCCCTCTACTTAAGTTACTTTACTGAAATCAGACTTCAATTTCATCGTAATTCTAACACATAATATTTATAAACTATATTTAACTTCTTAATTTAATATTATAACCAAGTAAAAACCAATTTCAAGGTAAAATAAAACTAAAACAATTTTTATACTAATAATGTCACACTATATATACATGTATGAAAATTTATAGAATCATATTAACACTTTAAACTAAATCCTAAATCCATTAAAAAATAAAAAAATTTATCTATGAATAAAATAGATAATAAAATTAAATAATTGAACACTTCATATATTGAAACACGAGATAATTTTTTTTGAACAATTTATAAATAAATAAATTACAAACACTATAATTCAGTCACGTGTTATGGGAATTCCAAAATTTAAAAAATATAAAAAATTTATATTTATTTGTACTATGAAATCCTTCAAATTGAAATTTGAATATAATTTAAATTAATAAATATATAGATTGAGAGAGTAAATTTTCTCATAATCCAAATTTTACATATTTAATATTATAAAGAACTTGATCATAAAATTTTTAAATAACCCTTTTGATATTGTTTAAATAATTTTCCAAATAAGACCTTTTAATTTGAACCTTTTAAATTAATAATTTTTCATTATTAATAATATTAAATATGAACACTTTTATATTTTTATTTATTTTTTAAATATAAATTCTTTATAGATTGCCCTTATAATTTATGAATAAAAAATTTATATCCAAATTATATGTCATTATATATAATTTAAATTTTTTGTTTAATATTAGTAACTAATATTAGGGATATTAATTTATTAAAGGTTTCTTAAAATTTTAATAATTAATTACAAACACTTTAAAATTAATTATTTTATAAACATTTTATAAATTAAAAAATATACCAAAATAACTTTTCCCATAATTTTTAAAACATTTATAAAATATATTATTCAATTCCTATTTTAGATATTAAAAAATTGATATAATATTTAATGATTTACATTATATCATAAATTTTGGAATGTTGTATTATCTTTCATATTCTACAATAGATAATATTTTATTTTGATATATATTTCAATTCTTGGGAAGACTTATTTTATAATATGTATGATATCATCTATATGATATGATGCTTTGTATTACATGTGTAATTCAGTATTATCATCCCATACGTCCTTCCATTTCGTATGCTAAAGTATGTGTAAAACTGATGGATTTGTACTATATTATTGGATACGAAATACTATGCTATATTAGGTAATTAAATAGTAACCTATGATATTACATATCATAAAACCATCTATTTGTATAGATTTTATATCATCATCTATGATATCCCATACCACAATAATAACCAAAATTTAAAATTCATATTAGAAAAGAAATATAATTTATAAAATGACACACATTTCCTTTATTTCAAACACAATTTCATGAATCTTGAATCATGGTAAATATATGATACCACTGAAGGGTTTCTGGGGATCGAAAAAAACTTTCTCTATATAGTGGAAGTCATTGGGAATCACAAATCCAATATCAACATGAGTTAAATCTGAAACAATATATACTTCAAATGAAGAATTTGTAAATTAAATCAAATATGTCTTCCTCTGTTTTCTTAGACTCGTACTTGATGAATATCACTAGGAATTTAAAATTGATTCTTACCACTATGGAGTATATATGAGTTGATATGAATCACTTTTCACATGGGTGGGATTCTCCTCATAACCACAATATTATTTTACCTTGAGTGTAAAAGTATATATGAGGTGAGATATTTAGGATAATTAGAATAAATATTTGGAAAGGGTACACACACCACTCTTATAGTTACTTTCTCCTTTATATAGACCTTAGGACACCCCCCATTCCTTTTTAGAATTTAATTTAATGTTTCAAACTATTTTAGAAAATGGAATGTGGTTACAAACCTTTTATAAACTTCGTTCGATCTCATTATCACTTATGTTTTTTATTATGAAATGTTACTATTGATGATAGATAGTGTAAAAGATTCCCGATTTTTAAAGAATAAAATTTCGATGTTATTTATCAGTTGTATAATGTTATATGAATCTTATAATATGATTCTACCATACAACATAACCCAATCATAAACTACAATTGGCTTAATAGTAGCATAGTATATGCATATACATGCTTTATGATATAACCTTAACAGGGCATATGAAATGCCTTTTTTCATTATGTCATATCATACAACATATATATAGAGTATGATTTTATATATAAAAATACATTATATTATTTATAAAGTATTTTAGGAATATCTCCATCAATACCAATTACCGTAATTTTCCATGCTTTCACCACATCAAATGTACTAATTAGATATTCTTATTGAATGTTTATAGGGAGTTAAAATTGAATTAAATTATTCTTTAGTAAATATTTATAATTTAGGTTTTCATAATCATCTCCCTTGTTTGGATATTATAGAATTTTTATAATCCATTATTTTTTGTTAAATAATAATTGGTAGTCTTTCCAAAAGATCTGTAAGCCTATAAAGTGAAGAATTATGGGTTTATTAAAATTACCCATATCACTTTGGAGTTTCCATGTGAGGTTATTTTAGAAGATAATAAATCCTAATATAAACATAATCCTACTATTTAATATTTTCGAATTTCTAAAAAATAAATTTTTTAAAAATAATAATCTAAAATATTTTAAAGATACTTCAAATAATGAAAACTGTAATTAGGATAATTTTATAACAACATAATTGATTCTTAATAGTGAATTTTATAGTGAAACTCAAATTTATGGGGATAAAAATTTAATTATATATTCTATTTTTGAAAACCTTTTGATGAAAATGAAAGGGGAAATAAATAATATCAAGTTAAAAATTAACTTGAGGTTTTTGTCCCAATATTTAATATTCTACTAGAATATGAATTAAATTATTTTGAGTCAAAATATATATGTTTATTCTCAGTTTAAAGTAGAAATTTCCTTGTTGAAATTTAATTTTAAAATATTGAATATGAAACTTTAATAGAAATTTCTTGTGGATTATATGAAGTTGTAACTGAAAAGAATTTATTCAATCATTTAATATTAGAAAATCGCTTCATTTTTAATAATTAATTTACGAGTTTGGAAATAATTTTTGAAGCTAAAAAATTATTTTAAAACATCTATCCTAATATTAAATTGGTTTAAATTAGTTAATTGAGTGATGGTATTTTTCTTAAAATAGTTTCTTTTGATAGGATGAATAAAATTAAATGTTCTGAATTGAATTTTTTTAAATAATAAATAGTTCTATGTTAATATGGAAAATAAAAATTTTAAATTACTTTTCAATTAATATTTGATTTTAACATTTAGATGATGATGAAAACTTAGTTTTCAAAGATAACATAGGTGATGAATATAAATTTTAATAATACACACCTATGTTAAATAGAGGGAAATTTTTTTACAATGCATATTCATCAGAAACTCCATTACCTAAAATAAATGAAACTATTGAAACTAAGAATTATTCTTTTGAAAAACTAATAGTGATGCTATAGAGAAAGTTTTTTTAAGGAATATTATGAATAATTTCATTATTTTTCACCTCCTCTATATATAAAATATAGCTTTATATATAATTTTATAGCATGGTTCTTTATGTTAAAAAAATTATAGTAAAGGGATAACATAGAAAACATCCTATATGGTTAAAAATTACCTTTGATCCTAGGTTTAGAAAATAAAGATAGGTGTCCAATGTATATATAATGGAGCTGTTATCTACCTAGAATAAAATATTCAAGGAATAAAAATGGACAGTGGCATGTGCTTTCACTAAAGACTAAAGAGATCTATTTTCCCTACATAAAAAATAATATTCATGTATAAATGTTTTAAATTTTAAATATTTATACTAATAGTTTGGTTTCTTTATAGGTAATATATAGGGATAAACTTGTATGTTTATAGTGGGAATCAAATGATGTTGTTGTTTTCCACTTTACAATAAAATACTTCAGGTTGTATTATATTTTTATACTCTACTTTACAATTTTCCTGCTCTGATATGTGTTGTATTGAATATCATATATAGTAAATATTGAGGGTAATGTAAAAAAATACCGTGGAGAAGGTTCATGTTTTATGTGTTGGTATTTTATGTTTTTTTTCAAAAAAAATTATTTTTTATTAGCTGAAGTGGCATATTTGAATGCTAGAGTTATTAATAATTATGGTTTATTATATTTAATTTTTTATATTAAATTATGATAATTGATAAAATTTTATAATTTTTTATTAAATTAAAGAGTATTAGTGATTTTGGATCTAGTGTTTAAACCCATGCTTCCCAATGAAAAATTTCACATTCCTATAAGGTGTCTAATAATTTTCACATTTTAAATGGTTTGGACATTCCTGACCATTATTTTGTGTTTTCTATAGTCTTAAGGGTTACAAGAGGGATCTTTGAGGTGTTAAATTGTCTTTAATAGTGGTTTTGACAATTTTAGGGGTCTCCACACCCTAGTGATAGGCGTGATAAATTCCATGCTGAGGAAGAAGAATTGGAAAAGTTGATTTGGTTTAGTTGTGTGGTGTTTGGTGAGCCTAGTTAGTAACATGGTTTTTCAATCCATTGGGTGGATGTGTTAGACATGATTTACTATTTTCCAAAACAACATATAGGGAAAATGGCCAGAGAGGGAATAGAATTGGGTTTGGTTCCATGAGGAATATTCTATCCAAAATGGTCATCCTGGAAATGTATTTTCAATCCATTTTTCAAGTCATGGTAAGGGGAAAATGACTAAGCAGTGGGAAATAATCCTGAGTGAAAACTATTTTTAGATGAAATGTGTAAGAACACCATGTTTATGGCCATTCCATCGTGGAATCCATGGTGTTGTTCATTATTTATTTAAATGGCCAAAACTACTAACATTTATTGGAAATAATTACTTTATTCCATCATATCTCAGTTTTTATGTGTTTTGATGAATCAAAAAATCCCTATTTATTTCTAAAAAGTTTTTCTTACGTGTTTCAGAATATATTTATCAAGATAATTTTTCTTATTCTGATTCTCTAAGTGATTATACAATGATGTATGGATTATTTATCTTCTATCTACTCAAAATCAAAAAACTTCATGTTGAAGCTTGGTCTTACTACATAATATTTTATCTTATGAAAATAATTATTAAGTTATCTCAAGGTAGATATTTTAAGTTGTTATCTTATGAAAAGGGTATTCTCAAAATATTAACTTATGAAATCTATGAGAAGTTGAAGAAGTTATGTTTCACATCACCGTAACATATTTTATCTTATGCTGAAGAATTATCTTACCCAATTTATAATTCAATTTATCTTATTCTGAGTTTAATTTAGAGACCTGTTTTGTCTGAAAAATTATCTTGGGAATTTATATTATGATGAAAAATACTATTATTTAAATATCTTATAAATATCTGTCTATCATCAATAATTTAATTATTAATTCTATAATCTCTGGATAAGTTTTTTTTCCTGATTTTAGAGTGTATCAAAAAATGTATTATCTATTCAGGGAAAGGCTGATCTGTAAAATATTTGTCATTAATAAAAGATCCAAAGAATGAGAATATTCTTAACATCGATGATACAAAAGTAATTTCTATATTTTTAAAGAATGGATGCATTTCCTTTATATATTTTCTTATCAAGTTTTCAATGAATGGCTTACTTGACCATTATGATTATCTCGATCTTAAGTTCAAAATGATATTGAAAAGGAACATTTTGCTGCTACATGGACTTAGATGGATGATAAAAATGAGTAGATCACATATACATACATAAGAATAATTTGAATTCCTATACATAGAAAATATCAAACATAAATTCTCATGTTTTGATTACCAATTTTATCAGATGTACTATATATGATTTTGAGCTATACCTTGAAGACTATCATCTTATCATAATACATATTCCACTAAAACTAGTTTTTGCTTAAAATTGTGTACTAAAACCATTCTTCCAAATATTTATTAAATATATTTTTTATAACCAATATAAGAGTGTGTGTTGAGACCAACAATAGGTCTTGTAAATGAAGATCCTAGTTAAAAGTAGTCGGACCTTTTTATTAGGTGACAACTACTTGTACTCATCTGGGAGCCCCCAGTAAAAGAGATGTTATATTGAAAATCACCAAACTCAAGGATTAGAGTGTTTTTTGGAGTGGAAAATTGGATTTATGTTCCCCGAACCAGTATAATATCATTTTTTCAATATCTTTCCTTTAATTTTTTATATTTCCACTACCATTTCATATTAAGGAAAAGGATTTGATCAATCACACCTAAAGAGGGATGCTTTTTATAAAGAAAATTTAGGAACTCAATTCACCCCCTCTTGAGTTTTTAGTTATCCATTCTATGGGACAATAATTGGTATTATATCTTGTGACTCTTGAGTTCACAGCTGTCAAATGTTGAATTACAATGATCTATTTTCAAAGGGCTTCCATGGATGATAACTAAGAAGTTATGTTAATGGTCAGAGCTCCATACTTTAATGGTAAAAAATATTGTCGTTGTAAGGAACACATGACTATCAATCTTATGAATATTCTATTGAAATTTTATATCAAACTAGTAAATACCTATCAAATTATTAAGACAAAACCTAAGCATTGGATTCTATAAGTAAAGAATAATATTATCTGAATTCCAAATCTCTGAATTCTATAATCTATGGATTGGGATTAGATGAATTGAATAGAGTTTCTAAATTTCAAATGGCACGTTAAATGTTGATCAGTATAGGAGTTTCATATGAAGGTACCGATAATGTGAAGAATATTAGATATAATATATTCAATATTAAGTTTTATACATCCAAAATGGATGAATGGGAAAGTATTTCTTAACTAAATAGAAGGATCACTGAGATTTTTAATAATATTTTTGCTATAGGAGAACTTATCACATAGCCTGAACAAGTATTGAAGGTTCTTAGAGTATTAATACCCATGTTGATTGGAATCTCAACTTCCATCATAAAATCAATAGAGGTCAAAAGTTTTAAGATAAATGATCTCATTGGAACACTGATGATTTATGAATCCAAAATAGAATTTGAAGCTAGAGAACCTATAATGATCCAAAAGGAAAATGATTCCTTGAACATTTCAACTTCTAAGGATAACAGGAAAAACAAAAGCATATAAATATTTGAAACACTTGAAGAAGAAGATTCCTAAAAAAAATCTATATCAGATGATGATCATGCACAGTTTACATGAAATTTAAAAAGTTCTCTAACAAGAGAAGAGACTTTATAAGACCCTTCAATAAGTACAAAAGGTATGGTGAAAAATTTATAGATTTAAGATTCTATGAGTATAAGAATCTAGTACATATCAATCCTAATTGTCAAAAAATTAAGGATGATAAAAATTCATAAAATAAATTCTTAGCAAACTAATTTATAAGAAGATATCTAAGAAGTCTATGAAGGATAAATGGAATGCTTCTAAAGATTCTTGTGATTACACATCATCAAAATCAAAAGTTAAAACTCTCAATTGAAAATTTATATAAGGAATTTAAAATCATTAAGTATGTCACAAGTGTATTTACTAAAGTATAAGATTATATAAACAAAATTTTTCATCAAAATAAAATTAAGAAAGAAAAGTTTGAAATAGGAATTTAGGGTGAAAAGACAAAATTCTATAAAAACTATTTTTACTAGTTAAATAAATAAAAACCTTTATAAAGTTACATATTTTAATAATGTAGAAAATGGAAGTTATACTAATATATATAATTTAAAGATTCCTCAATTTTTTATTATCAAAAATTATTTTCTTACATAATATTTCTCAAATGAAGTTGCAAAATTTTCTAGAAATTTTTTTTGTAAGTATATGTCTCTTATAACTAACATTTATAAACACAAAATAGTTTGGTTACTAAAAAATTTTTGTTTTATTTTTAATTGTAGGGTAAAAGTACATTAACAGTAATGTTAAATGGGTTATAGATAGTGGTTGTTCAAGAAATATGAGTGGTGAATTCTCAAATTTTCACTCACTATCCAAGGTTGATGGATATTTTTTCACATTTGGTGATAATGAAAAATAAAAAATAGTTGGCATTGTATCGGTTAGAAATCCTCAATAAATTATCATAAAAAAAGTTCTTTATGTTTAATGCTTTAATGAAAACCTGATAAGTATATCTCAAATTTTTTATTATGGTTATGCAGATGATTTTTTTGACAATGCATGTTCAGTTTTCAAATATAAATACCTTACGTTTAAATCAACAAGAATATATAATTTCTATATTCTAGATCTCAATTCCTTGTGTAGAAAAAATGTAAATTTTTTTAATGCTAAAATTTATGAATCATGTATTTTTTCTAGAAGGATTATATATTACAATGTTCATTATCTGACAAATATATCTAAAATACACCATACTTCAGACTTTCCTAAGCTTAAATTGTATAAAAAGAAGTTATGTGATGCATGTTAAATGGGAAAGAAACACAATTTGTCATTTAAATAAATTAAATAGGTTTCTGCATCTATACCTCTTGATCTTATCCATATGAAACTATTCAGACCTACAAGAACTGTAAGTCTTGCTGGAAAATAATTTTTTAAGTGTTATTTGATGATTTTTTAAGACTTACATGTGATTAATTCTTTAAAATTAAGGGTAAATCTTGCCCTGTTTTTATTAATTTCTATAAGCTTATGGAAAATGAAAAGGATACAAAAATCATGACTTTGAGAAGTGATCATGGAGGTGAATTTGAGAATCAAGAATTTAATTCATATTACTCTAAGAAAGGAATTAAACAAAAATTATCTTCCTCGAGGATACCTCAACAGAATAGTGTTATTGAAAGGAGGAATGAGACATTATGATTAACTGATAGTAATATGTTATGTGAATATAGAATGCCCCCTAATTTATGGGATGAAGTTGTTAACACGTCATGTTATGTTATTAATATATTTTTAATATGAGTTATCTTGAATAAAACACCCTATGAGTTATAGAATAATAGAAAACCAAAGGTAGGATACTTAAAAGTATTTTTATTCAAGGTTTATATCTTGAACATCAAATATAATATTGTAAATTTTGATATAAAGGCTGATGAAGGTATCTTACTAGGTTACTCTACTACTTTCAAAACCTAAATATTTTTCAACAAAAATTCAAGGATTGTTTGAGAATAAACTCATGTGAATTTTGATGAACGTGATCCTTTTGATCACAGAATGGCTCAAAATAATGACCAAATTGACTCACTTTAGGAAATGGGAACTTAAACACTCTTTGAAAACAACAAGAATGATGATTTGGAATTTGATTACTTTAAAAAAAATCCATTAATGGTTGATACTAGTGAAATCAAGAGTGTGTTTCATGATAAAACTAGAAATATTAAAGACCATCCTCTAGAAATTATTATAGGAAGCTTATATGAAGGAGTTAAAACTAGAATAAATATATGAAAACTGGTATAATTCTCTTCATTTATGTCCCAAATAAAACTTAAATCAATATAATAATATTTATAAAATAAAATTTGGTTCTTGGATATGAAATAAGATTTAAGCAAGTTTAGAAGAAACAATGTTTGGGAATTAGTTTAAAGACCCTCTGACTATCCAATAATTAGAACAAAATGGATTTTTATAAAAAAATAAGATGATAATGCTGTAATAACTAAAAATAAATCTATATTAGTAATTAAAGGATACAATCAAGAATAAGGAATATATTATGAAGAAACATTTTCTCTTGTATCGTGGTTATAATCCATTAGAATCCCTATAGAATATACATCTTATATGAATTTTAAATTATATCAGATGTATGTTAAATCTACTTTTCTAAATGGAATTTAAATGAAGGATGTTTATATAGAACAACCACCTAGTTTTTAATACCCTAACTTGGGAAAATCAATTTTTAAACTTACCAAATATATGTATAGACTTAAACAATCACCAAGAGAATTATATGAAAGAATATGTTCCTTTATTTTATCAAATGGTTTTACAATATGAATGGAAGAAACTGAATTATTTAAGAAAAATGTATCCCCACATATTTTTTTAGTACAAATATATGATGATGATGTTATTTTTGGATCAAAATATCAAAAATTGTGCAATTATTTTTCAAAAAAATATGAAAAAGGAATTTTAAATGAGTATGATGGGTGAGTTAAACTATTTTATAGGATTTAAAATCTATCAAAAAAAATTAAAGGTTCTAAACCAAATAAAATACATACTTGATTTACTTAATAATTTTTCTACTTGAAAAAACTAATGCTTAATCAGATATGATGAGCTCCAACATTAAAATTGATATAGATTAAATTATAAGAACAATTGACACCAAGTTGTTGAGAGTAATCATTGCAAGTTTACTGTACCTTACTACATGTAGACCAAATATTATGTTTTCAGAATTTCTTTATCCAATATTTAAAACCAATCCCAAATAATCTCATTTAAACTTGACCAAAAAAATTAAGATATTTAAAAGGAATTATGTCTATTTCTCTTCTTTTTCCAAAAACTTATGAGTTCAATTTAACTTAATATTTGGATGTTGATTTTTTTTATGTTGGTTAGATAAGAAGAGCATCTCAAGAACCTATAATTTTCTTAGAAAATCCCTAATATCCTAGTCGAGTAAGAAACAAGACTTTTTCATACCATCAACTGCTAAAGATGGATATATTACAGTAGGAAGTTGTTGTTCACAAGTGTTGTGGATTAAACACACCTTAGTAGATTTTGGATTTAATGTAAAATGTGTTCAAGTAAAATGTGATATCATAAGTTCTATAAAAATTTCATATAATTTGATAAAATTCTTAAGAAAAAATCACCTTGATTCAAGACAACATTTCTTAAAAGAATGCACAAAATAATGATATCTCTTCAAAATTCATTTGTACAGAAAATAAATCAGCATAAATTTTTACTAAATGATTTCCTTATGATAGATTTAATTTCATTTTATCTAATTTAGGTTTATTTAATCTTTTTTAACTTCATTTTTACTTACATGGTAACATAATTCAATTATTTAGTAAAGATTTGTAAATACTTTGTATTTTTTTAAATATTTGAATCTTTTTTTTTGAAATTTTGAATCAATATTTTTGGAATCACTATATTGAGTATTAGGCATATCAAAATAGAACACATCACCAGGATTTTTTAATGATTAACTTAAACATTACTACATGTCCCTTATATTACTGTGAAATGAAATAGAGTGTGTTAATATTACATGTGAAAAGTTTACCATTATTTCGAATCCTTTCTTTCTCTCGACTAACCAAAACCTATTACCCTAACCCTAAAACCTTTCAAATCCTATCAAAAATGGTGAAAATGAAGATAATCAAGGGAGATACCTCTTACAGAGTTAAGTAGAAAAGAACATCATGAAAATTTATCAATTGATGAGAAATTAATTTATCCTAGCTTGATGAAACTGATATGATGCTTAATAATTTCATCTATCATCGTGGAAGAGAATATGTGTTTGATAAAAAATAAACCAATTTTTTTGTTTTAAAGGGAAATGAGTGAATTTTATTTAACTGGAATGTTTTCTTTCGGTGATAATGATGATGATGTCACCACAACCAGGAACCCAAGAAGTTTTCCATTAACCTCAGTGTTAATGATTGAAGATTTTACGGCCCACATGAAGGATATATATTTTTTAGTACATTTTTTCATGCCATAGAAGAAGTTATTCTGTTAATTATTATGAAGTCTTTATTTAGATTTGATAATGTAGAAAAGAATCCATTGAAGGATCTTAAACCTGAAACAAAAGTCCTTATCAAGTTCATTAAAATCTTATATTGCTTGACATAATGGTGATTTTGAAAAAAAATATTACTTTAAGATGTTTGTTTGTAATTTTTTTTTGATTAAAAATAATATTAATCTAGAATTTTGTGTCATGAGGTACATGTGGTGTGTAAAAAAAGTCTTTGAATTTATTTCCTTTTGAAAGAAAGTTATCCATGGTATTTTGAAAAGTTGTTATTTGTTTGGATGATAATACATCCACTCATTGTCATGGTTTGACAATGTTAAGTGCAATTATTTTGAGAAAATTTGTTTCTTTTTCTGAATTCCCCTTTAAAAAAGTTTGTGTTGGTAACTTAATAAGTATAAGTTAATCTAGCTTTAACTGAGGGGGAGCCATCCCGCCTATAAGAAAGTCCATTTTTAGTAGGTAGACCAGTTTAGAGTGTTTATATAAGGGAAAGTCTTTATGATTATGAGACTCTTTCTAAATGGAGAATGAGATTCAGAGTTGTTGTTAAATCTAGAGAATAAACTACTCATCAAGAGAGTTCACCTTCTTCTCATGTTTCTTTTTGTGTCAATAGATAATTTTTTTCCTATGTTTTCAATTGATATATTTATTTTGGTCAAGATAGGACCATATAAATAAGATCAAGAATTTCACCTCTCCTTATTGATTCTTATTCTGTGGAATTTGGTAAATTATCTGTAGGAAGAATCATATCTGAGTCTCAAAAATCACATCTTGTTGAATATTTAACTCATGTTAGAGAACGTTAACCAGATCATGTTGAAAGTATATAAGTTCAACAACATATATTCTCTCCTATCAATGAAGTCTGTAGAAATTTATAAGTACATAAAGTTACTAGAGATAATACTAAGATAGATCAAGGTATCTATTCTAAGTTAGTACTTGAAGTGGAATCTATGAAAGTACAGTTAGTCAAATTGAGAAATAAAATTCTAACTCTTCATGATAATGTCATTCATAAGTTGATGTTAAATAAGTGAAGATGTTAGTTAAATCTATGGTTTGTAATATTTTAGTAGAAACATCTATAGAAACCTTGAATCAAGTGAATGTTCTCTTGATATTATAAGGAGATCCCATAGTGATAGATACAATGACTTATATAATTACCTCTATGTAGTGTAACTTGTTACCAAAATAAGTAAATCATGATTTTTAAGAAACTAAATGGATAAAATTATAAGGATTTTTGTGTTTCCTAGGAATTATATTATATAAATTAATCAGAATAATAAGGAAATCAACATGCAATTATAAGAAAATATTCTTTGAGTTCAACATATGACGTCAAAATTACAAAAATTATAAGTTTCATCTTCAACGTTTTACAAAAGATGGTTATATCCCTGTCCAATAACTATGAGGTATTAGGGAAGAAATTTAAAGATTTACATCAAATTATTGTACATAGTATGAAGTCAGAATCATATGGAGATGAAGAAGAAGAAGTGGTTGATGATTTTATTTATCCTCATGAACTTCTAGTATTAGTGAAAGTAAAAGAGATTGTTTAAGTTGATCATTTGATATTGATGTCAGATAATCAGTTTGAAACCTTAAAGAAGTTGATAATTAATTGTGTAAATTAAGGATATATTCAAAACATTTTTTATAAATTTCTCATCGAGGATATGAAATGGGGTAACAATGCATTTATAATTTTTCAAGAATTACATGCTGAAAATAATTGATGCTTGTTTAGATTCCATTTTTCAAATAAGAGAGAAACACCTTCCATACCCCCCCTTATTGATTTCCATGTGTCCTCTTCACAAAGGATGAAATAATTATTTGATCTTGATGATATTTATCCAAGGTAAAATCAACTTTTTTCTAAAGAAATTTATTTCTCATAACATGAAACTTTTTCTCAACTATATTTTTTTTTGTAGACAAGTTTGACTTGGTGAGAGATCATCAAGTTCTTCCCAGCAACAAATCCACATCTATAAGGATCGTTCGAGATGATCAAGAATATCTTGGATAATCCTTACTCATAATGGGAGATATTTTTGGAGTGATTCTTGATACTCCTATGCATTTATCCTCTCTACCAGCTATACAACCTTTATCATAAAAAAAATACCCCAAAAAATAAATTTCAACTTGAAGGGTTAAAAAACTCTAACAGTTCCTAGTTTATGTTATGGTTTCCCAGTGGATGGGAAGTTCACAAAAATTTGAATCGTTATTTCTTGAATGAAGTTATTTTAAAAATTTTAATGATTTTTATGAATATTTAAATTATTTTTGATTAATTATTATTTTTAATTTTTTGAATGGTGATTTTTATCTAAATTCTTAGTTTACATGCATTCAATACATTTAATTTTAATTAAAAAAAGTATTTTTTTTGGATATGATTTTATTTTTTTATATTTATTCACCATTCATATCTTATGATCTTTTTGTATCTTTACTATATAGTATTTTGTAGAATCTATTTATTCATGTCATTGATAATTTTTTTTTATTTCCAAGTGTTTACTTTTCATTTTTTATTATTATGATTTATTACTCATTAATCACTTAATGACTTTATTCCAAATTCTATTCACAATTAGTAGCATTAATTATTTACTATTATTTGTATGAAATATTAATTATATGCCTTATTACATTTTTTTATATTACAAAATGAGAGAGAATAAAATAATAATATAAAAATTTAAAGTTCAAAAAGTTGTGTTTTTAAAATTATTACTCTATGAATACGAAGAGGATAATGCAAAAGAAAAAGGAAAAATGTATTTTAAAAGTTTTATCCTAAGGGAAATTATTTTGAATTTAAAATCTTCCCTTTTGAAATTTTTGTCTTATATTTGATGGGTTTTTTATCATAAAAAAGGATTTGATTGTTGGATAGACTTATATTGTTATAATATATCTCAGTTATTATGGGTTTTGATGATTTGATCCTGATTTTTATTATAATTTTTTTTTTCTTAAGTGTTTAATATTATATTTATCAAAATAATTTATCTTAAAATGATTATCTAAGTGGTTATCCTAAGATTCACCGAGTATTAATATTCTTTCTACTTATAATAAAAAAACTCTATGTTGAAGGTTTATCTTACTATATAAGAATTTATCTTATGAAAATAATAATTTTTTTATCTCAAGTTATATATTTCAAGTTGTTATCTTATGAAAAGGATATTCAAAAAGTATTATCTGACAAAAGGTAGAAAAATATGAAGAAGCTAAGTGTCACATCATAATAACATATTTTATCTTACATTGAATAATTATATTATGTATTGCTGAAGTTGGTTTATCTTACACTCAATTTAATTGAGAGACCTTTTTTGTCTTATGAAGTCTATTGAAAAGTTATCTTTTGATGAACATTACTATTACTTAAATATTTCACAAAGATCTAACTATTAAACAAAATTTCATGATTAATTTTATAATCTCTTGATTAGCCAATTAATGCATTTAAAGTGTATCAAAAAAAATATTATATATTTTAGTAAAGGTTGATCTATACCAGATTTTCCATGAAAGGGAATATTTAAAGAATAATAATATTTATGGAATCCCTGTTGAAAAAGTAATTTCTAAATTGAGAAATAATAGACTCATTTTCATAATAGTCTATCTTATCAAGTTCGAAATGCATGGATCCCATGACCATCAGGATGGGTGGTTACGTTATAACCTCCAATTAATTGGTTATGGAATTCGGTCGTATGACTATTCCATTTAGTGATTTGTGTGGAAGTCGACCATGTGGTTATTCTATTTAAGTACGTTTATGTCCCAAGTTACCTATATATGTTATGTGTGCTTTATATGGGTTTTATGGTAATATTTTGGTTAAAAAATGGTAAGTAATGATTTTTTATTCAGGGAAGAGTATTTACTACTTCATAAATGTGAATATTATTACTTATGATATGGTATTCATGGTTTACTTGTTGTTTTGAAAAACTAACAGTTTTCCTTCTTTGTGTATCCCTTACTGAGCTTTTTATGCTCATCCCATGTTTTTGAAATGTTTTTTACATGACATAAAGTGGAATAGGTTCAAGGATGAGATCAAAGAAAAGTTAGGCAGTCTAAAATATGGAACTAGACATGACTCTTTTTTCAAAGAGTTTTTTTTTAAAAATGGATACTGAGTAGAAGTGTCTACATGTATTATTCAAGTTGTTATGTTTATGTTATGACCTAATTATATAAAGCTACAAACCTGAAAATATCCTCAATGTGAATTATTAACTTAATTCAATATTATATAATGTTTAAGGTCGGGTCCTTATAAGAAATCTATCCCACCTTTATTATGTAGGACCTATGTGTCTTTGTATTATTTTATCTAACCTTATACCCCAGTTACCATTACTTGCATGTGATTAAATACCTATAATTGATGGATCTCCAAGGATAGGAGATGGTTCAGAACCCAAGATGAGGTAAAACCAATAGAGGAGATACATTGAATTTAAAAGGAATATTACAACTAGTAACAACATCATTTCCATAATTTTTTCCCCTTGGGTTTAGGATTAGATCATTGTCTGCTCGATAAACTATCTAGTAGTAAATCACGTGATCAGTTCACTTATTTATTTTTATTCTATCTAGTGTATGGTTATTTATTTATTTTTATGAAAGTTTTTTTTGATGTTAAACATGATCACATAAATTAAATGCACTAACAAACATATAATATAGAATAAAATAAATGGATTATGTTTAGATAATTTTATCCAAGCATGGTTAATTAATTTTGTAAAATACAGATAATATTAACAATCATGTAAAATATATAATAAGAAATATTTATTTGAAAGATAAAAAAACCTCAGAGAAATATCAAGTTGGACATGCCTTGCATTAGTTGATCTAGAATGAAACTATAGATCTAAGTGTTTATTTCTTCCTTATTGGGGGACATTCATTTATTGGGGAATTCTAATGAGATGTTTAGATTGACTTCACCAAGTAAACATAAAGTGGATTAGCCTTATTTAGATGTGATATTATTTCAAGGCCATCATTGAGGATATCCAAGTCCAAGATTTCATTATTGGAGAGTCCACACAATTGATCAAGGATCTACCAATTAATGTAGTTGGAAAGACCACCTAACTAAATAACTTCAAGTAATTAATCAAACACCCATATATTTTATGAAAAGGGAAATATAGATCATTTCCATTAGAATTTTCATGTGATGGTATATTCTAATTCCAATGGTGATGAATATTATAACTCGACAGAATAGTTAGTGACTAATAAGATAATAAAACTATTAAATGTCATGTATTTTGGTAATTAAAAAAAAGTAATAAAACCTACTTTATTTTCTTATAGAAAATGTCAAGTAACACAGATTCAACTTTAACATTATGATCCATATTCTAGAAATAAAATCTTCAAAGTGATATCATTTCTTAGAGTGGTATAATAAATTTCATATCTTACTACACCAACTTGAATTTCTAACATACTATAGTCTCTTGTTCCTGATGAGACTCTTAAAGAGGTGATCGAAGAAGAGATATTTATCTACTTAAGACACACGAATGATATGCTAGTTGTCTGTTGTTTGATATTATAATCCATGTCTATTGGGATTTAGAAGCTTCATGAAAACATATATACCTACATGATGTTGTCTCACCTCTGTTATCTTTATCAATAGAACGATAAATAAAAGTATTACAAGATCTCCAAAGAACTCTTTATGTGCATTCTTAGAGAAGGTGAACCATATGGGACTTATATAGTCAATATTATTGGCTATATTGAGTGTCTATAAATTATAGGTTTATGATACCCGATGAATTGTGCATGAATCTTTTACTTTCTTCACTCCCACTTATATTTTACAATTTTTATTAATTTTAATATGAACTAATTTGAGAAGTTACTCCCAAAACTCCTTACTCTAGATAAATACTTGAGGCATGAAAAACCTAAAATATTTATGGTGAATAAAGAGAAGGGAAATTAAAATGTACTAAAGACTAACTTCAAGTCCAGGGATTCTATTCACCACTTGACCAAGATAATTAGGATCTATAGGTAGGATAAGGAATAAGAAGCGGTATATTTTACTTTTGGTCAGAAGGGTCAATGGAAGAAGAGTTACACCTTAGTAAATATAAAAGGGGAAGCTTTAGGTGTGTTTATTAATGAATGTAACCTTTCCATATCAACCCTTTAGGTATTAAATATAGCTTTTAGTCCTCAATTTTATATAAAAATATAAAAAAGTAGATTCGGGAAGGTTTCTACTAGTAAAGTTGATCTATGAACTGCTAACAGTGCAATCTTAACTTTGATATGGTATAGAACATATTAATAAGGGTATTTATATACAATAATATAAAAACAAGTATTGGAAATTGGTGAAAAATCAAGTTCACATGAATCATTGCATGCCTAATTATGGAATCACCGACTTGGACATGTAAACTAGAAGTGCTTAACATAGTTATATCAAGTTGTGTAATTATATTATTTTGAACTAGAACCACTTGTTATATGTCATACTTGTTTAAAATCAAAAATAATAAATGATCCATTTAGTAGAGAGGGTTAAATGGATGCATAGATTCTATAATTAGTTTATATGGATGTGTGAGGAATTTTTAGATAAAATATAAAGGTGGATACTCTTACTTTATAAATTTTACCCATAAATTTATTAGACATCAGAATATCTAACTAATGTAATATAAATTAAAATAATTCGATAAATTCAAGGAGTTCAAGAATGAATTAGATATTATTATTGGTTGGAAGATAAATAATCTCCACTTAGTCAATGGAAGAGAGTATCTTAACCCATGGTTCATTAATTATATATGAGAATTTGGGATTTTATCTCAATTTACTCCCCCTTATACACTATAGTGGAATGGTGTTACTGAAATGAGGAACCATGCCTTATTATACATAGTGAGATCTATGAAGAGTCATGTGAATCTTCTATTATCCATTTTAGGATTCACATTGCATTTTTTAATTCACATACTAAACCGAGTTCCAACTATGGTAGAAAATGGGATTTTATATGAGTTAATGTCTAGAAGTAAATCCATTTTTTCACATGTTCATTTATAGGGTTGTATGGAATTTATTACGGCCATATTTGAAGAAACTTTCACCCTTTATAACGAAGTATAACACACATAGTTAGAATATTATTCTCGATAGATTTATTAATATGCAACACAGGGATTTAAGTGAATTGGGATATATTATAAATATATTATTATTTAAATGTTATTGCTATAACCTAGCCATTTAATTGGAAGCTATAAATAGGATTATCCATATTATTAATTATATATAAGGGTTATAATCAATAAAAAAATTCTGATTAATGATTCGTAAATAATCACTCAATTTTAAGTAAAGTCATTTAATTATTCAAAAATGCATTTTCTTCAAATATGGTTTTTGTTTATTTTTGTTAGTGAATAATATAATTAATTTTTATATCAATTAAAATTTTTATTTTATAAAAGGGATATAATTTTTGAAATAATAATTTAAAAATGATCTTAGAGTGAATTTTTAGGATTTTTCTTAAAAGCTCGATTTTTTAGTGAATAGTGAAAAGTATTGATTTTTATTGAAACTATATTTTTGTTTCAATCATTTACAATGTTGCATTTAGTTTTAAAATGGTTTCAAAGTAAAATTAGTTCTATTAGATTTTTAGTAATCTAATTAAGTTCTTTGGAATCAATATTTTGTTTTATTTCTGTATAAGAACATTTTTAAACTTAAAAGGAATTTTTCTGAAAAAACTATTTTTGTTCTATTTTATGTTTTAATCATAAATTAAATTATTATAATTATAGAAATTGAATCTTGAAAAAAATGATTCCGTATTTAGAATCAGGAGGCATAAATATTTTAAATAGTTCCCTCTTATTTTTTTCATTATGAATAGTAACTATAATAAATACTTGTCACCATGGTAAGGGTAAATATTGAAATTAAGGTTAAAAATAATATGATAGGGACTAAACACTACTAAAAACAATCCTTTAACGGTTCTAGTATTGGAATTTATTATCGCTAAAAAGAGATGACTACCATAGTGTGATTAAAATCTCTAGGATTTTATCAGTACTAGATAAGCAATGACAAATGGGTCCTTTATCAGTGCTAAAAACTAATGACAATGGTTGTCTTTATCAGTGCTTTTGAAAGTTCTAATAAAGGATCCCTTTATCAGTGCTTTTAAAATCCCTAATGAATGATCCCTTTATCAGATCTTCTAAAAGCACTCATAAATGCATCCTTTATCAGTGCTCTTAGAAGTATTGGTAAAGTGATCCCTTTTCATCACTTTTAGAAGCACTAATAAAGGGGCATAATTCATAATGCTATAATAACACACTAAAACACCACAAATAAGAACTAGAAACAGTGTGTTGTAATAGCACACTACAACACCAGAAAACAACACAAAAACCCGCACTAGAAAGTAGCAAAATTAGGTAAAAATACATAATTTAAATGAAATAGTATTTATAACACAAATGAAAGAAAAAAACACTGTTATATACATTTAAAACATTAGTTTATACAATTACATTAATAAGTACATATTATCCCATACATTTAAAGACATCATTGTTCCTTTGTCATTTCCGTTAAACCTAACACAAGATATTGCTGAAAAAACCACCCCTAATCAAGAAAAAGAATGAACATGTATAATAAAAAAATCATATCTTATTAATAATATAAAAAAATTTAATATTAAACTAAAATTTGATTCATACTAGGAACATTATGTATTGGATTGATTTGTAGTTGATTCTTTCACATCACATCATTTCTTGTTCTTGTTCAAGCATTATCTCTGTAAAAATTAACTAGATAAGTATAAGGTTAAAATGATAAAAAAAATTAATTTAGTAATACTATATAGAATTATGAGAAAAAAATATAGGATCATTTTCTCAGTTCTTTGTGATGTGATGCATATTTTAAACTAAAATGATACTTATATATTGAAAAGATACTCTTGGAATCATACCAATCACACCGTGTGTTTGATTGAGGTTTGGCTTATTTCTACATGTCCAAAATGACTTATGGATTGTTATCCTAAGTTATCAAAACAATATGAATGCATTTTCTTGGTTTTGAATACATCGCTTGTGTTTTCTACTAAAATTTCATTTTAAATTGTGAACACACACTTTCAGTCATACCAGTCACATCGTGTGTCTGTTTTATGTGAGACTGATTCCTATATTTCCAAAATTACTTATTAATCATTTTACTAAATTATAAAGACAATACAATAATATTAAATGGGTTTTAAGTGAGTGACACATTTTGAACTAAAATTTAAATTTTAAAAAAATAACAAACACTTTGAATCATATGGGGAACATCGTTTATTAGATTGAGGTGTTTCTAATTCACATACATTAAAATTAATTCATGGATCATTTTCCTAAAGTATCAAAACAATCTGAATTCTTTTTCTTAATTTTGAGTATGTTAGTTGTCTTTTTTACTAAAATTAATGTCAATTTTAATTAGAAAGATGTACTTGGAGTCATAATAGTCACACCATACATCTTATTAAGGTAAGTATGATTCCTACATGTCCCAAATGACTTATGGTTCATTTTATGAAAGTATCAAAAAAATTTGAATGTGTTTTCTTATTTTTTAGTATATAACTTGTGTTATTTACTAAAATTTAATTTTATACTCGAAACATGCACTTTGAGTCATAGTGGTCACATCATGTGTCAATTTTATATGAGAATAATTCCTACACATAAAAATGAATAATGCATCGTTTTCCTAAATTATCACTATAATCTAAGTGTGTTTTATCAGTTTTTAATAAGGGACAATTTTTGAACTAAAATGTCAATTTTAAACATATAATGAACACTTTGAGTCATACCGGGCGCATCGAGTTTCATATTGAGGTGAGGAAAATTCCTTAATGTCAAAAATGAATTATGTATCATTTCCATAAAGTATCAACACAATCTGAATGTTTTTACGAGTTTAGAGAAAGTCAGTTTTCTTTTTTACTAAAATTAATTTCAATTTTAAATAAAAGACACACTTGGAGTTGTACTGGTTTCATCGTGCATCATATTGAGGTATGTCTAATTCCTATACAATAAAAATAAATTATGGATAATTTTCAGAAACTATACAAACAATTTGATTTTTTTTCTTGATTTTGAGTAGGTTACTTGTGTTTTTAAAAAAATGTCATTTTAAACTAGAAGCACACACTTTGAGTCATAGCGGTCACATCATGTGTCAGTTTTACATTAGACTTATTCATAAACATCAAAAATGAATTATGAATAATTTTCATAAATTATAAGTACAATATAGTAATATTTGTTTATTTTTTAGTGACCGACACTTTTTTAACTAAAATGTCAATTTTAAACTGATAACCGACACTTTAAGTCATAAAGGGCACATCGTGTATCTAATTAAGGTGATAAAGTTTCCTAAATGTTACAAATGAATTATGGGTTGTTTTAAAAATGTATAAAAACAATTAAAATGAGTTTTCTTAGTTTTTAGAATGACAGTTTTCTTTTTTATTAAATTATTTTCATTTTTAAATAAAAAGAAACACTTGGAGTCATAATGGTCACACCATACATCAGATTGAGGTGAACCAAATTCCTACACATCCAAAATAACATATGGATAATTTTACTAAAGTATCAAAACAATATGAATGTGTTTGATCAGTTTTGAGTATGTCACTTTTTTTTACTAAAATAACATTTTAAACTATAAACGTGCACTTCGAGTTATAATGGTCACATTATGTGTTGGTTTGATGTGAGACTAATTAATACACATCAAAAATGACTTATTAATATTTTTTTTATAAATTTTCAATACAATATAATCACATTTTATTTTTAGTGATTGAAACCTTTTGAACTAAACTATTAATTTATAATCGATAACAGACACTTGGAGTCATATCAGTCACAACATTTATAAAATTGATGTTAGGATGATTTATACACATTAAAAATAAGTTATGGATCATTTTATTAAAGTATAAAAATAATATTAATGTGTTCACTCAGTTCTTAGTATATCGATGGAATTTTTACATAAAATTAAGGTCAATTTTAAAATAAAAGACATACATGGAGTCATACGGATCACCCCATGAAAATAATTGAAGTGAGGCTGATTCCTATATGTCCCAAATTAATTATGGATAGTTTTCATAAAGTATAAAAATAATATGAATTAATTTTATTATTTTTGAGTACGTCACTTATGGTTTTTACTAAAATTTCAATTTAAACTCGAGATAGGCACATTGAGTCATACTGGTCTCATCATGTGGAAGTTTTATGTAAAAATAATTCCTATACATAAAAAATAATTTATGAATTTTTGTCCAAAATTATCAAGAAAATCTGAGTGTTTTTTCTCAGTTTTCAGTGAGTGACACTTTTTAAACTAAAATTTCAATTTTAAACTGATAACAAACACTTTGAGTCATACCATCGTGTATCTGATTGAGCTGATCCAATTTCATACACATAATAAAAGACTTATAGATCATTTTAATAATGTATAAAAATAATCCAAATGTGCTTTCTAATTTTTGAGTATGTCGGTTGTCTTTCTTACTAAAATTATTGTCAATTTTAAATAAAAAGATTCTATTTGAGTCATACTAGTCACATCACTCATCGGATTGAGGTGTGGATAATTTATACACATTCAAAATTACATATAGATCATTTTTATAAAGTATCAAAAATATATGAATGATTTTGATCAGTTTTGAGTATGTCACTTGTGTTTTTTATGAAAATGTCATTTTAAACTAGAAACACCCACTTTGTTTCATATCGGTCACATCGTGTGTCAGTTTTATATGAGAAGAAATATAATACATAAAAAATGACTTATGAATTGTTTTACTAAATTATCAATACAATCCGAGAAAGTTTTCTTGGTTTTTAGTGGGTGATAATTTTTTAACTAAAATGTCAATTTAAAACTTATAATGGAAACTTTGATTTATATTGAGAACATTGTGTATTAGATAAAGATAAAGATAATTAATACATGTCAAAAGTGACTTATGTATAATTTTATAAAATTATAAAAATAATATGAATTCTTTTTCTTGATTTTGAGTATGTCAGTTGTCTTTTTTACTAAAATTAATGTAAAATTTAAATAAAGAGACATACTTGGAATCATATCGGTCACACCATGCTTAGTATTGAGAATCATATAAATTACTACGCATCCTAAATGATTTTTGGATCATTTTCCTAAATTATAAAAATAGTATCAATGTGTTTGATTGGTTTTGAGTACATCACTTGTGTTTTTTTACTAAAATATCATTTTAAACTAAAAAAATGCACTTTTAGTCATATTGGTCAGATCATGTGTTGGTTTGAAATGAGAGTAATTCTTACACATAAAAAATGACTTATAAATCATTGTATAAAATTATCAAGACAATCTGAGTAAGTTTTCTAGGTTTTCAGTATGCCACATGTCTTTTTTTACTAAAATTAATGTCAATTTTAAATAAAATGACACAGTTGGTGTCGTACTGAGCACATTGTGCATCGTATTGAGGTGTGGCTGATTCTTACATGTAATAAATGAATTAGGTATTATTACTTGAAGTATAAAAATAATATTAATGTTTTTTCTTGGTGAAGTTCCCTAGTCAGGATCCAAGTATCACAGAGAGGGGGAGGGGGCGAATCAGTGAAATCTTTTTATTTTATGTTTCCCATTTTTGTAATTACCTTCACCTCCTGTTAAAGAGTTCTTTCCCTACTGAACACAGACAACCATAGGAACACAAGATTTACAAGGTTTACTACTCAACAAGAGTAGAAACGTCCTCGGTATGGTATGGAAATAATCTAGTACCACACAATCCACTAGAAAACAATCCTTTGATGTGGAATAAAATGAGTAGGATATTCCTTTTCTCTCATGCAGTACTTGGGAGATAATCCTCAAGTATGTGTGAACCCTCTTATCACAAATAGGGCAAATCAATATCTTTGTTCTTCTTGAAAACAATTCATAAATATGATCTTTGAAAACAACTCTTCTCTTTCCAATCCAAAATATGATAGGAACTACTTGGAATTTGTAATGATACTTAGTCCTATACCCCAATCATATCATGATCCACTCGAAAGCGATTCTCACTTAATTTGGGTACTCAACTCTTCAGCTCCAAAATCTCCTTCGCGAAGCACCTAGCTTCGCGGAGCACTCTAGTTTGCAAAGATCCCTAGTTCGTAAAGATCACTAGATCATATAGCTCACAATTTCGTGTATCACAGATTGGTCTTTGAGAAGTTCTTGTTTTTAAAAGCTCAATGTTTCACTGTAAAGCTCCTTTCCTTCGGAGAGCTTACTGCCTTCACAGAGCTTGCTTACTCCGTGAAACTTCTTCACAATTCAAGAGCTCTAAAATTCTCGTTAAGTCTCTCTACATCTCTCGAGAGGGTAAGGGAATATTTAAAGGCTTTTCACATAAACTCTATAACCTTCCAGATACCTCAACGCCATGTCATAATCAAATCATAGAGCTCCAAAATTTCCACTGAAATTCACTCTGTTTCATGAAGCAC
The DNA here is from genome assembly GCA_963277665.1 of Viscum album. Taxonomy (NCBI): domain Eukaryota; kingdom Viridiplantae; phylum Streptophyta; class Magnoliopsida; order Santalales; family Viscaceae; genus Viscum; species Viscum album. Next base: position 1,841,849,486 of record OY728163.1, on the reverse strand, counting down.
CGTGGCTGTTTTCTGAATTCACAAAGCTCATCATAATCGTGAATCATTTCGTCAAATCCTTTTTGTTTCCAGGATTATCTTACTTTTTTTGCGCCATTTCAATTCTCTTTCTCCCGTCACCCTATCATGATGCTCTTTCTTCCTTTACACCGTAATGATTTCTTATGAAGCTCTTCACCTCTGCCATTCATCAAGCTCATCGTAATCATGAAGAACACCATTAACTTTCTTCATATCTTCATGAAATACATTTCATGATGCCCATATTTTTGAAATTCATGCCTTTTCCATATTTTTATATGCTCTTCAAGAAAATCCGCTTTTTGAGATGTTAGCCCAACTCTAAAATTTGGACCCCAAATATTTGGGAAACACTGGGAAACTGCACCACCTTAGACACCAGCTTCTGCAAGACCAACCATGTTTATTGGCTGCATCATTTATCCCCATTTACTTCATAATTCTTGCATCATAAGTTCTCCAGCCAACTAATGATCTTTGTGTAATACAGACCAGTAAAGAATCATCAGATTTATAGTGGAAAATATTGTAACTTTCCTGTCTTTCCTCACCCACTTATACAATGTGAAGTAATTTTCTTTCTTCTAAAACTTTCTTGACAACAAAATAAAATACTTCATTCATTCAACAACATCGTTATCCAACTTGGTCCCAACAATCTATCCCTTTGGATTTTGTTTTCACACAAGATTCATATATCATTGAACTTTGTAACCTCAATAAATGGGTCACTTATTAACAATTCTAATCCTGTGTGAGCAAACTCATTGTAGGAAACAAGAATTGTTGACAACAAGACCATGTTTTCCAAAAGCAGTGACTAAGAAATGACATCGCATCATCTTTTCTCATCAGCATTCATCGACATTCCTATAAAGAAAAAATAAAAAATATATTTCCTACAAACACTCTAAAACCATTCTACAACCATTCTAAAAAATAGTTAGAATAGTCCACATACTTACATGATGAATTCACAGCTTACCCAAAACTCTCCCTTTATGTATTCTACCATAAAGATATATTTATGAAAATTATCCCCCTTGACAACACTATCCAAATATAATATGAGAGAGGGGAAAGAAACACGTACCTAAACCTTTATGAGAAGGAGGTTGTACACCCATGTTCAACCTCAATTTTGAAAATGGTTCCTTCGGTAAAGGTTTTTTGAATATATCAGTAACTTGTAATGATTTAGTAACATAATATAGCCTCAATTATTTATTCTCCACCCACTCTTTGGTGAAGTGGTACTTTATGTCAATGTGTTTTTAACGAGAATGTTGTACTGGATTTGTTGTTAGATTGATTGTACTCCGATTATCACAACCCAAGAGAAAGTGTAGCTTTACATCAACAAGTAGATCTTCCAAACGAGTCTTCATCCACATTAGTTGAGTTTCATCTTGAGTAGTAGAAAAATACTCAGCTTCAGCTGTACTAAGAGTTACTGAATTCTGTTTCTTGGTATGCCAACTAACACAAATTTTCCCCAGAAATAAAACTCCACCAGATTTGGATCTTCGTTCATCAGCATTTCCTGCCCAATCAGCATCTGAATACCCAAATAGATCAATATTTCCTGAGCCACCATAACTGATTCCAAAATTGGTTATGCCTTTGATATATCTGAGATTTCTTTTTCCAACAATCAAATTTGATTCCTTAGGATCACTCTAAAATCTTTCACATAAAGTTACAACATAGACAATGTTGGGTCTTGAGGCAATCAAATATAACAGACTTCCAATCAGCTTTCGAAACTCTTTTTGATCAACTTTCTTACATTCTATATGTTTAGACAACTTGGTTCCCACTGAAATTGGTGTAGACATTGGTTCAAATTTAACATTCCAAACTTCTTCATAAGTTCCTTATCATACTTTTCTTGAGAGAGAAAAACCTGATTCTTCTTCTGTGAAATTTGTATCCTGAGAAATTATTTCATCTCTCCCAGCATTGACATCTCAAATAACTTCTTCATCTCCTCATAAAATCTCCCACATGACATTTCATCATTTCCAACAAAGATAATTTCATCGACATAAACAATTATGATCGGTGAAAACTTATGCACTCCTTGATGTAATGATTTTTGTCAACTCTACCTTTCTAAAAATTAATTTTCCGCAAAAAGTATCTAATTTAGAATACCATACCCTCAGAGCCTGTTTTAGCCCATACAAAGCCTTCTTCAACTAGAACCCACAACTTTCATCCTTCCCAATAACAAATCCACAAGGTTGATCAATGTAAAATTCCTCGTCAAGGTCACCATACAAGAATGTGGATTTTACATCCATTTAAAATATTTTGTAACGTCATTGTGTAGAAATAGCAAGAAAAATTATGATTGTTTTCTAATCATGCCAATGTAGAAAATGTTTCATCAAAATCAATGCCCTCAATTTGTGAATACCATTTTCAAACCAATCTTTCTTTGATTCTTATTACTTTACCTTCTTCATTCATCTTGTTCCAGAAAACCCACTTTGTACCAATAATGTTCTTGTTGTCCATCTTGGGTACAAGTTACCAAGTATCATTCTTCTCAATCCGATCAAGCTCTTCATTATTATCCTAAACCCATTCTAAATTCTCAAATTCTTCATTTACATCATTCGGTTCAACTTTCGAATACAGAGAAGTATGTGTTATAGTATTCGTTGTTCTTCTTGTTTGAACTCTATGATGTTGATCTACAATAATGTTCTGAGCCTCCACTTGTTTCCTCAGCCTAGGATGAGTTGTTCGAACTTCATCTTCATTACTCGAGATTTCTCAGTCAGATTAATCTTCTTGAGTAGGATTTACATAGTCTGCTGCATTATCCAAATCGTTAACAAAATACTCTCTATCCTGCTCAACTTCCACATCAGCATATGACTGCTTTTCTTTCTCAAAAATTTCAGAAACTTTTACATTTAAAGAATCAATAATTATTCATGTTTCTTTGTTGAGACATCTATATCCTCTTACTTCTAGAGCGTATCCAAGAAAAATTCCATCATCTCCTCTTTTCTCAACCTTTCCAAGGTTTCCACCTTTCTTCTTTATAATGCATGGACTCCCAAAAACTCTAAAGTGTTTCAGACTTGATGTTTTTTTATAGAACATTTTGTATGGATTAATATCTAAGTTTCTCCTATAGAAACATCGGTTATGAATATACACAACAGTGCTCAAGGATTGCCTCCAATAATAATGAGAAATACTAATTTCAAGTAACATAGTTCTTCCAATTTCCACCAAACTTCAATTATTTATTTCTGCAACCCCATTTTGTTGAGGTGTGTATGGTGAACTAAACTCATGATTAATTTCATGCTTCTCAAGATAACTTTTGAACTCTTCATTCTTATACTCAACACCATTATCACTTCACAACTTCTTCGCTGAATACTCACATTTCTTCTCTGCTTTCCTCCTGAAACTCTTAAACATTGTTAGAGCATCTGACTTATGTCTCATGTACATAACACAAGTAATGTGAGTAAATTCTTCAATGAAATTAATGAAGTACTTATCTATATTTGTAGATTTTTGCTCATTGGTCCATAGATATCAGAGTGTATGATTTCCAGGGGTCTTTTTGAGGGAATTTCAACTCTCTTATGGATAGAGTTTGTAGTCTTCCCTTTCTCAAAAATAGTGCAACATCAATCTCTTCTTCTTGATAAATGAGGTATATCATGAACAATATATCACTTTGATAACTTGCACATATTTCTCTAACACATATGTCCCAGCCTTTTATTCCATAAATGATTTTCATCCACCACACCCATGTAACAAGAGTTATGCACTTCCCCAACTTGGAACAAATTCCATCTTGTACGTTGGCCTCTTTTAACTATATTTCCATTATTTTTAATTTTCACAAAAAATCCATATTTTCTAAAGATAAATTTGTTTCCCTCATAATAGAGTTGTGACACACTTAGTTGGTTATGTTTTAGCCCATCAACATATTGTGTTTTCTTGGATTTCATCTTTTTTTTCCAATGATGGATGATCCAAAACCTTTAATCCTCAAAGATTCATCATTACCAAATGTCAATTTTATTTCTTTGAAGTGTTTTACATTATTCAGTAGCTTTAAGTCCCTTATAATATGAGAGGAACACCCACTATCAAGAATCCATGGAAGTTGTCGTTTTTTATATTTCAAAGAAGTTATGACAACAAGAGATTTTTGATATTACTTTTCTTCCACTTTCTATTGTGCTTCCTAAAATTTCTTAGACAAGTCAATATGTTTTTACTAGACAACCATGCAATATTTCATTTTGGACTTAGAAAACCTATCCCTTTTAGATTTTAAAAACTCCAAATTATGAGGATTATTAGGAAACTTTTGTTTCTCTAGTAACATAATAAGGCAACCCTTAGCAAGATGTCCAGGTCGATCACATATTTCACAAATACTTTCCAATGGTTGGAACCGATTATCAACTTTCACAACAATATTCTTAGATATATTCTAAAATTTATTTAGAGATTTTATCTTTTGAAAGGATTGACTCCCCCTCAATCATTTCCTTTCAAAACATGTGGACTAGTTGTAATGTTGTCGTTTGGACCAACACATATTTCCATGTGTCTAAATCCACCAAAACACCTACAATAGCCATAGAATGAATATTTTACTCAGAAACATCCATACAAACTGGAGTTGTGAACATGATTCTCAACAATCTTCTTACCAGAATTATGATGTCTATCATCCTTCATATTTTCAATTTTAACTTTCTTCTTCAGCTCAAATTTCTGTTCAATCTTACTGAAACCAGAAGTGGTAGACATCTTTATGGACTCAAGATTTTTAGATTCTTCAAATTTTGTAGTATTGCTAACTTTGACCACATACATATCCTTTCCAACATTTAACTTATCTGTACCCATTCCATATTTCTTTTTAACCTTTAAAAGAAACTTTTGTTGATCCTTATTAGGTTCATTCCTAGCAGAACATTCACCAAATTCTGTAACAGAGTTTTTGAACCCTATGTTAGTTTCCTCAGCTTTAGAAAGTTTATGTTGGAAAAGTTACAACTCATCTTCTTTTTTCTTCAACTTTACTTCCATATGATCATTATGATTCTTTTCTATCTCAATATAATTTTTTAGATCATTAATCTCATTTTAAACTTTTTATTTCTTGTTGGGAAAATATTATTGGTCATTTGATGAAGATTTTTCAATTTTCAATTTCCTATTTTCCTTCTCAAGACTTCTAATCTTTCGCAAACATCCTTCATCTCTTCTTTTAGATACTGTTCAAGTTTAGTTTCTTATTCTTTAGTACTACTACTCTCATAATCTTCATTATTCACTATTGAAAAAAAGGTACTCTCTCTAGATTTCTCAGCAAAATATTTTTTAGATTCAGTCTCGATATCATCATATTTAACTTTTTTTGATAAAAATATTATTCTTTTTTATTTGAAGAACTTTTTATCCTTACCTCTTCCATAATATTTATCTTTTCCACCAGGTTTTATCCATGACCTTCTTAGTTTTCTGTCTTCTTCATCACTATCTTCATGTTTCCCTTTATGAGGGAAATTAGCCACAAATTGGTCAATAGATCTGCATTCAAAACATTTCAAAAGGAGTTTCCCTTTATATTTCCCTATGCCTCCTTTCAAAATTTTAGAAAACATGGATAATATTTCATCAAAATTTTGAAATACCTTATTTTCATAGTCGGATTCACTAGCTTCATCTTCAATAAGAATTTTCTTTAAATTCTGTTTCTTTGCAGCCCAGAAAGATATTTCTCTATAAGATTTTCCTTTTCTCTTCATAGTATTCTCCCTTATCATTTCATAAGTGATGAGAGTGTTATGAAAATCATCCAGCGATAATGTTTTAGGATCTCTATCTTCTAGTGATGAAACTTTTGAATCAAATTTGTCGAGAGGAATTCTCAAGATATTTTCAATAACTGTAGAATCATCAAACTTTACCCCAAGACATCTAATTGTACTAATAATGTCATTTATCCTGGTAAAGAAGTCCCCAACTGATTCATGCTCACCAATATTTAAGTCTTTATACTTCAACCTCTAGATTTGTAGTTTTTCCTTCTTCACTTTTGTATTTTCTTTCATATATGTTTTTCAGTTTGTCCCAGATTCGGTTGGCTGTAGCAATACCTTTCACTCTTAAAAATTCACTCTCAGGAAGAGATGAGAGTAATTCATTTTTATCTCTTCCATCATTCTCATGATTCTTCTTATCTGTAGGAGTAAGAGGAACCTTGTCATCAATAGCAATAAATCTATCTGTTGTAGTTTCAAGAACTTCATATCCAATAGACATAAGATAAGGCATCATTCTATATTTCCAGATATGATAATTCTTCCCATAAAATATCAAAATCCCCTTATTGTTCACACAGTTCATATTCTCCTTCAAAACTTCTCTTCAAAACTTCAGTTAAGAAAAAACGAAGGGAACCTATAGATTTGATACTAATAGAAGTTTCCAAGTCAGGATCCAAGCATCACTGAGAGGGGGACTGGTGAATCAGTGATATATTCTTATTTTATGTTTCCCCTTTTTGTACTAAAATTTTCCTCATGTAAAAGAGTTTTTTCCCTGCTGAACACACACAATCACAGGAACACAAGATTTACAAGGTTCACTACTCAAAAAGAGTAGCTACATCCTTGGTATGGAATGGAAATAATCCAGTACCACACAATACACTAGAAAATAATCATTTTATATGGAATACAATGAGTAGGATATGACTTTCCACTCGTAGAGTACTTGGGAGATAATCCCCATGTATGTGTTCACACTCTTAGCACAAATAGGGTAAAGAAATATCTTTGTGATTCTTTACAACCATTCACAAATCTGATCTTTGAAAAAAACTCATCTCTTCCCAATCCAGAAGATGATAGGAACTACTTGGACTTCGTAATAATACTTAGTCCTATACCCCAGTCATATCTTGATCCACTTGAAAGTGCTTCTCACTTAATTTGGGTACTCAAATCTTCAACTCGCAGAACTCCTTTGCAAATCCCATTCATGAATCTCCCATCTTTGTGGATCACACTAGTTCTCAAAGATAACTAGTTCTAAAAGATCACTATATTTCAAAGCTAACTATTTCACAGAGAATAGATTGGTCTTTGCAAAGTTCTTGTTTTTCAAAGCTCAATGGCTCACTGTGAAACTCCTTTCTTTCGTGGAGCTTACTGCCTTCTCATAGCTCGCTTCCTCTACGAACCTTCTTCGTAATTTGAGAGCTCTAAAATTCTTGTTAAGTCTCTCTATATCTCTATAGGGGGTAGAGGTCTATTTTTAGGATTTTCCCACCAACTCTAGAACCTTCTATCCACCTCAGCGCCACATCAGCATCAAATCGCAGAGCGCCAAAATTTCCGCTGAAATTTACTCTCTTTCGCAAAGCACTATGGCTATTTTACAAATTTGTGAATCTCATCGTAATCGTGAAGTGTCTCATAAAATCCTTTTCATCATCGTCATTTTATTCCTTAATTTGCACCGTAAATATTTCTTACGAATCTCTTCACATCTTCCATTCGCGAAGCTCATCGTAATCGCAAAGAACACTGTCAAAATTCTTCATGTCTTTGTGAAATACACTTCCTGAAGCTCATCTTCATGAAATTAATTCCTTTTACATATTTTTATATGCTCTTCAAGAAAATCCAATTTTTAAGATGATAGCCTAACTCTAAATTTTGGACCCCCAAAATTTGGCAAGCATTGGGAAACTACACCACCTTAGGCACTTGCTTCTGCAAGACCGACCATGCTGATTGGCTGCATCATTTCTCCCACTTTCATTCATAATGCTTGTATCATAAGTTCTCCAACCAACTTATGATCTTTGTGAAATACAGACCAGAAAAGAATCAACATATTTACCATGGAAAGTATTGTAACTTTATTATCTTTCCTAACCACTTATACAAAGTGAAGTGATTTTCTTACTTCTCAAAATTTATTGACAACAAAAGACAAATATTCATTCATCCAAAAACTTCATAATCCAACTTGGTCCCAATACTTGGTTTTGAGTATGTGATGTGTTTTTTGAACTAAAATATAAATTATGAACTAAAAACATATAGCTAGAGTCATACCGAGCACACTGTGCATCAGATTGAGGTATGGTTGATTGAGTATGTGATATGTGTTTTTCTTCAAAATATCTAATAAACCTAGAAAAGTGAGAACATGTTCCATTCTAATGTAATATAAATCTCATGCTCTCTAAAACAATTCACATTTCAGGAAGCATGGAATTTCATTTTACGCCATAAAGGAACATTCTCCCTCTTTTCTAGCTTCTTGTAGATAGTTGAAAGTAAAATATGATTTCCCATAAGATCTTTTAAAAAAACCAAATAAGTATTAGATAAAAATGATATGGAAATTAACTTTAAAAATTAGATAAATGATAAAAAATTAATGGAATAAGTAACAGGAATTCAAATTTTCATGATGGTTTTATACATTCTTGACTTATTTCCTTGTTTTCATTATCTTGTGTGCAGCCTCGAAGTCCAGTATCTCAAAATCATGAGAAGATTTGAACAAACCACCCCAACTTGTACAAAAGAATCCACCTATGTAAGAAAACAATTATATTGTGAGTAATAAGAAAAATAAATAAATTAAACATAAACATGAAATAATACATTACTTCTATGGAAATGATTCTACTGTAAAGACAACAAGATTCAAAATCTTGTGCAAGAGAAGAAGGTTTTTAAATATTTAAAAATAACCAAACCACCAAGTTATATTTTAAAAAACTAAATCTCTTTGATAAAATATATATATAGGTGAATATAGTTCATATCATTGGGAATATATTTTCTAATTATTGAGTGTGTGATGTGTGTTTTGAACTAAAATTTAAATTATAAACTAAAAACATATAGTTCGAGTCATACTAAGAAAACTATGTATTGGATTGAGGTGTGTATTATTGAGTATGTTATTTATGTTTTTCTCTCAACTCTCTGTGCTATGTTGGAAAAGAAAGAAATGTTCCATTTGGATAGATGAGGAAACCCCATGCTGACTAAAACACCTCATTCAAAAGCAACATATTCTCTCTTTTCTATATTACTACATATAGTTGAAGGAAAAAAATAACTTCCCAAAAGATATATAAAAAATAAATAATTATTAGATAAAAATCATAAGGAAATTAACTTAAAAATAATCGATAAAATGGTGATAAAATTATCTAAATAAGTAGTAGGAATTCACCATTTCATGATCATAGGAAAGGCATGACTCATCATTGTTGATGAAGTAATTTCTTCGTGATTTATATGAAAATTAACAACATAAGTATTAGATAAAAATGATAAGGAAATTACTTAAAAAAATAGTTAATATGATGAGAAAATCATCTAAAGGGATATTTTTTCTAGTTATATATCATTAAAATGCAACTTAATTATTATTGATTATATTAAACTAAAATAAAATTAATTTAGTTAATATTATATGACCGTAAAATAAAATATTTTAGACTCTCAATCCTAACAACATGATATATTTAACCACTTTAAAATAACATAAAATTCCTGTATTACACAAAATTTCAATAAATTTTTTTATCCTTTTGGTTTTGGTGTAAAATTCATATATAAAGTTTTTCCAGTTTGGCTATTACGCAGGCACTACATGGTACAATGGTCATTGGCTCTATACAAAGCATGATCATACACTACTGTAATACTCATCACTAGATCTTTCAAAAAACTACATAAGGTTTCTCAAGACATTTAAGTGGAGGTGAATAATACAATATAACATATCTCAATATAATAAAAATAATTATTAAAATAGTTCAACAAACATAAAATTACTCACACCTTCGAACACCCTTTAATGAAAACCCCCCTTCATAATAATATAAACAGTATAATAATATAAGTGACCCATGATCAATCCATATTAAAATAAAAAACAACTTTTCACTTATGAATACACAAGAGACTTAACTTCATTGGTGTATATAACACAACATATTAATCTAATTTGGAAAAAATATCAAACATATCTTACTACCTTTAGAAAATATGATAAAAGAAATCAAACTTTCCATTTAAAACCCATCCAAAACATTTAAAATAATGAAAGAAAACCATACTTTTATGTTCTGTGCTAAAATAAAAATCATCTTGATTAATATCCAACCACAATCTAATTAATAGAAAACCTTGATCAGAACATAATGGTAGTTTATTATAATTCATAAGAAATTATTACATGAAATTTGTTTTTATTTATTCAATAAAAACTATGGTTGGAATTTTAACATACACTTTGTGTGTGTTGTTTCCATAGAAGGAAGTTCAAAACATTTAAACTTAAGATAAACTCCTTTGATGTCAATGAAAGATTAAGAAAAACACTTATAAATCCATAAATACATCATGGATAATTATAATAGAATTTACTTCATCTAAAAACATGGATTTAAAAAGATGAAAGATTTCATGGTTCCATGTTTAAAAGAAAGTGAATGGAACCACCTACCAAAATGAATCAAATCTACATGTAGAAGTCTTAATACGATATAAGGAAGAAAGAAAATACCTTAAAGGGTCAATAAAAACCCAAAATCATATAAAATCCTAATTAGAAATTCATTCTGGAAAGAAAATCAGTGATGGATAATGAAGAGAAATAGATGATGAATAAAAACGTGAAAATGGATATCGTCAATCAAGAAATCAAAGAATTAAGGGAGGAAAAAATAATATATCTTGGATTGAATATTTGATTCCTTTAATAGAAAGTAGAGATATCACCAAATCATGGATTCTTTTGAGCCTTGGAGTCGTTTGAGCCTTGATTCATTCAAGCCTTGAATTCGAGCCTTGTATTTGTTCCAACCTTGATTTGACCATGGATTCAATGAGGAGGGGAACCGGTAGCAGGTGGATTGCGTGGAAAGATTCATATATCTTGACTGGTTCATGGCAGGTTAGGGTTCTTTAAATAGACTGGGGACACTTTTATCAGCGCTTCCAAAAAAGCACTGATAAAGATACCTTTTATCAGTGCTAAGTTAATAAGCGCAGATAAAATAAATCTTTATCAGTGATTTTTTAGTGATGATAAAATATAGATCTTTATTAATGATAAAAAAGCACTGATAAAATTCATCCTTATCAGCACTAAAGTTTTATCACTAATGAAGCTCTATCTTTATCAGCGCTAAAAAATGCTGATAAAAGGCATATTTATCAGCACTAAAACTTTAGTGATGATAAATGATTTATAATTATAATTATAAATAAAAAAATTAAAATATATTTATAGAATTATATATTTATTTATTATAATTTTATAATTTTATAAATATATAATTATTTATTTATAATTATATAAATACTTTTAAAAAAAGTTATATTTTTGTACTGATAATTATAAATATATAATTTTACAAATATAATATGTATAAATTTCAAATATATTTATATTTTTATATAAATTTATATAATTATATACATATGTATATTTAATAAATATATATAGATAGAAATATAGTAAATATATTCTTTGTTAAAATATATTTATTATAAATTCGTAATTTTAAATATATTAATATCATTTTATATATTTATGTAATCATATATATATAATAAATATATATAAATATAAATATAGTAAAAATATTTATTATTTAAATATATTTATTATAATTTTATAATTATTTAAATATATAAATTTTTTATAATTATATATATACTTTTTTTAAAAATTATATTTATATATTTATATATTTATATCATTGTAAATATTTAAATAATTATATAATATATATATTTATATATATATAAAAATACAAATATAGTAAATATATTCATTATCTAATTAAATATATTATGATTTTATAATTATTTAAATATATATATATATATATATATTTATTTATAATTATATAAACACTTTTTAAAAAATAATATTTATTTATTCATAATTATAAATTTATAAATTTATAAATATAGTAAATATACTTTTATAAATATATTTATTTATAAATATTTTTAAATATATTTTTAACAATATTAATGAATATATTATCTTAAATGCATGCATGTTAAAAATGAGTGAAATTGAATAATTAAAAATTATTAAACTGTAAAAATATTAAAAAAATGGATAAGTTTTATTAATTAAATATAAATTATTAAAAAAATATGAATATATATTTAAATAAAGAAGAATTTGTATTAAAAAAATTAAAACATAGTATATATATATATATATATATATATAATAGAAAATGATTAAATTCCCAATAAATTAATAAATAAATAATTAAAAATATTAAAAATGAATTAGTACCTAACTATAGTAATTTTAGAAATAAATAAATAATATTTACTGATTAAAGACACAATATATTAAATATCTCTTTAAATATAATAGGAGAGGATGATGGGCATTTAGAGTGGCGATAACAGGAGATTCGATGGTGATCCACTTTATTTCTAGGGTTTCTCATTGTCAATTGTGTTCCCAACGATCTTGGGATTAATATTCAAGGGTTACTATCTATAGGATTTCAACCACAATCAGTTACTAAAGATAATTATGAATAAAAAAGTGAGGCACGATCGAGTTCATGAATAGAAGCGAGTAGATCTCTAACATCTTTCGGGGACTCAACTATAAGTCTCATTTTGAATAAAGGTTCCAAGGCCATTATAGTGGCTAATTCCAAATCAATTATAGACCATCTAGGTATGTGTATATTTTTTTGTTTACTGTCTTGTGATTCTAAAAGTGGGGAAACCCTAATGTCTTGATGATTTGGTCTATCATGTTTCAAAAATATGGGGTCTTATGGATTGGAGTTGCATTTCTCTTGGGAACAGTATCTTTCATTGCTTGTTTCTATCTAGTGAAAGAATTCAAAGGCCCTAGGACTTTAGGTCCTTGTTTTTAAAGCCCGAATCTTTATACATTCATGAATGGTTGATTGATTTTAATCCCTCCTCCATTATAATCACTTATGCTCAGTGTGGATAAAGATCTATGATTTGAATTGGGTCCTTTGGAACCCAAAGAACCTCCATGATATTGTAGTGACCATTGGGGTTCCTATTTGGATGGATAAAAAAACTGAATGGGTGAGGTTTGGGAATTACTCTAGGATTTTCGTGGAGGTTGACTTTAGTAAAACTCTTATTTAAAAGGTTATCCTTTCAAATGATAAGGATGATATTCAATTAATTATTTTTTATGATAAGTTTACAAATTTTTGTGTGGATTGTAATGTTATTGGACATTCAAAGGAAAACTTTTTTTAGGAGGAAGTTGTAGTATAATTTAGTGAATTGTGGTTCTTGGTGATTTAATGACGGAAAGACTGCAAGATTTTAGCCTAATGTGGGTCCAATTACCTCATCTGTAGTTGAGATCTCCCAAGGTGGTGAGAATACATCTAGAAAAAATGCAAAAGGACAAATTTTAAGAGTTTTTAAGGCTAGATATTCTTTTATAGAGAAATTAATTCATATAATGATGGTCATGGTACTCCTTATATATTCTAGGAAAAAGTTGGTGTTGAGATGCAACTTAATCCTGTGGGATAAGAAGTGGTAAGGTATGGTAATCGTGTTGTTCTGGATAATAATGATGAATGGGGAGCATATTTAGAGCTTGGTGGTGTCACTGCTCTGGATGAGGATACTTCTTCTAGTGGGGTTCCTAATATTCAGGTTGCCTCTTGTTCTCTAGTCAGTATATTTGAATGTGTTTTTGGTCTTGTTTTAGGGGTTTAGGGATCTAATCATATGTTGGAGGCTATTCCAAAGGAGCTTTCACTTGATATGGATGGTTCTTTTGTTGCATAATTGGGGACTGGAATTACTCATGATCAAGACCTTCTTCTTTTTTTCTCATCCTATTAATTTGGATTTTAGGGCTGCCTTATACCCTCAACATGTTGGGAAAGGTGGGGACTTTGAGCATACACACGAGGTTGTGGATTTCCACAAAGCTATATAGGATTCCTAGAAAGATTATAGTTCCTCAGGAATTGATAAATTGGGTAACATGTCATATGATGGAAGTGATAAAGAGAAACATGTGATTTTATTGGATAACACATAGCCAACATGTAGTGGTGGTTGTGTTTCTTTTAAAGAAGTTTTCAAACATGGAAAGGGAAAGATGATCATCATTAAAGGTTCAACTTCAACTCCTCTTAAAAGAAGTCCATGGAATGATTATTCCAATCTTCCAAGGAATGTGTCGACCTGGTCATCCTCAAAGTCATTAAAGGTCAAGCTCACTCTAGAGAAGTATAAGTCCAAGGAAATGATTCTTATGATTCTCAACCAAGGTAAATTATATTCGGAGTAGGAAACCGATAATGATTCAGACTATGGAATTGAAAATGATCCTTAATTTTATGATTCTTAAACTTGTTTTCAAGATAAGGGAAAATCTCTTTGTTTGACCCCATTTATTCGCTTGTTATCTTTTTCTTTAATCTTTAAAAAAAATTAGGATATTTGCTTCTGGCTAGATCATTTTCGTATTAAATGTATCATGTTATAATGAAATTTTAAAATGAATACTAAAATTTGAATAAATTACAGAAATATTTTGTGTATCTGTTTCTATATAAGATTTCATTAATTATGTAAATATTTGTGAGTATAATATATATAAAAATTCAATAATTAAGTATATGTTTTTGAAATCAATGTAACACACTTTTGTTATATGTTAAATTAAAAAATCAAACGTCGTTGAGATTTTTTAATAAAAATATAGTTTTCAGTCAAAAAGGAAAATGATATTTCGTTATGTTCATTACTTGATGCAACTACTCAATATTTTTAATTAATATTAATTTTTAATTAAACTTCATTCTTCACTAAAAAATTGAATTATTTGATGTAAATGAAAAATATTTTGTATTATATAAATCATATTTTAGGAAATATTACACACACACACACACATATATATATATATATATGTGTGTGTGTGTGTGAATTTATTTCTATATTAAATTTATTAAGAAATAATTGTGTAGAAAACCCATTAAAATGAATAATAAATTAATATGTTCTTAATTATTATATTTTATTCATTTTCAATATTTATATTTAATATATATTATTTATTACTATTTATAATTAATATATATATTAAAAAAATTTATTTTTCTTAATAATTCTTTAATTAATATATTTTTTAATAATTTTGTAATTTATTCATTTTTAATTTTTTGTTTAATTATTACAATTTATTCATTTTTAATTTTTTTGTTTAATTATTAACATTTATTCATTTATTCATTTTTTTAATTATAAAATTTATTTATTTTATATATCTATATTTAATATATACTATTTATTAATAATTATAATCTATGTATATATATATATATTTAATTTATTCATTTTTATCAATAATTATTCAATTAATAAAATATTTAATATTTTCATTAATTTATGAATTTTAATTTTTATTTGTTTAATTATTTCATTTTATTAATTTTATATATTATTATATTTAATATATACAATTTATTAGGATTTATAATATATATATATGTATATTAAATTTATTCATTTTTAGCAATAATTTTTTAATTAATAATTTTTTTAATATTTTTTAATTTACTCATTTTTATTTTTTATTTTTTTGATTATTTAATTTTATTCTGACCCTTTATCTGCGTTAGAAAAGAATTGATAAATGATACCTTTTATCATCTCTAAAAATAACGAGTTGCTAAAGGGTACCATTTATCAGTACTAAAAATAATGTGCTGATAAAGGGTAGTTTTTATTAGTTTTAAAGAAAATCACTCATAAAAGGTTCCCTTTATCAGTGCATTATTTTTAACAATGATTAAGGGTACCATTTATCAACCCTTTTTTCTAGAACTCATAAAAGTTAGCGCTGTTAAATGGATGTTTTGTAGTAGTGAAAAATAGTCCTAAAACTTGCCTTTATCCTAGTAGAGGAGTGTAGTTCTTCCATTTTCATCCAAGTTTCTAAAATATGGAAACTTGGTGCCATATTTATTTGTTTTTAACTCTATATTATTTTATGTAATGTAAATCCTAAAATATCATTCTCTATGTTTTCTTATCTCTAAATATTTTACATAGGGAAAAAAGATTGTGTTCCATTATAAATTGTTTATTTGAAAGATAATTTGTTTTTTTGTCATGGTAATTTATTTATTATTTTTAGTGATAAAATAATTACCTTAAATTCTTACACAACAATGATATAGTATTTATTCAATTAATAAAAAAATAAATTATTTAAAAAATATTAAGAGTAAAATAATTCGAATGATTTATTATGTTCTAAAAAATTCTGATAAATGTAACATGTTAGTGATTTTTGAATAGATTATATTTTAATTCAATTGTTTTCATGTTGTTTTTGAAGTCAAATTAGTTAAATAGTTCAAAAATTGACATTAATGATATTTTATAATAATTAATATTTTATTAAATGATTTAAAATTTCTATAAATATTATCATTAGCCACAATATTTGGATATGGTTAAAAATATTATTCATTTTCCATTTATGGTTCAATTTTACTTTTATAGTTATGATCTTAACTCATAAAGAGTAAAAACCTTTTTTATTGTTGTAATTGTCAAAAAGGTTAATTTGGGGTTAAAAAGGATAAGGGTGAAAACAAAGTCTAAACTTTTTAAAAAAATTAATGGGACTATTTTGACCCATACTCATCCTTTATTCTAAATATATCATTTTTAGTCCATTTTACAATGACAAATAATTTATATTAATTTAATATTTTATATAATTTCTTGAGTGCCTCTCCCCTCACTTATAAAAGGGAACCTCCATTTCTCTTTTATTCACACTTCAAAATCCTTTTAGTTTAGCCAATACCTACCAAAATATATTCCTATAATTACTCCCCATGTTCTTGATGTGTTTGTTTATGAATAATACCAACATTATAAGGATTAATGTGTAAAAAAGGAGATTGTCTCGAGAAGGGGTATAGTCTTTAACCAAATTTCTTAGTTTTATTTATTCTTCCACCTCATTTAAATATTTTTCAACCATGGTAATTTAATTAAATAATTATATCTAATACACTGAGATGTTATTATATTAATTTAATAACCTACATCAATCTCAAATTCCATCAAATGTAAACAAAACCATCATTTGTGTGTATGGAGGACAACCACCTCACGAACCAATGTAATTCGTTTTCCATCATCACCTATCAAAAAATTTCAGGATTATAGATTTAATGTTAATATATGATATTCATGAAATTTTTATCATCATATATAATTAATCAATCATGTATTTTTTTACCATTCCATTCATTTAAAAATGATAGTGTTGTTTATCTGTATGTGTGGATTATCACCTCCATGAAGCGATGTGATTCATTTTTTACTACCGCATCACATGGATAGTATATATAGGTGTATTTAATGAAATAATATTATATTTATGATATAATTTTCATTATTTAAAGATAAAATAATACTTACCTACATGATATTTTTAGAATGGAAACGTTACTCATGCGTACGAACGACCTACCATCTTCGTGGTTGTAATGTAGTTCATTTCTTATAACCATAGTTCATGGTTACTTTTAAAAGTATAATTAATTTTTAATAATTATAGTTATTTAATTATTATTATTATATATATTATGAAATAATTACCTCTTTGACCATATTCAACCTACCTAATTTATTTAGGACATATGAGCAGAATATCATCAAAATATTTGAAGTGAACTTAATTGATTAAGTAAATGTATATAACCTGATAATGAGTAAAATAAAAGGAAAAATAAACTAGAAAAAATTTATTAATGAATTAATTAATTAACATAAGTTTATTATTCATGAAGATAGGGAATGAATGTGTTGATTTAGGATCAATTTAAGGGACTCTTTACTTTAAAACCCACATTTTAAATGTTTTACATATTTATTTTATAAATATCTGTCTTCAATGTCCATATTCTTAAATTTTTTTATTTAGGTATTTATATGGATATAAATTAATTATAATTTTCATTTTATTTCAATTTTTACTTTATTTCAAATTTTTTAAAAATTAATCCTATTAGGGAACATTTTGACTTTGTTTACAAAATACAAAAATTATGTTCTATTTTAACTTATACAACATCAATGGATTTTCTCACCTTTATAAAAGTTACTTTATGTTCTTTTGACTTTATATGCTTCCATATTTTATTCATTTAAAAAACCCTTATTTCCCTTTCTTTTAATTATTTTAAAAAAGGGTTCTAAATGGAATGGGTATTTTGATATCTGGAAATGTTTTTCTTATAAGTGTAAGGGATCTCTTCGAACCACCCATTTTCTTTAGGTTGTGACCTTTCTCTCTATAACAAAATTTATCTCTCTATTAAATTTTATTAAATGCCTATAAATTCAATATATATGTCTCTTACATATATTCATAACTTATTCTTTCATAATTTATGGGTTAATACATGCCTTATGTTTAGTTCTCAAATTCCTTCTTTATGAAATCTCCTTTGATTATAATATGAGGCAAGATTATGAAACTTATTTCTTTCCATGGGGAATTATAATAATTATGATTTATGATTTATTTTATTTTATGTAACATATAATCATGAACATGTTATTATGGGTGAACCTAGAGAGTTCTTCAATGCATTGGGTAATATTTTTGTCTCATGAGATGTTATGTATGGGATTAGGGATTAAAACTAATTGATGGTGGGGATTTTTATACTATGTGATGTTGTCTTGGAAGCTACCCTTGACTTATGCACATGTTATGTTTTTTGATACCTCCACATTTTCAATGTTTCCATGATATTATGATACCATGTTCTTCATGTTATTCTCTCATCTGATTACCCATGAGATCATTTTTAAAGTAAAGTATATGCTACTTTGTAAGTGTGAAATGTGTAACTTTTTTGAAAATGTTTTCATAAGTTTTTCATGATTACAAAAGAATCCACAAGAATTTTATTTTTAATTTTATATTTATTATATAATATTTTATTAAAATACTTGGGAATAAAAGTTGATTTATTGGGTAATTAAATGTTTTTTTGATCCCAAATTTTATTTTTTAAAATGAAAAATCTCGTATAATTATTCATATACTAATAGATTTATTTATTTCTATTTATGTGTACCTTACAACAATTTTTTATCTCATATCATATTTAAAAACAATCACATGGTCTTAAGGATGAGTAGGGGAAAATATGAGGTCATTATAAAAATATTGAATATATGTCATAAAAAGAAAACTTGGTATTTCATAAATGTTTAGTTTTGAAGGTAAAATGAATACTAAGTGGAAGTTTACACTTTGTGATGTAATTTTTATTTATGTAAGGGTGATGACCTAATTCTCTAAAAATATATATCATAAATATCCTAAATTATAATAAAATTAATTATTGGCTTAAAACTTAATATAATGTAATGTTTAAGGCTGGGACCTTAAAGTTTGTATCAGAGGAAAGTTTAATATAAATTTATAGATTATGATGTTTTCATTTTAGGTTAACTTAATTTTAATGGATACAATCATAAATTCATAAGTTTAAGGTTGATCAAAAGTTTAAAGCCTTAGAAACCCCTTTTATGTTTTTAGTGATGTAAGTCTAAGTTGATTAAGTTTATTTTAAGATATAATTGTTCTAATATAATCCAGGGGTTTAGTATGGGTTTTAGTGAAAATTTATTTGATGTGTAATGTATTTAAATATTTTGGACATAATTTTAAAATTATTGATAACTTTTAGGGTTTATATGATCTTTGAAATTGAGGTAATTATGGGTTATTGAAATTTGGGAACATATGATTTATTATATAGATAACCATGGGATTTAAAATTGAATTATTGATTAAGTGATTAAGGTTAATTCATAATAAGATCACTATAATTTTGGGGAACATTATATGATTAAGGTAAATAGAATATTATGGGATTTTACCTGAGGAATAAAGGTTGAAACATATTTGGGAAGAATATATGATTTTAATATGGTTTTATCGTGATTCGGGTTATTTATGGTAAAATTTATCATATTTTAGAGATTATATGATTATGGAATATAAATTTTTGGATATATGACTTTATGAGTGACTAATGTTAATTGGATATAAATGTTAAATTAATCTCAGAAGAATTTTTGATAAAATACTTCTGATTTTTTTTGTTTCAAACATGGTTGGGGATATTTTGAGGAATTTTAAGGGTAGTTATTTGTTAAATGATATAAGTTAAAACTTGGGTGTTATTAATACGACATTTTATATTAATGTTTTATTTCTTTGTATGAAGGTTTATTTATTTTGGGATTTATCTTACCTTTTCTTAAACATTTTTGTTTTGGCTATTGTCTAAAGATATAAAGAATATATGTATTTTTTTTTGAATTATTTAATTTATTAGAATTTGATTTTAGTGCTTCATGAATGAAATATTCATCTTGAATACCCATATATTGGAGAAAAAAATGATCTTATGGTGGAAACTGATGAAAGGATGAAATTTTACTTTTAAAGCAAGTATATTTCCTCAAGTTATTAGTCTATATGATAATGGAGTTACTCAAATATAGGAAAAGGATCTAGAAACAAAAAAATTATCTTATTAACATCATTTATTATGAATCTATGGCCTTTTCAGACCTCTTTGATTTATGTTTTTGTGGTCATTAACTTTCTTATGCTCATTCACTTTCTTTTGAAAATAATCTTGGTCACTCTCTATTATTATTTGGACATCAAAATTTTCTTCCATGTCCATATTTTCAATTCCAACAACTTTTCTCATATTTAGAAACCTATTTATATGTTATTCCATATGAACTTTATATTTCACTTTCCCTATTTTCAAGTAGAAGGTTTATTAACACTTTTTACGTTGTGGAATTTCAACATATGTATTTTGAAATGTCAAAACCTTATTTATCGAGCCTAAGTTTGAATTAATATGAGTCAATTTATTAAAGGTGGTTGAATATAACACATTTAATTTTAAAAGAATATTATGCATGATATCTCACTTAACACGCAACACCAGTCTTTAAGTGAATTGGGATATAATATAAAAATATCATCAATTAAATGTCATCATTATAACCTAACCATTAGATTGGATAGTATATATAGGGTTAAATAAATTATAAAATATATATAAATGTCCAAATAAATAAAATTATATTGACTAATTCTTATGAAATAAGTACTCATTTTTTAGTAAAGTCGTTTTATTATTCAAAAATAAGTTCTCTTAAAAAAATGTTTTTATTGGTTTTTTGGGAAAATATTATAATTAATTTACAAAAAAATTTGATGTTTTATTTTATAAAATTGATAAAATTTTTGGAATAAAAAATTCAAGATTAAATTATAGTAAATTTTTAGGATTTTTCTGAAAAGATTGATTTTCTAGTGAATAGTGAAAATTACATATTTTTATTGAAAACTATATTTTTGTTTCAAACATTTACAAAGTTAAATTTTTGTTTTAAAATGTTTTCAAGGTAAAATTTGTTCTATTATATTATTAATAATCCAATTAAGTTTATTATATTCAATATTATGGTTGAATTTGGTATAAAAAAAATTAAAATTAAAAATGCATTTTTCTGAAAAATTATTTTCCATTGCATTTTGAATTTTAATATTAAATTAAATTTTACTACTTCTATAAACTAAATCATGAAAATTTTATTTCATATTTAGAATCATGAGGTCCAAAATTTTCAAATTTTTGCCTTTTATTTTTTTCATTATGAATAGTATCCATAGTAAATAATTGTCACCAAGGTTAGGGTAAATTAGGTAATTAAGATTAAAAATAATATGATATAGACAAAAAAATGACCACAAAACTTACCTTTTCCCTGTTTTATGAGTAGATCTTAGAGATTTACTACCAAGTTTTTATAATTTGGAAACTTGGTTCCATATTTTATTGATTTTGACCTTTATATTAATTTACGTAAAGAAAAGAAAAAAATTTCATTCTCTATGTTTTATTATCTCTAAAATATTAACATAGGGAAAAAATGAGGTTGTGTTTAGTTATAAAAAAATTATTTGAAAGAAAAATAATTTTTTCATCATGATAATTTATTTATAATTTTTAGTAGTGAAATAATTACCTTAAATTCTTATGTAACACCGACACAGTATTTATTCAATTCATAAAAAAATAAAAAAAATAGTTTTAGAAATATTAAAAGTAATATAATATAATTAAATTATTATTTTACATTAATGTTTTAGATGAATATAACATTTTACTCACTTTTTAATAGATTTTATTCAAATTTCATTGCTTTCATGTTCTTTTCAAATTCAAATCAAATGAATAATTCCAAAATTGACAATAATGATATTTTATAATAAATAATATTTTATTAAATGATTTATAATTCATAAAAATATTATACCTCGAAAAAATATTTGTATATGTCTTAGAATATCATTTTTTGTCCATTTATGGGCCAATTATACTTTTATAGTAACTATCTTAAAACTTAAATAGTAAACAACTTTGTTATGGATGTAATTGTAAAAAAGGTTAATGTGAGGTTAAAAAATATATAAGGGTAAAAATATAGTCTAAACATGTAATAATTTTATTGGATGATATTATTTAGACCCATATTCATCCTATATTTAAAATATATAATTCTGGATACATTTTCCATGATAAATAATTTATATTAATATATTATTTTAAGTAATTACAAGTGTAATGCTCTAACCCTAGTCACCCAGATTTGGTGCATTATTACATAACATTGGCATGAAAACAAGAGATAAAGTCTCGAAAGACCGGTTAGTTTAGTAGCCTTGTAATTACTAGATACATACATAAGTTCTACATTACATCATGAAATAAAAAACAACAACATTATGTCCCCTTTGAACACACTCGTATCCCTTAGCCTATCCCTGCATGTTAAACATAATATAATTTTTCACATCCTGGGAAAAAGAAAACATAAGAAAGGGGTGATCTCAGATGCTTAGTAAGGATTACAGTATAGAGGAAACATTCATAAATAAGAATAAACATTTAAGGTAATGTATAAGACTAAAACACAAGCCTTTTAAACTTAAAATTCAGTATAATATGGAAAATATCAATAAAATAATGTCATTTACTTATTAACATGGATATTCTACTAGTAAAATAATCACATGTAATATAAAAATCTAATTTCATAATGATGTAATGCATAATGTCGGACATCATAACCATATAGTCTAGGCCTCATGCCAAGACAACAAATAAGATTTTGTCAAGGTCTTGTGCCAAGACACTAGTTTGTCTCATTAGACTTACCGATGCATTGCGAAGTTATAGGGGGATCTACTCATCACATACTAATTCCAATGTATTCCATAAATGAAAATCTTGAAACATAATCTAAACATTAGTATCAAAACTGGCATACGAAATGTCAATATTTAAACCAAAAACCACGAATTGTATAAAAATGGCACATCCACAGTCAAACAAAACTCATTCAGTACAATATGGAAGATTATATTATAATAAATCAATGTCAATCAGGAATAATGAAGGATTTTGACATAAATGAAAATAATCAGTAAAACTATTTGAGATAAATATCCCCTCCTTCTTGAAAACATTTAAAAGTTTCAATATTTATCAAGAAGCTATTAAAAATAGATTTTGGAATCAAAGATTCCCATACCACTTTGAAACTTTTAAAATGAATTTTTATTTTAAAACATTCATGTCCATATAAATAAATCCTTAACACCATCTTTAAAACATGGACATTAATGAGAAATTTTTAGAAGAATAAATCTCTAAAATATTTAAAATGATATTTTAGTTAGAGTTCCAAACCAAATGAGAGAAGCTTGAATAAAAATAATTGAGGTACTAAAAAATTTATCATATCATGAGAATAAAGGGATTCATGATATACTATATCAAAGTACAGTATATACACCATATAAAAGTGAATTGGCACATAACAACAAAGAAGTCTCAATGGAATGTAAATTGAGATGAAATACATTATAAATAATCTATCCTTAGGTTAAAGATAAATCAATAAAATAATTATGTTTGAAAAAAATAAATACACTCAATATGATTAGATATTCAGTGTAAATCAATCAAAGTATATTCACATATATTATTGTAAAAACAACACCAATGACTTGGATGTCTAACTCAATGAATGGAACTTGAGTTAAGATTAATCTTATCAAGTTCATATCAATGACTTGAGAATTTATCAATGGATTGATTATGTTTTTCAAAAGTATATCCACACAAAGGGGAGAGGAAATTACTACAAAAATAAATAAATCATGATTTTATGCATAATCTTGGAGTAAATCAATAAAGTTTTCATAAAACCCAATGAGTGGAAAAAGAAATTAGAAATTCCCTTACCGATTTGGTAACTTAACAAACATAAACCCCATGAAATAAAGATCATATAATGAAGATTTAAATACCCATAAATTAAAGTATATTACATAAATAATATAATCATTGGTAGTACATACACAACACAAAAGGAAATAGTGGCAATATAGCATGAATCTCACGGAAATAAGAAGTGAGATGAAAACCCCTTACCATGTACTTTTCCTTAGTCTAGGGTATGTTAACCTACTATATAATAGTTAAATAATTTTTATTAAAATATACAAGAACCACGTACATAAATATTATATCATATATGATCTTCTAATATTTTTTTGTTATTAATATTTCAGTAGTATCATTGTTTCAGGTGTTAACTGATTCGTTTACCTTTATATGTTTTGTTATGTAAGTCATGTTTTTTATATATAGGATGTATTTGATTCATATCCAGAATTATATTAATCTCTTTAACATTATTTTAAATCATAAAATGAAAATTATTCTTGAATTGTTATGATGGGAAATGAATATCATCGCGTTCGTGGAGACGGTAATCTGTACATTCGCACGAGAAATAATATCATTCTATTGAGGGTGAAATCATATGTAATTGGATGGTATATCATATATAAAGAATCACTAAAATTTTATATTTATTATTATATCAATTATACTCATTATTATACCAATACAAATAATGAAGTGTTGAATAACAAACTACACCACGACGTGGAGACAGTAAGTCGTACGAACACACGTATGCTGCCATTATCATTCATAGGATGGATAGAATAATGAATATGGTTGTACCATATTTATATTAACATCAAAGTATGTAAAAGGTACTGGGGTTATTATTTTGGTATGGGAACAACAAAGAAATAGGAAGTGGAAGAAGAAAATAACTTTGGAAACGTGCTGAAATTATTACCTCTTCTTCGAGTGCTTTCTTTTGATTTGATCAAAAGGGCTCCTTAAGTTGGATTCATGGTCAAGGTAAGGCCTAAAAATTAAATTGAGGTTAGTTTTGAGGATATTTGAGTTGGTTTTGGACAATCTAAAAGGCTTTGGAGGTGTTAAATTAAGAGAAGGGAAAGTACCCTTTTATAAGAGAGGTGATGGTCACTTTAGGAAAAGCTTGAAATATTATTTTATTATAAAATAATTTTTGGTTTATAATAGCTCCAAATTAATTTATTTTAAGGATAAGGTTGTTATGGGTCAAAATACTCTCAACCAATAGATTTTAGAAAAGTTTAGTTCACCATATTAACCGTATCTTTTAGATTTAACTCTTAGTTAATTAGTTTAACATTTATCATGTCTTCTTCTATTTTTATATTACATGGTTAATAAACTTACTATAAAATTACAAGAGAATATAAAGTGGTTAATTAATGACATATATATCATTATATATGTCCTTTGGCTGAACCTTAGATTTTTAGTACTATTATATAATTTAATAAAATAGTATTTGTTTTAAAAGACATTTATGTCAATTTTTACACTATTTAGTATTTGGTTTTTGTAAAAGTATTAACAATATAATTTATTAAAAAAAATGCATTGAATCAACCCTAACATGTCATATTAACCTATAAAATTAGTTTAATGCATCAAAAGTTTCAATTTATATTTATTTTAATATTTATAACATCAATTATTTTAGTCTTTAATTAATAAGGTAATTACTGTATCATCATTGTGTCATAAATAAATATAATTATTTAAAGTATAAAAATTAAAAATAAAATACCATTATGTAGTAAATAGTTTTAGATTTATAATGAATATTTATAGTCGAATTTATCTTATGTGTAACCCTATATTAAAAATGTTTTGGTTATTAAACTTGGAATTTAACACTTATAACTCTTCTTTAAATTAAATAATAATAAATGTCCTAATCTAATCCATGTGAATAAAAAAGAATCATATTTTATTTTTCAGGTTCATTTTGGTTTAAATACACTTATCCAATAGAATTAGGACATGTTCTGGTGTAATTATAATATCATTTTTTACCTTTACTTAACCTATTTACTTTTAACCGTGGTAAATAAAATTCAAAAGTTGATATTCACCAAAAATTATTTTTATCCTATTGAACCACATTTTACTTACTGATTTCAACTGTGTCTCTCTAATTTTTGAAATTCAATTCACAGAAGCGGTAAAATTATGTTTTATGCAAATTTGCAAATGTGCCTAGAAGGCGGGTAAACGACGGTAAAAAGTTCAATAAAATTTTATATGTCTAATATTATTATAAAATGATGTAAATGAATTAAGTTTGAACAATATAGGTATTATGTATCTATTTTTATTTTAAAATAAATTTAAATTAAAAATAATTTTTTAAATAAAAAGTCATCTTTGAACAATAACACAGTCTTTTCACTATTCATCCAAATTTGAAAGTATTTAGAAAACTACCAAAAATTCACCCAAAGATAATTTTGATATTCCAAATTAAAAAATTATGTCTATTTCATAAATTAAAAACATATAAGTTGTATCAATTAATTTAAAAAAATATTCCCATTTTCAAAACCAGAAAGCAGGTTTTCAAAAGTAAAAACTATCAAAAGATTGATATGTGTTTATGCTCAATTTAAATGTAAAATTACTTCAAATGACCAAAATAGGATTATATGATAAAAATATAATCTAATTATACTTAAAAACTATTCAAATTTATAATTTAACACTATAAATTATTTTGATTAAAAAAAGTTATTTTTAATTAAAATTTAGTATTTTTCACTATTCATCGAAATATAAAAGTTATCAGAAAAGAACCAAAAACTTATAAAAACTAAATTTTTATGTCCCACTTCTAAATAATAAGTTTATTTTGTCAAATTAGATATATAAAAGTGTCAAATATTGGATTTAGAAAGGGTTCTCCATTAAAAGGCGGTAACATTTCATTTTTTGAAAAATATTTCTTTTATCTGAAAATTTGAATTTGTTTTTATATTATGTCTAATACACAGATAATATGGATGTTAAAATTATATGGAGTATATAAAATTCAAAATGTAGTTAATACTATTCATAACCACTTTTTTAATTACTAGTTTGGTAAGTCGTGGTGCACTCGAACTCGGTGTTGTGTGTAGCGCAATCAATTGAATTACTTTAAAGAAAATAAATTACTATGAAATATTGGGGTGTAAAATTCTTCCCCCCCTTTTGGAAATTGTGTCCTCACAATTGTAAAATTGGTCTTGGAAACTTCATTGAAAGTCTCACATCAGAAAAAGAGACAATAAAACTATCACTTTAAAAGAAAACAAAAGTACAAAGGTCACCCGAGATAACTCATAATAGGATTCCATGTAGGTAAACATGGATATGGAAGATAAACTAAGTGTCATATTCTGATGGAGAGTGATAGAAAACATGATCATGAGAAAGTTAACAATAAGAAAAAGACAAACTTGTGATGGGTTAAATGGTCATTAGTTTCCTAGTAGGAAAAGTAAATGGACAATGTTTTTTGTTTTAAATTACATTTTAAAAAGTTGAGGAATTTATTTATGAGATTTAATAAGAACATAAATAGATATACTTAATTTTCAAGTGGAGTTTCATCCTTTAATAAATTTCTACCACTAACTCAACTTTTCTCCAAAATATGATTATTAATGATGACTTGGTCACACATGAGTTACTAGAATCAAATTCTAGAGAATAACACAATCCACAAAGGATGAACTATACATTTCCCTTGTATTTAGAGATTAACCAAAACCAAAATGGTTAGTACAAGATCAGATGATCACAAAAATGGATAATCCTTTATAGAAATATATACTAATCTTAATTTCCAAAATTAAACAAACAATACCCAATGTTCAATAAAGGTCGTTCAATAAAAAATTGTCCTTAAAATCCTTCAATATAATCCAAAAAAATATCAAAACCCAAAACTCATAACAATTTAATCACATAGTATTTCATAGTAAATCTTAACATTTATCTCCAAATAACATCAACTACTCTTAAATTATCATACTGAAGTGTAATTAACCAAATCATATATTCTTTAAGATAGGATAATAATTTTCATTAATAACTTGAATCACTATAAAAACATAGATTCTTCCAAAATAAAAATCCACTATTACTCCTCAAATGAAATACCATAGTATTCTATTTTCCTTAGATATATAGTGTTCTCAACAAAGTAAATGTCTTCCAAAATTACATTTATCACTTAATCCCCAAATCATTTTCCTATACTAAGGATATCCATTTGTTAAAACATAAGATCCCAAATCAACTTATTATTGATTAATAAAATCATTTAAATAAAAATAATTAGTCAAACTAACAAAGGAATTTATGTAGTCCAGTGGTAGGTGATAAATCCCAATCGCACTTTGGTTGTGGGTTCGATTCTCACAGCTTGTTCTGACGCGACGATTTGTCACACTATCTTCGTGTTTTACTTTTTCAAAAACTATATTTTATAAAATTCCCAAAATGAGAAAAATTCCTTAAAATAAACATAATATAATTTAACCACAATTTTATCTCATACCTTGCATTTTCATCCCAAAAATTATTAACCTATAATTACCTCAAATTCAAGGATCATATAAACCCAAATGGTTCTTTATTACTATATTCACAAAAGAAAATATAATTCTTCCTCAAATAGAATTTTCTCATAACAAACTGCAGGGTTACACATACAAGAGAAAAGTTTTCCAATGTAATTCCATCAAAAAAGCGAATTAATACTTTTAAACATTTCTCCATCCATTTATTTACACATAGGTTCTTCCTTGAACTTGTGGTTATCCTGTAGAATAGGGAATTCACTCAGGTAATGCCTAGGTCCCCTAAATTTATGAAAAATGGCTGTAAATGGATTCTTAGGATCATTTTTATTTTCCTCCATATCACTCTTCATTTTTCCTCGTCAATTATTTACTTTATATCCTTCTTTCCCACACATAAAGAATTTGTTTTTTCTATTGAGAAACTTTCCTAGGTGTCTCCTTCCACATTTCCTGCATGATAGAAATTGAGATTTATTTTCTCCATGGTCTCCACTACTGGAGCTCTTATCATTCTCCTCCTTTCTCTTCTTTATTGAGTTTGGGAGTTGGTTAATGTATATGTTTTTGATCATATTTTTGGAAACCTACTTTGGAATAAACACAATATCTTTTACACCTATCAACATTCCATTTAGTTTCTCATTTTCACCATCGTACCCACCTTGTAAATCATGTTCAATGTTACTATGACTTCCTTGGAATCCAGCCATTGACTAAAAACAGAAAGCATAGTGTGAGTCATAAAATTATTTAGAGAATATCTTGACACCTTATTTTCAATATAAAACACCTTAGCATTAAACAAGGTTATTTATTCACATCTTATATTACAACCCTTCAAATCGGTTTTTAAAGAAAATGTGAATTAACCGAAGCATATCCCCTAGGACTTTCTTAACCAAGAGTGCAGTAAGGCCCGTTGTCGTGGACCAATTCCCGTTTGAGTCTATCTCAAAGCAGTGTTTTTGAGTTTTTCCCCTAGATACATTTGTGCCAGACCAGTCTCTACCTGCTCATATCTAGACAGTGGTGTATTGCTTGAAAAAATCACCAAATCTCTACATTACCAAAATTCTAGGAATTTATTCTATACTAATCCTCAAAGTCTATCTTAGGCTAATGTTATCTAATAAGAGTTTTTCTATATCTAGTTCCCTAGGCTTGTACTAAAATTCCTATGATACCAATTGTAATGCCTCAGCCCTAGTTACCCAGAGTCTGTGCATTATTACATAACATTTTCATGATAACAAGAGATAAAGTATCAACATACCGATTAGTTTAGTAGGCTTGGAAGTACTAGATACATACATAAGTTTTACATTACATCATAAAATAAAAACAACAACAACTTTGTGTCCCCTTTGAACACACTCATATCCCTTAGCCTATACCTATAGGTCAAACATAATTTATTTCTTCAAATCCTGGGAAAAAGAAAAAATAATAAATGGGTGATCTCAGATGCTTAGTAAGGATAAAATTATAGCAGAAACTTTTATAAATAAGCATAAACATTTAAGGCAATGTATAAGACTAAAACACAAGCCCTTTAAAATTGAACTTCAGTATAATATGGAAAATATAAATCAAATAATTCCATTTACTTATTCTCATGGATATTCTACTAGTCAAATAATCACATGTAATATCAATAGCTAATTTCATAATGACATAATTCATAATGTTGAACATCATAACCACATAGTGAAGGCCTCATGCCAAGACCACAAATAAGATTTTTTCAAGGCCTTATGCCAAGACACTAGTTTGTCTTATGAGACCTACCAATGCATCGAGGAGCTACAGCGGACTCCACCCGTCACTTACTAATTCCAATTCATTCCTCATATGAAAAGGTTGAAACATAATCTAAACATTAGTATTAAAACTGGCATACGAAATGTCAATATTTTAACCACAAACCATGAATGGTATAAAAATAGCACATCCACAGTCAAACATAACTCATTCAATACAATATGGAATATTGTATTATAATAAATAAACCTCAACCAAGAATAATGAAGGATATTGACATAGATGAAAAGAATTAGTAAAACTATTTGAGAGAAATATCCTCATTTTCTTGAAAACTTTTAAAAGTATCATTATTTATCAAGAAGCTGTTAAAAATAGATTTTTAAATCAAAGTATCCCATACCAATTTGAAACTTTTAAAAGGAATTTTAATTTTAAAACATTCATTGTAATGTCCCGGTTTCGGAAGCCACCCAGAGGTGACCCATACCTAGTTTGTCACATGACCTCAAGCGCATTTACTCAAATTCCAGAGGCTTCTGAAAAGTAGTGAGGGCCTTAGGTGAGATAGTGGGGAAACTATTCCCTCACCGGTAGAGTAACACAACCAAAGATAAAAAAATATAAAATAGCGGAAGTAGTAAATATTCAACAATAGTAAACAGTGGAAGACTAAAATAATAATCAACTGGAGCACATATACATAAAATGATGCATGATACATATGTCTAGGAAAACAGCCAAAAATGTCACAATGCTGAATACAACCAGTACCAAACCAAAGTACAAAAGAAACAGATAAATAGCTTCTCAGCATTGCAAGCCTAAGCTTGGTCCCATGCTCGCCATCTCTACAACAAGTCAAGTACATGAAGTTGAAGGGCGCTTTCCCTTATCTATACCTTCAGCAATATAATCTATTTGGGCCCAAAATCATGGCCCAAACAGGGTGTGAGACTAAATCCAAGTAGGCAACCACCCAAAGATCTGTGCCTAACAGTCAGTGAATATATGGCAGGTAAAAGTATAGAAAGTAGTAAAAAGTAAGTACTCAGCAGTAAACAATCCATAGTTCAATATCAAGCAACAACTAAAGACAATAGGTAACCCTCTAGGAAGTACTCACAGCCATCCCCTCTGGTCCTACCTAACAAGCAAAAGAAACTCTCTGGGCAGTGCACTCGGCCTAAACCCTCTGGTTCAATCATAAGAATTCATATAGACTCTCGGAGGAAGCACTCACAGTCAATTCCCCTTATAGTCTAAGGTAGTCAGGGACTCTCTGAGGAAGCTCACATGGCCAATTCCCCTTATAGCCCCGAGGTCAAGGACTCTCTGAGGAATCTCACTCAGTTAATTCCCCTTATAGATCAGTTCGTTCACAGACTCTCTAAGGAAGCTCACTTGGTCAATTCCCCTTATAGTCTAGAGTAATTAAAGGTAATTCAAAGTAAAATAAAGACTCTCTGAGGAAGCTCACATGGTCAATTCCCCTTATAGTCTAAAGTGCTCAAAGTCTCTTTGAGGAAGCTCACTCAGTCAATTCCCCTTATAGTCTACTATACCAGGTTCTCACGGACCTGTGCAGGTCAATGAGCATAGCAATGTAATATGGACAAAGTAAACCTACAGAACAACTTGGATAATTAGTCTACAACATATCAAGAACATCAGAAATACAAACTCGCCAACCCACAACCACAGGCATGGAAAACAGGAAAGGTAGCCAAACTGGCTAAATAGGACCAAACAGTCGTAAAGAGAACATGCAAGGTAAAAACATCCCAATCATAGAAAAACAACCCTACTTACATCCAATTATCCTCTACCCAAGAATACAAGCATGGAAAGAAATCAACAGGGGTAAAACGGTAAACATGCAATACCCCATTCAAGGGTATTGGTAGAATTTTCACATAATACTCAAATAATTTGAATAGAAAGGAACAAACCACCAACCTCAGTGTTGGGAGATCACTATATGTGAACCTAAAGGCTTGAATCACCTTAGAACACCGAATATCTACAAAAACATCTAAAACGTTCAACCCACAATATCTCACGAGAGAGGAGAAATCAACAGATGGTTCTCTAGGAGAAGCGAGAACTCACCGATGTGATTCCAATGCAACCAACGGTGTTCGATTTGGAGGACGGATGCACGCTCAGGGGTTCGTTGAAGATCCGCGGTCGTATGGAGATCTCGGTCGAACGAGACCTAAAAGAAGAGTGTTCTAAAAATTAGACACGAACCCAGAGCGTTTAATTAAAAAAAAGAAAGTACACGACATCTAATTTTGTAGTACACAATGTGTACTCATAGTTTCCATATTCTGCATTAGGCGGCGTCCAAAACACCCCCACACAACCATGTGTATGGCCACAACGCAGCCAGCACACAACCTCTGGTGGCAAGGTAGTACATAGGGTGTACTCCTAAAGTACATGGCATGTACTTTGAAATTTTAAATAAAAAACTACTTTCTCCAAAAATGATTAGAAAAGGAAAACATACTTGAAAAGAAGATATGGGTTCTTACAAACTTCCCCCCTTAATGAAATTCATCCCCGAATTTCCCTAGCATAGCATAGAAGAAGAAACCCCGAGAAGCTCTGGCCACTGTGCTCGTACATAGGCCTCCCTCTCCCAAGTCTCATCCTATACCCACCTTTGCTGCCATAGCACTCGTACCAGAGGAACAGACCGGTCACAAAGAACCTTTCTACTGCGATCCAAAATCTAGATGGGATGCTCCTCGAAGGATGCGTCCACTTCCAACTCAACCTCCTTAGGTTGGAAAACATGAGACGGGTCTGAAAACTAATGTAGAAGCTGAGAAATGTGGAAAACTTCATGAATAGATCAGTACCTCTGAGGCAACTGCAACCGATAGGTAACCGGACCAACTCTCTCCAACACCTCAAACGGCCCGACGTACCTTGGTGAAAGCTTACCCTGTCTCCTAATCCTCCTATGTCCCAACCTCGGTGTGACACGTAGAAAAAATTGATCCCCAACCTCAAATTTCAGAGGTCATCTCTGCTGATCAGCATAAGAATTCAAATGAGACTGTACAATAGTCATCCTCTTCCGAATCAACTCTATCTGCTTTGTAGTCTCCTCAACAAGACGAGGTCCCAGCAAAGCTGCCTCTCCTGCCTCCAGCCAACATAAAGGCGATCAACATGGCTTCCAGTACAAAGCCTCATAAGGTGTCATCTGAATAGTTACTTGAAAACTATTGTTGTAGGAAAACTCTACAAAAGGTATATGCTTCTCCCAAGAACCTCCAAAATCCAGAATGAATGCTCGGAGCATGTCCTCAAGCACCTGAATCGTACGCTCGGACTGGACATCTGTCTAGGGATGGTATGTTGTACTCAAAAGTACATGTATACCCAAAGAATTATAAAGTCCATGCTAGACCCAAAAATTAAAACATGCATCCTTGTCTGAAATGATGGAGTGTGTAACTCCATGAAGACGTATAATCTCTCAGATGTACAAACATCCCAACTCATCAACACTCAAGGTCTCCTTGAACGACATGAAGTGGGAAACCTTCGTAATCCTATCAATGACAACCCATATTGAATCATTCCCTCAAGGCGACCTTGGAAAACCAGTCATGAAATCCATCGTGACATCATTCCACTTCCACTCGGGAATGGGTAACTGCTGCAAAATCCATGCTGGTTGCTGATGCCCCACCTTCACCTGCTAACAAGTGGAACACCTCATGAAGAAACCAAAAACATCCCTCTTCATACCTAGCCACCAATACTGACGGTGTAGATCATGATACATCTTGGTGATGCTAGGATGAACTGCCCAAACTGAGGAATGAAAGTCCCACATCATCTCCTCATGTATATCTGTTGGCACCCATACGCACCCCTAGAAATGCAAGATCTCATCCTCACCTACGGTCCATACAGGAATAGGGTTCTCTCCTAACACACTTTCCCACAGGACTAGGCCTTCTGAATTTGATAGCTACCACATTAGCACTCGATCAAGAAGAGTAGAGGTAACAACTACAGAATAAAGAAACATCTACCCCTGTTTGTCATGAACCTCCAAATTCATCTTAGAGAATAGATCTATAAGCTTCCACTCACTACTGGTCTCCTAAACTACCTATATTTGAGTCCTCCTTCTCAACGCATCGTCCACTGTGTTGCCTTTCCCAGGTGTATAGGCAAGATCAAAGTCAAAGTAAATTAGGTACTCGACCCATCTCCATAGTCTTAAATTCAAATCACGATGAGTGAATATGTACTTGAAACTTTTTTGGTCAGTGAAAACCACAAAATGCTCTCCCAGAAGATAATTTCTCCAATAACGTAGGGCATGAACAACAGATGCCAACTAAAGATCGTGTGTTGGGTAATTCCTCTCATGTGGCCTCAACTGCCAAGACTCGTATGCAACGACTCCATCTACCTGCACAAGTAAAGATCCTAACCCGATACCTGATGCATCATAGTAAGCATTATAGCTCTTTCCCAGCTCTAGAAAGAATAGTATCGGTGCTGAAGTCAACCTCCCTTTCAGCTCCTGAAAGGCTGACTCACAATAATCTGACCATAAGAACTTCTCACCATTCTTAGTCATACCTGTCAGTGGTGCTTCTAGGCGTGAAAAGTCCTGTATGAAAATTCTGTAGAATCTAGCCATCCCTAGAAAACTCCACACATCAGAGATGTTCTTTGGATGCTCCTAGGAAAATATAGCTCTCACTTTCTTTGGGTCTACTAATACTCCTGCCTCTGAAATAATATGACCCAGGAAATAAATCTGATCCATCCAAAAGTGGCACTTTGAGAGCTTATCATATAACTGATGATCTCTTAGTATACTCAAAATGATATCAAGATGAGTAGCATGGTCATGTCGAGTGTGAGATTACACCAAGATATCATCCATGAAGACATCCATGAAATAATCCAAGTATGGATGGAACACTCGGTTCATCAGTGCCATGAAAACTGCAGGAGTATTTGTGAGACTGAATGGCATAACCATATACAAGTATAGAACATAACTACTTCGGAAGTTTTTAAGAGGTATATATGATGGTTTAACACGCAACTGATGGTAACCAGGCCTCAAGTCAATCTTCAAGAACACCCAACCTCCTAGAAGCTGAACAAAGAGATCATCAATCCTCAGTAAGGGATATTGGTTCTTTATCATCAACTAGTTCAGCTTCCAATATTCCACACAAAGCATAATGGTACCATATTCCTTCTTCACAAATAGAATAGGCGAACCCCAAGGAGAAGTACTGGATTAGATGAAACCCTTTTCCTACAACTCCTCCAACTACATCTTGAACTCCTTCAACTCAGGTGTAGCCATCCTATAAGGTGGAATAGACATCGGTTCCGCTCCTGGCACAAGATCAATAGAAAATTCTACCTCACACTCCGGAGGCAAACCTGAAAATTCCTCTAGAAAGACATCTCTGAATCTATCCACCACTGGGGGAAAGTCTAACTATGAAGTCCCCTATTCATCTAGATATAGACTAGTAATCTGGGCTGTAACTCCTCCTAACTCATGATGCTCTGGTCCTACTCTCCTCACCTGGACATCCCACTCGCCCTTATGAAGAAACAATCTGCCCTCTGGTGATATGAAACTCACCCTACGATGATAGAAATCTACGACTTCCTAGAAGGGAACAAACTAGTCCATTCCAAGAATGACATCATAGCCTCTCATCTTTAGGAAATAGAGGTCCCATAGAAAGTGACATCCACCAACCTCAAGAGGGAAATCCTTGCACTAATGCACACTAGATGTTATCGTCCACAACAAAGTGTCTAGAATCAAGATATTGGCAGAAGAAAAGTTTTAGAGCCCAAGGATCTCCACAACAGTAATAAAGATAAAGCTATGGCAATACCCTGTATCAAAAGAAGAAGAAGCTAAAAATAAGGCTACTAAGATCGTACCTCGAACTGTAGAGGGTTCGGGATCTTACTCCTACTGGGTCTGCTCCACTACAAAGGCCTGGACTATACCACGACCCTATGACCCTGCCTGACCACTCTGAGATGATCCCCCCTACTGTCACTGGTAGCCTGGTGACTGACCACGGCGTCCGCGACATCCACCTCGACCTGAATAGCCGGAAGAACTCCAGTTCCCAGACTGGTGAGAAACTGGTGGAGATTCTCCTGAACGAGGAGTCATAGAATAACTCCTATCACCAGCTTCTAGTGAGAAGAATTGACAAAAGCACTGAATGTGACCCATCTTGCTGCAAGATCATCACTCCACTAGGTATCTCAGGCAACATAGCCTCGTATGCCTGCTCTTCCCGCACTGGTATCACACCACCTAGCTACCTGAAGATGCATCTCTCCTACTCTGATCTCCTCATGTAGGCTCCCTGTGGTGCTTCCTGCTATCAGAAGGAGGAATACAGACTCTAGATGTCGAACCGCCCAGGCTCACTGCTCCAGAATCCCTCAGATTGCACTCTGTGATCAGTACCTAGTTGATGATAGTAGATATTGAAGTCAACATGAAGATGTTCACTTGGGATTGTATGTCATGCCTTAGACCATGCTCAAACTTCCATGCAAGGAACAACTCATCACCTCTTAGGATAGGCATGAAACACTGCATCTCTATAGAGCGAGATGAATAATCCATAACAGAAAGAGTACCCTGCTCTAGACTCATGAACTCCCAGTCTTGATCAGCCCTCAAGGTGTCCGGATAGAAGTGATCATAGAAGATGTGCTGAAACTTATCCCAAGCCATAATCTGCTAGCGACCCGCCTATGAGATCACATCCCACCACCTTTTGGCGGAGTCCCGAAGCATGTAGGTAGCGAGCTTCACCCTTTTCTTTGGAGGTATCTCTAGATGATCTAAAATTGTCAGTGTGGCTTCTAGCCATGACTTTACAGCCTGGGGTCCTCCATCCCCTGAGAAAGTGGGAGGATGCTACTGCTGAAAGACCCACGTCAATTCTGCCATCGACGGGGTAGGAGATGGTGCTCCCTAAAAAGTCTGCATCATCCTCATAAATCCCTCTCTGAACTGAGAATCATCTCTTGTGTTGGGTATAATGGCTAGTGCCAAGACTGGCATGACAAGAGTATCTTTTGGAAGTCCCTGATCAGCCATATTCGGCATCTGATCACCGTCCAGTAACTGGCGGACAACTAGAGGATGTCTTAGTGGCATGACTCTGCAAGTTCAAGTGCATACCTTAGATCAAGATTATTAAGGACTAAAAACTAGAAGTGTGAGAAGAAAACAGAATAAATAAATCACTCAAGTTTTACAAAACACAACTACATGGAATGTACTATTCTGACATAGTGTGTCCCCTTAAGTCATTTACATGGGCGTGTACTCCTGCATAAACTGGTCGTGTAACACCCCAAACACATGGTGTGTTGTCTTAACACAGGCATGTAACTGATTCCTATTTCCTTTCCCGAGTCCTTCTACATAGTTAAGCCACATGGATCTCCTAAGACAAGACTACACAGCATGTTCACATAGAAACGACATGTACTGGACAAGATTTACCTGGCCCGTGTTGTTAGTGACACGGCCTGACACACGACTCATACTAAACGGCGTGTTCAAGGAGGACATGACGTGTACGTGAAAGGATAACACCAACCCGTGTTTTTAGTGACATGGCCGGGTACCTGGGTC
This sequence comes from Viscum album, assembly GCA_963277665.1. Taxonomy (NCBI): domain Eukaryota; kingdom Viridiplantae; phylum Streptophyta; class Magnoliopsida; order Santalales; family Viscaceae; genus Viscum; species Viscum album. The sequence continues at coordinate 1,841,810,950 of OY728163.1, read as the reverse complement.
ATACTACACAACGTGTTCAATCTTGACCCGGCGTGTGTAGCTTAAGGTTTATCCGTATGTGTTGTTAGTTACACGGGTGGACGCAGGGTCAACACTACACGGCGTGTTCAACTGGTACACAGTGTGTTCCCACCAGACCTTTCCCATCCAGTGTCTCTGCCCACACGGCCTATGACATGGTTAGAGACTACACGGTGTGTACATCAAGTACACGTTGTATACTTAAGAAAAAACAGTTTGTTCCTAAAGAGAAGAACACATGGCTTGTAGTCAAACTACACGACATGTATTCAGGGTTTTTCCTGATAGTAAGTCTCAAAAACTACTCAGAAGCCCAGAAAAACACTGAAACGAACATTAAAATTTCCAAATTCCTATCCGTGAGGGCCTATACTCCCCGTGAATCAAAGCTTGGCATCTTATACAAGTTATAACAAGGAAAACAAGGCAATGATCCACCAAAATCTAGTCCCTGAGGGCCCATAACACCTCAAGAACCAAATTTTTGCATTCATTCAAACAAAACCTTACACAAATAATACCATATAAAATAGTAGGTATTCTTATCAAGGCATATATCACAACAACATTCATATTCTACACAACATCTATCACAACAATATGAAATCGCCAATGCATCCTAGATGGCATGGAAAGAATACATGACATGTGATTTCTAGAAAGTGCTTATATGATGCATGAGATGGCATACCCTCATATCATCGAGTTGCGATAGAAATATAACCTCAATAACATCAATGGTAATAGCACAAAACATGTGAATCACCCAACTGTGAAATCAAATCAACTGTAAAATTGCAAACCATAAAAATTGTAATAAACAAGGTAGATTGGCTTTTCCCTATACACGGGTTAGGAACTCCTGGGCACAGTTTATTACCAAGTACCAATTTCTTCCTATCCCAGTCTAAAGGATCCAAATAGTAATTCAAGAGAAAAGAATCCTCTGATACCACTTTGTAACATCCCAGTTCCGGAACCCACCCAGAGGCACCCCATACCCAGTTGGTCACATGGCCTCAAGAGCATTTCCCCGGACGTCAGAGGCTGCCAACTAGCAGTGAGGGCCTTGGGTGTGATAGTGGGAAAACTATGCCCTCATTGGAAGAGTAACACAGTGGAAGAGAACCAAATATACAATAGCATAAGTAGTAAATATCCAAAAACAGTAAATAGCATAAGACTAAAATAATAAAAAACTGGAGCACATATACATAAAATGACGCATGATACATATGTCTAGGAAAACAACCAAACATGTCACAATGTTGAATACAACCTGTAACAAAACAAAGTAAAAAATAAATAGATAAACATCTCCTCAGCATATCAAGATTAAGCTTAGTCCCATGCTCGTCAACTCCATAGCAAGTCAAGTACCTGAAGTAGAAGGGATCTTCCCTTATCTATACCTGCAACAATATAATATGTTTGGGACCAAAATCATGGCCCAAACAGAGTGTGAGACTAAATCCTAGTAGGCAACGACCCAAAGATTTGTGTCTAACATTCAGTGAATATATGGCAGGTAAAAGTATAGAAAGCAGTAACCAGGAGGTACTCAGTAGTAAACAATCCACAGTTCAATATCATGAAACAGCTAAAGACAATAGGTAACCCTCTGGGAAGTACTCACAGCCATCCCCTCTGGTCCTTCCTAACAAGTACAAGTAACCCTCTAGGTAGTGCACTTGGCCTAACCCCTCTGGTTCAGTCATAATAATTCATATAGAATCTCTAAGGAAACACTCATAGTCAATTTCCCTTATATCCTAAGGTAGTCAGGGACTCTCTGAGGAAGCTCACATGGTCAATTCCCCTTATATCCCCAAGGTTAAGGACTCTCTAAGGAAGCTCACTCGGTCCATTCCTCTTATAGCCCAGGTCATTCACAAACTCTCTGAGGAACCTCCCTCGATCAATTCCCCTTATAGTCTAGAGTAATTCAAGGCAATTCAAAGTAAAATAAAGACTCTCTGAGGAAGCTCGCATGGTCAATTCCCCTTATAGTCTAAAGTGCTCAAAGACTCTCTAAGAAATCTCACTTGGTCAATTCCCCTTATAGTCTACTACACCAGGTTCTCACGACCCTGTGCATGTCAACGAGAATAGAAATGAAATATTTCCAAAGTAAACCTACAAGAATACTTGGCTAATCAGTCTAAAACATATCAAGCTTGCCAGAAATACAAACTCTCCATCCTACAACAACAGGCATGAAAAACAGGCAAGGAGGCCAAACTGGCTAAAGAGGACCAAACGGTCATAAATAGAACATGAAAGGAAAAAACATCCCAAGAATAGAAAAAAACCCTATTCACATCCAATTAACCTCTACCCAAGCATACAAGCATGGAATGAAATCAACCGGGGTAAAACGGTAAACACGCAATACACCGTTCAAGGGTATTGGTAGAATTTGCACATAATACTCAAAAACTTTGAACGGAAAGGCACAAACCACCTACCTCGGTGTTGGGAGATCACTATATGTGAAATTCAAGGCTTGAATCACTTTATAACACCCAATATCTTCAAAAACGTCTAAAATGTTCAACCCTTGATATCTCACAAGAGAGGATAAATCAAAATATGGAGATCTAGGAGAAGATAGAACTCACTGATGCGATTCCAACACAACCGATGATGTTTTATTCAGAGGATGGATGCACACTCGGGGGTTTGTCGAAGATCTGTGGCTTTATAAAGATCTCAGTCAAATGAGACCTAAAAGAAGAGTGTTCTGGCGATTAGACACGACCTCGGTACATTTAATGAAAAAAAAGAAATTACACAGAGTGTACTTTTCAAGTACATATTGTGTACTCTCCGTTTCTGTACTCCGTATTAGGTGGCCTCCAAAACACCCCACACGTCCATGTGTGTGGCCACAACACAGCCAGCACACGGCCTCCGGCGACAAGGCAGTACACGACGTGCACTCATAAAGTACACAACGTGTACTTCAAAAATTTCCAAAAAAAATTATTTTCTCCAAAAACGATTAGAAAATGAAAACATACCTGAAAAGAAGATTCGGGTTCTTACATTCATTTCCATATAAATAAATTCTTAACACCATCTTTAAAACATGGACATTAATGAGAAAAATTTAGAAGAATAAATCTTTAAAACATTTAAAATGATATTTTAGTTAGAGTTTCTAACCAAATGAGAGATGCTTGAATAAAAATAATTGAGGTAATAAAAACTTTTTAATATCATGAGAATAAAGGGATTCATGATATACAATGTCAAAATAAAATATGTACACCATATAAAAGTGAAATCGGGCATAACAACAAAGAAGTCTCAATGGAATGTAAATTGAGACGAAATCCCTTATAAAGACTGTATCCTTAGGTTAAGGATAAATAAATGACATAATTATGTGAGAAAAACAAAAATAAAATCAATATGATTGGATATTTAGTGTAAATCAATCAGAGTACATTCACATATATTCTTGTAAAAACAATACCAATGACTTGGATGTTTAATTCAATGAATGGAAATTGAGTTAAGATTACTCTTATCAAGTTCATATCGATGAATTGAGAATTTATCAATGGACTGATTATGTGTATCAAAAGTATATCCACACAAAGGGGAGTGGAAATTATTACATAAATAAATAATTAGTGATTTTACACATAATGTTGGAGTAAAATAATCAATGTCATTTTTGTAAAACCCAATGAGTGGAAATCAAATTTAGAAATTCCCTTACCGATTTGGTAACTTACAAAACATACAACCCATGAAAGGAGGACCGTACAATGAAGATGTAAATACCCATAAATTAAATTATATTACACAAATAATATAATCATGGGAAGTACATACACAACACACAAAAAATAGTGGCAATATAACATGAATATCATGGGAATACGAAGTGAGATGAAAACCCCTTACCTTGTACTTTTCCTTAGTAGAGGGTATGTTAAACTCCGATATAATAGTTAAATAATTTTTATTAAATTATACAAGAACCAAATACATAAATACGATATCATATATGATCTTCTAATATTTCTTTGTTAATAATATTTCAGCAGTATCATTGTTTCTGGTGTTAACTGATTTGTTTTCCTTTATATGTTTTGTTACGTAAGTCATGTTTGTTATGGATAAGATGTATTTGATTCATATCCAGAATGATATAAAGTTCTTAAGAATTATTTTAAATCATAAAATAAAAATTATTCTTGAATGGTTATAATGGGAAATGAATCTCAATGCGTTTGTGGAGACGGTAATCCGTACGTACGCACGAGGGATAATATTATTCTATTGATGGTAAAATCGTATGTAATTGGATGTTATATCATATATATATATATATAATCATTATAATTTTATATTTATTATTTACATCAATTATTTTCATTATGATATCCATCCAAATAATGAAGTGTTAAATAACAAACTATACCACGACGTGGAGACGATAAATCGTACGTACGCCCGTATGGTGACATTGTCATTCATAGGATTGATAGAATAATGAATATGGTTGTACCATATTTATAATAACATAAAAGTCTGTAGAAGGTACTGGAGTTGTTATTTTTTTAAGTGAACAAAAAAGAAAGAGGAATTAGAATAAGAAAAGAACTTTTAAAGACGTGGTGAAATTGTTACCTCTTCTTCGGGTGCTTCATTTTGATTTGATCAAAAGGGCTCCTTAGGTTGGCTTCATGATCAATGTAAGGCCTCTAGGATGAATCGAGGGTAGTTGGTAGGATATTTGAGCAGGTTTTGGTCAATCCAAAAGTCTTGGGAGGTGTGAAATTAAGAGAAGGGAAAGTACCCTTCTATAAGATAGGTGAGGGACACTTTAGAAAAAACTTGAAATATTATTTTATTATAAAATAATTTTCGGTTTCTAATATCCCCAAATGGATTTATTTCAAGGCTAAGGTGGGGATGAGTATAAAACCTCTCAACCAATAGGTTTTAGACAAATTTAGGTCACCATATTGACTTATCATTTAGATTTAACTCTTAGTTAAATAGCATAACATTTAAAAAATATTTTTGTATTTTTATATTACATGGTTTATGTACTTACTATAAAATTCCAAGAGAACCACAAGTGGTTATTTAATGACATATCTATCATTATATAACACTTTTAACTCTTAATTAAATTAAATAATAATAAATGTTCTAATTTAATACAAGTAGATCAAAAAGGATCATATTTTATTCCTAAGGTTTATTTTGTTCTAAATACACCTATCTAATAGAATAAGGGAATGTGTTGGGATAATTACAATATCATTTTTACCTTTACTTGCCCTATTTACTTTTAGCCGTGGTAAATAAAATTCAAAAGTTATTATTCCCAAAAAATTATTTTCATCTTATTGAACCACATTTTACTTACTGATATCAACAGTGTCTCTTGGATTTTTGAAATTAAATTCATAGAAGTGGTAAAATTATGTTTTATGCGAATTTGAAAATGTTCCTAGAAGGTGGGTAAAAGATGGAAAAAAGTTTAATAAAATTTATATATTTAATCTTATTATAAAAGGACTTCAATGAATTAAATTGGAATAATATAGGTATTATGTATCTATTTTGACTTTAAAACAAATTTAAATTAAAAAATTTATTTAAATTAAAAGTCAGGTTTAAACAATAACGTAATGTTTTTCACTATTAATCAAAAATTAAAAGTTTTTCGAAAAATTCCAAAAAATCACCCAAAGATAATTTTGATATTAAAAATTAAAAAATTATGCATATTTCACTAAATTAAAAACATATAAGTTGTATTAATTAATTTAAAAAATATATTCTTGTTGTCAAAACCAGAAAGCTGGTTTTTGGTAAGTAATTTCTATCAATAGATTGATATGTGTTTATGTCCAATTTAAATATAAAATTACTTCCAATGACCAAAATTGGATTAAATGATAAAAATATAATCTAATTATACTTTAAAACCTTTAAAATGTATAATTTAATACTATAAATTATTTTTATTAAAAAAGTTGTTTTCAATTAAAATTTATTATTTTTCACTATTCATCAAAATATAAAAGTTATCAGAAAAGCATCGAAAATTTATCCAAACTAAATTGTAATGTCCTTCTTCTAAATAAGAAGTTTATTTTGTCAAATTGAATATATGAAAGTTTAAAATATTGGATTTAAAAATGTTTCTCCATTAAAAGGTGGTAAAATTGCATTTTTGAAAAAAGAAATATTTTATCTGAAAAATTGTATTTGTTTTTATATTATGTCTAAGAAACACATAATATGGATGTTAAAATTATATGGAGTATATAAAATTCAAAATTCTGTTCATACTATTCCTAACTGCTTTTTGAACGGCTAGTTTGGTAAGTCGTGATGCGCTCGAACTTGGTGTTGCGTGTAGTTCAAGATATTGAATTACTTTAAAGAAAATAACTTACAATGAAATCTTGGGGTGTTACACCAAGAGTTCCCCATCCCTCAATTATAAAATTCCCCACACCAATCCTCTTTATTTCACACTTAAAATCATTTTAGTCCTTCCAAAACCTTAAAAAAATATCTTACTAACATACATCCCTGTGTTATAGGGGTCTTGGTTTTGGAATAATACAAACCTTATAGGGCTTAAGGTGTAAAGTAAAGGAGATTATCTGAAGAAAATTTATAGTCATTAACCAAAAGTTTTATTTTTATTTATTCTTAATCCTCCTTCAAAATATTATTCAACCATGATGATATGAAAACATAATAATATCTCATATATTGAGGTCTTGTAATTTTAATGTCATTTCATAAATCCATATCCTCTTCATTCAAATGGGAAGTGAAACCACTGTTCGTGTGTACGGTAGACTACTACCTCACAAACTAATGTAATTCATTTTCCATAATCACCTATCATATCTATTTATGATGATAAATATAATTTTTTTATATTATATTCATGAAATATTTATAATTATTTAAAATTTATATATAATATGTTTTATTACCTTTCTATTCTTTGAAAAATGATAATGTTGTTGGTTCGTACATGTGGATTACCACCTCCATGAAGCGGTGTGATTACTTTTTCATTTCCAGATCACATGAATGGTATATATGAAAGTGCCAAGTCAATGTAATTGTATCATTGAGAGGGGTAGGGGTGAATTAGTAATAATTTTTATTTTATGATTCCTTTCAATTGAAACAACCTTCACTTCCTTTTAAAAATTTCTTTCCCTACTAAAAAAATAAACACACATCCACTGAAGCAAAAGAATTTATAAGGTTTACTATTCAATAAGAACAACTACATCCTAGGTATAGTATGGAAATGATTCAATACCACACAATACACTATAAAAAAATACTTGGATTATAATGATAATGATATGCTCTTTCACTCATCTAGCATTATGTAAACAATTCAATTGTGTGTGTGCACTCTCCTAGCACAAATAGGGTAAAACAATGATTTTGTAACAAAACATGTTACATGTGATTTTTTTCAATTTCCAAAAATGTATTCAATTGAAAATAAATTATTCACTTTCTTACCCAAAATATGGTAATAACTTCCTTGACATTGTAAAGGAAAACTCAGTCTGATTTTCAATCAAAAAAAATACAATGATCAGCTGAAAAAAATATTCTCCTCCTCTTTCGAGTAACAAAGAATTCTTTAAGAAAGAAAAATCTATATAACCTTATTCACTTTCAAGAAATGTGGTTCTTCTCTCTTATATTTTGTGAGGAATTAAATTCACACAAAAAAAACAAAAAAAAGTGTTCTCCTCCTTTTATAGGCTTAGATAAATAGTTTAAGAAGGATTCCCAAAAGAATTTTCCTACTTCACTAAAGTTCCTAAATCATCAATTGATCCACAAATCATGGGTCAATGTTTGAATTATTAAATTATTTCTTGAATCTTAAAATATCCTTAAATATCAGATCAATCTTTGACTTCTTCAATTCCCTTAAATTTTGGTTTTGACTTCTTCAACGCTTCAAACTTTCTTAAAAAAAATCAGTACGATTTTTTTCATTACCAAATCCTAGTATGATTCTCATTGAGAAAACCGATTTCAATTTTTTCATTCTAAAATCCTAGTGTTATTTTTCATTCAAAAATCCTAGTCTGACTTTTCATTCAGAAACCCCAGTCCAATTTTTCATTCAAAAATCCCAGTCCGATTTTTCATTCAAAAATCTCAGTCCGATTTTTTCATTCATAAATTCTAATCTGATTCTTCATTCAAAAATCCTAGTCCAATTTTTCACTAAGAAATTCTAGTCCAATATTTCATTCCTTGAGCCAGAGTACAATAATCCTGGGCACAAAAATATTTTTAAGGATACGATGGATGATTAGATTCTATAGTGTTTCTGAGTATGATCATTTCTAGGTACGACCATTTCTGGGTACAGTAATTACTAGGTACGATCATTTCTCGGTATGGTCATTTTTAGGTCTGATCATTTCTAGGTCTAATAATTTTCTTCCTGAGCCTGAGTATGATTTTCTAGAATGAATTTTTTATGAATCCTATCACCATCACCCTTTCCTTTTCATCAAGCTTGCATCATAATTTTGACCCCTTACTTACGAATTATATGAAATACAAATCATCATAGCATTGTCACTTTCTATTTTGGACCCAAGGTGAGTCTGATCAGAACTATATAGCCTCTTCTCAATATGATGGACTTTCTTGAAAAAAGTGAGTCTCATTTAAAAAAAAAATCAGCTGGTTTTCTTTCATCAAACAAGCATTCTTTCATAAAAAAAGACAACACTTCAAAACAACCACCTTCATCATAAGCTTTGTCCTAAAAATATCCCTCATTGGATTTTTTTTGTAACCAATTTTCATAAATCACTGAACTTTGTATCATTAAGAAATGGATCATTTATAAAAAATTCTAAGCCTACGTGAGATAACTCATTACAGAAAACAAGAATAATTGATAACAAAACCATGCTACACAGAAGAAGTGATTATGAACAAATCCTTCATCGGTATTTCTCTGCTCTTCTTATTTCCTAGAAAGAACAATACAATTTATTTCCTACAACCACTCGGAAAAATAGTTATAATAGTTCATTCAGAAAAAAAATCTAAATTCACATCTAACCCACAACTTCATACTTTTACATGTAACCAAAGGGATTGATTTATGAAACAATTCCCCCCCTTGATAATAAAATCCAAAGGTAAGATGAGAGAGGGGACAGAAATACAAACCTAAAATTTGATGAGAAAGAGATTGGGAACCCATGTTCAACCTCAATTTACAAAATGATTCCTTAGGTAAAGGTTTTTTGAATATTTTATCAACTTGTTATGATGTTGAAACATATTCCATATTTAATTCATTCTTCTCCACATGATCTATAATGAAATGATATTTGATATCAATATGTTTTGACCAAGAATGTTGAACAAGATTCCTGGTGAGATTGATCGTAATTTTATTATCACAAACCAAGAGAAATGGTAACTTCAATTCAATAAGTAAATCTTCTAATTGAGTTTTCTTCCATATAAGTTGAGTAGTGGATTTAGTGGTAGCAACATGGTCGGATTCATCTCTACTAATATTTACTAATTTCTCTTTGTTTGAATTCCAGATAAAATAATTATTTCCCTAAAATAATACTCCATCATATTTGTTTCTTATATCATCAGCATTTCCTACCCAATCATCATCTGAATACCCAAGAAAATTAATACTTTCTTAGATATAATACCTGATTCCAAAATTAGTTGTGCCTTTGATGTATCAGAGAATTATTTTCCTAGCAGGTAAATGTGATTATTTTGAGGAACTCTAAAATATTACACATAAGGTAATAGCATAAACATTGTCGTGTCTTAAATAAGTTAAATAAAAAAACTTTCAATCAACTTTTCTAATTCTTTCTGATCAAAATTTTTTACTTCTATATTTTCAGACAATTTTGTTCCCACATAAATCGATATAGAAATAGGTTTTGAGTTTTCCATGCTGAACTTCTTAAGAAGTTCATTTTCATACTTTTCTTAAGAAAGAAAAATTTATTCCTTCATTTATTATATTTGTATCCCAAGAAATAATTACATTTCTCGCAACATGGAAATTTCAGATAACTTTTCCATTTATTCAGAAAACCTTTCACAAATTCTTTCATCATTTCCAAAAAAGATAATATCAACAACATAAACAATTACAATGTGGGAATACCCTTGAATTTTTTTAATGTAAAGATTGTTATCCACTCTTCCTTTCTTAAAAATAATCTTCCTTAAACATGTATCCAATTTGGAATACCATTCCCTTGAAGATTTTTTATCCCATACAATGCCTTTTTCAATATATACATATATCTTTCATCTTACGCAACAATAAATCCACAAGTTTTTTCTATATAAACTTCTTCTTCAAGGTCACCTTTTAGTAATGAGTATTTAACATCCATTTGAAAGATCTTGTAGCCTCGTTGTGCAGAAATAACAAGAAATCTTCTAATTGTTTATAATTTTTCCACCAGAGAAATTTTTTCATCAAAATCAATACATTCAATTTGTCGATACCCTTTTCAAACTAATCTTCCTTTGTTTATTATTACTTCACTATCTTCATTAAATTTGTTCCAAAAAAACCCATTTTGTGCCAATTATGTTTTTGTTTTTCTAGATTGGGTATGAGTTCCCATGTATCATTCTTTTCAATTTGATCCAAATCTTCATTCATGGATTAAACCCATTTTGGATACTCAAAAGCTTCTTTTACATCATTTGCATCCACTTTTGAAGACAAATAAGTATTTGTAATGAAATTGTTTCTTCTTCTTGTTTGAACCTTCTGATGTTGATCACTAATGATTTTCTAAACATTCACTTGTTTCTTCAACATAGGATGATATTTTTGAGTATCTTCCTCATCCCTGGAAATAGATGAGTCTGATTCTTCTTCTTGAGTAGGATTATAATTATTTGTATCCTTATTAGAAATATCTTCAAAACTTTCCTTATCCTGCTCAACTTCCTTATCTACCCAAATAATTTTTTATTCATCAGATATTTTAATTACTTTCACATCATCTGAAACAAAAATTATTCATGTTTCTTTTTTTAAACATCTATATCCTCTTCCTTTCAGGGCATAGACAATAAAAATTCTATATTTACCTTTTTGCTCAAAATTTTTATATTTTCCACCTTTGTTCTTTATATACATTCACTCCTAAAAAATATTAACTATTTCAAACTTAGAGTTTTTTTCATAAAATAATTTATTTGGATTCATATCTGATTGAGACCTATAAAATCAATGACTCTAAATATAAACAGTAGTACTAATGGATTACCTCCAAAAATAATGAGAAAGGCCATGTTCAAGTAACATGGTTCTTTCCATTTCCACCAAACTTCTATTATTTATTTCAAAAACCTCATTTTATTTAGGAGTGTAGGAGGGACTATAATCATTCCTAATTCCATGTTTCTCAAGAAAAAATTTGAATTCTTTATTTTTTTACTCACCTCCATTATCTGTTCTCAACCTCTTCACTGAATACTCACATTACTATTCTTCTTTCCTTCTGAAACTTTTGAAAATTTTCAAAGTATGTGATTTTTGTGTCAAATACATAACATGAGTAGTGTGAGTAAAATAATAAATTAATGTGATTAATTACTTTTCTCCATTTGTTGATTTTTTGATCATTAGCCCAAAAATATCAGAATGAATTAACTCTGTGGGTTATCTTAAAGAAATATAAATTTTATTATGCACAACATTTGTAAACTTTTCTTTCTGAAATATATTGAAAACCCAATATATTCTTCTTATAAAATCAATAATGTCTCACACACTATATATCTTTGATAACTTTCTCATGTTTCTTTGACACATGTGTCCCATTATTTTATTCCACAATTGATTCTCTTCCACCAGGCTTTTGTAACAAAAGTTTTGTATTTCACCAATATGAAACAAATTTCCTTTTTTCGTTGGCCTCTTGTAACAATCTTTCCATATTCATTAATTTTCACAAAAACCCATCTTTTCTAAAGATAACTTTTTTACCATCATTACAAAATTGTGAAACACTTTGAAAATTGTGTTTCATCACATCAACATACAATGCTTTCTTTGATTTTATCTTTTATTTTCCAATGATGGTTGATCCAACACCTTTGATTTTCAAGGATTCATCATTTACAAATGTAACTATTCCTTATTTAAAATATTTCAAATTATTAATTTCAATTCTTTTATCATATGAGAAGAATACCCACTATCAAGAATCCAAGGCCATTATACTTTTATTTCTTTCAATGCAATTTCAACAAAAAGATCTCTTTCTTATTTATTTTCTTTCTTTATATCTGGATTTTGAGAATTGTTAAGAAACTTTTTTTATGCTAGAAAAAATAAGACCTCATTTTTTAAGGCTTCCAGGTTGTTCACACCTTTCACAAATAGTGTCCTAGGGTTTGTACTAATTTTTAATCTTCACTTCAAACTTTTCTGATTTTTTCACAACAACTTCCTTGAAATTGTTTCTTTAATGAGATTGACCCCCCCTCAACCCTTGACTTCCATATCCTATGGGATAATAGAAATTTTTTTGCTTAAACCAACACATATTTTCCATAGGTTTGAATCAACCACAATACCAGCAATATCCATAGAAATAATATTTTCCTCTCAAACTTCCATACTGATTGGAATTATGAATACGTTTCTCAATAACTTTCATAGATTTATTTTCGGATCCACCAAACTTTTTTTTATCAATATAATTCTTCTTTTTATTATCTAAATTATCAAAAATAGAAGTATTTGAATTTTTTTGGATTCATATTGTTTTAAAACATTTTCAGACTCAGGTTCCTTTGAGACTTCAGAATTTTGAACTTTTTGGGTCTTGACCGCATATATAACTTTCCTAACATTCTTATTTACAGAAACAATTCCAATATTCTTCTATCCCTTTGAAGGTAAATTTTAGTATACTTTCTCATGTTTCTAATTAAGATAACATTCACAAAATTTAGTGATAGATTTTTTGAAACTTGTAACTTTCTCTTCATCTTTAGAAAGTTTTTGTTGAATAAGTTTCAATTATTCTTCTTTTACCTTCATCTTAACCTTCATATGCTCATTTTCATTATTTTCTTCCTCAAGAAAATTATTCAAATCATCAATATCATTCACCAGCCTTATTTTCTCATTTTCAAAAAATTATATATTTCTTGTTGAGGAACATTCATCTTCTACCTTTTTGTTTTTCTATTCAAGTCTTCTAATCTTTCTTATACATTCTTTCAAATGAATTTCAAGTTGAGTTTCTTATACTTCATAAATACTACTTCAAAATTATTCATCATTCACTATTTCAGTAAAATTACTTTCAATACTATACTCAAATTATTTTTCAGATTCAGTATCACTACCTTTCTCTTCTTCATCTTTAAATAAGAAACTTCCTTTTTTGGATTTGGAGAATTTCTTTTCGTTCTTAGTGGGGTAGAATTTTACTTTATCACTTTGTTTCTTCCACGATATTCTTGGATTTATTTCTTCTTCATCATTATCCCCTTAATTCATTCTTCGATAAAAATTAGCAGCAAAGTGACCAATACCTTCACATTCAAAACATTTCTAGGGAAGTTTCCATTTGTATTTCCCTGTAGCTCTTTTGACATTTTTAGATAAAAAGGATAAAATAGCATAAATATTTTTACAAACCTCATTTTTATAATTGGATTCACCAGCTTCATCTTTAATAAGAATCTTCTTCAACTTTTATTTCTTAACAACCTTGACAAGCATTTCTCTGTTGACTTTTTTTTTTTCATATCTTTCTCCCTTCTCATTTAATAAGTTATGAGAGTACTATATTTCAGGATCTATGTATTCTAATAAAGAAACTTTTTCATAAAACTTTTCAGGAAGTATTCTTAAGATATTTTTAACAACTATTGAATAATATAAAATTTCACCGAGACATCTGATAATACTCATAATGTAATTTACCCTGGTAAAAAATTCCTCAAAAAATTCATGCTCACCTGTCTTCAAATATTTATATTTCAATCTCCAGATTTGTAACTTTTCCTTCTTCACTTCAGGGTTTCCTTTATATATGTTTTTTAATTTATCTCATATACCTTTGTTTGTGGAAACACCTTTCACCCTTAAGAATTCACTATCATGAAGAGATGATAATATAACATTATTGGACCTTCCATCATTCTCAAGATTCTTCTTATCAGCCGATGTAAGTGGATCTTTATCATTTATAGGATTAAACCCAACTGTTGTAGCTTTACAAACATCATGTCCAATAAACATGAGATATGGAAACATTTTATCCTTCCGTATATGATAATTTTTTCCATTAAAAACTGAAATACCTTTACTATTCACACAATTCAAATTCTCAATCAGACTTATCTTCAAAACTTCAGTAAATAAAAATAGAAGGGGAACTTCTTCTCCAATACCACATGAAAGTTCCCAGTCAATGTAATTATATCACTATGAGGGGGAGAGGGTGAATCTGTGATACTTTTTAATTAATATTTTCTTTCAATTGAAACAACCTTCTCCTCATGTTAAATATTTATTTCCCTAATGAAAACAAAACAAACACACATCCACATAAACACAATAATTTATAAGGTTTACTATTCAATAAGAATAGATATGTCCTTGGTATGGTATATAAATAATCCAATACCACATGATTTAATAAAAAAACCTTGGATTACAATGAGTACGATATGACCTTTCACTCATGTAGCACTATGTAAACAATTCAATAGTACATGTGCACCCTCTTAGTGAAAATAAGGTAAAATAATGATTGTTTAAAAAAACATGTTACATGGTATTCTTTTCAATTTCCACAAATGTAATCATTTGAAAAAAATAACTTCACTTTATTACCTAGAAGATGGTAAGAACTTCCTAGAATTTTTTTTAAGGAAAACTCAATCCAATTTTCAATCCAACATAATACAATGATCATATTAAAACAATATTATCCTCTTAATTATGGTAATAAATAGTTCTTTAAGAAATTACAATCCAGAAACATTCTTCACTTTCTAAAAATGTTGAGCTTATCTCTCCTATTTCGTGACCAATGCAAGTCACATAAAAAAACACACTAAGCGTTCTCCCCCTTTTATAGGCTCAGAAAAATAGTTTAGACACGATTACCAAAAGAATTTTCCCACTTCAATAAAGTTCTCAAATATTCAATTGATCCAAAAATATCTAGTAAATTTTTGACTTCTTAAATGCTTCCTTGAATCTTCAAATATCCTTAAATATTGGATCAATATTTTACTGATTCAATTCACTTAAATTCATGTTTTTACTTCTTTAACACTTTAAACTTTATTGACAAACTTCAGTACGATTTTTTTCCTTACAAAATCCCAGTAGGATTTTTCATTTATAAAACCCAGTATGATTTTTTCATTAAGAAATCCCAGTCTGATTTTTCATTCATAAATCCCAGTACTATTTTTCATTTATAAATCCCAATCTGATTTTTCATTTAGAAATCTCAATCCAATTTTTAATTTAGAAATCCCAAACTGATTTTTTTCATTTAGAAATTATAGTACTATTTTTCATTCAAAAATCCCAATCAATTTTTTCACTCATAATTCCTAGTATAATTTTTCATTCCTTGAGCCTGAGTATGATCATCTTAGGTATGAAAAGTTTTTTAAGCATATGATGGATGATCAGATGCTATAGTGTTTCTGAGTACGATCATTTCTGGGTACGATCATTTCTGGGTACAATAATTTATGTGTATGATCATTTCTGGGTCCAATCATTTATGGTTCCAGTCATTTTATTCCTAAAAATAAGTATGATTTTCCATTATTCATTTCGCATGAATATTATCACCATCATCCTTTCCTTTTCATCAAGATTGCATCATAATTTTTACCACTTACTTATGATTTATATGAAATACAAATCAGCAAATTATCATCACTTTCTATTCTAGAACTGAGGTGAGTATGATCAAAACCATACAACCTCTTCTCATTATGATGAACTTTATTGAACAAAGTGATTCTGATTCTCAACAAAATACAATGTTTGGTGGTTTCCTTTCTTCAAACAAACATTATTTTCCAACAAAAGACAACACTTGAAAATAAATACCTTAATCATTAGCTTGGTCCTAACAACATATAGGTATATTACAAGAAATAATATGATATCTATGATGTAATGATAACTATTGTAAGATAATATGATACTTATGATCTATCCATCATGATCGTTGAAAATGGAAATGTTACTCATGAATACGTATGGTGTACAGTCACCATGATTGTAACCTAGTTTATTTTTCATAACCATATTTCATGGTTAGTTTTAAAAGAATAATTGATCCATAAAAATGATAACTATTTCATGATTATTATTCTTTAGATGATAAAATAATTTCCTCTTTAATCATAGTCATCCTACTGAAGTCATTATGGACATATGAGACAAATATCGTTAAAACTTCAAATGTGAACTTAATTGATTAAGTAATTTTACATAACATGGTAATAAGTCAAATAAAATTAATAATAAAATTGAAAAATATTTTTATAAAATTAAATGATTAATATAATTTTAGTATTTAGGAAGATAATGAATGCACATGAGGAGTCGGTAACGAGGTAAGGGAAACTTTACTTTAAAAGCCTCATTTAAAATATTTTAAAGATTTATTTACTAAATATTTCTCTTCCATGTCCATATTTTTAAAATTGTTTTATTGATGTATTTATATGAACATAAATGGGTTATAAATGAAATTTTATTTCTCTTTTTTACTTTCTTTCAAAAAAAACCAACAGGAATATTTTTATGATACATTTTGAGTTTATTTATAAATGCCAAAAATAATATCTTTGTTTAATGTATATGGTGTCAATGGTTTTTAACACCACCATAACCATTACATTATATTTGGATTCCTTTATAATATTAAATTTTTTATTCAATAAAACCCCCTATTACCCTTTGTTTAAAGTATTTTCAAAAAAGGTTTAAAATGGAATTTATATTTTGATATTAGGAAATGTTTTGCTTATGGATGTAAATGGTCTCTTAGAACCACCATTTTTATTTGGATTATAAAACTTCTCCCTCTAAATCACTCTCTATATATATATTTAATTTTATTTAATACATCTAAATTATATATATATATATATGTCTATCACATATATAACTATTTTATTCTCCCTTCCTTAATAAGGTAATATGTGCCTTATGTTTATTTCTCAAATTCCTTATTTATGAAATATCATTAATATATGATATATAGAAAGATTATGCAACCCATTAATTTCCACGGGTAATTATTATGTGTATTCTATGATTTATTTAATTTAGTGAAACACATAATCATGAATATGTTATGATGGGTGTGCCCAAATATTGCTTCATTGCTTTGGGTAAGGTTTTTATCTCATGAGACATTATGTATGGGATTATGGAGTAAAACTAATACATTATGGGATTTTGTCTACCAAGTAATATTTTTTTTGTATCTAGAATTGAATTATTATTATATCATGTTTTTTTATGCTTCCACATTTCCTATGTTCCCATGATCTTATAATACCTTGTTATTTACATTATTATCCTATGTGATAACTCATGAGCTTGTGTTTAAAGGAAAACATACGTTACATTGTGAGGGTGAAATGTATAACGTTTTTGAAAAAAATCATAAGTTTTCCCTGATTTAAAAGGAATATTTAAGAGTTTTATTTTTTCTTTAATATATATTATCAAGTTTTTTATGAACATATTTGAGTGTAAAAGATGATTTCTTGGGTAATAAAATAATTCTTTTGATCCCAAAGATTAATTTTGAAAAGGAAAATCTTGTATGTGTATTGTTATACTAACATGTTTCTTTATTTCCTTTTATATGACCCTTATTGATATTTTTTTCACATTCCATGTTTTAAAATTTTGTTTCATAGGGTTTTTAGGATGAGTAGGGACAATGATGGGGACATGATGAATATTGTAAACATATGGCCTGAAAAGAAAACTTATTATATCATAAAAGTTTTTTGGTGGCAAAATTTGATACTAAGTGGAAGTATCAAATTGGTGATATAATATTTATTTATGTAAGGATGATGGCCTAATTATCCAAAACTCTAAACCATAAAGATTCTCAAATGTACGAAAATAAATTCTTGACTTAAAATTACAGTTTATGTAATGTTTAGGGACAAGTTTTTAGGGGATAATATTTATAAGACCCCTCAAATCAAAACTTAATAGTTGTTAAGTAATCCATATTCTTTGAGAGGGAAAACATCTCCAAAATAGATAGTGTGAGAAAGATATACTTTGATGAATTTGACGATCAACATACTCCAGAGTTAGCACAAGATATATTGCACAAGGCCCCAAAGAAGATGATGTTCTACATACAATAATACAGTTTAGGATCACTATATATGTCATATAACTAGAGAGATATAGTTTTCTTGTCACCAAGAATAGTGACACATTATAATTCAATAATAATGAAACTATATCCATAAGGAAGAAGTAATTGGATTATAAGCTTCCAGGTGGAAAGAAACCATGAATTTTTTAATGGATTCTATGTACCAAAACCAAATATAATATTTTTTGTATCCTCTAGTTGATGTAAAAACCATTGTTTTTAAATGGTCATTCATGATTAAAATTGACATGGAAGGTAAAGTTGGTACTAAAAAAGCTAGCCTAGTTTCAAAATATTTTAAGAAACATCAAGGCAATGAATATGATGAAACCCGTTTACCAGTTTCAATATTTAAATCCATAAAATTATACTTTCCGTAGTATCTTACCATGATTATGATATTTTTAATATGAATTTTAAAACTATATTTCTTAAAGGAAACCTTGTTCAAGAACTCTATATATAATAAACTGAAGATTTTATGAATATGATATATTATAATAAGGTATGGAAGTTGTATAGATCCATTTATAGGTTAAAAGAATAATCCAAATCAGGGAACCTTCACTTTTATGAACCCATAATTCAATTTTATTTCATAAGGAATGAGTGTAATCCTTTTATATACTAGAAGTTTAGTATGTGTGAAGTTTTTTTCCAAGTAGTATATATTGATAAAATATTACTAATTAGAAATGTGATACCAATATTACAATATTTTAAGATATGTTTGTATATGTGTTTCTCCATGAATGACTTAAGATAAGTAACTTATATCATTGGTTTCAACATCAATTGTGATAGATCCCATAGGTTTCTCAGGCTAACTCAAGATACATATATTGAAAATATAAGAAAGATATTTAGTATGAAATATTCTAAAAGTGGATTGTTTCCAGTATCGCATAACATACATATTTATAAGAAAAAATTTTCTAAAACAAAATAGGGGATATAGATAACTACCAATATTCCTTATGTATCAATGATATGATCAGTCGTGTATGTTGTGTTGTGTACTAAGCTTGATTTTTCCTACGCTTTTATCTAGAATGCAGATATCAGGTAGATATAGAAGACCACATTAGATGGAATTCTAGAATATCATAAAGTATATGAGATGTATTGAGGAAATTTTCATGGTTTAAAGAGTATATTAGGATCTATTCATTAGAGGATATGCATAATCTAGTTTCTAGACAATTAATAGTGATATAAAGTTGCACGCGGGATTTTTAGTTACCCTCAATGGATGAATTTTGAGTTAAAAGTACTAAATATGTATAATGTTCCTATTAAATTTAAATGTATTTATTAATTCTTAGTATATAAGTACTCACTTTTTAGTAAAGTCATTTTATACTTTAAAATAAGTCTTCTTTAATAATAGTTTTTGTAGAACTTTTTGAGTAGATGTTATAATTAAATTCTTCTAATTTTAGAAAATGATTTTTATAAAAATTATATAATTTTTAAATTAGAAAATAAAAAATATCTTAGGGTTATTTTTTTGTAATTTTTTTGAAAAGTTTATTTTTGGGTCAAAAGTGAAAATTCTGATTTTTAAATAAAAGTCTCTTTTCATTTATAGAATTTTAAAATCTTCCTACTGATCTTTATTTGTTTTAAAATTTAATTATTTTATTTTAAAAATAATAATTCAATTTATACATTTTGAATCAATATTATACTTTATCTTGGTATAAAAAAAATTAATACATAAAAGGTATTTTTTAGAAAACCATTTTTATTGTGTTTTTCGTTTTTATATTAAATTAATTAATTTAATTTCTAGAGATTGAATTAGGAAAAATTGATTACATTTTTGCAATCAGGATTTCCAAATTTTTCAATGAGTTCAATTTCATTTTTTTCATTATGAATAATAATTATGGTAAATAGTTATAATCATAGATAAGGGAAAATATGGTTAAATAAGGATAAAAATATTGTAAAGATGCATTAAAATATAACTAAAATATATTTTTTCCTATTGGATGAGTGTAGTGCATCCATAATCATCTAATTTTTGAATTTATGTCTACTTGTAACCTTTTCTCTTTAATAAGAACAAATCTAATATTTTAAGTAAAGAAAAATACAAAATTCCACTCTCTTTTAAATTTATCTTATATTTTCACATAATGATAAAAATAAGTTGTGAATTAGTATTAAAGGTTATTTTGATAATAATGAAATTATTTTAATGATTTTAATTTATTTATAATTTTTAGTTATAATATAATTACCTTAAACTTTTATACAACACTGACATGGTGCTTGTGCAAGTAATGGAAAAATCAAAGTAAATAATTTTAAAAACATTACAAGTAAAGTATTTGGGATTATTTATGGTTCAAAAATAATTGTATAGTTAATAATAATGTATTAATTATATTTATATTGATTATATTCTAATTCCACTTTTATCTTCATGTTTTTAAAATAAAATTATATGAATGGTTCTGAAAAAGACATTAATAGTATTTTATTTCAAATAATATTTTATTAATTATTTAAAAATCATAAAAACATTTAAATATAATAATTAGGATTATAAATGGTATATAATTTCATAAATTTTTCATTTATGATCCAATTATTATCTTATAATTATAATTATATCCCTTTAATATTTAAAAGGTTTTTACCATGGTTAAGATTAAAATTGGTTAACAAAGGGGTTAAACTAAAAATATAAGTTTTAGAATACCACTTAAACCTATCCAAATTTATTTTTTAAGGTTTTTCAACAATATCCTATATTATCTTTTAAATTCTAGACAAATGGTTCCAATTTCACATGAAAATGAATTAATTATATTAAAATATGCTTATGAATTCCATGTGTTTCCTTTCCTTCACTATAAAAGGACACTCCTCCTATAACTTTTTTACACCACATTATGCCACATATCTTGACCATAACTAACTCAATTATCTTCAAATACTCTATAGAAAGAAATTATAGGTGTTGGTATCCTAAAATATCATTTTAAGGGTACTTAATAAAGGATTTAAAGGAGTTCTATAGAATAATAAGTAATCGCCTTTACTTACTCTTTCAAATTTAATTCTTATTCTACTTCCTCTAAATATATTGTACTAATACTAAAATAATAAATCTAGTATCAAAAATATTCTTATATGTTATTATGATTATGGTAAAACAATTTTCCTAACCTTTTCCTTCCAATAGAAATAGAAAATATCGCTCCTGCATACGTACGACATGTTTTTTTCCTTATTACCTTTTCCTCCTCAAAGCCATTTTTTCAATTTTCTAAAAAGTCGGTTTTAGGGTTATCGGTAACTGAAAAAACAAGTAGAGGAATTCAAAAATAAAACATCATGTCATGGTACCCGAGTATTCTAGTCCAATTTTCAAATTTTCAAATCACAAAGATCGAGCGAAATCATTACCGCTCCTCAGTCCACGCAACACCACATGCCACGCGATCCCTCGTGGCACACAACCCAATCGAGCCAAGAACCCTAACAGCACATGCCTCCATCGTCACATCAAAGCAAGTCGCTGATGAGACCATCCACCGGAAATCATCATCTTCAGCCTATCATCAACCCACTGTAACTAGCCCTGATTATCCTCATCAGATCAAAACACCACCATCGAAAATGTAAACAGACACTGACGCTTAGCCGAGAACACACGTCTTCACTGGGAAAGTCACCTCCCTTCTGACTCACTCGTCACTTAGGTCCTCACCGCCGCCCCAATCAACACTTTGACCATCATAGCACATCACTGAAGATGGATCCCCAAAACCAGAAACAAACTCGAACACAATGCAAGAGAAATCAGAAGAACAAAACAACCATTCATACCATCCGAAACGAAGACCTTCATCCACCAGGATCCAGAACTGAAGATTCCTTCTAGGAAACCATGTCCAAACGAATGCACATCCCAAATCATGCTTGAAACCAGCATAGCCGACCGACTGGGAGAGCGGCACAAGGAGTGTGACGCTAGAGCAGTGAAGGTATCGGGCCTAGCTTCAACTAAGAGACAACCACCCGCACCACATCCCGAACTGACGAAGCCATCACCAGCGGAGAAGTAAACTTGCCAACACTGATCACACCATCCATCCAATGAATACCATCGCATCATATATTGAGGCCAGTGGAGAAGGAAACTTTCCAACATTGCTCATGTGTACGTTTTCACTACCAACTCTATAAAGAGATGTGATTCATTATTCATGTACACATTTCAAATATGATTTTAAATATGAATATAATTAATATATAAGATATTTATAACATTATTAACATTACATGGATGATGGAACCATGATAAATATGCAAGGATCAAAACCATAGAGCCAAAACTTACATGAAAAAAGTAATATTTAACACTTATAAATGATGATTTTAAAAAAGAGTTATTAATAAACGGATATTTAAATATTATAAGTGGATCATATGAGATATTATAATAATTTATATTTTTATTGTATATAAGTATAATATATTTAGATTTATTATATGAGAGGTTCAAATTACTTACGAGGAAAGTCGAACTTGAAGTAAGAGTTTCTTGTCTCAAATTTGTTTATATGATACATATTACATATTAACCACCTGTATTCTTTATATGGTGTATATACTTCCCATTAATGAATTTTATAATGATTTTTATTAAAATTTTGTGGATTTAAAAATCCATATAAGTTTCTCTCTTTCATGAGGTTTTGATTCATATATTACCAAAGTTAAAAGGGTTATTCGTCGCAATATTATTCCATTGAGACATATTTGATGGTTTTCCTCTATTTATGTTTATTAAGTGTATATAAAAACCTTTTTGAAATTTTATATCATGTATCCTTCTTAATTAATGGAATTTAATGTTACATTTCAAACTATTTCATCTAAGGGGTCTTGATTCAAAAGTTACCAAAGTAGTAAGGGTTTATTTAACAACTCATCCTTATTCAAGATTTTTTATGTTTTAAGTTTCCATTGAGGTAATTATATGGTATTTATAACTTAAACTCCATATATTTTCCTCACCTCTAGTTATTTCTTTTAAATTTCAAGTTTTATTTTCATTTTCCTCCCCTTAAGTACTCAAGAGATCAAAATAATGATTTTAAGGAAAACTGCATTTTTTTTATATTCGATTGGGGGTATTTTTCTTCCATGTCCATATTTTCTTTAAAATGTTTTCAATGAAGTTTTTTCTATTCTAAAATGATTTATTAAATACATTTTTACACATTTTTTTCTTTTCATAATTTTTTTTGAAGGAATATTCTTCTCATTTTTTGAATGAGTCACTTTTTTACCGATAGTACGAATGAAATATTTATTTTAATGTTTATCACACAAAAATATTTTCCCACCATCATTAATACTCTTTAATCTTTAGATTAATTTAAAATTTTACATGTTTATTTCCAAATAAAAATGTTTTTCCTAATATTTTGGAAATTTTTAGATATTTAATTACTGAGGCGGTGTGTGATTGCTATCTCATATTGTGCTATTCGATCAATAGACATTCGATCAATAGTCATTCGATCAAAGAAACTGTTGACTGCTTCAAAATGAAAATGTTATTTTACATTAGAAATATTACAGTGATATTTTAAAAGTATTTTCATCTAAGTAAATATCATTTGATGAATATTATAAATTATTGAGGATATAATCTTAGGAAACCTTCCAATATATTTATTTTTATGACTATGATCAGTTTGACTGGGTAAATTATGACAGTTATTGATTATTATGGCATATTGGTTAAGTTTTATTGTTTCTTGAAATGATTAATTAATTAGAATTATTAAGCAATGGGTGGTTCCAAAATTATATATCACCTCGATGAATCAGTAGGTCTCATAAGACAAAATATGTTATGTTTATGGCTAAGGCCTTACCCATTTATGTATGATTTCTTAGCATGATGCCTCAATTTTATGTTTTTTATGTATCACATTATGAATTTCATCATTATGAAATTAGTTATTGATATGCATGTGAATATTTTAATCGTTATGATATATATGGAGGAGTTTCATGATCCTTTGATTATTTATATGTAATTATTTAATAATTATTTATTCCTACCATATTTTTTATGCCTTATTTATTATATGATAACTTCTATTATACACATTCCCATACTGAGCATCTGAACTCACCTTTTTATTTTGTTTCATTTATCCATGATTCCAGGGAGTTTACTATGATTTAAATACAATGTTATGAAATAAGGAATAATAATATTAACAATGAAAATACAATGATGTATTTTATGTTTTCAAATGTAATATGAGAATTAAGAATGTTCATAGTTTTCCCATACAACTAAACTAATCAATCCTTTAGGATAAAATCACTTGTATCTAGTGCCAATGTATTAAAGATTTAGGCATGCGGTCTATTCAGTCAGTCTGGTTCCAATGTATTAAATAAACCACAAGATATGAGATACTTGGATTAGGTAATTTGTAGTTGGTATCATAAGATGTTTAGTGGAAACCTTGAGAACTATATTTATAAAAATATAGATTAGGAAACATAACCCTCTGACTAGATTTTATATTGTTTCTAATTATTATAAAATATCATGTTTTTGGTAAGGTGGAGGTTATGTTTTTTTCTAGAAATACATCCCTATCTAGATACTATATGTAGCTATGGTTTTGGTAGGGATGCATCAAGGGGTAATATCCATGAAAGGAGTTATTTGAGTATATCTTGACTATTATTCTGGTGTACAGTGAATGGGGCCTTACTACATATATGGTTCAACACTCCCAAGGTATACCATTGGGATAGCTCAAATTTTATTTATGAACCATTATGAATTATTTGAAAATGTTTTTTTATTAGAAAATATATCCCAATGACACTAATTTTATTATTCATATGAGGATAGTTTAGGATTTTTAGATACCATCATGGATTAATAAGACTAATTTTGATCATATGTTTAAAGGAATAGATACCACTTTTGAGGTTAAATGGGATGGGAGTTTAAGATTATTGAGTATATTTTGGGAAACATTTATGGAAATACTACCCATAATTTTGGTATATGTTGTAGTGAAAAGTTTATTTAGGGAATAATGATTTTTTATTTTGTAGACTTATGTTTAAAGGTATCAATATCCTTTAGGGGTAATATGATCTTTGATGTTGATTTAATTATAGGTTATTAAAATTTAGTAACATATGTTTAACCAAATAAGTAACCATGGGATTGAAAATCAATTTTGTTACTAAGTGATTAAAGTTATTTTAAAATAACTTTAATTATATTTTGAGGGAACATTATATGACTAAGGTAAATGGGAATATTTTTGGTTAATATAGAAGTTTATTTTAGGAATAAAGATATTATTTTTATTGATAAAGTAAATTGTATAGTATTAGTGACCTTGGATATTTGATGAAAAAATATTTTATGTTATCATTGATGAAGTTTACTACATTTTTTATTTTAATATAATGTATTTTATAGTATGTGGTTTTATTTAAGGAATAATAATTGAGTTAATTTTTTGAATCATATATGTTATCATCAAGGTTTTATACTAATTCAGGTTATTATCATATTTTAGTAGAACATATGATCAAGGTATTCATGTTTTTGTTGTGTGCAATTTTGAGCTACTTTATGCAGTTTATGGATTAATTATATATTAATTTTGGAAATTTAGTAACCTTATTTTTAAATTTTTGGGTTTGAATTTGGTCATAAATATTTTGGAGGATTCTTGAGGTTAAATAATTATTTAATGGTTTTAGTTGGACTTTGGGTGTTATTGTTAATATTTTAGATATTAATATAAAATTTCATCATACGAATATTTATCCATATTAGATAACCTATGCTAATCATTTTGGTTTTGATAAATATATAGAAATTAGTAGAATTAATTGCATTTATTTTATGTATATTATGATCTATCAATAGTTTATTTTAGTGATTCATACAAGAAAATTTTATCTTGAATATTCATTTCTTGGAGTAAGATATGAAGTGGAAATTAATCAAAGCACAACCAAAGGATGAAATTATTCTTATGAAATGGAAAGGAATCAAATAAATATATTTTATTATTTTCTATTTCTTGATATTAAAATAAGAACTTGACATTAGGAAAAAGATGTTAAAATTTAAAAAATTCCTTTACCTTCATTTTTTATGAATTGGATGTCTTTTCGCCCCTCACTGATTTATTGTTTTTTGGTCATTAAATTTATAAATACCATGTTCTTTATCACTATATATTAATAATTAGAGTTTATTTTTTCCTTACATGTATATATTTTAACCCTCCACCAATGTTATCCTTATTTGGGAACCTAATTTTGTGTTATTTTAGGTGACCTTTATGTTTCCCACTCCCCTTTTTAAAAGGATATTTTATTATCCCATTGAATTTGGTGGGTTTTCAATAAAGTTATTTTCAAATATTGAACCTTTGATGACAAATATAAAATTGTGAGGGTGATATTTTTTATGGGGGGAATGTAACACCCTAAAAATAGTATAAAATAATACAATGTTTGATGGCTTACTTAGTACACAACACCTATCTTTAATCAAATTGTGATACACTATAAAAATATTATTATTTTAATGTGACCGTTAGAAAATAGATTTTGAATTGTAGAGTATTAAAATGAGTAACCTCATTATGAAATATTTTTATTATGATCCTACCCAACACAAATTTATTAATTAATTATTAGTAAATAAGTACTCAATTTTTATTACTTCATTTTATGCTTTAAAAATAATTTTTATTCAAAAATGGTTTTCATATAATTTTATTCACATATATTATATTTAATTTATATATATTTTAGAAATTTAATTTTATAAAAGGTAATAATCATATAAAAATTATCATAATGTGAATTTTTGTGAATAAAAAAATATTGATTATTAAATAAAATTGTCTTTTAATTTCTATAATTTTCAAATCCCCATTTTTATTTGGATTTTTTTAAAAAATTTGTTATATTATTATGGTTATAAAATTAAATTTATACATTTTGGGTCAATATTATACTTAATATTGGTAAAAAAATAATTTTAGACTTAAATGAAATTTTTAGAAAACTATTTTCATTATGTTTTTCATTTTTATATTAAATTAATTTATGCCATTTCTAGAGATTGAATCTTGGAAAATGGATTCCATATTTTTTATCATCATATAAAAATTTATTAATTATGATAATTTCTCTTTTTTCATTATGATTAGTAACTATACAAAATAGTTATAACCATATTAAAGGTTTAATCATGTTAATTAAGGTTGAAACTAATGTTAAAAGGATTTAAAATCAACCTAACACTTGAATTTACCCTATTGGATGAGTTTAGTTCATCCATAATCATCTATGTTTCAAATATATGGCCAATTATTACCTTTTTTCTTTAATAATGGCATATATAATATTTTCCATATAGAAATATACAAAATGTTACTCTCATGCTTTTAAATTTCTGTTATATGTTCATATAGGGATAACAATAATTTTTGAATGAATATTAAAGGTTGTTTTGAGAATAATGAAATTATTTTCATAATTTTAATTTATTTATAATATTTAGTGATTATGTAATTACCTTAAATTCTTATACAATGCTGAAACAGTGGTTTTGAAAGTTATGGAAAAAATCAAAATAAATAATTTTAAAAACATAAAAATTAGTGAATTTTGGATTAATTAAGGTTAAAAATAATTTTATAGTTAATAATAATTTATTATTTTTAGTGAGATATATTATATTCTAATTAAAATTTTTTCTTGATGTCTTTAATGTCAAATTACATGAATGGTTCTAAAAAAGACTTTCATAGTATTTTAAGTTAAATAATACTTTAGTAAATTATTTAAAAATCATAAGAAAATTGATATAGGATGAGTATGATGATAAATGGTATAAAATTTTATCCCTTTTCCATTTATGATCCAATTTTTACCTTATAGGTAAAATTATAATCCTTTAAGATTGAAAAAGTTATTGTCGTGGTCAAGGTTAAAATTGCATAACAAAGGGGTTAAACCAAAAATAAGGTAAAAATACCACTTAAACCAATCCAAATTAAATTTTTTTAAGATATTTAAACCATATAATATCTTATATTATAAATTATTTTCACATGGTTCCACTTTAAAATGAAAATTAATTAATTATATTTAAATATTTTAATTTATTACATGTGTGTCCTTTCCTTCACTATAAAAGGAAACCCCTCCTCCCACTTCATTACACCACCTTTTTCAACCTATATTGATGAAAATCTACCCAATTGATTTATAAAATTCCCTATATATGAATTATAGTTTCATGACTTTATAAAATACAATTACAATGGTTCTTAAGAAGGGATTTAAAGTTGGTATACTAAAGAAGAGGTAATCGTCTTTACCAACTCTTTCAAAAAAAATTAATCCTGTAAATATATGGTACCCATCCTAAAATAAAATATAAAGTATCATAAATTTACTAATATTATATATTTTTTATGTTACAACCATTTTTCACCTCTTTTTCATCATATGGAAAGTGAAAACATTGCTCGTGTGTACATACAAATTATCATCTCTATGTTGGGGTGTAATTAATTTTTATCATCATTTTAATTGGATAGTAATAAATGTGGGATAAATAAATATATTTGAAAATTATGAAGTAATTATGATCTTTTAAATATAATATATCATTTACCTTCTTACCCATCCATGTGTTAAAAAATGATAATATCGTTCGTGCGTACATGTATACTACCACCTCCATGAAGCGAGGTGGTTCATTTTTCATGTCAATAATTCAAGGATGATTATAAATATATATATAATGAATATTTATTATATTTATATCATTATTAACATTCTTTATATTATGAAACCCTGATAAATATGAAAAGACCAAAATTATTAAACCAAAACATACCTGAAAAAATGAAATAGTTAACACTCGAAAATAATGATTTTAATAAAAAATTATTAATAAACAGGTGTCTAAATGATATAAGCAGATAATATATGATATTATAAGTAAATATATTATTATTTTTTATAATTATAATATACATAAACTTATTATATAGGATTTTAAGATAATTTACGATGCACGTCAGACTTGAGGTAGTGGTTTCTCAACTCACTTTATTTTTGGGAGACATGTGTCATATTCACCACTTTCATTAGTTGTGTGGTGTATATAATAACCATTAATGTATTTTATGATACTTTTTATGAATTTTACAGGGATTTTAAAATCAATATAAGGTTTTATCTTTCATGATGTTTTGATTTATACATTACCAAAGTTGTAAGGGTTCTTCATTTCAATATTGTTTTGTTGAGACATGTTTGATGTGATGTACCTATTTATATTTGTGATGTGTAATATATAATGTATCCTCTTTATTTAATGTTATTTATTTTTATAATTAAAATTATTTCATCCAAGGGGTTTTGATTCAAAAGTTACCAATATGGTAACAATTTATTTCACAATCTCATCCTTATTGAGAACAGTTTAAGTTTTCGGTTTACATTGAAGGAATTATATGATATTTATATATTAAACCCAATATATTTTATTCTCATGTACTTATTTATTGAAATTAAAAATTTTCATTTAATTTTCATTTCTTTATTTACTCATGATATTGAAATAATGTTTTTAAGTAAATCCCAATGTGTTCTCTATTCGGTCGGGAATATTTTTCTTCTATATTCATATTTTCATTAAAATGTTTTAAATAGTTTTTTAACTATTATATAATAATTTATTAAATTAATTTTTACCCATATTTGTATTTTTATAAAAAAAATTAAAAGGAATCTTGTTCTCATTTTCTGAATGAGGCCTTTTTAAAAAATTGTGTAAATAGAATATTTGTTTTAATGTTAAATTCACAAAAAACTTTTATTATAATCATGATTAATATTTTATTTAATTCTTCCTAGACAATTTTCAATGGTTATTTATAAATAAAATTTTTATTCCTAATATTTTTTAAATTTTTATATTTTAAATAATTGATTTCAAAATGAAAATAGTATTTTTATAAAGAAATTCTATAGTAATCTTTTAAAATTATTTTCATATATGTCAATATCATTAGATGAATCTTAAGATTTACTGAAGTTATAATATTATGATACCATCCACCATATTTATATGCATGGATTATGATCAATTTGAATGGGGAAAGTACTGAAAATTTTTATGCTATTTCTTCCAATATAGACAATTATTGATTATTATGGAATATTGATTAGGTTATATTATTTATTAATACAGTTAATGTATTGGAGTCATTAAGTGATAGGTGGGGATCATAATTAAATATCCCCTTGATGCATCAGTATGTATTATGAGACACAACAGGTTGGGTAATTGGCCAAGGTCTTACCATTTATGGAATATGTCTTGGCATGAGGTCTTGACGGTAATTTTTAGATGTCTAGCATGATGTATTCCATCATTATGAAATAAGTTATTGAATTACATGTGGATATTAAAATAGTTATGATATCGATGGATAATTTTCAAGTTCATGTGAATATTTATATGGAATTATTTGATCATAATTTATTCCTACCATATTTTACATGCCTTATTTATTATATGATAAATTTTTCTATAAACATTCTATTACTAAGAATATGTGCACTCCCTTTAATTTTTCTCCCTTTCTCTAGTATCCTACGAAGTGTTCTATGATTGATATTAAAGGTTATACTATAAGGAATAATAATGTTCTCAATTAAAATACTATAATGTATTTTATGTTTTCAAATGTAATGTAAGAATCAATTATGTATCTAGTTTCCCAAAATTAATAAACTAATTGATCATTTGGGATATAATCACTTGTATCAAGTGCCAAAATATTAAATTAATCATTGAATCTAGGAAACTATGGTCAGGTTATTTATAGTTGGTATGAGATAATGTTTAGTGGAAACCTTGGGAACATGATTTATGAAAACATAGGTTAGGAAACATAACCTTATAAATGTATTTGAGGATATGTCTAATTATAGGATAATATGATATTTTTTTGATAAGGTAGAGATTTTGTGGTTTCCCAAGTCATAAATCCCTATCCAGATAATACAAGTGGATTTGGTTTTGGAATATATGCATTTAGGATTAATAACCCCAAAAGGAGTTGGTTGAGTACATCTTGACCAATATTATGGTCCATTATGAATGGACCCTTACATAACACCTTGTTTGACACTCCCAAGGGACATACTTAGGGTAATTCACATTTTATTTATAAACCATTAAGAAGGATTTGAAAATATTCTTATTATTTGAAAATATATCCCAATGACACTAAGTTTATGATTCAGATGAAGATAGTTTAAGATTTTTAGATACCATCATGGATTAATAAGTCTATGTTTTATAAAATGTTTAAAAGGATATATACCCCTTTATAGGTTTTATGATAGGGGATTTTAAGATGATTAATGGTATTTTGGGAAACATTTATGGGAATATAACCCTTGAGATTAGTATATGTTTTAGTGAAGTGGTTGTTTAAGGAATAATGCTTTTATATTTTTTGGACATATGTTTAAAGGTAACAGTAACCCTTAGGGTTAATGTGATGCTTGATATTGATTTAATTATGGGTTATTAAAATTTGGTAACATATATTTAACAATATAAATAACCATGGGATTCAAAATTAATTTGGAGACTTAGTGATTAAAGTTATTTTAGAATAAGTTTAATTATATTTTTTGGGAAGGTTATATGACTAAGGTAAATTGAAATATTTGTGGTCAATATGGGAGTTTATTTAAGGAATAAGGAGATTATTTTTATTGAAAACATAAATTGGATGGTATTTATAACCTTGTAATAGATTATTTATTTGATAAAAAAGTGGTTTATGTTATTATTGATGAAATTTAATGAATCTTTTAGATTAATGGATTTTATTTTATAGTATTTGATTTTATTTAATGAATAAGTACAGAGTTAATTTTTTGGATAATATATATTTTAATAGATTTTTTATGGTGATTTTCATTATTATAAATTTTTAGGAGAATATATGATCAAGTTATTCATATATTTGGTGTCTGACATTATGAGAAACTTTATTTTGTTTGGGGATTAATGTTAAGTTTATTTTAGAAATTTAGTGACCTTATTTAAAAAAAAATTGGTTCTTGAATTTTTTCATGCATATTTTAGAGTATTAGTAAGTTTAAATACTTATATAAATGTTTAAGTTTGGATTTGGGTGTTATTTTTATGGTTTTAGAGATTAATGTATTATTTCATCATAAGAATATTTATCCACATTGGATAACCAATGTTAATCATTTTGGTTTTGGTAAATATATAGAGATAGGAAGAATGGGTTTTATTTATTTCATAGAACTTATAATCAGTCAAAAGTTGATTTTATTACTTAAATATTGAAAATTTTATCTTGAATATTCATTTCTTAGAGTAAGAGATAAAGTGTAAATTGATGGAAGCACAACCAAATGATGAAATTGTTCTTATGAAATGAAAATTAATAAAGTCAATATATTTTTTCATGTTATATATATTTAAATTAAAATAATACTTTTACTTTATTAAATGAATACTGGAATAATTTTTTTATGTTTTTACCTTCATTTCTAATGAATTAATAGTATTTTCACCACTCATCTGTTTATGGTTTTGTGGAGATTAAATTTATCATAATCATGTTCTCTATCATTCTATATTAATACATGGACATTTTTTTTCCCTCCATGCATATATTTTAACTTCCCACCAATTTTATACTTATTTAGGAACCTGATTAAGTGTTTTTTCAGGAAACCTTTAGGCTTCTCCCTTCTATTTTTCAAACAATGTTTTAGTATCCCTTTAAGCAGTGTGGGTTTTCAAAAAATGTATTTTCAAGCATTATATTTTTAATGACTAAGATAAAATTAATAGGAAACAATTTATTTAAGGGGGATAATGTAACAACTTGAAAACTTAGTTTTAAAAAATAGTTTTCTTGATATTTTTCTTAACATGAAACACTGATCTTTAAGTAAATTGTGATATACCATAAAAATATTATTATTAAAATGTGACCATCATAACATAGTTATTGAATTGGATATTATGAATATGTGTAAAGATATTATGAAATATATTTATAATTTTCCTACTTAATAAAAATTTATTGATACATTCTTAGTAAATAAGTGCTCAATTTTTAGTAAAGTCAGTTGAAGCTTCAAAAAAAAGTTTTCTTCAAAAATGGTTTCTACAAAATTTTTGGATAAATATTATAATTAATTTTTTCCAATTTTCAAAATTAAAATTTATAAAATGGATAGAATTTTTTAAATCTTCATATCAAAATTATCTTAGGGTGATTTTTGTGGATTTTCTAAAAAAGTTGAATTTTGGGTGAATAGTGAATATACCGATTTTTAAAGAAATTTATTTTTATTTTTTAGAATTTACAAAGCTCCATTTTGATTTGAATTAGTTTTAAAGTTTAATTAGTTTTTTATTAAAAATAATTAAATTTATACCTATCGTATCAATATTATATTTGATGTTGTAAAAATATACATTTAGACTTAAAAGACATTTTTCAGAAAATCGTTTTCTTTGCATTTTGGGGTTTTATATTAAATTAATTTCTACCATTTATAGAGATTTAATCTTGAAAATGGATTCCAAGTTTGGAATATTCATTTTTAAATTTAGTAATGTGATAAATTTCATTTTTGGTCTTTAGGAATAGTAACTATGGTAAATAGTTATAACCACAGTAAAAGGTAAATCATGTTAATTAAGGTAAAAAATAATGTGAAAAGGATTTAAAATCTTCCTAACACTTGTCTTTACCCTATTGAATGATTTTATATCATCCATAATCATTTCATTTCTAATTTATGGCCTCCTAGAGCTTTTTTTATTTCATAATGACCTATATAATATTTTACATAAAGAAAATACAAAATGTTACTCTCTTGCGTTTAAATTTAACTTATATCTTCACATAGGGATAAAAAGAAGTTTTAAATGAATATTAAATTTTTTTATCATAATAAAATTATTTTCATTATGGTAATTTATTTCTAATTTTTATTGATTATATAAATTCCTTAAACACATATACAATATAGACACAGTGCTTGTGCAAGAAGTGGAAAAATTAAAGTAAATAATTTTAAAAACATTTAAAGTAATTTATTTGTAAATAATGATCATTGAAAAATAATTTTATAGTTAATAATAATGTATTATTTATGGTTAAATTAATTATTTTCTAATTCAATTATTTCTTTTATTCCATTAAAGTCAAATTATGTGAATGGTTCTTAAAATGAATTTAATAGAATTTTATGTTAAGTAATATTTTATTAAATTATTTATAAAAAATAATAAAAAATTAAAATATACAAGAAGGATGATAAATGGTCTAAAATATCATAAATTTTCCATTTATGATCTAATTTATACTTTATAATTAAAATTATACCCCTTTAATATTGAAAAAGTTGTTACTACGGTAAATGTTAAAATTAGTTAACAAAGAGGTTATACCAAAATATAAGGTTTAAAATATATCTTAAACCTATCAATATTTTATTTTTTAAAGTTATTCAAACCATTTCCTATCATATATTTTAAATTTTTGTCGAATGGTTCCACTTTCACATAAAAATTAACTTATTTTATTTAAATATTTTTATTAATTCCATGTGTGTTTTTTCCTTCACTATAAAATGGAACCGCTCATATATCTTCTTTACACCACCTTATATCACCTAACCCGACAAAAAACTTCCAAATTATCTTTTAAAATTCTATATACACTAATTAGGGGGTTTTTTCTTCTTAAAATACCATTCTAAGGGTCTTTAAGAACAGATCTAAAGGAGGTCTATTGAATAAGAGGTAATCGTCTTTACTAACTCATTCAAATTAATTTCTTATTATACTACCTATAAATATATTTTACCCATAATAACATAAAAAATAAATTATAATAAATATAACAATATTTTATTATGATTCTTGTATAACTATTCTATAACACTTTTTCATCCTATGAAAAGCTAAAACATCGCTTGTGTGTATGTACGGCTTATCATCTCCACGTAGTGGTGTAATTTTTTTCATCACCATTTTACTTGGATGGTTATAAATATTTAATTAATCAATATATATGGTAATTATAAAATAATTTTTTCAAGTAATATAATAAATAATTTAACTTTTTACCCTTCTACCCATTAAAAATGATATCATCACTTTTATGTATGTGTGGACTACTGCCTACACAAAGCGATGTGATTTATTTTTTATGTAATCATTTAAAGGATGATTATATATATATATATATATTTAATATATAATATTTATATCATTGTAAAATTTTTGGATATGATAGAACCATGCCAAATATGCAAGGACAAAAACCGACAAACTAAAACTTACATGAAAAATGAAATAGTTAACACTCAAAAACAATGATTTTAATAAATAATTAAATATAAATGGGTGTTGAAATGTTATAATTAGATGATATATGATATTATAATTAGTTATATGGTTATTTTTTAGAATTATAATATATTTAAATTCATTATACCAAAGGTTAAAATCATTTATGAAGCAATTCAGACATCAGGTAAGAGTTTATCGTCTCACTTTTGTTTCTATGATACATATGTCATATTCACCACTTGTATTATTTTTTTTGTGTATATACTTTCCATAAATTATTTTATGATTATTATCATAAAAATTATATGTATTTACAAATTTATAATTTTTTTTCTCTTTCAGGAGGTTTTTTATTCAGTGATTACCAAAGTTGTAAGGGTTCCTTGTCTCAATATTGTTTTGTTTAGACATGTTTAATGTTATGAACCTATTAATGTTTATGGGGTGTATATATTTTCCATTTGAAATGTTATATAATGTATCTTTCTTAATTCATGGTATTTAAAGTAATAATTCAATTTTTTTTTCATCCAAGGGTTTTTCATTAAAAAGTTACCTAAGTGGCGAGGTTTTATTTTACAATCGCATCCTTATTTGGGATTGTTTATGTTTTAATATTAATTTAATGGAATTATATGATATTTCTATATTAAACCCTATATATTTTATTCTCCTATTTTTATTTTTATAAATTAAAATTTTTCCTTTCATTTTCCTCTATTTAAGTACTCAAAATATCAAAATAATTTTTTTAAAGAAAACAGATTTTGTTGTTTATTCATCAAGGAATATTTTTCTCACATTTCTATATTTCTTTTCAAATGTTTTAAAGAGTGTTTTTAATTTTATCACATCATTTATTAAAGAAATTTTTACTAATTTTTTTATTTTTATAAAAAAATTATTTCAAACGAACCTTCTTCCCATTTTCTAAATGAGGCGCCTTTTACCAAATGTGTCAACAGAATATTTGTTTTAATTATTACTGTAAGAACATATTTTCATTAAATAATGAATAATATTTTATTTTAATATTACCTTACAAGGTTTCATGTTTCTTTTAAAAGAAAATGTTTCTTCCAAATATTTTGAAAATAATATATTTCAAGTATGTGATTTCAAAATAAAAAGGGAATTTTCCTCAATAAATGTAACCATGATATTTTAAAATTAATTTCATCCATTTAAAAATTCTTTGAGGAATATTATGATTTAATAATGATATAATCATATTCCAATTATCCAGTACAATAGTGTTAAAGGATCCTGCTTGGCATCTAAAGGATCCAGGATCAAATCTGGGCAGGGGTGGAATTGTCGAGTTACTGTAGTAGTATTGTAGCCATTATTGTAGGGGGTATTATAGTAGTTAATGTGTTAGTAAAACTATTCACCTTATTTGGGACTATGATCCATAGATTTGGGCCTTCAATCCATAATTCCTTTGGGACACCAAAATGCCTTCGTGATGTTGGGCCTCCTGGACAGCACAGAGCAACAAGCAATGAAAAAAATTGAAAGGTTGATTAGTGTAGTGCATAAAGTAGGTAGTGATGCTTAGATTTGGGCCTTTCATCTATCCCTCTAACTACATGGGAGAGAGGGTTTCTCTTCCATGTCATTTCAAAGGGCTGCACAACATTATGGTTCTGGTAAAAGGGGGCGACACATCTTATTAATAGTGATGAACAAACAAGTGAAGAGATGAATCTTAGAGGTAGTGTGTCATGGAGACAAGAAAAAATTTCTAGGTGGGAATCTCAAAAGAGTGATGGGTGCAATGGAACCCATCATCTAGTCCTCTACCAAGACATGGGTTTAGAGAGGGGTTCTCTTCGAAGGCCCTCATGGTAGAGTAGTTCAATGCAACAACTGATGGTAAGGGGGTGTCATAATAAGAAGAATGGGATCATGATGTAAAGAATGGCTTCTCAGATTGGGAATTCAGGTCACAGGACCTTTAGGCAATCAAAAATAGTAATGGGCCTCTAATCCACTGGGCCTTTGGGTCATGTAAGGGTTACCTCTAAACCCTATTGAAAAGAGGGCTATATTTCCTTAATAAAAAGGGGAATTTCTCCCTAACTATTAAAAAAGGATATAATCATATGATACTATCCACCATATGCTTCTAGATGAATTATGATTATTCTGATTGAGGAAATTATTGGCATTTCATATGTTAATTCTTCCAAGACAAACAGTTATTTATTATTACAGCATGTTGATTAAGTTGTATTGTTTATTAATATGATAAATGTATTGGAATTATTAAGTGATGGGTGGGGTATGCTGTTATATATCCCCTTAATGTATTAGTAGGTATCATGATATAAAACACGTTATTTATTTGTCCAAGGACTTACCCATTTTTTCAGATGTCTTAGCATGAGGTCTCGATGATAAGTTTTATATTTATGTAGTTATGAATTCTATCATTATGAAATTATTTATTGATGTTCATGAGAATATTCAAATAGTTATAATATCCATGGATAATTTACAATATTAAGTTATTATTTTTATGGAATTATTTGATCATCATTTATTCCTATCATATTATTCATTCCTTATTTATTCTACGATATCTTTTGTTGTAATAATTCCCTTACTGAGCATTTGATTTGACCCTTTTATTGTGTTTAGTTTCCTTGGGATTCTAGGAATCATACTATGATTGAATTTCAAGGCTATTATAGAGTGAATAATAATGTTATTAATGAAAATACTATGATGTATTTTATATTTTCCAATATAATGTGAGAATCAAGAATGTATTTAGTTTTCCAAAACTGTTAAACTAATTGATCATTCGGGATATGATAGCATGTATATAGTTCCAATGTATTAAAGAAATAATAATATCTAGGCTACTAAGGTCGGAGTATTTATAGAGTTTGAGTTTATTACATATTCTGATGTAGCTAAACAAATATTTTTGAATTCCAATTGGGACTCAGAGATTGATGTGGTTCCTAACAATAGATATGTTGTCACATTGTATTATTACAATATTGGACTGGTAGATCTTACTAAGGATCCAAGTTCACAACAATTTAAAATGAATATACATTATAATTATTACTTTTTGATAGATTTTTCTCTAATGGGTGGGGTTTTAATAAGAAGTGTTTTAATGGGGGGGACATGGTATACTCATTGACAAAAGTCATATCTTAGTAAAAGAATGAATATCATGTAAGAGCTAGTGGATTGAAAGTTGTTAGCAATTAGATCTAGAAAAAGTGGTATTTTATTATATTTCATTACCTTGAACCAACTACTTTGTTCTTTCGATTACTTGTATATTTAAACACATAATTATAGTGAATATTTTATCACATGATGTGTATTAATATGTGTTAAATAGGTAAAAATATATTATTTTTAGACATTTATAATCCCAACCCCTTTATCGGTGCTTCCACAACCCATTTTACAATGCCCCCCTATTAGTTATTTTCACCCCACCACCAATTTACCAATTCTTTGTGAATTTATAGCCTCCTGCGTCCACCTGGATTCGAACATTGCACCTGTGCTTTGAAGATGGAATGATTTACCACTACACCAGGTTATTTTGTTGTCTATTTAAGGATATTTTTTTATTTATATATATATATATATTTATTTACAAATATATTTTTTATTCATATATTTATATAATTATTTTTAAATTAATTTACAAAATCTGTGTTTGTGTGTGATATACATAAACTTATATTTATTTTATTATATTATATATTATATTAATTTATATATACTATACTATAATATAAATATATATCTATTTATTAATACACACATATATGTATATTTAACCATTATATATATATATATATTTGTATAATGTAAAAAATGGTTAGATATTGTTTTAAATAAATTTTTAGATTTTTTATTTATTTACATATATTAGAATATACATATACAAATATATTTTTTAATTATTGACACACACATGTTTATATATAAACATTAATTGTATGGGTATATATATACATATGAATTCATTTCTATAAGGTAAATAAAATTGATAATTTTATACATTAAGTAAAATGAATAATAAGTATTTATTTTAGATATTTAAAAATACATTTCTACATAAATATATCGATATATGTACTTACACAAGTGATTTTTTATAAGTAAATATACGAAAATATGCACATATTTAATTATAAATAAAACTAAATTCTGAAAAACAATAAAATTTTAAAACCATAATATCAATATGAATGTAATCCCTAGGAATAAATTCAGTTCCCACTGAAAATAGGCAAAAAGAACCCCTTAAATGAGGCTAAAATCCCATCGAATGTTAACAAATTGGGGTACGCTGATTAAAAACTCGGTTTTGGAGGCCTTATGGGCCTTTTGGCCTCAAAAAAATCATAACAGGTTCTTATTATCACTAGGGAGTGGAGATCATTTAAGTCTTTGATTTGATATGTGGTAGAGCACAAATAGACACCTAGATCAAAAGTTATGGTCGTTTGAATTTTGAGTTGCATTTTCAACTTATTTTAGATATTTTATTATGATTTTGATTTTTTTATCTTTGAATTGTTATTAAATGACTCTTACTCAATAATAATTATAAATTAATAATTAAAATTATTTTTAAAATTATTTTATAATCCATTTTAAGTAAATATATTATTTTATTAAGTGTAAATGCCTTTTTAGCCTTTTCTAAAACGTATTTAAAAAAGTTATATTATATTTATATCAATATAAATATTTTTTATTTTTTTATTTCTTTTAATGCAATATAATTTTTTTTAAATATACTCTTTATCAGTGCGAGTAAAAAAGCACTGATAAAGGGGGTCTTTATCAACGCTTCTAAAAAGGTTTTGATAAAGACCCCCCCATCAGTGATTTTTTCTAGAACTGATAAAGAAACCCCTTTATTGTATTTATTTTTAATATAGTTGTTAATGGGGGCCTTTATCAGCACTTTTTTAAAACCACTCGTAAAGGGTCCCCTTTAATAGCACTTTTTTAGCATTATTAAAGACCCCCTTTAACAACTCTTTTTCTAACACTAAAAAAGTGGGTATTTAGCAGCGTGTTTAGATAGCGTTGTTAAATCCATAGCATTGGATAAACCCAGTTCTGTAGTAGTGAGAGGGAACATATAGCATTTTGACTTATTCTCATAAATTTCACACTTTGTGATCGCCAGGATATGAGGTTATGAGAATTAAACTGTCAATAGTAATTCCACGTTATATATGTGTCATTGGATATTCCTATATGTGAACTTGTGACTTAATATTATTATTTTTTTATATTATAAATCATGTTCTTTTATGTATTAATGAAAACTGTGACACCACATGTCTGTGGTAGGATGTGATGGGTGTGTCACAAGTGATAGGGCATTAATGAAAATGTCTAGATATGATTTTTTCACTTCTGAGTTAATGGAAGATAATATCTTGGGTCATTTAATTGAAATGGAATAGTCTGATTAATTCCATGGTCATGGTGGTTTATAGACGAGTTCATTTTAGGTAGTCTAAGAAAGATATATCAATCATATTGGTTGATGACATGAGTATGAAACCTGTTTTATAAGATATTGAGAAAAATAAGTTATATTGTAGAATGAGTGTTCATAGAAGGTTGTTTTCATCACCATAGTTACTAATTTATTTATAAGTTCATTAAGATAATACAAGACACTAATATTGGACTTTAATCAAGTTAGTATAATGCCACTCAAAAAGAAGACTAGAGGGTCACACACAAAGTGTGTATATGAATCACAATTAAATTCTATTTTAATTTAATATTATAATATATATATATATATATATATATTATTCTCATTTTCTGAGGAATAATATATTTTTTGGCTATGTTGATCACATATATTGAATTACCAATTATTATAAAGAATATATATGTGACTCTAATATTAAATAAATATTTATTTACTACAATAGTGAATATATTTTTCTGTTATTTATCGACTAATATTATTAAAATATTTATTTATTAAATAAAAATTTATTATTCCAGGTTTGATAAATGTCAAGGAAGATTAGCGAGATGAGTTTTGTTCCCAATAGAAATTATATATTCAAATATCATGTAAATAAATATTAATTTTTTTTATTTAAGAAATGATATTTATTTTATTTTTGAATTTTAGAATATATCATGAAAATATTATTATTATTATTATTATTATTATTATTATAACTATTATTATTATTATTATCATTATTATTTTACGTGAGGTTTATTTACAATTGATAAATTGATGAAGATTCAATGTGAAATTATCTTTTATCTAACCATAAATATATAAACCTAATTCTATCATTTTTCTATTGATATATTCATTATGCATAATAGGGTGGAAGATTGGTGGCTCACCAGAGGAGTTCGCCTAGTCTAACTGTGTGTAGTGATCATGGTGGTTGGGTGGTGGCTCATATAAGGAGTCTTGCACGATTGTAGAAGCAGGGAGCTAGTGTGAGGTTCGTATGCTTTTGAAGCAGGGTGGAGGATCGACTGGTGAGGGTAGATGTGTGAGAGCTCAGGATGAACAATACTATAGATCATGTGATAATCAACTCTTGCCTTAATCAGTTTTAAACGAGAAGCACTGATAAAGGGAGGAATTTTATCAGTGCTAGAAAAAATCACTGATAAAGGTAACTTTTATCAGTTCTAAAAAATCACTAATAAAAGGGTACCCTTTGTCAGTGCTTTTTTCTAGTGTTTATAAAATTCATCCCTTTATCAGTGCTTTTTATTTAATGCTGATAAAGGTAATAGTGAATAATTTAATTTTTATATACATATTTATATATTTTTAAATAATATTTATTTTACAATATATATATATATATATATGTGAATATAATTTACAAATATGGTTTATATAACTTTTAATAAAGTGATGAATCTTATTTTAATAATTATATATATATATATATTATCAAATTTATATTATTTAATAAAATTATTTAATAGTATATTTATATACATTAATTACAAAATGTGTATAAAATTAATATAGATATGACATATTACTATTTTTTAGAATAGTTATATTATATATAAATGAATATATTTATTTAAATATGTGATTCACATTTGAAATTATATATTTATATTCATATTAAATTATTTGAAATATACATGTATTTGTACATCTATGTATACATGTGTATGTATATAGATGTATGTGTGTGTCTGTTTGTGCACATTTATGTATGTGTTGTATGTGTATACATGTGTTGTGTTCTATTATGTAGTATGTGTATGCATGTGTTGTGTTCTATTATGTATAATGTATGTGTATATATGCATATGTATAGATGTGTATGTATGCGCATGCACATGTATGTAATTATATGTATATATGTGCATACATATGTGTATGTGTATCTTTTTGCATACGCAAGGTTTATGTGTATATGCATACGTGTATGTGTATGTATACACGTTTACGTGTGTGTGTGTGCATGCATGTATGTGTACATATGCATGTGTGTGTGTGTGTGTGTCTGCAAATGTGTGTGTGTGTGCGTGTATGTCTGTTTATTGGTTTAATATTATTGATACATTTTAAATATTTATACATTTAATTAAATAATAACATTTTTAATAATTATTAAAAAAAATTAAATGTCAATAATTAATTATATTTTCTATATACAATCAATATAGTGCATAAAATCAATAATTACCATTAATATTATTATTTATTTATTCTTTTTTTTGTGTCTCCAATTCATGTAATTAAATTTATGAACTAAATTTTTAAAATTTATTTTTAAAATTTATTTAATTTTATTTATTAATTTTTAATATTGTTTCATTAAATATTAATTTTTTTATATTTATTATTTTTTAATATTTTTGGAATTTATTAATTTTTTTTAAATTTATACATATTTATTTATTATGTTTCAATATTTTTAATATGGTTGTAAGTTATATGATTAATATTTATTCAATTTAATTAATTAATTTTTAATATATTTAATATGTTTGAAATTTATATAATCGATTCCCATAAGACCATCTCCAAACCACACCATTTTGGTGTCAAAATTGCACCTCAACATAGTCCATCCCCAACACCACTTTGGTTCTTATTTAGTTAATTATGTTATTATATTAGATTCATTTTTAATATATGAAGAGTAAATATTATTTAACTAAATTTTTATATTTTTTACTTAATTAATCGAATCAAGTGATTAGATTTATTTTAATTTATTCATTATTAATATATGTGTTTTTATTTAATTTATTTTTAATGAATTTAATTATAAATATTTTTTTATAATCAATATAATTTATTTTTAATAATTTAGTTGTCAACAAAATCAATATTATTTATTAATTAATTTTTATCCATTTTTTATGTGTCTATAATTCCTGTAATTAATGTTACAAATTCACTTTTTATTTTTTTGTAATTTATTAAATTTTATTTATTAATTTTTAATATTATTTTATTTAATATTATTTATTTATTAGTAATTTTTATTAATTTTTAATATTTTTTTAGAATATATTCATTTTTAATATTTATTTATACATAATATTTACTATTTTTACTATTATTAATATATTATTAATTTATATGATTAATATTTATTTATTTTTATTTATTAAGTTTTAATATTTTTAAAATGTTTGAAATGTATGTAATTAATTTATTTAAATGCATTTTTTAATATGCTCTTC
Organism: Viscum album; assembly: GCA_963277665.1. Lineage (NCBI taxonomy): Eukaryota > Viridiplantae > Streptophyta > Magnoliopsida > Santalales > Viscaceae > Viscum > Viscum album. The sequence goes on along the minus strand of OY728163.1, from coordinate 1,841,766,226 downwards.
ATTTTTTACATCTTTACGATTAATGTAATTAATCTTATGAATTATACACAATTATTTATAAAGTCTTAATACTCTTAATTTTTTTTAAATTTACATGATTATTATTCATTCAGTTTTATTTATTAAGTTGTAATATTTATAAAATGTTTTGAAATATATATAATTTATTTATTTAAATGCATTTGTTAATATTTTCTTCATTTTTCTGTATGTTTACCATTCATTTAATTAATTTTATGAATTCATTTTTTTATGTGTTTACTATGTTTTAATATTTTTAATATGTATTCATATTTATTTTAATATATATATTTTTATTTTTTTATAATGTATACAATTAACAAAACTTATCCATTTATTTAATATTTTAGAGGCATGTTCATTTTTTATTTTTCAATTTCACTCATTTTTAACATTATTCCATTTAATATTTTATATTAATTAATAACATTAGCTATTTTTTACATTTTTATAATTAATTTATTTTTAATACATATTTGTTTAATTTTTTTATATTTTATTCTAAACATTTTTTATCAGCACTTTCGAAAAAGCGCTAATAAAACCTATATTTATCAGCACTAAAATTATATAAATGATAAATATAAGTTTTAAGAGTTCTTATTTAGCACTGATAAAGGTATATCTTTATCAACACTAAATTTAGAACTGATAAAGATTGGTTTTATTAGTGCTTATTATTTTAGCACTGATAAAACTACAATTTATTGACAATTTTCGGAAAGCGTAGATAAAACCCTTCTCAATCTTATAAATTCAACCCTAAGAGAACTCACTTCTTCACCTTATTCAATCTCTCTCACAGAAGTCGACCTCTGTCATTACTCCCCCTAGAATATCTTGGAATAATCGATCTTTGTGATTCTATTTGTTTAGTATTTTTTATTTTATTATTTTCATTAATTGTGTAAGTAAGAAATCAGGGCACCCTAATTTCATCTTCCATCAAATGCTACCAGTCCTATTTTAATAACTCGAAACACTTGATAATTCTAGATCAAGGTACCTCGGTACATTAGTTCATCATTCATAATCATCGTCTTATCACAACTTATCTGATACATCTTCATTCATCAGCACATGTTCATCACAACTAATTCAATGCATCGTGGTTCATCACTGTCTAAGATTTGTTTCATCTGCAGAATAGTCAGTTTGTTTTCCACTATGGAATTTCAAATCCAAGATGAATCAAAGATGATATCTCCCTATCAAACCTTCATATATGCATTAAAACTCATCTACAATGATATACTTCTACCATCTAGCCCCTCTCTCTCAAAATACAAACCAAGGCCTTCTCTGAACCTTTCTACTGCCAAAATAAGTTAAAATAAATATGGTTCAACTGAATTTAAGTAAAATTCATGTGTTGTAATCACATTGAGTTTTACACATGGTACATTCCTAAATGTCACATATAAATAAACAGTCATTGATAAACAATTTCATGTCAGTTTGATCACTTTTTCTTAGTTTGATCATGTGACACACTTTTTTTAATTTTATAAAATTTTAAATATAAAAACATCACTTTAAGCCATTCCAAAAACACCACACATTAGATTGATTTGTGATTTATTCCTACACATCACATATTAATCGATGATCTCTGAAAAATAATTTCACATTATTCAGAGATCTTTTTTTCACAATTTGATTATGTGACACATGGTTTTAACCTTGAACCCAATTTATTTCTACATGCCACATATTAAAAAAATATTATTTTTCATATACTTGTTCATGACTTCAAACTTGTTTTCTTAACTTGATCATGTGTCCCATATTTTTTCTTTAAAATCACCTCTAAATGTAAATACCACACTTTGTGACATTTTGACAAAACCACAAGTAGGGCCATCATTGGCCCCACTAACATTCATTCTAATTACCATTAGATTTATTTAAGTCATAATTTTGATTTTTTCTACCTGACTTTATCTATTTATCCCATTGAGATAGACCCATGATTTTATTTAAACCATGGTCCTAGTTATAAGGAATCACAATGTAATGCCTTGACCCTAGTTACCTAGAGTCGGTGCATTATTACATAACATTGGCATGATCACAAGAGATCAAGTCTCTAAAGACTGATTACTTTAGTAGCCTTGGAAATAGTAAATACATTCATTAGTTTTACATTACATTATAAAATGAAAAACTACAACAACCTAGTCTCTATAGGCCACACTCATATCCCTTATACTATCCCTATAGGCCAATCATAATATACTTCATCGCATCCTAGGAAAAATAAAACATAGAAAGGGGTGAGCTCAGATGCTCAGTAAGGATAACAATATAGTGGAAACTTTCATAAATAAGACTAAACATTTAAGGAAATGTATAAGGCTAAAACAAAAGCCTTTTAAACTTGAACTTCAGAATAATATGGTAAAGATAAAATAAAATAATTCCACTAACTTATTCACATGGATATTCTACTAGTCGAATAATCACATGCAATATCAATAGCCACTTTCATAATGTTAGAATGCATAATTCTAGACTTCATAACCACATAGTCAAGGCATTATTCCAATACTACAAATAATATTTTTTCAAGGCCTTGTTCCAAGACACAAGTTTGTCTCATGAGACCTACTAATGTATCGAAAAGCTATAATGGGCTCCACCCGTCACTTACTAAGTCCAATGCATTCCTCATATGAAAAGGTTTAAATATAACATAAAGATTCATATTAAAACTAGCATAACAAATGTCAATAATTTATCCATAAACCATGAATGGTATAAAATAACACATCCATAGTCAAATATATCACAAAACCTTCAATACAATATGGAAGATTTGTATCATAATAAATCAACTTCAAAAAAGCTTAAAATCCATCAAAGGATGTTGACTTAGAAGAAATCAAATTTTTTTTTGAGAAATATCTCTTTCTATTTTGAAATCATTTAAATTCACGTAATTATAAAATAAAACATTTATTTTTTAAAATATTCTAATAATATAGTTTGGGAAGATTCGATGATGTTATAAGGGTGGAAAATAGCCCCACCTACCATATAAGTTAAAAAACATTTTTACCTTTATTTTGTCGAAAAGGTCATAAAGTACCTTGTTTAGAAAATGATGGAAAGATTCCTTTCAAAGAATATATGGTCAAATAAGGGTATAAATGACTTTCACCCATATTATAGTAAATAGTAAAAATATTTTGAATTATATTTAAAAAAACATGGATGTGGATGATGAAGAGGTCACAGTAGATACTTACGTAAAAACAACCTCGGATAATAAAGAGATTGTGAAATTAACCATTACCTTGTAATTTTCCTTGGTCGAGGGTAGTTTAACCTCCTGTATAATGGTTAAATAATTTTTATTAAATTATACAATAACCATATACATTAATATGATATCATATATGATCTTCTAATATTGCTTTGTTAATGATATTTTAGTAGTAATATCGTTTCAGGTGTTAACTGATTCGTTTTCCTTTATATGATTTGTTACATAAGTAATGTTTGTTATGTCTAGGATGTATCTTATTCATATTCAGAATGATATTAAGTCTTTAAACATTATTTTTAATCATCAAAAGAAAATTAGTCTTGAATGGATACGAAGGGAAATGAATCTCATCGTGTTCGTGGAGACAGTAATCCATACGTACGCATGAGTGACAATATCTTTATTTTGTTATTAAAATTGTATATAATTTAATGTTATATCATATTTAAAAATAATTATCATGTTATATTTATTATTTACATCAATTATACATCATTATTATACCCATCCAAATAATGATGTATTGAATAACAACTACACCACGATGTGGAGACGGTAAGCTATATGTAAACACGTATGGTGACATGTCATTAAAAGTATGGATAGAATAATGAGTATGGTTGTGACATATTTATAATAAAATCATATTATATATAATATACTGTATTTATTATTTTATAATGGAAACAACACAGAAAGAAGAAGTGTAAGAAGAAAAGAACTTGAAAGAGGTGATGAAATATTTACCTCTTCTTCGGGTTCTTCCTTTTGATTTGATCAAAAGGGATCCTTAGGTTAGATTTATAACTAAATTAATGCCTCTATGATGAATTTAGGATAGTTAAGAGGATATTTGGGCAGGTTTTGGTCGATCCAAATGGCTTTTAAGGTTTGAATTTGAGAGAAGGGGAAGTTCCCTTTTATAAGAAGGGTGAGGGACACCTTAGAAAATATTGAAATGTTAATTTATAATAAAATAATTTTCGGTTTCTAATGGCTCCAAAATGATTTATTTCTAGGATAAAGTAGTTATGGGTCAAAAACCACTCAACCAATAGGTTTTAGACAGGTTTGGGTCACTAGATTAACCTTATCTTTTAGATTTAACTCTTAGTTAATTAGTTTGACATTTACCATGTCTCTTTGTATTTTTATATTATATGGTTAATAAACTTACTATAAACTTCCAAGAGAACCTCAAGTGGTTCATTAATGACATATATAATATTATTTAAGACCTTTGGCTGAACCTTATATTTTTCAGAATAGAATATCAATTAATATTATAATATTTGTTTTAAAAACACTTTTATGTCAATTTTGACACTATTTTCTATTTTGTTTTTGTTAAATTCATAAAAACATTATTACTTAGAAAAAAATCTTTTAATCAACCCCAAAAAGTCATATTAATTTAAAAAATTAGTGTAATTCATAAAAAGTCTCAAATTACATTTATTTGGATATTTATAATATCAATTATTTTAATATTTCATTAATAAGGTAATTACAACATCATCATTATGTCATAAATAAATTAAATTATTTAATGTCTAAAAATTATAAATGAAATAACATTATGTAGGAATTTTTTATATATTTCTAATGAATATTTATAGTCGAATTTATCTTATGTGTAACCCTATATTAAAAATGGTTTAGTTATCAAACTTTGAATTTAACACTTTTGAATCTTCTTTGAATTAAATAATAATAAATGTCATAATCTAATCCAAGTGGACCTAAGGGATCATATTTTATTCCTAAAGTTTTTTTTGGTCGAATTACACTTATCCAATAGAATTAGTACATGTGTTAGTTTAATAATAATATCATTTTTTCCCTTAATTACCCTATTTACTTTTAACCGTGGTAAATAAAAGTCAAAAGTTACTATTCAAAAAAAATTATTTTTATCTTATTGAACCAAATTTTACTTACTGATATCAACCGTGTCTCTCAAGTTTTTGAAATTCAATTCACAGAAGTGGTAAAATTATGTTTTACGCAAATTTTCAAATACTTCTAGGAATGGGTAAAAGACGGTAAAAAGTTTGATAAAATTTTTATATATCTAAAATTATTAGAAACTGACTCCAATGAATTAAATTAAAATTATAAAAGTATTATGTATCTATTTTTACCTAAAATAAATTTTAAAAAAATAAATAATTATTTAAATAAAAAATCGGTTTTAAATAATAACTCATTGTTTTTCACTATTTATCAAAAATTGAAAGTTTTTAGAAAAATACCAAAAATTAACCCTAAGCTAATTTTGATATTATGAATCCAAAAATTAAGTCCATTTTGAATGATAAAATTTATAAAATTTTAAAAAGTGGGTATTACTATTCATAATGGCTTTTTTGATTGGTTGTGGTGTGTTTAAACTCGAAGTTGCATACAACACAAGCTATTGTATTATTCAAAGGGAAACATACCGTGGAATCTTGGGGTGTTACATTCTCCCCTCCTTAAAATAATTTCATCCTAGAAGTTTCTAGAATATTACTGCATAAAAGGATTCTGGTGGTTCTTCATCATAAGTTCCTCAGGTTCCCACGTTGCCTCTTCCATCTTATGGTTTCTCCATAGAACATTTACCAGATGAGTCGTCCGGTTTCTCAACACTTGTTCTCTTGTATCAAGAATCTTGACAGACTCTTCTTAATAAGACAGATCGGATTCCAGTTCTAATTCCTCATAGGTGAGTACAAGCATTGGGTCTGGCATGTATTTTCTCAATAGTGATACGTGGAACACATCATGAACTTTGGAGAGACTTTGCAGCATTGCCAAACGGTAAGCTGCAGCCCCAATTAATTCTAGAATATCAAAAGGTTCGATGTACCTGGGACTCAATTTACCCTTCTTACCAAATCATATAATTCCCTTCCATGGAGATACCTTCAAGAAAACATGATCTCCTACCTGAAATTCCAAATCCTTCCTTCAGTTATCAGCATAGCTCTTCTACCTACTTTGAGCTTCTTTGATGTGGGTTTGGATTACCTTCACCTTTTCTATCATTTTCTTAACAAGTTTTGGGCCTACGAGTTTTCTTTCACCAACATCATCTCAACAAGTTGGTGTGCGACATCTCTATCTATATAACGCTTCATATGGTGTCATCTTAATACTTGAATGGAAGCTATTATTATAGGAAAATTATACCAGAGGTAAATATTGATCCCACATATCTTGAAAATCAAGTGAGCAAGATCTTAACATGTCTTCTAAGATTGGAATAGTTTGTTTTGATTTTCCATCAGTTTGAGGATGGTAGGGAGTGCTTAAACAAAGTTCAGTATCCAGGGCTTTCTAAAGACTTTTCTATAATCTTGATGTAAAATGGGGATCACGGTCAGAAACAATCGATAAGGATACTCCATGAAGTCCTACAACTTCATTAATATATAGACATGCTAGATGTTCAAGTGGTAAATCTTCTCTTATAGCATAAAAATGTGCTGACTTGGTAAGACGATCAACAATGACCCATATTGCATCGTTCCTTTTAGGGGTCTTTGGTAGTCCCATGACAAAGTCCATCATAATGTTATCTCATTTCCACTCTGTTATGGGAAGAGGTTTGATGACTCTTCTAGGCTGCTGCCTTCCATCTTTCACTTGTTGACAAACCATACATCTTGACACAAAATATGCAATCCCCCTCTTCATGTTGTCCCACCAAAAATTTTCCTTCAAATATTTATACATCTTGGTGATCCCAGGGTGTATATAGATATTGGAGCTATGTGCATCATCCAACAATTATCTTTTTAAATCAGGTATATCAAGAACACAAAGTCTCTTCCCAAATTTTAAAATTCCAATTTCATATATGAAGTCACTCATTCTCCCATCATTCAAAGCTTTAATCTTCTTTAGAAACTCCTCATCATCAGTCTCAGAACTCTTTATCTTTTCTAGTAATGATGGTTTGTCAACCTTTTGAAAAATTATTGATGTTTCACCTTCCATTATTATTCCCATATCCATTTTCACTAGATCCATGAAAATAGGATCCCTTTCAACTCTCATCTTGTTCAAAACTCCATGATCCTTTCTACTCAAAGCATATTCCACCTTATTTTACTTCCCCGGGTGGTAGTGTATAGTGAAATCATAATCTTTGAGTAGTTCAAGCCATCACCTTTGCCTCATGTTGAGTTTTTTTTGTGAGAAAATATACTTCAAACTCTTTTGATCGGTATATATATCACATTTTTCACCATAGAGATAATGTCTCCATATCTTCAGGGCCAAGATTATAGTTTCTAACTCAAGATCATGAGTAGGATAGTTTTTTTCATGAATTTTTAGCTGTCATGATGCATAGGCAATAACTCTATCATTTTGCATAAGGACACAACCAAGTCCTTTCTTTGAATCATCACTATAAATAACAAACTCATCATTCCCCGATGGTAGAGTCAATATAGGAGCATTGACTAATATTCTCTTAAATTCTTCAAAAAATTCTTCACAATATTTTGTACAAACAAATTTAACCCCTTTACGTGTGAGCTTGGTTAATGGGTTAGCCAATCAGGCAAAATTCTGGACGAAACATCGATAATAACCTGCTAAACCAATAAAAGTGCATACCTCAGTTATACTCTCCGTTGCTGGAAATTCTTGGATTTCCTTAGTCTTTGAAGGATCAACAGAGATTCCATCATTAGAGACAATATGGCCATGAAAATAAATCTCTTGAATCTAGAATTCATACTTTCTAAAATTCCCATATAATTCATTTTTTCTAAGAGTCTTTAGGATAATGGGAAAGTGATTTTTATAATCTTCGTAGATTTTGGAGTATACCAAGATATCATCAATAAATACCACAAAAAATTCATCAAGATATTCCTTGAAAAATATATTCATTACACCCATGAATACAGAGGGTGAATTAGTCAGCCCAAAAGGTATTACTGTAAACTCGTAATGCTCGTACCTGGTTCAAAATGCTATCTTCAGAATGTCTTTATTCTTCACGCACAACTGATGGTATCCAGATCGAAGGTCAATCTTTGAAAAATATTTAGCTCCATGAAGTTGGTCAAATAAATCATCAATGCGAGGTAGGGGATACTTGTTCTTTATTGTTATAACATTGATCTCCTTATAGTCAATGCACAACCTCATAGATCCATCCTTCTTTTTAACAAAAAGAACATGGGCTCCCCATGGAGAAACACTAGGGTGAATAAATAACTTATTACACAATTCCTATAGTTGTTTATCTAGTTCCACTAATTCCACAATGGCCATTCTATAAGGGGTCCTTGATATGGGCCTTGAACTAGGAATTAAATCAATGGAAAACTCGATTTCTCGTTCTAGAGGATGTCCAGGTAAATCTTCTGGAAACACATCAACATATTCTTTCACAATAATTACATACTATATTTGAACATTATTTTCCTCACCTATAGTTATTTCATTCTATTCCTCCCCAATAATTTAATTTAGTTGAGCTACTGGGGGTGGATCTAGATAAGAATCAGATGGTGACATTTCTGATCTAAAGATAAGGTACTCGTTATCATCATCGAAAATTTTAACATCCTTTTTCTTAAAATATATTTCCGCACCATGGTCTAAAATACAATCCATAACAAGGATTATATAAAATTAAGTCATGGGTATGACGATGAGATCTGAATATAAAGAACATTTATATGCCCTAATGGGAACTGATTCACAAAACTTTGTTGCGATGATAGTTTCCTTAGGTGTTTTGACTGACAACTCCCTTGTTAAGTCAAATTTAAAATAACTAATTTTCTTAGAAAACTGGGAAGATATGAAACAATGAGATGATCCAGAATCAAATAAAGCATAGGATAAACTTGAGGAAACCATTAAATTACCTGCCACCACATCTTTTGGAGCTTCAACCTTAGTAGTAGTGACAGCATAAGCTTGACCTTGATCCTTTGGCCTTTTCTGAGGTAAGTTTCACTACTAAAAAAACGGGCAAGGGAAGCGCCCCATTATATCAGCGCTAAGAAAAACCGATGATAAAGCTTACCCTATATCAGCGCTAAAATTTTAGCGCTGATATAGGGCCTCTTTATCCGCACTAGAAAAGCGCTGATAAAGAAACCCTGTATCAGTGCTACAATTTTAGCGCTGATACAAGGAGTCTTTATCAGTGATTTTCTAGTGCTCATAAAGAGGCCATATATCAGCGTTATAAAAGCACTAATAAAGAACTCCTTTATCAGCGCTAAAATTTTAGCGATGATACAGGGTAACCTTTATCAGTGCTAAAATAGCACTGATAAAAAGACCCTTTATCAGTGCTAGAAAAGCGCTGATAAAGACTCCCTGTATCAATGCTAAAATTTTAGCGCTGATATAGTGAGGATTTATCAGCCCTTTTTAGCACTGATAAAGGGTACTATTATCAGTGCTAAAAAAGCGATGATAAAGAAAACCTTTATCAGCGCTAAAATGTTAGCGCTCATAAAGGTAGTCTTTATCAGCGCTGATAAAACCTTAGTGCATTTTTTTATAAATTTGGTTGCACAGTGCCCTCGTTTTATCGCAACCTAAAGCTCTCGCGGTACTGGAACCCTGCGACTCCCCTCTGCCGCCCGCTGAGATCACGTTGCCGGACCTCCACCACCCTTGCTTCTCATTGCTGGACCTCCGTTTCCCGCTGAGTTCGTGTTGCTGGACCTCCGCCGCCCTCGAGCTTCAATTTGTCGGACCTCTGCCACCCGCAACACTTTCAAGCTTTGGTTTGTCGGACCTCCTTTAAGGCATGTTTTCCAAATCTTTTTTCAATATTGTCCTCCTCTCCCATTTGTATATCATTTTTTTAACATTCTTTTTTATTCTATGGGTGAGTATTATGGATTGAACGATTGAAGAAAATGAACCATACTTGATGGAAAATAATGTAAAGGGGATGATTCACATGTGTTTACTAATTGTCATTATATTTCTCAAGAACATGGTGCTTTTTTACTTTTATTATTGAAAATCATCATTGTATTTTGGTGGGGTTGTTTGAGAAGTTTTTTGTTAGTTTGGTTGTGATAGATTCCATTGGGGGGAAATGTGAGATGGTTGAGGTAGTAAATCGTGAAGTGGGGAAGCATCAACCTTTCAATTGTTAAAAAGATGTAATGAGTGGGTTATTTTGGGAGATTATATCGTTAGTTGATATGGGTTTTCCTTTTAGTTTCCCAGTGGTATAGAATATAGTTGTTAATGATGAAATTGGAAAGGGTTTGGTGGGAATTGAATAACTTCATGGATAAAAATGAAATGGTGGATATAAAACTATGCTCACCCCCTACGCGATGAGTGTATCGGGTGGTTACCTCTTCTAAAATTCAAATATTTGAGTTCCTTTACCGAGATATAAACCTATGACCACTCTTAATTCAGGAAACATACAACTCTAGGTGATAATCCTAGGTTTCCTTAGGTGATGAGAATATGAAGTCCATGTGTTATGGGAATATGAGATCTTCTTTATCTCCCAAATAATGTTCCCTTGATTATACCTCATGAGATTATAAATAGATTCATTAGGGGATATGCCTAAGAATCCCCTAAGTGATGATCATAAGATCTCTTATTCATCTCCTAGGTAATGATCCTAGGATTATACCTCACATGAGGAGCATGATATTCCTTAGTCTATGTGCCAAAGAATCCCCTATGTGATGAGCATATGATCTCTAAACACTTCCCTTAGTAGATGATCTTATGTTCTTACCTGGTGTGATAAGAACATGATTCATTAGTTGATGAATATAGAAATCCTTATGTGCTATGAATATATTTTATGAACCAAATTGGTGTAGATTCCTCACATGAAAAATGTGATCCACCTTGTGTAATGAGCATAAGATTATAGAGGTTATAAGACTTGAATTCCTTCTACAATAAGAATAAGTTACCAAATATCAATCATGGTATGAATCATGTATTACAGATAATACACCTCATGTCATGATCTAATGAAAAATCAATAACCTCAATTTTAGATGAATTTTATAGTTTATCAATACACACATCACCATTATTATATTCAACTAAAAGTATATTCCCTATAACTAGAATAATAATTGTAATTAACTTGTGTCCAATATAGAGTAGAACCAAAAACTAGATTCAGAAACATGTCTTATATCTGGAATAGAGACCCAGAATAGGAATCATACTCCAAGAAAAAAACTATAGAAGGAATATCTAACATTCCATATTCCCATTCCAAACAAGGGGACAATATTATCAACTATGGAGGTGGACTCTTTCCACCTTTGGAAATAGGTAAGGTAGGTTATGATGATTGTGGCTAGCCCAAGGAAACAGATTCAAGCCTGAGTGATTTCCCCAGTAGAGGCATCAAAAAATTACCCATGAGCCCAAATATCCAATTCAAATGGGCCTTATTCTATGGGAACCATACATATTAGGCCATACTCTAAATGAAAACATTCCCACATATAGAGGACCATATTCACTAAGTGTTCCATACTCCTACTAGTTAAAAAAACACTATACCACATAGAGTCATATTTTTTGTGAATCCAAAATACACACATTAGGATATATCCCCTTTTAGTCAGACCAAAAATGTCTTATCACACATATTTACCATACTAACTTTCACTTGGTATCATTCGAAAAATCATCTATACAACTTGATGTTAAACTATATCAATTATTTATTATTAGAAGTACATTGCACATGGTTGTGATAAATACCCTCGGTGCATTCACTAACCCATGACATGTTAGAGGATGGTTTTAGGGGGTCATTACACTATAATCTACTAACCAATAGAGGGGTCTAAATGGGTATAGGCCATGAAATAGTGTTATAAAAGAATTTTATTAGGAGATATGATGGGGTTTGATGTTAGGAAAATTTGAGGATTTCAATGGTTGGTTTAGAAAGTATTTCATTTTAATTCATTGGTATGTTTTGGGTGTACCTTTCCTTAGGTTTCAAATTATGATCTTAGTGGTTCTTCATGGTTAGTGGTTGTAGTCTCTTATTTGGGTGAAGGGATATGTTCTTAGTATATTTCAATCTTATGATGTTCTTCATGGTTAGTGGTTGTAGTCTCTTATTTGGAGATGTATGATGTTCTTGGTGAGGGCCACTATCTAGCTAGTAGTGTCGTTGTATATGAGAAATCATTGATGTAGTTGGAGATGTATGATGTTCTTCATTTTAGTATACTCATTCAGATTCCAAGTGGGTGTTTTTATACTATATCTTCTTTTTGGGATTCATGTGTTTTATGAATTCATATTTTATCCATTTGAAGTTGGTTAGACATATTTTGATCATTTTAAATCACAAAATAACCCTATTAAATAAAATAATATATGGAATGGATGGTATCTTGTTGTGAATTAACCTTTTTCATTTAAATAAATTAGGTTTCCTTCTACTGTTGGTGGATTTGATATTATAAATGAAAATCATGGTTTAAAATAAAGATAAGTTGATTCTTGAAATAAAATTCCAAATGGTTTGGCATGTGTTTGTTTATTGAATTTTTTTGGGAATGATTTCCAAAATAAATTAAAATGTATTGTTTTTAAATGGTTTATGGTATTGGTATTTTAAAAAATTGAGGGGGATTGATTTTCATTTTGAACAAAATACCTTCGATCCCGAACACCATACATTATTTGTTGGGGGTGACTTTAATGTTATTTCCAAGACAAAGGGAAGGAAATTTAGAATCCCATTCCAGAGGAAGGCCATCATGGAGTTTGTTCAGTTCATGGCTAGGAAGGGCCTCATTGATCTCAGCTTCTCAGGTGATAGTTTCTTCTTGGCATGATCATCAGGAACGGTTTCACTTCCACCAGTAGTGAGTATTTAGGCATGATGATATTGAATGTAGGGCAAAGACCTAGGAGTGGTAGATGTATTATTCTTGATTATTCTTGTGTTTGGTCTAGGGTGATTTGAGGAAACTATAATGAATCTAAAGTAATTATATTTAATGAATATGAATAAATAATAATGGTTAGGCTCTATTAATCTCCATTTTTATAAGGAAGTGGTTCTCTTCTACTATATTTGGAATTATTGTTTTTTTGTACTTGAACCATAAATACTAATATTTGATATTAAAATAGGATGGAGATAAATAAAGATTGGATGGATGTTAATCGTTTAACAATAGAGTATGAGAACGGAGTGAAAGAGTTCATCAAGTTTGCAAAGGATCACGTAAAGGATCCTTCTCAAATCCTTTGTCCGTGTTTACGTTGTTGTTATTCTAGACTACTTACTCCAGAGGAGTTGGAAGAACATTTGATATGTCACGGAATAGATCGGAGTTATAAATGTTGGAATAAACACGGAGGAAAAGCGAATGTAGCTACTGGATGGGATAAAACTGCATTTTATGGATCGTTAGATATGAATACAAATATGGATAATGAAGAAGACCGTATGGAGGATGTGATTATAGATGTCAATGATGATGAAGATAGTATTGAGGAAATGAAAAATACAATTCAAGATGAACTCCATGATTGCACAAAATTGTTTGAGAAGTTAAAGAGTTGTGAAAAGACATCATTGTATGCTGCTTGCACTAAGTATACAACATTGTCAGTTGTACTGAAGTTGTATAAATTGAAAGCAAGCAACAGATGGAGTTATTTCAGTTTTACGGAACTACTTGCTCTCTTTAATGACATGCTCCCGGAAGATAATGAGCTCCCAAGCCGGACATATGAAGCTAGATGAATGTTACGCTCGATGGGAATGATTTTTGGAAGAATACATGCCTGCCCGAAAGACTTTATATTGTTTCACAAAGAGAACAAATCACTTATAGAATGCCCAAAGTGTGGTGCTTCTTGATAAAAGAAAGATAAATCCAATCCTAAGAAATTTGTATGGTACTTTCCAATCATTCCAAGGTTTAGGCGTCTATATGGAAGTGAAGAAACTATAAGACAATTATCGTGGCATGCAGATAAAAGAAATAAAGATGGGATTATTACATCATCTGGATGACTCTCCTCAATGGAAGAAAATTGATCATGAGTATCCTGAATTTGGAAAAGAGCTGAGAAACCTTCGTCTTGAGTTATCTACGGATAGAGTGAATCCTTTTGGTTTTCAAACCAGTACTCATAGTACATGGCCTGTTATGTTGGTAAATTATAACTTTCCACCCTGGTTATGCATGAAGCGAAAATTCATCATGTTATCTATGCTTATATCAAGACCAAAACAACCAGGTAACGATATTGATGTTTATCTGGATCCTTTGATCGAGGATTTGAAGTTATTGTGGGACTCAGGTGTAATGTTGTATGATTCTTATAAAAGTGAAAACTTCACATTGAGAGCGATGTTGTATGGGACAATAAATTATTTCCCTTCTTATGGAAATTTTTTAGGCTATAGCATTAAAGGAACTCAAGGGTGTCCCGTGTGCGAAGAAGATACAGAATCAATTAGTTTGAAACATTCATCGAAATCTCTATTTCTAGGACATCATAGATTTCTACCTCGTTGGCATAAGTACCGATCTTGGATGACATCATTCAATGGAAGTTCAGAAAAACGCGCAACAAGGTCTCCACTAACAGGTGATCAGCTGTTTGAGAAAGTAAAAGATCTGAACACTATTTTTGGTAAACCATTTTTGAAAAACCTTACGAAAATCAGTTGGAAAAAGAGATCAGTTTTTTTTTTGAAAAACCATACTGGAATTATTTGTACGTCAGAAATTTTATTGATGTGATGTATGTGGAAAACAATGTATGTGAAAGTGTTATCAAAATGTTTCTAAATGCCCCTGGAAAAACAAAAGATATAATTAAGGCAAGGTTGGACATGGTTGATATGGGAATACGAGAAGAGTTGGCTCCCGTGAAGGGTGAAAATCGAATGTTTCTTCCTCCAACTGCTTATAATCTTTCTAGGGCGGAGAGGTATCAGTTTTTCAACTTCTTCAATGATGTAAAGGTTCCAAAGGGGTACTCATCAAATATCAAGAACATTGTGTCAATGAATGATTTAAAGTTAAAAGTTTTTAAATCACATGATTTTCATGTTTTGATGTAAGATCTAATTCCTATAAATTTACATTGCATTTTTCCCAAGAATGATCATCATACGTTAACCAAACTTTGTTTCTTTTTCAAAGATATATGTAGCAAAGTTTTAGACCCAGGGAAATTTCCATCTATGGAAAAAGAAATTTTCATCATATTATGTGAATTAGAAATGTTCTTCCCACCAACATTCTTTGATATGATGGTTCATTTGATGATTCACATGGTGAGAGAGATTCGACTTTGTGGTCCTATGCACTATAGATGGATGTATCATGTTGAACGGTTTATGAAGATTTTGAAAGGGTATGTCAAAATTCAAAGTCATTCAGAGGGTTGTATAGTAGAGCGATATATTGTTGAGGAAGCCATTGAATTTTGTACTGAATACATATCTGATGTGGAAAGCATTGGTCTCCCGAAATCTCGTCACACTGGACACATTGAGGGTGATGGAATTTCTGGAAGAGAAGTTGTGACAATCAGTATTACAGATTGGGAGCAAGCTCATCTTTATGTTTTGCATAACAGTTGGGAGGTTGCTCCATATATTGAAACTTACAAATAAATTCTGAGGCAGTTGAATCCATTGAGGGCTGAAAATGGTTATTAGATACACATAATTACCAGTTTATAGGATGGTTTCAGGACCATATTTTTAAGCAGTTGGATGAAAATACGAATTCAATTTCAGAATGTCTTCGATGGCTAGCTGCTGGACCAAGTGTGTATGTATTATCTTACAGTGGTTATGTAATTAATGGTTATATATTCTATACAGATTAACATGATGAAGATAGTACCATGAAAAATAGTGTTGTTACACTAGTGGATGAAGTGATGCATGTTTCTGGTAGTAAGGACAGAAATCCAATTTATACAAATATGTCATACTTTGGCATTATCAAACTAATATGGGATTTGGATTATACGATATTCCAATTGACAATTTTTCAATGAAAATGGATTGATAACAACATTGGTGTTAAAATAGATGAATGGGGATTTGTGAAATTTGATTTTAGTAAAGAAAGGTACAAAGATGAACAGTTTATAATGGAATCACAAGCGGTACAAGTTTTTTATGTTCCAGATTCTGAAAACTGAAAGTGGTCGATTGTTATGCTATCATCCAAAACTACTGAAGGTTCTGATGAAAATTCAGTTGAGGACGATCCTTTTAGTGGTACGTCGCAATCATTTTGGAGCAGTCCCAATGTAGATGATATTTTGTATGTTAGAGGAGACCATAATGAAGGGATTTGGATAAGCGATAGAGGTGTCAAATCCCTTCAACCTTTGAAAAAAAGAAAGAGAGTTTAGTAAATAGGTTATATTTTGTTTGTAATATAGATCATGTTATCTCATGTTATTATCTTATCATTACTGAATTTATGTAATCTGAATTAACTGTTCAACCACTTTTGCAGATAATGACTTCTGCACATTCTGATGCTCCTAACCTTGAGGCTGAACAAGTCTCTCAAGCAGCTGCTGCTCCTGCAGCTCATGCTGCTATTGTTTCTCCTGATGCTGCTCCTGCAGCTCATGCTGCTACTGCTGTTGCTCCTGTTGCGGCTCCGGTTGCTCCTGCTACGGCTCCTGCTGCTGCTGCTCCTCCTGCTGCTCTTGCTGCTGCTGCTTCTGATACTCTTAGTGTTGAGGTCCAACAACCATCAACACATGTCATTGATACCATTCTATATGAACATATAGATGATGTTGATATCGATTAAATGGTCAGGAATGAAGGACCAACATCATAGAAATCACAGGTGCGTCATAGTTTGATGGTGTTCGCCAAAATTCTTAAGGCGAAAAGCAAATGCATCAAATTTGAAGTCGGATGGAATGCATGAGGCCAACATGTGAATCCCAACAAGGCTATGTTTAGAAGCTACATTGGAGTTGTCACTTGGCAATGCATGTTGATCGACATAGATTCATGGCACCATGTTGTGTTCGGGCTGAAGGCTGTGATCTGGGAAGAAATTACGGTAAAATTATGAATTTATTTATTTAATTTACTAGAAAATAAAATAATGAAACAATGTCTTACTCTTCTAAATCTCTTGTAGAGTACATTTATAGTAGACAATTCACACAAGGATTATGTACTAAGGCTTGCAGGAAAATTCATCGAGGTTTTCGCACTATTTTAACAAGATGTCACCTCAAATATTCTAAAGGTAAAATAAAACTACACCCACCCATTGTCTATGCTCACCTGATATCCCAAGAAGCATGGGATGCATTTATTGTCCATCGTGGGGATGAGAAGTTTCAGGTACATTGTGAGTGATAATATGTTGTTTGAGGATACCTGTATTCATCACTTTGATTGTCAATATTTCATTTATGAAACAGAAACTCTGTACTGAAAATAAGGAACGTGCTTCAAAACCAACATACCTCTATCGTAAAGTAAGGATGGGGTACGCTTCATTAGAAAAGAAAATGGTATGTATTTTAAATTTACAATTATATTGTTAGGTCCCAATAAACAACATCATAATTATTTTTCTATGTTTATATGTAGATTGATGAGTCTAAAACCAAATGCACTTCCATCCCACGTCATGTGCTATGGAAAGAGGCACGTGTGAACAAAGAAGGGAAGTTAGTAGATGAGAACACACAGAAAGTGTGGGAAATATGTGTAAGTATGACACGACGATAAAATAATTTGTTTAAAATTGATATTACATAAAAATAATTAGTTATTTTCCTATATCTGATAGTCACAGGAATCAGATACTCTTGTAGCTGATACAGACCTATTATCGATGGATTTGAAGATGCCAGAAAAATACGGTCGTGTTAGAGGTGCAGGGTTTGGGGTGACTCCCTGAGTATATTTTGAGAAGAAGAAAAAAATGGATGATATAGATTAAAAATTGGAACAAATGAGTGAAAAAATAGAAACCCTTGAAGAACAATTGTAATGGCAGGTAGAGTTGCTAGCAAATTTTATGGGTGGGAAGCAAAGGGAAGCCACAACTCAAGAACAACTGTTGCATGAACATCCCGCCCCACCCCCACCAGCTTTGAGATGAGCCATTCACCTCAAAGAACTGTCTTAGCCGTGGTAATCAATATTCTAATAATTATTCCCATGAAATATGAATCAGACAAACACTGATAATTTTTCTATACTCATCTTCTACAGGGTGATAATGATTGTGATTTATATCTATCAACACCCACCTATCACCTTGTAGCGAGGGCTACAGTGTTCAATATCCCAAATGCCACACTTCATAATGGACCACTTCTGAAAGATCATCTGAAAGTGATGATTACTGTAGCTCATGAGCCAAAGGCAGAACTACCTATTCCACTTGATGACGATGATATTCATACGGTCGAAAAGGCTATTGGGACATTCATTTCATGGTCGTCACAACTTGTAAGAGTACATGCGGAGAAAGAGGTATTTATTTCCTTTTCTTTTCAAGATAAACCCTTAACAATTAATGAAAAAAGGGTCTGAACCAATTATTGTTGTTATAGACGAAGAATGGAAAGGGTGTGAAAAACGTCAGCTCAAAACCATCTAATGGATCGACCAAATGATCCCAAGGATCTACTGAAAGCACAATAACACCACCTTTTCTCTGTCCACATTTACTAGCATTGAAGACTCATGTGGATACGAAGCTAAAAGATGGTAATAATCATATAGTGGTTTTCGAAGAGAATATATATGGAGAGGAAAGTCATGATTTCATTGCTGTTGAAAATGTAAATAAAATCCTTGAAAATGGTTGGCTAGGTGTCACAGTTGTAAATTTATATATGAGGTATGTTTCTATGAATTGATTTTCAAAAAGCTAATCTAATGTGCAAATTATGACTAATGCATTTTATATTGTTGACAGACGCATTTATAAAAAACAATTGAAGGAATTTTCCCATGAGCCAAGATTTGGACTGGTTAGTTCTCATATCACATCAACACACCTAACAAAAATAGAGCCATCAAAAAGGGATGCTATAGTGAATGGCTTGCTGAAAACATTTGAACACAATATTACATATGACAGGCTTTTCCTAATACCAACCATGCAGGGATAATTCTCTATGATTAAAGAATATCAATTATATTTTCTCTTCTTTTATTACTTATTCCTTTTTGTGTTTTTAGGAAACATTGGTTGCTAATTGCGGTGAACTTGGATACTCTGAAAATTTATTTTCTGGATTCAAAGCAAGGATATCCATCAAACCGACCACACATGATGGAGTTTGTGAATCTGTAAGACACTAAATCTTACGTTTTAGGTCTAAAAATAAAGTAATATAATTTATATTATCTTCTACTGAGGATTATTTTATGATAGGGCGGTGTATCATTATCGTCTAAAAAAAAGAATGAGGACAGGGGCTAAGCTTAAGGAGGCGAGCAAGTACTACATATGGACAAATATCAGGGTATATATAATAAAATTTCACTATCCAAACACATATCAACACAAGTTACTTATTCTCTTAATGATCAATTTTTTTTGCAGTGTCCAAAACAAACAAATGATAATGATTGCGGTTATTATGTTTGTAAATTTATGAAAGAGATCGTTTTTCATCAGCAAACTAGCATCCCAAAAGAGGTATTTTTAAAAACAACTAGTAGTTCATTTAAGTTATTTATTAATTATTTATTTTTTTATTTTGTAGTACTACTCTGACTTCCGAAAAGCCTCATACTCACAAGATGATATAGAATTGTTCAGAAATGAGTGGGCCGCATATCTGATGGAAGATTGTACACAAATACAATGAAGATCTGACTTGGGGACATGTACAATTTTTGGTCATTTTTGAGAGGGGTTAAGGGGGTCATAAGATGAAACATTGTTGTATGTAAATGTTCGTAGGAAAATTGTAATTGTTATTAAATAAAATAGCATTTATCCAATGAGTCATTTTCCCATTTTAACAGATGATATGCACCAGCAACATGCAAGAATGTTGAACCACTCAAAGGGTCTCTATTTTGTTTAAAATGGACATGATTTTAAGTGAAAACAACAACTGACCTTCAGAAATCCAACCAACTACATTCGGATTGCCTTGATATTTTATAAGAACGATCCAAGGGTCCTTGGTGACGTGTAAAAGTCAACCCTGCCTCAATCTGAGGGACGGTGTGGCTGATATCACTCAAATGGTCCCTATTTTGTTTAAAATGGACAAGATTTTAAGTGAAAACAACAACTGACCTACGGAAATCTGACCAAACGCATTCAGATTGCATTGATATTTTATAATAACGATCCAAGGGTCCTTGGTGACATGTACGAGTCAACCCCACCTCAATATGAGGCACGGTGTAGCCGCTATCACTCAAAGGGTCTCTCTTGTTTAAAGTGGACACGATTTTAATTGAAAACAACAACTGACCTACAGAAATCAAACCAAACGCATTCGGATTGCATTGATCTTTTATAAGAACTATCCAAGGGTCCTTGTTGACGTGTACAAGTCAACCCCGCCTCAATCCGAGGCACGGTGTGGCCGCTAGCACTCAAAGGGTCTCTATTTTGTTTAAAATGGACACGATTTTAATTGAAAACAACAACTGACCTATGGAAATCTGAACAAACGCATTCGGATTGCATTGATATTTTATAAGAACGATCCAAGGGTCATTGTTGATGTGTATGAGTCAACCCCGCCATAATCCGAGGGATTTTGTGGCCGCTATCACTCAAAGGGTCTCTATTTTGTTTAAAATGGACAAGATTTTAAGTGAAAACAAAAACCGACCTACGTAAATCTAACCAAACACATTAGGATTGCATTGATCTTTTATAATAACGATCCAAGGGTCCTTGGTGACATTTATGATTCAACATCTCCTCAATCTGAGGCACGGTGTGGCCGCTATCACTCAAAGGGTCTCTATTTTGTTTAAAATGGACATGATTTTAATTGAAAACAACAACTGACCTATAGAAATCCAACCAAACGCATTTGGATTGCATTGATATTTTATAAGAACAATCCAAGGGTCCTTAGTGATGTGTACGAGTCAACCCCGCCTCAATCCGAGGCACTTTGTGGCCGCTATCACTCAAAGGGTATCTATTTTGTTTAAAATGGACAAGATTTTAAGTGAAAACAAAAACTGACCTACGGAAATCTGACCAAATGAATTCGGATTGCGTTGATCTTTTATAAGAACGATCCAAGGGTCCTTGGTGATATGTATGAGTTAACCCAGCCTCATATGAGGCACGGTGTGGCCTCTATCACTCAAAGGGTATCTATTTTGTTTAAAATGGACAAGATTTTAAGTGAAAACAACAAATGACCTAAAGAAATCCAACCAAACGCATTCTAATTTCATTTATATTTTATGAGAACAATACAAGGTTCCTTAGTGACATGTACGAGTCAACCCCGCCTCAATCCGAGGCACGGTGTGGCCACTAGAACTCAAAGGGTCTCTCTTGTTTAAAGTGGACATGATTTTAATTGAAAACAACAACTGACCTACTGAAATCCAAAAAAACACATTCAGATTGCATTTATCTTTTATAATAACGATCAAAGGGTCCTTGGTGACGTCCATGAGTCAACCTCGCCTCAATCCGGGGCACGGTGTGGCCGCTAGCACTCAAAGGGTCTCTATTTTCTTTAAAATGGACACGATTTTAATTGAAAACAACAACTGACCTACAGAAATCCAACCAAACACATTCATATTGCATTGATATTTTATAAGAGAGATCCAAGGGTCTTTGTTGATATGAAAAGTCAACCCCTCCTCAATCTGAGGCACGGTGTGGCCGCTATCACTCAAAGGGTCTCTATTTTGTTTAAAATGGACAAGATTTTAAGTGAAAACAACAACTGACCTACAGAAATACAACCAAACGCATTTGGATTGCATTTATCATTTATAAGAATGATCCAAGGGTCCTTGTTGACATGTACAAGTCAACAACACCTCAATCCGAGGCACGGTGTGGCTGCTAGCACTCAAAGGGTCTCTCTTGTTTAAAGTGGACACGATTTTAATTGAAGACAACAACTGACCTACGGAAATCTGACCAAACGCATTCGGATTTCATTTATCTTTTATAAGAAATATCCAAGGGTCCTTGGTGATGTGTAAAAGTCAAACCTGCCTCAATCCGAGGCACGATGTGGCCTGTAGCACTCAAAGGGTCTCTCTTGTTTAAAATGGACACGATTTTAATTGAAAACAACAACTGACCTACGGAAATCCAACCAAACACATTCGGATTGCATTGATATTTTATAATAACGATCCAAGGGTCCTTGTTGACGTGTATGAGTCAACCAAACATCAATCCAAGGCACGGTGTGGCTGCTATCACTCAAATGGTCTCTATTTTATTTAAAATGGACAAGATTCTATGTGAAAACAACAACTGACCTACGGAAATCCAACCAAACGCATTCGGATTGCATTGATATTTTATAAGAATGATCCAAGGGTCCTTGGTGACATGTACGAGTCAAACCCACCTCAATATGAGGCACGGTGTGGCCGCTATCACTCAAAGGGTCTCTATTTTGTTTAAAATGGACACGATTTTAAGTGAAAACAACAACTGACCTACAGAAATCCAACCAGAAGCATTTGGATTGCATTGATATTTTATAAGAAATATCCAAGGATCCTTGGTGACATGTAAAAGTCAACTCTGACTCAATCTAAGGCACGGTGTGGCTGCTATCACTCAAAGGGTCTCTATTTTGTTTTAAAATGGACACGATTTTAATTGAAAACAACAACTGACCTACGAAAATCCGACCAAACACATTCAGATTGCATTGATCTTTTAAATGGGGGGTCATGGAATGTGATCTATCAGGGGACTCATATATATCAAGTCATGTTTGGCCTGATATAATAGGGTGATCATGTGTTTGAGTCTATGATACTTATGGGCTTATATCTGGATGAAAATACTCCCATTTGGGAGGGTGGATATGCTTATGGGTCTTATTCCTTAAATGATAATACTCTCATAGGGGAGGGATGAGATGTATATAGGTATTATTCCCCAAATTAGAATACAACCATAGGAGTGGGATGAGATTCTTATCGGTAATATTCACTAAATGAAAATAATCCCATAGGGGAGGGCTGAGATGATTATATAGATTATGCCTCAAATGAGAATACACCCATATTGGAGGGTTGATATGCTTCTACGGATTATTATTTGGATGATAATACTCCCATATGTTAAAGAATATATGTTTCTTAGTATTATTACCTAAATAAGGGTACTCCCATAGTATAGGGATGAGATCCTTGTAGGTCTTATGCCTCGGAATTGGAAGAACACGTATGGGTGGTCTGAGATACTTTTGAGGGTATTCCCTGGATGAGAAAACTCCCATAAGTGGATTTCCATAATGGAGTATAAATAAAAATCACATATTGGAGGTTAATGATAATTATGTATATAGTGGGGAGACCATGGTATATTATATATTTTGTGTGGTTCCTATGATGTACTCAGAGAAACCCTAACATTGGATGAAGTAGGTATGGTTGATCAAGCTTTAATACTTGAGAATCAATGTGTCTTGATGTATATGGGGTAGGACTTGGTCAAACTATATTTTTATAATGCCGACACAATCCTTGTGAAATGCTTGGTAAAAGTTCAGCACTTGGAAAATTAATTTGGGTTTAATCATGGTCATGGATTTGAGGATCAATGATTTTTTATTAGTTATTTCCAGTTCTTTCTCAACTAGGTTGTGCATATTTCCTGATCATGCACTTACAATAGCCTATTGTAGGTCTAATATTGGGGGTTTATTAATGAGATTCATCCCCCCCAGGTATGTGCACCTCAGTGTGTGTACAAACCTTATAACTTCTTTGAGGTTGAGAACATGATGCATAGTGGATAGAGAATAGTCCAAAGAATTATGTATTGATAAAACACACCCATGTGGAGCCTTAGGATTGAACTGGAAAGCCCCCCGGACACCCCCTACCCCCCGTGGACAGCCACCCCAAACCCTTGAACAGCCCCAAAACCCCCTGAATTATGAATTGATTTCGTTAAGTACTTTATTAACTTATAAATTATGTGTTAATGTTGTACGAGTATAATTGTTGTATGGGTATACTTGGTCTAATTTGTTTATGATTTATAAGTTAATTTTGTATGGGTATACTTTCTTTAATTGGCTTATTGAGATGCTGTTTTTTTTTGCAGGTGTTCGAGTGTGCTACTGTAGATTTATCGTAGCAGCAGAGAGGGAATTTATCAGCGCTAAAGAAGCGCTGATAAAAGATAAGTTTATCAGCGATAAAGGAGTGCTGATAAAACAATCTTTTATCAGTGCTAAAGAAGCGCTTGTTTAGAACTGATAAAGGGTTGTTTTATCAGCACTTTTTTAGAGCTGATAAAGGAACCCTTTATCAATGCTTACTAAGTGCTAATAAAGGGGTACCCCCTTTATCAGCGCCGAGCTTCACAGTGCTTTTTTAGCGTTGTTAAAGCCCTTTTTTAGCGTTGTTAATGCCCGTATTTGTAGTAGTTTTTCTTTGGCGCTTAGGAAATTCATTTGCATAATACCCCCTTTATCTAAAATTGTAGCATTAAACATTGACATCCTCTTTCTTCCCCTTGCAATTACGAGCTTGGTGGACTTTTTCACCACACTTGTATTAGACTCTCATTCCCTTCAGACACATACTGAGGTGTTTCTTCCCACATTTACTATAGGATGGATATTCAACTTTTCCCTAATTCCCCTTATTTTCATTTCTAGAGTTTTCAGTAGATCTCTTCTTCTCTTTCTTTTCTTTAAAGTCATAAGACTTAGAGAATTATTTTTCTGTCTTGATAACACATTAGAAAATATCTTTATACGATGAGAATCATTTTCAAACTAATACTCGATGGAGAGATGGTTTTAAACTATCAAAGAAATGATCAATCTTACTTTCGGGGTTACGTATATAATCTGCAACATGCCTTTCTAAACTTGTAAAGTTAGCCTCATACTTTGCGACATTCTCATCCTCCTTTTGCATCAGACTCAGAAATTGTCTTTCCATATCCATTGGATGGTCATGAGGAAATTATTTTTCTAAGAAAATATCTTTAAACTCTCTCCATTCCATATTTGATACTTCATCATATTCCTCTGTGTTTTGAATCAATGACCACCATTGATCGGAATTTCCAGTGAGGCGACAAACTGCCATGGAAATTTTTTCCCTTTCTCTACTCCCCAAAGCGTAAAATATTTTCTCTAAGAAATTTATCCATTGCTCAGCTACTGATGGATTTGTACTCCCATTTAATGTTGGTGGTTGTTTCCTCATGAAGCGGTCTAACATTGATCCTCCATGTTGTGGATCAGGGTGCTCCATACGGGTAAGGTTATTATTCATAACCTGAGTGAGTTGTCCTAGTATGGTGATAAGATGATCAGAACTAGTTGCTTCACCAGATCCACTATAATTATCTTGAGTAGGAGGAAAATCCCTACATAGATTATGTGTGTTGATATGGTTTCCATTCCCTAAGAGTGTCGTAACCAAGAGTGCAGCAAGGCCTGTTGTCGTGCACCAGTTCACGTTCGAGTCTAGATCAAAGTGGTGTTTTCAAGTTTTACCCCTAGGTACATTTGTACCAGAGCCGCCTATACATGCTCGTATCTAGGTAGGGATGTATTACTTAGAAAACTCACAAAATCTCTACAGTACCAAAATTCTAGGAAGTTATTCTATACTAATCCTCAAATTCTATCTTAGGGTAATAAGATCTAATTAGAGTTTATCTAAATCTAGATTCCAAGGTTTGTACTAAACTTCCTCTGATACCAATTGTAACTCCCCAACCCCAATTACCTAGAGTCGGTGCATTATTACATAACATTGGCATGATCACAAAATATCAAGTCTCAAAAGACCAATTAGTTCAGTAGCCTTGTAAATACTAGATAAATTCATTAGTTTTACATTACATTATAAAATGAAAAACTACAACAACATAGCATCCATGGACACACTCATATCCCTAAGACTGTCCCTACAGGTCAGTCATAATATGCTTCTTCGTATCCTGGGAAAAATAAAACATAGAAAGGGGTGAGCTCAAAAGCTCAGTAAGGGTAACAATATAGCGGAAACTTTCATAAATAAGCATAAACATTTAAGGCAATGTATAAGACTAAAACAATATCCTTTTAAACTTGAACTTCAGCATAATATGGAAAAGATAAAATCAAATAATTCCATTTACTTATTCAGATGGATATTCTACTAGTCGAATAATCATATGCAATATCAATATCCACTTTCATAATGTTGGATTGCAAAATGATATACTTCATAACCACTATTCAAGGACTTGTGCCAAGACTAAAAATAAGATTTTGTCAAGACCTTGTTCCAAGACACTAGTTTGTATCATGAGACTTACTGATGCATCGAGAAGCTATAGAGGTCTCCACCCATCACTTACTAAGTCCAATGCATTCCTCATATGAAAAGGTTTAAACATAACATAAACGTTCGTATTAAAACTAGCATACAAAATGTCAATAATTTATCCATAAAACATGAGTGGTATAAAATAACACATCCACAGTCAAACATATCAAAAAAACTTCAATACAATATGGAATATTTTTATCACAATAAATGAACTTCAAACAAGATTAAAATACATCAAAGGATATTGACTTCGATGAAATCAAAACTTTTTTTTGAGAAATATATCTTTCTATTTTGAAATCATTTAGAATTCATGTAATTATAAAAGAGAAAATTTATTTTTTCAAATATTCTAATAAGATTGTAATGGAAGCTTTGATGATGTTATAATGGCAGAAAATAGCCACATCCGCCATATAAGTTAAAAAACATTCTTACCTTAATTTTGTCGAAAAGGTCATAAAGTACCATGTTTTTAAAACGGAAAAAAGATTAATTTCAAACAATATATGGTCAAATAATGGTATAAATGACTTTAACCCACAGTATAGTAAATAGTAAAAATGTTTTTAATTTAATTTTTAAGAAAACACAGATGATAATGATAAAGCGGTCCCAGTAGATACTTACGTAAAAACAACCTCGGATAATAAAGAGATTGTGAAATTAACCCTTACCTTGTACTTTTCCTTGTTCGATGGTAGGTTAACCTCCTGTATAATGGTAAAATAATTGTTATTAAATTATAAAAGAACCATATGCATTAATATTATATCATATATGATATTCTAATATTTCTTTGTTAATGATATTTCAGTAGTATCGTCGTTTCGGGTGTTAACTGATTCATTTTCCTTTATATGATTTGTTACATAAGTAATGTTTGTTATGGATAGG
The DNA here is from genome assembly GCA_963277665.1 of Viscum album. Taxonomy (NCBI): domain Eukaryota; kingdom Viridiplantae; phylum Streptophyta; class Magnoliopsida; order Santalales; family Viscaceae; genus Viscum; species Viscum album. The sequence continues at coordinate 1,841,738,507 of OY728163.1, read as the reverse complement.
ATGTATCTTATTTATATTAATAATGACATTAAGTCTTTGAACATTATTTTTAATCATAAAATGAAAATTATTCTTGAATGGATACGATGGGGAATGAATCTCATTACGTTCGTGGAGACGGTAATCCGTACGTATGCACGAGCGACAATATCATTCTTTTGTTATTAAAATAGTATATAATTGGATGTTATATCATATATAAAGAATAATTATCATGTTATATTTATTATTTACATCAATTATACATCATTATTATACCCATTCAAATAATAATGTATTGAATAACAACTACACCATGACGTGGAGACGGTAAGCCGCACATACGCATGTATGGTGACATGTCATTCAAAGGATGGATAGAATAATGATTATGGTTATACCATATTTATAATAACATCACAGTATATAGAATATACTGGAGTTATTATTTTATAATGGAAACAATACGTAAAGAAGTGTAAGAAGAAAATAACTTGAAAAATGTGATGAAACATTTACCTCTTCTTCAGGTTGTTCCTTTTGATTTGATCAAAAGGGCTCCTTAGGATGGATTTATGACTAAAAGAAGGACTCTAGGATTAAGGGAGGATAGTTGATAGGATATTTGGTTAGGGGTTGGCCGAGCCAAATGGCTTTGAATGTCTTAATTTGAGAGAAGGGGAGGTTCCTTTTTATAAGAGGGGTAAGGGGCACCTTAGGAAAAGATTGAAATGTTAATTTATAATAAAATCATTTTCAGTTTCTAATGGCTCCAAAATGATTTAGTTAGAGGATAAGGTGGGTATGGTTCGAAAACCCCTCAACCAATAGTTTTTAGATAGTTTTGGGTCACTAGATTAACCTTATCCTTTAGATTTAACTCTTAGTTAATTAGTTTGACATTTACCATGTCTCTTTGTATTTTTATATTATATGGCTAATAAACTTACAATAAACTTCCAAGTGAACCTAAAGTGTTTAATTAATGACATATATAATATTATTTAAGACCTTTGGCCAAACTTTATATTTTTAGGAATAGAATATCAATTAATAATATAATATTTGTTTTAAAAACTCTTTTATGTCAATTTTGACACTATTTACTATTTTGTTTTTATTAAATTCATAAAAACATTATTACTTCAAAAAAATTAATTTAATCAACCCTAAAATGTCATATTAACCTATAAAATTAGTTTAATTCATAAAAAGTCTCAAATTAAATTTATTTGGATATTTATAATATCAATTATTTTAATATTTCATTAATAAGGTAATTACTCTATCATCATTGTGTCATAAATAAATTAAATTTATTTAATGTATAAAAATTATAAATAAAATACTGTTATTTAGGAAACCGTTTTATCTTTCTAATGAATATTTATAGTCGAATTTATCTTATGTGTAACCCTATATTAAAAATGGTTTAGTTATTAAACTTTCAATTTAACACTTTTAACTCTTCTTTGAATTAAATAATAATAAATGTCCTAATCTAATCCAAGTTGACCTAAAGGATCATATTTTTTTCCTAAGGTTGTTTCTGGTAGAATTACACTTATCCAATATAATTATTACATGTGTTAGAGTAATAATAATATCATTTTTACCCTTAATTACCCTATTTACTTTTAACCGTGGTAAATAAAAGATAAAAGTTTCTATTTACAAAAAATTATTTTAATCTTATTAAACCAAATATTACTTATTTATATAAACCATGTCTATTGGATTTTTTAAATTCAATTCACAGAAGCAGTAAAATTAAGTTTTATGCAAATTTGAAAATGCTTCTAGGAGGTGGGTAAAAGACGGTAAAAAGTTCGATAAAATTTCTTATATATCCAAAATTATTATAAACTAACTTCAATGAATTTCATTGAACTTATATAGGTATTATGTATCTATTTTTACCTAAAATAAATTTAAATAAAATAAATAATTATTTAAATAAAAATTCTATTTTAAACAATAACTTAGTGTTTTTCACTACTCATCAAAAATTGAAAGTTTTCAGAAAAATACCAAAAATTCACCCTAAGCTAATTTCAATATTATAAATCCAAAACTGAAGTCCATTTTGAAAGATAAAATTAATAAAATTTCAAAAATTGGGTATTATTATTCATAATGACTAGTTTTATTGGTTGTGGTGTGTTTGAACTCGAAGTTTCATACAACACAAGCTACTATATTATTCAAAGGGAAACGTACTGTGGAAGCTTGGGGTGTTACACATAAAACTCTATTTAAATCTCCACTCATATTTCTTTTCACTCCAAAAATTAAAATAGTGATGAGAATTCCAACCATCCATATCTTCTACCCTCTTATTTCAACCTATCTCCCAGTTTCCACTCTTATATTAATCCAGAGTTCATTCTATTTGTCAGTTTCACTAATAATGAGTTTTGTATTCAGGTGTTCCTAGGTAGTTGGTATTATACTCCAAGCATTAGTTTGAGATGTGGTTTTATGTTAATACCACTAGGACAATTATTTAACTTGTCTTGAAGTTGATTATTCCTTCTAGACCTGATAATAATTTTTATTACTCTTCCATTAGGCTTTATCCTAGCATGTGAATTGTTTAAATTTGAAGCATTCACCAAACCCCGCTTAAATTCAATAGTTTCTTCAAATGTTGGGTTCTCAAGATTTGGTAATTAGGCCCTATCAACTTTGTTATCATCTAAAAAGGATAGCATTTGGCTCATGATCATATTATCACTAAAACATCACCTAGCCTACCATGTACCAAGTAAAGAAATGAATGAACATAAACTCCTCCTTATTTTACACCCACATAGAAAAGAACTCTTCTTTAATATCTATGTTTTGAAATAGGTAAAAAATTTATTATCCTTTTTGTAACCTTATAAATATCACACACTCCCTCCCTTCAATGATTTACACCAATATAAAATAATCTCAGTGCACATTATTAGTCTCTTATTATCTTAGAAAAAGAGATTCATGTAACTCAAATTATTCTTTAATAATTACATTTTTTGGTTTAAAGTTCGTGATTTCTATGTATTTTTTTAAAAATATTAATATTATAAAATCAAATAGGATGGATATGAATAAAAAATGGATGGATTCCAATTATGTGACAAAAGATTTTGAGCTTTGGGTAAAATATTTCATCAAATTTTCAGAAGATCTTGCATATGGACCTTATCATATCCTTTGTCTATGTTTATATTGTTTTTATTCAAGAATAATTAGTCTAGAGGAGTTGGAAGAACACTTGATATATCATGGAATAGATCAAAGTTATAAATTTTTTAATAAACATGGGTAAAGTTGAATATATCTATTAATTAGGATAACACTTCTTTTTATGCATCATCTGATATGATTACAAGTGTGAAAAATCATGAAGACCGTGTCGAGGATATGATTACAGTTGTGAATGAGGATAAATATTGTATTGGGGAAATGAAAATGACTATTGAAGATGAACTTAATGATTCTCCAAAACTATTTTGTAAGTTAAAGAGTCATGAGAAGACATCATTATCTCAATGTTGTACTAAATATAAATCATTTTTAACCATACTGAAGCTATATAATATAAAATATGGCAATGGATGGAGTGACACCAGCCTTAGTAAACTGCTTTCTCTATTGAATGATATGATCCTAGAAGATAATGATCTTCTTTTCTGAACATAAGACATTAAAAAAATGCTATGTTTAATGGGTATGATCTTTAAAACAATAAATTCCCATCCAAATTATTGTATACTATTTCACAAAGACCATAAATATCCTAAAAATTTCCCAAAGTGTGGTGTGTCTCGATTCAAGAAAGATGAATCAAGTTATTCAAAAAATTTATGATACTTTCCAATAATTACAAGGTTTAGGTACATATATACAAGTTATGAGACTACAATATAATCAACATTGAATGCAGTTACAATAAATAAATATGGGAAACTTATTCACCGAACAAACTCTCCCCAATGGAATAAAATTGATCACAAGTATCCTAAATTTGGAAAAAATATGATAAACCTTCATATTTCACTATCTAAATATGGACTGAATCCTTTTGGTTTTTAAATTAGAACTTATATTGAATGTATGATTATGTAGGTAAATTATAACTTTCCACTATGGTAATGTAATAAATAAAAATATATTGTTTTTTCTGTACTTATATTAGGAAAACAACAACTAGGTAATGATATCAATAACTATTTGAATCCGTTGATCGAAGATTTGAAATTAATGTGGGATTAAGGTGTTAAATTTTATGATTCTTATATAAATATGGATTTCACATTGAGAGATTTTTTGTATGGAATGATAAATTATTTTCCAATTTATGGAAATTTTTTAGGATATAGAATTAGAGGAATTCAAGGGTGTCCCATTTTTGAACAAGGTAAAAACTCGATTAGGTTAAAACATTCATCAAAGACTATGTTTCTAGTGAATCTTAGATTTATACCCCAGTGATATAAATACTGATCTGGGATGATATCATTCGATGAGAGTTTACAGGAAGGTACAACACTATCTCCACTAATAAGTGATCAAATTTTTGAGAATGTAAAATATATATACATTGATTTTGGTAAACCTTATTCAAAATAACTTACAAATATCAGTTGGAAAAAGATATTAGTATTTTATTTTGAATTATAATATTGAAATTGTTTATACATCAGGATTTTTCTTTATGTCATGCATGAGGAAAAAAATGTATGTGATATTTTCATTGTCACATTAATAAATGAACCTGGAAAAACAAAGTATGGAATTAATTCTAGGTTGGACATGATTAACATGGGTATATGGGAAGATTTGGCACTAGTAAAGCATGAAAGATATACTTTTCTTCCTCCATATAGTTACACTCTTTTCAAGAAAGCGAGATATTAGTTTTTAAAATTCGTGAATGATGTAAAGATTTTATAGGGGTATTCATAAAATATCAAGAATATTATGTAAATTGATGATTTAATGTTAAATGGGTATAAATTATATGATTGTCGTGTTTTGATGAAATATCTAATGATTATAGTTTTATATTTCATTTTTCCTATGAATTTTTGTCATATATTAACCAAACTCTATTTCTTTTTCAATGTTATATGCAGTAAAGTTATAGATCTAGAGAAATTTACAACTATGGAAAAGGAAATTATTATCATATTATTAAAATTTGAGATGTTCTTTTCATTATAATTCTTTGATATGATGGTTCACTTGATGGTTCACTTGGTTATAGAGATTCAAATATGTTTTCCTATACATTATAGATGGATGTAACCCATTTAACGGTTTATGAAATTTTTTAAATAGTATGTAAAAATATAATTAATCTAGAATCTTTTAATATGGATTGATATATAATTGTGAAATTTGTTGAATTATTTACCAAATACCTATTTTATGTGGAAATTATTGGTCTTCCAAAATCTCATCACATCAAGTGGATTGTGGGAAAATGAATTTACAAAATAGATGTTGTCTCAATTACTATAACAAAGCGATAATAGGATAACCTTTATGATTTTATAACAGTTTATTGGTTTCATCATATATTGAAACCCAAAAAGTAATTCTTAGAAATTTGAATCTATCAAGGTTTGAAATCTTGATATCTAATACACATAATTGATAGTTTATATGAAGGTTTTGTGACCATATTTAAAAATATACAACTAAAAATATGAATTCAATTTCAGAATAGAATTGATGTTTATTAGTAGGAATAAGTGTGGAAGTATTGTATTCTATTTTTTATTTAATTAATGGTTATATGTTATATACATATTAACATGATGAACTCAATACCATAAAAAATAGTGGAGTTACACTTTTGGATGAATCGATGTATGTATATGGTACCAAGGACCAAGATCCAATATATGTGAGTATGTCATACTTTGAAATCATTTAACAAATATGGGTTTTGGATTATAGAGCATTACACATGCTGATTTTTCAATGCAAGTAGGTTGATAAGAGGAGTGAAGTTAAAATCTATGAATTAGGATTCGTGAAAGTTGATTTCTGTAAGGAAGGGTATAAAGACAAACCATTTATAATGGAACCATAGGTAGTACAAGTATTTTATGTTCCAAATCCTAAAATTCAAAAGTGGTCATCTGTTTTTTTATCAACCAAACCCACTAAAGGGTCAGATTTCATTTCAACTAAAAATAAAAATTTCATTGGGATGTCTGAATCATTTCATGGTGGTTCCAATATAGGCAAGGTGTTGTATGTTAGAGCATACCACTGTGAGGGGATTTGGATACTCAATATAAGGGTCAAATCCTATCAACCTTTAAAAAAGTTATTTTAATAATCATGATATATTATTTTTGTAATATACTTTATGTTACTTTATATAATTATTTTTCACTATTGTATTTACAAAATCTAAATTAAATGTTCAAAAATTTCTGTAGATAATGGATTCTACACATGTTGATTATTTTAATCCTAATAAATAATAGGTTTCTCAACATTATGATGCTCTTAAGGAATAGTAACAATAAATTTATGCACATGTTGATGCTCCCAATCCTGAGGAACAATAATATTCTCACCATGTTGATACTCTCAATATAGAGGATCAATAAGTTTTTCCACATTCCAATGATACCAATCATGATAAATAATATATTAATGATGTAAATAGTATAAGGTGAACAACCAATGTCCAAGAAAAAATAGGATCATCGTAGCATGAAGGTGTTAACAAAAATTATTTAGGTGAGAAGAAAGGCATCAAATTCAAGGTCAGATGGAATGCATGTGACTAGCCTATTAACCCCCAACAAGTTTATGTTCATTAGTTACATTGGTCTTACTTCTCAAATTCACATTATAGTTGACATAGATATGTGGAACAATGTTGTTTCTCCACTTAAGGAACTAATATGGGAATATATTAGGGTAACATTATGAAAAGATTTATTTATTTTACTAAAACAATAATGAAACATTGATTTACTCTTCATTATCCCTTGAAAATTGCATTTATATTAGATTACTATCAAATAATTTTTTTATTAATTCTCACTAGAAATTATTATAGAGGATTTCATGAAATTCTTACAAAGCATCATCTCAGGGATGTTGAAGGTAAAGTAAATCCACTCCCACCACATATTTATGGACACATGTTGAACCAAGAAACATGGAATGCATTTATGTGTCATCATGAGGATACATATTGTCATGTAAAATTTTATTAATAATACATTACAAGAAAATACATATATTAATCCCATTGATTAATAATTGTTCATTTGTGAAATAGAAATTGAGTGCTGAAAATAAGTAGTGTGCAACAAAACCAACATACCCCTATCATAAATCAAGGATAGGGTATGCTTCACTTGAATAAAATGGTATGTATTTTAAATATATAGTAACACTTTTATATGGAATGAAATAACAACATAATTATGTTCCTTTATTTATATTTAGATTGATGAATCAAAATCCAAGGCCACTTCTATCCCACATTTGTTTTATAGAATGAGGACTATGTAAATAAATACAGGATACTAATAGATGAAAACATAAAATAAGTATGGGATTCATGTGTAAGTATACATAATAAAAATTTGTTTTGATTTAAATCGGTATTACAAAACAATGATCACTTATCTTCCTATATTTGTTACCTAGTTTTGACATAGGATTCATAATCAACTTTATTTTATGAATGACTACTATTAGTGACCTTAAAGCGGTTAGAACAATATGACTATGTTGGATTTTTGGGTATGTGGTGTCACCCCAATCATATTTTCTGAAAATAAATGCACATGCAGCTAAAGATAAGAAAATGTATTAGATGAAGGTATAAATAGCTGCATTACAATAAAAACTTAATTGGAAGTCTAAGTTGTTAGATAATGTTATGGTGAGACTTAAAAGATAATAAACATCACAAAAAAACCACTACATGAAGACACCCCCACCAAAATTGAGGTGATCCATTCCCCTTAAAGTTCTACCTTACCAGAGGTAATCAATTTTTTCACAATTGTTTATATGAAATGTGAATTAGGTAGACAGTGATACCTTTCCTGTACTAATATTATACATGGTGAAAATGATTATGATTTATATCTATTAGCACCTTCCCGTCACTTTTTTGTGAGGGACACAATTTACAATATCAAAGGAGACATTCTACAGCACAAACAAATTTCAAAAGGTCATGTGAGAGTGGGGATTCACTTATATCCCAATTCGAGCACTGATCTACTTATTCCCCTTAAAGATATGGATGTTCATATGGTCGATCTTTCTATTATAATTTTATTATAATGTTTGTTTGATCTTATAAAAATACATGTCAATAAAGAGGTATTACTTTCCAATTAATTTTTATGAAAAAACCTTTAACAATTAATGAAAAAAGGCATGAATCGATGAATGTTATTATAGATGGAGAAAGTGATGTGCTGAAATGGAAGGTAGAATCAAATAAATTAAAATGATGAATGAATCGATCAAAAAGACCTTCAGAAAGTACCATTACCCCACCATTTTAAATTCCTAATTTACTAATATTTCAAGTTCAAGTGGATACAACATTCAAAAATTATGATCTTACCATCATTCATTTGGAAGAAAAATTGTATGAAGAGGCCATTATAGACTTTCTTGGTCTTCAAAATGATGATGAGATCATCAATCATGGATGGTTAGGAACCTCAGTTATAAATTTATACATGAGGTGTGTTTTTATAATTGTTTTGTCCAATAGATGATCTACCATGTTAATTATAGTAAAATACTTATTCATATTTTTTGTAGGATTATATATTAGTAATATTTTAATGTAAAAAACCATGAACAATATTTTGGACTCATTAGTCCTCAGATCACTTTTTCATAAAAGATACTTGAAATAAGAGGAATATTTAGTAACAGTGGATACTATATCCATATTGTTTGAAAAAAACTTACAGATAGAAGACTCTTCTTAATACCCATGATATAGGGGTAAAACTCTATAATTTAATCATATAGAATATATTTTCATTCCTTTCATTACTTATTCATTTTTAGGTAGCATTGGTTTCACATTACAATCAATTTTGGATACTCTAATGAAATATTTTTTGGATTCAATGCATGATACCCAAAAAATAAACCACATGTGATGAATCTTAACAATTTTTAATATACTACATGAAACATTTTACCAATAAACTTCAAGTTATACATTTTAAATTATATTTTAATTGAATTTTTTTTGTGATAGGGTGGAGTTTATATATCATTAAAATCAGGGTATGAGAACAGTCCATGAGAAAAATAATCCTATTTAATTCCTTAAGTGAATAATTATTAGGGTATATATAATAATATTTCACTCTATCAAAACATATATCAAGAAAAATTACTTATTTTTATTAATTTTTCTTTTGTTTCTATAACAAACTAATGACAAATATTATGCTTATTACATTTTCAAATTTATAAAATATATCATATTCCATCAACAAACTAGAATCCCCAAAGAGATATTAGTGGTGATAATTATGATTTCATTTAAATTATTTATTAATCCTTTGTTTATTTATATTTTTCTTATGCTACCAGGACTGTTAAGAGTCCTCATATTCAAAAGAGGAAATAAATTTTCCTATAAATGAATGGGTAGAATACATGGTTTCATAATGTATAAATACATCATAAAAATGTGACTTCCTACTACTTATTTAGTTAATTTTATAATCATTTTATCTACTATTATTAGTGTGTGTTTTTAGTTTAAAAATTAAATTTTATTTAAAAACATGTTCCACACATGCTGAAAACATAGAAAACACACTCATATTGTCTTGATACATTATTGAAATGATAATTAAGTCATTTTTGATGTGTAATAATCAACCTCACATCAATCCAACACATGGTGTGATCGGTATGACTCAAAGTGTGTGTTTTTATTTAAAATTAACATTTTAGTTTAAAACGCATACCACATTCTCAAAACCAAGATAATGCATTCATATTATTTTAAACTTTAGGAAAATTATTTATAATACATTTTTAACCTGTAGGAATCAACTAAACCTCAATATGATACATGGTGTGCCCAAAATTACTCAAAGTGTATGTTTTTAGTTTAAAGTTGACATTTTTGTTCAATAAAAGTATGAAATGATCAAAAGAAAGTAAATTAATTCATATTGTTTTGATAATTTATAAAAATGATTCATAATTAATTTGTGACATGTAGGAATTATTTTCACCAAAATCTAATACATGGTGTGACTTGTATAACTCGAAGTATTTGTTGTTAGTTTAAAATTGACACAAGTTCAAAACACAAGTAACATACTCAAAACTAATAAAACTCATTTAGATTGTTTTAATTATTTGGACAAATTATCCATAAGTTGTTTATGATTTTTAAGAATGAGTCACACCTAAATCTAATACATAGTGTGACCAATATGAATCAAAGTGTGTGTTTTCATTTTAAAATTTTAATTTTAGTTAAAAACATGTTTCACTCACTGAAAAACTAGGAAAAACACTTGGATTATCTTGATACTTTAGAAAAAATACTTGATTCATTTTTGACATGTAATAATCAAATGTACATCAATCTAACAAATGGTGTGACTAGTATGATTCAAAGTATGTATTTTTATTTAAAATCTACATTTTAGTTAAAAACACCTGCCACATACTCAAACTGAGAAAATTCATTCATATTATTTTGATAATTTAGGATAGTAAACCATTAGTCATTTTTTATGCTTAGTAATCATATTAACCTCAATATAATACATGATGTTCCCATTATGACTCAAAGTGTGTGTTTTAAATTTAAAAAATGATATTTTTGTTAAAAATTCACGTCACATACTCAAATCTGATAAAATTAATTCATTTTTGTTTTGAAAATTTTGGGAAATAATACAAAAGTCATTTTTTATGTGTAGGAATCTGGATCACCTCAATCTGATACACAGTGTAACTGGTCTGACTTCAAATGTTTGTTTTTAGTATAAAATTGACATATTAGTTAAAAATAGGTGTCACTCACTAAAAAATAAACAAACATACTCTTATTGTATTAATACTTTATAAAAAATGGTTTATAAGTCATTTGTGACATTTAGAAATTAGTCTCACATCAATTCGACATAGGATGTGACTAGTATGTCTTAAAGTGTGTGTCTTCAGTTTAAAAATTTAATTTTAGTTAAAAAAAAATTGTCACTCACTAAAAACCTATAAAGAAACTCATATTTTCTTGATACTTTAGTAAAATGATCCTTAAGTCATTATTGATGTGTAGAAATAAACCACACATCAATCCAAGACATGGTGTGATTTGGGATCCAAATCTTCATTTAAACCATCTTATTTGGTTTCTACTTGAATTATCTCATAAAATTATATATTTTTTCTATGGTTTTGACTTTCAAATGAGTTTTAAGGGATTGGGAAGGAAACTGGAATCCATTTCCAAAAATAAATTTTCACTATGATTGCATGGAGATCTTGGTTGAATGAGCACTACTACAAATAGGGATTTTAAAAGTGCTAAAACCCGCCTTTAATATCACTAGAAAAGTATTGTTAATCATGGAGAAGATAAAGGGGGTCCCCTTTAATAGCACTAAAAAAGCACTGATAAAGGTCCCCCTTTATCCATGCTAAAAAAATCCTTGATAAAGGTCCCCCTTTATCAGCGCTTTTTTTGGCACTGATAAAGATGGCCCTTTATGCACGCTATTTTTTAGCATTGTTAAAGGCTCCCTTTATCAGCACTATTTTGAGCACTAATAAAGGAAACCATTATCAGTGCTATTTGGAGCACTGATAAAGGCCCAATCTATCAATGCTTAATTAGCGCTGATAAAGGACAAGTTGTCTGGGAAAACATAGAACCTACATAGCCCCTGCACACTTGAGACAACACCTGCACACACATCACAAAACAACACCTGCACAAAAAACAACTACACAAAACAACACCTACATGCAAACAAAGTATATAAGAAAAAAATAGAGTACACAATAGTTTCACAAGCAATGCTATATACATTCACTTTAAATCATTAATACAAAAAAACACTGCTATATACATTTCAAAAAAAGTTTTATATGGTTACAATTACAATTATCCTACAAACAGTTAAAAACATTACTGTTTCATCCTTTTTGTATTTGTGATCCCCTCTCAAAAATTGTCTTATATGGTATTAGTTTCCGAACAAATCATCTGAACTTAGGAAACAAATTCCACCTATATAAGAAAACAAATATTATGTTAGTAATACAATAATGAAATAAATTAAATATTAGTATGAAAGAATACATTAATAAAATGTCAATTTTTAATAAAAAAAGACACATTTGACTAGGTAGGGGTCCATAAGACAAGATGATTCTTGATACCTGTCTTTGATATGGGTAAGTAAGAGGCCATCGTAAGCTACTAGAGTAATGAAAAAGAAAAAATTCCACAAAGTACAACAATTAATGATTTTGAGAGGTTTCTTAGTGTATGGACTTTACCACTTTCTCTTCTTAGTCCTCTTAGAGGAAGGAACATCAAAAGATAACTTGAGGTTCCAAAGGTGGTGCTGATGGAGGCACAAGTGATGTTTCCTTTGGATTAGAAACAACCACATCCATGAGCTCCATTTGACTTGGACAACCCTGATCATCAGCCTCTCAGTCACTTTTTGAGCCAACTTTGGCCACTGTTTCCTCGGGAAAGTAAACTAGAGAGGTGGGAGGTGACCAAATTTTACCAGCCTCTTGAAATATCCAAGGGAAAAGAAAGTTCACTATAGTCCTAACAATATCAAATAATATATTAAATTAATGATAAAACTTATCTTACCTCTTCACTAGAGCCATCCTAGTCTCCCTTATCTTCACTAGTTACCATTGTGATAGGAATTATCATTCTCTAAGCTATGGGTGTGTAATGGACTAGGCCTTTGATAGAATGAATCACCACATTAAGTTCTTGGAGAAGTGATTTAACTTCAATGGGCAGTTGTTCATAGAAGATTTCTTTGGGATTGATCACACTCCCAAATCCCTCTAGCTCTATTTCCACTTGACACAACACTCTTGAGACCTCAATGGTCAATGTGTTCCTCCTCTAGTTATCCTAGTATTGGAATATGATGGGAAAACCCACCATAATTAGAGCAGATTCCCCACCGATTGGAACCTCTTTCATGGGAACCCCAAACATTGTTACGAAATTCGTTGGAACCCTCCTTGTTGAAGGCATTGGATATAAGTGCCTCATTTTCTTTTAAGACATCTAGAGAGCTGTGGGTCTTCTGGAAGATGATTTTTTGTCTGGAATATAACTTTTTAATGATGTCAGAGCCCCTGTGTCCTTTTCCTCATCCACTATTAGAAGATCTGTGTGCTTTATCACCAATGGAGCCAACTTACCATTCGGGTATGATCGGACCAAGGTATCGACATAAGCCTTGGAGAGGCTAAACCCCACACTATACATATGGAAGGTCACCTGAACCTAAGTTTCCTATCAGGTGAACATTATCCGCAATTTGTGAGCCACCATGGGATGCATTTCTGAATGGTTGTGGGGAGGAGTGGGGAATTTTATATAAATGCACCAAACAATTTGTGAGCCACCATAGATCATCTTAATGTACCATATAATAATATATAATTCTATATTTTTTATCTATAAATATGGGTTTTAAGCTCCTAATCATGTTAGAACCCTTTAAAATCAATCCACATTGGCTTTAAAATTAACTGTTAGAGATTTCTTCTTTAGAGATGAAATTACCCACATATGAGATTTTCTCCCTGAACATATTATTAGTCTTAAGGATTTAGGAGGGAGGCATGATCCCTTCATGAGGTGGACTCCCATAAAGCTTTTAAGATTCTTGTGAGTGGACTGAATGACTTGCATTGGTCGGCTTCTACACTATCGACCATTATAGTCCAATGAACTATAGCCTCCTCAGCTTCAATTCTTGAATTCATTTGTATCATAAGAAAGATAAAATTTATATTAATTATGAAAATTGAGGATTTTGGGTTACAAAATGGACTAGAGTATGATAGGGGAACATGACTAATTAGAAATTACATATTAAGTGCATGACTTGTTCAAATTCATGTGATCACATGACCATAATAGGATCACGTGATCAAATGAACCTGGGAGATTTATACAATTACATGACCCTTGAAGATTTATGTGATCATGAAAATAAGAAAATAATACACAAATCATGGTTCAAGTGAATTACTTTTATTATTTTATTTGTTTATGTGATTTGATCATGTGATGAGATCACATGATCAGTTCAAATGAAGTATTCATAAAAAGGAGCTTATATGACACGATCACATGAAGAGGTTTAAGTAAAGTAGAGAAAAAACCTAAGAGTTCTTGTAAAGATATGAAATATTAAGTCATTAGTGAAATAGATTTCCCATTACTCTCCTATATATAGGAAATTTCACGGAATACCAAGAGTATCTTAGAATACTAAAAGAAAAATAGAAGCCTAGTGGAATCAGTCAGGTATTCACTTCCTTATAAAAAAATCTTTTTTTATTATTATGGAATTTGTATGTGAGGTGTGTATATTGGGCATTGATGTGATGCAGGTTATATATGAGGTGCGTAGACAGCTAGATTTTGATGGGAATGCATATGTATATATGATGCGGGTTTATTTGAGAAATTGTTGAGATGCAAGATCTATGGACAATGATTTTACTGTGCAAACACCAAGATCACCTTTGTGATTGAGCAGACACAGTGTCATTTCTCTTCCTGCAAAGGCATGTCACATGGATAGAAATCTTCTAAAATAAACGAACCCTACAATAAATAATGAAAATAAAATCAGTGTTTCATTATATAATTTTTTGTTAAAATAGGCATATTATATTGTAACACAACCTTTACATCTTCCCAAACAGTTTCTTTGGTCCAAATATACGCTAATAACAAAACTAATGATTCTTTTTGCACTTTACTACTTTTGGTTAACTACCACTTAGCATAGCATCTGATATGAACTTCCGATCTCACATCCCCATGATGCTCTCATTCGACACAATCTCTATGATATCATCATTCAGCGTTCACTTTTCCTTCTCTTCCTGCAACCATTTACCTAGTAAATGGGTGTAGGAAGAGAAGGAAAAGTGAAGGCTGAATGATGATATCATAGACATGGTGTGGGATGAGAGCATCAGGGGGACTCGTAATCAGAAGTTCAGATCATATTCTATGCTAAGCGGTATTTAACAAATAGTAATAAATAATCCTTAGTTTTGTTATTAAATTTGTGATTGGTTCACAAAAAATATTCTTCCAACACACTACATTAGAAGAAAAAACTAAAAAAATGACCAAAATTCAGAATATAAATGATCCATGACATAATAGTTTAGGTCTAGTGCTTTTAGAAACATATAAATATAAAGAACTAGTTCATAAGAGTCTCTCATTAAGTTATGCTTTACTAGAAAGACAAATCATTTCTAAAAACATTCTTCATAACCTAAGGATATAAAACATAATAAAGGGTGATCATATATTCTCAATAAGTGTAAAAAAGGGAGATATCAATGATAATATAAAGATAATATTAGTAGGAATTCACCTTCATCCTATTTGTGTACAATCTTCCATGAGGTATCTTACCCATTCATTTCTAAACACATCTATATCATCTTGTGAATATGAGTTTTTTCAACAGTCATGGTAGTACTGAAAAAATATAAATACACAAAGGATTAATAAATATTTTAAATGAAATTGTAATTTTTTTTTAAAATACCTCTTTAGGGATGATATTTTGTTGATGAAAAACGATCTCTTTCATAAATTTACAAAAATAACAACCATAGTCCTTTCTGTTTGTTTGTTTTGGACACTGAAAAAACATCGAGAAAAATAAGTAATTTGTTTTTATATGTGTTTGGATAGTGAAATATTATTATATATACCAGGATATTTTTCCAGTTGTAGATCTTGTAGGCGTTCTTTTTCTTAGGCACTAGATTCATTCCATAAAGTAGACGATATTGATGCACCACCCTATCATAAGATAATCCTCATTAAAAGATAATATAAATTATATAACTAGATGTTTAGTTCTAAAATATTAGATCTAGTGTATTTCAAATTGAAAAATGTCATCATGTGTGGTCATTTTGTTGCATATCCATGCATTGAATCTATAAAATAAATCTTTGGATTATCCAAATTGACTGCAATCAGCATCCAATGCTCCCTAAAAATACAAAAAGAAATAAGTAATGAAAAAAATGAAAATATATTTGATATGATTAAATTTTATAGTTTTACCCCTGCATCGTTGGTATTAAAAATAGTATGTCATCCGTAATTTTGTTTTCAAACAATTTGAGCAGAGATGACATTATTTCATCCTCTTTATCGTCATTTATTTCTTCTTTTGAAGAGGTTATGTGAGGACCAACGAGTCCAAAAAAAATTTCATGGGGAAATCCCTTCAATTATTTTTCATATATATGCCTGCAAAAAATATAAATTTTATTTAGTCATAATTATCATAGTATATCAGCTTTTTTAAAATCAAATCATGAAAACATACCTCATGTATACATTTACAAATGAGTCACCTAGCCATTCATACTTGAGGATTTAATTTACATTTTCAGCACTAATGAAATCTGATTTTTCCTCTCCATACATATTTTTTTCAAAATCAAATGTGTGAGCATTTTGGTCTATCAATTTTGTATCCACATGATCCTGCAATGATATTAAATGTGGATATAGAATGGGTGGGGTGAAGTTGATCTTAGTAGATCGTTTCAATCGGTTGGTTGATCCTTGTGATAGTTTTGAGATGATATTTCATTCTGCCACATTCTCTTTGTCGTTCTATAATAACATTCATCGGTTTAGACCTTTTTTCAATAAATGTTAAATGTTCAACTTGAAAAATAAATTGGAAATGGATACCTCCTTGTCAGCAAGTATTTTTACAAGAATTTACGGACATGCGATGAATGTTCCAACTTATTGTTTGACTATATTAATATCGTCATTTTCATTTGGAATATGTATCTCAGCACTCGACTCATTAGATTTATTAATCGACAATCTGACATGATCTTTTGGAAGTTGTCTATTGTGTAGCATGTAGTTCTTCATATTGAAAATCATAGCCCTCACTACAAGGTGATAGGTGGGGGTTGATAGATATAAATCATAGTCATTTTCACCCTGTAGAATATTAGTACAGTAATGGTATCAGTGTCTATGCAATTCACATTTTACAAAAAAAATTATTATAACATTGATTGCCTCAGCTAAGTCTGGTTTTTTAGGGGAATGGATCACCTCAAAGCTTGTGGTGGGTGGGATGGGATCTTCACGCATGAGTTTTTGTTGAGTTGTTTCTTTTCTTTTCCTCCCCCCAATCAAACTTTCTATCATCTCTCTCTAGTATTATAATTCTTCTAGAAATATAGCTATTTTTCTCTCATATTTTTCATTTCCTCAGTTCGATCCTCTACTTGTTTTTCTTTCTGAAAATATGTTCGGGATGTCACCCCAAAACCCACACCTATGATGTGGTTATACTGTTCTGGCTACTTCAAGGCCATCTAAAGTAAGTATGCATCTGGTGTGGTTGGTGTTGATTCCTGTGACTATGTTAGATAGAAAATATAAGAAAATAAGTAGTAATTTTTATTTAATAGCGATTCAAAGTAAATCAAATTTATATTATGTAATACTTACACATGTTTCCCACAATTTTTGTGTGTTTTCATCTATCAGTATCCCCTTTTTATTTACATGATCCTCCTTCCATAGCACATGGTATAATATGGAAGTGGATTTCAATTTCAATTCATGAATCTGCGTATAAACAGAGGAACATGGTTACGATGTTGTTTTTATCAAGTGAAGCGTACCCCAACCTTGCTTTACGGTAGGGGTATGCTAGTTTTGTTGCTCATTATTTATTTTCAGCACTCAGTTGCTATTTCATAAATAAAAAACTATTAATAAAAGTGATGAATACAAGTAACATCAAACAATTTATTACCAGACACAATGTACTTGAAAAGTCTGCTCCCCACGATGGTTGCTAAATGCATCTTACACTCCTTGGGATATCAAGTGTGCATAAAGAGGAGGTAGGCGTGGATTGATTTCCCCTTCAGCATCTTTAAGATGATATTTCATTAAAATTGTGTGAAAGCCTCTATGAATCCTTCCTGCAACTCTTAATACATATTCCTTGTGTGAGGAATTTACTATAAATTCACTCTTCAATGGATTATAAAGAGTAAGTCAATGTTTTAGTATTTTATTTTAATAAATTAATGAAATGATATCATAATGTTATTATAATCTCTTCCCACATTAGTTTTTTAAGCCGAGTGACAACATGGTCCCACGACTGTACATCAATCGGAACACATTACTGAGTGAAAATTCCAATGTAGCTACTAAATATGGCTTTGGGGGTTAACGTGTTGGCCCCTCTTATTCCATCCCACCTCAAATTTGATTCCTTTTACTTTCTCTTTAAGGATTTTGGCTAAAATTCTCAAACAATGGCGCTCTTTTTTTTCTCTATCGGGGTTTCATTTCCTACCATTTCCTCAGAAGCATCATCATTATGTACATCTGGAGTGCTAGAATTGACACTGGGACTAGCAGCAATAGGTTGAGAAACCTATTGTACCTCAACACTGGGACCGGCAGCAATGGGTTAAGAAACGTGTTGTTTCTCTGCACTAAGACCAACAACAGCAGGTTGAGAGACCTATTGTGCCTCGAGATTCGGCACATCAGTAGGTACAAAAGTCATGAACTGCAGAAGTGGTTTAACATTTATTTTATATTACATAAAATCAATAGTGAACAAATAATAACATAACGTAACACAATGTATATTACAATAAACAAATAACCTGATTATTGAACTCTTTTTTTTTTAAAGGTTGAAGAGATTTTAGCCCTCTATCGACTATGTAAATCCCTTCATTATGGTCTCCTCTGACATAAAAAATGCCGTCTACATTAGGACCACTGTGAAATGATTACAAAGTCCCAAGGAAAGGATCATCCTTCATTGAACTTTCATCTAACCCTTCAGTTGTTTTGGTCGATAATAGAACAATTGACCAATTTTGATTTGCAGGATCTGGAACATAAAATACTAGTACTACTTGTGATGCCATTATAAATGGTTTATCTTTCTCCCCTTCATTACTACAATCAACTTTCATGAATTCCAATTCATTTATTTTAATAACACTCCTATTATCAATCCAATTGCATAGAAAAATCGTCACTTGGAATTTTGTAAAATCTAACTCCCATATTTGTTTGATGATGCCAAAGTATGACATATTCACATAAATTGGATTTCTGTCCTTAGGATTGGAAACATGCATCGCTTCAGCCACAAGTGTAACCCCACTATTCTGCATGGTACTGTCTTCATCATGTTGATTAGTATAGAATGTATAACCATTAACTGCATAAGCATTGTAAGATAATACATACACACTTACTCCTTTGGCTAGCCATCAAATTCATTCTAAAATTACTCTGGATTTTCATCTAACTTCTTAAAAATATGGTCTCAAAACCATACTATAAATTGTCTATTATGTGTATTTGATATCCATTTTTCAGCCCTAGATGGATTCAAATGCCTAATTATTTCTTTGTGGGTTTGAACATATGGGTCAATGTTGAAACTGTTATGCAAAACGTAAAGGTGGGCATGATACCGATCTGTAATATTGATTGTGACAACCTCTCTTCCAAAAATTCCTTCACCCTCAAGCCACCCAGTATGAAGAGAATTAGGTAGGCCAATGATTTACACACTAGATAGGTTTTCGGTAGAGAATTAAATGGCTTCCTCAACAATATATTTCTCTGAAATACAACCATCCGGCCGACTTTGATTTTTGAAATACCCTTTCAAAATCTTCATATACCGTTCAATGGGGTACATCCATCTATAATGTACAGGACCACATAGTCGAATCTCTCTCACCAAATAAACCATCAAATGATCCATCATATCAGAGAATATCAGTGGGAATGACATTTCCAATTCATATAATATGATGGCAATTTCTCTTTCCATAGTTGGCAATTTCTCTGGGTCTATAACTTTGTTTCATATATCTTTGAATAAGAAATAGAGCTTCATTAATGTATGGCAGACATACTTGGGAAAAATGCAACGTAAAGATGTAGGAATTAGATCATGCATCAAAACATGGAAGCCATGTGATTTCAGACCCTTTAACTTTAAATCGCTCATTTAAATGATGTTCTTGATATTTGATGAATACCTTTTGTAACACCCCAAGATTTCATAGTGCGTTATTTCTTCAAAATAATTCAATAACTTGCACTATACGCAACACTGAGTTCAAGCGCACCATGACTTACCAAACTAGACATTCAAAAGAGGTTATGAATAGTATTAACTGAATATTGAACATTATATAATCCTTATAATTTTAGAATCCATATTATAAGTTTCTTAGACATAATGTAAGAACAAATTCATTTTTTTTTTCAGATAAAATAAGTATTTTTCAAAAATGCACTTTTACCGACTTTTAATGGTGAACCCTTTTTAAATCCAATATTTTAAAAGTTATATATATTCAATTTGACTAAATAAATTTATTATTTAGAATGGGGACATCAAAAATTTACAATGTAACACTCCAAACTTCCTCAGTACGCTTCTTTTTGAATAATACAGTAGCGTGTGTTGTACGCAACTTTAAGTTCTAACACACACCACAACCAATCAAACTAGCCATTATGAATAGTAATACCTACTTTTTGAAATTTTATACATTTTATCTTTCAAAATGGACTTCATTTTTGGATTCTTAATATCGAAATTATACAAGGACGAAATTTTGGTACTTTTCGGATACCTTTTATATTTTGATGAATAGTGAAAATTACTAAATTTTTATTAAAAATAACTTTTTTAATAGAAATAATTAATAGAGAAAAATTATGAATTTGAGTGGTTTTAAAGTGTATTTATAATATATTTTTACCATTTAATACAATTTTGGTCATTGGACATAATTTCACATTTAAACAGGACATAAACAAGTGTCAATCTTTTGATAGTTATTATCTCTTAAAAACACGCTTTTTGTTTTGACAGCGGGAATTAATTTTAAATTAATTTCTGCCACTTCTGTGTTTTGAATTTGGAAAAATGGACTCCATATTTTGAATCAGGATGTATAAATTTCGTAAATAGGTAACTTTTATTTTTAGACATTTTGAATAATTACTTCAAGAAATATTTTATTTACCATGGTTAAAGGGTAAATCTGGTAAATAAGGGTAAACAAATAATATTATAATAATAATAAATTACCCATAAACGTGTCTTAACCCTATTGGTTGATACATGTCCTACCATGGGAATCTTTGGGTCGATTTTGGGACCCCATGGATCCACTTGTAACTGATAATGACACTTTATATTAATTAAGTTAAAGTAAATGCAAAAATGACATAAGCCTATATCTTTTAGAAAAACAATTTTTACATAGGGTTATATATGTTATAAATTAGACTATAAATATTCATTAGAAATCTAGAAATATTTCCTACATAATAATATTTTATTTATAATTTTTAGACATTAAATAATTTGATTTATTTATGACACAATGATGATGAAGTAATTACCTTATTAGTGAAATATTAAAGTAATTGATATTATAAATACCCAAATAAATAAAATTTGAGACTTTAAATGAATTAGACGAATTTTATAGGTTAATATGACATGTTAGGATTGATTTAATTAACTTTTTTGAAGTAATCATTCTTTTATGATTTTCACAAAAATCAAATACCAAATAGAGTCAAAATTGACATAAAAGAGTTTTTAAAACAAATATTATATTATTAATTGATATTAAATTCCTAAAAATACAAGGTTAGGCCAGAGGTATTTTATAATGATATTAGTATCATTAATGGACCACTTGGGTGTCTCTTGGAGGTATATAGTAAGTTTATTAACTATATAATATAAAAATACAAAGTGACATGGTAAGTGTCAAACTAATTAACCAAGAGTTAAAACTAAAATATAAGGTTAATATAATGACCCAAACTGTCTAAAATCTATTGGTTGAAAGGATTTATACCCATCCCCACCTTATGATTTTAACAATCCACTTTTGATCCATTATAAACCGAATATGAATTTATTGTAAAATAATACTTTAAGTTTTTTCTAAAGAGCCCCCCTCCCCCTTATAAAAGGACACCACTTCTAACCAATTCCTCACACCTCTCAAGCCTTTTGGATCGTCCAAACTCTTCCCAGTTAATCTCCCTATATCCCTCTCCTTCTCTTAGAATCCTTACCTTAGGCAGAAGGCACTTCAAGAGTCCTTTTTGGTTCAAACCAAAGGGAGTTACCCAAATTAAAGGTAACAATTTCTCTTAGAATCTTTTCTTTTATTTTACTTCTCCAACCCCTAAACTCTTCTTATTATTTTATTTTGTAACAAAAACAGTATCCTAAATATACTAGGATATTTTTATTAGAATTATTCTAACTACACTTACACACACCTCCATCTAATGGGTGAAGAACATAATGTTTCTGTCGATGGAAACCAAACGCCTCACGAAGCGATGATTGTTCAATTATCTCCTATCACCTTTCATGGTGGACATTATGATGGAACTATAATTAAATATGATATTAATGATATTTATTTTATATATAAGATTATTTAATTCCATTTTATATCATACCATTATTCTTTTCATGTTGTATATATATACGATAATTTCATTTGAGGAAGTGCGGACTACCGCCCCCTCAAAGTAATATGACTCGTTCATAACATACATGGAACGTATAAAGGATGGTGTTAATGAACTTAAGTAACACATATAAGATATTATATTATACTGGAATAATAATATACCTATGTATCATTTGGTTTTGATTCCTTTTAAAATGAAAAATGAAATGGAAGTAGCATTCGTGCGTACGTACGGATTACTGTCTCCACGAACGCGATGAGATTCATTTCCCCATCATATCCATTAAAGAATAATTATCATTTGATGATTAAAAGTACTGTTTAAGGACTTTATATTATTCTGGATATGAATAATATACAACCTATCCCTAACAAACATGGCTTACGTAACGAAGCATATAAAGGAAAACGAATCAGTTAACACCCGAAATGACGATAATACTAAAATATTATTAACAAACCAATAATTAAAAGATCATATATGATATAATATTTATGAATATGATCCGTGTGTAATTTAATAACAATTATTTAACTATTATACATGAGGTTAACATACACACTATCAAGTAAAAGTACAAGGTAAGGGGTTTTCATCTCACTCCTTATTCCCGTGAGATTCATACCATATTGCAACTATTACCTTTTGTGTGGTGTATTTACTGCCTATAATTGTATTCTTTGTTTAATACACTTTAATTTATGTGTATTTACATATTCATTGTATGATACCTCTTTCATGGGGTGTATGTTTCATAAGTTACCAAATTGGTAAGGGTTAATTTCACAATCTCTTTATTATCTGAGGTTGTTTTTACGTATGTATCTATTGGGACATATTTATTATCCATGTCCATGTTTTATGAAAGAGTTTTCAACGGAATTATTTTTAGGGAATTTTTACTAAAACATAATTTCAAATGTTTTAAATATTTATTCTTCTAAATCTTTCTATTTAATGTCCATGTCTTCAAAATGGTTTTTAAGGAATTATTTATATGGACATAAATATTTTTAAAATGTTAATTCCTGTCAAAAGTTTCAAAGTGGTATGGGACACTTTTATTCAAAAATGTATTTAAATTACTTCTTTTCTAAATTTTGTGACTTTTAAATGTTTTCATGAAAAAGGGGTATTTCAGAGTTTTACAAATAATTTTCATCTATGTCAAAATTCTTTAATGGATTTTAAACATGTTTTGAAGTTTATTTATCATGATACAAATCTTCCATATTGTGTTGAAGGTTTTTTGATATGTTTTACTATGGATGTGTTATGTTTATACCATTAATGGTTTATGGAGAAAGTATTGACATTTCGTATGCTAGTTTTAATATGAATGTTTATGTTATGTTTAAACCTGTTCATATGAGGAATGCATTGGACTTAATAAGTGACGGGTGGAGCCCACTATAGCTCCTCGATGCATCAGTAGGTCTTATGAGACAAACTAGTATCTTGGAAAGAGGCCTTGAAAAAATCTTATTTGTAGTCTTAGCACGAGGCCTTGGCTACGTGGTTATGATAGTCTGGCATTATGCATTCCATCATTATGAAAGTGGTTAGTGATATTGCATGCGATTATTCGACTAGTAGAATATCCATGTGAATAAGTAAATGGAATTATTTTATTTTTTCCATATTATGTTTAAGTTCAAGTTTAAAAGGATTTTGTTTTAGTTATACATTGCCTTAAATGTTTATGATTATTTATTAAAGTTTCTGCTTTATTGTTATCTTTACTGAGAATCTGAGCTCACCCCTTTCTATGTTTTATTTTTTCCCAGGATTCCAAGAAGTGTATTGTGATTGATATGCAGGGTTAATCCAAGGGAATAATGGAATTAATAAAGGATTATTTATGTTTTTTTGTATGTTATAATTTGTAATGTAACATTCATGTATGTAATCTATTTTCCAAGACTGCTAAACCGATCGGTCCTTCAGGACTTGATTCCTTGTGATCATGCCAATGTTATGTAATAATGCACCGACTCTGGGTAACTGGGGTCGGGGCATTACAGTTGGTATCAAAGGAAGTTTAGAAATAACCTTGGAAGCTAGATTTATATAAACTCTGATTAGAGCACATATCCCTAAGATAGACTTTGAGGATTAGTAAAGAATAACTTCCTATAATTTTGATATTGTAAGGATTTTGTGAGTTTTCCGAGAAATACATCCCTGTCTGGATACGAACAGGTAGAGGAGGCTCTGGAACAGATGTACCTAGGGGTAAAACCCGAAAACACCTCTTTGATCTAGACTCGAATGGGAACTGGTGCATGAAAACGGGCCTTGCTGCACTCTTGGTTACGACACTCTCGAGGGATATGCTTAGGATAATTTTCATTTTCTTTACAAACCATTATGAAGGGTTTATGAGTATATACTTCCTTAAAGAAGACATTTTTATGATATGGAGTATATCCATAAACTGTTTAATTTATGTTAAGTGTTTTACATGTTTGGGATCAGGTATTTCTATTCAAAAACTAATGTAGTGTATGCCATTGTTTAGAAGTAGTGCCCAGTAGAAGGAATGAGAACTCTAGCAATACGCATGATCCAAAGAGTAAGAAAGATCATATCTTTCATGGTATTAAGAAATCATTTAGAAGGGAAATAGTCTCCCACATATTATCATCATATGAAGAAATAGTATCATGTGTTGATAAGATAAGTAAATAGTTCTCTGAGTCCTATGGATTTGAAGGGAAGCAAGATAAGAAAAGGATGGAAGAGAGAAATATGGATAAAGGGAAGAGGGAAAAGAATAATTTTCCCATATGTGATAATTGTGGGAAGAAACACCCTGGAACTTTCCTGAAGGGAATGGGAGATTGTTTTAAGTGTGGACAAAAAGGACACCTTGTACGTGACTGCAAGGGTAAGAAAAAGGTTGCAAATGTACAATGCTTCATCTGCAAGGAGTTGGGACACTACACAAAACAATTTCCAAATCATCAGAGTATGCCCCAAATGATGCTATTGGATAATAATCAAGTTATGATACTACCACAGATGCGGACGAATGATTAGAGTTCTTATGTTGTTATTAAATAATTATGTCATTTGAGTATTGTATCAATGATGTACTGGTTATAATAATTATAGAGTATATAAGGATTGTACTGCATTACTATTTCATTAAGGAATTGAGATTGTGTAGAACCATGAAAAGTGACTCAATAGCAGGTTAAATTTTTGGAAAATATATGGTGAGAGAATGATAAACCATAATATGGTTCTGATACCGAGGTAGTGATTTTGGAATAATACATGATTGATTTGGATAAATTATATTGGATATTCTTGACTACCTTGAAACTGATTAATGATTTGTATATTCCATCATTGTTGGAGTTTACAACATTTTTGGATTGAAGGAGTATATCCATTATTCTTTAAGGAATAAGGGATCATTAATGTAATAAATATGGTTTTATGGTAATTCAGGATGTTGCAGTGTTTTAAAAGAATACATGATGAAGGCATTCACATGTTATTATGCGGAAAAAAGGATCTTCATTGTGTTTACCTTCCTAATAAATTTTGGACTTGAGTATTTTGGATAGTTCTAGTTTGGATTATTTTTGGATTTCCAGAAAAGGACATCCTGGAGGTCGGGCAGTAACTCGTCGCATCTGACAAGGTCACGAGACTTGAACCCGCAACCGAAGGGCGACAAGGGTGTATCACCTACCACTGGCCCACGTGATGTCCTGGATTAAATAATGTAGTTTTTTTTAAAAGATCTAGTAGATGAATTATAAATTCATTTTTTGTAACCCTATACGAATAGGATAAATAGAATTTTTTTACATTCTATTATCTTTTAGAGTGAAAGATGAGTTTGTGGTAGAAATTAGTTAAAGGATGAAACTCTAATTTTCAAGAATATATTTTTCTTCTTCTCTTATTCTATGTATAAATTAATTCTTATACTTTATTTAAGGGATCCTAAAACCAAAAATGTGTTATCCTAATACCTTATGTTTTGTTGAACCGGTGGTATTTCAAATCATCATAGATTGATGAATTTAAGGACCTCAATTTTACACTTGTTTGTGATTGATGACCTCAATCACTACCTATAAATATTTACGGTTTTCCTCTAATTATATGTCTCTAATTTCCACCAATGTTCTCCTAATAGAGATCATAATTTTGTGGTAACCCTTTCATTTATCTTTTCCTCTTATTAAGACTAAATTTTATTAACCCAATTTCCGATGCGGGTTTTCCCACAAAGATATTTTCTATTTTAAAACTTTTATTTTTTAAGAACAATTTCAAAATGATAGGACGCAATTTATTGAAGTAGGGGAGAATGTAACACCCCAATATTTCATAGTGTGTTATTTCTTCAAAATAATTCAATAACTTACACTACACGCAACACCGAGTTCAAGCGCACCATGACTTACCAAACTAGTCATTCAAAAGAGGTTATGAATAGTATTAACTGAATTTTGAACTTTATATAATACTTATAATTTTAGAATCCATATTATGAGTTTCTTATACATAATGTAAGAACAAATTCATTTTTTTCAGATAAAAAAAGTATTTTTCAAAAATGAACTTTTACCGACTTTTAATGGTAAACCCTTTTTAAATCCAATATTTTAAAACTTTTATATATTCAATTTGACTAAATAATTTTATTCTTTAGAATGGTGACATAAAAAATTTACAATGTAACACCCCAATCTTTCTCAGCACGCTTCTCTTTGAATAATACAGTAGCGTGTGTTGTATGCAACTTCGAGTTCTAACACACACCACAACCAATCAAACTAGCCCTTATGAATAGTAATACCTAATTTTTGAAATTTTATACATTTTATCTTTCAAAATGGACTTCATTTTTGGAATTGTAATATCGAAATTATCCTAGGATGAAATTTTGGTACTTTTTGGATAACTTTTATATTTTGATGAATAGTGAAAATTACTAAATTTTTATTAAAAAAAACTTTTTTAATCGAAATAATTAATAGTGATAAATTATGAATTTGAGTGGTTTTAAAGTATATTTAGAATATATTTTTACCATTTAATACAATTTTGATAATTGGACATAATTTCACATTTAAACCGGACATAAACAAGTGTCAATCTTTTGATAGTTATTATCTCTTAAAAACACGCTTTTTGTTTTGACAGCGGGAATTAATTTTAAATTAATTTCTGCCACTTCTTTGTTTTGAATTTGGAAAAATGGAATCTATATTTGGAATCAGGATGTCCAAATTTTGTAAATATGTAACTTTTATTTTTATACGTTTTGAATAATTACTTCGGTAAATATTTTATTTATTATGGTTAAAGGGAAAATCTGGTAAATAAGGGTAAAAAAATAATATTATAATAATAATAAATTACCCTAAAACATGTCTTAACCCTATTGGTTGATACATTTCCGACCATGGGCATCTTTGGGTCTATTTTGGGACCCCATGGATCCACTTGTAAGTTATAATCACACTTTATATTAATTAAGTTATAGTAAATACAAAAATGACATAAGCCTATATCTTTTAGAAAAACAATTTTTACATAGGGTTATATATGTTATATTTTTTACTATAAATATTCATTATAAACCTAAAACTATTTAATACATAATGGTATTTTATTTATAATTTTTAGACATTAAATAATTTAATTTATTTATGACACAATGATGATGCAGTAATTACCTTATTAGTGAAATATTAAAATAATTGATATTATAAATACCCAAATAAATATAATTTGAGACTTTTAATGAATTCAACGAAATTTATAGTTTAATATGACATGTTAGGATTGATTTAATTAACTTTTTTCTAAGTAATCATGCTGTAATAATTTTCACAAAAATCAAATACCAAATAGTGTCAAAAATGACATAAAAGAGTTTTAAAAAAAAATATTATATTATTAATTGATATTAAATTCCTAAAAATATAAGGTTCAGCCAAAGGACTTGTATCATGATATTAGTATAATTAATGGACCACTTTGGGGTCTCTTGGAGGTATATAGTAAGTTTATTAACTATATAATATAAAAATACAATGTGACATGGTAAGTGTCAAACTAATTAACCAAGAGTTAAAACTAAAAGATAAGGTTAATATAATGACTCAAACCTGTCTAAAATCTATTGGTTGAAAGTATTTAGACCAATACCTACCTTAGTCTTTTAATAATACACTTTGGATCCATTAGAAACCTAATATGAATTTATTATAAACTAATACATTAAGTTTTTCCTAAAGAACACCTCCTCCCCCTTATAAAAGGACATCACTTCTAACCAATTCCTCACACCTCTAAATCCTTTTGGCTCGACCAAAATCTACCCAATTAAAATCCCTACTTCCCTATCCTCTTCTTAGAAGCCTTACCTTAGGCATAAGGCACTTGAAGAGTCATTTTTGGTTCAAACCAAATGGAGTTACCCAAATTAAAGGTAATGATTTCTCTTAGATTCATTTATTTTATTTTACTTATCCAACCCCTAAAATCTTATTATTATTTTCTTTTGTAATAATAAAAGTATCCTAAATATACTAGGATATTGTTATTATAATTATTCTAACTACACTTAGACACACCTCCATCTAATGGGTGAAGAACATAATGTTTCTGTGGATGGAAACCAAACGCCTCATGAAGCGATGATTGTTCAATTATCTCCTATCACCTATCATGGTGGCCATTATGATGGAACTATAATTAAATATGATATTAATGATATTTATTTTATATATAATCTTCTGTAATTCCATTTTATATCATACCCTTATTTGTTTCATGTTGTATATATACACGATAATTTCATTTGAGGAAGTGCGGACTACCGCCCCCTCAAAGTGATATGACTCGTTCATACCATACATGGAACGTATAAAGGATGGTGTTAATTAACTTAATTAACAAATATAAGATATTATATTATACTGTAATAATAATATACATATGTATCATTTGGTTTTTATTCCTTTTAAAATGAAAAATGAAATGGAAGTAGCGTTCGTGCGTACGTACTGATTACCGTCTCCACGAACGCGATGAGATTCATTTCCCCATCATATACATTAAAGAATAATTATCATTTGATGATTAAAAGTAATTTTTAAGGACTTTATATCATTCTGGATATGAATAAGATACAACCTATCCATAACAAACATGGCTTACGTAACGAAGCATATAAAGGAAAACGAATCAGTTAACACCTGAAACAACGATAATACTAAAATATTATTAACAAAGAAATAATTAAAAGATCATATATGATATCATATTTATGAATATGATTCTTGTATAATTTAATAACAATTATTTAACTATTATACAGGAGGTTAACATACACACTATCAAGGAAAAGTACAAGGTAAGGGGTTTTCATCTCACTCCTTATTCCCGTGAGATTCATGCCATATTTTCACTATTACCTTTTATGTGGTGTATGTAATGCCTATAATTGTATTCTTTGTGTAATACACTTTAATTTATGTTTATTTACATATTCATTGTATGATACCTCTTTCATGGGGTGTATGTTTCGTAAGTTACCAAATTGGTAAGGGTTAATTTCACAATCTCTTTATTATCCAAGGTTGTTTTTACGCAAGTATCTACTGAGACATATTTATTATCCATGTCCATGTTTTATGAAAGAGTTTTAAAAGGAATTATTTTTAGGGACTTTTTACTAAAACATCATTTCAAATGTTTTAAATATTTATTCTTCTAAATATTTCTCTTTAATGTCCATGTCTTTAAAATGGTTTTTAAGGAATTATTTATACGGACATGAATGTTTTTAAAATATTAATTCCTTTCAAAAGTTTCAAAGTGGTATGGGACACTTTTATTGAAAAATGTCTTTAAATTAATTCTTTTATAAATTGTGTAACTTTTAAATGTTTTCATGAAAAGGGGGTATTTCTCTCAAAGAGTTTTATAAAGAATTTTCATCTATGTCAAAATTCTTTAATGGATTTTAAACTTGTTTTGAAGTTGATTTATCATGATACAAATCTTCCATATTGTGTTGAAGGTTTTGTGATATGTTTGACTGTGGATGTGTTATTTTTATACCATTCATAGTTTATGGAGAAATTATTTACATTTTGTATGCTAGTTTTAATATGAATTTTTTTGTTATGTGTAAACCTATTCATATGAGGAATGCATTGAAATTAATAAGTGACAGGTGGAGCCCGCTATTGCTCCTCGATGCATCGGTAGGTCTCATGAGACAAACTAGTGTCTTGGAAATAGTCCTTGACAAAATATTATTTGTCTTCTTGGCACGAGGCCTTGGCTACGTGGTTATGATAGTCTGGAATTATGCATTCAATCATTATGAATGTGGTTAGTGATATTGCATGCGATTATTCGACTAGTAGAATATCTATGTGAATAAGTAAATGTAATTATTTTATTTTTTCCATATTATGTTGAATTTAAAGTTTAAAAGGCTTTTTTTATACATTGCCTTAAATTTTTATGATTATTTACTAATGTTTCCGCTATATTGTTATCCTTACTGAGCATCTGAGCTCACCCCTTTCTATGTTTTATTTTTTCCCAAGATTCCAAGAAGTGTATTGTGATTGATATGCAGGGTTAAGCCAAGGGAATAATGGAATTCATAAAGGATTATTTATGATGTTTTGTATGTTATAAGGTGTAATGTAACATTCATGTATGTAATCTATTTTCCAAGAGTACTAAACCGATCGGTCCTTCTGGACTTGATTCATTGTGATCATGACAATGTTATGTAATAATGAACCGACTCTGGGTAACTGGGGTCGGGGAGTTACACCTTTATGAAACCTTTAGGTCATTAAAGAAGTTGAAAAACTAATATATCTCCTTCCTGGAAAGAGTGTAATCAGCAGGAGGAAGAAATGTTCATTTTTCACCGTTCACTAGTGCCAACTATTCTCATATTCCCATCTCAACCATGTCCAATATAGCCTTAATTCCATCCATTATTTTTCTAGGTGCATTTAGCAACGTGCCAATGACACTATCACATACATTTTTTTCAACATACATAACATCAAGAAAATTTCTGACATACATACAATTCCAGTATGGTAATTTAAAAAAAACTGATCACCTTTTTTTAAGGTTTTTCGAAAACTGTTTTTCAAAAGTAGTGTCAACATCTTTCACATTCTCAAACAATTGATCACCTATTAGTCGAGATGGTGTTTTATATTCTTCTAAACTTCCATAGAATTATGTCGTCCAAGATTGGTACTTATGTCATTGGGGTAGAAATCTATGATGTCCTAGAAACACGGTTTTCGATAAATGTTTCAACATAATTGACTATGTACCTTGTTTGCAAATGGAACACCCTTGAGTTCCTTTAATTCTATATCCTGAAAATTTTCAATAAGCAGGAAAGTCATTTATCATCCCGTTAAACATGGCTCTCAAAGTGAAATCTTGATTTCTGTAAGCATCATACAACATAACACCTAAATCCCACAATAATTTCAAATCCTCAATCAATGGAGACAAATAAACATCAATATCATTACCCGGTTGTTTTCTCCCTAATATTAGCATAGATAACATGATGTATTTTAGTTTCATTCATAAACATGGTGGTAAGTTATAATTTACCAACATAACCATCCATGTACTATGATTCCTGCATTTAAAACCAAAAGGATTCACACCATCTGTAGATAACGCAAGATGAAGGTTTCTCGGGTCATTTCCAAATTTAAGATACTCATGATCAATTTTCTTCCACTGAGGAGAGTCTGTCAGGTGATGTAGTTTTCCATATTTAATTATTGTATCTACATTCCATGTCAATTATCATGTGGTCTCCTCACTTCCATATAGGTTCCTAAACCTTGGAATGATTGGAAAGTACCATAAAAATTTCATAGGACTAGATTCATCTTTCTTGTATCAAGAAGCACCACACTTTGGGGATTATTTAAGTGATTTTTGGTCCTTATGAAACAATATACAGTAATTCGGATAGGCTTGTATTCTTTTACAGATCATACCCATCGAGCATAGCATTCGTTTGGAATCATATGTTCGGCTCGAGTGCTCATTATCTTCTGGGAGCATGTCATTTAGGAGAGAAAGTAGTTAGGTAAAATTGGAGTCACTCTACCTGTTGCCTGATTTCAAATTATATAGCTTCAGTATGACTAAAAATGTTGTATATTTAGTGCAACCAGTATACAATGGTGTCTTTGCACAACTCTTTTACTTCTCAAACAATTTTGGGCAATCACAGAGTTCATCTTCAACCGTCCTTGTCATTTAATCAATATAACCTTCATCATCATTCACATCTGTAATCACATCATCCATAAAATCATCTTCCTTATTCATGCTTGTAATCATATCAGATGATCCATAAAACGTAGTGTTGTCCCAGCCGCTACCTAAATTTATTTTTTCCCCGTGTTTATTCCAACATGTATAACTTTGATCTATTTTGTGATAGATCAGGTGTTCTTCCAACTCCTCTGGACTAATTTTTCTTGAATAACAACAGTGTAAACATGGAAAAAGGATTTGAGAAGGGTCATACACATGATCTTTTTCAAACTTGATAAAATATTTCACGCCATCTTCATACTCTTTTGTCAACTGATTTACATTCATCCATTCTTTAATCATATTCATCCTATTTGATATAGTAATATTAATATCTAAAAAAATAATAACACAAAATATGTTCAACGAGGGTCATCATCCAACTATAATCAATGGAACTAGCTATGGTAAACAATACCCTTACCTCTCCATGCATTACTCAGGACCAAAGTAGATCAAACCCATCATCCCAACCACCTAATCAATGGAACTAACTATGAGAATCCCTTGCACTAGAATGTTTTAGTATCCAACATGTGATCTATATGCATTGTTGTAAACCGTTTTTTAGTGTTTCTCTAGAAACATAATTTCTATAGTCAAGAACTATGGTACTAAACTAATAGATGGTATTATTTTCAATAGAGTGCTTGTGGGTGGAAGGATTCATTACATGTGTTGTTATGGTTATTTGACTAGGGTGTCTATAAAGTGTCTCATAGAGTCCTCTAGTGAAGTGGTTTTCTAATATTCAATGGAATTGCACTAGTAAAAAAGTGGTGGTACCATTGAAATGGGTAAAGTTTGGATTGATATTCAATGGTGGAAGAACTGCAACAAGTAAAACAAATGGTATACCAATTATACCAACAACCACAACGCCATACAAACACGCAATCATGCTCACAATTGCAACACCATACAAACCAAACAATCACAATTTCCGATTTTACAAATCATCCCTTATTCAATTCCATTTGTTAATTTAGGGGTTATCATAGAAGTTATATTGGCTTGGGGAATTCATTCATTATTCAGTATACATAAATTGCCAATTTTTATATTCAAATGTTCAACTGGAACCAACCAACATGTAATTCATTTAGTGCGCAAACAAGGACCACCAACGGCCATGATTTTTAGTGGGGTGTTTAGCCCGTACATTTTACAACATAACCATAAATATCAAATATTAATAATATGTGAACAAAATTAAACTAATGATTAAGAGGAGAAAACTCACCGTGAAGGTGTCGTTCAGCATGTGGCAGAGGTGTGTTGGCGGTAGAGGAGAGGCATGTGGAAAAGGAGGTTTCCAACTGAAAAGAAAACATAAAATGAGAACTCACATGTTAAACAATTTTATTTGTTAGTAGTGGGATTTTATTTTCCATATATGATATCTACTTTTTTGTTTATTTTTTTTTTCTTATCTATTATTTTCCTAGATGTTCAACTTATGAATGGGAGGTGTCTACTTTTCAGGAAAAAGATCATTTTTAATTTAATCTAATTTAGGGGTAAAATATTCCACATTAATTTTTTTCAGGGGATCGTTGTCATACCGTAGGGATCATGAATTCCTATTGGGTTAATGGAAAGTCAGGTCAGTTTTTGGTTATGATACCAGCCTAGGTCATATCATTACATTTCCAATTGTAATTGACCCTTGTCCATTTAAATATAGTATTTTTTGGGGGGTCAAACACTAATATATAGAAGGAATAAGAGAGGTAAAAATTATCATAGGCTCTCCAATACAAGTTATGAAAGATGAAACATACACCGGGTGAGGGAGAACCACCCAAGAGGAGAGGAGGGGGCGTCGGTGTAGCACGAAGGGGTTCTGGATGAGAAAAGGGGAAAAATCTAGTAAAATAAAAAAGGTTCAAAGGGGAAGGGGTGGGCTGTCTGGGGGGTTTGGGGGACTATAGTGGTGTTGGGGAGGGGGTGTATGATGCCCAGGTAGGGGGTGGGATATCCGGGTGGGGTGGGGGGCTTCAGGGGTGTAGGGGAGGGGGTGTGGGTTGTCCAGGGAGGGGGTGGGTTGTCCACTATAAAATGACAATTAGGGATCCTAAAGAGTGAATTATGAGAGGGGAAAATTATGGTGAAGAGGGGTTTGGGTGATGGGGTCGAGTGACTAATAAGGAATAGGGGAAACTCATTAAAAAGACTAAAAAATATCTTTTCAATTCAAGAATAGGGTACATTATGGTGTATCCTAAGGGTCTATTGCATAGTGCACCCTATGATGTCACATTGTTGAATTACCACAAGGTATACACTGAAACACTAAGGTATAATTTCCCTAGTCATGGTATGACCATATAACGGGTATATAATCCCTCAAATTCATTCGTTTAAGATATCAATATTATTGGGCAGTGCATCTCAAACCATTTGAATATTTCATAATTGGTATTGCATCTCAGATCACATTATTATACGGTAAGTGGGAAATGAAACTCATACAACACATCACAGTATCACATCAAGTATATCATCCCATTCTTTAGGCATATTCAACATAAATTTTCATATCATTCCATTCTATAGGCCATGTTGGAGTGATTAGGCAAGTCATCCCACACCCAAACAAAGATATTAATGAAGGGGCAGCACTTCCACCACATAAAAATAGAATTACCAATGGTAATAGGGTATTATAGTATATAAATAATATAAAATGGCATAATAAACATCTTAGAAAATACTAAATAACCCATAACCAGGTTTTTATAACATATAAATCTTTGAAAGTTTAAGATTAGTTTATCCACACATGCCGAACTTATATCCAAATTCAAAACTAGGCTATAACCCACTCAGATATTACTGGTCAGAGGGGGGAGGAACACTCACCCCATAAGTTAGTCAAATAATTCAAAAAATTCTACGAGGAAACAATAAGTTCCATTTGGGTCAAGGCTCACACTAACATCACATAATCCACACATCTCTTATTCAAGGGAGGCTAAGGGAACCTATTTTGTTCCCTCTATGTTATTTTCTACCAAGTAGAAATACCTATTGGTTATATAGATAATAATTACCATTAATTTAATTTTCAAACATGGAACATATTGTCCATTTAATCACTCTACATCACATATAAGGATAGAACATAGCCCAAAAAGAACTTACCTACTCTAAGGTGGTGAATTAAAAACATCCTAGTTAAAAACTCATAATGTAATCTCTTAATTATACACTCATCCCATATCTAGGGAGGAAAAAATACACTTAACCAAGGTCCTAGGAATTATTGTATAAAATAAGGGAATCCCCAAAGGTCTCTTGAATGTAATGTTCCACTTTGAGGGTTTATAACATCCCTATATGTTTTTTCCTATACATATAGTCAAGGAAAACAATTTGAGTTGATTTAATACCAACTACAAGGGTGGAAAAGACTGCATATCACACAATTCATGAAATAATACATAAAACATTGGTAATGGTTTGAAACCACCAACCTCAAAGTGGAGTTTATCCCTTAATAATGCTCAGCCTCTATATCCTAAGCTCATCTGGGCTCGATCAAGATCCATCATCCATTTTCGAAACACGTGAGGAGGAGGTTGTAGTGGAGAAGGATGAGTCAGCGGCCAGAGGAGGATGAGCAGGTGGTGGTGGTGGTGGTGGCGGTGGAGGGAGAGGGGAAGTTGGTTCATGACGAAGGAGGGATCACAGCGAAGGAGGAGGAGAAGGCACCGACAGCGGAGGAGGAGGAGGACGGTCACATTTGAGGAGGAGGACAAGGAAGCAGCAGTGGAGGACTAGGAGGAGGAGGAGGAGGAGGGGTTGTGGTGGGGGAGGGTTCGCAGCGCAGGGTTTAGCTTCCATGAAGGCTTGAATAGGGGCGATGGAGGAGGGACCTGTTAGGGTTGTTTTATAAAAACCGCAGGAACTTTATCAGTACTAGTTAAAAGCACTGATAAAGGTATGTTTTATTAGTGCTAAAAAAAGCACTGATAAAACATACCTTTATCAGTGCTAAAATTTTATCACTGATAATTTAGTCTTTTATCGGTGCTTTTTTAGGACTGATAAAGGCATATTTTTATCAGCTCTCTAAAAGCGCTGATAAAACAACTATTTATCAGCACTAAAATTATAGCACTGATAAATACTTATTTTATCCACCATTTAGGGATGATAAAAACTTTTATCAGCTCTAATAATAGCGGTGATAAATCGTACCCTTTATCAGCGCTTGTTTTAGCTCTGATAAAGGGTACATTTATTAGGGATTTTAGCTATCGTTGATAAAATACCACCCCTTTATCATCACTTTTTGTTCAGCACTCATAAAAGGCATTTCTTCCCTTGCCCTGTTTTGTGGTAGTGGAGGTTATGGATGATATATAAAATCCTTCATCAATGAAAGGACTATCTATGAACTGTAAAAACTGTTCCCACTTATCATTGAATGACATTTCCTTATTTGGGGTCAGATAAAACAAATGGGTTTTCTCATATTTCTTGGATACCTTGGCTAATAAATCACCAGGAATGTATTTTTCCTATCTTGGAAGCAATATTTGGATTCATTCTAACAATGAAGAAACACTTATAGGTGATATAGAAGTTGGGTCTAGAAGGATATGAAGGCTTGTAGACACAAAACTTAGTCCATAATTCAAGTTGTGGATAAATCCAAAATGAATTAGCTCCTCCCTGTATTCATATATGTCATTTCCATAATATTTTACATTTATGCATAAAAGGAAATAAATTGGGAAAATAGATCCCCAATATGATATGAATCATGTGAAGTCCTTGGGACACAGATGTTGACTAGTCCAAGTCATAAATCATTTCACCACTTTGATGTGTTTCATTAGATATTTTGGGAAGTCATACTTTTCCTTCAACTTTCTGTAATAAGCCAGAAAATAGAGAACATATTCTTTTCTTATAGAATATGAAACTGGATATTTCCTGAAACATGAAGCAAATCATAAGGCTGCATCCAAATAATCTATTATCACACCAATTTTATTCAATTAATTTTTGAAAGAAACTATGTATCTCAAATATAATATTTCTTATACCAAGTTTAATCCATAAAATACCTACATACATCATCCCTATTTAGTATCAAATAGAAAACATTCACCTAGTGAATGGTAGCCACAATTCATATTCAAGCATTTATTATTTTGAATCACTACATTAATCATGTTAGATAAGCTAGAATTTTGAATTCATTATATAATAAAAATAAAAATATTGGATGTAAAAAAGTTTTATATAAGATGAAAATTTTGAAAGATCAATAATTATCTTATAGTTTTGATATAATCTAATTTTCATTCCCAACAACTTAATTTCATCTTTATATGAATTAATCTATATTCCATAGTAAAAATCATCAACTAAAGATATGTCGTTGACTTTTTTTGTGATGATTTGTCCCTAATCAAACAACACTGAAGCTTCAACTGATTCCTCATCC
The DNA here is from genome assembly GCA_963277665.1 of Viscum album. Taxonomy (NCBI): domain Eukaryota; kingdom Viridiplantae; phylum Streptophyta; class Magnoliopsida; order Santalales; family Viscaceae; genus Viscum; species Viscum album. The sequence continues at coordinate 1,841,699,829 of OY728163.1, read as the reverse complement.
TAGGAAGTTCTCACTCACCATCCTTTTTTATGGTATTGATGAAATTATCAATGGAAACTATCTTGGATCTTAAAATATTAAAAAAAATTAAGTATTTAAAAGACATTACCCATCATGATACTACGTGTTTGGCCAAAATATTTGTTACATTTGAATATTATTGATAGGTATGGACAAATATATTTGTGATATAGTTGTAAAAAATGCATTATACTGTTTTCATAAATTAGTAAAATGATCCATACATCATTTTTTATTAGTAGGAATCAACCACACCTCAATCTGATACAATGTGTTCCATGTATGACTCAAAGTGTATGTTTTTAGTTTAAATTTGATAGTTTAGTTCAAAACACAAATTACATACTAAGAACCTATAAAAAACACTCATATTTTATTGATACTTTATAAAAATGATCCTTAAGTCATATTTTATGTGTAGGAATCAAATAATGTCAATCTGACACACATTGTGATCAGTATGACTCGAAGTGTGTGTTTTTTATTTACAATTGACATTTTAGTTCAAAAAAATGTCACATTCTCAAAACCAAGAAAATGCATTTATGTTGTTATGATACTTTATAAAAATAATTCATAAGTCATTTTTGACATGTAGGAAATATTCACACCTCAATATGATACATGGTGTGACCTATGTGACTCAAACTGCATGCTTTAAATTTAAAATTTAAATTTTAGTTAAAAACATTTTCCACTCATTTAAAACATATAAAAAAATCTCATATTGTCTTGATACATTAGGAATATGATCCTTAATTCATTTTTGATGTATAGGAATAAATTGTACATAAATCTAATACGTGGTGTGACCAGTATGACATGAAGGGTGTATTTTTATTAAAAATTTAAATTTTAGTTCAAAACACACACCACATACTCAAAACTAAGGTAACACATTTAGATTGTTTTTATACTTTAAGAAAATGATCCATAAGTCATTTTTGGCATGTAGAAATCATATAAACCACAATCTTAAATACGGTGTGTCTCAAATGACTCAAAGTGTGTCTTTTTAGTTTAAAAATAATATTTTTGTGAAAAACACATGTCACATACTCAAAAACTGAGAAAAAATAATTATATAATTTTGATACTTTAGTACATTGATGCATACATCATTTTTGGTATGTATGAATTAACCACATCTCAATCTGATACACACTATGACTGGTATGACTAAAAATGTGTGTTTTTAGTTTAAAAATGATATTTTATTATTTTATTGTTTCATATTTATGTTTATTTCTTTCTTTATAGTATTAATAATATAATAATGGTTTTATTATATAGTTATGGTCTTTTTATTAGTATGGGGTGGTTTATTTGGAAACTAATAGCATGATCGAGTTATTTTGAGAGGGGGTTGGGGGCCAATGATAATAGAACATTGATGTTTTTTAATGATTGTGATAAATTATACTTACTAATTTAATTATAAAAACCAATGTTTGAAATGTGTATAACATAGTGTTTTTCTCATATTTTTGATAAATTTTATTTCAATTAAATTTTGTATTTGTTTATGTAGTGTTTTATAATTTTAGAAGCACATTAGAGCAGTATGGATTTTATGAGTGTAATTTCTATATCTAATAAAAGGGACCCCACTTCTATTGATGATTAGAACATCATCTCTTTTCTAGCATTGATAAAGGGTGGATTTTTAGAATTGGAATATGATATGTGGAGAGTTTTCCACTTAGGTCATTAGATGACAGAGACCTCAAGATGGATGGGGAATAATTATTTAGTGAAGGTGTGGATTACAGCCACTGCTATGAAAGATAGGGCGGTTTGTATGCAGTTTTTAAGAATCTCCCTCGAAGAAGATGATTCATCACATGCTTGATATTATTAATATATATATAAAGGTCCCTCTAAAATTTGAAATTTTAGAAAAACATAGACATAGATATAGATATAGATCATATATAGATTGGTGATCATAGGGTAAAATGGATCAAATGGAAAACAACTAACAATTTTATTTCTTCACTTCATATGATTTTAAAACCCATAAAACAAACCCTTTTAGATGGATAAAATCACACTTAAAAAAAATAATAATAATTAAAACAAAAAATAAATGTATATGTTTTGTTGCAGTAAGTTCCACTTAATCCTCCAACACCAAACATTTCAAGTAACTCATATTTGAGGTCTCTAAACCCCCATCACACTAATAGATGGTTGGTGTAATCCAAAATAAAAAATAAGTTTATTTTCTAACACTCCCTCTTAAATATGATATTTGGGGATGTGGGGTTCTATTATCACTCATTAAATGTGACTAATTATATAATTGAGAATAAGTATAATAAATATAATTATTAATTATTAAAACTGGTCAAGGATGGGTAATACAAAGAAAAACCATACACTAACCTCAGGAGGCTGAGCTCAAGATCTCCCCCCACCACCATAGGGGTGCAACCACAAGGTTACACCTCATGGTAAAAATATTAATTATGAATAATATAGTTAGTAATAAAAATTAATAATATTCTTAAAAAATAAATATTAATTATATAATTAATTATTTAAATAATTAATAATGAAATTGACAAATAATAATATTGGTAACAGTGAAAATTAATAATTTAATTAACTATTAATTATTTTATTATTTCAATTACAAATTAAATTATTAATTATAATCATTAAATATATTTATAATTTAATTATAATTTAAATATTAAATTATAATTATTAACTTTTAATTATACTGGTAATTTTTATTATCAAATATTAATTATTAATATTATTTATTCATTATACTAATTAAATTTTCATCATATTAATTATTTTTTAAATTATTAATAAATTTAATGTATTTTTAGTTATTAATTATCTTAATTATTTTTTTATTGTGTTATTAAAGGGTACAACAATATAGGTCATATTTATGAAAAATGACATAGAATAATGGTCTATAGTTGTTATGGGATGAAAGGTTACTATATTGATGACTATAAATAGCAAGCGCATGAAAATTTTGAGGTTCCCACCATGGGTATAGACTATATTACAAACCAATATGATATTTAATAGAGTATTGATCATTGTTTAGTGATTTTTATAGGATAGAAGACTCCCTATGATTAAGGGATTCTTTATTCTGTAATATATACAAACTCTCAAGGTCAAGAAGGAGGTAAGTTGAATGAACACAACTTATGTGAAGAAGGAACAAGCTCCAAAATAAGATCACGACTGGAAAAAAAAGGTTAATGTTAATGAAGACTTTGATCTGCAATATGATCATAAAGGTGAGTATCACTCAGATCCTAACCCTTAGTAAGAACAGGTTGATGTTTATCTTCAAGGTTCTAGTAAAAAATGGAAGAAGTCACATGAGGTATGCTCCCTTTCTTAATCCCATCATAAGAAATTAAAATCTTGACAGGTTAAGGTGATCAATGAGAAGCAATGAACTTCAAAATCCATTAATAGCATGAACGTATATGACCTAGAATCAATGGATATGAATGTGAACAAGAAGGCTCCATGATTAAGTTATGTTATCACAATAACTCCCCTAATAATCAAAGAAGGCGTAAAAGAGGACAAATCCACTGAAATTAAACACTTGACTTCTAATGACTTGGTGAAAAATTAGGACCTCAACTTAATAGACAATAATTTGCTTGATCAGTCACACTCAATTCTTATGACCAGTGTTATTCCCTCTAAGGATAAGAATGATAAAAAAGGGATAAACCCAATTATGTGAAAAAACAATAGGTTATCAATTATAGAAACTACAAGTTACTAAACCAGTACAAATAGTGTCCATCAAAGTATAGGATACTAGAAATAGAACTCCTATCTCTAATCAAATAACTATGAAAGTTGAGGCTACTCTATAAAAGTGTATACCCACTACTTTGATGGGCCAATGTAGTTTTGATATGAGGTAGAACAAATATTATCATGTGGGATCTCAATTACTGAAACCTATCAGTATTGAAACTCAGGATTAAGGTAATTTATGTAAGATAAAGCATGAAATGGTAAAAGTAGAATTTATTTTGAATGAGAAAAATATTATTGACACATAGTAGAAGATTCCATGTAATTTATTCTCTATGATTAGTAATTTAAATGAAACTAACAAATTTGAAACAAAAGAGGAAAACAAAATATCGAGAAAAAAAATATATTACCTTAACTATTAACAAATCATTTATAAAGAATCAATAAAACTCAATAAAATGGTTAAATCCTATAGGAAGGTTCATCTCTAATGTTTTTGTGACCCCAAGAAAATTTGGGTAACAAACCTCAGTCTAAAAAATGATGTTTTTTATTCTTCTTCTTCAGATCTATCAGTATTACTTAAGGCCTACTGTGTGACAATTTTTTGTTTTTTGTAGTTACTTCAGTGGTAGAGAAGGCCCTACTTGTCCAATTTTATTGATAGGGTACATATTGACTTTAAATAAAGGAGCATATTTTTTCTTTATTTTTTTCTTGTTTGGTGGTTTATGGAAAATTATTCATGTTTTTCATTTGTTAATGATTGGTTTTTTAGATGGAGCCACTTATACTCTTTATTTTCATCTCTTTTGATTGTTGTGCTCAATTTTTTATGAGACTGTGGTCATTTATTAACTGTTTAAATGATTTTTGTTCAATGTTTCTAGAAAATGTGATATGACATTGATGGTTACTTGTAATATGACATTAATAATGACCAAATCTAATGAATCAATGAAGTTTTATGGATGTGTTATAGTGTAGGGTGGGTTGAATATAATTATTTTTATAAACACACTTTATTCAGGTATCTCTATCCTTTAATTTTTTTGTTGAACCTCTTTGATTTCTGTAAACAAGCATCATGACTAGTTAAAAAGGTGTTTTAGTGAAGCTCGTGGGCTTAGAAGAGATGAACTTCCAAGGGAAATCAGTTTCATATAATAGTGGGATTCTTGTGGATATATCACTATCCTTAGAATTTTGTGTTGTTTCACATTGATTTAAACATTGGAATTTGGAATTATTCATCTATGATTCTAAGGTAATGACTTAAAGCATCCCCATGTGGTTCATTTTTTGTTTCTTAGTATGTGAATCATGTGTGATCACTTCAGTACACCATACGTGTGGCCTATTCTGATTTTGTATCCCTTCTATAACTTGGATTCCATTATTTTGACCTTCCTTGGATCTCATCGGATATATCAGTGATTGGAAGCCTATAATTTCAGCCACCCATGATATGTTCCTACTATTGACCTTAGTTTGTAATCTATAATATGTTAACCTAGTTCCTCAAAACCAAATTGTGAAATCATGGGTTAGTCATTGGATCAAACCTTGTTAATATTTTCACCTTAGGGGTTTCAAATTGGAAATCTAGACTTATCTCAACATGTGAATTGGTAATTTCATATAACTATCACGTAAATTAGTAATTTTTCATGTTATCATGGAAATTCTTAAAAATGGAATGCTAATGGATCATATGGATTGGAATTGAATAATGGTAGGTAGTTGTATTTTTCTTAATGGAATATTTTCGTGATTAATTGGTAACTGGAATGATAATTGGTATTTGGAATTAATTAACCAAAATGGAACCTAGTTAACATGTTTGGATAGTTTTGGTATTCATTGTATCTTTATTTTAATTGACACCTTAAATATGTAATTGTCCTCTTGTATGGGAATTTTCCCTGGGTCTGTTGTGAACTAAAGACGTAATTGGACCCTATTATGGAAATTCACCTTTGATTTTTTGTGAATTGAATATGTAATTGACCCCAAGCATAGGTATTCATCTTGGGATTATTGTGAATGAAATATGATATTTTTTTTGACATGGTAATTAACTAAAGTCCTAGGTTGTGAATTATGCTAACATATTTTTATTTTTTAGATACTGGAACAGTACTCAATTGTGGGTATGGAAAGAGACTACCAACATCATTTAAAATAATTTATGGTTGACCCTGGGGTGTCAACTTGGAGATCGAGGGTCTGTTAGTTTATTTAGATGTTTGTAATTTAATTTATAATTAATTCCTTTTTTAGACTATTTCAAGAACTATTACTCATATTAGATTATTTAGACACTGTTGGTGGTGGCCTAATGATATTTAATCACACACTATTCAGGAAACCATTTGGTACTTAGAAAGACTTCATGGATACAGATTAGTATATGGGTAAGGGTCCCTATTCTTAATTTGTTTAATTTCTATATGGGACTAGAGATTGGACATGGGACCAATAATGGAGCTCGGGACTATTTTTGGAGTCTTTATTTTGATTATTTCATTCAATCCGTTACTTTTATGACATTAGTAGTGAAATTTCATTATGAAATTTCATGGGTTTAATTTATATGGATGTTTGGAACTTGCATGAATATCTGACAAGGATTGATTTATATTATATTTCTTATCATGTTTCTATTGTGGTTATCTTCTTATACTATATGGTATAATATCCCCACTATACTTATTAAACCCTCCCTAATAGTCGGAAAACTATTTCATATGGAGAGGCATGCCTGATGTCTCATGGTGACCCATCTCAATCATGTGAGGGAGAACCAGGATGGGTATAGTACAAAGTGGTATCAAATACCATGTCTTTTTTTTGCATTATAATTTGAGAAAAGAAAATATAATAATAGGATATATCAGGGATTGGTAATGAGATTTATCATGGGAGTAGCTAACCCATTTTCTAGGGAAATCCCAAGTTATAGGGGATTGGATTACTGTTTTTGAGGTTTTTTGGTTACGGTTGAGATGTTATTTCACTTTGAGTTATACACTTTTCAGGTGATGTTATTTATTTGAGATATTTTACTTATGGGATAATATGGAATGAGGTGTTTATCCATGCATCATAGTAGGCATTTAGGAAATCATGTTATCATATATTGATCATTCTATAGATATTTTTACTATATATGAAAAATATACCTATCAAAATTGTGCATCAAGACCCATGGTATGTCAAATAAAAAGAATAAAATTGATCTATTATAACATGTTAATTGAATTATTATGCCATGTTTTAAGTGACTATTTATCTATGGTTATCTATTTCCTCTTATTTTCCCTTATGAGTTTGAATATGTTATGTACCATGTGATCTGAGGAGTGTGTTGACCCTTGAAGAGATATGCTTATGTGTTGTCTTTCAATTTAACATCATAAGAGTGGTAATAAGCACCCACCTCACATTATGGATCCAGAACCTCCTATGACTCTAAGGAATTCAATATAAGATCAGATTTTTGATATTTTAATTTGGTTTAAGTGATCCATAGAGAGGGGGATTAATCTTATCATCCCTTCTATGTTTGGTCTGATGTGGGAATTTCAGTTGTAGTACCCACTCATGTTTGTTGGGGAGGGGTATCCTCAGACATCAGATGTAACACCCCAACCTAAACCAAGGGTCTAAGATAGAGGGTCACATGGCCTCATGTGTGTCTCCCCATATGAAAGAGATTTTCAACCATTAGTGAGGGTTTGAGTCCGAAAGTGGGAAAAGTATACCCTTGGTATCATATCATAAGATCAATAATAGAAAATAAATAATATAATAATTCATCAGAGTAAACATGTGGAAACTAAATAAATGGAATACATATAAAAAAATATATCCCAAGGAGATAATTCTATCTAGAGTATAATAAGTAAATAAATAAACAAAATAAATAAATAAACATTTGTAGGGTCCTCTAGAGTCTGTCTCGATTTGATCCATATTCATTTAACTACTACTCAATTTTCCACAATATGGCCATTTTTTTACTGGATATCTTTTCATGAAACCTATAAGTGCATCAAAATACCTAAGTATGGTGTGATTAAAAAACTCGGTAGGACACCCCCCAAAAATTCTTTAACATAAGTTAGCAATATATATAATAGTGTATGTCATTACATAAGTAAATTCTCAAATAAACATAAAATTATACATGTGTTGATTCATTATGTGCTGACCAATCTTCTACAAGACCTTCCCCACCTACTTCATCTCATCACTAGTAATGATTTCATATAAAAAAACAAGTACTTCCACCAAGGAAACATAGCTCACCCCACTCGGATGGTCATTATCATTAGGAACGTCACATGTTCCACCATGTCGATACCCTATCAGCTATCATTTTAATCACATATAGCCTAAGTCCATAGGAATCCCATATTAGAATCATCCAATCATTCACTTATGCACATACCTCTATAGGGATAGTAACACCCTCCTTTAAGAACATTTGGACTATGTCTAGTTTATCAATTGACCGCATATACAAATCTCTCTACCGGGATAGCCATACCCGCCTTTGAGGATGTTTGGACCACATAAAACTAATCTAAAGCCTCCACCTAATCATATTGAAACCTAAAACATAGTTCTATAGGATATGAAACACAACAAGCATTACATATCATATCAAGGAACAACTAGGAACCCCAAGTTCAAATGTTAGGATCCACACATAATCACACATTCATAACCAAGCATGCCCCATGACCACTCACGCACCCACATGAAACTCATCTAGAGCATGGTTTAATCGATCATAAACAACGTATCATGGTAACATCATATACATGGACCAAAATGGTAAGTAACTTCCTACGTTGTGATTTTCACATCAAAGTCAAGGTTCATCGAAGATTTTGTGACATTAACTATCTTCGCATACCAACCTAAACATGATCACCTACCAAAGGAATCCTAGAACAAATTCGAATTCAACATGAAAAGGGTTATAGAGAAAGGAAATAAAATATAAGATAAAGGATATAACAAAATCTTACCTAAGGTCAATCATCGTCAACAGGGTCCTCAAGCTTAGTCATAGAATGGAGTGGGATGGATCTTTGTAAAACTAGGAGCCTCCACGATGCATGGTATGTTAATATGGAATAGAGGTGTATAGAAGGAAAAAACCACCGCATAGGTTGTAACACCATGGCTTATGGGTGTATTGTAAATTGTAAACCACAACATAGGACCGAGTGTTTCAGTATAGAGATTACTAGAAGAGCGACCTCTACGATGCAAGGAGGAAGACTATAGCATGAAACCACACTTGAACTCAAACCACTATGATATGGTGGTGAGGTATATGGTGTGGAGTACTCTCTACATCTTTTTAGAGATCTCTAAAAATATTTAATAGAGGATAGGAGGGTATTTTTTTCAAGGGGGTTTTATAGTTCAAATAGTGTGAGAAACCCCTCATAAAGCCTTATAAAAACACTCGATTCAAGTCTAAAACAGATTCTCTAAATGAATTAAAAAATATATTCATTTAAATAAATAACTATAGAAGACCAATAGTCTAGACATTCATCTATAACTAACATGAATAAGAGCTATGAAGTGTGGTCTAATCCTCCCTAGAACATACTTCTTGACCAACCCTCCATAGCCAAGGTTATGGCATAACCTTCTTAGAAAAGCACCCATGGGGTGAAACCCCTTTCTGTTGTGGTATGACCTTATTTCTATATACTACTATGGTATATCAACTTATACTATAGTGTATCCAAACCCTCTATAGAATTTTCTTATACATTGTAGTGTAGATCCTCTTATTTTGGCATAAAGTTATCATAAACACATTTAATTCTCTAGAAACATCACAAATCCCATGAGCCTTTTCCAAAATATGTCTACACTCAAAAACATGGAGGAGGAGGAGGAAAAATATTTTCATTAAAGAAATAAAATTTCATGGTTTTACAACCCCCCTCCCCCTCTTAAAGGATTGTCATCTTCAAGAAGCATCCCTATAGTTCTTGCTCAAACAACTCAAGTGATAGAGATTGAACTTTAGCCTCTCTGTCCCACATATCCTCCTAGATCTTCCCATTATACCACCAAATTTGTATGAGTGGTACCATCTTCTCTTGGAATAATTTCTCACTCTAGTATATAATCTACATCAGATGCATCTCATATGCTGAATCTAGTTCCAACTCAGGGTCCTCATGGTCTATAACATGGGAAGGATTGGGCATGTAACTCTATAGCCGAGAAATGTGGAATACAATATGTATTCCTTGATAAAACAAAGGAAGTTATAAAATGTAATCCATTATCCCAACTTGTTTGGTGATCTCAAAGAGTCCAAGAAATATTTTGATATCTTTCCTTTCTTCCTTACACATTGGTACCCTAACCGAGGAGTCACTCTCAAGAAAACTTCATCTGCCACAGAGAACTCCAAAGGTATCCTCCTATGGTCATAATAATGTCTTTTTATACTCATAGTAGTGATCAACATATTTTGAATTAGATGCACTCTATTATGGGTCTCTTGAACCATAATGGGGCCTACATGCACTACATCACCCACCTCATTCCAATAGAGTGTTGAATGAAACCATTACCCATATAGAGCCTCATAAGGTGCCATCTGAATAAAAGCTTGATAATTATTATTGTATGTGAGCTAAACCAAGGCTATATAATCATACCACACTCCAATAAAGTCTAGGAAGCAAGATTGAAGAATATCCTCCAATATGTGTATAGTCTTCTTGGACTATTCATCCATCTGAGGATAGTACGTTGTGCTCAATCTCGGCTGATTCCCTATAGTCTTCCACAACCCCTACCAAAAACAAGAAATAAAACATGTGTCTCTATCTGATACAATTATCAAGGGAACACTATTAAAGTGTACAATCTCACTGACATAGATCTTTCCCAGCTCCTCCACTAAGTGAGTCTCTCTTATTGGTAAGAAGTTAGATGTCTTCGTTAGCTGATTGATGGTCACCTAGATTGTGTCTTCACTAATTGAAGTCCTCATTAGCCCCATTGAAATGTCCATCATGACGTCCCACTACTTCCACATGGGAATTGGAAGAGGTGGGAGCAAATCACCAGGTCACAGATGTTTATTCATCACCCTCTGATGGGTAAGGCATCAGGAGACAAAACCATCAATTTTCCTTTTCAACCCAGCCACCAAAATTTCTATTTGAAGTTGTGATACATCTTGGTCACACCAATAAGTACAAACCATCTACAGTTATGATAACCTATTATCAACTCTTCTATGATATAAGTAGGTACTTCTACTCTCCCATGTACCAAGATATTATTTTCGTTGTTTATCAACCATCTAAGTATCAAGTCACCCCCAGGTAGTTGTTCTTGTTTGATCACACTCTCAATATGACTCCTATAAAATCTTAACCTAATCCACAAGTGAGGATATGGTCACTAAAGGGGAACAATTCATAGATCCCTAATCCTCCAAAGAATCCATCCTCTAGTCATCCAACAAGATCATCAAGCATCATTGCTCCTATAAAGGACTCTCACCAAGCTCATGTTCAGCCCTTTTCTTAGGACTAAGAGAATACAAAATGATGTAACCTTTACTAGATTCATATTCCATATCAAAGTCAAATGTCTATAGATACTCAACACTGGTCCTTTATCTCAATTTTAGGTCCCTCTGTGTGAAGATATTTAAAGGTATCTTATTGTCTATGTAAACAACAAATATTTCACTAAAGAGATAGTGTTTCCAGCACTTTAAAGTGAAAACCATAGTTACCAAATCCAAGTATTGTGTAGTGTAGTTCTGCTCATGGGTTCATATTTTATGTGACCCATAGTATACTACCTACTCAATTTGTATCATCACTACTCCTAAACCAACACCTTATGAATCATAGTTCACTGCATAACCAACTATGGGAAACTCTGGGAATCACTAGAGATGATCCACTTTCCTTAACAATAGTGTGTAAATAGAGACCAACACAGAAGATAACTTAATTGGTAGGTCAATTCTAGTAACTACATGGGCATAAATAATTGAATAGGAAGCACCAGTATTGAACAAAGTAGTAGATAAGGTGAAAGTGATCAAAATTGTACCTCAAACATTATATGGTCCCTATCCATCATCTACCAAAACCTAATCCACCGCATATACTTTACCTATATCAAATCCATGACCATTTCCATGGGTCATTTTCATTTATAAAGTCTATATCCATTGTTTTGTTCCTCCACTCCTATATTATCATGATATTCTAGTACCTCTCTAAGAGGACTTTGAGAAAAATAATCAAAGATGACCATCCTTTCCATAATAGTGACACTCTACATATGGATTCCTAAAAGGGGTTCTATAATTCCCACTTAACCTGTAGTTATAGACCCTATTGGAATCATCAATTGTAGATGATGCTAAATAAGTACTGGTTTAACCAATTTGTCTTCCAGTCTTCTGCTCCTAGCCTGCCTTTATCTTCTTTATACCAAAAGAAAATTTCATTTTAGTGGGAGAATTCTTACTCATAGGCATTCTTTGGGATGAAAGTAATATTATTTCTCTATATTCCTGCATCCCCTTATCAAATGATAGATATTGCGAAGAAACTGTGAGTATGTTATCTATTCAAATCCCCTAACCAGATATCTAGGCATTGTTCAAAGGCCTATATCAAGATTAAAATCCTTATATGATTCATTTACATATAAAAAATAAGAAAATTACCTTAATAAACTAATAATAGTATGGAGATATGGTTATAGAACCCTATCATATTTCCATGAACTCCTAGGCATGGTCCATCTTCATCATGTTAGGGAATTACCACTCAAGAAAAAGATCCTTAAAGGTCACCCAAGTAAGACACTCTTGTCTCCCGACCTAACTCATGGAATTACACCATCTCATAGAGGGTCTATAATAAATAAAGATCTCTAGAATAACCCACCCCTCCTCGGGAGTCTAGACTAACTCAAAAATACTCTCGATGAAGTCCATCCAATTCTCTACATCCTGTGGTCAACTAGTACCTTAGAATATCGGAGGATGATGATGTTGAAAATTCCAATCATGGTTAGTCATAGTAATTTGATTGAATCCACCTTATATGATAACTATTTGAAAGGGTCTTGACTAAAGAGTCTCTATAGCCTGTATAACCTATGTGGGTATAGGAATGTACTGGGGAACATCCTCCTACACCACAAGTGCTGGCACGATAGTACCCTAGGAGACCGCAGCTGGAAGTCTCATCAAACAAAACCAAGTAAATATCTGTTTAAGATGAAGTACATTAGGAACATAACAAGTCCTAACCATTCTATGATATCATACAAGGTTCTCCTAGGACTCTACCCTCAACCCAAGTTATACACGTCCTAACACTAACCTTGGTCTTTGTTCCTATACATTAGTCACAGTCATCATATATATACTAATACAACAGCATGCATAGTTAAACTAATGAATTACAAAAAAGATAAAATAGTATAGAAACACGTATATATCACACTGGAGAAACTATCCCAAATATATAGCACAAATCAAGGAATTTAATTAATGGACTACTATGCATCATAACAATAGGTATATATATGTCATGTGAACCTATATGCATATTCATGATGCATGAACACATATAAAATTTTATAAATCATATATCAATATCATGTGCATCGACCAAGGTGGATTTAATAAATGGTAACAAAAAAACGTAATTCTCCCACTTTATGAAAACTCATAGGCCCACTATACAGTGTGGGCCAGGCACTGTCGTAGTTCCCCTACCTGAGTCCTAATAATATTATCTTCTATCTACCCTATCCCAAAATAAAGGAAAGAAAAGGTACAAGTTAGTGAGTCTTAGTCATTTCAGACTAATATGTAGCACCCTGATCTAAACCACTGAATCCGATCTAGAGGGTCACATGACCTCATGCACTCTTACCCACACACAAGAGGCTTCCGACTAGCAATGAGGGACTGAGTTCGATAGTGGGGATACTATACCCTCAGTATCATGTTATAGGATCAATAATAAATAATATAATAAATCATCATAGTAAACATATAGAAACTAAATAAATGGAATACATATAAAATAATAACTCCCAATGTGGTAAGCATGTCCATGGTATAAGTACAATATAAATAAATAAACAAATTACTAAACATATGTGGGGTCCTCTTTAGCCTATCCTAGTCTGATCCATATTTATGCTCCATTAATTAACCATCAACCATAGGTCCATTTCCCTTCACTAGATCTATGGTCATGAAATCTATATGCATATTGAAAGTCTTTAGTAGGGTGTGAGTACAAGACTTAGTAGGATACCATAAATGATTCATCAGCATATGTTCACAATTTATATAATAGTTTATTAATTGACATAAGTAAATGATCAAATGAACATATAACCATACATGTGTTGAGTCGTCATGTGATGATCAATCATCCAGGAACCCTGACCCCACCTACTTCAACTCGTCTATGGTAAGGATGTTAGATAAAACAAACAAGTACCCCCACTAAGGAAACACAACTCACCCCACCCATATGGTGGTTATCATCTGGAACATTGAGTGTTCCAACATATTGATCCCATGTCAGCTATCCTTTTAATCACTTATGGCCCAAGTTTGTAGGAATCACAAACTAGTATTGTCCAATTATCCACTTATACACATCCCTCTACAGGTATATTCATTCACATATTTAAGGATGTTTGGACTATGTAAGGTATTTTAATTGAGAACATATGAACATCCCTCTATAGTGATATCTACACCCACCATTAAGGATGTTTGGACCACATTACACCAACATCAAGGCTCCACCTGATCATCTTGATGCCTGGAACATTGCTTCATAGGATATGCAACACAAAAAGTAGTACATGTCATAGTAAGGAACAATTAGGAACACTAAGGTAAAATGTCAATATCCATGCATAATCATATGGTCTTAATAAATAAAGCATCATAGACACTCGCACACCCACATGAAACTCATATCAATCATGGTTTAATCAATAATAAAAAAATATCATTTCAATATCAAATACATTGCCCAAAATGGTAAGAAACCTCCTACCTCATAGTTTTCACATCAAATTCGAGATCTATTGAAGGATTCTTCAGCCAAACCGCATTTTCACACAAACTAAAACATGATTAACTACCAAATGAATCCTATAACTAATTATAATCTAATATGACAAGGTTTTTAGAGTAAGGAAAGTAGTGGCAAGACAAAAATGAAACCAAATCTTACCTGAGGTCAATTTTCATCAAAATGGTCCTCAATCTTGGTCTAAGAAAAGAGTAGGAAGGCTCCATATAAAATTGGGAGGCTCCATAGTGAATATAAATATGTTATTGAATGGAGGGGTATTAAAGGAAACACCCATAATTAGGGTTAAACACCATAGTATATGGGTGTACTAGAAGAATACCATAAAGGTGCAGGACCATGTTTTGCGACATGGGGAGTACTAAAAGAGAGACCTATATGGTGGAAGGAGGAATACTACAGTGTGGAAATACATTGGAACTTGAACGGCTACAATGTGGGGTGAGTTATATGATATGGATTCTTCTCTATAGCCTTTTGAAGCTATGGAACAATACTGAATAGAGTAGAGGGAGGGATATTTATAGGGAATTTTAGAGGTTCAAACCATGTGATTAAACCCTTATAAATCCTCATAAAAACTTTATCTTCAAGTCCAAAATAGATTCCATAAATGAATTCAAAAATGGGATAATTTAAATTGATAACTCTTGAAGACCAACAGATTGGACAGTCATCTATAACTAATGTGGATAATAGCTCTATGGCATGGTCCAAGCCTCCATAATATAGACTCCTTGAACCATCCCTCCATGACCAAGGCTACGACACAACCATATTAGAAAAGCAACCCTATGGTGCAACCCATTTCTGTTGTTCCATGTCTTTTTTTCCACATACTATTATGGACCAGCCACCTATGTTGTGACATAGTCAAACACTATATGGAATGGTCCTAAGTGTTGTGGCGTAACACCTCATGATTTAGAATAAAGTTATCCAAAACACATTTTAGAATCCAAAAACTTACCAAATCCCACAAGACCTTTTTGAAATAGGGTCTAACTCAAAAAATGAGGAGGAGAAAGAATAATAATATGTTCATAAAAGAAACAAAATTTTAAGGTTTCTATATGAGTTCTAGATTGTTCCCATACAAATGATTTTTTGTCACCTAGAGACTCCCATGGAGAGGAGGGTAAAGTTTTCTATATATATGCTATGGAAACCATCAAATTACTGATGAGACATTATAATGCAGGCTGGATAGTATGAGGAGATTACTTATAAATAATTCTTGGATAAGTTCATGAGATGCTTCTACCCAGATAAGTTTAGGAATGAAAAAGCTTAATAGTTTATACATATGATATATGTGAGTATGTCTATGATGTACTATGTTTTCCACTTCATATACTTATAGTTTTTTACTCCGTCATTTATAGGAGATCATATAGTTAGGCTAAATCATTTCTATGATGGTCTCTCGTATGAGATCAAGTCTCAAGTGAACTTCTTTCTCATGGGGACTTTCTATACTGTGGTAAATCAGGTTATCATTACCAAATGGAACTTAAAAGAGGTCCAAAGTGGCAGGTGGGTAGTTCTATTAGGATGATCGAAGAGTTCCTCTTAAAGTTGCAAGAAGTGATGCTTTGAGAATTTCCATCGAGGAAGTAGTGGTTAGAGCATCCAGGGGATAAGTACATCATCTTAGGCCTATATCCAGGTGTAATTCTATTAGTGTGTTAAGGATGTCCACAAATGTAAGTAGTGTTCTTTTCGTCAAATGTAGTTTCTATTTCTTGGTAATATGGGCCACCTACAAAAAAATTTCAGTGGCACTCATCATTCTAGTAGTGGTGGGGGATCATGGAAGACACTGGAGTTAGGGAGGGACATTTTTACTCCTAAACAAACAAGTAGCCAAACTTTCATCATTGCTTGGGTTAGAGAATGGGTCATGTTACCCTGAAGTGGGATTGGAAATATTACCAATAAGGATCATCATAAGTGATTAAGTATGGAAGCTAGGTTAGAGGGGTGAGTCAACTGCACACAATGAAGTCCACTCCTACTACTCTAGATGCAATTCCTTCTACTGTTAGAGGTACAATTCTGGTGTAATTTTCCATTTCTAGAATTTTTTTGATATAGGAGGATAATATTCTTTTATATATATTAAAATTTTAAATTTCATGGGTTTGGTTTGGAAATATTGGATAGTTTTATGACCATAGATACATCATTGAGGGTGCGATCATAGGGTATCTAATGTTGTAAGGAGTTTTTACTTAAAATTGGTGGCTACCATTTCTTCTGAGATCTATTTATGTTATAAATGGATGGATTTGACTTAATTTTAGGTATGGATAGGATATTTATATACCAATATCATATCCACTATTATTAGAGGATAGTGAACTTTCTATCTCCAGAAGGGGATAACTATGTCTATCAAGGTGAGTGAGATCTTAAAGATAGTTGTGTAAGACCAATTAAACTCAATTTAGATTGGTTAAAAACATAGATATAAAGCCTTATTCTAAATTATGGTGATATGAAATAGAATCACTATCCTCTAATAGTGGACCTCTTTTAGGACATCTTTCCTAATGATTTATTTGGATTACCACCCAAGTTATAGATAAAAATTATTATTGAGTTAGTGCTAGGAGTCAAAACTATATCTATTCTGCCCTATAGGATAGCACTAGCAATGCTTCAGTAGTTGAAAGTTTCGTTGGAGGATTTGTAAGATAATGGATTCACATATCCTAGTACACCATCTAGTGGTTCTCCTATGTTATTCGATAACAAATTGGATAAACCTTGCATTAATGTGTGGGTTACGAAAGGCTTAACCAAATGATAGTCAAGAACTGGTATCCCCTACCATGAATTGATGATCTCTTTGATTAGATGAGAGGTTCCCAAATATTCTATAAGATTTACTTGAGGTTAGGGTACCATTATTTTAGGGTGAGACAGTCTGACATACCCTGAACTAATTTGAGGAGTGGGTATGGCTTATATGGGTTCACGGTATTGATATTTGGTCTGATGAATGTGTTATTAATAGCCATATCCTTAATGAATCAAATATTCTGTCTATATCTAGATCATTTTTTTATTTTCTTCATTGGTTAAATAATGGTGTACTCCTAGTCTATATATGATCATGTCCAGTATCTTAACATCATCTTGAGTATGTTGAGAGAGCATCAGATATATGTCAATATTTTGAAATTATATTTCTAGATAGTCCAAATGCACCTCTTAGGTCACTTTATCATAGATGTTGGAGTGTTAGTGGACCCAGAGAAGGTGATTATTATGGTTCCTTGGGAGTGACCTAAGAACAAATATGATATTTGAATATTTCTAGTATTGGTAGTATATTATAAGTGATTCATCCAGGACTTCTCCAATTTACAAATTCTGATGTTAAGTCTAAGAAAGAAAGGGGTGAGGTTTGTTTTGTCAGATTATTATGAGAAGGCCGTTAATAAATTGAAGTTTAAGTTTAAGCTAACCTAAGCATCCATACAAAACTTACTTGAGTCAGTTAAGTATTATATTGTGTATTATGATACATTAGGATTCAGTCTTTGACAAGTTTTGATATAGGAGGATCGATGTTTTTATGGATCTAGACAATTGAGACTGCATGAGCATAAATATCTTACTCACAATGTGGAGTTAACTTTATTGGTACATGATTTGATATTATAGAGACATTATCTGTTGGGTGAGATATTCTTGGTGTACATGGATCATAAGTTCTTGAAGTACATCTTTTTGTAGTTGGACCTGAACCTTTAGTAGAGGATGTGGGTTGAGTGCTTACATCCTTTTGACTTTAAGTTGGATTATAATCCTAGAAATGTGAATTTCATTGTTGATATGTTGATAAGGAAGGTTAAAACTTGAATAGTGTGTGAGACTTTTGACAATTATTGGATAATAGAACTTTTTATAGATATTCATCTAGATGTTTAGGAGTCTTATGTGTGAGAAACTCTGACATCGACATTGGTTGTTACCTCGCTTCTAAATCTGATCAAGATGAGGTAGTTATCTGATCTAGAGGATTTTTTACTGAGGAAAAATCATATATAGCGGGGAATCATCATTGGTCTGGTCATCTGACAGAGATGAAATTATCCATGTTCATGGTCATATCTTGGTTCCTATAGGCATGTATGAGGAGATGATGAAAAAATTCCATTCTTCAAAATAATTCATATTTCATGGTTTGATAAATATGAATCATGACCTTTGTAGGTAGTATTGATGGATAGGGATGAATAAAGAGATGTTTGGATTCATTGTGTGATGATTTACTTGTCTTTAGGTGATGGTTGAGAATTAGTGGCTTGTTGTGTTATTATATCCCTTTCCCATTCCACAATGTAATTGGGATTATATCACCATGGAATTTGTGAAAGGTTTACCCAAGAAACCGTGGAAGAATGTTGTTATATGGGTGTTGATGGATTTACTGGTGAAGTTAGAACATTTTCTACCTATAATGGAGGCCTTTAACATTGACGACTTGGTTAACCACTACATGTGGGAGGTGGTTTGTTTTCATGGTATTCCATGGAGCATCATATAATACTTATATCCCTATTTTGAATAACATTTCTGGAAGGGTCATTAGAAGGTGTTGGTTTCACTGGTTCTTATAACCACAACCTAACATCCTCGGACTGATGGGAAGTCTAAACAAGCAATTCATATTCTAGAGTACATGTTGTGAGATTGTATTCTGGACTTCAGTATTTCCTGGGAGAAACCTAGGGCTCTCTAGGAGTTTTCCTATAATAATATATTTCAATATTCGATCCAAACAGATCCTTTCTAGGGTTTATAAGAAAGGTCATTCTGTTTTCTTTTTTTTCTGATTAGAGGTGGAAAATTCATATCTCATTAGACCTAGTCTCATATAGGAGACATCAGAGAAGGTTTTGTTGATCAAGAAGAGGTTGGAAACTATGAAGATATAGAAATAATATTATGATCAACATCAAAGAAAAACTTTCTAATTAGAGGTTGGTCACTAGGTCTTCATTCTTATGTCACCTAAGTTGGGGAAATTCCATAATGAAAATTAATGGAAGTTAGCACCTAGGTTTTATGGTTCATTTGAGATACTGGATAGAATTATCCATGATAATAACATCTAGATATTTTATAGTGCTTTAGGTCCATGAAAGATGTGTTTCATGTATCGTGTCTTCAGAGATATCATCCAGAACCTTATCATGTTATTGATATTAATAATTTTGAGCTTGTTTATGATGTTTTCGTTGAGGATTATATGATTCATATCATAGACTGTAGTGAGAAGATTCTCTGAGGAAACATGGTTCCACTAGTGTGAGTGTAGTGATAGCATGGGCATGTTCAAGAGGACACCAAGGATAGGGAGTCTGACATGCTGGTGTAACGGCCCGAGTTGTTCACCAATATCTCCTAGTGATGTATGCAAAAATAGCTTGGGGATAATATATAATATTGTGGGGAGGTTAGAAATACTTTTCATTTATATAGGTATCTCTCTCCTTTAATTTTTTTAGTTAACCCTACTTAAGTTCTATAAATGAGCATCATTCCAAGTTAATAAGGTGTTTCATTGATTATTAGGGGCTTAGAGGAGATGAAATTACAAGGGAAAGTAGTGTCATGTAGTAGTGGGACTGCTATAATTCCACCAGCTAACTAGTTTCAAGGAAGTAGCCCTGTTGGTCTATAAGAATCCCTAACAAGACTATGGTATTTCAATGGCTAACATGTGGTTCCCTATAGTAATTTTAAGTTATGGGAAACCTCATAATTTCCTCCCCGTGCCTCTTTAAAATTTCTTAATCCTCCCTTTCAACCCTAATTCAAGATTACAAAAAATTAAAGGGTTCTCCAGGGATTCTTAGACTTCTTTAATGACGTCCTTTACCCCTTGATCTATTATTTGATATGGAAATATAGATTCAATGTTTTTTTTCTAGGATTATGGAATTCTTCTTGATTACTTCTTATCTATTCTTCATATAGATTTGATGTGGTGGATTTATCAATGTACTTAGGGATTAGTGGTGTTCCTAATTGATCTGAATGTCGTAATTTGGAATTATCCATCACTTATTTTGAGGTAGGTGGTCTAACTCATCTTCCTATGGTATTTTTTTATCTGTTTTTAGTATATGAATCATGTGCATCCACACCGGCACGCTATTCACAATACTTTTTTTGATTTTTTATTCCTTATATAACTTGGATTCCCTTATTTAAATCTTTTGTAGATTACATTAGGTCCATAAGTGATTGGAACCCAAGACATTCATCCACCCATTAGGTGTTCTTACCCTTAACCATAGGTTTGAATCTAAAATATGTGAATATAGTTTACTTGAAACCAAATTTTTAAATCCTAGGTTGGTCAATAGATCAAATATTGTGAACCTTGTCACCTTAGGAGTTCAAAATTGGAAATCTAGACTTGGATTGACATGTGAATTAGTAATTTGGTATAATTTTTATATAAATTGGTAATTTTTCATGCTATCATGGAAATTGGTAAAAATTATATGTTAATGGATCCCATGGATTGGAATTGAATATTAGAAGGTAATTGGATTTGAATTAATGGAATATTTGAATAATTAATCAGTAATTGGAATGATAATTGGTATTTGGAATTAGTTAACCAAAAATTTAACATGGTTAACATGTTTGGAAAGTTTTGATATATTGGTATGCATTGGATCTTTTTTGTACATAATACCTTGAATGTGTAATTGGACCCTAGAATGAGAATTCACCTTGGGTTAGTTGTGAACTGAATTTTTAATTGGCCCCTGGAATGGGAATTCACATTGGGTCTATTGTGAATTGAATATGTAATTGGCCTTGGGAATGGGAATTCACCTTGGGTATGTTGTGAAGGAAATAGGAAATTGGACTTTGTCATGACAACCAACCAAGGACCTAGGTTGTGCATTATTCTATCATATATGGATCTTTTGGATACTTGCACTAGAACCAATTTTGGGTATGGATAGAGACCGTCAACATCATGAAAAATTAGGTATTTATAACCCTGAGGTCAACTTTCATCTCGAGGGTTAGAGATTTTATTTATATGTTCTATATTTAATTTATAATTAATTCTTGTGTTTATCGTATTGTTGTATGCACTATTACTTATACTGGATTTGTTTAGAATTTGTTGGGGGTGGCCTACTGAGGTTTACTCACACCTTGTTAGCACCATTATTTGTTATCTAGGTAGACTTATAGGATGTAGATAAAGATAAGGTTAAGGGGACTTGTGCTTGATTAGTTAACATGTTAGCTGGGACGGGATCGTGAAGATGGGACCAAGCATAGGGTTTTGGACTGATATTGAGAATCTTTTTTTGAGTATTTCTTTCTGTTGGTTACTTGTATAGCATTATTAATAACATTTTAGTATGAAATTGTATGGATTTAATTTATTATGATGTATGTAACTTTCCTATTTTTCTATTGGGGGTTGATTTATATTGCCTTTTTTATCATGTTTTTGTTGTGATTATCTTTATATACCAAAGGGTATAGTCTCCACAATATACATATTAGACCCTCACAACTAGTCGGAATCTATTGGCTTGTATGGAGGTGCACATATGGTCTCATAGAGACCAATCTCAGTCAATTTAGGGAGAACTGGGTTAGGTTAGTTACAATTAGAATTTTATTATTCACTAAAACTTTGACATTGAACACTAGATAAGTATGTTATGGTGTACATTTTGTGAATTCAAATGTATTTTTTTATACATTTTGTACTATATTTTTTATTTTTTTTATATATGATATTGATAATAAGTATAATTATATAAAATTTTAATTTATAGATAAGTATTTAACTAAAAAATATTATAATAAAGGAAATTAAAATTGTTGTTAAAAATTTTATGTGTCACAAATTATAAACTTTTAACAAAATTTTAAAAATATTGTTACAAATGTTATGTGTTGTGGAATATTTTATTATTTTTATGATATCTCGATAGCATATTTTATGTTCTATTAATAATAAGTAAGAACAATCGATGTATGTTTTTAAAAGATATTGACTTTCAATAACCCGAATTTCCACAAATCTTATGAGTGTGTTGGGGATTAATTTTAGAAACAATATAAAATGTATGTCATTAAAAGTGAAATTTCTTATAGTGATTTGGTAACTTCCTTGTAAAGATATGGTGCTTTATTTTTTCAAAAACAACACAAATATTTCGGCCTTCATCTATATTTTTTTCTTTGGGGAATTTTCTTACTTGTGTTACTAAGCCTTCCTTGAGGTAGTCCTATTAATGTTTTTTGTAGATGTTTCAACCAATGAATTATCTAGGTTATTCACTATACTCATAAAATTACCCCTTTTATAAAATTTAAAAAAAAAAGATAAGTTAAAAAATATTAATGTAAAAATAATATTGAAAGAACTAAAAATTACAAAAATATCTAAAATAAAAAAAAACCATGAAAGTAAATAAAATAACCTAAAAATGTAAAATAATTAATTAAAATTCTGTTAAAAATGTTCAAAAATATCAAATAAATCTATGAACATTAGATAAGTATTGAATATTTAAAAAAGGCATGTATATAGTGGAATATGGGTTTTATAGGTTGGGTCAAATTCGGTCCATTTTTATATGGACGTCAATTTTAGATATATGAGCCTGTAAAAAAATCGTGGTGTACAAGGCCAACCAATTGGTCTAGGGTTTTTTAAATATCTAGGACTGATTTCCCATGTCTTATCATATCTATCTCCACATTTTACCAGAATATCTATTATACACTATGGATTTTGACACACTTGCATTTTTATAGGTGGAAGGATCTAGATACTATGGTTAACTAGAGGGAATTTTGGTCTTGAGGGAAATAAAAGGTGTTAAAGGCCAATAACATTTCATGTGGGGTAGTTAGGAATTACATGGGGGGAAATGATTACCATTGGTCACTTTTACAAGGTTTCTTTATGATTTTTAATGGAATTTTCTCTTTTCGGGGGGTACTTTTGATTTCCAGTTGTGGGGGGAAGTAACCTACAGTCTGTTGGAGGGAATTTTCGATTTTCAATTATGTGATGATTTTCGATTGAAAAATATATTTAAATTTATTATTATTATATTTTAAAAATATATATATTAATATATAGTAAGAATTTTTTATTTATTTAATTTTATAAATATACTTTTTTATATTATGAAACTTTCACTGGAACTTTCATTGAAATATAACTAAACATTACGAGAACATTAATTGGAAGTTTTAGTGAAACTTTTTCTAGATATTTCTCAAAACTTTGAATATAACTTTCTCATAACTTGGACTAGAACATACACTAAAACTTTCACTGGAATTTCCACTAAAACATTCAATGTGACATCCACTAAATGTTTCACTAAAATAATTTATAAATTTTATCTATACATATTTTGTAAGAAAATATATTAAATATACTCAATAAGTGTATTTATTATAAATTTATTTTTAGTTATGATTTTATAAAAATATTTATCTTTTTTATATTTTTAAATATTTATTTTTCAAAATGTATAAATATTATTTACATTTTTATTCATATTGTATATACATTTTTAGAGAGTAAATTATACTATATTTAAATATATATATATATATTATTTAAAAAACATATAACAAATATATTTTTTATAATTTCATTTATTATAAATATATTTTTAAAATTTTAATTTTTATTAATATAAAGTAATTATTTTTTAGTTAAATAATTTTATAAATATACATTTTATTGTATACTGAAACTTCCACTAAAACTTCCACTAGAACTTCCACTAAAAATTTAACTAAACTTCACTTGAACTTTTAGTGAATACTTCAACATAGATTTGAATACAACTTTCCTGGAAATTACTGACCGAAAATTGTTTTTTATTATTATGCAAACACTTTTATGGAAAAAAGTGAGAAACCAAACATGACCTCACCACATCACTACCACTTCACCACAAAAACCAAATCAAGACTTCAAACTGAAAAATCATCAAGCCGGAGCCAAAATCACCAAGAAATTTTCAAGTTACTAAGAACTAGGGGAAACAAACATTAGGAGAACTAGACATTCCTCAGAACCAGTCTCCTCGAATGCCCACCGATGCGGCCTTCACACCGGCCCAAATCTACAGAACCGCTGGCAGACTCCTGTCGGAATCCTCCCAACCCTCCAGCGAAGTGAGATGGGCCGTTAAAAGAGCACATCCACAAAGGAAGACGAACCGACCAGAGTGAGGTAGACCAAGCAATCCCGACGTTCCCCCTACTCTGCAGGAAACCGCGGCGCACCCTCGGACAATGTGCCACTCTGAAAAGTTTCACTGAAATGATTTATAAATTTTCTTTATAAATATTTTATAAAAAAATATATTAGTTGTATTTTATAAGTGAATTTATTAAAAATTTATAGTTTCACTGAAACTTTCACTATAATTTCCACTATCACTTCCAATGGACTTCCACTAAACTTCATTTGATCTTTTAGTGGATCATTGACTAGAAATTTACAAGAACTTTGACTTTAACTTGCATTATAAGTTTTACTAAAACTTCCATTGAAACTTTCACTAAAAGGATTTAAAAATGTTATATATAAATATTTTGTAAAAAATATATTTAATATATTTTAATGTGAATTTATTATAATTTTTTATTATTGATAATTTTATAAAAATATTTCCTATTTTTATATTATAAATATTTATTTCCTAAATATATAAATTTTATTTATATTTTTATTTATATAGTATATAAATTTTTACTTATATACTATATAAATTTTTATTTATATAGTATATAAATTTTTATTTATATAATATATAAATTTTTATATTATAAATTATATTATATTTACAAAATATATATATATTATATTTAAAAAAAATTATGTAACAAATGTATTGAATATTTTATATAATTTCATTTATTATAAATATATTTTTCAAAATATATTATATGTAAAACCATTTTTTGTATTTTTTTGTATTCCAAAACTTAAAGTGAAAATTTCAACAGAATATTCACTATAATGTTCACTAGAACTTTCACTAGAACATTCATTGGAACTTCCACTAAAAATTCCACTAAAATTTTTAAAAAAGATATATATAAATTTTAGTGAAACTTTTAATTAAACCAATATCTTACTTTCCTTGAACAAAAGTTTCTATTGGGAAACGAATCCATAAAAAATTGATAAACTTATACTATAGATAGAACAATCAGAAGTAAAATATAATGATCCAATAGAAGTTCATGGATAGATCAACACAGTGGAAAACTAAACCTTTATAACTTCACTTCCCCTTCAACTAATCATATCGAAAGTAGGAAGACATGACACCCTTCCCACCGCACAAAGTTGAACTCGTACAAACCTCCATAAAAATAGAAAATTAATTGAAAACCAATAAATGTAAATACATTAAAATAAATTACATAAATCAGTAAATGAAAATATTAAATTTTAATGTAATTTGGAAATTTTTCCTACATGCATTGGAGGAACCATTATAGATTCTATGTATTATTATAAGTAAAAAAATAATTACAATCTACTAACAAACATCATCATTGATATTTCATTATAAAATGATGAATACTTTTTAAAACTATGTTCTACTTTACATGAGTTAGATTCATTGTTCATGCATAGGTACATTGTTTAGTTTCATAACCTCTTAAATTAGTGGTAGGTCCCCATTTCCTTTCATTGGGAACTTATTTGGTTTATTGGGTCACACTTCCTTTCTATATTCATGGAGAAGCCTCCAAATTTAATGTCACCATTGATTTCCCATTACAATGTTGACTTGAACCTATTTCATTGGTAAACACTTATATTTTATTGATTTTATAGAATTCATTCTATATGGTTCACCACTATTCTAGACCATCCTTCGAAATTATCAAAATATGGAAAATTTTGATGACCCTACATCTATTGAAGAGAGGAAATGTCACTGCCTTAACACTAAGCCCAATCACTTTTCACTAATCAAATTTCCAATGAACAAAATTACAATGTTCTAAACTTCCAATTCTCATGAACTTTAAGTTCTCTGAACATGGATTCACATCCAAAAAATCTCCCACTTGAAGACTTGTTCCAGGGAAAACCTTGATAACCCTCCCTAGCAAAATTTTTTCCATCCTCTGTAGAAATAGTGTTTCTCCGCCTTTACTTATTTTGTTCACTCAAGCCCCACTAAGGCACAATGCTTCATTATAATTTATTGAGATAAAATCTTAGTGAATATTTCCACAATAATTTTTCAAATGATGATCTTCTAAAGATCTAACGCTTTCTCCTCCAGTATATTCTTGATGAAGTGCTACTTCAAGTCAATTTAATTTTTCATTGCATGAAAAAATGGATTTTTATCCAAGTTTATTATACTTTATATATCATATAAAATGATTCCCCATTCCTAAATTATTCTAAATTACTTTAGAATTTTCTTTAACCAAACCATCTCCTTCCCAGATTCCATTGATACTGTGTAATATACTAGTTTTGTACTTAATATAACAATCTTTTATATTTTTGACATCAAGCTAACTCTTGTTGTAACATCCTAGGTAAATAAAGAAGATGATATTTTCATATTTATTAATATTTGTTAATAAAATGTTAATATTACTTTAAAGGCAATGCTATGTTCTATGTCGTACCCAATACGCAACAATGAGTTTCTTTGAAATGTTACGTTTCCCACTAATAATATAATAATATTATTTTAAATGGCAGTTAATGCCTAGCCATTGTAATGGTGAGAATAAACAGAACTAACTAAAAAATGGTTATATGCGTTTTTTAAATATTTTAACAATTACCCAATAAATTATAGAGGCTTAAAATGCGAATGAATCCAATTTTAAGAATAAATATTCTAATATTCTTTAAAAGGTCGATTAACCGCCTTTTGATGGAGAACCTTTTTATAAAAACTAATTTTTGTCAATTTTATATGTTATATTTGAAAAAATAAAATCCTTATTTAGAATCGGGACATAAAAATTTACTTTATGTAAATTTTTGTTATTTTTCAGATAATGTTCATTTTTTTAATGAATAGTGAAAATGCTGTATTTTAATTCAAAACCTCCTTTTAATATAATATTTTTATAGGGTTAGATTATCTTTTTAATTGGTTTTAAAGTTTAATTAGAATATAATTTTAACATTTAATTCAATGGTGGTCATTGAAATTAATTTCACTTTTAAATTGGACAAAAACAAGTGTCAATCTTTCGATAGATATTGTTTCTTAAAAACATGTCATTTGCCTTGACAGAGGGAATTAATTATAAAATTAATTAATGCAACTTCTATGTTTTGAATTTGGTAAAATGAATATCATTTTTGAATTTGTAATATCAAATTTACTTCAGATAAATTTTTGGTATTTTTTTATAATTTTTAGACATTAAATAAATAAATTTATTTATGACACCATGATGATGCAGTGATTACCTCATTAATTAAAGAATTAAATAAAATGAAAAGATAAGGTAAAATCTAAAACTTAAACTTGTCTAAAACCTATTTTATGGGTATATTTCAAACCATTATCACCTTATACTAGAAATATATCATTGTGGGAACTTTAAAATCTAAAAACCATTTTATAATAAAGTAACATTTCAAGACTTTCCAAAAGTGACCCTCCTCCATCTTATAAAAGGCACCCAACTCTACCCCCTTACCCACACCTCTCAAGCCCTTGGATCATCCAACCTCTAATCATATTATCTCTCCACATCCCTCTCTTACTCCTAGAAGCCTCACTTTGGGTAGAAGTCTTTCCAAGGAAGCCTTTGGATCAAATCAAAAAGAGTTACCCGATTTACTGGTAATGTATTCTCTTGAGTTTCTTTATTTTATTTTCCTTCTTAAATAACCACTATCCTATTATTATTTTATACCATAATAATACCATTATCCTCAATATACTAGGATATTTTTATGATAATTATTCTACCTACACTTACACACACCTTCGTCTAATGGTTAAAGAACATACTGTTTATGTGGGTGGCGATTTACTGTCTCACGAAACCATGATTGTTCAATCTTCTTTTAACACCTTTAATGGTGTCCATTATGATTTCACTATATTTATATATGATATATATGGTATTTATTTTTCTATATGCTTCTGAATTTTATTTTTAAATCACATCGTTATGCTTTTCATGTTGTGGAACTGCGATAATTTCATCTGAGGAAGTGTGGACTACTTCCCCCTTAAGTGATGTGACTCTTTCATGACAAACATGGAATTTATAAAGAATGTAATTAATGAAATTTTCTTACCTATATAACATATATATTATACTGGAATTATAATATATATATTTCTCATTTCGTTTTAATTCCTTTAATATGACAAAGATATGAAAGTAGCGTTCATGCATACGTACGGCATACCGTCTCCATGAACGGTGCATTTCATTTTTTATCTCCAAATGTTATGGAATAGTATAAAATGAATATATACTGGATATATATGATATTTAAATCATTAATACCATTCTAAATATGATTTAATTATAACTACATGGGAAATTCTTTTCAAACAAGTTCATTTTTGACTCATGTACCGAACATCGACAAAACGTATGATATGAACTCAAATAATTAACTAATTATTATAACATGATAATATGTTATATGAATTGAATAATAAAATTTAAAGTAATTGATTAATAAATTATAAATTGAACAGGGTTTATTATTCAGTAATAT
The DNA here is from genome assembly GCA_963277665.1 of Viscum album. Classification (NCBI taxonomy): domain Eukaryota; kingdom Viridiplantae; phylum Streptophyta; class Magnoliopsida; order Santalales; family Viscaceae; genus Viscum; species Viscum album. The sequence goes on along the minus strand of OY728163.1, from coordinate 1,841,670,096 downwards.
AAAGAAACGAACAAGACAAGTCGGACTTGAGGTAAGGGGATTTCTTATCTCACTTTTAATTCCGTGAGATTTCCATTGTTCGCCACTTATTTGTTGCATGTGGTGTATTGTGTACTGAAATTTCATATATATTGTCATGATTCTACTTATATTCATGGTATTATGTGATTAATTTGGTGTTTATTATCATTTTTTTATACGACTCGATTGATTACAATGAGGTAAGGGGTTTTTATCTCACTTTTTATTCCCGTGAGATTCATGCTACATTTGCCAATATTTCCTTTTGTGTGGTGTATGTACTGACCATGATTGTATTCTTTGTGTAATATAATTTAATTTATGGGTATTTACATCTTCATTGTATGACCCTTCTTTCATGGGGTGTACGTTTCGAAAGTTTCCAAATCAGTAAGGGAACCTTTCACCCTCCTCTTTTTAAAAGAATTATTTTTGTTAGGTCTTTTAGTTTACATATTATTATGTTGGGATATGTTATTATATATCCTTATTGCTGTAAATTTTATTTCCAAGTGATGATATACCCTTTTTATCTCTCATCAACTAATTTTCTGAATTTTAAAGTGATGACGTTAGGCTGTCGAATTTCTGTAAGGGAACTTCTTAACCCAATTTCAATTCTTTGGGTTAAACATCTACTTGTTGATTATGTAGTGCTATGAATATGTGTGGATCAAATATGATTGTTTTACACTTAATATCCAATTATATTGAGTGTATTTATATTTTTCACACATAATTATGTAATTGATTTATCCTTAATCTAAGGATACGAACTTTGTACGAGACTTTGTCTCAATCTTCTTTCATTGAGGCATCTTTTGATTTCGACACAACTTTATTTTATACGGTGTATAAAACCCTTTTGACTTTTAATTTCATTAAAAAGTAATCTTTTTACATGAATCATTTTACTAAACAACAAAAGTAATGTTTTTTTCTTACGTATGTGGCGACAATGACTTCTTCACCGCCGTGACCATTATTTTAGTTTCAGCTTCCTCTACAAGCCATAAATTTTCTTTAAATGAAAAATATATACCATGTTTTAATTTTCTTTTATTTTGGTATTGAAAATGGTTCTGATAATGTTTTGATTATATCAATGTGTTGAATTTATATTTTGTGATTGAAAAGTGTAAATGTTATGTTTCCTTTTTGTATGTTTTATGTGATACGATTATGTTATGGTTCTTGAGCATTATTTATGAAGTCGGGTGGTTCTGTGATAAACTAACGGTGGATGAGCTCGAGATACCTCTCCAATTCATTGGGTAACACGAAGGAGTTAAACGATAAGGTTTCTTTGAAGAGATTTAAATAATATACTGTGATGGGTATTCCAAACGTAACCATGAGGGTTACTCCCTACGTAAGAATGTTACGAATGCCTCAAGTTACCTTTATGTCTTATGATTTCTATGAGTTATTCATAAATATTATGATTTCATGAGGTATTTTAAAGTGATTATGTTTTATGAGTAAAGTATGATTTCTTTGATTCTTATATATACATGGACTAATGTTTTATTTCCCTATTTTTATATCCCTTACTGAGATTTTTATGCTCATCCCAAGTTTTTGAAATGTTTTTCACAGGTCAAGGGAAAAGTACATGATGTGATGATAGTGTCGAGGAAGTTTCAAGAAAGAAACCATGTTTTACTTTAAATATGTTTCCTTTGATGAAAAAAATGAATATTGTTTTTGATGTAACCACCTTGTTTAAATGTGGAATGTAATGCATGATTTATGATCTAATTCTCTAAAAATCTAAACCTCAAAAGATACTCAATGTGTATTCTTGAAATAACTCAAGATTAAGTAATTTTTAAGGCTGGGGCCTTATAGTTGGTATCAAATGTCTTTTTAGATAACTTTAGAGATTAGGTTATTCTTTAAGCTTAAGTGTCATTACCATAATGGTTAGGATTTCAGAAAGAGTCATGGTTTTTTTTTGATAAAGTGAACGAGTTTAAAAAAACATGAATAAGTATATCTTAGTATTTACCCTCCTCATAATATATTAAATGATGATTTTACTAATATACTCACACTAACCTTTTTGGTTTTAGTAAATGGATGGATCTAGCAGGCACCAAAGTAACAGTGGATGTGAAGAAAACTGTGGTGGTTTTCTGAACGAGCAACCAAATGATATGGGAGCTGCAATGATAACTCTTGTGGTTATTCTCAACCAACTATCTGGATTCATGATTGACCACCTTAACCTTAGTGATTTTTATAAGGCATCATATATGCGATAAAAAAATCCCTACAGAAGTTCAGGTAATAATCATAAAGGTAAGTATGTTCAAAAACCTATGTGTCAAAAATGTGGAAAGAAACACATAGGAAAATGTTTCAAAGGGACAGAAAGATGCTATAGATGTGGAAATGAAGGTCATAAAGAAAGAACCTGCCATGGAAAAAGGAAGCATCTAGTTGAATCTAGGAAAGGGAAAGAAGTTCTTTCTGAAGGATCAATTGAATGTTTCAAATGTGGTGTGCATGTTCGTTATGAAAACACATGTCCTACAAATAATTTTCAGGAATGGGATCACCAAGATCATACAAATATTAGTTTACCAATACCTAATTCCATTCAGATTGAATATTAAGAAACTAACAATGACCAATGAAAGGTATTGATTATTTCTTAACATATGTTTTCCTATTATTGAATTTAGGATATGATTCATGATTTTGTTTGTAGGAAAGAATTATTTCAGAATAAGTTAGAAAGCAATGGTTAATATATCATGAAGAATGTTGAATGAGTAAGAAGTCAACATATAAGGGATTCAAGAGTTATGGTAGATTTTAGGATGGTGAAATTCTTAAAAGTATTAAGGCTATTTTTATGATGAGATTACATTATAAGTCTTTTTAGAGTATGTGTAACCCTGATGTTTGATATATGAAAATTTTATTCAAGGAATAATTATCTTTTCTTTTGTGGATATAGTTATAAAGAACCATTTGGGTTTATATGATCCTTAAATTTGAGGTAGTTATCAGTTAATACATTTTTGGATGAAAAATGAAATTTATTAGATAACCTTTGTGGTTAAAATATGTTATGGTTATTTTTGATGAATTTATCTCTTTTTGGGAATGTTATAAAATTAAATAGTTTTTGAAAAATGACAACACGCAGACCATGTGAAAACCCGTCGCGTTAGAAAAATCTGCGGGAATCAAACCCACAACCAAAGTGCGTCTGGTATTTATCACCTAACACTAGACTACGTGAAGTCCCTAGTTAGTATGACTAATTATTTTTAGTTAGATGATCTTATGAATTAGGAATAAGTTGATTATGGGAAATTATTAACCTATTATGGATGATATGTGATTAGGTTAATTACTTTTCAGTATGAGACTTTAAGAGTAACTGAAGTTATTTGGAGATAAATGTTAAGATTTACCTTGGAGGACTATGTGATTAAATACTTTATAGATTTGGGTTTCAATCTTAGTTTGGATTACTTTGAATAATTTTATGGATAGTTGTTTATTTAATGGTCTTTCTTGAACCTTGGGTTCTTTTTGTTGAATTTTTGAGATTAAGAGTAGTATTTATTTTTATAAAGGATTATCCTTTTAGGGATTATCTGATATTTTACTAAAAATTTTGGTTTTGGTTAAGGTATAAAGACATGGGAAATATATAGTTCATATTTTTTGGATTGGGTGATTCTAAATAAGTTGATTATATTGCTCTTAATGTGAACAAGTCATCCTAAATACTCATAGTTTGGAGAAAATATAAGTTTGTTTTAGAAATATAGTAAAAGATGAAAGTCTACATGACAAGTAAGTATGTTTACTTATTATTTAGTTAAGATAATAAATAAATTCTTCAATGAAAAGTAACTTAAAACAAAAACGTTTTATGTTAACTTTTCCTACTGGGGAATCAAATACCGTTTAACCCATCACAAGTTTGTGATTTTCTAGTGGTTAAATTTCTCCTAAACATGTTTTCTATCACTCTCCATCAGAACTTAACCCTTTGTTTTCTCTTTTATATCCATGTTTTCCTACATGGAATCCTAATATGGGTTAAATCGGGTGACCTATGTACTTCTCTTTCTTTATTTTAAAGTGACAGTTTAATTGACTCCTTTTCCGATGTGGGGATTTCAATGAAGTTTCCGAGCCTAATTTTAAAATTGTAAGGACACAATTCCCAAAAGGCGGGAAGGATGTAACATCCCAGGTAAATAAAGAATATGAAATTTTCATATTTATTAATATTTGTGAATAAAATGTTAATATTACTTTAAAGATAATGCGATGTTCGATGGCGTACCCAATATGCAACAACGAGTTTCTTTAAAATATTACATTGCACACTAATAATATAATAATATTATTTTAAATGGTAGTTAACGCCTAGCCGTTGTAATGGTGAGAATGAATAGAACTAACTAAAAAATGGTTATATATGTTTGGTAAATACTTTAACAATTACCCAATAAATGATAGAGACTAAAAATACGAATGAATCCAATTTTAAGAATAAATATTCTAATATTCTTTAAAAGGTCGATTAACCGCCTTTTGATGGAGAACCCTTTTTAAAAACTAATTTTTGTCAATTTTATATGTTATATTTTACAAAATATAATCCTTCTTTAGAATCTAGAAAACAAAATTTAATTTGTGTATATTTTTTTATTTTTCTGATAAAGTTCATTTTTTTAATGAATAATAAAATGTTGTATTTTAATTCAAAACCTCCTTTTAATCTAATTTATTTATATGGTTAGGTTATCTTTTTAATTGGTTTTAAAGTGTAATTATAATATAATTTTACCATTTAATTAAATTGTGGTCATTGGAATTAATTTCACTTTTAAATTGGACATAAACAAGTGTCAATCTTTCGATAGATATTGTTTCTTAAAAACATGCTATTTTTCCGGAAAATGGAAATTAATTATAAAATTAATTAATGAAACTTATATGTTATGAATTTGGTAAAATGGAAATTATTTTTGAAATTGAAATATCAAATTTAATTTGGATAAATTTTTGGTATATTTTTATAATTTTTAGACATTAAATAAATTAATTTATTTATGAAAACATGATGATGCAGTGATTACCTCATTAATGAACGATTTTAATAAAATGAAAAAGATAAGGTAAAATCTAAGACTTACACTTGCCAAAAACCTATTGGATGGGTGAATTTAGAACCCTTATCACCTTATCCTATAAATATATCATTGTGGGACCTTTAAAATCCGAAAAACATTTTATAATAAAGTAACATTTCAAGACTTTCCAAAAGTGACCCTCCTCCCTCTTATAAAAGTCCCCCAACTCTACCCCCTTACCCACACCTCTCAAGACCTTGGATCGTCCAAAATCTAATCATATTATCTCTCCACATCCCTCTCTTACTCCTAGAATCCTCGCTTTGGGAAGAATTCTTTCTAAGGAAGCCTTTGGCTTAAATCAAAAAGAGTTACCCGATTTAGAGGTAATGTCTTCTCTCGAGTTTCTTTAATTTTTTTACTTCTTCACTCACCACTATATTCTTATTATTTGATCCCATAATAACACCAGTATCCACAATATACTATGACATTATTATTATAAGTATTCTACCTACACTTAAACACACCTCCGTCTAATGGTTAAAGAACATATCGTTTCTGTGGGTGGCGATTTACTGCCTCACGAAACGATGATTGTTCAATATTATTTGGTAGCCATTATGATGTCACTGTATTTATATATGGTATTTATGTTGTTTATTTTTCTATATTCTTCTGAATTTTATTTTTAAATAACATCGTTATGCTTTTCATGTTGTGGAACTGCGATAATTTCATCTGAGGAAGTGTGGACTACCGCCCCCTCAAGTGATGTGACTCATTCATGCCAAACATGGAATTTATAAAGAATGTAATTAATGAACTTATGTTACCTATATAACATATATATTATACTGGAATTATAATATATATATATATATATGTCTCATTTAGTTTTAATTCCTTTAATATGACAAAGAAATGAAAGTAGCGTTCATGCGTACGTACGACCTACCATCTCTATGAACGGTGCATTTTATTTTTTATCTCCAAATGTTATGGAATAGTATAAAATGAATATATAATGGATATATATGATATTTAAATCATTAATACCATTCTGGAGATGATATACTTATAACTGCATGGGCAATTATTTTCAAACAAGTTCATTTTGGACTCATGTGCCGAACATCGACAAAACGTATGATATAAAATCACATAATTAACTAATTATTATAACATGATAATATGTGATACAAATTGAATATTATACTTTAAAGTTAGTCCTTATTCAATTATAAATTGACCAAGGTTTATTATTCAGTAATATAAATAAACGAACAAGACAAGTCGGACTTGAGGTAAGGAGATTTCTTATCTCAATTTTAATTCCGTGAGATTTCCATTGTTCAACTTTTTCGTTGCATGTGGTGTATTGTGTACTTCCATTTCATATATATTATCATTATTTTATTTATATTCATGGTATTACGTGATTCATTTGGTGTTTATTATCATTTGGTCATACGACTCGATTGATTACAACGAGGTAAGGGGTTTTTATCTTACTTTTTATTCCCATGAGATTCATGCTACATTTGACACTATTTACTTTTGTGTGGTGTATTTAATTCCCATTATTGTATTCTTTGTGTAATATAATTTAATTTATGGGTATTTACATCTTCATTGTATGACCCTTCTTTCATGGGGTGTATGTTTTAAAAGTTGCCCAAATCGGTAAGGGAACCTTTCACCCTCCTCTTTTTAAAAGACTTATTTTTGTTAGATCTTTTAATTTACATCTTCTTATATTGGGATATGTTATTATATATCCTTATTTCTGTAAATTTTAAGTACAAGTTATTAGATACCCTTTTTATCTCTCATCAACTCATTTTCATAATTTTAAAGTGACGTCGTTTGGCTGTCGAATTTCTGTAGGGAACTTCTTAACCCAATTTAAATTCTTTGGGTTAAACCTCTACTTCTTGATTATGTCATGCTATGAATATGTGTGGATTACCTATGAATGTTTTACACTTAATATCCACTTATATTGAGTGTATTTATATTTTTCACACATAATTATGTAATTGATTTATCCTTAATCTAAGGAAACCGTCTTTGAATGGGACTTCATCTCAATATACTTTCATTGAGGAATCTTTTGATTTCTACATGACTTTATTTTATACGGTGTATAAAACCCTTTTGATTTTTAATTTCATTAAAAAGGAATCTTTTTACATGAAGTGTTTTAATAAATGACAAAAGGAATGTTTTTTTCTTACGTATGCGGCGACAACGACTTCTCCGCCGTTGTGACCATTATTTGAGTTTCAACTTCCTCTAGAATCCATAACTTTTATTTAAATGAAAAATAAATACCCTGTTTTAATTTTCTATTATTTTGGTATTGAAAATGGTTCTGATAATTTTTTGATTATATCAATGTGTTATATTGATATCTCGTGATTGAAATGTGGAAATGCTATGTTTCCTTTATGCATGTTTTATGTGATACGATTATGTTATGGTTCTTGGGAATCATTTATGAAGTCGGGTGGTTCCATGATAAACTAAGGGTGGGTGAGCCCGTGATATCTCTCCAATGCATTGGGAAACGCGAAGGAGTTTAACTCTAAGGTTTCTCTGAAGAGATTTATGGAATATGCTGTGATGGGTATTCCAAACGTAACCATGAGGGTTACTCCCTATGTAAGAATGTTATGAATGCCTCAAGTTACCTTTATGTATTATGATTTCTATGAGTTATTCATAAATATTATGATTTTATGAGGTATGTTAAAGTGCTTATGTTTTATGATTAAAGTATGGTTTCATTGATTCTTATGCATACATGGACTAATGTTTTCTTTCCGTATTTTTATATCCCTTACTGAGGTTTTTATGCTCATCCCAAGTTTTTGAAATGTTTTTCACAGGTCAAGGGAAAAGTACATGATGTGATGATAGTGTTAAGGAAGTTTCAATAAAGAAACCATGTTTTATTTTAAATATGTTTCCTTTGATGGAAAAAAATGAATACTGTTTTTATGTAACCACCTTGTTTAAATGTGGAATGTAATGCATGATTTATGATCTAATTCTCTAGAACTCTAAACCTGAAAAGATACTCAATGTGTATTCTTGAAATAACTCAATATTAAGTAATTTTTAAGGTCGGGTCCTTATAGTTGGTATCAAAGGTCGGTTTATATAACTTTAGAGGTTAGGGTATTCTTTTAGCTTAAGTGACATTACTATAATGGTTCGGATTTCAGAAAGAGTCATAGTTTTTTTAGATAAAGTGAATGAGTTTAAGATAACATGAATAAGTATATCTTAGTATTTACCCTCCTCATAAGATATTATATGACGATTTTACTGATATACTAACACTGACCTTTTTGGTTTTAGTAAATGGATGGATCTAGCAGGCACCAAAGTAACAGTGGAAATGAAGAAAACTGTGAAGGTTTTCTAAACGAGCAACTAAATGATATGGGAGCAGCAATGATAACTCTTTGGTTATTATCAACCAACTATCTAGAGTCATGATTGACCACCTGAATGTTAGTGACTTTTATAAGGCATCATATATGCGAGAAACAAATCCCTACGGAAGTTCAGGTAATAATCATAAAGGTAAGTATGTTCAAAAACCTATGTGTCAAATATGAGGAAAGAAACACATAGGAAAATGTTTCAAAGGGACAGAAAGATGCTATAGATGTGGAAATTAAGTTCATAAATCAAGAACCTTCCATGGAAAAAGGAAGCATCTAGTTGAATCTAGGAAAGGGAAAGAAGTTCTTTCTGAAGGATCAATTGAATGTTTTAAATGTGGTGTGCATGGTCATTATGAAAACACATGTCCTACAAAGAAGTTTCAGGAATGGGATCACCAAGATCGTAAAAATATTTGTTTACCAATAACTAATTCCATTCTGATTGAGGATAAAGAAACTAAAAATAACCAATGAATGGTATGGATTATTTCTTAACATATGTTTTCATATTATTGAATCTTAGGATATGATTCATAATTTTTTTTTTAGGAAAAAAGTATTTCAGAATAAGTTGTAAATGACTGGTTAATGGATCATGAAGAATGTTAAATGAGTAAGAAGTCAACATATAATGGATTCAAGAGTTATGGTAGATTTTAGGATGGTGAAATTCTTAAAAGTATTATGGATCTTTCGATGATGAGATTACATTAGAAGTCTTTTTACAGTATGTGTAACCCTGATGTTTGATATATGAAAATTTTATTCAAGTAATAATTATATTTTCTTTTGTAGATATAGTTATAAAGAATCATTTGGGTTTATATGATCCTTGAATTTGAGGTAATTACAAGTTAATACATTTTAGGATGCAAAAAAAAAGTTATTAGATAACCTTTGTGGTTAAAATATGTTATGGTTATTTTTGATGAATTTATCTCTTTTTGGTAATGTTATAAAATTATATAGTTTTTGAAAAAGGACAACACGCGGACCGTGTGACAACCCGTTGTGTCGGACAAATCTATGGGAATCGAACCCACAACCAAAGTGCGGCTGGTATTTATCGCCTACTACTGGACTACATGAAGTCCATAGTTAGTATGACTAATTTTTTTTAGTTATATGATCTTATTAATCAGGAATAAGTTGATTTTGGGAAATGATTAACCTATCATGGAGTATATGTGATTAGGTTAATTACTTTTCAGTATGATACTTTAAGAGTAACTGATGTTATTTGGAGATAAATGTTAAGATTTACCTTGGAAGACTATATAATTAAATCCTTCAGAGATTTGGGTTTCAATCTTAGTTTGGATTACTTTGAAGAATTTTATGGATAACTGTTTATTTAATGGTCTTTCTTGAACTGTGGGTTCTTTTTGTTGAATTTTGGAGATTAAGAGTAGTATTTCTTTTTAGAAAAGGATTATCCTTTTGGGGATTATTAGATTTTGTACTAACAATTTTGGTTTTGGTTAAGGTCTAAAGACATGGGAAATATATAGTTCATCTTTTTTGGATTAGGTGATTCTCAAGAAGTTGATTATAGCACTCTTAATGTCAACAAGTCATCCTAAATACTCATAGTCTGGAGAAAATATGATTTTGTGTTAGAAATCTAGTAAAAGATGAAAGTCTACATGATAAGTAAGTATGTTTCTTTATGATTTAGTTGAGCTCATAAATAAATTCCTCAATGAAAAGTAACTTAAAACAAAAATGTTGTCTGTTAACTTTTCCTACCGTGGAATCAAATACCGTTTAACCCATCACAGGTTTGTGATTTTCTGGTGGTTTACTTTCTCCTAAACATGTTTTCTATCACTCTCCATCATAACTTGACCCTTTGTTTTCACTTCCATATCCATGTTTTCCTACATGGAATCATACTATGGGTTAACTCGGGAGAACTTTGTACTTCTCTTTCTTTCTTTTAAAGTGACAGTTTAATTGACACCTTTTCTGATGTGGGGCTTTCAATGAAGTTTCTGAGCCCAATTTTAAAATTGCGAGGATGCAATTCCCAAAAGGGGGGAAGGATGTAACATCCCGAGTAAATAAAGAATATGAAATTTTCATATTTATTAATATTTGTGAATAAAATGTTAATATTAATTTAAAGGGAATTCTATGTTCGATGGCATACCCAATACACAACAATGAGTTTCTTTGAAATCTTATATTGCACACTAATAATATAATATTATTATTTTAAATGGTAGTTAACGCCTAGTCGTTGTAATGGTGGGAATGAACAGAACTAACTACAAAATGGTTATATATGTTTGTTAAATACTTTAACAATTACCCAATAAATGATAGAGGCTTAAAATGTGAATGAATCCAATTTTAAGAATAAATATTTTAATATTCTTTAAAAGGTCGATTAACCGCCTTTTGATGGAAAACCTTTTTTAAAAACTAATTTTTGTCAATTTTATATGTTATATTTGAAAAAATAAAATCCTTATTTAGAATCGGGACATCAAAATTTACTTTGTGTAAATTTTTGTTATTTTTCCGATAAAGTTCATTTTTCTAATGAATAGTGAAAATGATGTATTTTAATTCAAAACCTCCATTTAATATAAATTATTTATATGGTTAGATTAACATTTTAATTGGTTTTAAAGTGTAATTAGAATATATTTCTACCATTTAATTCAATTGTGGTCATTGGAATTAATTTCACTTTGAAATTGGACATAAACGAGTTTCAATCTTTCGATAGATATTGTTTCTTAAAAACACGTTATTTGTCTTGACAACGGGAATTAATTATAAAATTAATTAATACAACTTCTATGTTTTGAATTTGGTAAAATTAAAATCATTTTTTAATTTGGAATATCAAATTTACTTTTAATAAATTTTTGGTATATTTTTATAATTATTAGACATTAAATAAATAAATTTATTTATGACACCATGATGATGCAGTGATTACCACATTAATGAAAAATTTAAATAAAATGAAAAGATAATGTAAACTCTAAGACTTAAACTTGTCAAAAACCTATTGGATGGGTGGATTTATAACTCTTATCACCTTATCCTCGAAATATATCATTGTGGGACCTTTAAAATCTGAAAACCATTTTATAATAAAGTAACATTTCAAGACTTTCCAAAAGTGACCCTCCTCCCTCCTATAAAAGGCCCCCACCTCTAACCCCTTACCCACACATCTCAAGCCCTTGGATCGTCCAACCTCTACTTTTATTATCTCTCCAAAACCCTTTCTTACTTTTAGAAGCCTCACTTTGGGCAGAAGTCTTTCCAAGGAAGCCTTTGGCTCAAATCAAAAAGTGTTACCCGATTTAGAGGTAATGTCTTCTCTCGAGTTTCTTTCTTTTATTTTCATTCTTCACTCACCATTATCGTATTATTATTTGATCCCATAATAACACCAGTATCCTCAATATAATATTATGTTGCTATGATAAGTATTCTACCTACACTTACAAACACCTCTGTCTAATGGTTAAAGAACATACTGTTTCTATGGGTGGCGATTTACTGCCTCACGAAATGATGATTGTTCAATCTTCTTTTAACACATTTAATGGTGGCCATTATGATGTCACTATATTTATATATGATATATATGGTATTTATTTTTCTATATGGTTTGAATTTTATTTTTAAATCACATCGTTATGCTTTTCATGTTGTGGAACTGCGATAATTTCATCTGAGGAAGTGTGGACTACCACCCCCTCAAGTGATGTGACTCGTTCATTCCAAACATGGAATTTATAAAGAATGTAATTAATGAACTTATTTTACCTATATTATATATATATTATACTGAATTATAATATATATATATGTCTCATTTAGTTTTAATTCCTTTAATATGAAAAAGAAATGAAAGTAGCGTTCATGCGTATGTACGACCTACCGTCGCCATGAACGGTGCATTTCATTTTTTATATCCAAATGTTATGGAATAGTATAAAATGAATATATAATGGATATATATGATATTTAAATCATTAATACTAATCTGTAGATGATGTACTTATAACTACATGGGCAATTCTTTTCAAACAAGTTCATTTTTGACTCATGTACCGAACATCGACAAAACGTATGATATGAACTCACATAATTAACTAATTATTATAACATGATAATATGTTATATGTATTGAACAATAAAATTTAAAGTAATTCCTTAAGAAATTATAAATTGACCAAGGTTTATTATGCAGGAATATAAAGAAACGAACAATACAAGTCAGACTTGAGGTAAGGGGATTTCTTATCTCACTTTTAATTCTGTGAGATTTCCATTGTTCGCCACTTATTTGTTGCATGTGGTGTATTGTTTACTAACAATTCATATAGATGATCATGATTCTATTTATATTCCTGGTATTATTTGATTTATTTGGTTTTTATTATCATTTGTTCGTATGACTCGATTGATTACAACGAGGTAAGGGGTTTTTATCTCACTTTTTATTCCCGTGAGATTCATGCTACATTTGCCACTATTTCATTTTGTGTGGTGTATATAATTCCCATGATTTTATTATTTGTTTAATATACTTTAATTTATGGGTATTAACATCTTCATTTTATGACCCTTCTTTCATGGGTTGTACGTTTCGAAAGTTTTCCAAATCGGTAAGGGAACATTTCACCCTCCTCTTTTTAAAAGACTTATTTTTGTTAGGTATTTTAATTTACATATTATTATGTTGGGATATGTTCTTATATATCCTTATTTATGTAAATTTTATTTCCAATTGATTTTATTCCATTTTTATCTCTCATCAAATCATTTTCTTAATTTTAAAGTGATGTTGTTAGGCTGTCGAATTTCTGTAAGGGAACTTCTTAACCCAATTTCAATTCTTTGGGTTAAACCTCTACTTCTTGATTATGTCGTGCTATGAATATTTTTAGATGACCTCTTATTATTTTACACTTAATATCCACTTATATTGAGTGTATTTATATTTTTCACACATAATTATGTAATTGATTTATCTTTAATCTAAGGATACCGTCTTTGTACGGGACTTCGTCTCAATCTCCTTTCATTGAGGCATCTTTTGATTTCTACACAACTTTATTTTATATGTTGTATAAAACCCTTTTGACTTTTAATTTCATTCAAAAGGAATATTTTTACATGAAGTGTTTTACTAAACGACAAAAGGAATGTTTTTGTCTTATGTATGTGGAAACAACGACTTCTCCGCCGCCGTGACCATTATTTGAGTTTCAGTTTTCTCTAAAAGCCATAACTTTTCTTTAAATTAAAAATAAATACCATGTTTTACTTTTCTTTTATTTTTTTATTGAAAATGGTTCTAATAATTTGTTGATTATATCAATGTTTTTTATTGATATCTTGTGATTGAAATGTGGAAATGTTATGTTTCCTTTATGCATGTTTTATGTGATACGATTATGTTATGGTTCTTGGGAATTGTTTATGAAGTCGTGTGGTTATTTGATAATTTAAGGGTGGGTGAGCCCAAGATAGATCTCCAATTCATTGGGTAACGTGAAGGAGTTAAACGCTAATGTCTCTCTGAAGATATTTAGGTAATATACTGTGATGGGTATTCCAAACGTAACCATGAGGGTTACTCCCTACGTAAGAATGTTATGAATGCCTAAAGTTACCTTTATGTCTTATGATTTCTATGAGTCATTCATAAATCTTATGATTTCATGAGGTATGTTAAAGTGCTTATGTTTTATGAGTAAATTATGATTTCATTGATTCTTATGTATACATAGACTAATGTTTTCTTTCCATATTTTTATATCCCTTACTAAGCTTTTTATGCCCATCCTAAGTTTTTGAAATGTTTTTCACAGGTCAAGGGAAAAGTACATGATTTGATGATAGTGTCGAGGAAGTGTCAAGAAAGAAACCATGTTTTATTTTAAATATGTTTCCTTTGATGGGAAAAAATAAATATTGTTTTTGATGTAACCACCTTGTTTAAATGTGAAATGTAATGCATGATTTATGATCTAATTCTTTAAAAATCTAAACCTGAAAAGATCCTCAATGTTTATTCTTGAAATAAATCAGAATTAAGTAATGTTTAAGGTCGGGGCCTTATAGTTGTTCCTTTATAATTCAATAAAAACCCTATTGTTCTCTTCTGACTACTTGAGTCTCCACAAAATTCATCATCAACAAAACCATGTAATGGATCTTCCTATCCAAAATACAGATATTGATATTCTAATCCTTTCAAATACCAAATGATTCACTTGATGGATTCCCAATATTCCTTTCCATGATTAGACATAAATCTGCTTACAAATCCCACTACAAATTCAATATTTAGTTGAGTATAAATCATAACGGTACCACTCTAAGGTGTCGTTAATTCTAATGGGTATAACGAATTTAAAAATTTATAAACACAAATGAAAATTCAATAATTATACAATTAATTATTATAGGATTTTGAAATTATAAGGTCTATCCCATGAATACAGGTTTTAAAATTTGATTAATTTAATAATGAAGACTTAATTTATGTATTATTAAATAAATTTAATTTTAAAATATGAAGTATATGTATTTTGGAGACTGTGGATAAGAAAAATGAAAGTAAGAGTACTATCTAATTCTAATTCCAGTTGTATGAATAATAAAATATAAAAAATTAAACAAATAGTTATATAGTTAATGGAATAGATTATAAGTGAATTTCTTTGTCTGGGTAGACACTATCTATCTCAAGACTCTCCTTTTCCTATGGTCAAGTACTTCTAATAATCAAAATATAGGTGACCCAAAACCATTTTTAAACATATAATGTAATTAACCCAATGATCATGGTGGAAGAAAAATTCCAGTTGATAAATTAAAAATAACCCCCTCACCCACCTACAATATAATGGTCATGTGTTAAAAAATATGAGAGTAAAATATATAAAAAATTTGATGAATTCAAAACCCCAAGATGAATTATTTTTTCAAAATAAAATATTTATTAAAATAATTATCCTTTATTGAAATTATCGTGACACAAAGAAAATTGTTACATCCCAAGTAATTAAATAATAATATATTTTCATATATATGACTATTTATTAATTAGATAGTGTTTTAGAGGATTAAAATGAGAATAAATCCAATCTTAGGCATAGAATACTCTAATATTTTTAAAAGATTGTTTTACTGCCTTTTGATGGAAAACCATTTTTAAATCTAAATTTTTACAATTTTATAAGATATATTTATCAAAATAAACTTATTCTTTATAATTGGGACATTGAAATTTCATTTGGATAAATTTTTGGTATTTTTCTGACAATGTTCGTTTTTTAATGAAGAGTGAAAAATACTGCATTTTACTTCAAAACTGCTTTTTCATCTAATTTAATTATATAGTTAGATTGTCTTTTTAATTGGTTTTAAAGTGTAATTAGAATATATTTTTACCATTTAATCCAATGGTGGTCATTATAATTAATTTCACTTTTAAATTGGACATAAAAAATTGTCAATCTTTTGATAAATATTGTTTCTTAAAAACACGCTATTTGTTTGGACAACAGGAATTATTTTTAAATTAATTAATGAAATTTTTGTGTTTGGAATTTGGTAAAATAGATTCCATATTTGGAATTATAAGGTCCAAATTATTTAATTAATACTCTTTTGTTTTTGGACATTATGAATAGTAACGACGACAATTATCTTTAATTATCATGATTAATTATTAATCGGGTAGTTAAGGGTAATAAAATAATATAATAATAATATAAAATGACCTAAAAATGTGTCCAAATCCTCTTAGTTGTTTCATGGCCGACCATGGGATGCCTTGTGCCAACTTAGGGACCCCATGGAATCACTTTTGTGTGATAGTGACCTTTTATCATATTATTTTTTAAAGAAAGGAAAATATAACCAAACTATGTAACACCTAAGTAAAACAATTTTAATTTTGTTTACATAAATGGTATCTTAGACTATAAATAGTCATTAGAAATATAAAAATATTTCCTACATCATGGTATTTTGTTTATAATTTCTATACATTGAATAAATAAATTTATTTATGACTCCATGATGATGTAGTGATTACCTCATTAATGAACGATTTAAATAAAATGAAAAGATAAGGTAAAATATAAGACTTACACATATATAAAACCTATTGGATGGGTTTATTTCTAACCTTTATCACCTTATCCTAGAAATACATCATTGTGGTACCTTTAAAATCCGAAAACCATTTTATAATAAAGTAACATTTCAAGACTTTCCAAAAGTGACCCTCCTCCCTCTTATAAAAGGCCCCCACCTCTACCCCCTTACCCACACCTTTCAAGACCTTTTATCATCCAAACTATTCTCATATTATCTCTCCACATCCCTCTCTTACTCCTAGAATCCTCACTTTGGGTAGAATCCTTTCCAAGGAAGCCTTTGGCTCAAATCAAAAAGAGTTACCCGATTTAGAAGTAATGTCTTCTCTCGAGTTTCTTCCTTTTATTTTCCTTCTTCACTCACCACTATGTTCTTATTATTTGATCCCATAATAAAACCAGTATCCTCAATATACTAGTATTTTTTTTATAATAATTATTATACCTACACTTACACACACCTCGGTCTAATTGTTAAAGAACATACTGTTTCCGTGGATGGAGAATTACTGCCTCACGAAACAATGATTGTTCAATATTATTTTAACACCTTTCATGGTGGCCATTATGATGTCACTGTATTTATATATGATATATATGGTATTTATTTTTTCTATATTCTTCTGAATTTTATTTTTAAATCACATCGTTATGCTTTTTATGTTGTGGAACTGCGATAATTTCATCTAAGGAAGTGTGGACTACCGCCCCCTCAAGTGATGTGACTCATTCATGAAAAATATGTTATTTATAAATAATTTAATTAATTAAATTATGTTACCTATATAACATATATATTATACTTGAATTATAATATATATATATGTCTCATTTAGTTTTAAAGTCCATTAATATGACAAAAAAATGAAAGTAGTGTTCATGCGTACGTACGGCCTACCGTCTCGATGAACAGTACATTTCATTTATTATCTCCAAAAATTATGGAATATTATTAAATACATATATACTGGATATATATGATATCTAAATCATTAACACCATTCTGGAGATGATGTACTTATAACTACATGTACAATTCTCTTCAAACAAGTTTATTTTTTACTCGTGTATCGAACATCGACAAAATGTATGATATGAACTCACATAATTAACTAATTATTATAACATGATAATATGTGATATGAAATGAATAATAAAATTTAAAGTAATTCCTTAAGAAATTATAAATTAACCCAGGTTTAATATTAAGGAATATAAAGAACGAACGAAAACAAGTCGGACTTGAGGTAAGGGACTTCGTCTCAATCTCCTTTCATTGAGACATACTTTCAATTTATATACGACCTTATTTTATTAGTTGTATAATAAACCCTTTTGACTTTTAATTTCATTCAAAAGTAATCTTTTTACACGAAGCGTTTTACTAAATGACAAAAGGGAATGTTTTTGTCTTATGTATGCGGCGACAACGACTTGTCCACCGTCGTGACCATTATTTGAGTTTCGGCTTCCTCTACAAGCCATAACTTTTTTAAATGAAAAATAAATACCATGTTTTACTTTATTTTGATATTGAAAATGGTTTTGATAATGTTTTGATTATATCAGTGTGTTGTATTCATACCTTGTTATTGAAATGTGGAAATGTTATGTTTCCTTTATGCATGTTTTATGTGATACGATTATGTTATGGTTCTTGGTCATTTTTTATGAAGACTGGTAGTTCCGTGATAAACTAAGGGTGGGTGATCCTGAGATAGCTCTCCAATGCGTTGGGTAACGCGAAGTAGTTAAACGCTAAGGTTTCTCTGAATAGATTTAGGGAATATACTGTGATGGGTATTCCAAACATAACCATGAGGGTTACTCCCTACGAAATAATGTTATGAATGCCTCAAGTTACCTTTATGTCTTATGATTTATATTATTTATTCATAAATATTATGATTTCATGAGGTATGTTAAAGTGCTTATGTTTTATGAGTAAAGTATGATTTTATTGATTCTTATGTATACATGGACTAATGTTTTCTTTCCGTATTTTTATACCCCTTACTGAGCTTTTTATGATCAGCCCAAGTTTTTGAAATGCTTTTCACTGGTCAAGGGAAAAGTACATGATGTGATGATAGTGTCGAGGAAGTATCAAGAAAGAAACCATGTTTTATTTTAAATATGTTTCCTTTGGTGGAAAAAATGAATATTGTATTTTATGTAACCACCTTGTTTAAATGTGGAATGTAATGCATGATTTATGATCTAATTACTTATAACTCTAAACTTGAAAAGATACTCAATGTGAATTCTTGAAATAACCTAGTATTAAGTAATGTTTAAAGCTGGGGCCTTATAGTTGGTATTAGAGGTCGGTTTAGATAACTTTAGGAGTTAGAATTCTATTAAATGATTATCCATATATATATATATATATATATAAATTTAAATTATGGTCAAATTGAAATGATATAGAATTTGAAGATTACCATGTTGCTTCATCTAAGACATGTTTGTTTAGAATGGTTTTTCGTAGAGGAAATAGGGAAAGAGTGCTAGGAAGTCATACAGAAGGAAATGACCTTCCAAATCAGTATCCTAAGATTGTTGAAATTGGAACTGAATAGTTTGTTAGAGTAATGGCGCAGTTGACTCAAGCGATAAATGGTTGTGGTATCCATGCACGAGATCAGCTAGATCAACCACAGAGGAACATGTCAGTGGTGGAACATTTCATGAGGCAACATCCCCCATCATTCAGAGGATCATCTGACCTTGTGCTAGATAAAGGGTGGATTAAAGAACTGGAGAAGATTATTGATGTCATGGGGTGTTCATACAATCAAAAGGTTAGTCTTTCTGTTTACCGTTTGGAGAGTGAAGCAGATCAGTGGTGGTCGATGGTTAAAAATATCAGGTATGCTGATGAGATTGATGCTCTTGACTGGGATGAATTCAAAGGTATGTTTCTTGAGAAATATTTTCCTAAGGCTGTTCAACTTAGGATGGAAAAGCAATTCTTGGAATTGAGGCAAGAGGATGACTCAGTGGCTTCTTATGAATAAAATTTCACTCGATTGGCAAAGTATACTCCAAATTTTATTAGAGACCTTGATAGTAAAATCAATCATTTTTACTCAGGATTAAAGCCAAAATATCGAAGGGCATTAGCTTCTCATGAGTTAAAAAGTTATGAAAAGCTTGTTCGATGTGATGAGAAGGTGGAAATGGAGTTTTCCGATGATCAAGTGTTCTATGACAATCAATAGAACAAGAGAACGAGGTGGCAGGAGAAAGGGAATAATCCTTCAAAAAGGTTTGATGGTAAGAAAACTAAGTTTGTAGTTTGTGATAAATGTGGTAAAAAACATGTTGGGGAATGTCTTTTGAATTATGGAAAGTGCTTCCTATGTGGTAAGATGGGACATAAGGCTCATGATTGCACTAGAAAAGATCTGGGTAATGTTAAGACCAAATTTGATTTACAGTTAGTGAAATGTTTCAAGTGCAATGAGATGGGTAATTATGCAAACGAGTGTTCGACAAAGAGCTCGAATGAGGGGAAGCAGTCAGACTACAAGAAGAAAGGTGTGGTGAAATCCTTTGAAACTAATTCAGCAGATGTTCGGCCATAAAATGAAGTGGTATCAGGTACTTTGTTTGTTTTTTTAAATTATTCCAATGTGTTGTTTGATTTAGGGTCTACACATCCTTTCATCTATGAAAAGTTTTCTAGTAAATTGGGAATTACATCTCAAGAAATGACTCATGAACTTGTGGTAAAAACACCTGGGGTAAATTTTGAGGCAAAAAGAATTTATAAGAATCTTCATATACTTATCCGTGGAAAGAATCTACTTGAAAACCTTATTGTTTTAACTCTAGTAGAGTTTGATGTTATCCTGGGTATAGATTGGATCTCTGTTTACCATGCTAAGATTGACTGTAGAGATAAAAAAGTTTCTTTTCAAAAAGACTTTCAGTTTGTTTACAAGAACGAACCCTTACTGTTGATAACATATCAAGAGGCTGAGAAACTTGTAAAAGATAGAAATGAATGTTACCTTGCACATATTGTTGAAAACAAAGGAACCATTCAGATTAATGATGTGCCAGTGGTAAATGAGTATCCTGATGTTTTTCCTGATGAGTTTCCTAGAATAATACCAGATCAGGAAGTTGAATTTACTATTGACTTAGTTCCTGATGCTAAGCCAATTTCAAAACCCCCTTATCGATTGGCTCAAATTGAACTTTTAGAGTTGAAGGAGAAATTGAAAGATTTATTAGAGAAAGGTTTCATTTGACCTAGCACATCACCATGGGCTGCTCCTGTCTTATTTTTTAAAAATAAAGATGGTTCAATGAGACTTTTCATTGATTATAGAGCCATGAATAACATCATTGTTAAGAACAAATATCCTTTTCCTCATATCGATGATTTTTTTCATCAACTCTAGGGAGATCAGTATTTTTTAAAGATTGACTTGATATCGGGGTACCATCGGTTGAAGGTAAAGGAATCATATATTCCAAAGACCATGTTTCGTACAAGATATGGCCATTATGAATTTGTAGTTATGATTTTTGGGTTAACCAATTCACCTTATGTATTCATGGACCTTATGAATAGTATTTTCCATGAGTTCTTGGATAAGTTTGTGGTTGTTTTCATTGATGATATTTTGGTGTTTTCTAAAAGTAAAGAGGAGAATAAAAGTCATTTAAGGGTTATTTTTTAAACCTTAAAATAAAATAAATTGTATGGGAAATTCAGCAAGTGTGAGTTTTGGTTGCAACAAATTTCTTTCCTTGGTCACATTGTTTCTAAAGATGGAATAACTGTTGATCCTGCAAAAACAAAGGTTGTTGAAGAATGGAAAAGACCCACAAATGTAACCGAGATTCGTAGTTTTCTTGGTTTGGCAGGCTATTACTGAAGGTTTGTTAAAAAAATTCACGGTTGTCCATCCCATTGACTAAGCTAACTCGGAAGGGTGTTAAGTTTATCTGGACAAAAGAATGTGAGGATTGTTTTAAGGAATTGAAAAGAAGGTTAGTGAATGATCCAGTATTGGCACACCTTCCAGGAATGGTGAGTTTGTTATCTATAGTGATGCTTCATTGAAATTACTTGGTTGGTCCTAATACAGAATGATCAGGTAATTGTTTATGCTTCATGTTTTTTGAAAACTCATGAGATAAATTACCCTACACATGATTTGGAATTAACTGTTGTTGTTGTCGCTTTAAAATTTTGGAGGCATCATTTGTATGGTGTAAAGTGTGAAATATATACTGATCAAAAAAGTTTAAAGTATATTTTCACTCAAAAATAATTGAACATGAGATAGAGGAGATTCTAGAATTAATCAAGGATTATGATTGTACAATTCATTACCATCTGGGAAAATCAAATAAAGTGGCTGATGCTTTGATTCGAAAAATTAATGCTTCATTAACCATGTTACGTTTGGAACGTGATCCTTTGGTTAAGGATTTGATGAATTTTGGCTTGGAAGTTGTTGGTGCAGAAAATTCTTCTATTTTGTTTCAGGTATCAATGAAATATTCTCTATCAAACAAAATTAAGAAAGCACAGAAGTAAGACAGTGAGTTGCAGAAAAAGGTAGAGCTGGTTCAGAAGGGTATGTTACCTAAATTCAACATTGATAATGATTGTGTTTTGAGATTTGGGAAGAGATTATGTGTGCCTTGTGATTCACAGTTTAAGAGAGAGTTGTTATGTGAAGCTAATAGTTCTCTATTTTCAGTTCATCCAGGCAGTACTAAGATGTATAGAGATCTTCGGGAATATTACTGGTGGGATGGAATGGAAAGAGATATTGCTGATTTTACTATGAAGTGTTTGACTTTTCAACAGGTTAAAGTAGAGTGGCAGTTACCGAAAGGGATGCTTCAGCCTTTACCAGTGTCAGATTGGAAATGGGAGAATATATCCATGGACTTCGTTGTGGGATTTCCAAAGACACCTCGAGGTAATAATGCAATCTAGGTTATTGTTGATCGCTTGACTAAATCTGCTCATTTACTTTCTATATGAGATACTTTTTCCCTATATCAACTTTCTCATTTGTATATTAAAGAGATAGTCAGGTTACACGGAGTTCGCCTCTCCATTGTATCTGATCGTGATCTCAGGTTCACTTCTAACTTTTGGAAAGGCCTTCAGAAGTCATTGGGTACTAAATTAAATTTTAGTACATCTTTTCATCCTCAATCATATGGGCAGTTAGAATGAAAAATTCATACTTTGTAGGATATTATACGTGCTTATTCGATGGATTATCAGGGAAGTTGGGACCAACATCTTTCATTGGTTGAGTTTTCTTATAATAACATTTTTCATTCCAGTATACAGATGGCACCATTTGAGGCATTATATGGGAAGCGGTGTCGAACTCCAGATTTTTGGGATGAAGTAGGTGAAAGGAAGTTTATGGGACCAGAATTGGTAGAATATATGGCAGAAAAAGTTCAGCTGATAAAGAAACACATGAGAACATCTCGGAGTAGGCAGAAAAGTTATGCGGACAAAAGGAGTAAGGATCTCACTTTTGAGGTAGGTGATCATGTCTTCCTCAAAGTTTCACCATGGAAAAGTGTGATGTGATTTGGTAAGAAGGTAAAGTTCAGTCCAAGGTTCATTGGACCATATAAAATTCTAGAGAGAGTTGGATCAATTTCATACTGAGTGGATTTACCTCCAATTTTATCTCAGGTACACAATTCTTTTCATGTTTCAATGTTAAGGAAGTACATGCAAGATCCATCTCATGTTTTGAGTCCAGAGTTAGTTCAGCTGGAAGAGGATCTATCTTATGAGGAACAACCAGTCCATATTCTTGACCACAGGGAGCAAGTTTTTTGGAATAAGGTGATTCATCAAGTAAAGGTTCTATGGAAAACCCATATAGTTGAGGAGGAAACATGGGAATCTGAAAATGCAATGAGGGATAAATACCCCCACTTATTCGATAAGTAAATAAATTTTTGGGACACAATTTCCTAAAGGGGGTAAGGATGTAACATCCCAAGTAATTAATGAATAATATATTTTCATATCTATGTATATTTATTAATTAGATAGTGTTTTAGAGGCTTAAAATGAGAATAAATCCAATCTTAGGCATAGAATACTATAATATTTTTAAAAGATTGTTTACCCCCTTTTGATGGAAAAACATTTTTAAATATAAATTTTGACAATTTTATAAGCTCTATTTTTCAAAATAAACTTATTATTCAGAATTGGGACATTGAATTTTACTTTGGATAAATTTTTGGTAAATTTCTGACAATGTTCATTTTTTAATGAATAGTGAAAAATACTGCATTTTACTTCAAAACTACTTTTTCATCTAATTTAATTATATAGTAATATTTTTCTTTTAATTGGTTTTAAAGTGTAGTTAGAATATATTTTTACCATTTAATCTGATGGTGATCATTAGAATTAATTTCACTTTGAAATTGGACATAAACAATTGTCAATCTTTTGATAAATAATGTTTCTTAAAAACACGCTATTTGTTTTGACAACGGGAATTATTTTTAAATTAATTAATGAAATTTCTGTGTTTGTAATTTGGTAAAATGGATTCCATATTTGGAATCAGAAGGTCCAAATTATGTAACTAATACTCTTGTTTTTGGACATTATGAATAGTAACGACGGCAATTATCTTTAATTATCATGATTAATTAGTAATCGGGTAGTTAAGGGTAATAAAATAATATCATAATAATATAAAATGACCCCAACATGTGTCCAAATCCTCTTGGTTGTGTCATGGCCGACCATGGGATGTTTTTTTCCAACTTAGGGACCCCATGGAATCACTTTTGTGTGATAGTGACCTTTTATCATATTATTATTTAAAGAAAGGAAAATATAACCAAACTATGTAACACCTAAGTAAAAAAAATTAATTTTGTTTACATAAATGATATCTTAGACTATAAATAGTCATTGGAAATCTAAAAAGATTTCATACATCATGGTATGTTTTTTATAATTTTTAGACATTAAATAAATAAATTTATTTATGACACCATGAAGATGCAGTGATTACCTCATTAATGAACGATTTAAATGAAACAAAAAGATAAGGTAAAATCTAAGACATACACTTGTCGAAAACCTATTGTATGGGTTTATTTTGAACCCTTATCACCTTATCCTATAAATATATCATTTTGGGACATTTAAAATCAGAAAACCATTTTATAATAAAGTAACATTTCAAGACTTTCCAAAAGTGACCCTCCTCCCTCTTATAAAAGGCCCCCAACTCTACCCCCTTACCCACACCTCTCAAGACCTTGGATCATCAAAACTCTACTCATATTATCTCTCCACATACCTCTCTTACTCGTAGAAGTCTCACTTTGGTCATAATGCTTTCCAAGGAATCCTTTGGCTCAAATCAAAAAGAGTTACCCGATTTAGAGGTAATGTCTTCTCTCGAGATTCTTCCTTTTATTTTCCTTCTTCACTCACCACTATCTTATTATTATTTGATACCATAATAAAAATAGTATCCTAAATATACTAGGATTTTTTTATGATAAGGAGTCTACCTACACTTACGCACACCTCCTTCTAATGGTTAAAGAACAAACGGTTTCCGTGGATGGAGAATTACTGCCTCACGAAACAATGATTGTTCAATCTTTTTTTAACACATTTAATGGTGGCCATTATGATGTAACTGTATTTATATATGATATATATCGTATTTATTTTTTCTATATGCTTCTGAATTCTATTTTTAAATCACATCTTTATGCTCTTCATGTTGTGGAACTGTGATAATTTCATCTGAGGAAGTGTGGACTACCGCCCCCTCAAGTGATGTGACTTGTTCATGCCAAACATGGAATTTATAAAGAATGTAATTAAAGAACTTATGTTACCTATATAACATATATATTATACTAGAATTATAATATATATATATGTGTGTGTCTCATTTAGTTTTAAAGTCCATTAATATGAAAAAAAATGAAAGTAGCGTTCATGCGTACGTACGGCCTACCATCTCCATGAATGATACATTTCATTTATTATCTCCAAACAATATGGAATATTATTAAATACATATATAATGGATATATATGATATTTAAATCATGAACACCATTCCAGAGATGATGTACTTATAACTACATGGACAATTCTCTTCAAACAAGTTTATTTCTGACTCATGTACCGAACATTGACAAAACGTATGATATGAACTCACATAATTAACTAATTATTATAAAATGATAATATGTGATATGAAATGAATAATAAACTTTAAAGGAAGTAATTAAGTAATTATAAATTGACCTAAGTTTATTATTTATGAATATAAAGAACGAACGAGAACAAGGCGTACTTGAGGTAAGGGACTTCGTCTCAATATCCTTTCGTTGAGGCATACTTCAATTTATATATGACCTTATTTTATTAGTTGTATAATAAACCCTTTTGACTTTTAATTTCATTCAAAAGGAATCTTTTTACAAGAAGCATTTTACTAAATGACAAAAGGTAATGTTTTTGTCTTACGTACGCGGCGACAATGACTTCTCCGCCGCTGTGACCATTATTTGAGTTTCGACTTCCTCTACAATCCATAACTTTTTTAAATGAAAAATAAATACCATGTTTTACTTTATTTTGGTATTTAAAATGGTTTCGATAATGTTTTGATTATAAGAATGTGTTTTATTGATATCTTGTGATTGAAATGTAGAAATGTTATGTTTATTTTATGCATGTTTTATGTGATACGATTATGTTATGGTTCTTGGGAATTGTTTATGAAGATGGGTGGTTCTGTGATAAAATAAGGGCGGGTGAGACCGAGATAGCTCTCCAATGCATTGGGTAACATGAAGGAGTTAAACTCTAATGTTTCTTTGAAGATATTTAAGTAATATGCTGTGATGGTTATTCCAAACGTAACCATGAGGGTTACTACCTACGTAAGAATGTTATGAATGCCTCAAGTTACCTTTATGTCTTACGATTTATATGATTTATTCATAAATATTATGATTTCATGAGTTATGTTAAAGTGATTATGTTTTTTGAGTAAAGTATTATTTCACTGATTCTTATGTATACATGGACTAATGTTTTCTTTCCATATTTGTATACCCCTTACTGAGCTTTTTATGCTCATCCCAAGTTTTTGAAATGCTTTTCATAGGTCAAGGGAAAAGTACATGAGGTGATGATAGTGTCGAGGAAGTGTCAAGAAAGAAACCATGTTTTATTTTAAATATGTTTCCTTTTGTGGAAAAAAATTAATATTGTCTTTGATGTAACCACCTTGTTTAAATGTGGGATGTAATGCATGATTTATGATCTAATTATCTAAAACTCTAAACCTGAAAATCTCCTCAATGTGAATTATTGAAATAACCCAAGATTAAGTAATGTTTAAGGCTAGGTACTTATAAAAATATCCACATAATTCTATCCATGAGGGGTAGAAAAAATTAAGAAATTAAAATCTAAAAGAGATGGTGGAGGAGGCCTGGTGGAGGACTCTATGGATAAAGCAACTTTACCTGGATCTCAGGTCTCCAATATAATATTTTAAAATACCTCCCAAGACCTATATTTATATGATAAAATGTAACCTTGGTGGATTAAATGGAATAAAATCATCTAATGAATCTTACTAGGTCAACTCTGGGAGTTACAGTACATTTGGGTGTGGGTGGTCAACATTTGGCAAAAATTATGAGGTTTTGGATCCTGTCAGATCATTTTACGATGTGATAAGGGAAATCATGATGCGAATTTCTATGGATGACTTCCTTTTATTTGGTTCATGACTTGAGTTTATGCCTTGTCTTTATCTATGAGATTCTACAAGTTTTAATGTGTGAATTGGTTTTCACATTGTTAAACTTCATGCTTTTCTCTAGTTTCATCTATTTTTTCCTCACACCTCCTCTTAAAGATGAAAAGTCATATCCCTAATATCACACAATGTTAATTTTGTTTTCACAATATTGATATTGATAATATTGGATATTTTTTCTTAGATTTATATTCTATTTTTTTCTTCTAAGAAATGAATAAAACATTAAAATCATAGGCCAGAATTATGAATTTTATTTAAAAAAATCATGTATTTTAAATTAAATATGTATGCAAGAATTTTAGTTATCAAAAATCCTCATGCTTAAAATAATTCTTTTCCTTAAGAATAAAATATCAAAAAAATAAAAACAAATATCACTCTACCATGATTTAAATATAAACATAAATAAAATTAAATTATTAAATATGGAATTAAATATTCAAACATCACATGAAATAAATTTTTCAACTCCTCATTTTTTAAAGAAATAAGAAAAATTATATTTTACATTTTTTAATTTTAATT
The DNA here is from genome assembly GCA_963277665.1 of Viscum album. Classification (NCBI taxonomy): domain Eukaryota; kingdom Viridiplantae; phylum Streptophyta; class Magnoliopsida; order Santalales; family Viscaceae; genus Viscum; species Viscum album. The sequence continues at coordinate 1,841,641,982 of OY728163.1, read as the reverse complement.
AACCATGATTCTTCATTATTCAATTCAAGTTTTTAAATTAATTATCAATATGCATTCCATTCACAATTTACCTAAATAAAATTGATTTTTTTACTAATCAATCAAGGTAAAAAAATTATATGGAGTTTTTATCATACCTCAATTCATTCTCCAAACCAAAGGCTTGAAATGTTTCTACTTTTTTTACCACATAGAGAAAAAAATCACAAATAATATTAAGGGCTTCACAATTTGGTAAAAATGACTCTGAGATTTAAAGGTAGGTGGGTAAATGATGTAAAAATAAGTAAAGCTCAAAACGGAGGTTATTCAATAATGTAAATTATATGGTAATTAGTAAAATCCAAGTGAAAATTTCCCTATTTTCATTAAAATTAAAAGTAAGTACATGAATCAATGATGTGTAATGAATGAAACACCATCTTGAAAAAAAATTCCAATTTGTTTTCAAAAGTTGAGTTTCGAAAAATCTCACATCTACAGCCCATCTAAAAATTATAAAAAAATATTGGTCAAGTAAATGGTAATTTTTTATCCTCTATAACGCAACCCAATTTTTTATATTTTTTTATATTTTTTATTTTATTTTTTTAATTTTTTGATTTATTTTCATGAAGGAGTATGATAAGGTATAATGAATGAATGATCATGATCCTTTCCAATTTCTCATAAAAACACACCTACGCTTATCTATTTCAATGTAAACATCCCTTCCACCATGTCATTGTTCCCTCGTACTCATTTTTTTGATATTCATGAAAAATATATAGAGTGGGATGGGAAGAGATAAGGTAGGCTTGTAATGTGGACCTTCTATAACAAGTTTGTTCATGGATTTTTTGGGCATAATAATGATTAATGTATGGATTTTATCAAGATAATGTATTAATAAAATATGTCTCAATCGTATTAAATATGAATTTATACAATCATATCTTTGATATGATGCAAATAAAGTTTTAAAAGTAATAATGTCCAAGTTTCACTCAATAAATATACTCAATAAAAGAATGGAAAAACTAATCTTAGAAACTTATCGGGAATGAGAACATTTGATTAGGTCAATCACTCATAGAAATGGAAACAAATAATAAAATAAATTAACAAAAATTTCGTACTTTCAAATAATGTAAATTCTCAAAAAATCGTTTAAAAAAATTAACCAATCTCTCAAATCATAATTTTTCAAATAAAAATCCCCATTTTTATCTCTACAAATTCATTTCCCCTATTTTTATCATTTAAATTTATTTTCAAATAAATTCAAATACATGGTGTGATGATTATCCTAAGAAATTTTTGTCTCCTAAATCAATGATTAAACAAAAAAATGAAGTTTGGGGCATGCATTTTTTTGTTAAAAATTATTAAACTAAATTTAAAGGAAATGATAGAAAATACTAAAATTAAAACTCATACTCCATGTTTCAATGATGTGTTTCATCTTGAGCTTTGTAATTTTTTTCCTTCATCTTCATTTATTTTGGACCTAAAAAATCAAATAACTCATCAAAGAAAAAATTCCTTTTAATTAAATCACAAATGGAATAAGGATAATTATAAATAAATTCCTAATATAAAATTAATTTCTAGGAAATAAATCAAATTAATTTCTTAAAAAGTGATAAAAATATGTGTTGTCTCATGGAAGTTTCTCTTTTTATTATGGTCATTTAGATTGACCTTACCTATGTTATATGATGGTAATATGATATAAAGATAATATTCTTGGTTTAAATTAATTTTGAATTTGATCTCATATGGATCAGTTATTCTTATCATCGTTGAAATTGGTTTGAAGTTCAGAGGAGGTGACTAAAATCAAGAAAATTTTAATGTAAGTAAGAATAATTAAGAATCTATCCAGATTTTTTAAAATTATTTAATGGTTGGATACAGTTATTGAAATTATGTAAAGGCCTCGTCATGTTCTGTAGTCATCATCTCTTATTATTATACTCCTTCTTTTTGTTTCTTTTAATAGTCAGGGCAGAGTACAACACCTTATTCTTCATATTCCTCTTATTGTGCTCCCATATTTTAAGGAAAATTATTTATAAATTCACCAACATATTTTCCTTCTTCCTCTTCTTATTTTTATTCCTCCTCTAAACCTATAGTGTTGAGGGTGTCATTCATAGGAACAAAATCATCATAACTTACCCCAACTTCATTTTCCATTCATCCAATATATTTACACTCCTCTTCAAAGTCTAATTATAGTATGTAGAGTGTCGCCTCCTCTTGGTCAGGTATGATTTTGGGCAATGTGTGTGTTTATTATTCATCTTTCTAATCTCATCGACTTTATGTTTAATATCCATAAGAAGGATAGAAAATTTGTATTTTGTAGTAAAAATACATTTCAACTCTTTCATTATAACTAAAAATACCCAAGTATAGAAAAAAGAATAAATTAATTTTTAAGAAAAACCCAATATAAAACCAAGAAATATAAATAAATGGGAAAATAATTTATCTAAATTAATATATTAAAATAACCTATTTTCATGTCCCTGGAAATGATGACAAAACTTTTTACCACATGAATTCATAATTAATTCCAATGGGCATACCGAATTTAAAAAATTATAAACATTAATAGAAATTCACTAATTCTATAATTAATTAGTATAGTATATTTAAATTCTAAGGTCGGTCCCATGAAGATAGGTTGGTGAATTAAACTAATTTAATAATAAAGATATAATTTATGTATAATTAAAAGAATTGGAATTTAAACTATGAAGCATATGGATTTTTTAGAAGGTGGGAGATGAAAATTGAAAATAAGGATTTTGTGTAATTTCAATTCTAGGTGCATGAGTAATAAAATATAAAACACCGAGAAAAAAAATTATATATTCATTATAATCGAGTATAAGTGAATCCTTTAGTCTGTGTAGGCACTTTATATCTCAAGAATCTTTATTTCTTGTGTTAAATTACTCCAAAAAAATCAAAATATAAGTAACCTAAAGCCATTTTTAAAGATATAATGTAATTAACCTTATGTTCATGGTGTAAAATATACTCTAGTTGATATATTAAAAATTAATCTATCATCCATATTTAGTAAAATGGTCGTTTGTTAAATAATATGAGATGAAGATCTATGAGAAATTTTATGAATGAAAAAATCCCAAGATTAATTATTTATTCAAAATAAAATATCTATTTCGACAATTCCCCTTCATTGAAATTACCACATCATAGAGAAAATCACCCCATCATGTTATTCATGAGGAGATTAAAAAATAAAGAAATTAAAATCTAAAAGGTATAGAGGAGGAGGCCTGGTGGATGAATTTGTAGATTACAACACCCTTCCCCATAGCTTTGTTCTCCAATCCAATATTTTTCAGCACCTCTCTAAACCTGTATTTATAGGCTAAAATGGACCTCAAATGGCATAAATTCCATAAAATCGTCCAATGAATCTACTCAGGTTAACTCTATGAGTTACAGGGCATTTAGGTGTGGGTTTGGTCAATATTTGAAAAAAAAATGTTTAGGATAATGTTAGAGGATTTCATGGCATGAAAAATGAATTCACTCCATGAATTTTCATAGAGGGATTCCTTTGCTTTAGTTAATGGCATGGATTCATGGCTTTTCTCAATCCAAGAATGTCTTCATGTTTCGTTAAGTCAATTGGGTGTCATGTCATGAATCTTCTAATTCTACTCCAATTTCTTCTATTTTCTCCTTCATTCTCCTCTTCAATTTGCAGAATCATATTCTGAATATCTCATTATGTGAATTTAGTTTTCATGATTTGAATCTGGGTTTTCTCATCACTTTACACTCAGATTTATCTTCCATTTTTTCCTATAAATAAATGAATAAAAAATTAAAATAATGGGAAATAATTATCAATTTGATTATAAACATCATGTATTTTAATTTAAATGTTTTTTTATGAATTATAGCTATCACATAACATACATTATACTTTTGATAATTGAACTATAAGGAATTTTCTCTATATAAAAACACTCATATTCTATTGTGGGTGCATGTTCCTTGGATAGTTTAAAGTGTCTAGTAAGAAGGGTAGAAACCAGTTTCCATTCAGTCAGTCCAAACCTTTCGATGATTTTCTAGATATACTCCTTTTGATATAAAATAAAGGATTCAGCCTTCCAATCTCTTTCTATCCTCATCCCCAGTATCATCTTTTCTTTCCCAATATCTTTCATCTCAAAATTTCCAAACAACTTATCATTAAATTTCCCAATCTTCTATAAATATGGTTCAATTAGAAACATTTCATCAACCTAAAATATAAAAATGATTAAAGTATCATCATTCTATTGATTTTGGTAACAAAAATATTCAACATTATATCTATCAAATCCTTCTTCTTCCATAAAACCATCATATTTATGATTCCATTATTTTCGTTCTTACTTAAAACCATAAAGACTTTTATTTAGTTTAAATTCCAAATTCTGATTCCCAAATTCCATAACAACTATTGGTTGTTTCATATAAATCTTTGGCTCTAAATCACCATTAAGGAAAGTTATCTTGACATCAATCTACTCCAAATACATATTTCCTAATGAAACCATACTTATCAATATTCTGATGGTAGAATTCATAAATAATAATGAAAATATTTCCAAGAAATCTAGACCATACTTTTGTTTAAACCCTTTCAATATCAACTATTCTTTGTATACTTTATTACAATTAATGTTTTCAATAATTAGATAATCTCACTTGTTCTCATCTCCCTTTTTTCTATTATAGTTCAACTATATCCTAATTTTTTTAAACTTTAATGTTTTAATTCCTAATTCATGTATAAATATCACTCCATAGAATCCCTAAGAGAAGCTATTGCATATGTATTTTTTATATTCTCCTATATCTCTTAGAATTAAAGAGTTAAAATATTTCCTAAACCTCTTCACTAGTCTCTTGATTCTGGTTTATCTCATCAAATAAATCAGTTTCTCTATGATTTTTGGTTCTTCTCTTTCTATTGGTACCTAAACTACTGGTACTCATACTTCTGGATCATGTAAATATGGTGTGACCGATCGAGATTTAGTTTCTTTTATAATTTTTGGTACTTTAGGTGGTATGATTTCTATACTTTAATTACTTTGATAACATACATATGAATTCTACAATTTTTTAAAATTATTAGTACTCAGATCAACCAGTATTTCAATAGTTTATTCTCCTTGAACTTCTTGCTATACCAGGTTCCAATCCTCCCAAAGAATTTTCTCATTGAAGGAAATATCCCTTCTCCTAATGATATCTTTTCTATCATTATCCCACAAATGATATCCAAAATTTTCATCTCTATAAGCAAGGAAAAATTATATTTTGGATTTCAATTCAAGTTTATCATGGTCCTTATCATTTATATATATGTATTATAAATTACCAAAAACAATAATATGATAAACTTGTGTTCATTTTCTAGACCATGTATCCTCTAGAAGTTTATATCCAACTGTTAATTTCAGACTTCTTTTGATGAGATATATCACTGTGTTGAGTGCCTCTATCCAAATCGCTTTAGACATTCATAAGTGAAACCTCATATTTAGAGCTTTCTCCATCAAATTAAAATTTATTATTTTAGTTACTACATTATATTGTTTAGTTTCAAGCACCATATTCTCATGCCTTATTCCTTACTTCTTTAAGAAGTTTTGGAAGTTGCATATGGTGTACTCATCACTATTTTCTATTCTGATTCACTTCAACAAATAGCCACACTCTCTTTCTTACAATGCTTTCCACTAATTAAACACCCAAAATGAATAATATTTATGCTTCAAGAGTTAAACTTATACTTTACTTATTTCTTAATTAATGAAATTAAGAAATTGAAGGCAACCACTATAGGATTTAATAGGGTAGGGTCCCCAAACATATGAGTTAATGAGCTCTAACTTTTTATTCCTAGGATTTGGACTATCTAAGTTAAAAGATACACTTTCCTAATTTCCTATCACACAAATTTCACACTTTTCAATTTTTTTGTGATCAAGCTTCAGTATGACCTTATCCTTTAGAAATTTCAAGTTCTCTAAACTGAGGTGACCAAAACTACAGTTCCATACTTTCTGATCTTTAGGAGTTTTACTTCCCAAAACTGCCATCCCATATGAAATTATAGTCACATAAAGGGTATCATCCTTTACTCTTCATGAAACTATCATTGATCCTTAGATAAATTTTCATACCCCATTATTAAATAAGATCATATTTCCTTCATCCTTAGGTTTCCCAATGGAAATTAGATTTCATCTAAGCCCAAGAATGTGATTAACTTTTATTAACTTCAAGAATCCTCCATTATTCATTTAGATGTTTACATATCCTTTACTAAAAACTTTTAGGGCTTCACCATCTTCCTGATGAAATTTCCTAAACATCCTAAATACACAATTTACTTTGTATCTATGACCTCTAATTGAATAAAAAGATGCTTCAGAGTCAATCACCAAATATTTTACCACAGTATTCAAACTTAGTATATGACATTTTATTTCTTATGTTGTATTAATAGAATATAAACAACTAGATTTTGACATATTTATGATGTTATTTTTTTAAATCTTGATGTCCCTTTTGATATTCCCTTTCTTCACTCATTTCCATCAGGTTAGACTATGACCAAATGAATTACTTCAACTTCTTTCAAGGGACCTTTCTAACATTGGCCTCTTTCGATAGACCTACTTATGATGGGGTGACATACCCCTTACATCGGTATTAATCACACTACCATATGGGTCATGAACATACCTTATATAAAATTATTTATTGAGCATCATTTTCTCAATATCATAAAATAATAGATCATTTTTTTCTACTGGAATTACTTACTATAGTAACCATTTAACCTCATATCCTCAATATTAAAGACAAAAAAACTCCCATACATAATTAAAAAAAGTTACCTTTACTGATTAGAGTTTCCCATGACTCATGTTTAATTTATTAACATGATCTTTCACTTGTATCCGTTTCATTAAATTTAATTCAAACAATATTCACAATATGGAAACCTTGTTTAGAGCTATCAGTTTTTTATACATGTCTGCCAATTACTTCAGAAATTATTGTGTTGTTTTTGTCTCTCAAATATGGAAGGAAATATTTCTTTCTAAATACATCCTTACCAACTAAAAAGACTTTATTTCTATATTTTCCCATTCATCCATCTCCATTAACATTGGATTTACCCTAGATAATGAAACATCCAAGTATTTATAAATCATAAGGTCGTCAATCTATATTATCTGTAAGATAAAATTTGTTCCATAAAATTTCTCAATTCTGAGATTTCCTTAATCTGATTCCATTCCTGTAGCCACTACCTATGTTCAAACCACAAGCTCATAACCTTACTTTGATACCAATTTTTTGTAAATTTATTTTTGAAAAAAATAATAACCTTGTACTACCAATAAGACCCACTGGAATTACAATCTACCTATCCACTAGAAGTTCATTCACAAATCAGCGTAGTGAAGAAACAAACCTCAAAAACTTTTCTTTCCCTTCAACTAAGTGTACTGAAAGCATGAAGACACAACACCCTATCCATCGTAAAAATTTTAATTCACACACACCTCAATATAAATGAAAAATTCAATCAAAAATAATAAATATAAATATATGAAACTGAAGCACGTAAAGAAGTAAATGGAAATAGGATAATTTAACTCGATTCGGTCCTTTTTCCTACATCCATGAGAGAAACCATTGATAATTATTTGTATTATCAAAAGTATAAAATAATTACAAATCCTCAACTATTAGACCAATTGTAGGGATGAATTTAAAATCACATAAGGATGCATAGTGTTTTTATGTTGCATATGGGGGACTAAATGGGATCAGTGTACACAAAAAAATGCTCAAATAAAAGGATAAATTATAAATAAATCATCTCATAATTTCTTTATGAATACAGTTAATAAGGTCATAAGAAGGATGATAAAAGTGATAACATGGTGAAATTTCCTCATGGTGTGACACATACAATTTTCCTTGCTCAAATGGGGGTTTGTTTATTGTCTTGTGGGAAAAATAAATGTAATTTATTAATTAAAGGGAAGAATAATCCTTTTCACAATATTTAATCAATGCCTCTGATGAGGTACCAAAGAAAAATAACATAATAGTAAGCATCTAAGTTAGATGTGAATGATTTGGAAGGTATTAAACCAAATGATTCTTTCTTGTTAGCGACAACTGTTACAAAAGGTCAAAATGTTATTGGGTACACACATATAGATCAATTGATTTTTTTATAATCTAAAGCGAAAAGGGAATTGGATCATGGTAATGCATGTTTCGTGTTAGATTAACTGGAAAGAAAAAGATAGGACAATCCATCACTTATTTATAACATGAAGTTTGACTTGACTAAATAATTTAAAAAAATATGGTATAATACAAAAAATAAGAAAGATTATGAGTTATATAGATATGTTTTTTTACACTAATTTCATCCCCAATAAATATTACAAGCCCTTAAGTGTATTTTTGGGATTTAATTATTATCATGATATTTCCATTTTTGGGGTAACATTGTTATATGATGAAACAATGAGTTCCATTTAATGGTTGTTTCAAACAAAAATATAGCTACATTACATTAGTAAACCTAAAACTATATTTATAAATAGGGATTTGGAAATGGGAAATGTAATTTACAAATATTTAGTGGGAACTCGAGACTACCTTTTTATGTGGAATCTGATACAAAATGGAATTAAACATTTAGGAAATTAGATCAAAGATGGATCTAGTTTTTTAACTATATTTAAGACGTGTATATTCTAGTACCATGATTCACATCTGTTTGATCATGAGTAGGCTTCCTTTATAGTAGAATATGGGAATGGGAAATCATAGTGGTTAGATGATATTTTTTTATTGTGAGATAACTAGGTGAATTTATTTTTTAAAATTATTTAGAATTAGGTATTCAAAGCACTCAATTAATTGAAAGTTTTGATTTAAAGATTATTGTTTATATTCACCACAAGTTAAGTTTTGTATATTTCTTTATGAAATTTGAGCGATTGTTGGACAAAAAATGATATCGAGAAACAATGGATAAATTTGAGTTGTGGGAGAATTTTTCTAATAATCTTTACCCTTACCACGAATTGATGTGTCGGTTTCATACCAAGTATACACCTAATATATTTGACTTATTTAAACATGAATATCAAATGATTAGTGGTTGTTTTTTGAAATCATGTAATGAAGGAGGAGTTTTATTTAGTTATTCCATTGGAATGGTTGGGTGTGAAAATCATTTATGTGTATCATATAAAGCATCCAATGAATTTGTTCAATGTTTTTGTTGAAAATTTGAATCAATTTGGTATATTTTTTGTCATGTACTAAAAAATATTTATCAAGTTGATGTGAGATCATTAGTTGAAAAATATTTTTTGAGGAGGTGTACTCAAATGACTAGAAATATTCAAATATTCTAAATAGATTTTGTTAATTCAAATTCTAATAGAAAACCGGTTATAAAAAAACATTGCAAAGAATTTTTACGAATGAGAATAAAGTTGATTACCATTGTTTGTGAGGTAGATGCGATTTATGACATTGAATTATCTAATTTTGGTAATTTTGAAAAAGTTTTGACTATAGTAAATACATCAATTGATAGGTTTGTTGGTCATGAAATTTTTTACATAATTTTAATAAAGGATTCTTTTAAATGGAAACAAAATATGAAATTGGTTGATAAAATACAAAAAAAATTAGAAATTGGATTCTAAATATAAACATAATTGAATAAAAATAAGAATAATTCAAGTGTTATGAAAATAATATATTTTCATTTTTAGATTCATTTTATTTATAAGAGTATTATTTTAATGGTAATTTTGTGTCTATTATCATTTTTATTTACATACAAGGAATTTCATATCAAGAAAAATCCGATTTTATTGTGGTGTGATAAAAAAATTAAAATTTAATTTCTTTACCAGTATAATATTTTTCAATAATTTTTGTAATTTTTTTATCAATTATAGGAATACCATTCAACCAATTTGGAACTTTATATTCTGAGTTATAATACCATATAATTGGAAGTGAGGTGGAGTAGTGAAGACATTGGATGAAAGTTGTTTTTTGTTGAACTGTAATACCTATGAACCATTTACAAGCTATTTTTAATTGTAATGAATCTATAGAATCTTGTATTGTCTTATTTTAATTTTAATTCATTGAGAAAACATTTTATAAAATTGCAATTTGTTTTCACAAAACCTGTTTTAGGAATTGTGGTTTGTATGTGCGGGTACAATATGAGAGTTTTTATGTAGACAAAAACTATTTGGTTTGTAAAGAACCTAGATTGGTATTTTAGATTAATTATTCTGGAATCATGTTCCAAAGTACTGATACCATAATGAAAAATTGAACACTGGTAAAAAAATTATCTGATGTTTGAACACCACTGATAAAAATGGAAAAAATGTTCAATTATATTGAATTTTAAGGCATAAAAAATCCATTTTGATGTACCATTTACAGACTATTTTGAATTTTAATATAACCAATAAACCATTTATAGGATGGTATGACTTTTAATTTATTGATAAATCATTTTAATAAAATATGTTTTTTTTTCACAAAACCTATTTTTTAAAATACAGTTTATATGTGTGAATGCTATATGATAATTTTTATACATCAAAAAACTATTTTTGATTTTTATATCACCAATATAGGTATTTAAAACCATTTATACTGGAATTATGTTCCAATTGTTTATATCATACATAAAAAATTGATGTTTTCTAGGAAAACATGTTGAGATGATGTTTGAACACTACTGATAGAATTGGAAAAAATGTTCCATTTTGAATTTTAATGCATCCAGATTGGTATTAGAGACCACTTATATTGACTGCATTAATTCATTCCATTTTATATTAAAACAAAAATACTGCTACAATACCAAAAAATTTAACACTTATAAGAACCATACAATGAGTTTTATTCCACTTTCATCTCACACCCATAAACCGAGGTTTTTTACTGTTTATCTGGATGTTGGTGGAACCAAAACGAATAGGAAACTCCTACTTCTAAAAGATTTTTACAACCATCTATTAGCATAGTCAAAACGTAATATTTTTTTCATATAAATAGGCAATTCAATAATTTCTTCTGGGTCTATGTTCTTATTATATGATTGAATTTTTGTCATATTATCCATAAGATTGAAAACTATTATTATGCAGTCCAAGAATGTGTCACCCTATTGAGGGATTCCTTCCATAATTAATATATGGATAGTATAATGAAATTAATCAGGTATATATTTCTTAATGAATTATTTGATTTTTTTTTTTGAAATTGTTCACAATTGTAGAAATTTAATTATCTCAGTTGGTTAATTTAAAAAGGGATTTCATTTTAAAGAGGTAAAAATATACCATTACTATTGAATAATTTTGATAAATATCAGGTCCAAAACTATACAACCATTGTTTCATCAAGTTGTAGTGGATGAAATATTTTTTCTCCACATTATAAATGAGAAATTTCCAATGTACATTTGTGGTGTTGATGAGGATAAAAAAATTCCATTTAATTAGAGCACATATTTAACTAGTTTCTATATCATCATCTCTATCAAATTTTGATTTTTTTCTTGAAATTATTCCCCATAAATATTAATAATGTTATAAAAATTGTGAACCATTATAGTTGTAACTTAAATAATGTAGACAAATTTATACTCACTATGGAATCAAAGGTAACAAATGTTGATTTTTCTAGTAAGATTCTAGTTTTATTCTCCATTTGACACTTTCTTTTTATTATTTGAGCATTTTAATATATTACCTGGTATCACTAAAAATGAATAATGTGACACTGAATGGAAATTATTTAATAATAATATTTTTTAACTTAAATACTAACCCATCTAATCTTCATTATTTTGTTCAAAAGAGATAAAATTTTATCCAATTCAAATGAATGAAACTTGTTTTCATAATTCTAGATGTATTCACAACAGAACAATAATATTGATGTATAAGAAATCAATAATATGAAGGGTACATTAATAGAGAAGTTTAAATTAAGGGTTCTCATTCCCTTTGGTCCTAACACCATACCAAGTTGCCTCCAACTTTAGAGTCTTATAATAGCACTCATAGTCTGATTTCTATAATATCTAGATTTGTCTCACCCATTTTGGTATGAAAAAATTCTCAATAATAGACCTTAACTATTTTTTTTAATTTGAAATACTAGGTATGTTGATGGTTTTTCTGACCCAATTAGCTCTCCTATTGATTGTTACTGTGTTGTTTCTATTGTTCTTCTTCTTGTTCTGGTCTCATAAATAGATTCCAATACAACTTTTTTTCTTTTCTTGTTCTTTATTTTACATTTACGATTAGTGGAAAGGTTTAGTAAGTTCTTAGTCTTGGATTTTCAGTTTTATTTATAGATCTATAAGGTGTTAAATGTTCTTGGGATTTTTCCTTCCATTCTGCTAATTCATCATCTTTATGTCCCACTATAACTTCCAAGAATGAATGGAATGAAAGTTCCACTATAATTTCAAATGGGGAAGAAACCTATCCATTACCCCTATCAATCCTATAAAATTTCAATGGAATTTTTTTATGGGGATTCCATAAATTTTAGTGGAACTTTTAGTGATCCATTGAGGTGTCAACCCACTGAAACTTCCAAGAATAAGAGGACTATAATTTCTATAGTAAGTTACAATGTAATTTCAAGGAAGTTACAATGGGTAAGAAACTTATCCACTACCCCTCTTAATCTTGAAAAATTTTAGTGAGAATATTTAGTAGGGACTCCACAAATTTCAATGGAACTTTCAATCTTCCCTTGAGGTGTTGTACCACTATAAATTCATAGAATAGGAGGGCTAGAAGGTGAAATATAATTTCATGGAAGTTCTAATGGGGAAGAAACAAATCCATTTCCCCTTTTAAGACTACAAAATTCCAATGGAACTTTCAGTCATCCCTTGAGGTGGATTCCCACTAGAACTTCCAAGATAGGTGGATTGGAAGTTGTAGTGAAATTTCATTAAAGTTCCATTAGGTAAGAAACATATTCATTGCCTCTCTCAATCCCAAAAAAAACAATGGAATGTTTTATTGGGGATTCCAAACATTTAAGTGTAACTTTTAGTTATCACTTCAGGTTTCTTCTTACTCAAACTTCCAAGAATAGAAGGAATGGAAGTTCTATTATAATTTCATGAATGTTCTAGATGGGAAGAAACCTATCCATTACCCTTATTAACCTAGTAAACTTTCATTGGAAAGTATTGGTTGGGATTCCAAAAAAATTAGTGTAACTTCCAGTCATCCCTTGAGGTAACTTTCCACTGTAACTTCCAAGGATATGAGGACTATAAGATCCATTGGAGGTTCTCATATAATTTAATGGAAGTTCTAGTGGGTAATAAACCTTTCCATTTCCCCTCTCAAGATTTTGAAATTTTAGTGAAACTTTCAGTCATCCCTTGAAGTGGATTCCCGCTAGAACATCCAAGAATAGGAGTACTGGAAGTTATATTGTAAGTTCTGGTGTAATTTAATGGATGTTATAATATGGAAGAAACCTATCCATTATCTCTATCAAGCCTTCTAAATTTTAGTGTAAATTTTTGGTGGATATTCTAAAAAATTTGAGTGTAACTTTTAGTAATCACTTGATGTGCCTTCCCATTGAAACTTCCAAGAATAAGAGTACTAGAAGTTATAATGTAAGTACCATGGGAATTTAATGATAGTTCTACTAGGGAAGAAACATATCCATTTCCCCTTAAATACTAAAAATTTTCAATGGAAAATGTTGGTGGGGATTCTAAAAATTTCATTGGAACTTCCAGTCATCCCTTGAGGTGCCTTCCCACTAGAACCTCCAAAAATAAATGGACTATAAGTTCCTATATAATTTCATGGAAGTTCCCATGGGTAATCAAAAAATAAATTTCCACTCTCAATTGTATGAAATTTTAAGGGAAAGTGTTGGTGGGGATTCCATAAAATTTAGTGGAAATTTTTGTCACCCCTTGAGGTGGCTTCCCACTGGGACTTCTAATAATAGGAGGACTAAAAGTTACAGTGGGATTTCATGGATGTTCCACTGGGTAAGTGTAAGGTATGTATATTTTGAATTTAATTTTAATGCCTTATTTTTGTCCTGGTGTGATTCCTAATGAGGTTATATGAGTTTTGGGGGTGTATGGGGATTTTTCGAAGCCCGGATCCCCAATTTTTGAAAAACACAGTTGGGTCCCATGGTTAGTATAAATCATGAAACCCAATCCACATGTTTATTAATAACTATTTGGGGAATTTAAATGGTAAGAATGAGGCTACATGATTTAAGGAAAATGTGAAACTAGGGGTGCACACCCATGGAATGGGTTGGATGTTTATCTTCTATCATTGATTTATATTATGATTCTAATATTGATTATTGTGATTACACCATTATGCTATGATTTTATCATGAGTGTATAGTATCCCCACTATACCACCTTAGACCCTTACTATTAGTCAGTATCCTCTAGCGTATGAGGAGGCACACTTGAGTTCATGTGACCCACTGGCTCGGGGCACCTTTTTTTAGTTCCCAGGTAAGGATGTTTTAAAGTGGTATTAAAGCTCTTTATTTATATATTTAAGATTTTGAGACAATAGAAAGGTGATTAGGATTGAATTGGAATTTGGGAATGAGCTATTCTTGGGAGTAGTTAACCCACATAAAAGAAATAGCTAAATTGCATGGGTTGAGAAATGTTTTTTTGTATTGCCTATTACAATTGAGTTGATTCCACAATTAAGTGATTCACTTGATATGTAATGTTATTATTTATATGATTTAAGATATTAATTTTTATTCTTGTCCTAGTATGTAAAGAAGTTATAGATCATGCATAATTTTAGGTGCCTACAGGATTCACATGCCATGCATATACCATGCCATATAGGATGCATTTCTTTACTCCATGACATTGTTATATGTGCCTTGAATGATATATTTGTTATCAATTAACATTTTTTATAGGATATTGAAAAACCTAATTGGTACTTAGAGTTTCATTCATAACCTAAATAGTGTTTTCCTATATAGGCTACAACAGACACCCTAAACAGTCAATTATGGAATGTTGAGTCATGGACCATTAGTCGCATGGATTGGAATGTGTTATGGTTGGGATTAAATGGATTCTAAACTTCAGTTTGTAATGTGTATGGGACATTATATGTTAGAAGTGGTGATACATTTGGTTTTACCATTCAAAGATAATTTTAATATAAATATGTATATAAATGAATTTAAATCAAATGGAAAGTTCAAAGGTAGATATATATCATGACCCATGTTTTGAAATAGAGAGCTTAACCTAGAACCATATTTAGAGTGGGAATTAGGTAGTGTGTCTGGTGATTTTTATCTTAGTTCCTATTACCCATTTCTAGATTTAGGATAAGGTAGAGGGGAGTGCCTTTTTTATAGAAAGTCTTAGACCTATCCAATTCTTTTATATGTGACTTTCTTTCTAATCGATTTTTTTCTTGAGGCATGTGCTTGGAATTGTGGAAACATGCCACCACAATGGCTTCCATTCATGCACCAAGAGGTTAGAGATGACCATGATCTAGAGGTGGCGGTCCTTGAGATGATATTAGAACCTATCATAGTTCAAGTTGTGTCACTAGTAGTTGTACTTGATACAGGTACTGATTCCTATTTCTGTGAGGGCTTCTTACTCTTTATGAAGACCATTCGGGGATCCCTAAAACATAACATGACTATATTATAGATGAAACATGTGTTCTAGTAGTGAAACCTACCCCCATTTTCAAGATATGTCATTATGCATGCTGATAAGCTATTGTCTGAGGCTATGTTATCAATTTTAGAGCATCTGGAGACACCTCCTGATAGGAGAATGAAGCTCACAACATATATTATTTGGGAAGCAGCTAAGCGTTGGTGGTATGTTTTGAACCACGCTAATATGCTTCAAGATATATTGTGCAGGGATTTCCAATCCAAGTTTAATGATTAATTATTTATAGATACTTTGAGGGTAGAGTGGGCTAGTGAGTTTATGCATCTGGAGTAGGGTGTGATAACTGTTATGAAGTATTTTTCATGCTTCATAGAGATTCATCATTTTTATCCAATTTATCTTTCTAATGAGACGTCGAGTGTGAGACGCTTTGAGGACGGTATTAAGTATGTTTTTTGATCACAAGTAAATGTTTTTAGGTTGAATTATAATACTAATATAGTAAATAATGTGATTATTACTAAACATAACCTGAGGGAAGCTGGGGACATATAACAAGTCAGTTCAGCCTCCTGAACCAGTGGTTAAGTGTCAGCTGGTAGGAAGCACCATTTTGAGGCTTCTCGTGAGGGTAGTACCAATCAAACTATTAGTGCTAGTAGTTTTGTATTCTATCATCAGTGTGGGAGATGGGAACATTTGAGGAGTCAGTGAAATAGATACCGAGTTGAGTGTTGATCATGTGGAAGGATGTTCCAGGTATTGCAATTCTATAGGACCTTCCCTCTAGTAGTCAGTGGAAGGGGATCAACTCCAACTCTAGGATTAGGAGATAGATTTACAACTCTGCATCAGGCTAGGAGATGGTTTAGTACCAATCAATCAGATCAAGGGGGTGTTCATGTCCAAGGGATCTAGATACCATTGGTACCTAGACAGAGGAGTGATCCTTCTTTGAGTGGTGAGGTTATTTCATAGGGTCATGGTTTAAGCCAGATATATTCTATACAGCCTATACATGAGGAGAAGAGTTTCGGGTCATCTATGGTGATAGATTCGATCTTATTAGCCTCTACTCTAATATCTTCTATTTTTTGATAAAGGCGTTTCTCATTATTTCAAATTTTTACCTATTATGAAGATCCTCAGTATCGTTGTTCAGTTTTATGATTGTTTTATAACACTCGATACTCTAATGGGGATCGGATCAGAGAGTGTATTCCAATGCAAGGAGTGCCCCCGGATATAGGTAGGTATCACTTCATAAGGAATATATTCATCCTCGAGATTATAGGGTTTGATTTCATACTCGAGATGGGATGGCTATTATCTTATTATACCCATGTTGATTGATTTCACTGAAGGGTGACTTTCACATTACCATAGGGTGGGGTTTTTATTCACAAGGGTGAATGGGATATCCCAGATGACATTGTGGGATGGGTGGGATGGCAGCCTAAATTTCTAGTTTATATCTAGATGATCAGGGAATGTGTCAGGCAGACTTCCCTCCAATGCTTGATCATTTGAGGTACATCTTCCCAGATGACATTTCTAGTTTACCTCCTGAGATAAATGTGGATTTATCTATCAAGATAGTTCTAGGAGCTACACCAGTATCCATTCCTCCTATAGGATATCCACTACTGAGTTTTAAGTGGTTAAGAGATATCTAGAGGAATTAGAGTTAAAGGGATTTATAAAACCCAATACTTCTTTGTGGGGTTCATTGGTCCTTTTTGTGAAAAAATCAGATAGAACTCTTAATTTATATGTGGATTTCAAGAAATTAAAATATTTAAAAGTTAATAACTATTATCCCTTTCCAATAATAGATTATCTCTTTGACTAGATCTAAGGATTTCAAATGTTCTTGAAGATAGATCTATGATCAGGTTATCATCAGGTGTGTGTTTGGCTAGAATACATACCTCAAACAGCTTTTTGTAGTAGGTATGGTTTATATGAGTATTTGGTTATGTCGTTCAGTCTCACAAAAATGCCAGCAGTCTTCATGGAACCAATGAAAAATGTTTTATATCCATATCTAGATATTTTTATGCTGGTATTTGTGTATGATATCTTGGTGTATTCTCAAAATCAACATGACCATGCCAAACATCTTGATATCATTTTGGATACTCTGATAGAGCATTAGTTATATGATGAGATCATTGAGTGACACTTCTGGATGGATATGATTCACTTTCATGGTCATATTATCTCATATAAAGAAGTAACAGTTGACCCATAAAAGGTGAGAGTTGTAGTTTCCAAGGAGCATACCAAGATCATCATTGATATACGTAGTTTCTTCGGGTTATCTAGTTATTACAAGAATTTCATAAAAGTCTTCTCATTCCTAGAATCACCTATTAAAATCTTGGCTAAGAAGGGTGTGAAGTTTGTATGGCTAGATACCTTTGAGATATCCTTTAAGGGGATGAATGGAAGACTAAATTTAGCATCGGTCCTGATTCTTCCAGGGATGGGTAGAAGTTATACAGTATATTGTGATGCATTCAGTATTGGGCCATGGGCTGTTATAATGTACAATAAATTCATGGTGTACAGGTCTTGTCAGTTGAGGCCACATGAGAGGAACTACCTGATGCACAATCTCAAGTTAGCCACTGCAATACATGTCTTGCACTATTAGACGAATTATTTACTTAGAGAGCATTTTTGTGGTGTTCACAGACCACAAAAGCCTCAAGCATATATTTACACAGTGTGAATTGAATTTTAGGCAATTAAGGTGGGTGGAATACATTCATTCTTTCAAATTCTAGCTTGCCAATATGCATAGAAAGGGAAATGCAGTTCCCAATGCACTGAACATGGGGACTCAGATATAGGCAGTTCAGGAGGCCAGTAACGAGTGGAAGCTTATAGTCATCACTACTACAAAACCAATGCTTAAGAGTGATAGTATTTATTAGTGCTAAATAAATCATTGATAAATGGAATCTTTATTAGTGCTAAAGAAAGTGCTGATAAATTTAACCGTTTATGAGCGCTTTTTTTTAGCACTGATAAAGGGAAACTTTGTCAGTGATTTATTTTTATCATTGATAAATATTTATTTCATCAGCGCTTTTTTAGTATTGATAAAGGTTCTAATAAATAAAATGATATAATTAAATAAATTTAATAAAATGATTTTATTAAAAAAAATATTACAAATTTTATTAATTAAATAAGTATTGATAAAAATGAATAAATTGATTATACGTTATTAAATATTTAACATTTTATTAATTAGATAATTATGATAATTAATTTTATTAAATTTTATATATTCAATGTATAGATATATTTAAATTTATATAAATATGATTTATATATTACAAAATATTCATCCTCTTTACATTAGATATTTATTAATAATGTTAAAAATATATTTAAAAAATATATTTATAAATAAATATATTTATAAATGTACATTTACTATATTTATATAATTATGTATTTATAATTGGAAATAAATAAATATTTTTTTTAAAGTATTTATATAATTATAAATAAATAATTATATATATTTAAATAATTATTAAATTTATAATGAATTTACTTTAATAATGAATATATTTACTATATTTATATTTATATATATTTATTATATATATGTATAAATATATAAATATATATAATGATATAAATATTATTTTCTAAAAAAATTATAATTATAAATAAATATTTATAAAATTATAATAAATATCTTTAAAAATGAATATATTTACTATATTTATATTTATATTTATTTATTAAGTATATATAAATATTTTAAATTTTAAAAAATTATAATTATAATTATAAATCCTTTATCAGCGCTTAAGTAATAAGCGCTGATAAAAGCATATTTATCTTTACTAAACAAAGCGCTGATAAAATGAATATTTATCAGCTCTATAACTTTATCACTGATAAAGATTGATTTTATCAGCACTTTTTTAGAGATGATAAAGACATGCCTTTATCGACTCTAAAAAGCACTGATAAAGAGTCCTTTTATCAGCGCTTATTACTTAAGCACTGATAAAAGTACTCTTTATCAGTGCTTATTTGTAAGCACTGATAAAATTTTCCTAATCTATTTAAAAAACCCTAACCATTTGTGAACCCATCACGATATCAGAAGATTTCTATGGAAGCCACCCGCTATCGGTGATCCTCCTTAGTTAATCAAATCTCAAATCACACCACTTGAATGCCTCTAGTTGGTTGAACATCTCATTCGACATTCAGTGTTCGATTGCAGTTTGAGTTTCTAAAGAGGGTCTTAGATTTTCTTTAACCTAGAAAGGAATGCCTTCTAAGTTTCTTTGTGTATTTTTGGTTTTGTTTTTGATTTCTTCTTCAACGATGTCATTATTTTTTGTCTGGTGATTATATATTATTTTGATTTTAGATTATGAATAGAATGATTTGTTTATGATCCATTGTTTTATTTACTACTGATGTATAGACCCTCTCGATATATGGAGTTATTGGTTATATCTAACACTAAGCCTCGGATTTATTCATTGTTGTTTTACTGATATGTTTTATATGTGCTTACTAAATAATTTTTTCATATATGTATATAAATGTGTAGAAATTTTCATGTATATTCTTATTTATTGACTACTGATTTGAGGCACATTGGTGGTTCCCTAATGATTATATATATGCTGACACCTTTCATGGACACCTTGGTGGACATACAACTTTAGATGCTATTTTTTAGGAACCAAATTAGCGGAGTGATGTATGTTCCTCTATTGGTTATATGTATCATAGGATCTATTTCCACTTATAATTCACTATAGTCATTAGTTTTCTTATGGAGCAGATTCAAAGGGGCCATCCATTGTTAAGCACATAAGATTTTATCACACCAAGCCTTCACTTTTTTAATCATTATGGTGCCTTTAGTTCACACTATGTTTAAATATCATGTTTTTATATATTTGATATTTCTTATAGACTATAAGTGAGTTTTTATACGTGACATATATGTGTGTTTATATAGATATTGAATCATTTATTTTCATAGTTTTTTGTCTAACAGGTATGCCTATATTGGGTAATGATGATTTAGTGTCTTCATGTCTATTAACACCAAGGGTCAGGCTATAATTTTGTTCGGCATCTAGTACTAATTGTCTCTATTTGGGGGGGGGGGCACAACCTCCCATTTATGGTTTTTTACACCCAAAGTTTAATCTGTCCTTTAGTGAATTTTAGGTGTGTTAGAGGTCATACAATGATCAGACCTGGTGTTGATTGGGTAATTCAGTCTAGGGTCATTACACTATCCATCTTTTGGTTTACACTTATAAAATTTAGTGATAATATCATTTATTATCTTCCTTCATCTCCTTCTTGTTATCATATTCTTTGAGATGGTTCAACATAGTGTATCCATCCATGTCTTAATCCTATATCCTCAAATCAGATACATAACTAATAACATGATTCATTATAAATATGATGCATTCCCTATGTTCCTTCTATAGGCATCCTTATCACCCTCACTCTATCTACATGGTTTATAATTAGGTATAAGTTATTCCAATAAATTTAACTTATATTATTGGTATAATATAATGTGTTAGTGTATGTACTACATATATAAGTTTTCACTATATATGATATTCTCTTTCTCTAATTTAGATCATAAGTAAAGTGATTTATTCAAGTGAATTTTAATTATCTAAAAAAATCAAATAATATTTATTACATTGTAATAATTACTAATAGTGATGTTATTAATGATTATATTATATCTCCAATTATTTTTTTAAAATCCCAATAACCCTTATTGTTGGATTTGGAATATCTAGGTGCTCAGATATTCTATTACAAATGGTACATATATCCCTTCATTGAATTATTAATCCCCTCAAACCAAGATTTATTCCTTTTTTGAAAAATGCACCAAAATTATACACAAATAATGATAGTTTTATCCCTTTTATCATTAGAATTATTCCTTGATACATGAAACCACTGATCTAATTGATTGAATGATAGTTTATTAGTCTTTTTTATCATATTTTATTTTCTTATTACTCCTTAATTTTCTATATTATATTTTCATTTGTTTAAGGGATTTAAGAAATATTTTATGTGAATTAATTCTTTTCTTAAGTTCAATTACCCATTTTCTTCAACATACTGAAATTATTTGAAACAATCAAATGTTGAGTTTACCTTATTATAATTGTCTATAACTTTCACTTTTGATAATGAATATCTAATGTATATTTATTTATATATTAAATTAAATTAATCTTTTATGAATCCAATAGGATGTATATGAACCAAAAATAGATGCACACTAATTTTTTGACAAACAAATATGAATATGGAGTTAAATAGTTCATCAAGTTTGAAAGAGATAATGCTGACAACCCTTCTAAAATCCTATTTCCATGTTTACAATGATATTATTCCAGAAAAATTCGTCTAGAAGAGTTAGAAGAACATTTAATTTATCATGGAATAGATCAAAGTTATAAATTTTTGACTAATCACAGGGAAAAATTGAATGTGGACATCGATTGGGATGATACTATGGTTTATGAATCATTTGATATGAATATATTTATAAAAGATGATGGGGATCACATGGAATAATTGAAATTTGAAATTTTAGATGAACTTATTGATTGTCCAAAGTTGTTTTAGGAGTTAAATAGTTGTTCCAAGAAACCATTGTATATTGTTTGTGCTAAATACACAACATTGTCAGCTATATTGAAGTTATATAATTTGAAAGTTGGCAGCGGATGGAGTGAAACCAGCTTAACAGGACTACTTGGTCTTCTAAAAGATATACTAATAGAAGAAACTAAACTACCATGATGAACGTATTATGCTAAATGAATGTTATATTAAATGGTAATTATCTCTAAAAAAATTCATTCTTGTAAAAATGATTTTATAATGTTTTTCAAGGACCATGAATCACTCATAAAATTTCCTAAGTTTGGCACAAATTAATACGAGAAAAATGAATCAAGTCCTTCAAAATCTATATGGTACTTTCCTATCATTACATGGTTTAGAAGACTATATAGATGTTAGGAAAACATGAGATAGTTAACTTGGAATGTAGATACAAGGA
Organism: Viscum album; assembly: GCA_963277665.1. Classification (NCBI taxonomy): domain Eukaryota; kingdom Viridiplantae; phylum Streptophyta; class Magnoliopsida; order Santalales; family Viscaceae; genus Viscum; species Viscum album. The sequence continues at coordinate 1,841,619,042 of OY728163.1, read as the reverse complement.
TTAAAGATGGTAACCTACGTCATCCCGTAAATTCTCCTCAATGGAAGAAAATTGATTATGAGTTTCCTGAATTTTTAGATGAGCTGAGAAAGTTTCATCTTGGGTTATCTACAGATGGAATAAATCCTTTTAGTGTATAGATTAATACTCACATTACATAGACCATCATGTTGTTAAATTATAACTTTCTTCCATGGTTATGCACGAAGCACAAATACATTATGTTGTCTCTACTTATATTTAGACCAAAGCAACTTGGTAATGATATCGATGTCTATTTGGATCCATTGATCGAAGATCTCAAATTGATGTGGTATATAGGTGTTACAATGTATGATTGTCATAGAAGTGAAGAATTTATATTGAGGGTCATGTTGTATGGAATTATAAATTACTTCCATGCTTGTAGAAATTTATCAATCTATAGAATTAAAGGAATTTTGGGGTGTCCCATTTGTGAAAAATGCATATACTCAGTTCAGTTAAAACATTACTCAAAGACTGTGCTTTTATGACATCCGAAATTTTTACATCAATGACATAAATACCAATCTTAGATGACAACATTCGGTGGGAATATTGAACCAGGTACAACCCCATCTCCAGTAATAGGTGATCAACTGTACAAAAAAGTAAAAAAGATTGACGTTCTTTTTGGTAAACCATTTTCAAAAAATATTAAAAAATTAGGTTGGAAGAAGAGATCAATTTTCTCTGAATTACCATATTGGAATTTTTTGTATGTCATACACTTTATTGATGTCATACATGTATAAAACAAAATGTATTTGATAGATTTATTGGCATATTACTATATTTTCCTGGAAAAATGAAATATGGCATCAAGGCTAGGTTGAACTTGATTGAAATGGGGATAAGGAAAGATTTGGCACTGGTGAAGGTTAAAAGGAGGACTTTTCTTTTTCCATCAACTTACACTCAATCCAAAAAGTAAAATTTTCAATTTTACCTTTTCTTTACAATTGTAAAAGTTCCACATGGGTTTTCATCAAATATCAAGAATGTCGTGTCAATGACTAATTTGAATTTAAAAGGAATAAAAGCACACGAATGTCATGTTTTGATGAAAGATTTAATGCATGTTTCTTTCCATTGCATTATACATCAAAATCTACGATATACATTAACCAGACTCTAATTATTTTTCAAATCCATATGCAGTAAAGTTGTAGACCTGGTGAAGTTTTCCATTATGAATAAGGAGATTGCAGTCATATTATGTGAATTAGAGATGTTCTTCCCACCATAATTATTTGATATAACATTCCACCTAATGGTTCACTTGTTCAGATAGGTTCAACTATGTGGTCTTATCCATTACAGATAGATATAGCCCATTGAATGGTATATTAATATTTTGAAAGGTATGTTTAGAGTCGAAGTCAGCTAGAAGGTTGTATTGCAAAATGATATATTTTTGAAGAATCTATTGAATTCTATACCGATTACCTATCAAATTTGGAAAGAATCGGTCTCCCAAAGTCTCGTTATAGCGAAATACTTATAAGATAAGGTATTTTCAGAAGATATGTTCTTACAATTACCTTGACAGAGCAGGATCAAGCACATATTTACATATTACATAATAGTGAAGATGTTGATCCATACATTGAATATCATAAATAAATTCTTAGAGATTTGAATCCATCAAGGGATAAAGGATGGATATCAAATACACATAATCAATATTTTATAGGATGGTTCAGAGATCAAATTTATAAGGAGTTATCTAAAAATATGAATTCAATTTCCAAACAACTTCAATGAATAGTCGGATGACCAAATGAAAATGTTATATCTTACACTGGTTTTATAATCAATGGTTATACGTTCTATACAAAAGAACATGATGACTTCAGTATGATGAAAAAAAGTGGTGTTACACTTATGGATAAAGTGATTCATATATCTGGTCCCAAGGATAGAAATCCAATTTATGAAAATATGTCATATTTTGGAATTATCAAACAGATACATGAGTTGGATTATACAACATTTCAATTGAATATTTACCATTGAAAATGGGTTGATAGTATCAATGGAGTTAAAGTTGATGAAATGGGATTTTTGATGGTGAATTTCAATGTGGAAGGGTAAAAATTTGAGCCGTTCATAAGGGAATCACAATCAGTGCAAGTATCTTATTTCTCTGATCCAACAAATAAGAATTGGTCGATTATCCTGCTGGTGACTAAAAAAAAGTTGAGTCAGATGAAAATTCAATCAAGGATGATCCTTTCATTGGGACGTAACAATCAGTTCATGTTAGTCTCAATGTGGAAAATGTCTTGTATATTAGAGGGGACCAAAAAGAGTGGATTTATATTCTCAATAGAATAACCAAATCCTTGAAACCTTTAAAAAAATAAAGAGGTTTCAATGAGAAGGTAAAACTTTTTTTTAATATATTATGTTTTTCCTCATAATATTATATGTTCTCTATAATATTAACATAATATAAATTAAATTTTTGACTACTCATACAGAGAATTTCTTTTTCACATGATGATATTACCAATCCCTCAGAAGAAAAAACTATAATTAAGTAACCCATTTGGAAAGTTGAAAAGGTAATTTTATGATATACTTTCTCTATTTTATCAAAAAATTATATAATGTAATATCGATTTAATTTTCATTATTCCTAGTTTAGTTTTTTTATTTTGGAAGATTTATTCCCATGTTTCATGCCTTTGTAAGAAGAGAAATGACACTACCTCTGCTCAATCACATTGTTATTCTTGATGTTTGCACAGTAAAATCATTATCCAAAGAATTAATGTATTTTTTAATATTTATATATAATTTATTTCTTTTTAGTATTACTCACATAATAATTGTTTTCTTATATAGGTGGATTATTTTTTTCGATTTGGGGTTATTTTTCCATCTTTCATGCATTTTTGCACCAAAACTTCCTCAGAACTTTTCTCCCTCAACACCTTTTCACCCCTGTAGTGTTTCATTTATCACTTTCTTTCAAGTTACATCAATTGCCTTTACAGGAAGAGAAAAGACACTACCTCTGCTCAATTATAGAGGTAATCTTGATGTTTTCACAATAAAATCATTGTACATAGAATTAATGTATTGTTTTATATTTATTTTTAATTTATTTATTTTTGGTATTACTCACATAATAATTGTTTTCTTATACAGGTGGATTATTATTTCAATTTGGGGTGATCTATATATATTTCATGCCTTTATGCACCAAAAAAATCATAAACTTATTTTATCTTAAAACCTTTTCACCCCTGAAGTGGTGCATTTATCACTTTCTTTTAAGTTACCTCCATTGTCGTTGTAGGAAGAGCAATAATGCTTCCTCTATTCAATTACAGAGGTAATCTTGATGTTTTCATAATAAAATTATTTTCCATAGAATTAATGTATTGTTTCATATTTATGTTTAATTTAATTATTTTTTAGTATTACTCATATAATAATTATTTTTTTATATATTTTTATTCTTTTGTTTGAGTTGGGGTGCTATGTCCATCGTTTATGTCTTTCTACACTAAAACTTCCATAAACTTCTTCTCTCTAAAAACCTTTTACCCCTACAGTGTTGACATTTATCACATTCCTTCAAGTTCCCTCCACTGCTCAATCATAGAGGTAATCTTGATATTTTCATAGTAAAATCATTGTCCATATAATTAATGAACTATTTTATATTTATGTTTAATTTATTTCTTTTTAGTATTACGCAAAAAAATTGTTTTCTTATACATGTAGATTCTTCTTTTTGAGTTGATGTGGTTTGTTCGAAGATTATAATTCATTTTTGGTAGTTAAAAAAATAAATTCAATAAAAATCATAGTAACATTAAAAATTAGGATTTTTTTAGACTTTGGGATTTATAGGAATCAGCTACGCCTCAATCCGACACACGATGTGACCGGTATGCCTCCAAGTACTTCTTTCTATTTAAAATTGACGTTAATTTTAGTAAAAAGGAAAACTAACATACTCAAAACTAAGATAACATGTTCATATCATTTTGATACTTTAAAAAAATGATCTATAAGTCATTTGGGATGTGTAAGAATCAACTGCAACTCAATCTGATACACGATGTGCCTGATATGACTCAATGTGTCTGTTATCAGTTTAAAATCGACATTTGACATTAAAAAGTGTCGCTCTTTAAAAAACAATAAAATTAACTCATATTTTTGGATGATTTAGGGAATCAGTTCATAAATTATTTTTGACATGTAGGAATCTATCTCACATCAAACAGATACACGATGTGATCCGTATGAGTCAAAGTGCATGTTTCATATTAAAAATGACATTTTAGTAAAAAAAGACATGTGACATACTCAAAACTAATAAAACACATTCATATTGTTTTGATACTTTACTAAAATTATCCATAAGTGATTTGAGAAATGCATGAATCATCCTCACCTAAATCTGACGCATGATGTGACCGGTATGACTCTAAGTGTGTTTTTTTATTTAAAATTGATATCAATTTTAGTAAAAAGGATAATTGACCTACTCAAAACTGAGAAAATGCATTCACATTGTTTAAATACTTTATGAAAACGATCCATAAGTAATTTTTTATGTGTAGGAATCAACCTCACCTTAATCTGATACATAATGTGATCGGTATGAGTCAAAGTATGTGTTTTAATTTTAAAATGAAATTTTAGTAAAAAAGACGAGTGACATACTCAAAATCAGGAAAAAAATCATATTATTTTGAAACTTTAGTACAATTATCCATAAGTAATTTGGGACATGTAGGACTCAATTTCACCTGAATCTAATGCATGTTGTGACCTGTATGACTCCAAGTGAATATTTTTATTTAAAAGTGTCATCAATTTTAGTAAAAAGGCCAACTGACCAACTCAAAACCAAGTAAATTCATTCAAATTGATTAAATAATTTAGTAAAATGATACATAAGTCATTTTTTATGTATATGAATCAACCTCACCTAAATATAATACACAATGTGGTCGATATGAGTCAAAGTGTGTGTTTTAATTTTAAAATGACATTTTATTAAAGAGACCAGTGACGTACTCAAAACTGATAAAACACATTAATATTGTTTTGAAACTTCAGTAAAATGATCCATAAGTAATTTAGGATGTGTAGGAATCAGCCTCACCTCAATCCAACATACAGTGTGACCGGTATGACTCAAAGTGCATCTTTTTATTTAAAATTGTCACCAATTTTAGTAAAATGGACAACTATCCTACTCAAAACTAATCAAACACATTGAGATTGTTTTCAAACTTTACAAAAATGATACAAAAGTCATTTTTAATGTATAGGTTTCATCATCACCTCAATATGATACATGATGTGAATGGTATTACTCAAAGTGTCTGTTATGAGTTCAAAATCGATATTTTACTTCAAAAAGTGTCACTCACTAAAAAGTGATCAAACACGCTAGGATTTTATTGATAATTTAGGAAAATGATTAATAAGTCATTTTTGACATGTAGGAATCTTTTTCACATCAAACTGATACATGATGTTATCATAATGAGTCAAAAGTATGTGTTTCCAGCTTAAAATGACATTTTAGTAAAAAAATCAACTGACATACTCAAAACTGAGAAAACACATTTATATTGTTTTGGTACTTTATTAAAATGATCCAAAAGTAATTTGAGATTTGTTATAATTAGCCACACCTCAATCTGATGCACGGTGTGACCGGTATGACTCCAAGTGCGTTTTTTTATTAAAATTTGACATCCATTTTAGTAAAATTAACACTTTATGTTAATTTATTTATTTATATTATTAATAACATAATAATTTTTTTCTTATACAGGTGTGTTCCTTTTCTTGAGTAGGGTTGGTTTGTTTGACAATTTTATGAGTCTCTTCTAGATTAAAAGATAAAGGAACATGGATGTTTTTGAATGTATGTAATAATTTGTATTTAAGTAATTATATAAACCAATGTTTGAAATGTCTATAATATAGTGTTTTTTCTTGTGTTTGTGTTGTAAATTTCATTTCATTTAAATCTTTTATTGGTACTTATTTATATTTATATCTTGTGTGTTTATGGTGTTGCGGTGTGTTGTTATAACACATTATAGTGGTGTTGTAGTGTGCTGTTACAGTACACTGTAGTATATCCCTTTATCAGTGCCTTTCAAAGTATTGATAAAAGTTCCTTTATCTATGTTTTTATAACCACAGATAAAGGTATACTTTATCAGTGCTTTTATAAGCATGAATAATGGTATACTTTATCAGTGCTTTCATAAGTGGTGATAAATGGTTCCTTTAGTAGTGCTAAATTAAAGCGTTGGTAATGCTTTTAAAAGTGTTGAGAAAGGTCACATTTATCATGATTTTTTAGAACTGATAAAATACCCCTTTATCAGTTCTTTTCAGTGTTTATAAAAGACCAGGGCTTTTAACCTCACTCATGTAGTCATTGCTTTTCTAGCGCTGATAAAGGTCATTTATAGTGTTGTTAAAGGGTGGTTTTGTAGTAGTGCATGTTTTTAAAGATGCACTTGGAGGTGAAGGATAGTCACGAGTAGAATTTTCCCTCATCCTTAGTAGTATATTTCACTCTTCTAGATGGGTTAAGGATGAGGAAGTTATCAAATTTTTAGGGCCTAATCCTCTGGGAGAGCATGGTAGGTGAGGACCCGCCTTATGGTTGGGTCATAGGTGGGGATGAAATCATACATATTCATGGTTTCATTTGGGTTCTAGAAGACATACATGAGGAGATGATGTAATATTTTTATGACTCATCTTGGATAGTACATCCCAATGTTACTAATATGTATCAGGATTTACACTACCAGTATTCATGGCTGGGTATGAAATGAGATGTAGCTAGTTTTTTCAAGAGGTGTTCCACCTTTCAACAAGTGAAGGTGGAACACCAGCGAACAGTAGGGATTTTATAGAAGTTGTCCATTTTTAAGTGGAAATGGGATGATGTGGCATTGGATTTCATGACCAGGTTTTCGAGTTCACCTCGAGGTATAGATGTCATATGGGTTGTTGTGGATAGGCTCTTAAAGGATACCCATTTCCTACCAATCAAGGAGACCTTCTCAGTAGATTATCTTGGTAGGATTTATATCCATGATATTGTTCACCTTCATGGGGTTTTTCATATCGTTGTATCATATAGGGATTCCTAGTTTACATCTCGATTTTAGTAAGGATAGTAGGGAACATTAGGTACATAGTTTTTTCTGAGCATGGAATACCACACTCAGACTGAAGAGAACATTCTTATAACATGCACCTTGATTTTGGGGGTTCTTGGGAGAGACATATACCCTAGTTTAATTCACATACCAAAATATTCTTCAATGACTATAAATATTTCACATTATAAAGCTTTTTATGGTAGGTAATTCCAATCATATTTGGGTGGCTAGAGGTGGGAGAGGTTGTTCTTATCAAACAGCATCTCATGTAAGATACTTTGAAGTAGGTTCATCTTATCAGAAAGTGGATGGATACTGCATAGTCAAGACTGAAATTCTATGTTGATCGCCAAAGATAACCTCTATATTTTGAGGTTAAGGGTCACATATTTTATGTATCACATCGATGTTGGGACATATATGGTTTATAATATAGTGTAACATTTCACCATGATATGTTAGGTCATTCAAAAATTTAGAGAGATTTGGGCTAGTAGCCTATCGTTTGCAGTTACCTCATAGGTATTGATCCATTCACAATGTCTTCTATGTATTAGATGCACTTTTGTTACTCAAAATAGTCTCATAATCTTCATCCAGATGAGGTTGAATTATAGGTAGATGTTTCCTTTTAGGATCATCCAATATGTATCGTTGATCGAAGGATGAAGGCTCTCCAAGGCTGGTTAGTTTCTCTAGTACATGTGTTATGGAAACACAGCCATGTACAATACGAGACTTGGGAGCGGTAAACAGACATACCTTCCCAGTGGGTGGAGTTATTCTCAGACGATTCTTAACCACCCTTGGAAGGGAAATTTGGGGAATAATTTCTTTAAGAGGAGGATATTTTAAGATCCTAGGTTTACCTATGAGGTATGGATCTTTTTAATTTTATTTTAATACCTTGTTTTTTTCCAAGTGTGAGTGCCTTGTTTTTGTCAGGTTTTACTATGATGTGATGAATGTTTTGAGGGTATCTGGGGATTTTTTGGATCCCAAAGCCTCACTTTTTGGAAAAAAACATTTGGGCCTCATGGTTAGTAGAAACCATGCATCCTAGGTCACATGATTACTACTAACCATGTGGGACATTTTAGTGGGAAATAGTATGCATAACAATTTGAGGAAAACTTACAACTAGGGGTGCATTCCTATGTGAGTTTCTATATAATTTTAATAGAGTAAAATCACATGGTTTCCCAAACTATGTGCATAAACCATGTGAGCACCCTCTTGAGACAAAAGTAGGTGCACAGTTGGCACATGGTTTGTCCAATCATGCACCCAAACCATGAGCCACTTAATTTTTTGTGAAATTACGGATTTTCCCTAAAAAAAATTAAAACCTAAATCCTTCTTACCTTTTTCATTCCATTGGATACAGGGTTCTTTTTATCCCATTTAAGATCCTACACCTAGGCTTTGATATGGTTTTATTATAAAGACTTTGATTCAAGAGTTGTTCATCTCATTGGATCTTTGCCTTTGAGTTCTTATTTCCTCTTATTTCTTTCACTATTTTTCTTCTCCTCAATGGAGTTACTTTGGTGAAAGATAATATTCCCTATTTCCATGTTTTTATCCATTCTTAATTTTTCTCCTGATCTAAACTAATTCAGAGGTCGATATTGGACGAGTGTTTTACCATGGGTATATGGTATGTGGTCTATAACTTTTCCTCTATGGTCTATTTTTTTATACCCTTTTGTTGTTGTTCCGCACACTAGAATTTCTGGAGTTACCCCTCAAATTAGATTAAGTTCTTGATTAAATTGTTTGGGACCTATTTAGGTTGACCACTAGAACCTTTATATGGTTGAAGGTTGTTATCCCCAAATCAGACCACCTGTGAGGTGTGTTATTGTATCTAAACCTTATTATACGACCCCATTATGTGTGTGTGCGAGCTCACCCATTTAGTGGGAGCCTTGCGAAATTAAGTGAGAAATAAATGATTGAACAGGAGAAGGTTTATACCTCATTTCCATGTGATAACATGTTATGGGATTCTTTAAAATGATTAAATGTATTTTATGGAATATATGGAATGGGTTGGATGAACTCATGGTATGTGATGATAATAAAATGGGATATGAAATGAGATGATGAATGGATAATGGCAGTGGATTCCTTATTCATTTATACTCCTTAGGTCCTGATTCCATTGGATGCAACATACATTTATACTCCATGGATCCTGATTGTGGTAGTGGATTCCTTGTACATTTCTACTCCTTGGATCCTGATTCCATAGGACACCATAGAAATTTCTAATCCATGGATCTAGTTTACATTGGATTCCAAGGGAAATGCTACTCCTTAGATCTAGATTTATTAGATTACTATAGACATGCTCCATGGACATGTTCCTCGGGATCCCCCCAAGTCATTACTAAGTTTCTATGGAGATGTTCCTAAAACTCGAGGGGATTCCTTGGTCATTTATACCTTGTATCTGGCCCATGTGGGTCTGACATAATAAGGATGACTTGGTCTTTATACCTTGGATTATTCCCTTGGGGTCTGATACTTGATTACATGAAATATGACATTTTGTATGCTTTATCATGATTTATAATTATCTTGTGATTATGGGTTCTTGATTATTGTTCATATAGATCCATGGTTGGCTAGACGGGATCATGTCTTCATTTAACTCTTTACATTTATAAATTTTATACCTAGGATATATTTCACATTTATTCATTGTTTATATTAGGACTAGAATTGTTATATACACCATTTGTTGTGGTCTAATGAGTGTTGTCTCACACCCTATTTGGGCCACCATTGGGTACCTGAATAAACTTCATGGATGTAGGTAGGGACCGAGGAAAACAACCACTTCTTGATACTTGATTTGATCATTTATTAGAAGTAGGGGAGAATAGGACCGAGATATTCTCAGGATTCTTATAGGGTATATTTCCTTTTAGACTTTTTTACTTTTGATACATGTATTTCATGAGATTCCTATCATCATGTATTTCTTTCCAATTTGTATAGAGACATGCTATGTTCATTATATTGTATATGACACTACTTCTGGATTTTATTATTATTGTTGATGTCTATAAGTTTATCTTATTTCTTTGATTTATATTATGATTTATCTATTTATTATTGTGATTACACCATTTTGATACACTCTAATCATTATGGTATAGTCTCCCCATTGTATCACCTTAGACCCTCGCTAACAATCAGAAGCCTCTGGTGTACGGGGAGGCATGCTTGAGACCATGTGAACCATTGGTTTAGGGCACCGTTTAGTGGCTCCTGAATTGATACATTATAGGATGAAACTTATCTATTTCCCCTTTTAAGACTACAAAATTTCAGTGTAAAGTGTTGGTATAGATTCCACAAATTTTAGTGGAAATTTTAGTCATACCTTATGGTGTCTTCTGATTGGAACTTTAATGAATAGGAGGACTATAAGTTCCAATGGAAGTTCTAGAAGAATTTCATGGGAGTTCCAATTGTGAATTGAACTATCCATTGTCCCTCTCAAGATTGAAAAAAAAATTCAATGGAAACTGTTGGTGGAGATTCTCCAAATTTCAAGGTAACTTTTTGTCATGACCGGACCCGATAGAACATGATCCAAAACTATGTGAAGTCCTCCTCCATAGGCCAGGGGCTAGTGAAAATCACTGAAAGACATAACTAGTATAGGATACCTTTTCCTAATATAATAGTATGCACACACCAAACCATCTCAATGCATAAGTGTATAAGAATAAAAGAAAAGATGCAACGGCTAGAATATAAACCAAGCATGAAAAACCTCTAGGGTGTACAAGAGTACGATTGTGAAAACTAAAAGTAAAAAAAGGAAGAAGTACATGTCCAACCAAATAGATGTATCAACCTAACAAAATTGTAAAAGTAAAATACTGATAGAGCCAGGCTCTTCATCTTCGAGCCTCAAACACCATACGTGGTCCAATGAACCAGGTATCCATATGCTCTTTTTATATTCGCCACTAACCTTCCCGTAATCTGAATAAGACATAACTCATGTAGGAAAATAACATGTAGGGGTGAGTATATACATACCCATTAAGACACCATGAAAGCTGAAGGGGGAGTAGTGAGATATATGATGGTAATAGATAGACAATGGACAGCTCAACCAAAATAAAGAGAGTAATAAAATCCAATGACATGGATATATATATATGATCAAACTAAAGAAACCAAAATAAGAGAGAAGGGGATATCCATCTCACATCCTATCCCAAGAAAAGAGTGACATTGGTTCCAAAAGTCCATCAATGATGCCTAGAATCTTGCGTGTCTATCCAGTAGAAATATTGAAGTCAAGACACACTTCACCACTATGTCACACAGTCAAGGGGAAATAATATCTAGGTAGAGGACCCATGCCCTGGTGCAATAAGAGGGTTTCACTCATGTAGATGATAAAGGACACATGCCCTTGTACAATAAGATGGAACCACATAAGTAGTAAATAAAGGACCCATTCCCTAGACATCTAGAGGGTTCCTCTCTAAAAGTCGGTAGAAAAACCATTCCCAACCCAACTGGAGGGTGAAACTATCAGTATAAGACCCATTACCAACCGAGCTAGAGGGTAACACTCCAGTACTGAGTAGAGAAATCATGTCCATCCTAACAGGAGGGTGCCACTCTAGTAGTTGAGGACCCATTCCCTAATACCATAATAAGGTGACACTTGATGGATAGGTAGAGTACCCATGCTCATCCCAACTAGAGGGTTACACTCTAATAGTCAGTAGAGGACTCATGCTCAGCCCAGCTGGAGGGTGCCACTCTAGTAGTCAAGGACTCATGCCCATCTCATCTGAAGGGTGCCACTCTAATAGTCGACCGAGGACCCATGCCCTTCCCAATAGAAGGGTTCCACTCTAAGAGTAGGTATATGACCCATACCTTGTACCATGGGAGGGTTACACTCTATAGATAACTGGAGGACCCATGCCCTATCCCAATAGGAGGGTTCCACTCTAGTGCTAATAGTGATCCTACCTTATCACTGTTATCATCGAGCATCTCTTAAATAAGAATCACACCCAAAACATCTCACATCATATCTCAAAATCGACTAAGGAGGACACCATTTCATTCTACCACTACTACAAAACTAGGTTTATCTAATGTTAGGGTTTTAACAGTGAAAGCTAAAATCACTATTAAAAAATGGCTTTATCATTCCTATAAATTTTTTGTTAAAATGGTTCTTAAATAGTGATTTTTTTAGCGTTGTTAAAGGGGGTCTTTAAAATCGCTAAAAAAATCATTGTTTGATGGGACCCTTTATGAGCCCTTGAAAAAAACACTGATAAAGCCCCCCCTATCAGCACTAGTAAAAAGTGCTGACAAAAGGGGGAATTTATCAGTGCTTTTAAAAAAGCACTGATAAAGGGGGCCTTTATCAGCTCTAGTAAAAAAGTATTGATAAAGGGGGTATTCATTAGTTCTTTTTTAGAATTTTTGATAAAGACCCCCCCTGTCAGTGCTTTTTTACTAGCACTGATAAAGGGTATATTTCAACAAAAAAATATATTTTATTAAAAATAATATATTAATATATAAATATATTTATATTTATATAAATATAATATATATTTTTTAAATATGTTTTAGATAAGGATAAATAGTAATTTACACATAATATATAAGATATTTAGTGAAAATAGATTATAAAATAATTAAATATATATATATTTAATTTATAATCTTCTGGTTATTATTGATTAATAGTCATTTAATAAAAATTTGAAGATAAAAAAATGAATAAAATAATAAAATATCTGAAGGAAGTTGAAAATGTAACTTGAACTTGAAACGACCGTAAATTTTGATCTGGGTCTCTGTTTGAGCTCTGCCACATATAAAATAGAATCCTACAATGAGATCTATACCATGTTGACTAGGGGGGCTCGATTAACTTTTTCCTTAAGGTCAAAAAAGGTTTATAAGGCCTGGAAAACTATGTTTTTAGTTGGGGTACCCAAATGTTTTAACATTTTTTGGTTTTTCAGCCTCATTTAAGGGGGTCTATTTGCCCTTTTTTAGTGGGAACTGAATTTATTCTAAGGGATTACATTCATATTGATATTATGGATTAGAAATTTTATCTTTTTTCACAATGTAATGTTGTTTATAATCAAATATATAAAAATATGTACATATTTTTTATATATTTACACGTAAAAATTTAATTTTATAAATAATTAATTAAACATATTTATATATAAAATATATTTCTCAATATATAAACCTTATCTAAATAAAATATAATATCTATTTTATTTAAAATACAAATGTATGAATATTTATATACCTATACAATTAATATATATTTATAATGTTTATATATATATTTAAAAATTATATATAAACATATATATAAATATATGGATAAAAAATGTAACAAAATATATGTGAATATATAGATATATCATATAATGTAAAACAAAACAATATAGGTGAGTGGAAAAGGTGATGGTGTATAAGTTAGAGGTCTTAGGTTCAAAAATCACTGGGGGTAGGGGCATGCACGGGAGGGTGGGATTATCTAAAGCGCTGATAAAGGGGTGGGGGAAGTAGTGATAAAGGGGTGGGGGAGCATTGATAAATGGGGGATAGCTAATAAAGAGGGGTGTGAACAAAAAATTATCCCCTTTATCAGTGGGGTCTTTATTAGTGCTTTTTTAGTGCTATTAAAGGGGGCTTTGACAGTACTAAAAAAGCCCTGATAAAGGTGTCCTTTAACAGTTCTAAAAAATTCCCTGATAAATGACCCTTTTATTAGTGATAAAAAATGCTCATAAAGGCCTCCTTTATCATTAATTTTTTAGCATTGTTAAAGGGGGCCTCTATTAGGAATTCTTAAAAGCGTTGTTAAAGCTGATCCTTTAACATCGCTTACATTATCAGTGATTTTATAGGACTGATAAATTTCTTTTACTAGCATTGTTAATGGACCAATTTTCAGTAGTGTGTATAGAAAAAAAACTCAGGATAAGCTACTCACAGGCCAAAATATGAGTCCAAATGATGGAGATATGAGAGGTTGAAGCTTCCTCAAAAGGAAATAAGTGGTACACGACATGTAAAGGGACCCACACAACATGTGTTCCCATGCTGCTACTGGGTCATTTCCCTACCAGCACATGTATTCCTTCTTTTATAATACTATAAGGCATATAGAGGGATTACAAGGCATGTCTGATCCACTCAGGGTCCTACCCGTGCTCTTAGCCATGTCCGTGTAGGGTTACTCATGTTTGTGTGCTTTGGTACACAATGTTTGTTCGGTCATTCTGGTTTCTATGTACTCCTAGAGTACACGCCAGGTTTCCATCACAAATTTTTTCACAACATTTGAGGGTATCACATGGCATGTGATACTTACAAATCCATGGAAACCCTGGTGTCGTGGAATCTCATGAAATACACTGTGTGTTCTTCTAAACTACACGGTATGAAGTCACGTTTCTTCCAAATTCTCATATATATTCAAAAAATACAAGATCTGCGACTATTTCTTCTGATCTTTCCAATGATCCACTCGAAAACTATGGATCTTATTCTGGTCAGTGATTCCATCCCTCTATTGGTCAAAGATCGAACCTCCAACTCCTCCCACATGAACCCTTATGCAATGTCATTGCCCCTCACACACCTCCCATTGTCACCATCTTTGTTTTGGATCTTGGAACAATAATTAAATCACCAATAACTTGTATATCATCGGATTCCATCCTTGATCTTCATTTCGTTCATCTCTCATGAATTGTTTCATGGATTTGGGGTTCCAATTGTGCTCGATCCCACCCAATAATGTCAAATCACAACCCCATGGTCCCATGATTACTAACATGAAGAACATAGAGAGAAAGGAAAAAAGAAATGGATGTGAAATGATCATTGGACAAGAGTTCTGGGCCAACAGATATAGATTTGGGGTTCCAAGGTGAGAAGACTAAATAAAAAAATTAAAATGGTACAAGGGCATATGAAATGTCTTAATTTAAAAGAATATTAAATGATCATTTTGATCATGCTCAATCTATTTAATCAATAGGGGCATAAAACATGAATTGATGACTCCTACCTAGTTTTGGATCATTAATTGATGAGGAACACACTCACCAATGAATGAGAGGAGGCATTGCGTTCGTTTCATGTTGATCATCTTGCATCCAGATGTTCTTCATAGCCTAATTCTGATTGTACAATGAGAGGAGGAATAAGACTCCACAATTATTTATTTAAAAAAATGCACCTGCCCACAAAAACTTTTATCTAAACGCCCCGCACCAACATATTTTAGGTCATTCTTAGGGTAAACATTGTATTCCGGACTCAACTATGGTCTCATATTTCTGATCTAAGAATCGTTTTAAGAGTTATCTCATTTTATTTAAGAAACCATGCATGCACAATATAAAATGTATTTATATATTTTTATAAAATTAATTCTAGGCACACTGATCCTAGGAATCACACATTTTCTCAACACCTAACTCCTAAAATATATCTAGAAATGTTTCAAATCCTTATAAGTCAAATCCATGGTCTCTTCATCATTCCATCCTTTAATATTTGTATCCCCAAAAAGAAAAACTAAAAAAAATCTCAGGATATTGATCCCACATTTGGATCTCCCACTCCCATGAACTCTTCTATATGCTCTTATACTGCCAAAACACACAATCCAAGGGGATGGTTTGTCTATGCATGGTCCTCTCATATCGATCCTCGATTTCCATCAAGTTCTTTGAAAAAAGTGGTTCCATCCTCGATGTCTAGCTCTCCCCAATAAATAACATTTATAGGGTCAAGAATGTATCTCCTCGTCTATGACATATGAAAGATTTCATGCACCCACTCTAACTATAGAGGTAGGGTGATGTGGTAATAAACCTTACTAACTCTCTACAAGATCTCGAACGACCTTATGAACCTTGGGGATACCTTGCCTCCCCAACTGAATATCTATAATCCTCATCATGGGGGGAAACTTAGGAAAATGTGGTCCCCCTTATCAAGCTCTAAGGCCATATGAATTCGATATATGAAAGATTTATTCCTAATTTGGGCTATCCTCATCTTCTCATGGATATCCTAGACCTTCTCTATCATTTCCTGTACCATATTTGGATTTACAAGAGATGCTTCACTGACCTCTCTCCAACACAAGGGCAACCCACAAGGTAACTCATATAGGTCCTTGAAAGGTGTCATGTTAGTAGTAGATTGGTATAGATTATTGTACACAAACCCTACCAAGGTAAATTGATCCACCCAAATCTGGTCAAAGTCTAACATGTAATCCCTCAGTATATCCTCCAACACCTGGATAGTGTGATTGGTCTTCCCATCTATATGTGGGTGAAGTTTTTACTCATCCTAATCTAGGTCCTAAATTCCTCCTACAGACCTCTCCACAATCATGAAATGAACTACACATCATGGTCAAAGATAATAGTCGATGACACCCCATAATGTCAAACAATATCTCGTACATACAACTACCCTAAACTCTCTACTAAACTCCACTCCCTGATAGTAAGAAAGTGTTATAACTTCGTGATTCAATCAATTATCACCTAGATGGAATCATGGACCTTTTTTCTGCAAAATCCCTATCACAAATAACAGGGATTTTTCAACCCATTTCCACTTTAGGATCTCAAGGGGCTGAAACAAACCTTCTAGAACTCAATGATCATCCTTCATTTGCTGATAGGTGAGGCACTGAGAGAAGAACACATCCACACTCTATATCATGAAGACACACCAAAACCTCCATTGAAGGTCTCTATATATCTTTCCTACACCAAGATTTACATCTAAAGGATAAGTTTGAAAATCTCTCATCACCTCCTCCTGTATCATGACCAGGACCATTGTCCATCCCTAGAAAAGGATGGCATGATTTCCTTCTTTAGAATATACATCTAGTGAATATCCTAAGGATATATAGTCACAAAATACCTCATATCCAATGTCTCAAAACTAGAACTCTCCCACACGATGGAGGAGAAGAGGAGTCAACACCATCGACTGAAGAAAAATTGCACCATCCTACTCAGCCAGGGTGAGCTACACGAAAACCAACTACTCATAAGAATCCTTACCAAACTATCCTTAGACTTCCTGATAAGATAATCTTATATGAAATTTACATTCCCTGAAGTATATATTATCTTGAAGTCATAGTTCTGTGGTAACTCCAACCAGTTCCTCTATCTTTTATTCAAGTATCTCTTCGTGGATACATACCTGAGACTATGATGGTTCGACTAAACTAAAAATAACACTCTCAGAAGATAATGACAACCTATGTCAACTCTAGGTCATTATTTGAATAGTTATTCTTGTGGGGTATCAAGTGCATCGACCCATATGAAATAATTACCTACCTCTGTATCAATATGCAGTCAAACCCATCTCCTAAAGCATTGTAATACACTACATACTCCACAACCTCCTCTGGTAGTCTCAAAACTAGAGAAATCATCAGTTATAACCTCAAATAATTAAAGAGCCTTTTTAAATGATCATTATAAGTAAAAATATTAACTTTCCATGTAAATAAGGTCAAAGGGGCTACAATCATAGAAAATCCTTCCACAAAAAAATTAATAGTACCCTTCCAAGCCAAGAAAACTCTACACATTTGACATGATCTTGGGTGGCTCCCAAGCAATACCTATATTGATCATCGTCGGGTCCTCAACTAATCCATGATCAGAAATAAAATTCCCCAATAAGTGAACCTCATGAATATTGAATTGGAACTTTGAGATCTTTTCATAAATCTAGTGCTTCCAAAGTAAATCAATGATCAGCCTCAAGTGCTCTGCATGATCCTCCTCTAACATCGAGTATATGAGTATGTCATTGATGAATACAACCAAAAACTACTCCAAGTATGGCTATAAAATATAGCTTATCAAATCCATAATTATGGAAGGGTAATTCGTAACACCAAAGGGAATCACCAGGAACTCATAGTGACAACAGAATGCCAACTTTAGAATATCATCCTTGAGAACTCTCAACTAGTGGTAGACGGACCTGATATTGATCTTTAAGAACCATATCATGCCTCAAAATTGATTAAATAGGTCACTAATCCTCGAAAAGGGGTACTTTTTATTTTTCATGGCCTGGTTTAGGCGATTATAATCTATGAAATGTCGTAAGCTCCCATATGACTTTTTCATGAAAAACACTAGAGCTACCAAGGCATATGCACTGGGATTGATAAAAAATTTCTCTATAAGGTCCTACAGTTGAAACTAAAACTAGAGAATATTAGTAGAGTCCATTTGATATTCTAAAGAAGATATCAAAGTTGTCTTGTGATGAAAGTCGATGCAAAACTCCATCTACTCCTCAGAGGTATTCTCGTAATGTATTCAGAGAAGATGTCCATAAAATCCTCCATGAATGAAGGAATATGGATTACTTAAGAACATGCTTCATCATGGTATACACTCACCAACTAATGGGTTATGGGCTATAACCTCCTTTCAAAACCCACTCATCCCACCATGAGATCTCTCTCACCCACAAAAGAGAATCTCATCCCATCAGTGCAAAGGAATCTAAATCCTATGTGGTTATAGTCAATATAGGATCAAACCATGGAAAACCAATTCATACCCAAGATGAAATCATAGGGTTCCATCATGATGAACAAAATCTCCCATGTGAAAATCTATCCACCAAGCGATAGCTCACACTACCGACAAATAAAAGATATAGAAGAAATGCTCCTTGTAGGAACCTCAAGATGAAGCAATTTGGGATAAATCTTAAACTTGGAGATCTATCTCCCATAGATAGAGTAAAGAGAGGAGGTAATGACTAATAACTATGTCTATTAATACTGAAGAAATAGTAGAATAAACACAGATTATACCTTAGACTATCTTTTGTGTCGCTGGGTCATAAGCCTCCATAGCCTGCAATTGTCTGTATCCTCGATCTCCATCTCCCTGAGCCAGATGTGGGCTACCTGGTGGTGGTTGTGGAAGAATATAATAGTTTCATTCACTACCCATAGCTTCTCTTGGAGCTCCACTTTCTCCTATTCCATCTCTGACTCTCTGGGGGAATCCCTTCCCTCTCCTGAGAGATCCCTGATCACAGAACTGTCTATACTATGGTAGTTTGTCAGCTATCTATCTATGTTATTCAGTACATCGGGTGGGGAAATCATGTACCATGTTACCTAACCTATCACAATAATAGAAACACCCCTCTCTAGGATTCCCTTTTCCTCTATTCTCCCCCTACCCGCATGCCTAATCAGGATCCTAGGAAGACCTCATGCACTGAGATCCTATCGACTGGTGTCTACAGGATACTATAGATGAATCAACCCTATGAAGCACACTGACAGATCTAGCCACCTGATGTCCCTATGACAAGAAACTCTCTTCCACTATCACACACTACAAAACCCCGGCATAGGTGGGAATTCACAATGGAACAACATTGGCATAGATATCTCTACAAAGTCCCTTCTTGAACATCTATACTCGGAAGGATCTATCTTAGATCATATCTAGGGAGTACTATGTAAGGTCTATAAACCTCAACACATACTCAACCAATATCATACTTATCCTCTATATATTAGATTATCTTTAATGAATTGAGAAAAAATAGGAGGGGTGTACTCCTCAATAAACATCTTCTAGAAGTCAGGCCATGGGATTGTCAACTCATGATGCATCTGGGTAACAAGACTCCACCAGTTCCCAGTTTCTCCATGGAAAAGGATAGTTTCCAGAACAACCACATAATCTGTTGGTGTATGGATAATCCTAAAAACACAGACTATTGTCTCTAGCCAATCCTCTACTGCCTGGGGATATTTCTTATTATGGAACCTCAGCAGCCTCGGGAGATGGAACTCGCAGAGTGAACTAAGCATGAATGTATCCTTATCCCATATTTATTGTATGATTTTATGCTCAACATGTGGGGTTCTACTACCTATCCACCTGGAGCAATAATATCATAGGATGGACCCTGAATTGAGGCCTCGTCACTCATCATATCATCATCACAATCCAGGATTGGAAACCTGGATGGCTATCATTGTGAAGGCATCCTAAAAATTTAATCAATACGTACCACAATAATATGAGAATATATATATATATATTGGGTAGATTAATTAATAAATAAAGTGAAATAATCAATCATATATGATGCATGTACCATTGATCTCTATAACCAATGGCTCGGTATGCTGAGCCGACAAGTATGTAGTCAAGGTCCTATTGAATGGATCTGTCAGTCGCCGCACCAAAAATGGATTATGTACTCTAAAAACTACACTCAAAACACTTTTTACACTATTTCCCTAAATCCCATCCAAATCCTTGTAATAGGACTACTCCAAACACCTTCCAAAGAAATAAACAACTCTAATACTGATCTATCATGACCTGACCCAATGGGGCTCGAGCCATAACTACCCCAAGCCCAACTCCAAAGGCTAAGGGCTTGAAACAATCACTGAAAGGTATAACTAGTATGGGAGTTATTTTCCTCAGGTAAATTTTTACTCACACCTGAACATTTCAATGTAGAAGTGCATAGGAATAAAAGAAAAGATGCAACAACTATAATATAAACCAAGCATGAAAAACCTATAGGGTGTTAAAAAGTACGATAGTACAAACTAAAAGTAAAAAAGGGAAAAATATGCATCCAACTAGATATATTTCCTAACAAAACAAAACTAGAAAAGTAGAATTTTGAGAGAGATTAGCTCATGCTCTCCAATCCCTGACCACCTTATGCAGTTCAATTCACCAGGTGTCCCTAGGCTTCTTTGTAGTCACTGATGACATGTCTATCATCTTTATAAGACACGACATGTGTGGAAAAATCCTATGAAAAGGTGAGTATATACATACCTAGTAGGATTCCTCAAAATCTAAAGGGGGAGAAATAAGAGATATGATATCAATAGATAGACAGTAGACAGATCAACCCAAAGCAAGAGAGTAAGAAAATCCAACGACATGGATATAGCTATATATATGATCAAACCAAAGAAACCCAAATGATAAATAATGGAATCTCTATATCACATCCCAACCCAAGTAAAGAATTCCATCAGTTCTAGAAGTCTATCCACAATGTTTAGCATCTCATGCATTTATCCAGTAGAAATATCTAAGTGAAGTCACACCTCGCCACTGTGTTACACAGTCGAGGGGAAAAAATATCTAGGTAAAGGACCCATGTCCTGGTAAAATAGGAGGGTTCCAATCAAGTAGTAGATAGAGGACACATGCCCTGGAAAAATATGAGGGTACCACACAAGTAGTTGATATAGGACTCATGCCCTAGTACAACAGGATGGTGCAACATAAGTAGTCGATAGAGGACCCATGTCGTGGAAATCTAGAAGGTTCCACTTTAATAGTCAATAGGGGACCCATGCCTAGCCCAACTGAAGGGTTCCACTATAATAGTATGTAGAGGACCCATTCCCTGCCCAGTTGGAGGGTGTCACTCTAGTAGTCGGTAGAGGACCCATGCCCATCCTAGCTGGACGTTGACACTCTAAAGCCGAGGACCCATGCCCTAATACTGTAGGAGGTTTCCACTTAATGGATAGGTAGAGGACCCATTCCTAGACCAGCTATAGGGTTCCACTCTAATAGTCATAAGAGAACCCATGCCCAACCCAGCTAGAGGGTTCCACTCTAGTATTCAAGGACCCATTCCTTCATACTATAGGAGGGTGCCACTTGGTGGATAGGTAGAGGATCCATGCCCAGCCCATCTAGAGGATGCCACTCTAAAAATTTATTGAGGTCTCATGTCATATCCATAATGAGGGTTCCAATTAAAGAGTAGATAGAGGATTCATAACTTGTCCCATAGGAGGGTTCCACTCTATAGATAGCTAGAGGACCCATGCCTGATCCCAGCGGGAGGGTGCCACTCTAGTGGTAGTGATGATCCTGTATGATCACTATCATTATTCAGCATCATCTAAATAAGCATCACACCAGGAAAATCTTGCATTGTATCTTAAAATATACTACTGAGTTCACCATCTCATTCTATGCAGAAAAAAACTTAGTAATGGATACTCATGATCTGAAATATGAGTCTAAATGAAAGAGATATGATAGTTTAAAGTTTTATTAAAAGGAAAGAAGGAGTACATGGCATGTAAGGGGAACCACACAATGTGTGGTCCCACACTACTACTGAGTATTGTGCCTTCCGGTACATGGCTCCCAACTCATGTAAGACTATATGGTGTATAGAGGGACTACACGGCATGTCTGAGCCACTCGGGGTCCTACCCATGCTCCTGTATGTTTCTATGTAGTCTTTAATGTGTCTATGTACTTTGATACACAACATGTTCCAAGCCATGATCATGCTGGGGTACTCCTAGAGTGCACTCTAGGATTCTAGAACAAGGGGCACATAGAATTTTGGGTGTCCCAAAATGGCATTTGATACTTATAAATATATGGAAACCCTAGTGTCGTAGAATCTTGTGGAACACGTCATGTGTTCTTATAAACTACACAGTGTATAGTCACGTTTTTCCTAGATTCTCATATTCATTTTGCAAATCCTAGATCTGTGATCATTTCTTAGGATCTTTCCTTTGATCCACCTAAAAACTATGGATATTACTTTGTCCATTAATTCCAACACTCTGGTAGGTAGAGATCGAACCTCTATCTCTTCTCATACGAACCCATACTCACTATTATTGACTTGTGCGTGCCTCTCGTTACCACCATCTCTATTTTGGATCTCAAGTCAACAATTCAATCATCAAAAACCTAAAAATAACCTGATTCCACCCCTAATTCATCATTCCATTCATCACACATGAATCCACTGTAGATATGGGGGTATAGTCATGCTTGGTCTCTCTCAGGAATATTGAATCATGACCCCATGGTCCAACGATGACTAATGTGAAGAATTGAAAGATAAAGACACAAGAAACATGTATGAAATGATCTTTGGCTAAGCATTCTTGGCCAATGGATACAAAATTATGGTTTCATGGTGAGAAAACTAAATAAACAAATTAAATGAGTACATAGGTGCATGAAATGGCTCAATTTGAATTCATATTAAAGAGTGTTCTTATCATGCTTAATAAATTTAATAGATAGGGGAATAATCCATGAATTTATGATTCCTACCTAGTTTTAGATCATCCATTGATGAGGAACATGCTCTCCAACGAATGAGTGGAGTTGTTGTGTTCGCTACACATCAATCTACTTAGATCCAAAATTTTTCCATCCTTTGATTCCAATTCACCAACTAGAGTAAGAAGAAGATGCTTTACAATGATCCTAGGGTTATGTGGGTAACCCTAGAAATCCTACCATAATAGTTTTTAAATAGAAAAATATAATTAGGTTAATTTAAATTAAATAAATAAATTTAGTTATTTATTTAACTAAATGCACCCACCCACGGCTGAATTCCCCACCCTGGCCTATTTTAGGTCACTCTTTTGGTAAACATCCCATTACGGACTCAACCATGGTCTTGGATTTATGATCCAAATTTTTTTAAGGGTTATCTCATCTTCTTTAAGAAACTCTGCATATGAAATATAAAATATATTTAATATTCTTATAAAATTAATTATGGGAATATCGGGCCTCGTAATCACATACCGTCTCAACGCCTGGCTCCAAGAATATATCTAGAAATATTTCAAATTTTTACAGGGATAAAACAGGGTCTTTTCACTTTTATTCATCCCTTGAGGTGTCTTCCAACTGGAACTTCCATGAATAGGAGAACTATAAGTTATACTGGAAGTTCCAATGGAATTTCATGGAAGTTATAGTGAGGAATTAACCTATCCATTACCCATATTAAGCCTAAAAAGTTTCAGTAAAAATAGTTAGTGGAGATTCCATAAATTTCATCCAAACTTTCAATCATCCCTTGATGTAGCTTCCCACTAGAACTTCCTAGAATGGGACATCTGGAAGTTTGAATGGAATTTCATGGAAGTTCTAGAGGGGAAGAAACCTTTCCATTACCCCTCACTATATGAATAAATGAATTTTAAAGAATTTTTCAAAAAGGCTGCTAAATACTTAATGAAAAAAAATCAGTGGTGGTTTATTAAAAAAATCACTAAATTTGTCCATTTATTTTTTTATTTGCGGCTGTTTTTTAAAAACTACTGTTAAATATTATTTTTTATTTTATTTTATCAAAAATAATACTAAATATTAAATAAATAATTATTAATTATTACTAATAATAATTATTTATTTTTTATAATAAAATATTTTTAATTATTTACTATTTTAATTAATTTTAATGTGTTAATTTTTATTTATTTATAATTGTCAATTATTAATTATTTGAATCTTAAATTAATTCTAGGATAATTTTAAAATCATCCATCACCATCAAATGATCATGACTTTTGATCCGAGTGTCCGTTTTAACTCTACAACCAGTCAAATCGAACCTTATAAAATGAACTAAAATAATGTTAGATAGTAATTTGATTATAATTAATATAATAAAATGTATTACTATGTTAAGAGAGGGTGAAAATTGAACTTCAACATAAAATGGTCATAGATTTTGATCTAAGGGTCTGTTTGGGCTTTACCACATATCAAATTGAAGCTTACGACGAGCTTTATGCCATGTTAACCTTGGGGGTACCTTGATCACTATTTTTCGAGGTCATAATAGGCCCAAAAGGCCTCCATAGTTGATTTTTTTATTCAAATACCATGATTTTCAAACATTCAATGTGATTTCAACTTTTTTAAGAGTGTCTCCATATGTTTGTTGAGTCATATATGATTTTATTTCAAGGATTTACATTCTTATTAACTATATGGTGTTTCAATTGTTATGTTTCTCTATATTTTTTTGATTTATTATCTATTATATATATATATATATATTTGTAAATATTTCTATAAATTTTTTATATTTATTTATAATTTAAATAAATTTATCAATATTTATTTAAAATTATATATAATGGTATATATAAATAGATATTTATATGCATTTATGAATATTTTTCTTTATTTATATACATTTATAAATATTTATATGTTTTTATTTTTATATATTAAGTGGGTATTTATAGATATTTATATTTACTTGTGTTTATATATATGTTTAAATTAATATTCAATTATATATGTGTGTGAATTTATATATATTTATGTAATATAAATGTGTGATTATATATATTTATGTAAACTTAGATATATGTGTGTATATATATACGTATATATATTTATATCCATTGATTTATATTAATATACATTAATGTATATTTATATATATGATGTTTGTATATATATTTATATGTATTATGTTGGTTGGTGTGTGTGTGTGTGCCTTTGTGCTTGTATTTATATACATTTATATAAATTTATTTATTTTATATTTATATATTTTGATAAGATATATATAATTATATTTAAATAAATTTATTTGTAGTTATATATATACTATTTATTTTTTATTTTTTATTTTTTATTATTCCTTATTCATTATTCATTATTCATTATTCATCATTCATTATTCAATATTTATTATTTATTATTTATTATTTATTATTTATTATTTATTCAGTTTTTATTTATTATTAGTTAATTATTAATTTATTATTTACATATGGTTTATTTATTACTTATTTATTATATATTCATTTATTATTTATTATTAAATTATTATTTATTTACTTTATATTTATTTAATATTTACTTTATATTATTCCATGTTATTTATTATTTATTATTAATTTTTTATTTACTATTAATTTATTGTTAATTATTAATTTATTATTAACATAGTATTTAGGAAGAATTTTTTAAAATGGTTTTTTAATTTTTTTATTAAAAGGGATAGGGTTGGGTATTTTTTCAAAAAAGGGTCTGGAGAATCGTAAACTGCATTCATGTATCTAATTTTGATAGAAAAGCATGAACGAGGTTCATGATTCTACATCTCATCCAAAGAGGCATGAACCCCATTCACACCTATTTATATGTATATATATATATTATTAATATGATATAATTTTTATTATTAATATTAATTTCTATCAATATTCCTTATAATTTTTTCTTAATTATTTATTAGTATAACATATTACCAATTTGTTGATGAATAATATATTTATCAATAATGAATTATATTATTTATTATTAGTTAATATTATATTATTATGTTACTAATTAATTAATAGTTAAAAACTAATATTTATAAGATTTTAATTATAAATCTTTTCCTAATATTCTGTTGATATAATTATTATTAATATATTAATATGTAAAAAAATTAAATATCAATTATTTTATTTTTTATTAATTAACAATGGATTATTATGTTATTAATATAATTAATAACATTATAGAAAATATTTTATCTGCAATAATGTAAATAAAAAAATTGTATTTAAAACAAATATTTACTAATTAATAATTATACAATTCTTAATATATTATGTTGTATTCTTAAATAATTACTTAAATAATAAATAAGTTAATATTTATTACTAATATTAATTATACTTATAGAATTAAAAATAATAACCTTATTAATATTTACTAATTAATTTAAGATAATTATTTATTATATTATTACTAAGTATTATAATCCATATTACATGTAATAAGTAATCATCTAAAATAAATTATTAAATATTAATAATATTTATTGAATTCAAAATAATAATAGTATTAATATTTAATAATAAATTTAATAATATTATTTATTATACATAATATGTATAATAATACAAAGTAATAATATAAATAACAAATTATTAGTATTAGTATTACCAATGTAGTTATTAATATTAATGTTTCTTATTTGTTGATAATTATTTTTATGAATTTCCAATTATATCAATTAATTTATTTATAGAACATTATGTAATATATTAGTATGTTTTTAAATACTATATAAATAATGATTTAAAAAATATACAACATGTACCATCAATCTAATTTGTGTTTGTGCCCTATATGGTCCTCTATGCCACAGCTAGGTCTATATATGATGCATCGATGGCCTGTCTATCTATGTCTCTTCTCTGGCATATGATTCTCTTGTATATCATCATTGGAACTCGCCTCCACATAATCATGTGTGGCAGTAGGTGGATGTACAGTCTCACCACATGTACCATGTCTTGCCTCTAAGGATAGTGGTTACTTGCTGGAACTCTCACCAACATATGAACAAGATGGTTATTGTGCTACGGATGTCTGCGAATCATAGGCTTATAAAGTATACAACACAGAACAGTTAGCCTCTATATGTGTAACAAAATATGACATGTTAATAGGCCATGTCTATGCCTCTGGCTATTGCTATAGCTCATATGCATTAGGAGCTAGAGGATCATCTGGCTGATCATTATGAACACCCTCCTCATATTCCACATATGCATCCATAAAATGGTCATCATCACTGAAACATCTATATCAAGCTTAGCATCCTCAGCATCATGTGGTAGATCAAAGAAAATCTCATGATAAATCTCATCATGTGATATAAATATTATATGCTACATAGCTCCCTGTATATATATGCGAGACAGGCAGACCCTCATCTATACCGGCCTGCCTAGCCCAAGTCCTCCAATAAAGGTAAATACATCAAATATACAAATATATTATAATTATCAATGAATATCATGCCACTGATCAAACTCAAAATGTATGCACATGAAAATCACAGCACGATGATCTTGTCGGCATCATCTACTAGATGAGAAAAGTGTTGGTCTATCCATGGAATGCGTAATCTACTACTAATGATGGTCCTACCATTATTGTGGACCTTAATGCCTAGTAATCTGTAAACCATCTCAAAACAATAAACTCTGGCTTGACCTGTCATAATTGCATCATTGATGGGAAGGCCCAATATAATAGACACATCATTGAGTGTAATAGTCATCTCCCCATTTGTAAAATGGAATGAGATATTTTTACTTCTTTGAATCATCAACCAAAAATGTGAAATGTCTCTCTATATGATTTTGTTTTATCACATTTTTCATGGAAGATTTACTTTCAAACTCCTTCTTGACATAGATGGTGTTATCAGTTGATGTAGATCTATTCCCAATAATGCAAGGGAATTCAGTATTCAGTGTAATGACATCCCGATCAAAATGGTGTTCACGCGGAATTCCTTAGACTAAGGAACTTAATACTGTAGGATTATTACCACTATTTGGTGGATTCCTATCTATCAGTGGAATATCATAAGATTTATTTCCCACACTACCCTTACCCACATCATCTCCTGATGCCTTAGTAGATACTTCCTCCTCAAATAAAATATCATTTATTATATCATAATTATACACAGGGATATACCCAACATTCCCTTCTAAATGTTGATCATCTTCTTCATAATTTGTTTCTATTGGAGGAGTCATATAAGCATACAATGAATGAGAGTGTTGTGAAGTACTGACTTTTACAGATCTCACAAAACATGGTTCTGTAGTTTTAGGTCGCACCACATCAATATAAAAAATCACCACATATAATTCTGTTATACCATTACTATACTATTTATTGAATAAAAATGATGCATCCATCTAATCCTCATTATCGTCTAAAGGATACTCAGTGTTCCATGAACATTCATGATATTGAAGATGTCAATATGTAATTGATTGATCATCCCTTAATTTTAACTAACCATGAATCTTCTTGAGAACTTCATCCAATGTCACACAATTATAAATATTTTCCACTCTTTTAGGTGGAAAACTATTTCTAAAACCTTTCTTGGTATAAATTATCTAACTACTATAATATATTTGTACAGACATGATTACCTATAAAAAAAATAATTAATAAAATATTATATACTAAATTATAAAATTATCAATTTATTTAAATTGGTTATGATTAAATAAATGACTTGATCTTGATAGTTTTTCTATGTATTGGTTTATAATTATTTGATAAACCAACCAAAACCTAAGGGTGATCCTTTCCCATCTATTAGCTCATATTTCAACTAAAATCAGTCTTTTCTCAGGCTTGGTGTAAAAATCAAGCTTCAAACTGAAATAGTTCTTTTCGAAAACCCTTTTATTATTATGATACTCACATACAAGTGAGGGGGTCTAGAGGTTTCAGATTTATAACATTTTTTAATCTGACATGCATGTCCTTACATACTTAGAGAGAGGGATGACATGTAGGTCATCAACAAGGAAAAAATTAAATTATTATAAAATATATTACTAGAAAAAAGAAGCTGGACATGCATTTTCAATAATATATTGGTCGGTCATCTCAAGATCATCCAATTATTATAAATTAAATAATTGGATATAAATAAAATACAATGTGTAATTTCAGTCATACATTAGATGGTAATCTATAGATCAGTAAACATTATAGATTTCTAACATATTTGTTTGATATATTTATTATTTTCTAAATCTTTCCACTTTATGTACTATATTTAATAAATAATATTTATTTATTTATTTATTTATATTCAGACATTCGTGAAGATTTTTTAATGTTACAAGTGAAAAACTATAACTAAAGCCTTTATTGATATAAATAACTTCACTATTGAAGTATATTTATGGTGATATTATTACCAAAGAAAATTTAATAAAAAATTATATATTTTTATACCACATCATAAAATGTTTTAGAAATCTTAATTACTTATGAATAAATAACTATGACTTGATCTTAAGACTTATTCTATTGATTATTTTATCATTATCAGGTAAACTAACCAAAACCTATGGGAGAACTCCTAGAGTTTATATAGTTACATATTTCAGCAACCACTGATCTCCTTTTAAAAAACAATGCCTCTTATCGAACTCCTCTTATCGAGCACCTCTTGTCGAACACCTTTTTATTACAAAGTTACTCACATAAAAGTAAGGAGGTCTAGGGGTTTGAAATACATAAAAATTTTTAGCTGTACATGCAGGTCCTTACAAACTTAGATAGTTATAACTCACAAGTCATCAACACAGAAAAGAAAATGCAATTATTACAATTTATATAACCAAATAGAAAAAAAAAATACATGCAATTTCAATTATGCATTGGTCGTTCATCTTAATATTAGTCATCACACAATACTCTTAACATGATTTTTGGTACACTTATTATGTTCTATATATTATATAACTTTACTTATAACTAGATCTAATATATAATAAATATCTACACCTTATTTCCAAAATTTTAACATTTCAATGTGTGTATGTATGTATGTATGTATGTATGTATGTATGTATGTATGTATGTATGTATGTATGTATGTATATAATAATAATTTTTATTAAATTTAATTAATAAAATAAATATAATTTAAAATTATGTAATAACCATTAAAATATTTTACACTTATGTTATTTTTAATTTTATAAAATTTCATATATATATATAATATTTTTTTCATTCTTATACTTTCCAAAATGTAAGAAATTTTATTTTATACTTTATTACTCTAAAGAATAATTATTTATAATTAATAGAATTTATATTTATTAACTAAAATTATTATTTATTTTAAAGAAAATCAATATAATTTACACTTACATAATAACCATTAAAATACTATAAATTAATGTCATTTTCAATTTTATAAAATTACATATGTATATATAAAAGTTTTTTCATATTTCTACATTCCAAAATTTAAGTAATTATATTTCATACTTTATTACATGAAATAATAATTATTTATACTTAATATAATTTAAAATTATTATTTATAGTAAACTTTTTTTATATAATTAACAAAAACAATATTATGTATATATTAGTAAATTTAAATTTTATACTTATTATAAATAATATGTTTTTCATAATAGATTTTTAATAAAATGTTTTAATAAAATATTTAACTAATTACATATGTGTATAGAATATTATGATTTAAATTTATGTTACTTTAAATATAAAATAATTTATATTCATGTAAATCTATTCAAATATAATTACTCTCTATTTAAATTACAAATATATACATTTTTTAAAACAATATTATTTCCCCAAATATAAATTTCATTTTATACATAACATTTCAATTATATAAAAACCATATTTAAATTTCCTAAATATTCAATATAAATTATATCATACAAAAAACAATAGCTCATTCAAAAATTAAATCTTACAAAAGATGCTAATTTATACATCCATATATTCATGCATCCATAAAAATTAAATACATAAATCATACAAAAAAATAAAAAAAAAATAGACAATTAAAATTTTAAATAGAAATTTTACCTTCTTAAAAGCCATAAATATATGTTGAGAAAGAATTCCAGTAGGGTTTCATAGAAAACTCCAAAGTAAATGAATGAAATTTGGAGGGGGAACCTCCTTTTATATAAATTGGGTTGACATGAGGCATGAATCCCATTCATACCTCCTTTTTTAATTCCATGAAGGAAGAATAAATAGGGTCCATGCTTTCTTAGAGGTAGAGGGAGAAGCATGAACCTTGTTCATACTTCTCTCTCAGAATGGAGAAGCATGGATGGGGTTCACGCTACTCTAAATCCTTTTTTGAAAAAATCTGCAACCCTATCCCTTTTTATGAAAAAAATATATTAAAAACCCATATAAAAAAATAATCTACTTTTTAATGTGTTTGTATATATATATATATATATATATATCAACTGGGTCCTCATGCTCACCTGCATCTTTGTCAATATTAACATCAAAAATACCACCCATATCGTCAATGCCTACGGTAAAATCAAACACTCCACCCCTCTTTCTTCTCCACTATTTTATAATGAATGTTTTGAATATTACATAGGAATTGTGGTGGTGTTCATGATGTTGCTGACATCCATCCTACTGGTCCTCATCATGGTTCTCATTTGGAAGGAAAACATACTCCTATTTATCAGCTACGTCGGCGTGTTCTACTCCGTGTAACTCCACTACCTCAGCTTCGTCCTCTAAAAGTTAGACCAGGGTGGCTACCTCCTCCTCACCTTCACCTCTCTTCTCATGTCCCTCATGTATGTTTGGAATGGCATGTACTGTCATAAATATTACTATGATCTAGACCGCAAGATTTCCCCATAGGAGCTCCATGACATGGTTGTCACCCCCAACAACCATAAACTTGTCTTGGACCATGCCATATTTTACTCGGAGCTCATTCATGGATTTCCTCCTATATTAAAATAGTAAATCTCAAATGTCCCTACCCCCCATTCCATCAAATCAGTTCCAATGAATAAGGTCTTAGGCATGGAGAAGGAAGCATGAACCCCATTCATGCTTCCTTCTCATACTTTACAAAGTAGGCATGAGTGAGGTTCACACCTCCTATCCACCCATTTCAATAAAATGATGTGCATCCACCCTTTATTTTCCATCCTTATTCTCTTTATTTTTCTGTGAATCCATGCTGGAATTTTTTCTCAATATATATTTCTGGATTTTAAAAAGGTAAAATTTCTATTTAAAAATTTAATTGTCTAATTATTTTTATTTATATTATTTGTATTATTTATTTATTTAATATGTATGGATGTATTTATATGTAAATTATGTTCTTTTTTATGTTTTAATTTATGAATGAGTTATTTTTTTTAAAGATATAATTTAAATTGAATTTTTAATAAATTTAAATATGGTGTTTATATAATTTAAATGTTATGTATAAAATATAATTTATATTTAGGGAAATAATATTGTTTTAAAAATGTATATATTTTTAATTTAAATGGTGAGTAATTATATTTGAATATAATTATATGTTTATAATATATATTATATTTCAAGTAACATAAATTTAAATTATAATATTTGTTTCCGAAAAAAATATGTTTGCAGGTCAGGAATGAAATGGTCCAACAAGGATTGGGCATTATATCCTTTTTATCTTGTGAATGGGGTCTCTTATTTAATTATTTCACATTTAGTTCACCATTTTTTGTTTCCCACAGAGATTCATCCATTTTCACTCAATGGTCGATTGTAATGGTTTGAGTTTTGTGAAATCATTCACACTGGGTTCACTATTTCTAAACGGTTTCCAACAGGTTTTTTCGTGGAATCAAAAACAACCAATGGTTCTCTATCCATGTGGATATTCTTTCCAAAGGTAGGTGCTCATTGTGGAATTTGGACAACGATGCTTAAGAACTCACATTGGTCAAGAGGATGGGAGGTGGAGTCATCACACCTTTTTGGGGGGAATTTTTTCCTACTCTAGGACACTCTTATAGATTTAATATATGTTCATAAATCCTTTA
This sequence comes from Viscum album, assembly GCA_963277665.1. Lineage (NCBI taxonomy): Eukaryota > Viridiplantae > Streptophyta > Magnoliopsida > Santalales > Viscaceae > Viscum > Viscum album. Next base: position 1,841,585,514 of record OY728163.1, on the reverse strand, counting down.
TTAATTCCTAAGTATTATGAGGGTAACCCTAGAATTAATAATCAATTATTATCATGTATCCAATTTTGAATCATCTGTATGTATCTGGGGTTCTTCATCAATGGATATATCTATATGTATCAGAGATTATATATAAATGGTATCCTCTTATGTACTAATTATATCAATGGTATCCTCTTATGTACTAAGTATATATTCTTTGTTCATTATTAAAATGATGTTGATTCTTGAGCCACATGGTGTGGTGCTCTGAAGTGTTTTATCATCCAAGGATACAAGAGTTGTTTTGATTTTGGGATTAAACCCATGTATGGGCTTCCAACATGTCCTTGTAAAAGGAGTCAAAACCCACATAGTTTGGTGATACTTAATGGGGTACATCATGCCTTTTAAGGTCATGTGATAAGGACCTAACCGTACAATTTAACGTCATGTGGCAAGGATGTCTAGGTGAAAGTTTCCTTGTCAAAGTTTGGTTTGGTGCTTATACTGAAGCATCCTAGGGAACCTAGAAGGGATATGAATTCTAGGTTGAATTAGACCTTGTTGGTAATGTTCCCCATAGAGAAAAAATTTGATTTGGGGAACTGGTTTTGAACCTTAGGGAGGATTTATATGTATCCCATTTGGATGGAAATCAAATCCCACATAATTTATTTATGAGTTCTTGTGTCTATATAGACCCTCTGAAGGTTTTTTATTGTAGAGAATTGTGACCCTTTAAGAGGATTAAGTTGGGTCTTAATTCTGAAGAGAATTCCATGATGAATGAGTTTTTTTCCATGAGAAGTCACTTGACTCGTGGAGATTTAGAGGTTTGTTTCGAGTCTTACTTCTGATGATCATTCCCTGATGAATGGGGGTTATGATTGGGGTTTACTCCTAAGAAGGATGCCCATGGATTAGCTTTCATTGGGGCTTACTCCTGAGGAGTATTCCCATTTTTTGTGAAATTTTGGGGCTTATACTAAGTAGGAGGCTCATATTTGGTTGGGTCTTACCCTTGGAATGATTCCCAAAGGGCTCAGGATCATGTGGATGTCATGACCACTATTAGACTCTAAGCCCACATGATTCATTCTCGGTGTCGGAAACAAGAGGAATAATAATATCATAGAAACCACACAATACACTTTTCCCTAATGTTGGATACATGGTATTGAGGATACATGCCTATTGGGGTACTCTTAAAGAAGGTGTGAGGAAGATTCAAAAGAAGGCTCTCTACTGAAACATGCATCCGACTGTGTGGATGCTGTGGTTTTGGATAGCCTCGTTTTCCACATGAGTCAGGATGATTCATGCTTGAATTTGATGTAAAAAAGGAAGGAAAATATCTATAAAACCACACACTTATCATCATATTCTGGTGGAAGAGGATGAGGGTATGGGGGAGAGATGAGAGAACTCTGGTTCCCCCATCCCATATCTAACCCAGTAGCCAAGGGGGAGAGTAGGAGAAGGAGTGCAACCACCTGCAATAAAGGATATAAGCTTACTCCGTAAGGAATTCACAAAAACGGTTTCTATAGTGGGACAGTAGGATCTCATTCCATGTTGAATGAAAAAGAAAGTGTGATCCTCACTCTCCCCTCATAGAACCTAAGGCTCCGGGTCTTAGAGATGATAAGGGTGGGACATGGTATGAGCCCTTATATCCAAAACTGAGAACTCCCTGACATTGTCCCTAAGGTTGGGGTCCTTGTGGCCATGGGAATACAAATACACACGCACCCCGAGGATACTGACCATATGGTAGGAACAATGTGGGAAACCTCTGACCATAGGAATACAAATCCAAATGGGAGACATGATTTTGTGACTTTACCCATGGTTTTTTGAGTCTAGAGGATTCAGTGGAGGTTTGAACTTGGTTATTATTGGATAAGGGAGCCAAAGGGAGAGGATTACTTCCATTGGTGTCTGGGAAAAGGACTCAAAGTGAGGCTTGAATAGGTCCTCTACTAGAGGTACGAGGTTCCTCACACTAGGATTGGGAGGAACTAGAAGTGATTTGTGTAGGTGGTACAGGCCTTCGTGAGCTAGGTGTTCCTTGGGAAATGGATCACCTAGGCAACAACAATTGGGTAAGGATTTATCCTAGGCACCATGGGTCTTCTCAAGTGTCCCTAGAAGGTTATCTCATAGGTCCCTAATTAGGAAAGGGGCCTCTCACAGGTGGTTCTTCCCTTAGGGTGGAAGGGGTATTCCTGAAAGTTTCTTGTGTTTAGACTCTGAAGGGAATTTAATCTCACTTATCCCCCTTAATTTTATCTTATCTTGAGTTTTGGAGAGCTTCCTAAGAAATTTTTGGAGACCTTGGTGAAGGGGTTGCACAACCAAATCTTGGGGGATTCTTTTGATTTTCTAGTTGTGAAAATAAAGAACCTAAGGGTCCTATTTATATGATAATATGAGAAACTGTTCGAAGGATTTTTCCCGAATAGGTCCTGAACATAGGTTACTAGTGTATGTTCTCGATGTAGAGTTGGCCTACCCTTTGTTGGAACACAGGGGGGGATACATGGGCCTTCTAATGTGCAGGTGTGTGTGTGTGTGCATAGTTAATCTTGGGTAGGACTTACTAATTATCCTTAACGATCTTTCACATTTTAACATGCTTAAGGTTCTCTTCATAATCTTTTCATCCTCCTTGAAAAAACAGAGTTTCAAAAAAATCCTCCCCTCAGAATTGGATCCAATTGAAAGAAGAGGGTTTAGTACTAAAGTATAATGGGGAAAAGATTATGAGACTTATTGGTTCATCACATAAGGTTTCTTTATAAGGACGAAGAATAGGGAGGTAGTGTAGGTTTGGTGTATGGATCCCTGGCATAATCCAGGTGTGTAGATCCTCAGTGTAGGCCATTAGTGTCTAGAAAGACCAATGGCCCCTTTGTCATTTTCCTTTCATTTTGAGTATGTGATTTTCTTCTCTCTCTATATAGCTAATCCACTCAGCTATGCCGCACTACTATTTTCATTAAGGTAACCTGATGAATTTCTCAATGTACAACCAATTGAGCAATGGTGGTGCATGTGGGTCCTCGTTGAAGGGGATTCATGTGGAACCTAGTCAAAGCGGATGCACATTGAACCTGATCAAAGGGGTCACATGAGTTCTTTCCTTTACCAAAATTTGGAATACCTTCTAATTCAAAAATCTTAATTTTCTAATTTAACATTGTAGCTTAATGGGAGAACTTGGTGCCTTCTTGTAGTTTCTCAATAGTGGACCTGATGAATTCCACTGAACAAGCTGTTGCATGTTCCTCTAATATGATTAAAGCTATTGGGCCAGAGTACTACCACATGGTTGAGTATGCTCTTTCAGAACTGGTAAAGCATTTGGAATCATACCAACATGAGTGCTTGCAAAGTGAATACCTACCATTTTATTATCATGGACTTTTGAGGGATGCCTTTATCCTTGGGGTTTGAAGTTACTTCTCTAAGTATTGGTTTGTGAAGCATATCAACTGTCCTTCTGCCAACATCTCATCCAAGGGTGTTTATATAAAGAAAGTAACATTTCCCATTGTCTATATCATGAATCATAGTGGATACACTTCAGATATAAATTTGTACATCAAATAATTGAGGCCTCATTGTTATGAATCAACCTTTCACACTTCACAGACAAATCGAACATAGGGTTAGAAGGAGGACTAGGATTTATTTTCTGGAGGGGGGGTTATCCCTAAGTAGATGTGGGAATATTGGGTGTTCTAGACTTGAACATAATTCAAAAAAGAGCTACATGAGGTCTATATCTATGAGGTTTTTTAGGTAAGAAACCCTACATCTATAAATACCCAGATATCATCCTCAAACTGCTAAGCTGATGGAGTCTGCAGAAAAATTCCTTTCACATGACGCATGGAGAAGTTGGCATCAGCTGGTGGGATGGATATATAATATATGTATCACCCATTCTTTGGGATATGTATGATGATTTCATCTCACTGAGGATAGAATGGGATGACATTTAAAGGACATTATTGTTGTACCATGAGATTTTCAAGATGGTGAAGAAATTATAGAAGAAAGGTCCTCACTCTAGGGGTGACATCCATGTTGCAATATGGATGAAGGCTTTTCTAGGACTAGTAGGAGAATGTCCCACTTCAGGGTTCCCTACTGTATGTCCCACCGTAAAGAATTAGGGCACTCCCGAAATATTTTTACCTATGCTGAAGAAGGGTCAATATAATAATTGGGGTTATAAGGACAATCCCAAGGTTGATGTAAAGAATCACCTAACTGGATTCCTCACCATGTGGATAATTGTTTATTTTCTTCTGGTCTTCGAGTTCATGGTGGTGTGTGTCCAGGGAATTTTTTTATAGCATCCAAACTAGCATATGGTAGGTATATGGGCCGGATGCACCTATCCTGGAAAGAATTTACCATTTTTTGTTGCATACATGAAATGGAAAGGACCCATTTAGGATTGAAGGGCCATTTAAATTGTTTTGGGGGTTTATAGAAGAAATTTTTAGTTCATATGCGGTGTTGATCCCAGTTAAAATCCCTGATAGGTGATTCTGCTCATTCGTTCAAGTTGTCTCTAGAATTCAGCCTTTCAACCTAAATTATGATGAAGTGATGAATATTATGAATGTTTTAAGGGAATTTAACTTATTTCTTCATGGTAAATCACCAATAGAGACATTTTCCAATGATAGTAAGGAAAATAATTATGATCTAAGGTCGTACATGATAGCATTTAGAGACAACATACTGGTGGATCACATTGACAACAAGATCATCGGTGAGGATTATACCCTCAATGGGTATAGGAAAAGGTGTTTACTAGGTCCAGGACATGAAAACTTCTAGTCTTGGTATTTGTGTTAAAAAGGTTTCAGCTGAAGATGATGGGGTTGAAGCCTCGGTGCCTTTGAAGTGATTTTGGGAAAAAGACCTTCGGGCATGCTAGGGTCAAGAAGACCACAACTACCTACCAAGGTGGTCTAGTCATCATCATTGGGAGGAGGCATGTGTTCCATCCCTTCATTCCCCTGTGAAAGAAAAGAGGCCTTAAGAGGCTTACAAGTTGAAGGGTTTCAGGTCTTCCTCACAACCAACTACATCAGAGTCAAATTATTTGTGACTGTCAGTGATTTGTGTTTGGGAGAGAATACCTAATTATGATAGAGATTTTTAGGAGTTTTTACAGGTTAGATTGCGAATCATGGAGATAGAAAATATCATATCACCCTCCAATATCCACCCTGACGGTGATTTAGCTGAGATGACGAGGTATATTTAAGAGTTAGAGGCTTCGATATATACACCGATGATCAGACCTGAGCCACAAGCGAGTGTCTAACATGCTATACCAATTAGTGTTTGAGGGGGTAATTTTTCATCCTGACGATGAATGGGATATCTACCTTAACATTGAAAATGTATTTTTCTTTTCCCCTTTCCCTTTTCTACTATTTCATCTACCGTCATTAATCTTTAGGGGATTTTATTTTTTAGTTCATAAGAGAAGAATAATAATAACTGGTTGGATGATCAGTAATAGAGGTTATTGAGTCATCAAAATATGGTTCCAAAATCACTCCTATCAAGATAGTGGATGAGGCGTATGAATCCATAGATCCATCCCCGAGTCAAAGGACCATGATGGATGATATAGAGGTAGGAACTCTTCAACAGTCACCATAATTATCTATTTCTAAGAGTAATAGGGTGGACCTTTATCCATTTTGAGAGAGTAAGAAAAGAAGGGAATTGAATTTGGGCTGACACATGCACCACAGTAAGTCTATATGTCATCATTTGATATCATGACTTGCTCAATATACTCTTTCTGACCATGCTTTTCTGTTGAAAAATCTGTGTTTATTTCCTCACTCAAGGTATCTAGCACTGATTCTTCAAGTATTGAGGAGGATTCCCCAAGGGATACATGGGTCTAGGTTGATGAATTTGTTATTCTGAAGGAAAAATCATCCATAGATGTAGCTGCATCTTCCCCTGATCCTTAGAATAGGTGATAGGTCCTTTATAATGTTAGACACACTCCCTAAGGTGTCATTTATTATTTCTAACATTCCCTTCCTCATGATATTTCATATCCATTTCCCACACCATAGGACTCTATGGTAGTCACTTTTGACCCCATTATCACCCTTGAAGGTCAAGGATCTCAGATGATCCGATGAAGGTTTTGATGTTGACCCCGGCTCTATGGGGGTTGATAATATTGTTCTCGTTGAGAAGTCAACATAGGGGATCATTGGCGGAGCCAATTTAGGTCTTAAGTAATGCATCTTGGATACCCCTACTAGTGAGGATGTTTCAATACTTGATGCCATATATCATGAACTATGGGATGTAATTAATCCAAAATGTGATATTCTAGGTTTCATCAAGAAGTTTTGGTATTTCCAAAATGAATTGGATAGACATGAGTTCTATTATTATTGAATTTTCCAAACACAATTGATTTTTATTTTACCTTTTGATTCACATCAAAGTTTAACTTGTACATCTTTTTCTATAGATAATGTCACCATGGAACTTCATGAACAAGGCATCAAAGTTCACCGTAATCTTGTTTCCAAGGCAGTGATAGTTGATAATCTTAAAGTGGGAGATTCTCAAGATCCATTGATCTAGGATGCAGTGATGGAAAATCTTGAAGTGGGGAATCCTCGAGAGCCTTCGATCCTAGTTGTGGAGAAAACATAAGTGAATTCTCCCTGTCAGGAGGTTCCCACTCCAAGAGTTGAGTCTGTGGGAACCGGCGAGGTGTCAATCTCAATGATTGACCCAACAACGGGTGAGTGTCATCAACTATTTTGGTCACTTCACTACCTTTTCAAATTTTTGACCTTCTGGTGTTGATGAGGAGTTTCACCCGTTATCTAATGCCATCGACTTCCTCGACTGGGACTGATATGGGGTCTTCCATGCTAGTTCCACCAACATCAATGGGTGAAGATAAGGATATTTTGGAGGGATTATGACAATGAGAATTGTAGATTGAATTGATTCCAGATTATGTCTCCCCCTATGAGAGAGGATTTGAGTCTGATCTGGAGACACATGAGTCCTACCTAACAACAAGCCTTTTGGTCTATTGGGATATCCAGAAGATAATCAAGGAAATTCATCTTTAAGAAATGCCATTTCTCCTTCACTAGATCATGACCAAGATTTCCATATTGGGATACAGTGTATTTAATTACCATGAGATCCATGATGTGGTGGAAGAGATCATCCGAAAAAGAGAGGAGTGAATATTGTAACAAAATAAGGCACAACTGGAGGTCCAATTTGAGTAACTCAGAGATGTTTTAGTCCAAGATGAGGTCATCCATTCTAACAAGGTGGATGAGTATCAAGACCTCCTTGATGATAAGTCTCTATGTATAATTCACCTCGAAGAAGAATTAAATGTTGCAAGGGAAGAGGTATTCCAACTCCACCCCTCCTCGGAAGGGGCCTTATAAAAAATAGATTTCATTAGTACAGGGCAGGATAAGATCCATAAATCTAAGTAGGTGATTTCTACACAAATGTATGAGATTTGGAAAAATGTGGAAATTTATTAGGGTCTAGTTAAACTTACCAAATCTTTTATTGGGGATAAACTATAAGAATTTTCAAAGAGGATTCAGCATGTGGAATTTCATATAAACTTTGAAATAGAAATTAAAAGGATTATTATTCCCAATAACTTGTTTTTGCATTCCCATCCTTATTGTACTTGTAATACCACACTAAAAAATGACTCTATCGACTGAATGTCAATGTTTCATGATTACAATAACTAGTATGAGGGAGTTATCTAATTATTTTCTAATCCATAGGGTCTATCAAAATTAGTTTGACTATTTCTAGGGTTATATGGACAACTTTATAAACTTTTCATCTCTTGTGTCACTGCCCTAATTTTTTCCTAAGTCTGATATAAGGATGACTTAGCGGGGTGATACTTGGATTTTTATTAGGCCTCCCTTTATGAGTTTTATATCTAAAATGTTTTATGAATATTTCTCTTTATTAATCATTTTTTTTCAAAACCATATGAAGTATAAGGCTAGAGAGCTGAGAATTGAATGTTTTCCATATTTCCCTTCGTGGGTTTTTAATCTGGTGTGTATTGTCTTGTATTTTTCATGGGCAGTTTAAAGTCATGAAATCTTGACTAATGTGACTAATATTTTATGTCGAATATCTTTGACCATATTTTTTGTAATGATAATTCAAATAAGGCTTGTTGTCCAAGAATTTTCTAACATTCTTCAAATATCCAATGGAGAATCTTAAGCCATGATTTTATGGTTCCCAAATCTAAAACATGACATAAGTAAATAGAAGAGGTATCTACTAAGGATTAAGTTACCACCAATTGACAAACCCATTTTGTGGGTTGTTTTATGCAAATACAACTAAGGCATATTATAGAATAATCAATAATGGAATCCTTTTGCTGACAAACCCATTTTTTGGGATACTTTATTCAAATCTAACTAGGTCATGTTACATCATAGTCAATCAAAGAAGTTATCATGAATTCTAGCATTCTATTGTTGATAGATGAAGGGATTTTATGGAGATCTAGATTTCTCAAGACCATGATGGGTGGTTTTTCTAAGGGAAACATCTGAGAATGAAGAGAGAATCTGTATTGGTATTGTCCTTAAATTGGAAACTGCTCTAATGAATTTAGACTATGTGAAGAAAGGTACATTTTTCTAGATGATAAGTATTGGGGGGAGGCCCATTTTTGAAAAGGGTTAAGGTATTGTGCAGTCTAATTTCATGCGACCAAGACATTGACCATGTACTTTAACATATTATGGTAAGAAAAAAAATTTATTTAGTTTAAAGATATATAGTAAGGACATTAGGCTATGCTGTTTTAAGTCATACAGTAAGGAAATTAGGGGGGATATAATTTAAGGTCTTTAGCTTTGATCAAAATGTTAATAATTCTCCCATTCTTGGTAATTTTTCTGGAAATGTTCTACTATATTCAGGTGTCAAAGGAGAAAGTTATAATCTATAATTTAGGGAATTATTATTCAAAAAAGTGGTATGGGGAAAGAGGAATTATGGTGATAGATGTGGTCTCTCCTGAGGAAAAAGTTACCACTAGTAGAAAAACCCATTTTGTGGTCTATTTTATGAAAATCCATCTGGGACATGTTACAACATAGTCAATAGTGTCATCCTTTGGCTGAAAACCCTATTTTTTTGGATACTTTATGAAAAACCATCTAGGTAATGCTATAGAATAGTCAAGCATAGAAGTTATTAAGAATTATGAAATTAAATTAATAAAAGTTGACGGAAGTTTATGTAGATTTGGATTCCCCAGGCATAGAGTTTGGTTTGTGGAAGAAAAGTACCTAATTATGGGAGGACCATTTCAAGTTGAAATTTCCAAATAATTAGGGAAAGGTTTCTTACACCTCTCATACCTAATGCATGAAATGGGGTGCCTCTAGTTTTAGGTATTATGACTAGGACCATAACATCATGGAAACAATAGGTGACATGTGGTCTATCAAACTAAGTTTGTTCTGGAATACTTTGGACATGAGGGGGGGAAATCGTAAACCATTATCTTGGGGGTTCTTGTATCAGGAGAAAGGATATGGGACAAGTATTCATGAGATGACCAGAAACCTAATTTGAATCATGGGTTCCAGTATAATTTCATCAAAGATGATAGAGACAAAAGAGGCTTCTCCCAAGGATTAAGTTACCACTAGTTGAAAAACACATTTTGTGGGTTGTTTTATACAAAGTCAGATGGGGCATGTTACAACATAGTCAATATTGGTATCATTTTTCTAAAAAATCCATTTTGGGATACTTTATGGTGTGTTACAGAATATTTAAGAAAATTATTCCTCGTGTATCATACAATCTATCACTAGGAGCTAAAGAATTATTATGATGATTTGAAAGTGTCCAAGATTAGGAGTATAAAAAGTGGATGGGATATGCCTAAACACAAATTAAACGTTTGGAATTAAATTATACATGAAGTTTAGAGTCTCTTCTATAGATCTAACTCATATGTAGAAGGGGGACATCTTTGTTTCATCAGTGGACCCCCGTATGAGGGGACCCAAATTAAGAGCTCTTGCATATATCTTTGTTTGTACATAGGAGAGAGGGTACTCTTTCTTACCCTATGGATGAGACTAGGACATGAAGCCTAGGTGTCACTATATATCTCATTGGAATGATAATAAAGACATATTAAGTTCTTAAGTTACCATACAATTTAAATTCATGCAGTCAGGACATTAGTCATGCAGTTTAACATCATGTGGTAAGGATGAAGGTGTCTCAATAGGAAGAATGAGGGAATGTTGTTGCTAGGATAAGGCATGATACTCGAGTGTCACTATGTATCTTTTTAGGACAATAATAAATCCACACATAGTTCTAAAATAAATTCCCCCTCCCTAGTGATTGAATTCGTGTGTGGAGGAAATTGGGGGGGGGGTTGAATATGGGTTTATTAATAGAGTAAAAACCTATATCGGATCCCCTCATGTAGATCTGACTTGTACATGGGAGAGCAAGGGTATTTCCCATATTAAACTACGGATGGTCCTAGGATTTAATATCTAAATCTCACTACGTATCTCATTGAAATGAGAATCAAGACACGTGTATTTATTTGAGAAAATCATGTAGTTTATTATCATGCGATGAAGACATTTGGTGTGTCTTTTAAGGTTTTGCATCCAAGACTATGGTAACCCCAGTGTGAATTGATATGTCTCACTTATATGGGTAATCCTTTTACCAAAACTCATAATCTCACATGATTTATGCTCAGTGTGAGAAACAGGGAGAAGAAAAGGTTTCTTCCACATCACAAAGGAAACACAAGTGAAGGATAAGGGTATTTAGATTATATGGTGGTTGGGCTAGGAGACATGATCTAGGCCTTGCTACATATCTCATTAGGATAAGAATAATTCCATATGTAGTTCTTGAATAGTTCCATTTTTAGTTCTAATCTATACAAAAGAAGTGGGGAATTTCTTTTATTATGACTGGACTAGAGATTTGAGATACATGCATCACTATGTATCTCATTGGGATGATAATTAAGCCACACATAGTTCTAAAAAAATAATTCTCTATGCAGGTCTGACCCGCGCATAGGGAGAGGGAATTTTATCATATTTTGTTACGACTAGGCCCAGAATTGGTGATCCAGGAATCACTACATATCTCATTAGAATGGGGATCAATCCACACATAGTTTTTTAAAATTTCCTCACATATCAATCAATCTTTAACATAGTGAAAGGGTGCTTTAATATTTTCCAAAATGATGGTTGGTTCAAAAACATGAGGTCTAGTAATTACTACTCATCTCATTGTAATGGGAATTAATCCATGTTTCCTAGAAAATTTCTCTATGAATATCTAATTTTGTACACAGGGAAAATGAAGGGGGGTTTTATGATTGTGGATGGTCCTGAGATTGGAGATTCAGGTGCCACTACCTATCTCGTTGGAATGAGAATCAAGTCACATGTAGTTATTGACAATATTCCATGTGTTAATATGATCCTAACACAGGGGAAAAAGGGGCTATATATATTTTTAGTGGATGGACCTAGGATCAGATATCTAGGTGTCACTGCATATCCCATTAGAATGAGAATCAAGTCGTATGCAGATCTTATATAGATCATGTGGTTTACTGTCATGCAATGAGTATATTGGTCGTGAAATTTATCTTCTTGTGGTAAGGATGTGATAATGTTGGGTTTTATTCTTATAAAGGTGCACAAGTTCCACTATGGAGTGTAAATGATGTGAGTGGGGATTATTCTTTGGAGTTTATCATCTTTTCTTCCTCAGGTCTAGCCAAGAGGGCATCTTGACCCACTAAGGGGTCATAGGGATGTGATTGGGACTCACACCTGAGGTAGAGTCCCATTTTTAAGGGACCATGAGGTGTGTCTCAACTCATGATACTTTGGGTGTTACATAACATCAAATGATAGGGATGTTAACCATGTAGTTGAATGTCAAGAAGTAAGAATGAATAGTGTCTTGCAGTTGTAGGTCATACGACTGGGACCATATGTCATACGGTTTATCGTCATGAAACAAGGACAATGATGCTATGTATTTTAACGTCATGTAGTTGGGACACTATGTCATTCCTTTTAATGTCATGCATCGAGGACCATGACCACTCAGTTTAACATCATGCAACTGGGATGAATTTCATGTGATTACATGAAGTATTTCTTTAGGAACCTTTCATTGGTTGGGGTTGTAATGATCTCTTCTTATAGTGAGATTAAGGATTAATCTCTGTTAGAGTAGACCTTGTGTATGGAGTAAGGACCCTCCTACTTCATTTCAAGTTTTAGAGGCTTATTTCCTCATATCATCATAGTTATGAGGACCAATACAATTTATCCTGAGAGAAATGAATGGAAGAGGACCTTCTTTTTTAAGGGTCGTGCTATCCTATTTTGATAGTCTTACAGGTGATGCAAGGTGTGAAATATTTTTTCATCGAGTCGTTCTAGTTATTCTATTCATTTATGTTATTTCCCATCCATGGATATATATTCACATATGGAAACACATATTGAAGGAAACTAGACCACAATGGTCAGGATTGATTCTATTCCATATACTAGTGAGTACAAGGTCGCCCATGTGGTAGTACGGGTTGTGGTTCGGTATGCCCATAAGGTATGCAGGAGATTTTCAAGCCAAGACTTTTATCTTTATCTACTATATTATGGTGTGTTTTTTATAGGTTCCTATTGAAGGCCTCTATTTTTTCATTATTCATTGCATGATAGTGGGGTGAATGGTTGGATTTGATGTTGTATTCTTAATATATATTTTCTACCTCAGCAGAACAATATTTTGTGTCATTTTCTACTGTTATTTTATAAGGGACACCAAATCTAGTAATTATGTTGGTTTTTATGAATCCAATTGTGATTTTTTCCCTAACTTCTTTTAGGGGTATTTCCTCATCCCATTTAGATAAGAAATCAGTAGCAGTTAAGATTTATTTGAACTACTTGGACATAGTTAGAAGGTACAGCCCCACCACATCCATTCCCCGTGTGGAAAATGGCCAGGAGTATTTGGATGTATGTAGAAATTATAGGGGTTGATGGATGAAGTTTTCATGTACCTAATAGGAATGACATTTCTTGGTGAATTTTGTGCAATCCTGCATCATCAAAGGCCAATGGTATCCAAGTCTTCATATTTGACCAGAAAGCTTGTACCATGACTAGTGGGAACCATAGGCTCTCATGTGTACTTCTTCTATAATAATTGTAGTCTATTACCTATTGATACATATGATAAGGACTCCATAAAATCCTCATTTATAGAGGAATTTCTATTTATTTGGTCCATTATAAAGAGTTAAATTAAATGTTCATCACCGAATATGCTCCTTCACAGCTCTTCATGATGAAAGTACACTATTTTTTAGGTAGTTGTTTATTGGAATCATCCACCCAATGGTAGGACCATATAGTTCAAAGATAGGTCTGAATTCATTGATCTCTTTTGTTCTTACCTAAATAAATGGTGAGACCATTCAGTGATGGGGAATTTTGATGGTTTTTTTATCCTGGTTTGGATCTACCAAAGCTATATTTTCATTTTCCAATGCATCTTCTTGGTAATTCTACGATCATAGGATGTGAGTTAATATTGGTTCTGAAGGGAAATCTATCATCAACCCTTGAATGCACTCAATTAGGGGGATTAACTCTTATTTTCTAATATAATAATCCTCATTGATATGATTTATTACTAACTCTAAATTACCTTTCACTTATAAATGGTATGCCAGTATTTGGAGTTCTAGCTCTAAGCCTACAATGAGAGCCTAATATTCTACCTCATTATTGGTATAGCCTTCTGAAAGTAGGAAGGATTAATCTAAGACTACCTTCACTGGGGAGATAAGAAAAATCCCCAACCAAAATTTATTGAGCTTAAGTTATTCTATTATCCTTTCTATTGGGATCCTGGACACACCGTCAAAATACATTTCCCACATTTGGGGTCCACCTTTAAAATAAAATATTTCTTCATTATAAAGATCAGTATTTAATGGCATTGTTTCTGCATATGGGTGTTTTGTAAGGAATTCTTCCAAGGACTGGCCTTTCACTACTTTCTGAGGCATGAATTTTATATCATATTTTTGTAGAATAACTTCCCACCATGCCATAAATCCTATCAACATAGTACAAATGAGGATATATTTGATAGGGTTGTTATGAGAGACCAATTAGACCTCATGGTGCTACAGGTAGTGCCTCAGTTTCTGAATTACAAATATTAATGCCAATAAGCTCTTATCGATTTCAAAATAAGGAGTCTCAACATTGATCATGGTATGACTGAGATAATGGAGGTTTTTTTCATACCCAGATTCATTCTTTTGCATGAGAAAGGTTCCTAGTGATCGCTCCAGGGCTATCACATAAAGGATGAGTGGTTTCCCTCCATTGGTGGCATTAATATCGGTGGACTCAAGAGGTATTTCTTGAGGGTTTCAAATTATTCCTATAAGTACCCATTCGATTGATATAATACCCCCTTCTTTATCAGTTTGTTGAAGGGAAAACACTTACCTGGAAGGTTGGATATGATGCACTAGATATAGGCCAAGTGTCCTTTAATTCCTATAAACTCTTTAAGGTTTTGAGGAGGTGACATGATAAGGATGGACTTTTTTCTCAAGGTCAACTTTTATGTCATGATGTTGTACAATGAAGCCAATAAACTTCCCTGAGGTTACCCCAAAATCACATTTTAAGGGGTTCACCTTCAGTCTATGATGTTGTATCTTGTTGAAGATGGTCTCTAGGTCAGCTAAGTGGTCTGAAAATTTTCGGGATTTTACCACTAGATCATTAACATAACATTTTAAAAACTTTCCCAAGAAGCTTTTGAAGAAGTAATGCATGGCACATTGGTATGTGGCACCAGTTTTCTTCAAGCCAATGGGAATTACCTAATAGAAGAATACTCCCTGGGGGGATCTAAAAGTGGTATCTTCTTCACCTTATAGGGAAATCTAAATTTTGTTGTACTCAAAATAGTTATCCATGAAAAAGAGGGCTTGATAACCAGCCTTCATATCAATTAAGAGTTCAATGATTGGAACTGGGAAGTCCTCCTTTGGACTGTACTGGTTGAGATCTCTGAAATCAATGTAAAATCTTATTTTCCCATTTTTCTTCTTTATTAGGACAATATTGTCTAACCATTTTGGATATTGTATCTCTTGGATAAAGTTATCCTTTGTGATATTTTCCACTTCAACCTCAATTTTGGAGGCGTGAGTCAGGTGTGACATTTTGGATGCCTAATTTTTTCCTCAATGTTCAATTGGAAAACCCAAGTGATGGGTGGCCACTTCAAGCCCAAGGCCTGGAATGTCTGTGTAATTCTAGGAAAACATGTCTCGGTGCTACTTTAGGAAGTAATTATATATATATATATATATATTAATTTTCAAAATTCATGGCCACGCTGGTCAAAGTGGGTCATATATCTTCTTTTATACTTAGATTTATCTCCTTGATCTCATCAACAGTGGGGGAGATACCTTTCTTAAATATTGCAAGGGAATCTCTAAGGTCTTCCTCTTCTTCCTACTCTTCTACTTTATCTCTTTTTCTTCTTCTTGGGAAGTAGGTGAAGAAACTTGTTCCCCATAGGTAGGATAGGAATCATCATTTGGACATCCAGAAGATGAAGCAACCATTTTGGGATCGCTTTCTAGTATAAGGACTTTTTAGAGCTCTAAAGGGGAAATGAGGGATTGAGAATTAGCCTCTTCATTTTCACCCATTTGCATGAAAACTTATTCCAGCTTAGTTGATGAAACCAGGATTTTTTAGAGTTCAAGGGATGTAATTAACACATTTTAATCAAGGATTTAATTATTTATCAGAGATTTTATATCTTCTATAATGATATCAGGCTTAGAAATCATAATGGACATTACTGAAGTCGCTAAATGTGTGATCTCATTTGGACCCACCTCTTCAATTTTGTTGATGGGGAGCATGTACTATACACTAAACTATTTGAAAGGGTTTAATGGAATTATCTTTAGACCATTTGGGGAATTGATCTGAGGGACATTATCATCCATGGACTATTTCCATTCCTTATGGTAGAATCTTTCTTCAATGTATTGTGACTCGTAGGATTTGAATGGGGATTTTTCACCATGAAATGTCTCAATTTTACCATTGATAAAATATTTTATGAATTGGTGGTATGAAGAGGTAATAGCCTCATGCTGATGTATCCAAGGTCTTCCCAGCATAACATTGATGGTTGTATCCTATCTAACAACCATAAATTCTTAGTCAGACACAAGATCCCCAACTAGTGTCCTATGTTTGATTTCACCTATAGGATTTTTCTCATTCTTGTTATAACCCTGTAACATTAGGGTAAAGGGGACAAGTGAGATTCATTGAAACTCAGTTGATGAAGTGTTCGAATTGGGATGAGGTTGACTCATGAGCCATTTTCAATGATGGGTCATTGGATATCAAAGTCATTTATCATTCCATATATATACAAGGGTCTAACGTTCCCCTGTATGATGGCATCCTCATCCTGGTCTGTGAAAGATATGACCATATATAATTCTATATAATAATTCTTGAAATGATAAACTTCATCAACAGTAACCTCAACTTTAAATTCTTAAGGTCTTGACAAGGCCTCAATGGGTGCTTCTCAAAGGTCTTTTGACAGACTCAGAGCATCCAGTATTGGAAACTTGGCCAACACCAAGTCTAATTGTTTTAAAACATCATATTTCTGGTCCAAGGGTCTATGCTTCCAAGCATGGGGTGTTCTTTCATATGTGATTTGGAAGCTGATGCTCCTGATGTAGATGGATCAATCCTTGAAATAGGAGTCAAAGGTTCTTCCACTCTTAGTGGATTGGACCAGATAGGTCTGTCTATGAACCAATTTTGATTAGGAATTGATGTATAGTATGAATGATCTTCTAGGATGATCATTTCAAGTCATACCCTATCATGTGGGGGGAAACATCCTTACTCCTACTAAGATCACCGAAGATCTCTCCCATGAGTTTTGGCCACATAAATAGTTCAATCAGGGGCATGGTTAAAGTAGTGACTCCTAATGCAATCACGCCTTCCCCTATATCCTCAACTCTAAAAACATATTCCCACAGTACCCCAATAAATTGTAGGGAATTTGGGTTCATAATTACACTCATCATATGATAAGTGATTAATTAATTGAATAAATTTAATGGAATCAAAGATAAACTCCTCGTCTGATGGATATTTTGTCTGTTGGGTGGACCCTTGTTGTACTATTTGGTGGGGTTGTGCCTGTTCTAGTGAAACTATCAGCATGAATTCCACTAATTTCAAGGATAACTTCTTCCTTAACATGAGATCATCTTCCTACATTTTCTTCTTACCCTTCTAACCATGTCTATTTTTAGAGGATTGGATTTTAGAGGAATGAGGTATTGATGGAATTGGTTATATTGTAGTGGAAGCGGTCGAAGTCACAATCATTTGTTACAACTATGCTCAAAGGATAGCATGAGTTTAGTTGATAATTTTTCTGACCATCTAGTCACAAAACATACACATACCATTTCTATTAACTTCCTACCATTCTTACTCTTCCTTCGGCTTAGTGGTAGAGAGACATGCTACTTGGGCAGGTGAATTTTTCTACTTCACTTGCCCAGAGTCCCCCATCTTTTGCAGGATGTATTTGAAAATGAAACACTACTGGATGTTGTACCCTAATTATTTATAGAAGTGTAAATAATTTGGGACATTTTTTCACCTCCCTTGTTGGTATTCCCATGATTTGGTAACTTTATCGTGTTTTTTTCCAATTTCGATATGAAGTATCTAGGGACTTGGTCATTTTATAAAGAATATACCCTATTTTTCATCTCCTTGAACTATTTTTACCTATGAACTTTTTTAACTTGTTGATGTGGTAGGAGTTGATGTTGGTACTCGAGAGGTGGATTTGCACGATGCAATGTAGGATTTGGAGTGGTAGTAGGTACAGGGGCCTACTTAAGTGTGGTTTTAGCAGTCTGTGCTCTTCCCATTCTCCTTCCTTAAGCTGATGGAATTACTCATGCCTTGGATTTGGTCTTCACGATGGATTCTTACACTCTTTGATCGATTATGGAAAGGTTCTAAAACCATTCTTTATATTTCATAGGTATAATCGGCATGCACAACTCATCGTGAATATTATCTATACAGATAGGCAACAACTCTTCTTGAGTGAGTCGTATGATCAAGGAGTAAATCAATCCTTTCTACCAAGAAATGAAATCTGAGACTCTTTCCTTTTCTCACTACTTGTAGTTTGAGAGGATGAAGACTATTTTCTTCTATATCATTGATCTTAACAATAATAGAAACATATATTAGAGATCTTCCCACCCCATGATTGACTGAGCTTATAAACTTGTATACCACATGATGGATGGTCCTTGTATGGATTGTATGAAGCACATGAGTTTCACTAACTCCTATAGTTTAGGGGTATCCATCATGAGATTACAGTGAGAGATGAAATGTGTAAAGTGTTGCTTCGGGTCTCCCAAGCCATTAAAAATCATAAATGTAGTATTTCTAAGGTTCTGTGGGGGAAGAGTCAGATCTACCCATTCAGGGTAAAGATTTTTTTCTAGTTGTATCAGCATGTGACATTCTTCCATAGCTTCCAATTTATAAATGAGTGACTCAATATCATTCATGAGCCCTTGGGTAACATCTGGTTGATCCAGATCTTGAATAGGTGAAACATCTGATAGGGACATGGGTGGTAGTACTGTTGGAATCTATTGTGGGTACCTCATAGGGGCAGACCGGTAAGGATGAAATTTGACATGTTCTAGTTGTGCAACCAACAGAGGTAATTCCTAATCTACTACTTTAGGATCCATGTATATTGGTGGATGAAATCCCACATTGATCTGATGTTCCATATCCACTTCATTTTTTGTGACAAACCCTCTTTGTTGAGGTACTTGAGTTGAAAATGTGATTTTAGGATCTTCTTGTAGAATATATCTAGTAGGAAAGTTGCCTCAGAGTAATTTTGCATTAAGTCTCCTAAATTATTTCATATCTTCCTCTTATTGAGAAAATGTTTACAACAGTGAAAGGTTGTTAACCTTCCTGAGAGGCAGGTGAGGTACAATCTTACCCTTTCCTTTTTTTGTTGGGTTTCTTTTAGGGAGTTAATTCTAGATTACTTGAGGGAATTCCAAGATTTAGGGAAAGATTTTGGTTTTGTGTATGAACACCTCCTTCAATTGTTTTGATGTGGACCACATTATGAGCTGGAACTTCCTCCTATGAATCCTCCACCAAATTGGATTCATTTTCTATAGAATATATACGAGAAACATTTATGACATTCATGGATGCATAACACATTGAAGGAATTTTATCAATGTCTTTACAGGACGGTCTCTTTTTATGCCCCTTGCAAGGCCTTGTCATCTCCTTTTCTAATTCTATGGGAGCTATTTAAAAGATAGTGATCTGAAGGGAATTTATAGATAGTTCAGTCATGCATATCCCTAGTGAGGGTATCAGATCAAGAGATAGAACAAACTTGGAGGATCCATTCTATGGTGTCTCTCCTAATTTGGAGAAGACTGATTTATGTTAAGGAGGATGTTGTTGAGGTGAAAAATCCCCTATCCCTATGGGTTGGGGTTGTTCCTATTTTTCTTCCACAACTATTTGGGTCTGGTTTTCTGGCCTCAAGGGTTGTGTTAAAAAATCCCCCAACCCTATAGGCTAGGGTTTCTCCTGAACTTTTGTGGATTCTACTATCACAGCTACCTTTTTTATTTTATAAAGTTTTTTCTGAACATGGGATGGTTGAACCATTTGGTATGCACTTGGATCACTTGTTTTAGAATAACATTACATTGACTCTAATATTTTTTCAATATTATGACTGATTTCTCCCAAAAAGTAAGCTTTCTCGAAATTTTTAGACGCTTAGTGAAAAATTCTCTCAATAGAATACTCTCTTCTGGCCTAACATTGGTGGGAGTTGGTCGAGAACTGTTATTTTTTAACATATATTTGGTCGTGGATAGGATCCGTTTATTGAAGATGGATTAAAGCTATAAAATTTCATGATACCACCTTAGGAAGGCTTTGTTGGTTGAAGAGCGCAGTGAAATGTAACACTCCATGTGCACCCCATCATCTGATATAAACATCATATGGGGAATCTTCAATCAGTTTTCATAATCTTTTTAATTCACTTAGGCATGCACGTTGAAGGGATCATTACTGTTTCTCTAGATATCACACATCTAGGATATCTACAAAGTTAATTTGGAATTTCATCTCTTTTACTACCTTTACATGACTTGGATATTCGTCATAGAGTAATAATTTTTATCTCAAGTGAAGGAACGTTTTTTATATGTTGAGGTGGATATTTTTCACGCAATCTTATGAAAATTACTCTGGAATGCAGTATCAAGGGGTGGAAAAAGGCCATAACATGAATGATATGTCATTTTTATCTAGTTGTTTCCTCATGTTTAGCACATCTTCTTTATATTTTTTTAGAGGTCCCTCAACTTGGTCTTACTAGAGTGGACGCTTCTCAACCGTTTTATCATAAACAGTGATATTGGTTGGGACTTCCTTTATTATTTTGGAAGGTAGGAGATCCAAATGAATTTCATAGAATGACCATTTCTTTGGGTTTTCTTCTAGTTAAAAAATAATTTCACTTTCCAATGACAAAGAATCAGACATGACTGGACTTGTTTTCCCAAGTGCCTCATGGTAGGATGGATTTCTCATCACTACATTGATAAGGGGAGGACCCTTTTAACGACGTGAAATACTACTATGGAGAGAACTTTTTTAGTGAGCTCCATATTTTGGAGGACCACCATGGTGGATTATAGAAAGAGTAATCCCCACTTACACCTTGATCTTATAGCCATGAAAAGGGATGTCGTGACTCTCATTAAGAGATGGGTGCTCAAGATCGATTTTATTGTGTTCATGAATAAATAATTCATAGTGAAGTGTTTAGGGATGACCTTCATGATTACTGTTATTGATCCCATAATTTGGAAATTGGAGAATAAGATCTTAAGCTGCCACAAATAAGCATCTAAGGGATTCAAGAACTCCAACACTAAGTAGAGTGGGGTCATAGATCATCTCTTTGTCTTACAATTATCTTTAGTGAGGATTATTTTTTTATTCCTTCTTGTGACTAAATGGGGCCACTTACTGGGGGGTAGTTTTTTCATTAGAATGGGTTTGTTCCTATCTTACAGTGGCCATTAGGATAGGCTGATTGCCTCTTATTGGAGGTGTATATTCCTGATTTGGTTGTCTATAAATCATAGGGGATTTTTTCCCATGACCCTCCTAGATGGGAGAAAATGTGTGTGTCTACTATAGGGTGAAATATTGAAGAGCCACCACATTTTTGGGGATGGAGCTGTGGTTCCATCCCTCTGTTACTATTTTCATTGTCATTATGATGTCTTGGAAATTCTGTAGGATGTGGTTTGGGATTTTTGTCTTCCCTTTCACCATTTTTAGGATATGCTTGGTAATTTTAGTGATCGGAACAAGGATATATTCCCATTCAATATTTTAGTAGGTGTATATTCTTGATCCTTTCCTCCTTTATTTAATTTTTATATTGATAGTACTTGTGTGGGGGGGAAGATAGTTGGGTCTACCCCCTTTTTTTCATCGGTACTTTTCAACTGACTTCTCTAAGTGCTTCCAAACAAAACTGCTAGTAGGATTAATGAATATAGGTAGGTATGTAAACCTTCTCATGGTATGTTGCTAAACTTGGTTTTTAGTCTTCTTTGAGTGATTCCAGATGAGGCTACTGGAAATCTTGGTAGGTATAGGAAGATGTATGTTCCTACTCACGGTGTGTCGACAAATTTTAATGGTGGACTTCCTTGGATGCTTCTAGATTGGTCTGCTAGCCAACTAAATTAAGGAGAGTTGGTGTATGTTCCTACTCATTTTTTCCACAAAATTGGGTTGGTGGGATTCTTCAGAGGGGGGAAGAGGTGTGATCTTTCTCCCTATTGACTAGTTTTTTTCCCTGGTGAGCCGTCTTGCATGCCCGAATCTAAATAACTGGGATCGTATGGCCGAGGACAGCACCCTCATCATGTTGAGGGTTCACTATCATGCGGTGTTGGAGGTGGTGATTGTTGGAAGGATCCCATTAGAAGGATTCATGTATTTTTTGGATGAGTCCATATGTGGCATCTTGATCCACCTCCCTAATATATAGGATGGACTAGTTGTCACATTCCAGGGATAAGATTCCAAAATGTTTGAAGATAATGGTTGGTGTCGTCTACTTCTAGACCACCAGTCATCACTAACTGAATGAGAGGTGTGGATTGGTGAGTTGTAGGGCCTATCATGTGGCCTCCAAGGTTGGGATAGTACCATGATAATGATACTCCTGAACTAGTGCATTAGAGACCCAATGTTGAAGATGTTGGTTTGGTGACGACATCCTTTACTTGGAAAAAAACACAGTGTGAATAGTAGATCAGGAATGAATTTGTGGGAGTTGGAAGGATTCCATTGGATTGAAGGGAGTTCTAAGAGAAAGTTCTTGAATAAATACAAAAAAATAAAACTCTATCAAAGTAGCATATCATTTTAATGAAGACATGCATGATTTATTATCTTGTTTAGCCCTATTTCTTTCTTTAAGAGTTTAAGGGACCCGAAAATTGGGTGAAACTATCATCTTGGTTAAGGATTTACATTGGCTTCACTATTTTATTTTTCTAATAGAAATGTTTTTTTAGGTCAGGAATGAAATGGTCCAATGAGGTCTGGGTTGTATATCCTTTTTATCTTGTAAATGAGATGCCTTATTTAAGTCTTTAACATTGGGTTCACCATTTTTTTCCCATCGAGATTCATTCATGTTCATCCGATGGTCGATTTTAAGGGTTTTAGTTGTGCGTAATCATTTGTGTCAGGTTCACTATTTCTAAATGGTTTAAAATAGGTTTTTTAATGGAACTAAAAACACCCAACGATTATGTATCCATGGGGACCTACTTTTCAAAGGAAAACACTCATTGGAGAATTTGGACAACGATGCTTAATAACTCATATTGGTTGAGAGGATGGGAGGTCGATCTCATCACACCCTTTTGGGGGGGAATTGTTTCCTAATCTGGGAATCTCATATAGATTTAAGATATGTTCATGAATCCTTTATTAATTCCTAAGTATTATGTGGTTCACTCTAGAATTAAAAATTAATTATTAGCATGTATGTAATTTATAATCATCTATATGTATATAAGGATCTTCATCAATGGAGATATGTGTATGTATCCAAGGTTCTCTATTAATGGTATCATCTTATATAATAATTAGATATTCTTTGTTCGATATTATGATGATGCTGGTTTTCGATTCACACAGTGGGGCACTCTAGAGTGTGTTTTCATCCAGCGAGACCGGAGTTGTTTTGATGTTGGGATAAAACCCATGGATGGGCTTTCTACATATCCTTGTGAAAGGAATCAGAACCCACGTAGTTCAGTTCTACTTAATGGGGAACATCATACCTTTTAATTTCATGTGATAAGGACCTCACCATGCAATTTAACTTTATGTGGAAAAGATATCTAGGTAAAAGGTGACTAGTCAATGTTTGGTGTGGGACTTATACTGAAGTATCCTAGGGAACCTAGAAGGGGTACAAATTCTAGGTTTAATTAGACCCTACTGGGAATGTGGCTCAGAGAGAACAAGGTTAATTTGAGGTGTTGGTTTTGAACCTCAAAGAGTCTTTCTATGTATCCCATTTGGATAAGAATTAAATCCCACTTAGTTCAATTATAAGGGCTCACGTCTATGGAGACCTTCTGAAGGTTTGGTCTCATAGGGGAGTGTAACCCTTTGAGAAGATTAAGTTGGGGCTTACTTCTGAATAGGATTCCCAGATGAATGATTTTGGGTCCATGAGAAGTGTCTTGACTTAGGGATATTCGGAGGTATGGTTTGGGGATTACTCATGAGGAGGATGCACTAATTAATGGGGGTTATGATTGGGCCTTACTGCTGATAAGGATTCCCATGTATTAGCTTGGCTTGGGGATTACTTCTAAGGATCATTCCCATGTTGGTTAAATTTTGGGGCTGAGACTGAGTTGGAGGCCCAAATTTGGTTGGGGATTACACTTGGAATGATTCCCAAAGGGGTCGAGATCATGTGGATATCATGACCACCATCGACCTCTAAGCCCACGTGAGTCATGCTCAGTGTGATAAACTAGAGTAAGTGCAAGATCTGAGAAACCACATAGTCCAATTTTCCCTGAGGTTGGATACATGGACTTGAGGACCCACGCCTATGGGGGAACTCTGAAGGAAGGTGATAGGAAGATTTGAAAGAAGGCTCTCTTCCAAAACATGCATCCGACTATGTGGATGTCATTATTGTGGCTAGACTATGGGTCTACATGAGTTAGAATGAATCATGATTGAATTTTATGTACAAGAGGAAGTAAAATATCTAGAAAATCAAACACTTATCCTCCTCCTATGGTGGAAGAGGATGAGGGTACAAGAGAGAGAGGAGAGGACTCTGGTTCCCATCCCCTCTCTGACCTGGTAGCCAAGGGGAAGAGGAGGAGCAAGAGTGCAGCCTCCTTTAAGAAAGTCTAGGGGATTACTCCATGATGGATTCCCTAAAATTGGTTCTGAAATAGGAGAGGAGGATCTCATTTCATGTTGAATGGAAGATCAAGAATGATCCGTATCCTCCCTGCCTGGAACCAAAGGTTCCGAGTCTTTGAGATGACAAGGGTGGGACATGGTCCTATCCCTTGTATCCGATACTAGGAACTCTCTGAAACTATCCCCAGGGTCAGGGTCCTCATGACTATGGAAATAAAAATCCAAGTGCATCCTAAGGATCATAATCATCTGGTTGGACCCGTAAGGGAAACATATGGTTGTAAAAATACAAATCCAAATGGGAGACATGCTGGTGTTCCCTTTCCCATGGTTTTGCGAGTCTATAGGCTTTGATGGAGGTTTGAACTTGGTCCCTCTTAGACAAGGAAGCCAAATGGAAAATATTCCCACCATTGGTGGCTTGGAAAAGGACTCAAAGGGGGGATTTTGCAGGTCTTGGATCAGAGGGAAGAGGTGCCTCGTGCAAATCATGGGAGGAACTGGAAGTACTTATCACATGTGGTATAGGCCTACACGCACTGGGTGGTTCTTGACTTAGGGGAGAAGGGATATTTGTATAGGTTTCATGTGTTTAGACCCTAAAGGGACTTTTATCTCACTTATCCCCCTTAATTATCTCTTCTCTCAGGTTTTGTAGAGCTACCTGATAAATTTTTTGAGACCTGGTGTAGGGTTTATGCAATTAGAGCTTGGGGGCTTCTACCGATTTTCTAATTGTGAAAATGATGAGCCCAAGGGTCCTATTTATAGGAAAATATGGGATTATGGTCGAAGGAATTTTCTTGTGTAGGTCCCAGGTGTAGGTTCCTAGTGTAGGGGTGGCCTTCCCATTGGTGGCACATAGGGGGGTTGTGTGGACCTTCTAATGCGTAGGGGTGTGTGTGTGTAGTTCAGCTGGGCAAGTCCCATTGATTCTCCTTAGGGCTCTTTAGCACTTTAACATTCTTAAGGTTTTGTTCATAATCTTTTCATCCTCCATGAAAAAATAGAGTTTCAATAATATTATATACAAATAGGTAATTAGCTAAATATTTTTAAAATATATATTATTAAAAATATACTAGTTATATTAATTATAATATTTAAATGTATTAAAATATTAATATAATATTATTTTTGTTAATGGCATTATTTTTTTTACTAAAAATAATAATTTGAAATTATATTAAGTATAAATAATTATTATATCAATTGATAAAGTATAATATATAAATACTTTAATTTTTGAATGTAGAAATATGAGAAAAAATTTATATATACATATATAATTTTATAAAATTGGAAATAACATAATTGTAAAGTATTTTAATGGATATTATGTAAGTGTAAATTATATTAATTTTATTTAATATAAATAATAATTTTAAATTATATTAAGTATAAATAATTATTATTCCAAGTAATAAATTACAAAATATAATTACCTAAATTTTGAAAAGTAGAAGTATGACCCAAAAAATTATATATACATATGTAATTTTATATGATTGAAAATAACATAAGTTTATAGTATTTTAATGGTTTTTATGCAAGTGTAAATTATATTTCTTTTATTTACTATAAAAATAAATTAAAATAATAAATTAAAATTATATTAAGTATGAATAATTATTCTTCCAAGTAATAGAGTATAAAATATAATTACTTAAATTTTGGAAAGTGGAAGAATGAAAAAAATATTATATATACATATGAAATTTTATAAAATTAAAATTAAAATAATTTTATAGTATTTTAATGGTTATTATGTAAGTGTAAATTATATTACTTTTAATAATTAAATTAAATTAAATTTATTATTAAATATATACATATATATACACATACACACATTGAAATTTTAAAATTTTGGAAAGAAGGTGTAGATATTTATTATGTATTAGATCTAGTTATAGGTAAAGTTATATAATATTTAGAACATAATAATTATATCAAAAAACATGTTAAGAGTATTGTGTGATGGATAATTTTGAGATGACTGACCAATGCGTAATTGAAATTCCATGTTTCTGTATGTGTGTGGTTATATAATTTGTAATAATTACATTTTCTATTCCTTATTGATGACCTATGAGTCATCCCTCTCTAAGTATGTAAGGACCTGCATGTCCGCATAAAAAATGTTATGTATTTCATACCCCTAGATCCCCTCACTTGTATATGAGTAATTTTGTAATAAAAATTCATTCGACAAGAGCCATTCGACAAGAGGATTTTCTGTTTAAAAGGGGACTAATGGTTGCTGAAATATGTGATAATAGAGACTCTAGGAGTTCACCCTTAGGTTTTGGTTAGTTTATCAAATAATGATAAACTAATCTATAGAATAAGTCTCAAGATCAAGTCATAGTTATTTATTTATAAGTAATTAAATTTTTTGAAACATTTGATATTGTGGTATAAAAATATATAACATTTTATTAAATTTTCTTTTGTAATAATATCATCATCAATATACTTCAATAGTGAGGTTATTTATATCGATCAAGGTTTTAGTTATAGTTTGTCACATGTAACAGAGAAAAATCTTCAAGAAAGTATGAATATAAATAGATGTGTGTATATACATATATATTGTTTATTCAATATAGTTATAAGTAAATTTATAAGATCTAGAACATACTAAATATCTCAAATAAACATGTTAGAAATTTATGTATCTTGAGATGACCACCTAATGTATGCTTGAAATTTCTTGTTGTATTTTTTTATATCTAATTATTTAATTTGTAATAATTATATGGTCTTGAGATGAATGACCAATGTATGATTGAAATTGAATTTCCTGTTATTTTTTTAGTTATATAATTTGTAATAATTCCATTTTTTCCTCATTTATGACATGTGTGTCATCCCTCTCTCTAAATATGTAAGGACCTGCATGTCCTATTAAAAATTGTTATGTATCTGAAACACATAGACCCCTCATTTTCATGTGATTATCATTGTAATAAAATGTCATTCAATAAGAAATGTTTCTATTTGAAGATAGATTTTTACACCATGCTTGAGAACATACTGATGGTATCTAAAATCTAATCTAATAGACACACTAGGACCCCCCTTAGGTTTTGGTTGGTTTATAAAATAACAATGAACCAATCCATAGAAAAAGTATCAGGATCAAGTTGATTATTTATTCATAACAAATTTTAAAAATTTAAAATTTTAATTATGTAGTATATAATATTTTATTAATTATTTTTTCTAGGTAATCATGTCTATGAAAATATATTTCAATGGTGAGATAATTTATACTGAGTAGGGTTTTAGCTATAGTTTTCCATATACAAGAGTGGAAAATATTTGTGATTATGATACATTGGATGAAGTTTAGAGGAAGATTCATATTTGGTTAAAATTGAGGGATGATCAAGGAATTACTTCAATTACATATCGACATCTTCAATATCTTAAATTTTTATGGTCACTGAGTATCCTCTGGTCGATGATGAGTATTGTATGGATATGTTATTTTTATTTAGTAAATAGTGTAGTGATGGTCTAATGGGATTATATGTGGTGATTTATAATATTGATGTGGTGCAACCTACTACTACAGAACCATGTTTTGTCAACTTTGTAGAAGTCAGTCCTTCACAAAACCATTATCTTCCCATATGACTCTTATGATAGAAAATATTATGAAGAAGATGATCATCATTTGGAATGAAATTTAAGGTTAATCCTTGTGTTTACTACTAATATACTCAATGACAGTTGATTTGATGATGATGAATCTAGTGAGGCATTAAGAGATAATGTTGGTGAGGGTGATGTGGGGAATGAACCTTCTAAGGTTCCTCTAATAGATAGACATCTACCAGTTATCGGTAATCATCCAACACTATTGAATTCCTTAGTTGAAGGAATATTGAATGAAAATTATTTTTATTGGGATTATATTACACCGGCTAATGAATTACCTGATATTATAGGTAAAAGATCTATATCAACTGATAACACCATCTATGTTAGCTAGGAGTTTGAAAGTAAAGATTCCATGAAAAATGTTATAAAATAATACCACATAGAGTGGAATTTCTCATTTTTTGTTGATGAGTTTAATAAGAAAAAATGTCTCATTCGATGTAAAAAATAAGGGCTAGAATGTAAATTCTTATTAAGGTAAATATATGATATATTTTTTACATGCTAGAAGATAACCAAATTAAAAGTCCCACACACTTGTGTACATTGAAACTTGACACAGGATCACTTTTCACTTGATTTAGAGTTTATATCAACTATTACTATAGATATGATATGAATGTTTCATGATTTTATTGCTTTCCTTTTTTAGGAATTAATACAATAGTTTTTCAACTATAATATATCCTATGGAAAATCTTGGAATGAAAAACAAATGGAAATTGTAAAAGTGTATGGTGATTGGGATGAATCATATGAAATGTTTCCACAACTTATGGAATTATTGTATCTTGACAATTGGATTATTTATCATTTTTACATTGTTGAGTATGTCTCACCCAATCACCGGGTTGATCAATCAAAGGTGAATTTCAATAGTATTTTTTGGGAATTCAGGCCATGTATCATTGCTTTCCCCTGTTGTAAACAACTCATTCAAGTTGATGGCACTTTTCATTATGGAAAGTATATAGGTGTTATACTTATTTCTTCCGCATAGGATGGTAATATTTCTCCTCTACCAATTTAATTCTATATTGTTGAAAAGGAGAATTTTTTAATCCTAGAGTTTGTTTTTGGTATGTATACGCATTCATGTCACACAAAACTAGGGAGTGTGTCGATATCTGATCTCCATTGAGCGACTTTAGAGGCTATTAATAGTGATGGTTTTTCATAGATATAATAGATTGTTTATAATTAATATTACATCAGACATATTGAAAATAATGTGCATAATAATTTTAGAGATGAGGTAATAAAGAAGAAGGTCATCAAGTTGGGTATATTTTTCTAAACATGATTTTTTAAAGAAAATTTCATATCCTTTTAAATATATTATTCTATTATGGTTTTAGTATATGGTCCCCAATAATAATGGCTTGATCAATTTATGGAAGAAATTATAAGGTCTAATGAAGATGTGTATGATTATATGGTGTATATTTCAAAGGATAAATGGTCATTAGCATATGATGGTGGTAGGATATATAGAAATATGACCACTTATATAGTGGAGTGTATAAATGGGGTCTTCAAAGGTGTGCACAAACTGATGATCACAGGGTTAGTTCAAGAGACATTTTATATATGTGTGAAGTAATTTTTTTGAATAGTCTCAATAGGCCTATCAGATGATGGGAAATGGAATGCATTTTACTCAGCATTTCCAAAGTTCCATTGATCAAATACTATATGATGCATCAGGATTGCGTGTTCTAACCTTTGACCCAGTACAAATACACTTTTAGGTAAGAGAGTTCTATAATCTTATTACATGAAATAGTGGTTGAGTGATGTTGGTAATGTTGGATTAAAAAAATATGATTGTGGTAACTTCCAAGAATTGAGATATCCCTATACACATGTTGTTGTAGTTTGTGCATCAATGAACATATCATGGGAGCCCTATGATGACCTGGTGTATCATGTAAGCACTCTTTTTAACTGTTATAGTGCACCTTGGATGCTTGTTGGTGACTTTCATTCTATCGCCTTGAATGTTGATCATCCGATCATCATCCCTTGTATTTCTAGGTTTCGTATTTTGGTTTTTTTTATTTATTATTTTTTTTCATTTATGTATTTTTTCAATTATTGGCTTGATATTACCGAGTTTTTCCCCCAGGGAATACCAAAGTCTACTCAAAATAAAAATAATATGGATTTTCCTTGGCAATGGGGAGGGGGGTTAAGATGTGGTATTTTTCATGCAGAGGGGCATACTCATAAGAGGTTTCCACAAGTGGTAGCACAGAGCTCGACTCCCTATCATCCCTAATCGAGACTATGTATTTTATCATTGATGTGTATATTTTTTTCATATGCATATGTTTTATTAATGAATCCTTTTATTTATGACTTGATTCATTTCTGACCAATTTCAAATCTGGTTTGTTTCATTTTGGATTTAATCAGAAATAATTTTGTGATACCATAACTATTAAATAAATAAATAGGCAACGAAAATGAATAAAAAGAGTTTCATCCTATAAATAAATTTTCTTCAAATATTTCCTTCAATTCACATGGCCTATTGAATATATCATTATGCCACATATTTTATGAGGGGTTTTCATCATGGATAATTTACATAAAAATATTTATAAATAAATTAAACATGATTAGAGATCAATAAAAAAATTGATAGACTAAACCAACAACCACGATCACATATATTTGTTTACCTATCTTTTCATCATAATATTGAATTATACATGCTAATTGTATACCTCATTTTTCTTTTTGTAGCTTTTTAAAAAATAGTTTAAAAATTATATTGAATTAACTATAAAAAGTAACAATGATATCAAATATACAGATGGAAGGTCCTCCATTTCTCACATTCTAGGATATGCATGTTTCACAGTTGGTTTTAGAGTTATGTCCAGTGCCTATTTTTAGTGTATAGAGATCACATCATTTCCATCATGCTACACCACATCCTATTATTATCCCTTATCTTTATTATGATGGGTTTTATGGTATAGTGATGTGTGACTTCACATTTTTCGATCATCATATCATTTATACACTCGTAGAGAGATAGAGGCCAGAGACACATACATTCCATTTTATAGAGAAGGGGATGACTGTTACACTCCAAGATGTGTCCATTATGTTGGGACTCCCCATCGATAGTGTGGCTATGATAGACTGATTTGGATAAGATTGGTTTGAGGTGGTTTATATATTACTGGGCATTGAGGTCCATGACGATGGTAGGTCCATCATTAGTATTTGATTATATATGTCATGGATAAACCGACACTTCTCTCATCTATATGATGATTCTTATGAGATCACTGTGCTTTGATTTTCATGTGCATACATTTTGAGGCTGATCAGTGGCATGATATTGATTGTTCATTCAAATACATTTGAACATTTGATGTATTTACCTTTATCAAAGGACTTAGACCAAGAAGGCCAGTATAGCTAGGGGACTACGTGTCTCACATATACATACATGGAACTATCTAGTACATGTCTCATTGATAAGAAACAAATCACAGGATGTGTTGTTCTTATAAAGATGCTGATATAGGATCACATCCCTCACTTAGT
Organism: Viscum album; assembly: GCA_963277665.1. Classification (NCBI taxonomy): domain Eukaryota; kingdom Viridiplantae; phylum Streptophyta; class Magnoliopsida; order Santalales; family Viscaceae; genus Viscum; species Viscum album. The sequence goes on along the minus strand of OY728163.1, from coordinate 1,841,553,472 downwards.
TCCACATGCACATGAACTATTTCTTGATGATATTGTAGCAGAGTCTCCATGTGGATGATAGTATGTTATTCCTTCATTCTAATTTCTAAATCAAATGTAAAACTTTATATTCTAAAATATAGCTATAACAATGTTATTTACAGGTAGATTCAGGTACATCGATATTTAGATATAGGAAAACATGATGTTTAGGCTTACAAACTTATGTTGGATAGTCTTTGGCCAGATGACATAGATGGATATTATTTATATAGTAAAATATTTATTCTGTACTGTACACATCTTCATTTATTAATTGATTATTCATTTTTTCAGATTTTATGGATGGCATATACTGAGGATATCATCTAGAGTCTACTACCATATTGTACAATGATTCTTGTTGTCGGATCTTGCATCATTCCGAAGTTTCATTTTCATATTGTTGAGTGGCATCAGACTGATAGGGTTATGAGGTAGTTTGGATTCTATCAGCCCATTCCCATACCGCCCAATCAGTTACCTTCACTTTATTCTCTAAAGATGTCGAGGAAGTGAGACTTTGATGAGAGAAGATATCATGCGGGATATATTGACCTATGGGATAGATGATATGAGTCCTGATTATGAGGGGTAGACATAGTACATATGAATTTATTTGATCATCTAGATTATGTACCATTGTACCGCATGTCCCCAGTCAGATTTCTTATTTGACATGGATAGGGTTATCATGACTTGGTAATAATTATTCCTTCCACTATTAAACATTTTTTTATTAACATTAATTAACTGCATAATGTTTTGCACAGGATTCTCATATCACTCATCTTTTTCACATATCTGATTCAGTAGAGGGAGGTTCATTTGACCAGGTATATTTTCATAGAGCTATAACAGAATTTATTCCTCCCATGAAGAATATTTATCATGATATTTTCTTGGATTTTCCAGGTGATTTTGAAGATTTTAAGCTTGATATAAATGTGCCAAGGGGTGATGACCCTATTATGGATGAAAATGTGGCACAGAAGGAGGGTGTTGATCATGATCAGCCAGATGCACATCCATCTCCTACTGTATATGAGCCACACTCATAGCCAGAGGCACTGGCCTAGACAGGGTTTGTTAGCATGTCAGATTTTTTTTCACAGATAGACGTTGACTGGTATATGTTACATTCTTTATTAGCCTATGATCTACAGACATCTACAGCACAACAACTATCTTGTTCATATATTGGAGATAGTTCCAGCCATCAACCACTATCCTTAGATGCAGGTCAGGGTACAAGTGGCGAGATTGTACATCCACTACCTACCACATGGGATGATGTGGAGGTGGGTGTCAATGATGGTATATAGGAGCAGCGTACGCCAGAGATGAGGCATAGAAATACGCTACATAGACTCAATATATATACACCTGGTTGTGGCATAGAGGAACATCCAGACCACATACATAGATTAGATTAATGATACATGTTGTATGTTTTTTAAATAATTATTTATACATTATTGAAAAACATACTAATATATTATATAATGTTGCACAAATCTATTAATTGATATAATTTGAAAATCATACAAATAATTTTGAACAAATAAGAAACATTAATATTAATAACTACATTAGTAATATTAATAATAATTATTTATTATTTATATTAATACTTCTTAATATTGTTATCCATATTATGTATAATAAATAATATTCTTAAATTTATTATTAAATATTAATAATATTACTATTTTGAATTCAATAAATATTATTAATATTGAATAATTAATTTAATATGATTATTTACAATATTAAATATGGATTATAATACTAAGTATTAATATAATAAATAATCATCTTATATTAATTATTAAATATTAATAATTTTATAATTTTTAATTCTATAAGTATTATTAATATTAATAATAAATATTATCTTATCTCTTATATAAGTAATTAATTAATAATACAAAATAATATATTAGGAATAATATAATTATTAATTAGTAAATATTTTTCTAAATATTAATTATTTTATTTACATTATCATATAATAAATATTATCTATACTGCTATTAATTATATTAATACTATATTAATATATTATTAATTAGTAATAAACAATAAAATTGATAATTAATAAATAATTTACATATTAAAAAATACTAATAATTAAATCAACAAAAAAATTAACAAAGATTTATAAATAAATTCGTAAAAGAATAATATAATTTTTAACTAGTAAATATTTTTCTAAATACAAATTATTTTATTTACATTAGTATATAATAAATAATAGTTATAATGTTATTAATTATATTAATAGCATAATAATCAATTATTAATTAATAATAAGTAATGCAATTGATAATTAATAAAAAAAATATATATTAATATATTACTAATAATTATATCAAAAAAAATTAAACAAATATTTATAATTAAAATATTATAAATATTAATTTTTTAATATTAATTATTTAAGAAAATAATATTATAATATTAATTAGTTATAAATAATAAAATTATTTATTTATAAATATATTATTTATTTAAAAATTGGTAATATTTTATATCAATAAGAAATTAACAAATATTTATAAGTAATATTCATAGAAATTAATATTAATAATAAATATTATATCCATTTAATAATATATATATATATATGTACACACACAAAGAGGCGGTAATGGGGTTCATGCCTCTTTGGCTGAGAGGAAGAAGTGTGAACCCCATTCACACTTCACTCGCAAAATGTGAAGCGTAAATGGGGTTCATGCTTCTTAGGACCTGTTTTTTAAAATATTCCATACCCTATCCCCTTAAAAAAATTAAAACACATTTAAAAAATACTGATACATGGATGTTAGGAGCATGCATGATCCATTTGAGGTAATGTTGGTGGATAGGCTGAAGGAGTTCATAGTAAACATTGGGTTTTTGATCAAGGAGGATATTGCATCACTGGAAGTTGCAGGGGAGGTGATGGAGGGGGAGAAATATCCAAGTTACATCAAAGTTGATCCAATGGTGACACAAGAGATTGGTGGTTTGGAGGGGGTGTGGAGTTCTAGGGTGGTCCATTTTATTGGGGAAAAAAGTGATGGTTGGAGAATGAGAAAGCTTGGGCAAGAGGATTCTCGTTAATTACGTCTATAATTTTTGGAAGAGGAGCCTATGGAAAAGTTGCGATAAAGCCTTTAATATTTCTCACAAGAGTATTCTCAAGTTAAGAATGAATTATGAACTCTAAAATGTGATGATTCGTGATATCCATAGTTAAGAAGACAATATCTAAGAAAAACATCATATTATGTCATGGCTAGTGACCTAGAATACTTTCTCAATAATTAATATTAGTATGATGTAATTATTCCACTATTTTAATAGATAATATTGATATTATGTAATTATATTATTATTTTTTAATTAAATTCTAATATATATAATTATTATTTACTAATAATTTAAAATAAAACTTAAAAAAATCTCTACTAAAAGAAAAAACCAATGCTAAATAAAAAAAATGTTGCAGTTTTTAGTATCAATGCTAAAAAATCACTACCAAATAAGAAATATCTACTAAATAATAGAAACCTCTAAAAATATTTATAAAATAATTTCCTAAAATGATGTCTTTATCAAATATTTACAGGCAGTTTTGGAAACCATCTCCAAAATCAATATTTTTTGTAGTGGCTCATAGCTTCCATCGACATCTTGAGCCTACAATTTTTTGGTTAGAGAGGATAACTCAAGATGAGAGAGAATTGAGTTTCTAATTAAAATTTATGTTTAAAAATATTTAAAACCAAATACCCCAATTTATAAAAACAACCCAGGTGACTAAAATAGTAGAAGTATATAATTTAAAATTTTCAAAATATTTCTCAAAATATAAATCACAACTCAGTTAAAAAAAATCAAAATTACTATAAATTTTAAAATAGATTAAATTACTTTAAAATGGAATATAAAACACTTATTAAAGCTAACTATCAAAGTAAAATTTTTATATATAGTTTTTAAAAACTAAAAACAGAGCAAACAAAACAAGAAAACACACAACGTAATAAAACAAGAGGTTCAGTCTCAAACTGAGACTTAGTCCTATTCACATGACAATCACCTGCTCCCTAGTATTTTATGTGAGTTTTTTATTCTAAAATAGATATTATTTTGAAAATTAAATAATATTTAATTTATGTTTTTAATTTCATTTTTTAAATTGAAATTAAATACTTGATATATTTTTTAATCAAATCAATTTTACCCCATTTTCCATATCGATTGTGTCGCATTCCTCCTTTGTATTTTGGTTTTGTAGGGTTTTTTGTTCCCCTTAATAAATTACACAAGGTATTCACTCCACCATCCACATTTTGATCCAATTATTTAATGATTTAATATATCTACTCGGTGTTATTATCCCTCTTCAAAGGCTCCTCATCTTCACTTTTTTATTCTCATTGATGTGTCCACTGACCCATTTTGAGAGTGCGACTGATTTCAAGGGAAATCATATTTTGGGTTTTGGGATTCCATAAGGGGGGTTGAGGAGTAGGATTTGTTCTTTTTGGACCTCCTCATTCTCCAGAGATTCAATGGTGGTATAAGAGAATATGCGGTCGTTATTGATGCTTGGTGAGGAGTTCTGACGATCTCCTGATGTTTCTTGGTGTAACTTATGTAAGATAATGGTGAAGAGTATAGAGAAAGGTTTTCTTGATGAAAATGGTCAGCATGGATTTTTTGAGTCTCTCTATCATAGACATGAAGGTAAGACCGATCCCTGATAAGGGGGGATTATTCCATTGTTTTCCTTATTTATTTCTTCTTGGGGTCTGGTTCTGGTTTGTCTTTTAGTGCTGCTTGTTTGTGTTTGTGTTCATCCAAAGTGTGGTACTTTTCATACCCTTATATTAGCTTCATTGTAGGTCTTGGAGATTCAAGAACCTAGCATTCGAATATTTCATCATGTGCCTTTGATTTTTCTGGTTTATGTTCGTTGCTACTTATAATTTTTATTCTTCTATTTTTCATAGAGGAACCCTGGTGCCCCTTCCCATTGCACATAGTGTTCGGGTGCCTCCTCATCTACCCCCCAACATGTGGCATTTAAAATAAAATAAAATAAAAATACAAAAAACGGATATTTGTTTTTGAGGTTTATGACTTTCTGACAGACGGTTTTTTTTTTTGAGAAGTTATGAGGTGTGGCCATCATTTATCCTTACATTGATAGAGTTTGGTGGGGATTCTCTCTTTTCCATCTTTAGTATAGTGTATTTAGGGTTATACCCAGTTTTTTTCATATATGCAACTGATGAAACTCTCCAAGTCTGATCGGATTTAATCTATGGTGGTCATTGATCCTATCCCGGTGTTTTTTCATATGTACCTTTTATTTGGGCAGTAGGCACCTGCATTACCCAATCAGATCTATTTGGGTTTATTTAGTAGGATGTGTTCTTAGTTTCAAAAAAAATCATATTGAATCTACCTTCTACATTTGATCCACAATTTTATCCGAATATTATTTTTGAGACCCAACTTATCTTTGGAAGTCTCTGACTTATACTCATGATTTTTAGTGGATCCCACTTTTTGGACTAGGTCCCAATGTTTTTCTCTTTTGGGTTTTCCATGTTAAAATTTTATGGTGAAAATATATATTTTTATACAAATATTATTTGGTCATTATGCATTGACTTTAAATTTTTCAGGATTTTTCAAAGGAAAATAAATATATTTCCATTGTGCATTCACTTTGTTTTTGTTTTTGTGTTCGTCACTTACCATCTTTCCCGACATATGGTATCAAAGGGTTTGGTTTTTATTCAGATAAATTATGGAATCCAATTATAGTTAGATGATTTTTTTTAATGATGCCAACTACCATATGTGGTGATTAAAAATAAAGGATTTACTTTTTTTCAAGCGAATGAATCTCCTGGTGTTTAGTACTTCAAATATAGAAAGAATGTCTAATGAAGAATGGGAGTTTGAACATGATATGGTTTATGGTTTCATTCACTAGTGGGTAAAAGATAATATGATGAACCATATTTTTAACATCTCTCATGCCATAACTTTGTGGGAGAATCTTGAGACTATCTATGCTTCCAAGATAGGAAATAATAAATTGTTTCTCCTCAAATAGATAATGAATTTGAGGTACAAAGAAGGTATGTCTATTTATGACTATTTGAGTGAATTTTAGGGTTTTTTGATCAGTTTTCCAGTATGGGAATTAATTTTGAATATGAGGTTTTAGTACTTTTTTTTCTTAACACTTTATCTTATTCTTGGGATAATTTACATGTTACTTTAACTTGTTTTTCTCCTAATGGTGTTGTGACATTCAGTTTTGTTAAGTATGATGTTTTGAATGAAGAAATCAGGAGACATACTAAGGATAAATCTTCTTTAGAGATTTTATCCATAAGGAATAGGGGTGAATCTAGGAAAAGAATCAAGTACATAGCAGTCGGGGTAGGAGAAAAGGTAGAAGCAAATCCAGATCAAAGAAAAGTGAGTTCGAGTGTCATCATTGTGGTAAGAAAGGATATGTTAAGAATTTTTATATTAGTTGAAATGAGAAAACATAATAATAGAAAATCAATAAAAGAAGAATGGTGACGGAGATTATCATGTCACCACCACTACAAGGGGTGATCTTGTTATTATTTATGACTCCATTAATATTACTTTTGATGATTCTTGTTGGGTTGTTGAAAGTGGTTCATGTTTTCACATGACATTAAGAAAGGATATCTTTAAATATTATATTCCAGGAAATTTTTTTGATTCTGAATATGGGTAATGATGGTGATGTTGATTTTTTAGGTATCTTGACTATTTGTTTGGATACTATCATGGGAAGTAAGGTGATTTTAAAGAATATTCGACATTAACTTGAGGTTCATATAAATCTTTTTTCTACCAAAATCCTTGATGATGATGATTTTATCAGTACTTTTTATGATGGAAAATAGAATCTTTCCAAGGGTTCTTTGAATATGGCTTGAGGGAATAATTATTTAGGTTTTTACTAGACTAGAGCTTCTATTTCTTGTGATACTGTTTTCATTGTTGAGTTCAGTTTATTTTCTATGTTATTGAATAAGAGGCTCATCCACATTAATGAGAAAGAGATTACATGTTTTTCCAAGATAAATCAAATTCAATATTTTAAGAGTGTCAAATTGGACATGTGCAGTTAGTGTATTGCTGGAATATAGAGTAGATTGAGTTTCAATAGTCATCCTTTTCATAGGATGTCACGGGAACATGAATTAGTACATTATGACGTTTATGGTCGTTTGAAATATAATACCTTTTATGGAAGTCTTTATTTTGTGATATTTATTTATGATTAATCATGTAATATTTGGGTATATGTTTTGAATTCCAAAATTTAGGTGCTCAGTGTTTTTATGAAATTTAATGTTTCAGTTGTGAGTGAATCTCATAATAAATTGAAATATATTTGCACTGACAATTGGGGTGAGTATTATGGTCCATCTTATCAGTATTGTAGGAAGGAAGATATTTAAAATCAGAAGAAACCTCCTAAAAAATATCATCTAAATGGTGTAGATTAGCAGATGAACATGAATTTTTTGGAAAGAGTTCATTATTTTCTTTTGGAAGCAAATTTGTTTGGACATTTTTTAAGTGAGGATTTATTTACTATTTCTTATATTGTCAATTTTTCACCAACAGTTGCATTGAAAACCGAAACTCCTGAAAATTTTTGGTATGGTAAAGAGATTAGATACAATCACTTATGTATTTTAGTTACAAGTATTTTTTTCATGTTCCTAGAGATGAGATATATCAAATAGATGGTAATTCACAAGAATGTATTTTTATTGGCTATAGACATGATGGGTTTAAGTATAGGTTTTATGATCCTTCTTTGAAGAAACTTATCAGAATCCATGATGTAGTGTTTAAAAATAATCAGATTATTGAAGATATTGATAAGGGGGAAAATATACTTCCCCAATTTTTGATGGATTTATCACTCTTGAGATAGGTCCAGATTCACATTTACCTCATATTGTTGATTCTAATGATCGTGTTTATGTGAAGAATGATGTTCATGTTGAATAGGATGGAGTTGATGTTTCTAATGAAACTTTTGTTTCTGATGATCTAGTTCATGGATTTATTAATGAACCCATAGTTTCACTTTATAGATCATCTTGGCATCATACCATTTCTACTCGGTATTCACCTGATGAGTATGTTCTCCTTGCCGAAGGGGGATAACCGGGATTTTTGATGAGGTAATGGAAAGTGATCATAATGATAGATGGGTTGTAGCAATGGATGATGAGATGAGATCATTGCATGAAAACTGTACTTTTGAGCTAATAAAATTACCCATAGGTAATAGATATTTTCAAAATTGGTGGATTTATCAGATTAAAAATGAATAATCTAGTTCTATTTTATGATACAAGGCAAGTTTAGTTGTTAAAGGATTTCTTAAAAAGAAAGTTATTTATTTTGATGATATTTTTCACTTTTTGTCAAAGTTTATTTCATTCGGGTTGTTCTTGGTTTGGATACTGGTTTGGATCTTCAAATTGAGTAGATGGGTGTGAAGAAATATTTCCTCCATACAAATTTAGAGGAGTAGATTTATATGAACTATCCATAGGGTTTTATTGAAATAGGTATAGAGAATCATGTATGCAGGTTAAAGAAGAGTTTGTATAGTTTGAAGAAATATTTGAAGCAGTGGTATAAGAAGTTTAATTCTGTCATTTTTCATCAGGATTTCCGGAAGACGTCTTCTGATAATTTTCTTTTTTTTTAGATATTTACTGATGATGATTTTATTATATTGTTTCTCTATGTTGATGATATTATTATTGTTAACCATGATGCTTCTAGAATTGATAGTTTCAATAATGATATTTCTCATTATTTTGTGATGAAAAACTTAGGGATAGCATGAAATATTCTTGGCATGTCGATATTCTGTGATAAAAAGGCCAAGAAATTATGGTTATCTCATGAGATATATATTGAGAAGGTTCTTTAGAGATTTTATATGGACAGATAAAAAGTGGTTATTACTCCTATTGATTAACATTTTAATCTTAGTACTAATAAATCTCAATATATTAATGAATATATATAGGAGATTCATCACATACCTTATTCATCTACAATTGGTTTTTAAATGTATGTGATGGTATGTACTAGACCTGATATAGATCATATAGTTGGTTTAGTCTGTCGTTTTCTATATAATCTAGTTAGAGAATATTTGATAGATTTAAAGTATATATTTTGTTATATTTAGGGTAATTCTGATCTAAGATTTTTTTTTAAGTGAGAAACCTATGCTTTGTGGATTTACAAATTCTAATATGGAAAGATATATCAACTTGAGGAAGTCTACTTCAGGCTATTTGATCACTTTTGTAGAGGGGGCTATATCTTGGAAGTCTAGATTATAGAGATGTGTTGCATTATCTACCATAGAGCCTGAGTTTATTATAGCTACAGAGGCTTGCAAATAATTTTTCTGGATGAAAACATTTATTTGAGAGAAAAAATTTAATCCAGAAAGGTATGTTTTATTTTTTGATAGTCATATTTCTATTTGTTTGGGAAATAATTCCATTGTTCATGGAAGGTCAAAACATATTATTGTTCAATGTCATTGGATTCATGACATCCTTGATTTGAGATAGTTGGATCTTGAGAATATCAACACTAATGAAAATGGGTCAGAAATTTTTCCCAACAGTTTAGCTTGAGGTAAATTGAAGACTTTCTGACTTATTTTAGGGTTGGAGGTGATATTATATTAAGTCGGAGGGAGATTTTGTTGGGGCACCTCCTCATATGGCCTCTAGTACATTCCATTTAAAATAAAAAAAATACAAAAAAAAGGAGATACATTTTTTAGGCTTATGAATTTTTTATGGAATATTGTTTTAGAGAATTTTTGAGGTGTGACCATATTTTATCCTCACACAAGTAGGTTTTGGTGGGGTTTCACACTTCTCTATATTTGGTGCAGTGTAGTTAGGGTTATACCTAGCTATTTTTAGATCTAATACCAATGAAACTATATGAGTCTGATAGGCTTTCATCTACAGTGGTCTTTGATGTGGTTCTAGTTTTTGTTCATATGCACCTTTTATTCAGATAGACTTACTTTAATCGATCATATCTATTTGGTTTTCTTTAGCAGGCTACATTCTTTTTTTCAGGATGCCTTAAAACTACATCTATCGTTTGGCTTTGATCCACTATTTTATTTGAGTATTATATTTGAGATCCATCTTATATTTGGGAGTATCTGCCTTGTATTCTTTATTTTTAGTGGATCTCACTTTCTATACTAGGTCTTATGGTTTTTCCCTTTTGGGTTTTCCATGTTAAAATTTTCCAGTGTCAATATTTATTTTTTTTCACATATTATTTGGTCATTGTGCATCCACTTTATTTTTTGTAGGCTTATTCAAAGGGAAAGAAATATATTTCCATTGTGCGTTCGCTTTGCTATTTTTTGTGCATTTAGGAAACTGTGTATCATTATGATGCACATAGATGACACATTGATATAATTTTATAATTTATTGGGATTACATGTTCTCCCGAATCAATGTGATAGGTTAGGTGGTTCAAGTACATCGAGTTTTAGTCTTATGCATTTAATTTTCAATGTGTAGATTTATGAATTTTTTATAAACTATGTATTTTTTGAAAATTAAATGGATTTTATTTTCAAAATTAAATGATATTTCATTTATGTTTTTAATTCCATTTTTTAATTGAAATTAAATACTTGAGATATTTTTTGTGAAAATATGTTTCACCACTTTTCCCTATCAATTGTTCCATGTTCCCCCTTTCTATTTTGTTTTTGTAGGTTTCCACATTCCCTCCAATCAGTTATTCAAGGGATACACTACATATTCCATGTGTGGCTATGATTATTCAATGATATAATAGATTTTATCAGCATTATTACCCCTCTGAGGCGGCTCCTCATCTTCACTTTTTAATTCTCACTGGTGTGAACAATGCTATATTTTGAGGGCATGGATGATTTTGAGGGAGAATAAGATTTTAGGATTTTGGATTCAGTTAGAGGGAGGTGAAGATGAGGATGTGTTCCTTATGGACCTCCATGTTCACCGAAGAGGCTGCAGCGGTAGAGGAGCAGAGGCGGTCATTCTTGGGGCTTGGTGAGGAGTTCTGATGATATGTTTCTTAGTGTTCTTTATACCTATACGATGATGATAAGGCTAAATGAGGGTGTTCTTGATGAAAAAAACCAACATAGATTGTTTGATGCTCTCCATCATCAATACGAAGGGGAGACTGGTCCCTGGTTAGGGGGTTATGGTATATTATTTTACTTCTTTATTTCTTCTTGGGGCATAGTTCTAGTTTTTCTTTCAGTGTTGCTCAGTTATGTTTGATTTCATCTAAGTTGTGGTACTTGTCACACCATCAAATCAACTTCATTGTGGGTCTTGGGGTTACAAGAACCTAGCCTTCAAATATTACCTCACGTGTCATTGATTTCTATGGTTTATGTTCACTAATGATTATAATTTTTGTACTCATATTTTTCATAGTGGAACCATGGTGCCCCTTCCCTGTGAACATAGGCCAATTGGATGAAGCACATAAAATCCCGGTGTACTATATTCTTTATTTCTTTACTGCCTTTGATGACCTATTGATGTACGCTTCTATTATTATGATGTTTATAATTGATTTGAGTGAATTAATTTCAAATGTTTCTTGTTTCTACTTTTAGTTTCGAAGTTGTTGTAAATGTGTTATCATGAATTTAGTGTTTGGAATTCTCTAGTTCCTTTGATTCTATTTTATTAGAATAATTGTTTATGCTTCTATAGATGATAATTAAATGAAATATTGGATATATCCGTATAATGTTTCTATTTTACAATATTTTTATAATTAATTTGAACATGTTTTATATTTTTGTTTCAAATTTTGGGAAAAAAAATTTAATATATAAATATCCTTGGGATGTTGAATGGGGACTGACCCATAACACATCCCCTGGTATTTTATTAAACAAAAAAACCGATCCATAACTTGGATCGAGTTTTATATAAAACAATTGCACACAAGCAGTCCAGGATACACACAACCTCTTCAATAGTTATACGTGAGATAAAAGGGGTACACTACTACACATAAGGCCTTTAATAGTGCTATAATAGGTCTTTGTTAGTGCAAAAAAATGTTGACAATCAAGGCACCCTTAAAATCCCAAGGACTTTATCTGAACTAGAAAAACACTAATAAATGTCCCCTTTATCTACTCTTTTTCTAGAACTGATAAAGGGGCATACTGTTATAGCATTCTATTAAAATTATAGCACAGTATAGCAACAAAAACAGGGAGAAAATAGAGGGAGAAAATACTGAATTTAATTGAAAAAAATTACAACACAAATACAAGAAAAAAACATTATATTATATATATTTCAAACATTGGTTTTTATAATTACATGAGTAAGTACAAGTTATCAAATACATTCAAAAACATCAATATTCTTTTTTCGTTGGCCCTCAACCCCTAGACATGCTATTAGTTTCTGAACAAACCACCCCAACTTGAAAAAAATAATGCACTAGTATAAGAAAACAATTCTTATTTTTGTAATACTATAAATAAATAAATTAAAGACAAAGTGTCAATTTTAAAATAAAACATATATTTTTCATACCAGGAACACTATGTATCGAACTGAGTTTCAGTTTATTCTTATATTTCATAGAATTTATTTTTGTTCTCAAAAGTAGGTTCTCTTGAATTGGATCATATCTATGGTGATAAAAACACACTATGGATGTGATCCAATTCAAGAGAACTTTCTTTTTGAGAACAAGCCTTCAATTTTCACACCATTTCTTATTCATCTTTAAGTATTATCTCTATGAAAAATAACAAAATAAGTATTAGATAAAAATGAAAAGGAAATTAATTAAGTAAAACCATAAAAAGTGATGAGAAGATAATTTTTTCTTATTATGCTAAGTTTTTCCTATGTAATGTTCATTTTAAACTAAAATGACACTTATTTATTGAAAACACACATGTTGAGTCATACTGACCACATCGTGTGTTGGATTGATGTACGTTCAATTTCTACACATCAAAAATGAATTATGGATCATTGTTCTGATGTTTTAAAACAATCTAATCCTATTTTCTTAGTTTTGGAAAGTGACATGCATTTTAAACTAAAATTACATTGTATATTAAAAATATGTACTTTGATTCATATCGGTTGCACCATGTATTGGATTAATGTGTGGTCAATTCTTATAAGTCACCAATGAATTTTGAACTATTTTCCTAATGTTGGAAAATAATCTGATCTTGAATTCTTAGTTTTTCCCATTTTATGTGTGTTTTAAACTAAAATTTATATTTTGTATTGAAAACACACACTTCGAGCCATATTGACCATATCATGTTTCAGATTGATGTGAAGTCAATTCCTATACATAAAAAATAAATTATGAATATTTTTCATAAATTTTGAAAATAATTTGAGGTCATTTTATCAGCTTTTGTGATGTAACATGTGTTTTAAACTAAAATGGTTTTTTGTATTGAAAACATGCACTTCGGGTTATACTAACCACATCAGGTGTTAGATTAACATGTAGTTTATTACTACATGTCACAAATTAATTATCGATTTTTTTCATAAAGTTTGAAAACAATATGGCCTCACTTTCCCATTTTTGGATGTATGATGTGTGTTTTAAGCTAAAATGACACGTTTGTACTTAAAACATACACTTTGAGTCATAAGGACCACATTAGGTTTCGGATTGATGTGTGGTCAATTCCAAAAAGTCACAAATGAATTATGGATCATTTTCCAAAAGTTTGAAAATAATCTAATATCTGTTTCTTAATTTTGGATATATGATGTGTTTTAAACTAAAATAACTCTTTTATATTAAAAACATGTACTTCAAGTCATACAAGCCACATCATGTGTCAGATTGGAATTAAGTAAATTCATATACAAGAAAAATGAATTATGAATCATTTTCCTAAATTTTTAAAACAATCTGATATTTTTTTCTCAATTTTGGAGATGTGATGCATATTTTAAACTAAAATGACACTTTTATTTTGAAAACATGAACTTTAAGTGATACTAGCCATATTAGGTGTTGGATTGACATGAAATCGATTCTTAAACATCAAAAATTGGTTATTAGTCTTTTTCCTAAAGTTTGAAAACAATCTGATATCATTTTCACAGTTTTGTCTATTTGATGCATGTTTTAAACAAAAATAACATTTTTATATTGAAACCACACACTTCCAGTTATACCATACACATCAGGTGTCGGATTGATGTGTGTTCAATTCCTATATGTCATAAATTAATTATGGATTATTTTATTAAATTTTGAAAATAATACAAACTCATTTTCTTAGTTTTTACTATGTGATGCGTTTTAGACAAAAATAACACTTTTACATTGAAAACATGTACTTCGAGTCACACTGACCATATATTATGTCAGATTAGAATGTGGCCAATTCCTAAACACAAAAAATGAATCGTGGATCTTTTTACTAAATTTTAAAAAAAAAATGAGCTCATTTTCTCATTTTTCGCGATGTGACACACGTTTTAAACTAAAATTGCACTTTTATATTGAAAACATGCACATCAAGTTATACCGACCACACCAAGTGTCAAATTTACATGTGGTATATTACTATATGTCAAAAATAAATTATCAATCATTTTCCTAAATTTTTAAAACAATCTAACCTTTTTTTCTTTGTTTTGGATATTTAATGCATGTTTTAAACTAAAATGTCACTTTTGTATTAAAAACATGCACTTTGATTCATACTGACCACATCAGTTGTCTATTTGATGTGTGGTAAATTCCTAAAAGTAAAAAATGAGTTATGGATATTTTTACTAAATTTTGAAAACAATCTGAGCTTGTTTACTCAGTTTTGGCTATGTGATGTGTTTTAAACTAAATGACACTTTTATACTGAAAACACGAACTTCGAGTCATACCAACTACATCATGTGTCATATTGGTGTGTAGTAGATTTATACACATGAAAAATGAATCATGGAACATTTTTATAAAGTTTAAAAACAATATAAACTCATTTCCTTGATTTTTCTGATGTGACACGTGTTTTATCCATAAAATGAAACTTTTATATTGAAAACACACACTTTTAGTCATACCAACCACTTCGGGTATTGGATTGAAATGTGGTTGATTTTTACATATCATAAATGAATTATTTATCATTTTCCTAAAGTCTAAAAATAATCTGAGTTTTTTTTTCTCAGATTTGGCTATTTGATGAGTTTTTTAAACTAAAATGACACCTTTGTGTTGAAAACAAACACTTCAAGTTGTACTAATCACATTAGATGTCATATTGATGTTTGGTTGATTCCTACATATCAAAAATTAATTATGTTTCATTTTCATAAATTTTGAAAATAATCCAAGATCTTTTTTTTTGGTTTTATCTATTTGATGCGTTTTAAACTAAAATGGAACTTTTATATTGAAAACACATAGTTTGATTCATGTTAACCACATCATGTTTCAAATTAGTGTGAGGTCAATTAATACACATAAAAAATCAATTATGGATCATTTTCCTAAATTTTGAAAAACAATCTGATCTAATTTTCTTAGTTTTAGCAATGTGACACGTGTTTTAAACTAAAATGACACTTTGGTATAGAAAACATACACTTCAAGTCATACTGACCACATCAGATGTCAGATTGACATGTGGTTGATTCCTACACATCAAAAATTCATTATAAGAAGTTTTCATAAATTTAAATTTTGAAAAAAATGTGACCTTGTTTTCTTGGTTTTGAAAATTTGATGTGTGTTTTAAACTAAAAGACACTATGTATTGAAAAACACGCATTTCAAGTTACACTGACCACATCCGGTGTCAGGTTGATGTGTGGTCAATTCCTATAGGTCAAAAATGAATTGTGGATCATTTTCCTAAATTTTGAAAAAAATATAATCTTTTTTTCTAATTTTTGGATATGTGATGCATTTTAAACCAAAATGACACTTTTATATTGAAAACACATACTTCGAGTCATACCGACCACATCATAAATATTGGAATATGATCAATGGATACACATGAAAAATTATTTATGGATCATTTTCCTAAAGTTTGAAAATAATTTAATCTTGTTTTCCTAGTTTTGGTGAAGTGACATGCACTTCATCCATAAAATGACACTTTTAAATTAAAAACATGCACTTTAAGTCATATCGAACACACCGGGTGTCATATTGATGTGAGGTCAATTCTTACATTTCAAAAATAAATTATCAACCATTTTCAAAAAAATTGAAACCAATATGACCTTATTTTCTTGGATTTTTCTATTTTATGTGTGTTTTAATCTGAAATGATTCTTTTGTATTGAAAATACTCACTTCAAGTCATAACGACTACATCGAGTGTCATATTGACATGTGTTTGATTCTTACATGTCAAAAATTAATTATTAATTGTTTTCCTAAAGTTTGAAAACAATACAAACTCATTTGCTCAGTTTTGGCTATGTAATACGTGTGTCAAACTAAAATTATACTTTTGAATTGAAAAAACACAGCTCGAGTCATACCGATCACATCATGTGTCATATTGATGTGCGATCAATTCCTATATGTCAAAAATGACTTATGGATTATTATACTAAAGTATAAAAACAATCTGAATTTTTTTTCATGGTTTTGATCATGTGACGTGTGTTTTGAACTAGTGTTTAAATTTAAAAAAAATAATTATCATATAAGTAAAAAAATAAGATAAAATTATGAGAAATTTAACTAAATATATAGTAGTAAGTCACCACTTCAGGATGTATATATACATTATAACACCATGTATTTTTCCCATTCGTTTCTAAACAAACCAATTTCCTCCATTATACTTCTCCTTGAGATATAGATAATATATAATATATCATTATGATACTAATTCTTTACATCCCAAGTGTATATCTAAGGTCATAGATGGTACTAGAGTGCAAACATAATAGGTAATCACCTAAATTTGATGTCAGAAAACATTCTGACACCATTATCTTTTCTCACTCATATCTAATTAAATTTACTTCTTCTTTTTGAGTATGTATATTGTTTTCAATATTGGTAGTACTGAGAAAATATATACAAACAAACGATTAAGAAATATTTTTAATAAAATTGTAATTATATTCAAAAATTTACTTTTTGGGGATGCAATTTTTTTGGTGGTATATGATATCTTTCATAAATTTTCAAGCGTAATATCCACAGTCATTATTGTTATCTTTCTTTGGACACTACAAAAAAATTTACCAAAATTAGTAAATTTTTTTGAAATATGTTTTGATAGTTAAATATTTCTATATATACCTTAATATTTTACATTTGAATAAATTCATAGTCTTCTTATGTTAGTCACCGGCCACATACCATGATTTATCCCATATTTATAGATCTCCCTATTATAAATAAAATTATTGTTAAAACACAAAATGAAAGATATAATTAAAATTTTATCAATAAAATGTTTATTTCATTGCATTAAAAATTCACAATACACATAATGTGGGGTTGTTTTGATGAAAATCAGTGCATTGGATCCAAAAAATAAACATTTTGGGTATCCAAATTGATTGTGATCAGCATCCAGTTATTCCAAAAAAAATAAGTAATAAAAAAAGAAATATATATTTTATTAGATTAGATTACAGAGTTTTACCCCTGCATTGTAGGCATCAACAAGAGTCTATTATCTATTATTTTCTTCTCAAACTTCTTGGTTGGATAATCTTTTTTCATATCAATTTCTTCCAACCCAAATAAATTTCATTTATAGAAATTATACAAGGATTAATGAATACAAATAATTATTTGTAGGGTTTTCCATATATATAGTAGTATTATAAATTCCTATAGAAAATATGAATAGTTATTAACTTTAAGAAATATATTAGATCATTTTTTAGATATCAAGATTATGAAAATGTACCTCATGTATGTATTCACAACTAAGACTCCTAGCCATTCAATCTTGAGAATCTCATTTATACTCTCGATACCAATAACGTCTGTAATGATAGTTACAAATATTTATTCTTCATATTGAATATAGGATACTTCTCTATCTTTTAATGTGGTGTTTGTATGAAGTTATAATGTTAATATATACTGCAATAGAACTGGAAGTCATAAGGTACTCCCAGAAGGTCCTTTTGTTTTCTTGGTCGATTCACTGGATTATCTTGATCCACTCTTTTGTTTCCCCATTGTTTTATCCATCTATAATACCATAACTCACTTTAGACTTTTTTTTCATCAACTATTATAGGTTTTTCATTTGAAAAAAAATTAAGTAAATACCTCATGTATATTTATAATATTAGACTTCCATGCCACAAAAGTTCTAATAACATAATTGAGCATTGTAGTATTTAGATCATCAATTGGAATGGGTAACTTAGTGTTCAAATCTTGAGCTACTTCAATCCCGAAGCTCATGTGATATTATAGGAGTTCATTGTTGTGTATCATGTCTCCTAGGATATTATACACCATACCCCTCACAATAAGGCGATGTGTGAGTATTGATAGATAGAAATCACAAAAAAATTTAGCCAGTATAATTTTAATAATATAAAGTTATCAAAAGTTGTTTGATTCACTTTTATGAGAAATATTAATGAAAAAATTGATTTCATCAGGTAAGGTATGTAGTTGAGGGGAATTAATAGCCTCAATGCTAGTGGGGTTATTTGTTTATTCATGTGTTGATCATTGTTCCACTACTGGTTCGCTTTGATCCTTTCCTATATATTGTTCTATAAACCAGATTGAGAAATAATGTCTTGAAAATCATTTATTTTTGAATTTAATACATTTATTATCTGATAGGTATCTTTTTGCAGTTTTGACTTCTTGAAATATGTTCAAGGTGACACTCCAAAACTTAAGCCTCTAACATGACCATATTATTCTGACCGCTTCAAAGCTACTGAAAGTAGTTTTTATTCAAGTACAATAGTTGTTGATTCTTGTGTCTAAACCATATAAAAACATATGATAATAAATAGATATTTTTATTTAATATTTTTATAAATCCTACTAAACTTCTATTATTTCATACTTACACATGTTTCTCATACTTCTTTTGTTTTTTAATCAACTAGTTTACCCTATTTATTTACAAGGGCCTTCATCCATAGCACATGATGTGGGATGGAATTGGTTTTGGATTTTGATTCATTAATATGCATTTAAAAAAAGGAAAATATTTTGTTTCATATTATATAAAACTTTTATTATAGATTTAAAATACATATTACTTTCTTCTCTAGTGAATCATACCCCAACTTTGCTTTGCGATAAGGATGCATTGGTTTTGATGCACGTTGTTTATATTCATCATTCATTTTATATTTCATATATTAACAATTTTGAATAAAATAAGATAAAATAAATAATTTAAAATAATATATTATCGACTACAATTCACCTGAAATTATTTCTCATCACAACAACTGATGAAATCATTCCATTTTTCTTGCTTTATAATGTGTTTATATGCAACTGGTGGGTGGGGCTTTACTTTCTACTCAACATCCCTAAGATAAAGTGTGGTAAAAAGTGTCTGGAAGCCTCTATGAGATTTTATAGCAACCATTAATACATATTTATTATATAAATCATCTAAAATAAATAAACTCTATAAGGTATAATGAAAAGTAAAACAACATTTTGTTATATAATTTTTTTGGTAAAATGGAGAAATTATATCATAACATTACCTTAATAACTTCCCAAAGGGTTTACTTCATTACAGGCTAGACATAGAACCATGAATCTATATTAATTGTCACATTTATTATCATTATGACCCCTACATTACTAATGAACATTAATTTTTTGGGGTTAATAGGTTGGTCATGTTGATTCCAACCTACCTCAAATTTTATACCCTTTCTTATTACCTTGATAATTTTCATCAACACAGTGATGCTACGTCGTTATTTTTTTCATAAACATGGTGTTGATCCCCTAATAATTATTAAGTTTCAACATTAATCATCTGTTCTTCTCCAAGATTGGTAAAATCATATTGTTTAGAATTCATTATCTCCATGAGTAGTCCAACATTTAATTTAGATTATGTTAATACAATAGAGAACACATAATATTATGAGGAAAATAATAGTATATTAAAAAACACTTTAAATTATACACCGAACTCTATTTCTTTTATTTAAAGGTTGAAGGGATTTTTCTCCTCTATCGAGAATCCAAATCCCTTATTTATGGTCCCCTATAACTTACAATACATTGACTACATTTGGACCACTGTGAAATTATTATGATCTCCCAATGAAATGGTCATCCTCGATTGAATTTTCATCTAAACCTATAATTATTTTAGTCACTGGTAGGATAATTGACCAAATCTAATTTTTTGGATCTGAGACATAAAATACCTACACTGCTTGTGATTCCATTATGAATGGATCATCCTTATACCCTTATACACTAAAATTCACCTTCACAATGCTCATTTCATCAACTTTCACTACACTCTAGTCGTCAACCCATTTTCAATGGAAAATTGGAACTTGAAATGTTGTATGATCTAACTGTATATTTATTTGATGATGTCGAAATATGACATATTCACATAAATTGTATTTCTATCCTTGTAACCATATATGTTCATCACTTCAACCATAAGCGTAACTCCATTATTTTTTATCATACTATGGTTATCATGTTTTAATAATATAATTTATAACCATTAATTACAAAACTAGTGTAAGATATAACATTTGAATTTGGTCCATTAGTTACCCATCAAAGTCATTCAGTAATTGAATTCATATTTTTATATAAATCCTTATAAATATGATCACATAACCATCCTATAAATTGTTGATTATGTGTATTTGATATCCATTATTCATCCCTTGATATATTAAAATTTATAAGAATTGGTTTTTGGGATTCAATGCATGGATAAACATCTTCACTTTTATTCAAAATGTAAAGGTGAGCTTTCTCCCACTCTGTGATGATAATTATAACAACATCTCATCCAGAAATCCCTTCACCTAGAAGAAGTTTACGATGATGAGACTTTGGGAGATCGATGCTATCAACATCTGACAGGTAATCAGTATAGAATTCAACAGATTCTTCATCAATATATCATTTTTCAATACAGCCTCATGGGTGACTTCAATTATTGGCATACCTTTTCAAAATCTCCATATATTGTTCAATGGGATACATCCATATGTAATGGATAGTACCACATAGTTGAACTTATCTAACCAAGTGAACCATAAGATAAACCATTATATCAAAGAATTATGGTGGGAAGAATGTCTCTAATTTACAAAATATGACTTCAACCTCCTTATTCATGATTAAAATCATCCCCAGGTCTATAACTTTACTGCATATGAATTTGAAAAATAAGTATAGTCTGGTTAATGTATGTTATACATTTTTCAGGCAGAATGCAATCTAAAGTGGTGGGCATCAAATTTTTTATCAAAATATGATAGTTGTATGATTTTAGTCCCGTAAATTCAAATTATTCATTGACATGATAGTATTTATATTTGATGAATACCCCTTTGTAACTTTTACACCATTAAGAAAAATAAAAAATTGAAAATTTTCTTGTCTGGATAGAGTGTAAGATGTTGGAGGAAGAAAAGTCCACCTTTTACCCTTCACTAGTGCCAACTCTTCCTTTATCCCTATGTTAGTCATGTCCAACCTAGCCTTGATGACATATTTCGTTTTACCAAGAACATTTAGTAACATTCCAATAACACTATCAAATCCATTTTTTTACATGCATTCCAACAAGAAAATGTCTGATGTACAAACAATTCTAGTATGATAATTCAAATAAAATTGATTGTTTTTTCCAACCTGATTTATAAAGTTTTTTGAAAATGGTTTCCTGAAAATAGTTTGAATATATTTTACTTTATCTAATAGTTGATAACCTGTTAGTGGAGATGGTGTTGTACCTTGTTTGATATTCCCATCGAATGATTTCATCCAGGATTGGTATTTATGTTGTTAAAGTAAAAAAATTTGATGTCTTAAAAACACAATCTTCAAGGAATGTTTTAACCAAACTGACTGTGTTCATTCTTCAAAAATGGGATACCCAAAAATTACTTTAATTCTATATCCTGAAAAAAATCTATAAGAAAGAAATTCATTTATCATCCTACACAACATGGCCCTTAATGTGAATTCTTAATTTCTATGAGAACCATACATTGTAAAACCTATATCTCACATTATTTTATATCTTTGATCAATGGATCCAAATACACATCAATGTCATTATCTAGTTTTTTTGGTCTTGATATAAGTAGAGACAACATAATGTATTGGTACTTTATTCATAATAATGGCGATTTTACACCAAAAGGATTTATTACATCTATAGATAATGCAAGATGAACATTTCTCAGTTCATTTCCAAATTTAGGATAATTATAATCAATTTTATTTCACTAAGGAGAGTCTACTGGATGACGTAGTTTCCCATATTTAATTCTTGTATCTGCATTCCATTTCAACTATTTCGCGATTTCCTGACACCCATATAGTCATATAAATTATGTAATGATAGGAAAGTACCATACAAATTTTGAAGGACTTGATTCATCTTTCTTGTATCAATTCACACCACCCTTAGGTAATTTTTTGAGTGATTCATAGTCCTTTCAACACAATATGAAATCATTTGGACAAGAATTTTTTTTAAAGATCATTCCCATTGAACATAGCACTCATTTAACATCATATGTTTGAAAAGGAAGTTCATTTTATTTTGGTAGAATATCATTAAAGAGACTAAGTAGTTCTGTAAATATTTTTTTTCTCTATCCATTGCCAAATTTCAAATTATATAACCTCAATTTAGCTAAAAATTTTGTGTATTTAGTAAAACCAGCATACGATGGTCTCTTAGCATAGCTATTTAACTTCTCAAACAACTTTATACAACCATAAAGGTCATATTTAATTTCCATTTTCATTTCATTCATATGATCTCCATCATCATTTACACTGGTTTTCATATCAAATGATCCATAAACCATAGTTTCATCTTAATCAGTGTACACGTTTTGTTTTTTCCCATGTTTATTCCAACATTTATATCTCTAATCTATTCTTTGATAAATCAAATGTTCTTCCAACTCTTATGGACTATTTTTTCTTGAATAACACTAACATAAACTTTGAAAAAGGATTTGAGAAGGGTTGTATGCATTCTCTATTGTAAACTTGGTCAACTCTTTAACTCAATCTTCATACTCTTTTTTCATATGATTAGCATGAATTAATTTCAAGGGTACTATAGTAGTAATTTAGTAGTGGTAGAATTGTAGTAGCGGTGACATTGTATCAGTATAGGCACTGTAGTAGGAATTGTAGCAGCGACGGTACTGTAGCATGTATTGTAGTAGCTCGGGTACTGTAGCAGTACTATTCACTGAAGGGCCCTTTGGGCCAAAAAATGGGCTTTCAATACTTGTATTTAGACCACTTGGCCTTGGGCCTTCGGGCTATGTAATGGGTCTCCCTCTACCCAGACAAAAAGAGGTCTTTTCTTTAATAATAAAATGAGGCTTCAACCCCAACCTTTTAAAAAAAATAAAAAAAAATGTATTACTAGAATGCCAAAAAATATATTTATACTACAACCTATTGATGAACCCCTATTTCAAAAATAGTAGATTTATCAATCTTAGGCATATTTCAAATATCCTACAATATCAATTTCCTTAAAAACACCACAAATAATTTCTATTAATAAACATTATAACAAATTTAGTTATCATATATTTCACATCATTGAGGTCTAAAACATTTTGATTCCACCTTTAATAATGAAAAAAATCACTATAATCTATCTATCACATCTATTAGTCAAAACCTCCATAGGTATATCCAAAAGATTGTACTCATTCTTAATAAAATCCATACCGCATGTATGGTTTGGGGAGACTATAATAAACATTATAAAATTATTCCACTATCTTCTAATCATGTATGTGTCTGAGATAAATATGTTTTAAATTATAAATTTTTAGGGGTGAAACTCAAACCATTCCTAATGATACACAATAGATCAAAATAATAATAATATTATGTACATGGATTAATCATAATAAATAATGTTATAAATAAGAAGATGAAACTTATACATAAACACACACCTCAAACCAATACTAAATTTTTCCCTATCCACCCCTTCTATTTAAGGTAAATTGATAAGAAAATGAATCTAAAAAATCATTGTCTCAATATATATATTAAACAAGGAAAACTCACAACACCTTCAATACTATGAGTCCTATTCTAATACAAAAAAGAAATAGAACACTCTAAAACAACATGAAACCTCCCTAGAAATTTATAGGTCTATTATATAAATATTTACCCAAATGTATTGTGAAAACAGGTTGAATAAAAAAATGATTTTGTGTCCTCACATAATGGTAAAACCCCATACCCTTTCAAATATATCTGAACATGATATAAACCTTATAGTATAATATCAAAAAAATTATACCTCAAACCTTATATATTAATATGATCATATTCTAAATACCTAAAATAAAAAACATGTTAAACCACTCTAAGAAACCCATTTAATAGGTTTCTCAAATCATCGATAATCTTAATAAAACCGATGTGTTTATATATAAAAAACATATTCTTATTTTTAAATCTAAAAAAAATTAATTCAATGTTTATTTTCACAAAAAAATGACCATTTACCCTTTTAATCAAGTAATCCCATTAGAAATAAATTTTATAAAATCCTTGACTATTCATATTCATTTTCAAAACCAATTCACTAGATAAACTACAAAACCATTTCATTAAAATCACTATAAAATAATAAAACTTAATTACCAACCTATTTTTGAATTTCAAAACCCCCAAAATCCATTATTCCTTTTAAAAGATTTTGAAAATCAATAGTAACAAACAATATTGAGTTTTGAATCTAGATTTAAAAAATCTAAATTTTTATAAAATTATAAAATCTACCTTCAAATAATAGATATAAAAACAAAACTCCCCAAAAAAAGAGAAAAACATAGTCATTAATTTAATTAAAATCACACTAATTGTCATTAATGTTTTGAAATGACCAACTAATAAACACATCACTAAAATAAAAATTATAACTTTATTTATGTGATGATAAATAGATTATAATTAGATAATTTTAATTAAACTCATGAGTCTCTAATATCTAAATAATTAAAATAAGTTTAAATAAAATATAAATTAAATCAATAGGATTTCTATTTATCATACATTTATCCCAAATCATTAAGAAGATTAATGGATACACACTTCATGTCACATTTATAAATCAATTTATTTATACTTTTTATATCATAATCATCATAGGATATCACCCTTATAAAAAAATCATATAATAATAATTTGTATAAAATTATATATTAAATGGTAAAATATTGAAGCCAATAGATAATGTGAAATGGTAAAATCTTGAAGCCATTGTCCCACTGACCTGGCTTACAAAATAATCCATTCAACAAAAAAATGATACAAAGATGGCGGTGAGGTAGTCAGGAAGGGAGAGGAGGAATGATGGCTATGTCGGCTGGCTAAGGGAGTGGAATATGGGGAAAGGGTGGTCATCAGAGGGCTACTTCACGATGGTGGGTGGTCAGACCAAGCTGAAGACAGTGATAGCGAAGTGGGAGGTGGAAGAATGCAAGAAATAAATTACACAAAAATATAACATGGTTTTGGACCAAGTATGTGTGAGAGAGGTGATCAAAGACACTAATAAATGAGAGAGGAGGATAAATAATAACATAACTTAGATTTAATAGAGTTGATTTGTCAGAGAGAAGGTCGAGGGGGAGTGACTGTAGAGATGAACTTCTATGAGAGCATGAATAGTGTGAGGGAAATCGATTCAGTTAGGGTTCTATTTAAAATATCATGAGGGTTTTATCAGTGCTTTCAAAAAAGCATTCATAAATAGGGGTTTTATTAGCACTAAAATAATAAGTGCTGATAATATACCTCTTTATCAGTGCTTTTTTAGCACTTATAAAAAAATATATTTATCAGTGCCAAATTTTTAGTGCAGATAAAGACCTATATAATTAATTTCAATAATATAATAAATATAATTAAAAAAACTAAATGTATATAATTATAAATAAATAAATAAATATAAATGTATATAAATATAAATATATTAAAACAATTATAAATATGTATTTATAAATATAATTATAGATATATAATTATATTTATATTTATAAATAAATATATTTTTAAATATATTTAAAAATATTTGTATATAATTATAAATATATTTATATGATTAAATATATTTATATAATTATATATATTTAATATATATATATATATATATATATATATATTGCCTAGCTGGGGAATGTGCGGCACACTCTGGGCTTGGTCGGGGACCCCCTTTGGGATTCGAGTGTTACCCATACACACGTTTTGTAGTTGGGGTTAGGTTAGTGGTAAAGAACCCCATAATACTACATCGAGGTTGGGGGTTCAAAACCCATTGGGAGAAGGTCACTGTAGCGACACTATAGTGGTACTGTAGAAAGATTTTAGCAGCAGTGGGACTATAGCAATGGTGAACTGTAGTAGTGGTGGGCACTGTAATAGGAACTGTAGTGGCGGCAGCACTGTAGCAAGTATCGTAGTAGCTCGAGTACTATAGCAACACTATTCACTGGAGGGCCTTCGGGTCAAAAGTTTGGGTCTTCAGGGCCATGTATTGGGCTTTCATTCCCACTGGGCCTATGGGTTATATAATGGGCTTCATGCCTACTAGGCCTATGGGCCATGTACTCAATAAATAAGGTTTGATGGGTGGGTTATCCCCCTTGGGGGGACTATGACCTACCTTTCTGGCTTCTGTATGAGGTGTGTGTGTGTGTGTGTGTTTGAATGTAATTATACCCTCAACCATCTAATATATATTAATATAAATATAGTAAATATATTAATTATTTAAATATATTCATTTATATATATTTATTTACAAATATATTTTAACATTATTAATGAATATATAATCTTAAATGCATAAATGTCAAAAATGCATGAAATTGAATAATTAAAAATGAGTAAACTTTAAAAATAATGAAAAAATGGATAAGTTTTTTTAAAAAATAGGGAGTAAGTACCCATTAATTTTTATTAAAATGAAGTCACCTTCTTGTTATTCTGGGTATATGGATCCTACTATATAGCCATTACAGGCTTAATGGGTATTAAACCCCATCACAATAGTCCTATAGACCCACAACAAGTTTTTGACTGCACCTTCCTCACCTTTACACATTACCATGAGGTCTCTCTCCCATCATCACTGTCTCGTCGCTGGCCCATAATTATCAGTCATAATCGCCTCACCCAGCAGGGTCTCCACTTTTGGCTATCGTTATCCATGGAAGCCACCACGCCTAGCATCGTCCACCCGTCGTCGACCCATGGTCATCCACAGAAGTCGTCAGTCATCAACAACTGATGTCGTGTCACCAAACCATCATCCATAGTCGAATCCCTGCATTGTCTTCTCATCGCCATCATCATCAGCTAGAGCCATTGCATCGCCAAACTAGCATCAACGATCCATAGTTGTAGCCTTACCCTCCTCTGTGCATTCTTCCCTTGTTGCATGCCACACCCACCATGCATTCAGCCCCCATCCACATGCCTCCCTAAATAATCCCATAAATGGAGACCAGGAGGATTTGATATCTGCTTTAATGTAGTATTATGGGGGTGCCTCACCACTAGACCAATACCCCAAATACAAACATGTGTATGGTTTACATTCGACTCCCAATGGGGGCCTCGATCAAGCCCAGAGTGCACCACATGTTCCCCAGCTAGCCAATGGCTTTGAATCGCCCTCTACATAATACACACAATGTCCAAGTCTGGTGGGAATTGAGCTTGCGCTAGTTACCATAGAGAGCGAGGGGTACAACCAGCTGGTACCAATCCTCTGACACCCCATAAGAAAAATGGATAAGTTTTATTAATTATAAAAATTACTAAAAAAATAAATATAGATATATATTGAAATGAAGATGAATAAATATTGAAAATATTAACACATAGTAAATAAACATGTATAAATAAATATTAGAAAATGATTAAATTCAAAATAAAATAAAAAATAAAAAATATTAAAAATGAATAAATAATATCAACTAAAATAATATTAAAAATAATTAAATAAAATTTATTAATTAAAAGCGTAATATATTAAATATATTATGTTACTCAACGAAATTCTAAAATGAATATTAAAATTTAAATAAATTACATAAATATTATGTGCATGTGTTTCTATATAAGATTTCATTAATTACGTAAATATTTGTATGTGTGTGATTAATGTATGTATGTATATATATATAATTTTGATATATATTAAATTTAACAATGAAACTATATAATATGTAACATATATGAATGAAATAAATGATAATAATAATGAATAAATTTAAAAAATTAATAATTATTATTAATTATGTAGATAATTTTAAAAAAATAAAAATGAATATTTATATATGTTAAAATTGAAATGAATACATTTTAATTATATAAATTACAACCATATTAAAAAAATTAAATGTTAATGAACAAACATGTATAAAATAAATATTAGAAAATGGATAAAATTACAAAAAAAATGAACAATGAAAAATTGAAAATGAATAAATTACCAAAAATGTTAAATGTATTAATGAATAATTATGTATAAAAACATTAAAAATGAATAAATTACAAAAAAATAATGAATAAATAGTTAAAATCTATAAAATATAAAAAAATTAAGCACACACTTAACATTATCAATGAATAAATTATATTAAATGAATGCATGTCAAAATGAGTGAAATTTAACTATATATATATAATTAAATCATTAATATACTACTTATAATTAATAAAAATGAATAATGCCATCATCATCCTACCTGCATCACTAGGCCT
The DNA here is from genome assembly GCA_963277665.1 of Viscum album. Taxonomy (NCBI): domain Eukaryota; kingdom Viridiplantae; phylum Streptophyta; class Magnoliopsida; order Santalales; family Viscaceae; genus Viscum; species Viscum album. The sequence continues at coordinate 1,841,524,306 of OY728163.1, read as the reverse complement.
GTGTCATGCCTACATCACTGCTTGCCTACATCATGTATGCATCACCACCTGCATAGTACTATAATAGTACCCATGCCCACCAAGATTTGAACTTGAGTTTGATGTAGAATTGCGGGGAGTATTTACCACTCAGGTAAGCCCCCAACTACTTATATATATATAGTTAATATAATATTATATATATATATATATATATATTAAATTTAATAAATTTAATAAATTTAATTATAAAAAATTTTGGGGTTGGCCCAGTCCAACTCATGAACCTGTATAAATATATGTTTAAATAAAAATGAATATACATTAATTATATAAATTACAACTCTATTAAAAACTTTAAATGTTAAAAAAATTATTAAAAAATTTATCGATGAAATGATTATTAATAAAAATGTATAAATTTAATATATATATATATATATTAATAAATAGAATATTAATTATTTAATTAGTATATTAATTATTTAATAAATTTATTCATTTTTATTAATTACAAACAGGATATTAATTATTTAATTATATATATAATATTTTGTGTAATTTATTAATTTTTAATTAAAAAATTAAAATACCATTTATTTATATATATATATATATTAAATTTACTAAATTATATATATAATTAAATAATTAATATATTATTATTAATATATGTGAATGTATATTAATATATATATATATATTAATACATATCAATATTTAATATTTATCAATATATTATTATATATATCAATGTATTTTTATATATATCAATATATATTTTTATATACAAAATAATAATTTAATTATAAAAAAAGAATTTATATAAATAAATATTAAAAATGAGTAAATTTTAAAAAATATTAAAAAAATAAAAATTAAAAAAAATAAAATTAATATATATATATATATATTAATATTTAATATATTCATATATATCATTATATATTTTTATATGTTAAATGAGAATTTAATTATAAAAAAATTAATTAACTCAGATAGCCCTCAATAGGGAAGGCCTATTGAGCATGGACCACAGTTAGCAAAAGATGGGACAAACCCCATAGGGGCCTGTGGAGATTAGACCAAGGTGAGAAGAGGGTGGGCCAAGACCTGCGGGGGCTTGTGTGATTGGGCAGAAGTCCATTTAGGTGTGTGAAGAGTGTATGGAAAGAGCCCATTCCTACAACAATCTTTTGGTGTGCTGGTGTGGTGAAATGATATAAAAAGAAGTGGTCGGCCATCCATAATTTTAATATAGGATTCATGTGTTAGTTTTATTAACTCTTTAAATAGAGATAATAAAGTTGACCTTTATCGGCATTAGAAAATCCACTAATAAAGGGTACCCTTTATCAGTGCTACAAAAAAATCATTGATAAATGGTACACTTTATCAGTTCTAAAAAAGAGTGCTGATAAACATGTTATTTTATTGTCACTTCTTTTTAGCTTTGAAAAAAGGCATCATTTATCTGTATTTTTTTTGCACTGATAAAGGAAACCTTCATTATTGATTTTTTTTAGTGCTAATAAAAGCTAGTGTTGAATAAATCCCAATCAGTAGTAGTGGTAAAAGAGTGAAAGAAAGAGTATATAGTAATCTTAAATACAAAGTATAAGTTTTTACTAATGAATAAATAGATTAATGCACACACAACTAAAAAAAGTGAGCTAAAATAAAGCGAGCAAGGATATAAGGTTAGAAGGTTTGATGCAATTCAATCTGATCAACTTTTGTTGAACAATTGTCTTTAAATATTTCCTTGAAAAGTTTCAACTAAGTGTTTCATTGAGAGTTCAGAAACATAGAGTGTCGTGGAGTGTCAGAGTAATTTCTTAGTGTATCTCTCTATCTCTCAAGCACACACACATTCTTTATCTTACTTTTACCATGAGTGTCTCTTCTTCTTAAAGAGAGAACCTTCTATAAGTATCCATTAGAGGATATCTATAATTTAATCCTCATACTCATTTCAACATTAAATGAAATGACTCTATAATAAATGCTCCAAAATATAGCTGTTGGAGATTTGAATATACCTCACTACTTAAGTTAGACATGGTCACTTAGTCTGTACTTAGGCACAATTACATTGGCCTACAATCACTTAGCACGGTTACGTTCCATGATCACTTTGCATGGTCACTTGGTTTCTTCATTTGGTCACTTCCTTTCTTTATGAAGTTACTTCTTGTATTCTTGTGGTCACTTCACTTATTCAGGTTGTCACTTCATTTCATCATGCAGTTATTTCTTTTCTTCTTGCAGTCACTTCACTTGTTCATACTGTTACTTCTTTTTTTCTTGTAGTCACTTAAATTGTTCATGCGGTCACTTTATTTTTTCTTGAAGTCACTTCCTTTCTTCTCAAGGTCACTTCTTTACTTGTTATGGTAGATTGAATCCTTTTTGCATCCACTTGAACTCTATATGGTCAGTTTGAGACTTAGATAAAATTTTCTCGTATGATACACAATCACTTGATTGTTCATGCGGTCACTCTGATTTTAACAACTGGTAACTTATGCATGGTCACTTGACCTTCACAGTCAGTTGAACTTCTTCATGTGGTATGTTTTCATGATCACTTTCATCATTTTTTTCAGAAAAATAATTGACTATTATAAAACATAAACTTCATTAGTATTGTAAGAAAAATTAATAGGTATCGTTAAAATAAAGATGTGTTGAAATAGGAAAAAAAATGTTTTGTTATTCCAAAGAAGAGAGAGAGAGAAATAGGAGACCACCAAAGCTTGAAGTATCACCATTGCCTTTTCATTCACTTGTGTTGACCAGACCCCAATGTTATGTTGGCGTGCACTTTGTAATGAGGAACCACTTACTTGACGTAGATGGTTAAAGGGTTTTAGATGGAATACCACTTGTGCAAATGCAATAAAAAAATTAACCCAAGCCAATTTAAACCATGATATATTCCATTCATATTGAATTGAATAAATAAATGAAGAACAATGTAACTTTTTCTCTATTGATCCCAAATTAATCCAATCTCTTTCAGAGATGCTTGATAGAAATAATTGAGAATAAATCGACACACTCTTTCCTCTTAGGGTATCCATATCCTGTGAAAATATCTCAACACATGAAAAGGATCACATCTTCCTTATGGATTTCTAGAACCTTTGAGTAAGGGGGAGGTAGGGATCAATGGAGTTTCAACCTGATGAGTTTTAAAGAATTTTTACACACATAAATAAAAACCATGAGCCAATTTATATACCACCCAAGGAATATCATTGGGTTTTGACTATTAAATAGGATCATTTCATAAACATTTTATAGGTTACAAAGTTTGTAACTCATGCCTATTCATTTGTGGTTAATTTTTTAATGTTTAAAAAATTAAATTAGAGGTTGAAACTCCTCATATTATCATCATATGATAATAATATTGGTCATGATATCTTAGAGTGGGAAATAGAGGCTAAACCATGTGTTACCATATAACATATAAAACTCTATGCACAAAACCATGTCCTGGTGAAATTCTATTGAATTTGGTGTCCTAGGACCAACTGTTTGTACTTTGATTACATCTATATTCAATTATTTGAATATTAATAAAATATATTATTACATATTTTTCATTTTTCTGCATGACATTAATGTAATAATGTCCTAGAGTGTGTATCGCATTGATAAGGTCGTAATAATTCCCCTCTATAATGAGAAGCTTGAAATTCCATGATTATATTCTTAAGTATAGTTCTACAGTCGGATATTGTTCTATGATGAGACACATAGAACGTGATTGTTAGGTGTGAGTACTCATAAGTAGGTGAGGCCACTTCTCATAAACTTCTCACTTAGTAATCTCTAAGATTGTGGATTATGATAATAGACCTGTTAGTAGGATTTTCACATGTTTTGGTGTCATTGAATATTTTTATCCGCGAGTGTGTGTAATGGTCCTTAGACTTTAAAATTATTATTAATTCATGTTACAACTCATGCAATTATATTTATTTTATAAACCTTGATAATAAAGTTCATGGAGAAGTTCTATATGTTGGATGTGTCGTGAGTGACATGTTATTAGTGGATAATCTGAGGAAGTATTTGTCCCTTCCATCTTTATGGGAGTTGATATCTTGTCCCTTTTATTAGAATAGAACCATTTCATTAAATTTCATGGATATGTTTCAATGACATGTTTATTTTAGATATTCAAAGAAATACATATCAAGCATATAGGTTGATGACACATAATTGAAACCTATTTGAGGATATATTATGAAAAAATGATTATATTACACAGTGAGTATTCATATGTGGTTGTCAACATTGTGATATTAAGTTATTTATCTTGTGTTTCTTGACCCACTATTAGATAGTAATCTTGAACTTTATCCAAACCCATCTAATGCCGAGGAGAAATAATCCTATAGGGTCACACACTAAGTGTTTCCTTTGATCTCAATTAAATTCTATTTGAACTTAATTAATGGAATAAATATTATTCTCAAGAATAAGGAATATTTTTATTCATGTTTTATCGATCACAAATATTTGTTGATGAATGAAATATTTAATTAAATATTTATTTAGGTATTCAATAAATTCTGAAGAGTTTAAATGGACTAAGTCTGTGTCTGGTGATAAATATAAATTTAAAATCTAGTAAAATAATATTTATTATTTTGAAAGTTAATGCATGTGCCATAAAATAATGATAATAATAATATCATTATTATGTGGAATGGGGTTTGATAAAGACTATAATATTATTTAATAGATGGTATGCAATTAAATAATATTTTAACCTAAACCCTAGCTCCGTAAATAGATGGTTATGTCTATTGTGCACAGTTAATCAAGAATTAAGAATTGTGTGCACAATAAACTTCTCTCTCAAATTCTTCCTCCCTCCTATTAAGAATAAGAAGGACTCCTTCAATATCAAAGGATATTGAACCAATCAAGGTGAACAATACAAGATGATTGATTCTCAATGCTATCACTCATAAATCAATCGGCTTCATTCAAAGACCAATGGGGCATGTGCAGATCACCACTAGAGGGATTATACACTTGGAACCTCCTAACATAATGAAGGTAATTTGAAAAGGTTTTTTTAGAATATCAACATCATCATCAGATAAAGTCCCTATGATGACGTAACCATTTCCTTTGAATTAAATAAATTAATAATAAATTTAATGTGAAAAGATCCTCTTCGATTTCTAGGTTTTCTTTATGTAAATATTTGGTGGAAAGATCTCGTTGGTCATGGCATTCCTTCATGTACTATATTGTGAATGATCCACCGAATCGACAATATTTTATTTGTTTTATGCCTACTAAGGTTCTTCCACTACACCCATAACCTTCAAGTGGTATCAGAATGGTCGTGTTTCAAATTTATAATTATTTATTTTATTATTGATTTATATATGCGATAATGGTTAGATATTTCATTTCAAGAATATTCATTCTTTAATATGATTTTAATTAACATCTTTTTGACATGTTAATCATCATCATTCAGTGTTTCATTTTATTAAAGGATTAAAATAGATGAATAATGACTAGAGATGCCACCAGGAAGCATCGAGAATTTTGTCCTAATAGCATGGGATTACATGGCATGTAGCCAGAGTACACGTCATGTACCCAAGTGCACTGCACCCAACCATGTGGTGGGATACATGATGTATTGATTAGTAACTACATACAGTGCATTTATTATAAATAGCATGTGAACCAAGATAACCTGACACATGACATTTCATTTTACATGGTGTGTATCTAGCATACACATCGTGTTTTCTACACAGTTTAGTGATGAAAATCACACAATCTATGTGGTCATATACATAGTCAAAACTGCATGAGACTGAAAACTTAGAGTAATAATGAAATACATGACATGTATCTAGTGCACACAGTGTGTAGTGAATTATTTCCCATGTTTTAAGTACACACCAATCCATTCGGAAAAACAAGAATACACACAACAGGCGAGATACATGACATGTAATTATATTGTACACGTCGTGTAGTCCCGCATTTAATGAACACACTGAGTCCTTTGGCATGTTTTATGGACACATGACATTTGGACCACATGGTGTGTAGCTCATTAGTATGATCCATGTAATCTGTCATGATACACTTCGAAGACCCAGGCATGTCTCCTAGGTACATGATAACTGAGGTACATGATGTGCAGCTCATAAGTACATGCTATGTAGTCTCCCAATAAAGGTCAGAATTAAAATTACATTAAATTTATAATTGCAGCATTAAAACCTAATTATATTTATTATCACCTATTTTGTATAAAAATTTAATAATAGTCATAATGAATTTTTAAATGCTCGATTAATTTATTGTAGTTATCTATAATCATTGGTTCTTATATTTATTTTCTATGAATTAATTTATGATGTGTATCTACAAGAGAATTCGGATGGTAATTAAGATGAAAGGGAATTAATTAATTAGTTAATTAATTAATTAATGTAATAACATTTTTCTTAATAGTAAATAATGAATAGAAATGAATGTTAGCCAGTATACTTTTAGATAATTGTTGCATGTGTATGACTGAACATGATCTTGACCAAGACATTTGTATTTGTTTGAACTATTTAATTTAATTTTCATGGGTTTTCAATTGTTAATTATTAAATTAAATTGATGGTTTTTTGAGTCATCCCTCCCTCCATTATTATATAGGACCTGTATGTCCAAGGTGATTTGCGTAATTCCCCTTAACGATTCCTTTGGTTCCCCTTACTTGTGTGTGAGTTATAAATATTTGTAATTAATGGAGTTTCCCAAGTTGCATAGAGACAGTTCAAGACAAAACCAAGATGATACCAACCCATGTGATACATAAGTAAATAGGTGGAGTTGCAACTCATGCCAAGACCGACACAAGTATTTTTTCCTAGGTCATAGGTTAATTTATTTTCCAATCAATAAATAAAATATTAGATAAGATTATGACTGGGTCATTTATTTGTTTATCTATTTATGTCTTATGAATTATTTATTTTATGGATGAAATACTATGATCACATAAATAAATTAACTAATATTCAAATATGGAATTTAAGTAAATGGATTATGCATAAATATTTTATCGAACATGGTTAATCACTTAGGTAAAATACACTTAATATTAACAAAACATATAAAGGATAAAATAAGAAATTTTTATGCATGATAAATAAAAATCCCTCAAATTGATATTAAGTCATTAATCCCTCCAAAATATAAATTAAATGTGAAATCATAGTTAAAGTGTCGGTTCATGACAAAGTTGAAGGTACTTTTAATTATCGGGAAGTCGTAACAAAGATAATGGTTTGACTTAACTAAACTTGTATTGAATTTAATGGCCAAAGTCTATTCAAAAAAATTGGAGGAATGTGTTGAGGAAATCCCAGTTAGGATTTCTGGATTAGGGAGTCCACTCAATAGATTAAGGAATTGTAATCCTGTAGTTGGAAATATTTTCTACCTAAATACCTTCTTATGGTTTTCATATCCAAATTTTGGATCATTAAGAAGGGAAATGTGGATCCTTTCCACTATAATATGTTATATGATGGGACATTATGATTTTAGTGGTGAGGGTCGTTGAGAATTTTCAAAATAGTGGGATATTTAATAAAATTAAATTTTATTAATTCTCACACAATTTTTAATCAAGAAAAGTAATAACTCTTTTATAATTATAGAATTATGGAAATATAATCATACACCTTATACCTAAGATCTATATTAGATACTGACTATCTCCACACTAAAAGTAACATCTAAGAATGGTTCATATTCCTTTGGGTTGTGTTCTACCATAAAAAAAATCTTACGTACTAGAATCCATATTATATGATATGATTGTGAAGGAGGTGAGTGATGAAGAGTTATGAGTTTATGAAAAACATTTAAATGATGATATCGATGATTATTTTTTGATGTTACCATCTATGTCTAGTAAAATCATGAAGTCTCACAAAAATATGGATGCTTATCGCATGCTCGAGAATCTCCATGGTCTTTACCAGGAAAGAGAAAGATAAGAACGAGTTGAGATCTCCAGGTCTCTTTCTCAAAGAAAGATTAGAGAGGTTACTTCATCTGGGTGTCACATAGTCAATCTCATTGGCTATATTGAGTGCCTAAAGGTTCTAGGGTTTAAACTCTCGGGTGAACTACACACTAATATAATTCTAGCATCGCTCCCTCAGTGCTTCCCCATATTTATTGTTAATTTTAATATGAAAAACATTAAGAAGTGTCTCCTAGATATTCTTACCCTTCTTCACCAAGTAGATAAGGAAATAAATTGAAAAAAGACTTCCATACTTATAGTGAAAAAATGGAAAGTCCAAGTGAAAATCTATAAGCTTTAAGATCCTCCGTAATGGCCTTCCAAGAAGAGAAAGATCAAGGAGAAAGAAAGGGAATAGGATGCTATATTTTTTGTATTAGAAATAAGGGACACTTGAGATAGGGGTGTGTGCACCATTGAGGGGGGTACAAGAGGGGAATGTTCTCCCAAAAAAATAAATTTTAAAATAAAATTGGTGCATCGAAAATAAAATAAAAATAAAAATAATATTGAAAAAAACTATTCACAGTTGGAATTAAAAAAAATTAAATTTTTAAAAAATCTATGAGCTTCAAAAAAAATATGAATTTAAAAAAAATACAGATGTATTTTAAAAACATCAGTAAATGAGGTGTCATTTACCAACATTTCTAAAAAACATTAGTAAATGAGGTGTCTCTAAATAGAAATGTCTATAAACATTTCTAATTTAACAATGTTTATTTATCAATATTTTTAAAAAATATTGGTAAATAAGGTGTACCTAAATTGAGACATTTATAAACATCGCTAAATTAGTGACACCTCATTTACTAACGTTTTTTAGAAACATCAGTAAATGAATTAGTGATGTTTTAAAACATCTCTAATGCAAAAACAATGTTGCTAATTAGCATTTTTTTGTAGTGTAATCTACTCTTTTATAATTAAAAAATAATGTAAATATCATCATCTACTTTATCCATAAGATGTATATTGGATAAATACCATATCCTCACTAGAATTAACATCCAAGAATAGTAAAAATGACTTTGGGTTGTGTTACACCGTGAATGAAAATCTTACATACTAGAATCCTCATTACCTGATCCACCTAGAAAGAAGGCGAGTGATGAAGATTTTTGAGTCTATGAAAAACATTTGAATGACACGGTCGATGTTTATTGTTTTATTTTATCATCTATGTATAGTGAACTTATGAAGTCTCATAAAAATACGGATTCTTATAGCATGCTTGAGAATCTACGTGGTCATTACTAAGAAAGAGAAAGATAAGAATGGTTTGAGATATCCAATTACCTTTTTCAAAGAAATATTAGAGAGGGTATTTGGCCTGATGTAGTCAATCTCATTAACTACATTGAGTTCCTAGAGTTTCTAGGGTTTAAACTCCCTGATAAACTACACACTGATCTCATTCTTATATCCCTCCCTCAGTGTTTCTCTAGCTTTATTATTAATTTTAATATGAAAATCATTGAGGAGTGTCTCCTAGATCTTTTTACTCTTCTTCACCAACTAAATAAGGAAAAAAAGTGAAAAAATACTTCTATACATATAGTTAACAAATAGAAAGTCCAAGTAATAATCCATAATCCCAAATATCCTTCACAGCGCCCTTATAATAAGAGAAAGATCAAGGGGAAATCAAGAGAAAATGATTTTGTCTTTTTCGCATGTGGCAAGAAGGTCCACTGAAAGAAAAAATACAACCATCCAAATAATTAAGAGGAAGATTTAGGTGAATTTATTATTTATTGAAATTTATTTGAATATAAAAATTGATTATTATATATATATTGTGTTAATCACATATGTATTCAAATATAGGAACAAAGTAGATTAAAAAATGAATTAGGGGAGGTAAATATATGATCAGCCAACAAAGATAAACTTTCTTTTATTGCTATCAGTGACTACCTCCTCACATTACCAATGAAAATGATCTTTATTTTGAAATGTTGTTATTATGTGAAATCTATTACTAAAAACATTATATATGTATCCATACTTAATACATATGGATTTATTTTCAAGTTCAAGAATAAATGTTTCTTATTTTATAAAGATAGAATTTTTATGGTAAGTAATATTTAAATGATGATATTTATGTTTTTATTACATGAACCATATAATGGAAATCAATAAATAAACTTCTTCACATGATCATACCACATCTAACTATGTCATCACCCTACTTCTACTGAATAGAAGAACTTTTTTTCCTTAACATTGAGCCTGATCACATTCTACTGATCGAATTTGCATTAAATAAACTTTAAATGCTCTAAAATTATGATGCTCCTAAACTTTCAATTCTCATAACAAGGATTTACATCCCAACAATCTCCCACTTGAAGACTTTTCTAGGGAAAATCTTGATAACCATCGTTAGAAAATGTCCTTCCTCTCTATGTTGTAGTAGTATTCCTCTAAATTTCCTTATTTTGTTCGCCCAATCCCCACTGATTCATGATGTTGCCTTAGACTTTATTGAGATAAATTCTTAGTGAACATGTCTGCAAAATTTTGGATAATAATGATCTTATGTAGATCTAACAATTTCTCCTCCAGCATATTCCTGATGAAGTGGTACTTCAGGTCAATGTGCTTTGTTCTCGCATGGAAAATTGGATTTTTATCCAAGTGTATTACACTTTGGATATCAAACAAAAAGATTCCCCCTTCCTAAATTCTTCTCAATTCCTTTAGAAATTGATTTAACCAAACCATATCCTTCCCAGCTTCCAATACTGGTACATAATATGATTCTATTGTACTTAATGTAACAATCTTCTAAAGTCACAACATTTAACTGACTGTTGTTCCTCCGTAAGTCAATATAAAACATGTTGTTCTCTTTTGACTACCTGAGTCTCCAGAAGACTTAGGATCAACAAAGCCATGTAATGGATCTTCCAACCCAAAAAAGAGATCTTGATCTTCTGATCCTTTCAAATACCAAAGGATCCACTTAATGGATTCCCAATATTCTTTTCTAGGATTGAACATAAATCTAATTATAACTCCCACTAAAAATTTAATATCTGATCAAGTATAAAAAATAATGGTACCACCTGAAGGCTTTGTTAATTCCAAAGGGGATACCGAATTTACAATTTTATAAACACGGACAAAAAATCACTAATTGTACAATTAATTAGTATAGGATATTTAAAGTTTGTGGTCGATCCCATGAAGGTAGGTTATAAAATTAACTTAAGTTAATAATAAAGACTTAATTTATGTATGATTAAAAGAATTAAAATTTAAACTATCGATAATATTTATTTTGGAGATGGTGGGAGAACAAAAAAGAAAACAAGGGTTCCATATAATTTCAATTCTAGGTGTATGAATAATAAAATATAAAATATTTAAAAAATCGTTATATGGTCATCAAAATCAAGTATAAGTGAATTTCTTGGTCTATTTAGACACTCTCAATCTCAATAATCTCATTTTCCCATGGTCATGTACTTTGAATAATCAAAATATTCATGACCTGAAACCATTTTTTTTCTACCTCCTCCTCTTCAAGTTATAGAATCATATCACTAATATCTCACAGTGTGAATTTTCTTTTCATAATGTGGATATTGATTATCTCGGATCTTTTTTCTTAGATTTATCTTATGTTGTTTCCTACCAAGAAATTAATAAAACATTAAAATCATGGAAAAAAATTATTAATTTGATTACAAAAATCATATATTTTAAATTAAATATGTATGTATGAATTTTATTTATCAAATCACCCCACACTTAAACTTGTGTTTTTTCATAAGAATAAAGTCTCAACAAATTACAAAGGATGCTCACTCTACTATGATTTAAATATCAATGTTAATAAAATTAAGTGATTAAATAGTGAATTAAATATTAAAGCATCACATGAGAAAATTTTATCAACTCCTTGTTTTTTAAAGAAACAATCCAACATGTGTTTTACTTTTTTCTTTTGAATTAACCATGAATGTTCATTATTCCATTCAAAATTTTCAATTCATTATCAATGTGCATGCCGCCCACAATTTACCTCAATTCAATTAATTTTTTTACATATCTCTCAAGTTAAAAATGTAAATGGACTTTTTATTATACCTCAATTCATGCTCTTTATCATAGGCTTGTAATGCGTCTACTTTCTCCACCATGTAGAGACAAAAATCGCAAATAATCATGAGGGAATCACCATTAGGTTAAAATGAATTTGAGGCTTACTTATACATGCTTAAATTATATAAAATCAAGTAAATATCAAAAAATAGGTTATTCTTTGAAGTAATTTGTATAGTAATCAGTAAAATATTAGTGAAAAATTCACCCTTTTCCCCAAAACACAAATTAAGGTCACGAATCAATGATGCATGATGAATGAAACACCTGCATGAATTTTTTTCCATTTTTTTTAAAAAGTTAAGTTTTGAACAAGTCTCACATCTACCACCCAACTCCAAATGATAAAAATCATTGTTCAAGAAAATGGTCTTTTTTAATGGACACAACTTTACCTAATTTTTTATATTATTTTTTTATTTTTATTTTTTATTTTTATTTTTATTTTTTCAAGTGGGTGTGCAATAAAGACTAATGAATAAATAATCATGATCCTTTCTTGAATCTCATGAAAACACCTCTACACTTATCTATTTAAATATACACATCCCTTACACTATTTTGTTGTTTTCACCACACTCATTTTTTTTATAGTCATGAAAAATACATAGATTATGGTGGGAAAGGATAAGATAGGATTGTCATGTGGATATTCCATAACAAGGCTGTTCTTGGATTATGTGGGATTAATAATGATTAATGTATGGATAGGTATCAGGATAAGGTCTTAACAAAATATGTCTCAATGATATTAAATGTGAATTTATATAATCATATCTTCAATAATATGTAAAGAAAGTTTTTAAAGTAAGCATGTCTAAGGTTTACTCAATAAATATACTTAATAAAAGAATATAAAAAATAGTATTTGAAATTTATTGGGAATGAGAACATATGATTAAGATAATCACTCATGAAAATGGACACAAATAATAAAATCAATTAATACAAATATCATAATTTCAAATAATAGAAATTATAATAAAATTTTCATTTAAAAAAATAACCAATATCCCAAATCATGATTTTTTAAATCAAAATCCTCATGTTTATCTCTACTAATTCATTTCACCTATTTTTTTTATTTTAATTTATTGATAAATAAATTCAAAAACATGGTGTGGTGATTATCCTAATAAATGTTTGTATCCTCAGTCAATGATTAAAAAAATCAATCATGGGGTATGCATTTTTAAATTAAAAATTCTTAAATAGAATTGTACGAGAATGATTGAAAATACTAAAATTAAAACTCATAATCCCCTGTTGCAATGATGTATTTCATCTTATATCCTCTAATTTTGATGCCTTCTCATGCCTTCATAAAATAACAAGGTAATTTTCATTAAATATCAAAAAGAATAAGGATAATTGAAACTAAATTCCTGATATAAAATTAATTTCTCATAAAGAAATCAAATTAATTTCAAAGAAAGTGATAAAAAAACATAGGTTTCCTTCTAGAATCTGCTCTTTTTTATTATAGTCATTTATCTCAACCTTACTTGTGTTAGATGATGGGAGTATGATACAAATATAACCTTATTGGGTTAACTCATTTTTGAATTTGGAGCTTATATGGCTCAATTATTCTTCTCTTAATTGAAATTAGCATGAAATTCTAAGGAGGTGACCAGAATCTGGAAGGTTTTAATCTAAGTAGGAAGAATTAAAAATATATCTAGATGTGTTAAAATTATTAAATTTCTAACTATGATTACTATAATTATGAAAAGACCTCTTCGGGTTCCACAACCATCACCTCATCTTCTTCTATAGCCTCTTTTTTTTCTCTGCATAGTCAGTGCAGAGTGTAATGCCTTATTCTTCTTCATATTCATCTTGTTGTGCTCCCATATTTTCAGGAAAATTCCTTATAAATTCACCAATATAGTTTCATTCTTACTCTTCTTATTTTTCTTCCTCCTCTAAACCTATGGTGTTAAGGGTGTCATTCATAGGAACAAAATCAGCAGAATGTACCCCAACTTTATTTTCCATGCTTTCAAGCTCTTAACCCTCCTCTTTAAAATATGATTATAGTTCGTAGAGTGTAGCATCTTCCTTGATTGGGTATGATTGCAGGAAATGTGTGTGTTGATTATTTATCTTTATAATCTCATCGAATAGATGTTCAATATCCATAAGAAGGACAGTGTATTTTTATTTTGTAGTAAAAATACATTACAACTCTTTCATTTCAACCAAAAATACCCAAGTATGGAAAAAAAGAATAAAAATTTTTGAAAGAAAAATCTAAGATAAAATTAGGAAACAAAAATAGATGATAAAATAATTTTTATAAATTAATAAATTAAAATAATCTATTTTCATGTCCCAAAAAATGGTACTAAAAATTGGTACCGCCCAAAGACATCATTAATTCCAATGGGGATATTGAATTTAAAAAATTATAAACATAAATAAAAATTCTCCAATTCTGCAATCAATTAGTATGGGATATTGAAAGTACAAGGTCAATCCCATAAATATGGGTTGGAGAATTAAATTAATTTAATAATAAAAGCATAATTTATGTATGATTACAATAATTGAAATTTAAACCATTAAGCATATATATTTTTGAGAAGGTGGGAGAAGAAAAATGAAAATAAGGATTTTATGTAATTTCAATTCTAGGTGCATGAGTAATAAAACATAGAATATTGAGAAAACAATTATATGGTCATTGTAATCGAGTTTAAGTGAATCGTTTGGTCTAGTTAGACACTCTATTTCTTAGGACTCTCTATTTCTCATAGTCAGGTATTTTGATAAGTAACTTGAAGCCATCCTCAAATATAGAATGTAATTAAATCAATATCCATGGTGGAAATGACACTCTAGTTGATATATTAAAAAGCATTCCTTCACCCATCAGTAATACAATGGTCACACGTTAAAGAATAAGATATGAAGAGATATGAGAAATTTTATGAATGAAAAACCCCAAGATGAATTATTTATTAAAAATAAAATATCTATTACAACAATTCTCCTTCATTGAAATTACCACAACATAAATAAAATCACCCATCATGCTATCCATAAGAGGGTATAAAAAATAAAGAAATTAAAATTTAAAATGGGGTGGTGGTGGAGGCCTGGTGGAGGAATCTATAGAGCACAACACCTTAACCCAAAGATCTGGTATTCAATCAAATATTTTTCAGCACCTCCCTAGCCCTGTATTTATAAGATAAAATGGACCTTAGGTGGCTTAAATACCATAAAATATTCCAATGAATTTATTTGGGTTAACTATAAGAGTTATAAGGCATTTAGGTGTGGGTTCGGTCAACATTTAACAAAAAATATAAGGTTTTAGATCTCATTATAGGATTTCATGGTGTGGCAAGGGAAGTCACACCATGAATTTTCATGGCCAAATTCCTTTTCTTTAGTTCACATCTTGGCTTCACGGCTTTTCTTAGACCGTGAGTGTCTTCAAGTTCCATGATTTCAATTGGGTTTCATGTAATGAATCTTTGTGTTATGCTCCAATTTCATCTATTTTCTCCATCATCCTCCTCTTCAATCCATAGAACCATACCCTAAATATCCCGCGATGTGAATTTGGTTTTCACAATGTGAATCTTGACCATATTGACACTTTTTGGTTGGATTTATCTTTTATTTTTTCCTACCAAGAAAATAATAAAACATTAAAATCGTAAGAAATAATTATCAATTTGATTATAAAAATAATGTATTTTAATTTAAATAATTATGCATGAATTATAACTATCACATAACATACATTATACTTTTGACAGTTGAAGTCTAATAAATTTTCTTCATATACCAACACTTATATTCCATGGTAGCCATTTGTGCCTTGGACAATTTAAAGTGTCTGGCAAGAGGGGTAAGAACGAGTTTGCATTAAGTCATGAAAACCCTTTCAAAGATTTTCTAGATATAATCTTTTTGAGATAGAACCAAGGATTCATCCTTCCTATCTCTTTCCATCCTCATCCCTAGTATCTTCCTTACTTTCCTAAGATCTTTCATCTCAAAACTTCCAGACAACTTATTTTTTAACTACCAAATATTTTGTACATATGGTCTTACCAACAACATGTCTTATACATACAATAGAGAAATGATTAAAGTCTCATAATTCCATTTCTTTTGGTAACAATTATGTTTAGAATTACATCTATCAGATCCTTCTTTTTCCATAAAACTATCTAATTTATGATTCCATTATCGCGGTTCTTGCCTAAAACCATAAATAATTTTCTTCAGTTTACAAACCAAATTCTGAGTACCAACTTCCAAGACACTCATTGGTTGTTTTATGTAAATCCCCACATCTAACTCACAATGAAGGAAATATGGCTTGAAATCAATCTTCTCTAGATAAAAAATTTCTAATGAAACCATACTTAGCATTGTTGTGATGGTTGAATGTTTAACTACCAGTGAAAATATTTCCATTAAATCCACTCCTACCTTCTATTTAAACCCTTTCACTATCAACTATGCTTTGTATCCTTTCTTACCATTATCTTTTTACTTAATCCAGTGAACCCACTTGTTCACAAGTTTCTTTTTACCCTTTGGTAGTTCAAACATATCCCAAGTTTCATTGAACTTTAATGAGTTTATTCCTCATTCATGGATGACTCTCACTACATTGAATCTCTAGGATAAGCTACCACCTCTAGATTTTTAGGTTCTCCTACATCAATTAGGAGTAGAGAGTTAAAATATTTTATGAACCTATTCACTAGTCTCCCTATTCTAGTTGATCTCATAAACTAAATTAGTTTCTCTTAGCTACTTGGATCTTCTCTTTCAATCAATACCTAGACTTCTGGTACTCATTAATGATTCCAAACACAGTGGAATCATGTAGAAGTGGGTGATATATTAAAATTTCTTTTAATAATCATTTATCTAAACCAAGATCAAGGATATTACATGTAAAATTTATATTTAATTTATTTAATAATTGATGAAATAAATACCTAGTCTTAGGAGCATTCTACGTTGGTGAATGTTGATCATCTGAAAATACCCTTTTTGATTACCTTTGTTGCACTATGAGGATACAAAGATAGAATCCCTCTAGTGGTGATCCACACATTCTCCTATGATCTCTGAGAAACACCACATGATTTCCAGGTGCTAGTGTGGTGAGTCTACTGTCTTGTGTTGTTTTTTCTTGATCTCCCGTTCTTCAATCTTGAATAAATCTCTCTTGCACTCTTATTCCTGAGAGTAAGAGAGAAGGAGGATTTGAGAGATAATTTGTTGTGAACAACAATTCTATATTCTAAATTTTGGATACTCTATACAATAGACATAGCCACCTATTTATTGAATTGGGATTTAAGTTAAAATATTATTTAATTACATACTGGCCATTAAATAACATTTATTAATTTTAATAAATCTTATATCACATAATAATAATTATATAATTATTATTTTGTGCTGCACGCCAACTTGTGCAATAAAAAATATCATATAATGGTCTTATTAATTAATATTTTTCACTAGACTTGGTCTTGGTCCATTCAAACTCCTCTAGAATTTATTGAAAAACTAAATAAATATTTTATTCAGAATCTAGGGAATATATATTTATTAAAATATTAAATAAATAAAATAAATATTTTATTCACAAGACGAAAAATAAATATTTATTTAATTTATACAATCAATATAACTTGAATAAAATTATTCTCCATACTTGAGAATAATATTTATTCTATTAATTAAACTCAAATATAATTTAATTGAGATAATTGGAAACACTTAATGTGTGGACCTCTAGGATTCTTTCTCATTGGCATTAGGCAGGCTTGCCTAAAGTCTAAGATTACTATCTAGAAATGGGTCAAGGAACCTAAGAGAAAGAATTTAATGTCTCAAAATCAACAACCATATATGAACACTCATTGTGTAATATAATACCTTTGTCACAATATCTCATCAAGCAAGTTGGACATCTGTGTCACCAACCTATATGCTCGATATGTCTTTCTTTAACTATCTGAAATAAGCACATCATTACACCATGGACATGGAATTTAATGTGATGGTTCTATTCAAATAAAAGGTCTAATATATCAGCTTCTATAAAGATGGAAGGGAAAAATCATTCCCCAACTTATTCATTAATGACATCTCACTCGTGATGCACCCAACATACCCCAACATATCCAACTTCCCCATAAACAGTTATCGTCATGGTTTACGAAATACATCTAAGTACGCAAGTTGTATCATGCATTAATAATAATCTTAAATTATAAGGACCATCAAACATGCTCATAGATAGGAATATCTGATGACGCCAAAACATACGGAATTTCTACTGGTGGGTCTGTTCTCATGATATTTCATCTTAGAGATTACTAAGTTAGAACTTCATGAGAATAAGTCTCATATACTTACATGTACTCACACCTAACAGTATATGTACTATGTGTCCAATCATAGTATGTTATCCAACCGCAAAACATTATTTGAGAATATCATCATAGCACATCAAGGTTCTCATCATAGCAGGGAACTACTATGACCTTATCAATGCAATGTATACTCTATGAAATTATTATGTTAGAGTCGCGAAGAACAAAAAAATATGTAATAATAAGTTTTATTAATATTCAATACATCAAATATACATGTAATAAAAGTACAAAAAGTTGTTCCTAGGAAACAAACTCCAACACTCATACTTCTATATCACGTAAATCTAATGAAACCACTTAAGATTTAGTTTCTATTATGCTTTCTTATACTTTATGTGGTCTAATTTCTCTACTTTTAGTGATTTGAGAACATACATATGATTTCTCTAGTTTTTTCAAACTACTAGTACTCTAATCAACCTGGATTTCAAAACTTAACTATCCTTCAACTTCTTGATCCACTAAGTTTCGATCCTCTCATATAATCTTATCATTAAACATAGTATCCCTGATCCTGGTGATCTATTTCTAACCACCATCGCACAAATGATATCCAAAATTTTCATCTCTACAACCAAGGAAAAAAAGCATATTTTGGATTTAAATTCAAGTTTATCACAGTCCTTGGGATTTATATGTACATATTATAAACTATTGAAAACATTAAGATGATTTACTTGTATTAATTTTCCAAAACATAGATCCTCCATAAGTTCCTGACCAACTATTGGTCTTCAACTTTTGTTGATGAGATATGTCGTTGTGTTGAGTGTCGCTATCCAAATTGTTTTAGACATTCCTGAGTGCAACCTCATATTTTGATATTTCTCTATCAAAGTCTGATTCATTATTTTAGTTACTACATTTTGTTGTAGAGTTTTGGGCACCATCTTCTCATGCCTTATTTCTTCCTTCTTTCAGAAGTTCCAAAAGTTGCATTTGTTGTAATCATCATTGTTGTCTATTCTAATGCACATCAAATTCCATCCACACTCCCTTTCTGCCAATGCTTTACACCGAGTAAGCTCCCAAAATACATTATAATTATTCTTTAAGAAGTAAATATATACTTTCCTTATATCATAATTAATAAAAGTAAGAAATTAAAGGTAACCACTATATGATTAAATAGGGTTAAGTACCCAAACATATGAGTGAACATGCTCTAATTTTCAATTCTCAGTCTTACTACTATCTAAGTTGAAGGCACTCTTTCCTACTTTCCCAATTCAAAAATTTCACACTTTTTAATTTCAATGTGATTAAGATTTAGTATGCCTTTATTCTTCTAAACATTGAAGTTATTTTCACTGAGGTGACTGAACCTTCAGTTTCATACTTTCGGATCATCAGAAGTTTTACTTATCGAAACCACCATCCCATCTAAAATTATGGTCATGTAAAGTGTCTCATCCTTTACTCCACATGAAACTATCATTGATTCTCGGATAAATTTTCATATACCATCCGAAAATATGGTCTCATAGCCTGTATCATCAAGTTTACCAACAGATTTTAGATTTCATCTAAGGCCAAGAATATGATGAACTTCCATTAACTTCAAGAATCCTCCATTCTTTATTTACATGTTGACATATCATTTTTCAATAACTTCTTGGGACTCACCATCTTTGGGATGAACTTTCTCAAAATTCCCAAATACATAATTTAATATGAATCTATAGACTCTAATTGAATAAAAAGATGCTCCAAAGTCAATAACACAATATTTTACCATAGTATTCAAACTTAGTAGATGACCTTTACTTTCTTCTACTATACCAAAAAAATCTAAAATACTAGATTTTGAAACCATTCTAGTGTTCTCCTTTTTAATCTTGTAGTCCCTACTGATATTCCATTTCTTCCCACATTTTTAGTAGGTTGGACCAGGACCAACCAACTTACATTTAATTTTTTTAAGGTACCTTTCTGCCATTATCTTCTTCCGATAAACCTTCTTAAAATGGGGTTAACTACGCCTTCCATTAGTATTAAGCGCACTATCATATGGTTCATGAAATTCCCTTCTTTGAAGTTCTTCATTGAGTATCAGATTCCCGATATCATAAAATATTAGATCATTTTTTCCACTGTAATTACTAATTTCAGTGACCATTGCATCCCAAATTTTTGATAAAGAATATAGAAAAAAACCCATACATCACCAAAAAAAATAC
Organism: Viscum album; assembly: GCA_963277665.1. Taxonomy (NCBI): domain Eukaryota; kingdom Viridiplantae; phylum Streptophyta; class Magnoliopsida; order Santalales; family Viscaceae; genus Viscum; species Viscum album. Next base: position 1,841,503,505 of record OY728163.1, on the reverse strand, counting down.
CTTTACCAATTGGATCTGCAGATGAATCTTATTGAAGTCATTAACATGGCCTACCACTGGTCTTCCTTTCATCAACCTCAATCCAAACAATCTTCTCAATATGAAAACCTTTTTTAGAGTCATCAGTTTTTCATATATATCTTTCAATGCCTTTAGAACTTATGCTATGGTTTTTATCTCTCAAATATTGAAGGAAATATTTCTTTCTAGAGACATTTTTACCAAATCCAAATTCTTTATATCCATATTTTCCCATTCATAATTCTCTATTAGCACTGGATTTACCCTGTACAATGAAACTTCCAAGTATTTTTAACTTAGAAAATTTTCAATCTTCATTCTATAGAAGGTAAAATTTGTTCCATAGAATTTATCGATTTAGATCTTTCATTCATCTGATGTCATGCCATCTAATACTACCTATATACAAACCATGAGATCATAACCATCCTTTTATACCACTTGTTGGGAAACTGGTCCATGAAAAACCAATAACCTTGTACTACTAATGATACCCATTATAATTATAATTTACCTATCCACCGTAAGTTCATGCATAGATCAGTATATCAAAAAACCAAACCACGAAAACTTTTTTTCTCTTCAACTAAGTGTACCAGAAGTAGGAAGACATAACACCATACCCACTGTACAAAGTCAACTTCACACACACCTTAGTAGAAATAGAAAATGAAATGAAAAACAAGAAACAGAAATATATGTAGCTAAAATACATAAAGAAGTAAATAAACACAGTAGAATTTAACATGATTCAGCATTTTTCCCTACATGCATGGGAGAAACCATTGATACTTATTTTTATTACTGGAAGTATAAAATGATTTCAATAAACTAAAAAACATCTTCAACAATGTTTCATTATATAATTATTAATACTCTGTAAAATTTTATTATACTACACATGCAACATATTCATTGTTCATGCATATCTATACTATTCAGTGTCAGAACTTCTTAAATTGGTGTAAGGTCCTCATTTTCTTTTATATAAAACTTATTCAGTTAATCAGGTCATACTTCCTTCCTACATTCATGGAGAAGCATCCAAATGTAATGTTACCATTGATTTATCATAACACTATTGACCTAAACCTCTTGTCCCAGTAAACACTTCTAGATTCTTCTTTCTAAAGAATTCCTTATAGAATGTTCAACACAATTATGGTCCGCCCATTGAAATTATCAGAAGATGTGAACTTTTGATGAGTCTGCTTCTGTTGAAGATATGAATTATCGCTGCCTTAATACCGAACCCATCCACCTATCATTGATCGAATTTTTTATGAATGAAATTCTAGTGATCTAAACTTTCGATGACCCTGAACTTCTGATTCTCATAACAATAATTTACATACCAATAGTTTCTATGTTTTATTTTTCTCTAATTATTATTTTGTTGATGTTTCATTTTCATCTATTAAACCATTTGTAAGGGTTAATTTCAAATCACATGAGGATGCATAGTGTTTTTATGTTACGTATGGGGGACTAAATGGGTTCAGTGTACACAAAAAATACTTGAATAAAGGGATAAAGTATAAATCAATCATCACATCATTCCTTTATGCATGCATTTAAGAAGGTCATAGGAAGGTTGATAAACATGATAGCATAGTGAAATTTCCTCATGTTGAGACACATACATGTTTCCTTACTGAAATGGGGGTTTGTTTTTTGTCTTGCGATCAATATTCATGTAATGTATCTATTTAAGGTAATAATCTTCCTTTTCACAATCCTAAATCAATGCATATGATGAGGTCCCAAAGAAAAATAATATAAGTACAAGCAATTGAGTTAGATGTGAATGTTTTAGCAGATATTAAACCAAATGTTTCTTTCCTGTTGGCAACAACTATTATAGGAGGTCAAAAGGTTATTGGGTACATGCATGCAGATCAATTTATTTTTTTAGGTCTAAAGGGAAAATGGTATTGGTTCATGGTGATGCATGTTTCATGTTAGAGTACCTGGAGAGACAAAGTTAGGACAATCCATCACTTATTTATACTATACAGTTTGACTTGACTGAACAAATTACAAATATTTTATGGGATAATATAAAAATGAATACTGATTATGAGTTATTTTAAGATGTTTTTTTACACTTCTTTTATCACTAATAAAGAGTAAAATCCATTAGGTGTCTGTGTGGCCTTTAATCATCATCATGATATTGTTGTTTTTGGGAATTCTTTGTTATATGATGAAAATTTGAGTTCCTTTTGTTGGTTTTTTAAAAAAAATAGGTTAATCACATTAAGAAACCTCAAACTATATTTACTAATGGGGATGTGGAAATGGGAAAACTCATTTCCAAAGATTTAGTAGGAACTCAACACTGTATTTGTAGGTGGAATTTGATGTAAAATGACATTAAATATTTAGGTAATTAGATGAAAGATGGATCTAGTTTTCTAACTATATTTAAGAAGTTTATATTATAGTACCATGATGCACATTAGTTTTATCATGATCGAGCTACCCTCATAGCAGAATACAGGGATGGGAAATCATAATGTTTAAATGATATATTCATGTTGTGAGATAAGTAGGTGAATTACTTTTTGAAAATGATTTAACATTGTGTATTCAAAACACTCAATTAAGTGAAAGTTTTAATGGGTTGATTAATGATTACATTAATCACAAGTTAAGTGTTGTAGATTTATGTAAGTAATTTGAGTGATTTTAGGACAAAAAATGATATCGATAAATAAAGTCTAAAATTGAGATGTGAGAAAAGTTTCTTCATAATCTTTACCCTTACCATGAATTAACGTTACAGGTTACTACGAGGTATACACCTGTAATATTTTATTTATTTCAATATAAATATCAAATGATTGGTTCTTATTTTTTGAATTCATATAATGAAGGAGAAGTTCGATTTAGTTATTTCATTAGAATGGTTGGTTGTGAAAATCATTTTTTTGTATCATATAAAGCTTCAAATGAAGTTGTTCAATGTTTTTGTTGAAAATTTGAGTCAATTGGGTATCTTTATTATCATGTATTAAAAAAATTATTGGCTTGATGTGAGATAACTAACTGAAAAATATATTTTGAGGACGTAGACACAAATGACTAGAAATATTATAATGTTTGAAATAGATTCTATTGATACAAATTTTGATAGAAATTTAGTTATAACAAAATGTTGCAAAGATTTTTCATGAATGAGAATAAAGTTGATTACCATTGTTTGTGAGATAAACGTGGGTTATGACACTGACTTCTCTAATTTTTATAATTTTAGAAAAAAAATTACTATGTTAAATACATCAATAGATAGGTTTGTTGGTCATGATAGTTTTGATACAATTTTAAAAAAGGATTATTTTAAAAGGAAACAAAATAGAAAAGTGGTTGATAAAATCAAAAGATTTTTAGAAACCATAGGCTGAAAGTAGACATAGTTGAATAAAAATAAGAATAAGTCCAGTGATATGATGATAGTATAGTTTCATTTTATGATGCATTTCATTTCTAAGAGCAGTCTTTAAATGGTAATGTGGTATCTAATATCATTTTTCTTTACATGAAGGGAATTTTATATTAAGAAAAATTATATTTTGTTGTCATAGAATAAAAAAAAGATTTAAATGAAATTTATTTAGCTGCATAATTATTTTCTAGTTATTGTCTTTTTTCTCTATTTCAAGAATACCGGTCAACTAATTTGGAACATTAGCTTTAGAGGTAGTCTACCATAGAATTAGAAGTGAGGTGGAGCAGTGCAAGCATTGGATGAAAGTTGTTTTTTTTTTGTTGAATTGGGAAGTATCTTCACCATTTACAATTTATTTATCAGCTGGTTTGAATTGTAATTAATTGAGAAACCATTTTAAGAAATAACATTTTGTTTGTACAAAAACTATTTTAGGAACTATGGTTTGTATGCATGGTTACTATCTAATAATTTGTATAAATCCATAAACTATTTTTATTTGTAAAGAACCGAGATTTTTATTTTAGATCACTTATTCCAAAATCATGCTATGAAGTACTAATTCCATATGAAAAATTTGAATGCTACTAAGAAAACATGTTTCACTGATATTTGAAAACCACTTATAAAACTGGAAAAAAATATTTTATTCTATTGAATTATAATGCATCCAAAAACCATTTTAATGAACCATTTACATAATATTTTGAATTTTAATACGTCAACTGAACCATTTATATTCTAGTAGACTTGTAATTCATTGATAAACCATTTTATGAAATTGTGTTCTGTTTGCACAAAACCTATTTTAGGAAAAATAGTTTGTATGCATGAGTGATATGTGAGAATTGTTACAAACCTAGAAACTATTTTGATTTGTACCAACATAGGTATTTGAAACCATTTATTCTGGCATAATGTTCCAAAGTATTGACACCATACATAAAAATTGAATGTTTCTAAGAAAACATATTTAGATCACGTTTGAACACTGCGGAAAAAAATGACAAAATATTCCATTTCTAATTGTAATGCATCCATATTGGTATTTGATCCCACTTATATTGACTATGGTATTTCATTCCATTTTCTATTAAAACAAAACTATTTCTACAATACCAAAAAAATAGAACACTTCTAAGAACTATACAATATGTTCTATTCCAGTTTCATCTCACACCCATAAACCAGGGTTTTTTATTGTTTATCTAGATGTTGGTGGAACCAAAACTAACTGGAAACTCCTACTTCTAAAATATGTTTATAACCAACTTTTAATAAGGTCTAGAAGGAATTATTGTGCCATATAAAGTTTCAATTCAATTAATTCTTCTTGGATTGGGTTCTTATTATATGATTGATTTGTTTCCATATTATTTGTAAGATTGAAAACTATTATTGTGCAGTCCAAACTTATTTCACCCTATTGAGGGATGTATTCCAAAATGAATGTGGGGATGGTATTATCCAAGTAATCTGGTCCATATTTCTTGATGATTTATTTGATAAATGTTTTATGCAAGTGTGCACAATTTTATACATTTTATTATCTTAGTTAGTTAATTTAAAAATGGATTTCATGTCAAAGAGGGGAAAATATATCATTACTAATGCATAATTTTGATAAATATCATTTCCAACACCATCCAACCAAGGATGTATTGATTTGTAGTGGCTAAAATATTTTCTATCCACATTAAAAATGAGCAATGTCCAGTGTACATTTTTGGTGTTGATGAGGATGAAAAATTTTCCATTTAATTGGAGTGCATCTTTAACTAGTTTCTCTATCAACATCTCTATCAAATTTTTATTTTTCCTTGAAACGATTCCCTGTAAATATTAATAAGGGTGGAATAACTATGAACCATTACATTTATAACTTAAATAATATAGAAAATAGTATACTCACCATGGAATCACTGGTAACAAATGTTGATTTATCTGATAAAATTCTAGTTGTATTCCCCATTTGAAATTTTATTTTTATTATTTGAGAATATGAATCTATTGCTTGATATCATTGAAAATAAATGTTGTGACACTAAGTGGAAATTATTTTATAATAATCTTAGTTAACTTGAATATTCACCCTGCTACTCGCCATTGTTTTGCTCAAAAGAAGAAAATATCATCCATTGCAACTGAACAAAACACTTTCTTCATAATTACAGAAGTATTCACTACAAAAAAATAACAGTTATGTATAATAAAGTATGCACTATGAATGATACTTTAATATAAAATTTTAAATTAAGGGTGTCCATTCCCTTTGGTCCTAACAGCATACCGGGTATCCTCTGACTCCAGAATATTTTAAAGATACTCATAGTTTGTTTTCTATAATCACTGGATTTGTATGAGCCATTGTGGTATTACAATAGTCCCAATAGAATCCCTACTCTATTCTGGTTTATCTGAACAAAAAATAGTTTTTTTGATGGTTTTTTCTGGATCAGCTAGTTCTTTTATTGATTTTGACTATGATACTGATGTTGTTCTTCTTCTTGTTCTAGTTTCATAAAAAAACATAAAGTATAATTTATTTTCTTTTTCTTGCTATTTATTTTACATTTCTAATTAGTGTTTGGGTTTTTTGAGTTCCTAATCTTGTATTTTTAGCTATATTGTTGGCTACAGGAGGCATGCAATGTTCATGAGTTTATTCCTTCCATTATGATACTTCATCATATTTATGTCCCAATGTAACTTCCAAGAATGGAAGGACTGGAAGTTCCATTAGAAATTCTAGTGGGGAAGAAACATATCCATTACCCCAATCAAACCTGCAAAATTTTAGTGGAATGTGTTGGCGGGGATTCCATAAATTTCAGTGGGACTTTCAGTCATCCATTGAGGTGTCTTCCCACTGAAAATTACAAGAATAGGATTATAATTTCTACAAGTAGTTTCAATGTAATTTCATGGAATTTCCAGTGGGGAATAAACTTATCTATTACCCCTCTAAAGCCTATAAAATGTTAGTGGAAATTATTGGTTGAGATTCACAAATTTTAGTAGAACTTTCCATCATCCCTTGAGGTGTCATCCCACTGTTACTTCATAGAATAGGAGGACTAGAAGGTACAATGTAATTTCTTGAAAGTTTCAAGCCGGGAAGAAACAAATCCATTTCCCCTCTCAAGCCTGAAAAATTTTAGTGGAACTTTCAGTCATCCCTTGAGGTGGATTACCACTGGAACTTCTAAGAATGGGAGGACTATAAGTTCCACTAGAAGTTCCAGTGAAATTTTATGGAAGTGCCACTGGGTAAGAAACCTATCCATTTCCTCTTTCAAGCCCACAAAATTTCAGTGGAAATAGTTGGTGGGGATTCCACAAATTTTAGTGGAACTTTAGTTATCACTTGAGGTTCCTTCCCACTCGAACTTCCTAGAATAGGAGGACTGGAAGTTCCATTGGAATTTCATGAAAGTTCTAGTGGGGAAGAAACCTATCCATTACCCATATCAACCCAGTAAAATTTCATTGGAAAGTTTTGGTGGGTATTACACAAATTTTAGTAGAACTTTAAGTAATCCCTTGTAGTGCCTTGCCACTATAAATTCCAAGAATAGGAGGACCGGAAGTTCCACTATAAGTTCCAATGGAATTTCATGGTAGTTCTAGTAGGGAAGCAACCTATCCATCACCCCTCCCAAGACTAAAAAAATTTAGTGAAACATTTAGTCATCCTCTTGAGGTGAATACCCACTAGAACATCCAAGAATAATACTGGAGTTCCATTGTAAGTTACATTGAAATTTAATGGAAGTTACAGTGGGGAAGAAACCTATCCATTATCTCTCTCAAGCCTCCAAAATTTCAGTGGAAAGTGTTGGTGGGGATTCCCAAAATTTCAGTGGAACTTTTTGTCATCACTTGAGGTTCCTTCCCATTGGAACTTCTAAGAATTGGAGGACTGGAAGTTTCAATGGAAGTTCCAATGAAATTTCATGAAATTTTCATAGGAGAATAAACATATCCATTACCCCTTTCAAGCCTCCAAAATTTCACTGGAAAATGTTAGTGGGGATTCCACAAATTTCAATGGAACTTCTAGTCATCCCTTAAGGTGCCTTCTCATAGGAACTTCCAAGAATAGGAGGATTGGAAGTTCCTATGGAATTTCATGGAAGTTTTTACAGGGAAGCAACCTATCCATTTCCCCTCTCAATTCTGAAAAATCTCAGGGGAAAGTGTTGGTTTAGATTTCATAAATTTGAGGGCAACTTTCAATCATCCCTTGATGTGGCTTCCCACTGGAACTTCCAATAATAGGAGGACAGGAAGTTCCATTGGAAGTTCCAGTGGGATTTCATGGATGTTCTAGTGGGGAAGCAACATATCCATTTCCCCTCTCAAGCCTGCAAAATTTCAATGGAAAGTGTTGGTGGGGATTCTGCAAATTTCAATGGAACTTTTAGTCATCCCTTATGGTGCCTTCCCAATAGATATTCCAAGAATAAAAGGACTATAAGTTCCACTGTAAGTTCTAGTGGGATTTCATGGAAGTCTCAATGGGTAATCAACCTATCCATTGTCCCTCTCAAGCTTGCAACATGTCAATGGAAATTTTTGGTGGAGATTCCACAAATTTCAGTGGATATTTTAGTCATCCCTTGAGGTGTCTTCCCACTGGAACTTCCAAGTATAGGAGAACTGGCAGTTTCAGTTGAATTTCATGTAAGTTCAAATGGGGAAGCAACCTATCCATTACCCATATCAAACCTGAAAAGTTTCAATGGAAAGTGTTGGTGGAGATTCCATAAATTTCAGTTGAAATTTCAGTCATCCCTTGATGTGGCTTCCCACTGGAACTTCCAAGAATGGGAGTTCTTGAAGTTTTAGTGGAATTTCAAGGAAGTTCCAATGTGGAAGCAACCTTTCCATTACCCCTCACTATATGAAAAAAATGAATTTCATGGTGGTTTTCAAAACTGCTACTAAATACTCAATGAAAAAAAAATAGTGACGATTTTTAAAAAAAGCCACTAAAATTTTCATTTTTTTTTGTTTTATTTTTTTATTTGCGACTGTTTTTGAAAAAACTACCATTATATCTAATTTTTTATTTTATTTTATTAAAAAAATAATAAATATTTAATAACTAATTATTTTTATTTATTATTATTTATCTTTTATAATCATTTATTTATTATTATTTACTATTTTAATTAATTTTTTTGTTAATTATTAATTATTTATAATTATTAGTTATTAATTATTTGAAACTTAAATTAATTCTAGGATAATTGGAAAATCAATAATCACCATAAATTTATTAAAAAAGAATAAATATTTAATAACTAATTATTTTTATTTATTATTATTTATCATTTATAATCATTTATTTATTATTATTTGCTATTTTAATTAATTTTTTTGTTAATTATTAATTATTTATAATTATTAGTTATTAATTATTTGAAACTTAAATTAATTCTAGGATAATTGGAAAATCAATCATCACCATCAAATGATCATGACTTTTGATCCGGGTGTCCGTTTCAGCTCCACAACCAGTAAAATCAAAGCTTATGAAATGACCTACAACAATGTTTGATAATAATTTGGTAATAATTAATAGAATAAATTTTATTTCTATTTTAAGAGAAGTTTAAAATCAAACTTCAACTTCAAACGACCATAACTTTTGATTCAGATGTCTGTTTGAGATTTACCACATATTAAATTGAAGTCTGTGATGAGCTCTACATCATATTAACTTTGAGGGGGCTTGTTCACTGTTTTTTGTGGTCAAAATAGATCCAGAATGCCTCCAAAACTGAGTTTTTTGTCGAATACCGTGATTCTCAAACATTCGATGTGATTTCAACTTTGATTAAGAGTGTCTTCATATGTTTGTTGAGTCATTATGATTTTGTTTCATGGATTTACATTCCTATTGATTTTATGGTGTTTCAATTATTGTGTTTCTATCTCTTTTGGTGATTTATTATTTACTATATATATATGTATGTATGTATGTATATTTGTATGTATTTCTATACATTTATGTATATCTATTTATAATTTAAATAAATTTATCAATATTTATTTAAAATTATATATAATTGTATCTGTGAATAGATATTTAAATGTATTTATGCATATTTGTCTTTATTTATATACATTTATAAATATTTATATGTTTTTACGTTTATATGTCATGTGGGTATATATATAGATATTTATATTTACTTGTGTTTATATTGACATTTATTTTAATATACAATTATATATGTGTGTGTGTGCATTTATATATATTTATGTAATATAATTATGTGTTTATATATATTTTTGTAAATTTTGGTATATGAATATATATATGTATAGATATTTATATCTATTAACTGTATATTATTATACATTAATGTACATTTATATATATGATGTTTGTATATATATATATAGATATTTATATGGTTTATGTTGGTTGGTGTGTGTGTTTGTGTCTTTGTGCTAGTATTATATACATTTATGTAAATTTATTTATATTTATATTTATATATTTTGATAAGACATATAACTGTATTTACATGAATTTATATGTGTGTGTGTAGACTATTTGTTATTCGTTATTCATTATTCATTATTCATTATTTATTCATTTTTATTTATTATTAATTTTTTATTTACATATTATTTATTTATTACTTATTTATTATATATTTATTTATTATTTATTATTAAATTACTATATATTTATTTAATATTTACTTTATATTATTACATATTATTTATGATTTATGATTTATTTTATTTTTTATTTATTATTTATTTACTAATTTATTATATATCGATTTGTTCTGCATTGTTAATTATTTATTTTTTATTATTAATTTATTGTTTATATATTTATTTTTATTATTTTATTATTTTATTATTAATTTATTATTAATGCTCTATATATTATTTATTTATTACCTAATTATTATATATTCATTAATTATATATTATTTATTATTTATTTATTTATCATATATTGATTTATTATTAATTATTAATTTATTATATATTATTTATAAATTATTTAATATTTATTATTTATTCATTACTTATTCAATATTTATTTGAATTTCTTATTTATTATTTATTATTTATTAATCATCTGCCTGTTATTTATTATTTATAATTTATTTATTTTGTGTTTATTTGTTATGTATTATTTGTTATTTGTTTTTTATTGTATATTATTATTATTCTTTAATATTTTTATTTATGCATACATATTTACATGTATTTATTTTTTATATATAAGTTTATTCAATTTTGTTTACTCATCACATGAAAAAAATGGAGTGGTAAAACCTTACATAATAACCATATATTTGTGGAATTTATGCATGACGTATGCATGTATGGTGGGATAAATAATTAATTAATACTAATTAATAAATATTTAATATTTAATATATAATATACAATATACAATATACAATAATAAATAAATAAATAAATAATTGATTCTAGATAATAAATACAAAAATAAATAAATAAGAAATAAGAAATAAATAAGTAAGTAAATATTTAAGTATTTAAATAATTAAAAAATTAAAAATTAAAAAACTGCAACTCAAAAACCGCCGCTAAACGATCAGCAGTTCTAAAAAAATCATAGTGAAATGTTTCATGTCACTGCATTTAGTGTCGGTTTTGAAAAACCGTTGGGAATTGATTTGCAACGGTTCTAAAAAACCATCAAGAAGTGTTTCCCGACACCGCATTTTGTGGCGATTTAAACCACTGATAAACACCAAAAGAAATCGCTGATAAATGCAGTTTTTTGCATGATGTCTCAAGCTTGTAAAATTTCAATGTAAAGTGTTGGTCATGATTCTACAAATTTCAGTGAAACTTTCAATCATCTATTGCAGTGTCATCCCACTGAAACATTCATGAGTATGAGGGTTGGAAGTTCCGTTGGAAGTGTCACCAAAATTTAAAGGAAGTTTTAGTGGGCAAACAACCTATCCATTGCCCCTCTTAAGCCATAAAAAATTCAATGAATTGTCTTCAAAATATCTTTGTGGGTATTTCACAAATCACAGCTCAAGTTTGAGTCATTATTAGAGGTATCTTTATGCTTGAACTTTCAAGCATAATGGAAATGCATGGAAATTCGAGTGAAATTTTAACTAAATTCATCTACGAATATACTAGTAGGAAAGATTGGTGACATACTCCAATGATACTAACTTCTGTGATAATGACAACACTAATTCCAAATGCAATTTCATTCAATGCTTCACTTTGCCATTGGTGCGTCGTTTCTAAAATGATTGAATGTCACGTGGGAGAAACACAATATTGCGTTCATGAGTCTTTGACTAGTATGAGATGAAAAATATAAAACCTTTATCTTGAGCTAAACAAATCAGTGCCTTAGTCGAGCAGTGTCGGACTAAGAATTGTCTGAATCACCGGAATCGCCACGGACAGGAATCACACATCGTGTCAGGCTCCGTTGCAAAAGTGCAAACTCGTCCGCGAATTTAAATATGGGGGGAATGACAATGGGGGACCAAAAGTCCGCCCTAATACCAAATAAGGACCATTCTTAGTTCTATAAACATTGATTTTTTACTGTTCATAGAATTGCGTCCTATCCTCAGGTATTAGGGGGACTTTTGGCGGCGATTTTAGGCGTAGGGTTTTTTTTTTAGTTTTATGGGGTAGGTTTTAAAATATTTGGGGAAATGGGGTTGTCTGGTGCTGGACAAAAAAAGGGAAAAGCGCCACATGAAGTGGCGCTTTGACCCCACGCCCCCCAAACCCGATATATATATATATATATATATAATAAATTTATTTATTATAATAAATATAAAAAAATACAAAAAATACATAATTATATTTTTTATAATAAATACAAAAATTATAATAAATTTACTTATTTATAATAAATATCTAATAAATATTATAATATTATTATAATAAATATACATTTTTTATACATTTATTATACATTTATTACAAATATTATAATATTATAATATTCATTATAATAAATATCTAATAAATGTTTTAATAAATACTATTATAATAAATGCACAATAAATGTATAATAAATGTATAATAAATATTTATAATACATTTATATTTATAATAAATACTTATTATAATTAAATATAATAATATTTATAATAATAAATATCTAATAAATGTATAATGAATATTATTATAATAAATATACATTTATAATATCTATTATAATAAATATTATTATAATATTTATTATAATAAATTTATAATAAATATTTATGATAAATTTATTATAAATGTATATTTATTATAATAAATATTATAATATTTAATTATAATAAATATACATTTATATTAATATTTATAATAAATATACATTTATTTATTATAATAAAACTACATTTATTTTATACATTTATTATAATAAATACGTATAATAAATGTATAATAAATATTACAATAAATTTATTTTTTAATTATAATATAATAAATGTAATATGTAATTATGTATTTTTATTGTATAATTATCATATCTATGAATAATTATATACTATAATTATATAATTATAAATATACATTTATTTATTATAATAAATATGTAATTATTTATAAATGTAATATACATTTATTTATTATAATAAATATACATTTATATAAATATTATTATAATAAATATTATTATAATATTTATTATAATAAATTTATAATAAATATTTATAATACATTTATATTAATATTTATAATAAATATATATTTATTTATTATAATAAATCTACATTTATTTTATACATTTATTATAATAAATAAATATTATTAATAAATGTATATTTATAATTATAATATTTATAATTAATGAATATATTTATTAAAATATGTTTATTTATATTTATATTTATAATTAAATTTATAAATATATATTTTGAATTTATTATACCTTTAAAAATATAATATTTATAAATATATTCATATAATTATATTTATTTATAAATATATTCATTATTTATATATATATATTTATATAAATTTATAAATATATATTTTGAATTTATTATACCTTTAAAAATATAATATTTATAAATATATTCATTATTTATATATATATATTTATATAAATAAATATATTTATTTAAATATATTTATAAATATAATCATATAATTATATTTATTTATAAATATATTCATTATTTATATATATATATTTATATTAATAAATATATTTATAATTATAATTATAAATAAAATTAATTATATGAATATAATTTAAATTTATTTATAAATAAATATTCATGAATATAATACATTTATTATAAATATAAATTAATAAATGTATATTTATAAAATGTATTATATTTATAAATATATTTAATAATTGTATATTTATAATAATTGTATTACATTTATAAATATAATAATAAATGTATTGAAATACATTTAATAAATATACATTTATTATAAAAAATAAATTTATTAAATAAATTTATTATAATGCATTTATAAAATACACTTACTAGATACATTTATTTAATAAATGAACTATATTTATAAATATATTTAATAAATATACATTTATTATAAATACAATATAATACATTTAATAAATATACTTTTGTTATAAATACAATACATATAATAAATATACATTTATTATAATACATTTATTATAATAAGTGTATTTAATAAATATAATACATTTATTAAATATACATTTATTACAAATACAATATATTTAAATAAATGTATTTGATAAATATAATATAAATTTATTATAAATACAATACATTTATTAAATATAAATATACATTTATTAAATATACATTTATTACAAATACAATATATTTAAATAAATGTATTTGATAAATATAATATAAATTTATTATAAATACAATACATTTATTAAATATAATGTATACATTTAATAAATATACATTTATTTAATAAATACAATACATTTAATAATGTATACATTTATTAAATAAATGTATAATTAATAATAAATATTATTATATATTTATTGTATTTATTTTATTATACATTTATTATAATTAAATATTTATTATAATTAATATTTACTATAATTATATAATTATTATATTTTTGTATTTATTATATTTATATTTCTCTAATTATTATAATTGTATATTTTTATATTTATTTATTTATTACTATTATATATTTATCATAATTATATATTTATTATAGTTATTATTTTTATCATTATAAATTTATTATAATTCCTTAATTTTAATTATAATAATTACATAATTATAAATTAATAAATATAGAATTATAATAAATGTATAGTTATAAATAGAATAAATATATAATTATAATTAATATATTATAATTAATGTATGTGTTATATTTATAATAAATATAAATAAATAAATTTATTATAAAAAATATAATTTATTATAATTTATTTATTCATGTATTTATTATAAATAAATAAATTTCTTATATTTATAAATATATAATTATATATATATATATATATATATATATATGGGGGTTGGGGGTGGTGTGGGGTCAAAGCGCCATTTCAAGTGGTGCTTTGCCCCAATTTTGTTCAGCGTCACTTGGCGTTGAACAAACCCATTTCCCAAATTAAGAAAAACCCTAACCCATCACATGAAGCATCGATTCAACTGTTGAAAATAACTCTGGACACGTGTTCCCATCCCAACGTTGTGCTCCATTTTAGGAAGCTGCCAGAATCAACAAAGGCGATGGTTGTGCGCCTATAAATATTGATTGCCGCGCCTCCCTCGTTATATTCCGCCACATCCAGAAATGGCGTCCACCTCTACTGTGGGCGGCAAAGCCAGCCCGAAGCTCAACCGATTCGACTCCTCGGACCGGGAATCGGCTACTCACACTCCCAAGGTTTGCTCTACTCCCCTGTCCAACAACACACACAGATATTCACTGATTTTTACGGATGGACGCGCGACGCGCGGGAGTTTTCTGGTTTGAATTTGAATTTTCATCTATCTACGAACAGGCGATGAATTGGGGGGCCATCCTGTGCCTGGCGTTCCAGAGTCTGGGGGTGGTTTATGGCGATATAGGGACGTCGCCACTGTACGTATTTGCAAGCACCTTCAGCGATGGCGAGATCCGGCACCGGGACGACGTGCTGGGCGTGCTTTCCCTGATATTTTACACCCTCACCCTCATCCCCGTCGCCAAGTACGTCTTCATCGTCCTCCGCGCCAACGACCACGGCAACGGTACGCACGCCCCCGCGTTTTGTGCTTCCAATTCTGAAACGATCGTTAACCGTACTGCTGGTAAAATCATCTGATCTATGTTAGGGTTAGGGTTAGTGTTATGATCGATTTCGTTATTTTTATTGATCCAGACATTCTTTCTTGATCGATTCCAGAGTATGAATAGATTCTCAGCTGATCATGTCGGACGCCTTTAGTATTTCTAGATCGATCTCATATTATGCATCAAGAACAAGTTCCACCTTGTATTTTGATTTGATTTTTGATATAGGTTTTTGAACATCCGTCTACATATTTTCTGCATACAACTGATCTTCAAAAGCCCCCTTCGTTGCGAGAAGAGTAAAGGGTAAAACACTGGGCAGTGTAGAAAATTCACAAGACGTGTGTGACCACTGATTTCCACGGTAGCTGCACTCATAGCCAAAACTAATTTGTTGGTTTCTAAATTAATTATTATTTTTTAGTCTTTAAAATTACTAATTCCACTCTGTTTTTTGACTAGTAGATTATAAATACCTATTAAATTTTATCAATTTTTTTTAATAATCAACACCATCACACACTGCCTGAGATTTTTAAATACTTCGGCATTATTAATATTATAATGCAATATTATATCTACTAATTGTATTTATTAATTCTATTTTTTTGATTGAACATGGTTTGACTTTTCGGTTGAACTATTAATATAAAAAGCCACAGTGACTATCATTAGCTCAATAATGTTTTGTTGAATTATTTTTTATTTGACATTTATTTAAGATTCAAATTATACTCTTTTTGCTCGTTAAGCATAAATATATATATTTGAACCGGGAAATTAATTTGCGGGGCGGTCCACAGGGGGGACGTTTGCACTGTACTCTTTGATATGCAGGTACACCAAGGTGGGACTGCTGCCCAGCCAGCAGGCGGAGGACGGGGACGTGTCCAGCTATCGCCTGCAGGTGCCCGGCAGCCGCCTCCGCCGAGCCTCCTGGTTGAAGTCGGCGATGGAGGGCAGCGCCGCCGCCAAGTATTGCCTCCTCCTGGCCACCATGCTCGGCACAGCCATGGTGATCGGGGACGGCGTCCTCACCCCCTCCATCTCTGGTACGTGCTAGTATAAAACTTATTTTGTACATTAATGTAAAATACCGTTTGATTTACGGATGCAGTTCTGTCCGCGGTGGGAGGGATCAAAAGAGCTACAGCTTCTATGACAGAAGGTATATCCCTGAAATTGGATATAATATTTTAATTATTATAATTATATTAAAATTTAGTTATATTCAATTAATTCTAAATTAATTAATATAATATTTTACCGAGGCTGTTCCTGTGGGTTATCTGCAGCTGTGAAAAAAAAAATCATGTTAATGAAAATTCAACCGGAAATTGGGGTGATTGTACTACAGGTAAAATTGTGTGGACATCTGTGGCTGTACTGGTGTGCCTGTTCGCATCTCAGAGATTCGGGACGGACAAGGTTGGGATCACCTTCGCCCCCATTATATGCCTCTGGTTTGGGTTTAACGCTTGCATCGGTGTCTACAACTTCTTCCGCTTCGACGTGTCCGTGGTTAAATCCCTGAACCCGCTCTTCATCATCTACTATTTCGAAAGAAACGGACGGCTGGCATGGATCTCCCTTGGCGGAGTCGTCCTCGCCATCACAGGTCGGTGCTCTGTTTCTTCCATGCTTGCCCGCCCAAAATGAGGTGTTGATCAATTTCTTAAATGCAAACCCGCAGGGACAGAAGCCATGTTTGCCGACGTGGGCCACTTCAGTGTCCGGTCCATTCAGATTAGCATGTGCACCGTCACCTATCCTGCCCTCCTCCTTGCCTATGTGGGTCAGGCCGCCTTCCTCCGCGTCCACCCCACCCATGTCCTCAATACATTCTTCGATTCCATTCCTGGTGTGCATTTCTTCCCACTTTACTCACTAATTATAGCTTTGGGATGAAAACATTTTAAGATACCCTGTTGTGTTGCAGAGCCGGTGTATTGGCCCATGTTCGTGGTGGCTGTTCTAGCGTCGATCATCGCCAGCCAGGCCATGATCTCTGGGACTTTCTCCATCATCCAGCAATCGCTCTACCTGGGGTGCTTCCCCCGCGTCAAGATCGTCCACACCTCCACCAAGTACGAGGGCCAGGTGTACATCCCCGAGGTCAACTGGATCCTCATGCTCGCCTGCATCTCTGTCACCCTCGGCTTCAAAAACACCACCCAGATCGGAAATGCCTACGGTAAAATCAAACCCCCCACCCTCTCTTTCTTCTGGACTTTTTTATCAGGGACTCTTTGAATCTTACACAGGAATTGCGGTGGTGTTGGGGATGCTGCTGACGTCCATCCTGCTGGTCCTCGTCATGGTGCTCATATGGAAGACAAACATACTCCTCGTCATCAGCTATGTGGGCGTGTTCTGCTCCGTGGAGCTCCTCTACCTCAGCTCCGTCCTCTACAAGTTCGACCAGGGCGGCTACCTCCCCCTCGCCTTCGCCGCTCTTCTCATGTCCGTCATGTACGTCTGGAACGACGTGTACCGTCGCAAATATTACTATGAGCTGGACCGCAAGATTTCCCCGCAGGCGCTCCATGACATGCTCGCCGCCCCCGACGGCCTTCACCTTGTCCCGGGCCTTGCCATCTTCTACTCGGAGCTCGTCCACGGCCTGCCTCCCATCTTCAAACAGTACATCTCAAATGTCCCCGCCCTCCACTCCGTCATGATCTTCGTGTCCGTCAAATCGGTGCCGGTGAATAAGGTCCCGGCGGAGGAGCGATTTCTGTTCCGACGCGTGGGCCCCACCGGGTTCGGGGTGTTCCGATGCTTCGTGCGGTATGGGTACACGGACGTGAGGAGCGAGCAGGAGGCGTTTGAGGTGGTTTTGGTGGAGAGGCTGAAGGAGTTCATAGTGGGCACTGGGTTTGCGTCGCCGGAAGTTGCAGGGGAGGCGACGGAGGGGGAGAAATCTCCGGGTGACATCAAAGTTGATCCAGCAGTGACACAAGAGATTGGGGGTTTGGAGAGGGCGTGGAGCGCTGGGGTGGTCCATTTGATCGGGGAAAGCGAAGTGGTGGCCGGGGAAGGAGCAAGCTTGGGGAAGAGGATTCTCATCGATTACGCCTATAATTTTTTGAAGAGGAACCTGAGGCAAAGTTGCGATAAAGCCTTTGATATCCCTCACAAGAGGATGCTGAAGTTAGGAATGACTTACGAACTCTAAAATGGGACGAGTCGTGTATCCAGAGTTAAGCAGACAATATCTGGGAAAAACGTAAACCTCTTAACCTCCCATTTCAGAGCACTTGCTCAATAATTAATACTAGTATGTTGTGATTATTCCACTGTTTTAATAGTTAATCTTAGTGTTATGTTTTTATGTTATTGCTTTTTAAATAATTTTTAATATATGTAATTAATATTTTGTAATTATTATTTATTTTAGAAAAAAAAACTATTTCTAAATAAAACAATTTGAAGCAGTTTTAAGTACCGATGCTAAAAAATTGCTCAGAAATTAGAAATAACTACTAAATTGTAAAAACCACTACTAAATAACTGTTGCTTAATCGTTGTTTTTTTTTTGTACTAGCTCCTCACTTCCATCAACATCTTGATCATACTATTTGGTTTGGTATTCCAAAGAAGAGAGAGAGAGAGAGGTATCACCAAAGCTCGAAGTCTTATCGTTACCTTGTCATTCACCTATGTTGACTCGACCTGATGTTGTGTTAGCACACACCTCGCAACGAGGAACCTCTTGCACCATGTAGATGAGTGAAGGGTTTTAGAGGGCATAACACTTATCCATGAGATCCATGAGATCCTCCATTCATATTGGACTGAAAAAATAAATGAAGAATCATGTAACTTTTTCTCTGTTGATCCCAAAAATATCCAAGCTTTTTCACACGAGCTTGATAGCGATCACTAAGTAATCGACACACTCATCACCTCTTCCTTACAGCAAGCTAGAACCTTCGAGTTAGAGGGGGGTGAGGGTGGTAGGGAGCAAGAGAGCTTCAACATGAGGAGTTGCAAAGAATTTTGACACACAAATCACAAACCACAAGCCACTATATGTAGCCATCCAAGGACTCTCCTTAGAAACCAAAGGTTCTACTACTAAAGAGAATCATTTCATAAATATTTTATAGATTACAAAGTTTGTAACTCACAACTCTTCTTTTGTGGTAAATTGTTTAATGTTTAAACAATTAAATTAGATAGTGGAATTCCTCGAATTATCATCATATGATAATAATATATCAATCATGATAGTTTAGAGTGGGAAATGGAGGCCAAACCATGTGTTACCATATAACACATAAAACATTATGCATAACACCACATCCTGGTGACATTCACCATGACCCAATCTATCCCGACATAGACCACGATGTGGTATAAACCACCACACCACGATCTTTCTTTTGAAGAGTTTGGGTGCAACAAAAGCTAGCCGGTTACATGCCTAATGATGGTTTTGTTGGTTTTCTACAAGATCGATTAACACTTAATCATAACAACGAAAACATTAGAAACCAAAATTCCAGGATCACCATGTGAGAAATGTGAAACCGTGTATAAAACATAAATGACGAAATATTATAAATGCCAACATATCATTCACCGTAAAATCCATTGCAGTCTTCTTGATCTTCATTTGATATATGTTTGATAATGATCACCAAAGTGGAAAACGAAATCCTCCTGATCGGCCCGCACAACGTCGTTGAATACGCGTGAGTGTTGATCAAATTAGAAATTTATATCCCAATTTACACTCAGCTGCTAAGGCATAGAAAATTGACAGTCCAAGGTCAAACCCAAAGAGACTACTTGTAGAGAAGAAACCTTGTGGTAAGAACCTTTGAGTAGGATTCCTCACTGACACTCTATTTGGTTTGAATTTACTAAACTAAGTAGCTTGGGGTTAAAATCAAATTAAAGGAATGGTTCAGGATCAATTTCAAGGTATAAACAAAGGATAATCCTAAATCTAACTTTTGATAGACCTATGACACTGGCTACAAAACAGTGCAAAAGAAACCAATTAAGCTTGGTCTAACCAATTGGATCATCCTAAGGTGACAACTACTCCCTGGTCCAGAGTAGTTGACAACCTAAGCACAAGAAGCTTGACTTCTAGGCAGAAAGAATCACAAACTATTGGTCTTAGCCTGATCAACTCCCACTAGGTCATGGTCGTTCAATTTTCACCTCTAATGACCAAGGTAGTTGCAAAAGAATGAGTCTAATAATTGTTCTAAACCCAGTTACTAGCCATAGGGTTACCCAGTTTCATTTTTCACTACTACACATATACCCTTTAACAACGTGCAAATAGGATTTTAACAGCGCTAAAAAACACTATTAATCGCAACACTGATAAAGGAGGTCCTTTATCTGTGCTAAAAAAGTGATGATAAAGGACCCCATTTGTCAGTGCTTTTTTAGCACTGATAAAGGCACAACTGGCTACAATGTGCTGTTAATATAACAACACACCCAGCAAAAACCTGCAATTTCAAACAATGCTATATACATTTAATTGACATCATGAATACAAAAAATGTCCACCCAAGATATATACAAAAAAACTACTATTTACATTTCAAACAATGTTTTATATAATTACATTTACAATTATCCAATAAACATTTTAAAACATTAATATTTCATCTTTTGACGCCCGTGATCCCCTCCCAAAAATGTCCGCCCATAGTATCAGTTGTCGAACAAATCATCTCAACCCGAGAAAACGATTCTTCTTATATAAAAAACAAATATTCTGTTAGTAATATTTTAAAGAAAAAAATTAAATATTAATATGAAAGGATACATTAATAAAATGTCAATATTTAATAAAAAAGACACATTTGGAGTTATACCGGTCATACCGTGCGTCGTATTGAGGTGGGGTTGATTCCTACACGTCACAAATGAGTTATGGATAATTTTCTTAAAATATCAGAACAATCCGAATGTGTTTGCTCAATTTTGAGTATGTCACTTGTTCTTTTACTAAAATTAATGTCAATTTTAAATAATGACACATTTGGAGTTATACCAGTCACACCGTGCGTCGAATTGAGGTGCGACTGATTCCTACCTGTCAAAAATTACTAACGGATCATTATCCTAAATTATCAAAACAATCCGAATGTGTTTGATCGATTTTCAGTATATTAGTTGTGTTTTTTTACTAAAATATCATTTCAAATTGGAAACATGCATAATGAGTCAGACTGGTCACATCGTGCATCAGTTTGACATGAGACTACTTCATACACGCTACAAATGACTTATGCATCATTGTCCTAACTTATCAAGACAATTAGAGAGTGTTTTCTTAGTTTTTAGTGAGTGTCATGTTTTGAACTAAAATGTCAATTTTAGACTAATAACGAACACTTTTATTCATAACGGTCACACCGTGCATTAGATTGAGATGTGGTTGATTCCTACATGTCAAAAATGACTCATAGATCTTTTTTCCAAAGTATCAAAACAATCCTAATACGTTTTCTTGGTTTTTAGTATGTCACCTGTTCTTTTTTACTTAAATTAATATCAATTTTAAATAAAAAGACACACTTGTAGTCATACAAATCACACCGTGCATCGTATTATGGTGCAGTTTACTCCAACACATCACAAATGACACATGAATCATTTTCCTAAAATATCAAAACAATTGGAATGCGTTTTCTCAGTTTTTAGTATGTCACTTAATCTTTTTACTTAAATTACTTTCAATTTTAAATAAAAAGACACACTTAAAGTCATATCGGTTACATTGTGCATTGTACTGATGTGAGACTGATTCATACACATCAAAAATTACTTATGGATCATTTTCCTAAAGTATTAAAACAATCCAAATGCGTTTTCTCGGTTTTCAATATGCCAGTTTTGAAATTTTACTAAAATGTCATTTCAAATTGGAAACACGCATTTTGAGTCATACCAATCGCATCGTATGTCGGTTTGATGTGAGACTACTTCATACACGTCACAAATGAATTATGAATTGATTTTCTAAATTATCAAGACAATCAGAGCGAATTTTCTTGGTTTTTACTGAGTGACATGTTTTGAGCTAAAATGTCAAATTTGAACAGATAATGAACACTTTTAGTCATACCGGTCACACCGTGCGTCAGATTGAGGTGTGGTTGATTCCTACATGTAAAAAATGACTCATGGGTTGTTTTTATAAAGTATAAAAACAATCTAAATTCTTTTGCTTGGTTTTCAGTATATCACTTATTCTTTTTTACTTAAATTAATGTCAATTTTAAATAAAAAAGACACATTTGGAGTTATACTAGTCACACCGTGCGTTGTATTAAGGTGAGGTTGATTCCTACACATAAAAAATCACTCATGGAACATTTTCCTAAATTATCAAAACAATTCGAATATGTTTGCTCAGTTTTTAGTATGTCACTTGTTCTTTTTACTAAAATTAATGTCAATTTTAAATAAAAAGAGTCACCTTGAGTTATATCGTTCACACCATGCATCATATTGAGGTACGGTTGATTCCTAAAAATAAAAAATGACTTAGAGATAATTTTCGTAAAGTATGAAAACAATTTAGATGCATTTTCTCAATTTTCAGTATGTCAGTTATGTTTTTTTTATTAAAATGTCATTTTAAATTGGAAACATGCATTTTGAGTCGGTCACATCGTGCGTCGGTTTGATGTGAGACTTATTCATACACATCAAAAATGAATTATGAATCACTATCCTAAATTATGAAGACAATTAGATCACGTTTTCTTGGTTTTCAATGAGTGAAACATTTTGAACTAAAACGTTAATTTTAAACTGATAATGGACACTTTTAGTCATACCAGTCACACTGTGTGTTAGATTGAGGTTTGGTTGAATACTACACATCAAAAAATAATCATGGATCATTTTCCTAAAGTATCAAAACAATATGAATATTTTTTCTTAGTTTTCAGTATGTCACTTGTTCTTTTTTCAAAATTTAATGTCGATTTGATATAAAAATACACACTTAAAGTCATATCAGTCACACCGTGCATCATATTGAGGTGCAATTGATTCCTACAAATCAAAAATGACTTATGTATAATTTTACTAATGTATCAAAGCAATATGAATGCATTTGCTCAGTTTACAGCATGCCACTCGTTCTTTTTACTAAAAGTAATGTCAATTTTAAATAAAAACAGACACTTTGAGTGATATTGGTCACACCGTACATCATATTGAGGTGTGGTTGATTCCTAAATGTCACATATATTTTTCTTTTAAAGAAAACATAATTTACCAAGATACAACCATAAGATAAAATAATAATAAAATATCAAGCATCAACCATTAAGGGGTACCTACCAAATATTTGTGAGCGCATGTATAATATCACATAAAAGGTAGTAATTGATGTCATACAAACAATTATTTTGATTTAATGTGTTCTTAACAGTCTAAGGAACTATGTATCATGATCCTCCCATCTTTTTACATTGTTGGTGAATCATTCTAACTATGAAAATAAGATAATATTCTACACCATTGTAATAATAAAACATAACATCTATTATACCTAGCTAGTAACATGCATTGGAATAATATAAGTGGTGTAATATAGTCAACCATTCAGGAAAATTTAATGTATTTACATAACATATTCAACCTCTTGGTTAGTATATCTATGTTGTGGAAAGAGGTTTAAAATTTACAATCCCTCAAGATGTGTTAATCCATCAATATAACAATGTCAACCCCATTATAAGTATATCTGATTCACGGGTATAATAATAACATAACCAATCCCTCAATAAGAGTAATGATCATCATGTAGATAGTTTTCATTTTAAACATTGTATTGGGCCTAGGTATAATCTTTCCAGTCCCCCAGTAATATAATATGAAAATGGAATCACAAGTCAATATAAGTAATAACATAAAAAATGGACTCATATAGTCTACCTATAATAATCATTTTCTGCTATAACATGTCAAGAATTATATACATTATTATACTATGTATCGATATCAACTACCACTAACACAACTCCTCACACACAATGATCATATCTTAGATAATCCAAAGTACCTTAGGCCACCAATCTCTTATTTCCCAAATTAACCCACAAGGAAAAGCTATCGCCTAGCCCAAATTACAACTCAACACTCTCAGTGAAGCATCACATATCATCACAAATGGTTGACTAATATCTATCATTTTTTTTACCAATGAATAGTCATTCATCCTAGGTTCCTCTCAATATTTCTGAAAATAGCTAAACACATTATAGTCATAGGAAGAATCTAAAATAAATGTAACATGTGTATATCATACACCACAAAATTAATAGGTATTACTAATTTTTTCATAGACATATGAATAGTATTGGTTACCCATCAAATCCTCCACACTCTCTTATCCGTTCCCATATATCACATAGTATAGAAAAAAATATAAAACCACAGATAATGATAGATTCCACATTCCCTCTACTACAAAAAGTTCTATCATTAGAAATCGTAACCAAATCTATATATGAAAAATCAACTAAGTAATATTAAAACATATGTTTATAGATTTATAGGAAAGAACTGGTAAATAGATATGAAACCAATAATAAATGAGTGTGTTCCTTTAGTCTCGAAGATAGAAAATTGTACCCACAAATAGTATAATGCTCAAACACTCTATGATATTTTGAACAATAAAACCCTATAATTAATATTTCACTATATAAGCATTAATTCCAAATAAAATAAGAAAATAACTTAGATTTGGAGGTCTAGTGGTAGCAGTAGGGTCTAGCAGCGGTTGAGTCGGGGTAGGCAGTGGCGATGGAGGCCGCAGAGGGGTTCACAATGAAGGTGGGGTTCATGGTGGAAGTGAGTTCACGGTAGAGGAGGGGTTCATAGTGGAGGTGGGTTTCATAGCGAAGGTGGGTTCACAATAGAGGTGGGGTTAGAGGTGGAGGAAGAAACTCATATGGATGAGACTATCCACAGAACAGACCTTATAAAAGGTAGGGAAATTGTCAAGGCTAGTGCATCGTTTAGGGATGCACTCATCACGGGGATTATAGTGCCTGATGATGAACATATTGACTAGTCTGAATTGGAACATGAAGCAAAATTGATCACTAACTCTCATCTGGGTAATGAACAAAATTTATCTAAATAAAGGAAGGGAAAACTGAAAGTTGATCAGGCCTTACCACTAAAGGGTGTTAAGGATGGAATTGATGTTTCTATTAAAAAATGTGATGATTTGGTGTATGATGAGGGTAGGATGGAAAGGGGGCTGGCGGTCACCCTCAAGACTCATAAAGGGATGTTTTCAAAGGCCGTGGACCTTGGTCATTGCCAAGATCTTGTCCAGAGGCTAAATATTGATGAAACTCCTCATAAGGGAGTTTCCATTCAGACACAAGGGGTGAACAACCCCATAAAAGATGTCTAAATTTCAACAGTAGATAAAAAAGACTCTATCTCATCTTCTATGATTGATAAAGAGGGATTTTTGTTTAAATACCCGCCCCTTATGGACAGTTCTATCTTGGTGAGGGATGAACCAAAAGGGGTGTGACAACAACCTAAAACTTGGTAGTGACATTGACATCCCAAACATCATGGTCGAGGACGTGGCCATGATTATACCAAGTCTTCTACTAAGGGGCTCACTTTAGAACATTAAAAGCTCAGGGAGAAGTACTCTGTACTCTTCAAGCAAAGGAATTCATAGTCAGAATGGGAAACTGTGGATGATGATGATGACTCAGATCATGTCGGGACTTATCCTGTTATTGATTTGTAGTTTTTTTTGCATGAGGACATGCCCCGCCCATCCTCCCTCCTTTGTCATCTTTCTTTTTCTAATAACTTTTTTAGGAGTGAGATCACCTGTCTCCTGAACCTTTTGAGTATAAAATTATAAAAAAAATATTTATTATATTTATAATTTTATTAATATATATAATTAATATATATATTATAATTTTATAATTATTTAAATATATCTACATTTATTTATAACTATAATTATAAATATTTGTGTTTATTTATAAATATGTATAAATATTTATAAATGTATTTATTTAATTATATATATTATGTTGTAATTGTACCCCTAAGTACCTATAATATATATTATATTTTAGGTTCTTGGGGTTACAATCAAATCAAACACACACACATCGCACACCACATGCCTAAAATATATGTCATAGCCCCCAAGGAATAACGCACCCACCCACCCGCTTTATTACATTATATATATTTTTCCTGAAGGCCTAGTGGGCATGTAGACCATTACATGGCCTGTATGCCCAAAATTTTGGCCTAAGGACCATTCTGTGAATAGTACTACTGTGGTACCCCCACTGATACAGTACGACTATAGTACCTCCACCACTACAGTACTCGCTATAGTCCCCGCCACTACTACAGTTCCCCACAACTACAACTACAGTGCCCACCACCACTATAGTGCTGTCGTTGCTATAGTGCCTCCGCTGTTATAATACCACTACAGTACTGCTATAGTCCCTATACCCAATGGATTTTGAGCCCCCATTTTTCATATAGGATTACGGGGTGCTAACCACTAAACCAAACCCCAAATACAAAAGTACACTAGGTTTTTAGGCCCAGGGGGTTACAAGGTATTGGTGGGCCACCACCCACCACCAAGAACCTTTATGTACTTCCTCAGCCATAGGACCAAGTGTAACGACACCTGGGATTTCGGGGCAGTTTTACATGGAGGTAGAGGGCCCACGAGTGATTTATTTAGGCATCTCAGGCATTGCCATAATAAGGACTTGAACCCGAAACCTTGGTGACAAACTCTACAGCCGTAACCAACTCAACCGTTCTCCCACAAGCTTAATTATACATATTTATAACATTATAAGAATAATAAATATATTTTTTATAATTTTATAATTATTTAAATAAATTTATATTTATTTAAAAATATAACCATAAATAAATATTTATTTATTTGTAATTAAAAAATTATAATATATATATATAGTTATAATTATAAATGACTATACATTTATAATTTTATAAATATATATAATTAATATATTTATTATAATTTTATAATTATTTAATATATATATATATATATATATTTATAATTATAATTATAAATATTTGTATATATTTATAAATATTTGTATATATTTATAAATATATTTATTTAATTATATATATTTATAACTTTATAAGTATAATAAATATATTTATTATAATTTTATAATTATTTACACACACACACACATATATATTTATAATTATAACTATAAGTAAATATATTTATAAATATTTGTGTATATATATATATATATTAGATACTTGTGGGTATAATTACATTAAACACACACACACACTGGACACACAAACCGGAAAGGTAGACCATAGCCCCCTCAAGGGATACCCCATCCATCAAGCCTTACTTATTAAATACATAACTCATAGGCCCAGTGGGAATGAAGCCCATTACATGGCCCGTAGGCCTAGTGCTAATAAGAACACTGAAAAATATACATTTTACAAGTGCTAAAAAAAGCACTGATAAATGGTATATTTATCAGTGCTTTTATCTAGCACTGATAAAGACCCCCTTTTATCAACGTGTTTTTCTTAGTGCTGATAAAGGCCAATGCTTCACTTATGCCAATTTTTGGTAGTGTTTAGATATTCATTAGGTTCAAACACCCATACTCTCAACCCCTAACCCTAAGCAGATTAGCCGTGCATGACAGAATTGATTAAAGGTAGAGAAATAGATGACATGATTGACATAACAATTAAATGATTCAAAATAAAGCAATTCAAAATTGAAATTGTAAGCAAGTAATTAAAAACTAACTTGAATGAGTAAATAATGAAGAGAATAGTGACAATTGAAGTTGCACAACAATTGGGATTGTAATCAGAACATCGGAACAACAATAAACAATAAAAAAATCATTAACTTGAAATAATCAACAACAAAATGCGTAAAATAATGAAAGAAAGAAAAGGGAAAAAATGAGAATGAAAACAAAATAAAAATAAAAAATAAAATAATAAAATAAAAAGGGTGTTCGAACTCCTTTTGTGCGTCGGGGTCGCTAGAAATATATAGACACTGAGTGATACATGGCTTGTAAATGGTTCATGTCATGTAGGTTCTTTAAGTGGCTTATGCATCGATACTTTCATGAAGTGCACTTGACTTACATTACATGTATTTCAAATCCACATTAATCTTCAAATATTTTGGATCTTGCGAATTTCACAGCTTGAATCTTTGGCAACAATTTAGTTTCAAACTTTGCACATCATGTATTGATTTCATGTTGTGTATCTTCATCAGATTTGAAATTCGTGTCTTTTATGACCTGTAATCAGGATTTACATCGTGTATGTGATTCATGCCTTGTAATTGGGATTCACGGGCTGGCCTTCGGCACATAGGTGCTCTCACTACCACAGATCGACACAAGGGCAGCACCGACCTTTATCAGTGCTAAGAACAACACACTGATAAAAGGGTGGAATTTATCAGTGGTAGTTAAAAGCATCGATAAATCTACCCTTTATCAACGATAAAAAAAATGATGATAAAGGTGTACCCTTTATCTGTGCTTTTTTTAGCACTGATAAAAGTTTCTAATAAAAAATATTATTAATTTATATAAAATTACTATATTTATATTAAAAAATAATTTTTATTTATACACATTAAATAAAAATGCATGTTTATATATATTAGGTTCTTAGGGGTACAATTACAATTAAAAGCACACACACTCCTCACACACATGCTAGAAAGGCAAGCCATAGCCCCCCTAAGGGTGTAGTCCAACCATCAATCCTTATTTATTCAGTACACGACCCATAGGCCCTATAAGCATAAATCCCATTACATGGCCCATAGGCCCAATGGGCTTGAAATCCCATTGCATTACCCGTAGGCCCATATTTTTGAACCAAAGCCCCACCAGTGAATAGTGTTGTTAGGTCATGATGTTGCCTTGAATGATTTAAAAAAGTAATTGTGGTTTTGTGAAAGAGTTCTTGGAATTGATTGGTTTATTTAAAAAAGGGTGTGTTATTTTAAATAGTAATTTGTGTAAATTGTTGGTTTTTAATGGTTTTTCAAGATTGATTTTATAAATAGTTTTCAAAAGATATTTGAAATGTACTTTTTCATTAATCATTTAAGTTTATATTTTTATATAATTAGGAAAACCATTACATTATATAGGTAAGACAAGTAGATTGATAATAACACTATGGAAAGGGAATGCCACTAACTCTATCCAATCCATATGATATCCATCATGACCTCAATCCCACAAAGGTGAATTAATGTTTAACCCAATTGAAACTCCTAAACCTACTTTACACCCAACATCACCTACATGGTTTAAATTAGGGGAGTCCTCTACAATTAAATCTTCTTTTTGGTTCAGTGTTAGCTTCTAAGGGGATGAGTCTCAGACAAAAAAATGCAATAATAAATATCATTAAAATGTCTAGTTCCCCTTATTTGAAAGGACCCTTTTGTTTATTTATTTTTTTAAATATTAATATTAATGAATCAAATAGGATGGATATGAATAAATAATGGATGGATACCAATTGTATGAAAAAAGAGTATGAATACGGGGTGAAAGAGTTCATCAATTTTTAAAAAGATCACGCATATGGCCCTTCTCAAATCCTTTGTCCACGTTTACACTATTTTTATTCAAGACTAATTAGTCCATAGGAGTTGGAAGAATATTTGATCTATCAGAAAATAGATTGAAGTTATAAATGTTGGAATAAACACAAGAAAAATGTGAATGTAGCTAGTGGCTGGGATAACACTTCATTTCATGGATCATTTGATATGATTAAAAGTGTGGACAATGAAGAAGACCAAATAGAGGATGTGATTACATATATTAATGATGATTAATATCATATTGAGTAAGTGACAAGAAAAGTTGAAGATGAACGTTGCGATTGCCCAAAATTGTTTGAGAAGTTAAAGAGTTGTGCAAAGACGCAGTTGTATGCTAGTTGCACTAAATATATAGCATTGTCAGCCATACTGAAACAGTATAATTTTAAAGTATACAACAGATGGAGTGACTACAGTTTTATGGAACTACTTTCTCTCTTGAATGAAATTCTACCAGAAGATAATGAGATCCCGATCTGAACATATGATGCCAAAAAAATTCTACACTCAATGGGTATGATCTTTGAAAGAATACACACCTACCTAAATGACTGTATAATATTTTTAAAGGACCAAAAATCACTTAGAAAATTCCCAAAGTGTGGTGCTTATCGATACAATAAATATGGATCTAGTTCTACGAAAGTTGTATGGTACTTTCCAATCATTCCAAGCTTTATGCACTAATATGAAAGCAAGGAGACTACAGGCCAATTGATGTGGCACGTAGATACAAGAATTAAAGATGGGAAACTACGTCACCCAACATACTCTCCTCATTGGAAGAGAATTGATCACGAGTATCTTGAATTTGAAAACGAACCGATAAACCATTGTCTTGCGTTATCTATAGTTGGAGTGAATCCTTTTGGTTTTCAAATCAGTACTCACAGTACATGGCTAGTTATGTTGGTAAATTATAAATTTCCACCATGGTTATGCATGAAATAAAAATACATCATGTTATCTATGCTTATATCAAGACTAAAACAACTGGGTAATTCTATTGATGTTTATTTGTCTCCATTGATTGATGATTTTAAATTATTGTGGGATTCATGTGTTATGTTGTATAATGATTATAGAAATAAATATTTCATTTTGAGATCTATGTTGTACGAGATGATAAATGACTTTCCTTCTTATGGAAATTTGTTAGGATATAACATTAAAGGAACTAAAGGGTGTCCTATTTTCAAACAAGGTACATGGTCAATTAGGTTGAAACATTCATCAAAAACCATATTTCTAAGACATCGTAGTTTTTTACCCCGATGACGTAGGATTTTTTTTTTACGTTTAAAAAAAAAATATTTTCCAGAAAACGCTTTCGACAATTTTTTTTTTAAAAATGCACCTCAAAGGAGGCATCCCGGATGCCGCCTTTGCATTTTGGGGGCAAGGCGGCATCTGTGATGCCGCCTTTGCGCTGCGGGTGAAAGGCGGCATCCGCGATGCCGCCTTTCTCCTAAAAAAATATTTTTTTTGAAAATTTTTATTTTTATTTTTTTGTTTTGTTTATATATATATATAACAAAAAATTTCAGCAGAATTTCTCTGCTATTAAAGATCCAGCGCTACAGCCATTACAACAGTCTGGATTCTGACAGAAACTCTTACCCAGGCCTCCCTTTTATAAGAGGGTTTTCTTTGAAAATCATTCCGCATTTTCGATGTGGGATTCAGGTTCTACCTTTACTGTGCAGTACATTCTGCATTTCCGATGTGGAATTCTGTTTCAAGTACGTGACTTTGAAATACAATAAAATATAAACTATAAGGCCAATATAAATGAAATTTTAAACATTGATTAAACATATAATAAATAGTTGAAAAAAAAGAATTTCCTCAAAAATGTTGATGAAAAATAATCTATATCCTTTGAAAACCGCCTACTTGAAACTTAAAAATGTTTCAAATACGTGAATTTGAAAGACTGTAAAATGTAAACTATAAACCGAATATAATTGAAACTTTAAACATTTATTAAACATATAATAAATAGTTGAAAACAAAAGAAATTTCCAAATTTTTTTTGATGAAAAGTAATTTATAAGATTTCAAAACCGCATACTTGAAACTTAAAATTTTTCAAGTGTGTGAATTGGAAAGACCATAAAACATAAAATAGAAGACCAATATAAATGAAACGTTAAACATTGATTAAACATATAAGAAATAGTTGAAAACAAAAGCAATTTACAAAAAAATGTTAATGAAAAATAATTTATAAGCTTTCAAAACCGCCTACTTGAAACTTAAAAATGTTTCAAGTACGTGACTTTGAAAGATTATAATTATATTACTAATTAACTAATTAATTATTATATAATTAATAGTTATATTAATAATGAACTAATTAATTATTATATAATTAATAATTAATGAGTAATAATTAATAATTAATAATTTAATGAATAGTTATAATTAATATTTATATTACTAATTAACTAATTAATAATTACTAATTACTTATTAATAATTATTAATTACTAATTACTAATTATAATGAATAATTATAATAAATATTTATATTACTAATTAACTAATTAATAATTAATAATTACTAATTACTAATTAATTAGTTATAATTATTAATTGTATTTCTAATCAACTAAATATTTATTATATATGTAATAATTATATTATTAATTAATTATTATATAATTAATGATAATATTACTAATTAACTAATTAATTATGACATATTTAATTATTAATAATTACTAATTAATAATTAAAAATTATAATGAATAAATGTAATTTAAAATTATATTACTAATTTACTAATTAATTGTTATATAATTAATAATTATATAACTAATGAACTAACTAACTATTATATAATTAATTTTTAATAATTAATAATTAATAATTATAATGACTAATTGTAATTAATATTTATATTACTAATTAACTAATTAATAATTAATAATTATTAATTACTAATTACTAATTACTAATTAATAATTAATAATTATAATGAATAAATGTAATTAAAAATTATATTACTATTTTAGTAGTTTATTATTATATAATTAATAATAATATTATAAATTAACTAACTAATTTTTATATAATTAATTATTATTAATTACTAATTAATAATTATAATGAATAATTATAATTAAAAATCATATTACAAATTTACTAATTAATTATTATAATGAATAATTATAATTAAAAATCATATTAAAAATTTACTAATTAATTATTATATAATTAATAATAATATTATTAATTAACTAATTATTTTTTACATAATTATCTATTAATAATTACTAATTAATAATTATAATTACTTATTATAATTAATTATCTTATTTATAATTAACTAATTAATTATTATATAATTAATAATGATATTACTAATTAAATAATTATTTATTATATAGTTAATAATTATATAATTAATCATTATATTACTAATTAAGTATTATATAAATAATAAATAATAATTAATAGTTATAATGAATAATTATAATGAATAAATATATTACTAATTAACTACTTATTTATTATATAATAATTTTTAATAATTACTAATGAATAATTATAATGAATAATTATATTACTAATTAACTATTATATAATTAATTATTAATAATATTAATTTAATAGTTAAATAAATTATTATATGTTTAATCCATGTTTTAACTTTAAATTATATCGGTCTTATAGTTCATATTTTAGTCTTTCAAAACCGCATACTTTAATCATTTTAAGTTTCAAGTAGGTGGTTTTGAAAGCTTATAAATTATTTTTCATGAACATTTTTTACGAAATTCTTTTTATTTTCGAGTATTTGTTATATGTTTAATCCGTGTTTTATGTTTCATTTATATCGGTCTTATAGTTTATATTTTATAGGCTTTCAAAGTCACGTGCTTGAAACATTTTTAAGTTTCATGTTGGTCGTTTTGAAAGCTTATAAATTATATTTCATCAATATTTTTTACGAAATTCTTTTTATTTTCAAATATTTGTTTTATTTTTAATTCCTGTATTAAGTTTCATTTATATTGGTCATATACTTTATATTTTATAAGCTTTCAAAATCACGTACTTGAAACTTCTTATGTTTAAAGTAAGTGGTTTTGAAAGCTTATAAATTATTTTTTATCATCATTTTTTATGATTTTTTTGGTTTTAAACTATTTTTTATATGTTTAATCCATGTTTTAAGTTTCATTTATATTGGCCTTATAGTTTATATTTTATAGTCTTTCAAAGTCACGTACTTGAAACAGAATCCCACATCGGAAACGCAGAATGTTCTGTGCAGGAAATGGAGAACCAGAATCCCACATCGGAAATGGAGAATGATTTCCAGGGTAAGCTCTCTTATAAAAAGGAGCCCTAGGTGAGAGCTTCTGTCAGAATCCAGATTGCTGTAATGACAGTACTGCTGGATTTTAAATAGCGGATAAATTCTGCTGATTTTTTTTTTGTTTTGTTTTGTTTATATATATATATATATATAAACAAAACAAAACAATAAAAATAAAAATAAAAATAAATTCAAGAAAAAATATTTTTTTTTCTGTTTTAGGGGAAAGGCGGCATCTAGGATGCCGCCTTTCACCCGATCCCAAAGGCGGCATCAAGGATACCGCCTTTGTGGCGTATTTTCGAATTTTTTTTTAACCTAGCCTGTTTTAAAAAAATATTTTAAAAAAAAAAATTATTTAAAAAAAAACTCTGATTTTGGATGACATTATTCGATGGAAGTTCAAAATAATTCACAACACCATATCCAATAACACGTGATCAACTATTTGAGAATGTAAAAGATGTGGAAACTACTCCTGGTAAACCATTTTTGAAAAACCTTATGAAAAATGGTTGGAAAAATAGATCAATTTTTTTGAATTACCATATTGGAATTGTCTGTACATCAGGAATTTTCTTGATGTCATTCATGTTAAAAATATATATGTGATAATTTCATCAACATGTTGCTAAATGCACCAATAAAAACAAAGGATAAAATTAAGGCTAGGTTGGACATGGTTGACATGGGAATATGAGAAGATTTGGTACTAGTGAAGGGTGAAAAATGAACTTTTCTTCCTCCAACTGCTTACACTCTTTCCAGAAAGGAGAGATATTAGTTTTTCAACTTCTTAAATGATGTAAAGGTTCTATAGGGGTATACATTGAATATCAAGAATATTGTTTCAATGAACGATTTAAAGTTAAAGGGTCTAAAATCACATGACTAATATGTTTTGATGCAATATCTAATTCCTATAGCTTTATGTTGAATTTTTCCCAAAAATGTCCGTCATAATTTAACCAAGATCCATTTCTTTTTCAAAGTTATATGCAAAAAAATTATAGACCTAACAAAATTGACAACTATGGAAAGTAAAATTTATTTCATATTATGTGAATTGGAAATGTTCTTCCTGCCAACATTCTTTGATATGATGGTTCATTTGATGGTTCACTTGGTGAGAGACATTTAACTATGTGGTCCTATATACTATAAATGGATGTACCCCATTGAACGATATATGAATATTTTGAAAGGGTATGTCAAAAATCAAATTCGACCAAAGGGTTGTATTACAAAACAATATATTGTTGAGAAAGATGTTGAATTCTATACCGAATACCTATCTGATGTGAAAATCATTGGTCTAATGAAATCTCATCACACTAAGTGGCTTGCAGGGAAGGAATTTCTAGAAGAGATATTATCATAATCAGTATTGCAGATTAGGGGTAGGCCCACCTTTATGTTTTTCATAACAGTTTAGAGGTTTCCCCAGAATTTAAAACTCAAAAAGAAATTATTAGGCATTTGAATTCATCAAGGGATGAAATATGGATATCAAATACACATAATCAAGAGTTTATAGGATGGTTTTAGGAACATATTTTTAAGGAGTCATATGAAAATCTATATTCAATTTCAGAATGAATTCGATGGCTAGTCGGAGGTCCAAGTGTGTATGTATTTTCTTACAATGGTTATTTAATTAATGGTTAAAATTTCTATACAAATGAACATAATGAAGATAGTACCATGAAAAATAGCGGAGTTACACTTGTGGATGAAGTGATTCATGTTTATGATACTAAGGATATAAATATAATTTACATGAATATGTCATACTTTGGTATCATCAAATAAATATGGGATTTGGATTATACAACATTCCAAGTGCCAATTTTTCAATGAAAGTGGGTTGATAACAAGAGTGTTGTTAAAATATATGAATTGAGATTCATGAAAGTTGACTTCAATAAGGAAGGGTACAAAGACAAACCATTTATAATGGAATAATAGGTAGTACAAGTATTTTTTCTATATCCTGCAAACCGAAAGTGGTCAATTGTTCAGTTATCGACCCAAAAAACTGAAGGGTCAGATGGAAATTCAAATGAGGATGACCCTTTCATTAGGATGTTTCAATAATTTCATAGTGGTCCCAATGTAGACGAAAATTTTTATGTTAGATGAGATCACAATGAAGGGATTTAGATAGTCAATAGAGGGGTCAAATCCCTTCATCCTTAAAAAAGGAGTTCAATAATTAGGTTATATATTTTTTATAACATACATCATGTTACCTCATGTTATTATATGTTTGCTTATTCATTTATTTACTCTAAATTAAATGTTAAACCACTTCTGCAGATAATGGATTCTATACATGTTTGTGCTCCCAATCTTGAGGAACAACACCTACCACTGCTCGTAGTGCATAGGAACAAAGACATTCTGCGCATTTTGGTGCTCCCAATCCCAAGGAACAATAGGTTTCTCAACCTGTTACTGCTTATAGTTCAGAGGTACAATGACTATCTTCACATGCCGATACTACCGCTCTAGAGGAACATATTGAAAATGTTGAATTTGAAGAAATGGTAGGTGATGAAGTACCAACGATGCAGAAAAAACAGGAGCATTGTAGTTTGACAGTGTTAGAAAAAATCATTAAGGAAAAAATCAAAGGCATCAAATATGAGACCAGATGGAATACACAGGTCCATCATGTTAACCCCAACAAGGCCATGCTTAGTAGTTACATTGGAATCATCACTGGGAAAAGTGTGCTAATTGATGTAGATTCATGACACCATGTTGTTCCCGGGCTTAAGACACTAATGTGGTAAGAGATTACGATGACATTATGATATCATTTCTTTATTTTAATAAAAAATTAAATATTTAAGCATTGAATTACTCTTCATCATCCCTTGCAGAATGAATTTATAGTAGATGACTCCCACAAGAAATATGTATTAATTCTTAATAGAAGTATTCAAAGAGTATTTTGAACAATTCTAATGAGACATCATCTTAAATATACTGAAGGGAAAATAAAACCACACCCACCACTTATCTATGCACACTTGATAACCCAAGAAGTGTGGGATGCATTTACTGGTTATTGTACGGACATGTCTTTTTAGGTACATTGTGGCTAGTAATATGTTGATTGATGATATGTGTATTAATCACTTTTATTGACAATTTTTAATTTATGAAATTGTAACTGAGTGCTGAAAATATGAAATGGGTAGCAAAAACAACATTCACCTACTGTAAATCAAGGATGGGGTACGCTTCACTTGAAAAAAATTGGTACGTGTTTTAAATTTACTGTAATAATTTTATGTGACATGAAATAATAACATAATTATATTTTTTTGTTTATATGGAGATTGATGAATCCAAATCCAAATCCACTTCCATCCCATATCATGTTCTATGGAAGGATTCATGTGTAAATAAATATGGTATGATAATATATGAAAACACAAAAAAGTGTGAGAAGCATGTGTAAGAATGACATAATAATTTTTTTTGTTTTAAATCGCTATCACATAATAATGATTACTTATTTTACTATATTTTCTATTTGACATAGTCATAGGAATCAACAAACGTTGTACCAGATGAACACATACTATCAGTGTCCTTGAACCAGATAGAATAGTATGGACACATCAGAGGTGCGTGTTTTGGGGTGAAACTCTGAACATATTTTGAGGAAAAAAATAAGAGGAGGATCAATGTGAAGAAATTAAATAGTTGAGAGAAAGACTATATATCCTTTAAGAACATTTCCAATGTTATAGAGATATGATAGAAACTTTTATAGGGGGGAGAAAAGAGAAGAAAAAACTCAAGAACAACCATTGCCTGACGACCCCCATCCCACTAGCTTTGAGGTGATCTATTCCCCTCAAAGAACTATCTTGGACATGATAATCAATTTTCTAATAATTGTTTCTATGAAATGTGAATCAAACATACACTATTACCTTTTTTATACTGATATTCTACAAGGTGATAATGACCATGATTTATATCTATCAACACCCACCCATCACCTTATAGTGAGGGATACAATGTTCAATATCTAAAATGATATGTTACACAATAGACCACTTCCAACATGCCATGTGAGAGTTTTGATTTTAATATCCCATAATCCAAGCACCGATCTACCTATTCCAATTGATGAGGAAGATATTCACAAGATCGAACAAGTTGTTGGAACATTCATCGCATGGTCGTCACATCTTGTAAAAAACATGTTGATAAGGTGGTATTCATTTCCAATTAAATTTTCAAGCTAAAACTTTAAAAATTAATGAACAAATGTATGAATCGATGACTGTTATTAAATACGGACAAAGGGAATAGGTTGAAATTAAAGGACAACTCAAAACCATCTAAAGGATCGACCAACTGATCAAAAAGATCTACTAAAAGCACCTTTACCCTGCTCGTTCTATATTCGCATTTAATATCATTAAAGGTTCATATGGATACAAAGTTAAAAAATGGTTATAGTCACATAGTTTATTTTGAAGAAAATATGTATGGAGAGGAATTTCAAGACTTCATTGGTGTTGATAATGTAAGTGAAATCCACAAATATTATTTTCTAGGTGCCTCAGTTGTAAATGTATACATGAGGTATATTTTCATGATTTTATTTTCCTAAAGTTGATATACTATGTTAATTATGACTAAATATATTTCATATTTTCGATAGTCGTATATATCAAAAACAATTTAAGGGATTTCCCCATGATTGTTTTTGGAATTTTTAGTTCTTACATCTCCTCTACATAACAACTCATAATAGAATCCAAAAAAAGGATGAAATAGTGGTAGGCCTGGTCAAATAATTTGAAAGCAAACTTTCAGATGACAGAATCTTGTTAATACCAACATTATAGGGGTAAAAATCTACAATTTAATCATATAAAATATATTTTCATTTCATTAATTACTTATTCCTTTTTATGTTTTTAGGAAACAATGGATGCTCATTACGGTCAATTTAGATACTCCAAATATTTATTTCTCAGATTCAATGCATGGATATCCAACAAACCAACCACACATGGTAGAATCTATCTATTTTAATACACTATATCCAAAATTTTAAAACTAAACATAAAGTTATATAATTTAGATTATGTTTTAATAAGGATTCTATTATGATATGGTTGTGTATCAATATTGTGAAAAATATGGAATGAGGCCAGGGGATAAGCACAAGGACCATGACAAGTTCTACGAATGGACATGTATAAAGGTATATATATAATAAGATTTTATTATCCAAACACATATAAAAAAAAATTACTTATTCTACTCAATGTTTTTGTAGTGTCTGAAATAAACAAATGGAAAAGATTGTGGTTATTATGTTTGTAAATTTATGCGAGAGATCATATTCCATAAACAAACTAGCATCCACGAAGAGGTATTTCTGAAGATAATTACTATTTCATTTAAATATTTATTAACCATTTGTATATTTATATTTTTATAGCACTACCATGACTGTAGAAAATAATCATATTCACAAGATGATATAGATTTTCTTAGAAACAAATGGGAAGCATACCTAATGGTAGAATGTACACAAATAGCTTGAATATGTGGATTACATAGAAGTAGTGTATTATTTCATATTTATGTTTAATTTACTTCTTTTAATATTAATCACATAAGAATTTTTTTCTTATACAGGTGGATTCCTTTTTTCGAGTTGGGGTGGTTTGTTCGAAGATGCTCATGCTCATGAGAGATAAGACTTTGAGGCTACAACTCAGAATTCAATAAGAAGGTAAGTTTATTAATATACTATGTTATTCCTAATAATATTATCTATTTTCTACTACATTAACATAATCTAAATTAAATTTTTGACTACTTAATTTTAAAAGTGTCACCCAATGAAAACTGAGAAAATGCATTCGTATTATTTTGATACTTTAGGAAAACAATATATAAGTCATTTTTGACGTGTATAAATCAACCAAACCTCAATACAATGCATGGTGTGGCTGGTATAATTCAAAGTGTCTCTTTTTTATTTAAAATTAACATTAATTTTTGTAAAAAGCACAAGTGACATACTGAAAACTGAGAAAATACATTTGTATTGTTTTGATATTTTAAGAAAATGATTCATGAGTCATATTCAATGCGTAGGAGTCAACCACACATCAATACGATGCATGGTGTGACTAGTATTACTCCAAGTGTGTCTTTTTTATTTAAAACTGACATTAATTTAAGTAAAAAACAAGTGATATAATGAAAATTGAGCAAACACATTCGAATTGTTTTGAAACTTTAGGAAAACAATTCATGACTCATTTGTGACACGTAGGAATAAATCACACCTAAATACAACACATGGTGTGATCGGTATAACTCAAAGTGTCTGTTATCTATTTAAAATTGACATTTTTGTTCAAAATGAGTCCCTCACTAAAAACTAATAAAACACACTCCGATTTTCTTGATAATTTAAGAAAGAAATTCATAAGTCATTTGTGATGTGTAAGAAGCAGTCTCACATCAAATCGATGCACGATACAACCGATATGACTCAAAATGCATATTTCTAGTTTGAAATGATATTTTAGTAAAACAACACAACTGGCATACTAAAAACTGATGAAAATTTTTTAGATTATTTTGATACTTTAGGAAAACAATCTATAAGTCATTTTTGATGTGTAAAAATCAACCAAACCTAAATCTGATGCATGGTGTGGCCGATATAACTCAAAGTGTCTCTTTTTATTTAAAATTGATATTAATTTTAGTAAAAAGAATAAGTGACATACTGAAAACCAAGAAAAAACATTCAGATTGTTTTGATATTTTAGTACAATGATCCATGAGTCATTTTTGAAATATAAGAGTCAACCACCCTTCAATACAATGCATGGTTTGACCAGTATGACTCTAAGTCTATCTTTTTATTTAAAATTTACATTAATTTAAGTAAAAAAGAACAAGTGACATACTAAAAACCAAGAAAATGGATTCATATTATTTTTATAATTTACTAAAACAACCCAAGATTAATTTTTGACATGTAGGAATCAACCACAACTCAATCTGACACACAATGTGACCAGTATGACTCAAAGTGTCTGTTATCAGTTTAAAATTGACATTTTTGGTCAAAATGATTACCTCACTGAAAACCAATAAAATTCACTCTTATTATACTAATAATTTAGGAAAATGATTCATAAATCATTTGTGACATTTATTAAGCAGTATTACATCAAACTGACACACAATGCGACCGATATGACTCAAAATGTGGGTTTCCAGATTGAAATGATATTTTAATAAAAAAACACAATTGGCA
Organism: Viscum album; assembly: GCA_963277665.1. Classification (NCBI taxonomy): domain Eukaryota; kingdom Viridiplantae; phylum Streptophyta; class Magnoliopsida; order Santalales; family Viscaceae; genus Viscum; species Viscum album. Next base: position 1,841,461,423 of record OY728163.1, on the reverse strand, counting down.
TACTGAAAACTAATAAAATGAATTTATATTGTTTTTATACTTTATGAAAAAGATTTATAAGTTATTTGTGACGTGTAGGAATCAACCTCACCACAATCGGATGCATGGCGTGGCCAGTATAACTCAAAGTGTCTCTTTTTATTTAAAATTGACATTAATTTTAGTAAAAAGAATAAGTGACATAATGAAAACTAAGAAAACACATTCATATTGTTTTTATATTTTAGTAAAAAATTCCAAAAGTCATTTTTAACATTTAAGATTAAACTTCACATCAATACAATTCACGGTGTGACCGGTATAACTCCAAGTGTATCTTTTTATTTAAAATTGACATTAATTTAAGTAAAAAAGAACAAGTGACATACTAAAAACTAAGAAAAAGGATTTTGATTGTTTTGATGATTTAGTAAAATGATCCATGAGTCATTTTTTATGTTTAGGAATCAACCACACCTCAATCCGACGTACGGTGTGACCGATATGACTTAAAGTGTCCGTTATCAGTTCAAAATTGACATTTTAGTTCAAAACTTGTCCCTCACTAAAAACTAAGAAAACATGCTCCAATTGTCTTGATAATTTAGGATAGTGATTCATAAGTCATTTGTGACATGTATGAAGTAGTATCACATCAAACTGATTCATGATACAACTAGTGTGACTCAAAATGTGTGTTTCCAGTTTGAAATGATATTTTAGTAAAAAAACACAACTGACATACCGAAAACCAAGAAAATGCATTCATATTGTTTTGATACTTTAGGAAAATGATCCATCATTAATTTTTGATAGGTAGGAAATATCCACACCTCAATAAAATAAATGGTGTGACCGATATAACTCCAAATGTGTCATTATTTAAAATTGACATTAATTTTAGTAAAAGAACAAGTGACATACTCAAAACTAAGAAAAAACATTCAGATTGTTTTGATACACATGATGAATTATTTTCATTATAGTGTAGATATTTCTGCATCTACTATTTAGTGTTAATTTCCATAGATTATTTGTCGTATCAGAAAGTTATAGAAGATCCCAGACTATAATGAGAAACTCGTGATACTATGACATTAATCTTAAACAAAGGTCCTATGGTCTAGACACATGATACTGAATAGACACAGTTGATGTTTGACTATTAGGTGCTGGGGACTCATAAGTATTGAGACTTCTTCTCATGAAGTTCATACTTGGTGATCTCTATTAGTGAGATTATGAGGAAAAACCTACCAATAGAAACACCACACATTTTGGGTGTCATTGGTTGTTCATATCTATAGACATGTATATTGGTATCCTAACTTGAGATCATTATCAATGTATGCCATTTGATCATGTACTTTTATGCAAGTAAAAAACCATGATATTGAAATCGTGGGGAGGTAGCTTGTGTTGGGTGCGTCATTAGTGGTATGACATTGGTTGAATGGTCAAGAAAGGATTTGTCGCTTCCAGGTTGAGGAGGTAATATATCTTAGGCCTTATTGATTAAGATGGTATTACCTTTAAAAATCCTTGTCCAAGTTATTGGAAAGGTAAATCCATTTAGTTAGATAAAAAAATAATAAATCAAGAAAAGGGCGATTACGTAAGTGTGCTTCTCACTTTATGAGATATTTAAAGACAAAGAGATTATATTACACAGTGCGTGTTCGTAGGTTGGTTGTTGCTATTATGAAAATCATTATCTCTTTATAGGCCTTTATGGGTTTCTAGACTCCACTATTATTCTATTGATTTTATTCACTACTATCGAGATAAGGGTCTAGACGGTCACACACAATAGCGTATTCAAGAATCTGCCCTATTTAGTTGAATATGTATATCAGACATGGTTGGCCCCACTATGGGGTCTGAGTAATGTCCAAGTTATTGATCACTAAAAAATAAATAAACTCATATTATTCATGTAAAGAATAACCAGTATTGAATTTATTTATTAAAAGTATCTACAAGTTAAGTAAATATGATAAAATATTATTCGAATGAATATTATTTTAATATTCTAGGTTTGTTTAATATTAAGTGGGAATTATGTGTCAAGTTAGTGAATCAAGTTTTATTATGTAATATATTTATATATATTCAGGTATGTGATAAAATAATAAATAATATTGATGCAGTTTTATTCGCTATAATTATTTATTTAGTGGGTGTTAAATAAACAGGGGTCGGGGAACCCATCTGGGTATTTTCATCATCCACTATAAAAAAGTGGAGAGACACTATAGCTTAGGACTATTCATGTAGAATTTGTTAGAGCCACACTCTCCTCTTGCTCCCTAGAGAGAGAATCTCTCAATCTAGTCTTTCAGATCGAGTTCTCCCTCACGCATCGAAGGCACGTCGATGCAGTGGTTTTCAAGGCATCGAAGGCATTGTCGGGTCTCTGTGCTACCACCCAGAATTTGATGATCAATGCTCTGATATATTTTTAAAGCATGTGTGGAAAATCTAGAGGGATCTTATTATGGATCCTTCAAGAAATGATCATCGTTGATGAGTTGTAGTCAAGAACAACTTCAGATATAAACAGGTATGCTTTTTATTTACATTTTGTGATCTGTTTAATTTACACAGGATCCTCAGACCATACTAGGGCTCAGATTGTCGTAGATGACAAGTTTCATCATATCGATGATAATTTTTTTTAAAATACTTGGGCTAATGGATTTTTTTGAGCACCCTAGTACCTTCAATTGGTATCAAAGGGAATCACATAAATGTTCTGAGTTATGAAAAATTAATTTTCATTTAAATTAAGTAAAGGGTTTGGAATCAGTCCCAACGGTTCAGACCGCACATCGATCCAATTTTGAATATTCTAGTTATGTCCATTCAATATGAATCATGTTTACGATTTGATCCCAGGTATTTAAAATTCAGTGTTTATTTCTGATCATCCTGAAGATCTGATAAAGATCTGATCAGTTTTCGATCATTGGAAATAATACTGGTTATGTGAAAATTATAAGATTATAATTTTTATATTTTGCATAATAATTTTATTATAATAATAATAATTATTTTATTATTATAATAAAATTATAATAAAATTATAATAAAAGGCTAATTGTGTAGCCTTAGTTTTTCTTGCAATTAGGGTGGCCTGTTATACATTTCATAGATCAATAAAAATTCAGTGAATGGTTGTAGAGAATTATACACACATACAAAAAAAATCAAGGAAAATAAGAAATTTTCAAGGTGGGTGTTTTTAAAAAAAAAATTAAAAATTGAACAAAGGGGTGGCCCCCTGTCGGCCACCCCTTATCCCTCACACTGATGGGTGGAACAGCTTGGCTTCCCCTCCTCCTAACGACCCTCACCGCCACACCAAATAGTCTTCTCCCATCTTCGGTGCAGTGCACCAAACCCACACCAGCCAGCCAACCCGCGACCTCCTACCATCCCACCCGATTCGACATGGACCGCCGATCACCGATGTATTCTACCCCGGTGCTATCTGCATCCCTCACCACCACCTGCCACCTAGCCGCCTCCAGTGTGCCCTATTACGGCCTCACATATCTGAGGTCCACCAGGCATACAGTACCCCTCAAACTGGTTTTTCTGGACCCAAATCACTGTAATAGTGGCCCAGGTGGGTATTCCAAATTGGAACGTGTTTGGACAGACTTTCTTAGCTCATAATACCCAAGTACAAGCATTGCTCAGCCCGTTATGGGTCTGCGTGGGTTCAGCATGACCTGCAATGGGCCAGAGCGGTATTTGGGGCTCAGAAAGTTGTTTTAATTAATTAATTATTTAATCAAAATTAATTAAATTTATTAATTTAATTTTAGCATTAAATTAAATTAATTAACATATTAATTTTTTTAAAGATAATTTTTAATACCTGAGAGAAAATTAATTTATTTTTAGCTTTAAATTAAATTAATTAATTAATTAATTTTTTGGAATTAAAATTAAATTAATAACAGACTGAAAATAATTAAATTATTTGAATTATTTAATTCATTTAATTTAATTATTGACCTCATACTAATTTATTACAATTTAATTTTATCACACTTAAATTCATACCGACTGGTCTTGAGCTTGGACTCGACCAATGTATGTCTGTATTTATTTATTTAATTATTTATTACATGTGTGCGATGATTATAATAAGCAGTTAATAAATTGACAGTCCATGCATCATCATTTTTTTGGTCAATATGCATGTCCATTCTATTTTATGTACATTATGCCCCTAGTACCCCTCTCTTGCATGTGATTATACTTGTATATTGACAAAGACGATGTATGGTGTGGACCTCACCAAGAAAAGGCAATAATCCAGACATGACGTGGATCCCGCAAAGATGACGTAGTACTCCATATGTGACATGGACCCCGCCATGACAAGGAGGATGTAAAATGCAGACAACGCCAAGTTGAGACATAACTATGGACGAGCAATGAACATACTAGATGGGGCGAGCTGCATCACAAGTCAAGTGACGACTCAGGTATGATTCCCCTAGGTCATTTTAGATGCTGAGGACCAGTCAGGTAGTAGTTTACCTTTATGTATTTATTTATTATTTTTTGTATTTTATAATAGTGAAAAAATACATAAAATAACAAATAATTAAATGTATAAAGAAGTAACATATGTTTATATATTAATTTTTAGTTGTGAGAATGCCAATATAGATGAACAATATTAATAGAAATGGATTACATTCGTCGATAGAAAATCAAAAAAACCCTCAAAGAAACATTAAGTCATCAACCACCTTCTATCATTCAGATTTGGACAAAACCAGGTGTTTGGGGTGCTTATCATGCCATAGTTGAGGGCACCTCTTACTGCCAGGATGTTCTTATGAGAGTGATGAGTTAAATTAACTAAATCGGTAGTAAAGATTATCCATAGATAATAAAAGTGTTGAGAAAATCAAGTTATTATTTTAGAAGTTGTGACTTCACTCAATAGATCAAAGAATTGCGAGTTAATGCGGCTGGCCAGTCAAAATCCTACCTTAAAACCTTTGAGTAGTGGCGTAGACATAGCTTGTAGACTATGAGAGGAGGTTCAAGGAACCTTTACACTAGAATAATCAAGTAACAGAGTATTCTGATTCTAGTACAGAGGGTTCTTATAATCCAATAAAATAGTGAGAGACATTTTATGATATAAATAATCAATAATGTATAAATCAGCAATCACTATAAAAGTACTAATATGCTAGGATTTTTTTTAGTAAATGTAAAGTAATACCACAAGAGAAACTAAAATAAATAATTGGACAAAGTAAATGTCCAAACTAGCATGAATTTCAAAGTGTAGTACATATGTTTGCACACAATACTACAATATCAGGAATTTAAGGTGCTAGTGTCCCTACCTGTTAAGCCACTTCAGGAAGCAAGGGTGTATAATTGATTATTGGAGACTCATGTATATTTCATATGATGGTTATGTAATTATTCCATCATCAACATCCAATACTAGTTGCGGTCGCTACATCCGGACATGAGTGATAAAACATGAAGTCTCATATCTAAGAATTGAAAGGAGAAAGAGAAGTAAGATATGAATAAGATGATTACACTAGTACGTGTAAATTGAAAGATGGATCATGATCTTTCAAAGGATCCCTTTATAATATTATTTTCTTATATAAATGTATTATTTCTATCATACTTATTAGGTATTAAATACAATATTCTTTTCACATATGTGTATTGAAATATAGTAACCGAGTAAGTAATAGAAACTTTACAAGAAGCCAGACATATTCTACAAGCATATAAGAAAGGGTGATTCCTAAGTTAGTGGTGAGAAAAACCTAAATTCTAATTGCCAAGTTAATGATTCTAGTATGTATTTCATTTAGTGTTACCAAAAAATTAATCTCACATGTCCATTGGACACTAGGAGACATTATTCTAGGTTTAGGAATGAATGTTGTTTGTGGCATTTCATACTCAACTAATAGTTCAATAATAATTGAATCATAGGTAATAAGTGATGAATATAAAATATAAGAGTTATATACTCAGTTATGGAAAGATATTTTTTTTCAAGCAAAACTAAAAGTTGACATTAAGGTTATACCCAATTTTTTATTTAGGCTCAGTAAAGCTAAACATCTTTGGTATTATCAACATCTTTAGTTTAGAAAAAGAAACCTTTAGAAGTAAAGGTATTCCACAAAGATTTTGGAATTATTTCAGCTAGAGAGCATGAACTATTTCAAGGGTAATCTAGAGGTATATATACTTCATTAGATTTCTTTAAGTAATTAAGGAATGGTAAAGTGAAGCATATGCATGGTCATAAGATATTAGTTGCTTCAAGCCTACATTCCAAATAATATATTGACCAAGAATTATCAATCAAAATAATGTAGTGTGGAGCAATTACTAAATGTACATTACCTTATCTACATCATGACATTGATGTTAATAAGGAGGATCAATGATAGGATCTTACATATTAACATTGATCAACAAATTGTATCATGGATCAATTCCTAAATGCAAATTTTATACATCAAATTCATTATGTAAGTAGTATCAATGTTATAAATTGTAAAACTTGTATTATATTTCATGATGTGATTTGAAAATAATAGTGATATCCCATAACCATATGCCAACTATAATGAAAAATGGATATACGAGTCATAGTATGATGTAAATCCATTTTGTCATAAGACATGTGTTTAGATGAAAAGAGTTTGTTTGGACATAAACAAACTTTCATAAAGATAAACACATTATTCATCTTAGTAATTATCTTAATGGTTTCTTAGGATATTACATAAATCCCAAATATGGAAAAGTGGCAGTCAAGTGATAGACTATATTTCTATATAAGGGTGCACATCTCTATTAGAGATAGTTAAAGCCAGATTGGCTTGGGTTTAGTCAATGTGGAAGATTCATAAGTAGTTGGAATAGGAACCAGTTCCAAAAGTGAATGTGAATAGGTATGTTCTAGAGACACTTACTGCATAGAAAGGTTATAACCATAGTGATGGTTTTATATTCATCGCATTTAGTGATACATTATTCAGTGAGAATAATAATTCCTATAAGTAATAAGTATATGGAAACTAGATAATATTTTCAAGGTAAATTAAAATTAAATAATGGATTCCACATATCAAAGTGAAAAGTGGTCATATAAATTGAATACTGTGGTGGGTATTCAAGTGAGTTGATACATGGACGGTACAAGTGAAGTACTAATAAGGATTGATTGGTAATATAAAGTCAATATACCTAAATCCATTAGAATTTTACTTTTCATAGGAAAATTCTAAGATCATTTAATTATCCATTGGATGTCAAGATCAACTTTTGTGGAAGGTGTTTATACGACGCAACCAGAAAGGGATGATGACACAAATGGATTCTAATAAGGGTTACATGTTTATGAAATCCCATTTAGGATTAAAGTATGAAATAAGATCTTAGAACATTCATTTGGAATGAATTTATGCCATGTGTCTACCAAAGGTTAGTGGGAGTGCTATTTTTTTCCAAATAAAATATGTTCATAAACATATGGAAAACCGATATTGGTCTTACAACTAGTTAAGACTAGGATGAAAGAATCTCTCCAATGATTGACTTAAAGTAGCATCCTAAGTTCTAGGGAACAGGATCTGCTAAGGTAGATCTAATGGTTTCTTGGACCTTGTAAATTGTACATATACTGACATTGTATTGAAAAAAATAGAAGTTCAAACAATTCAAGATAATAATTGTTACCAATGTCACATGGCATAAATCCCTCCAAGTATACAAGAAAAGGAATATGATAATATTAAGTGGTGAGTTTAATTCCTTACATTTCGGCGATAGATCAATCACATATTCCATGATATGTACAAGAAATGATATTTCCAATATATACTTTATAGTAGGAAAATATTAGTTATATTTAGGAGAAGTGCAAGTAAATTAGTTAGTACTATCCAATTTTACTTGGGAAAGTATAAAAGATATGTATTTAGTATGTGGAGAAGAAATGATACTATTTTTATGGGACATAAAATAGTATTCCTTAAGGTCAATATGATATGATATCGTAGTTAGGCTATGGTTTTGAGTGAGACCAACTCATAAAATCCAGTGGTAGCCATACCTACAAAAACCGAGTATGTTGCAGCTTCTGAGGTAGCTAAGAAGTAGTTATTAAATGCAATGATTTGTTCCAGTTTTTGGAATCACACCTAGTAAGTAAAGTACAATCATAATGTAAATTATTATATTCTTACTAGCCAATATTCCATGTTATGATAGTGAAAAAAAAGGATTACACTCAGGGTTTCCATCTCTTGAAAGGTTTTACTCAAGGAGGTGATGTCACGAACCAAGTCGGGTCGCCATCAAACCGACGCCTGACCCGGTCCACGGCAAGGCCCGAAGGGCGTTCCTGATCCCCACGAGCTGGAACAAGTGCCCAGGTATCACAAATAAAACATGAGAATGGTTTACCCGAATAAACAAACATGAAACAATTAGAAAGATGAAAAAAATTAAAACTAAGGTTAACAACCAAACATGACCTTAAACTAAGGTCAAAATTAAAGTTTACAACTTGACAAAAAAAACCAAATGGGGTGAAAGTAGAGGAAAAACTAAAAGGAACTAACTCAAACCTCCGTGCGACATGAGGAGTCACATCCTCAAGCCACATCCACCAAACCAACATAAGAGTGCCACTAAAAACCCGAACCACCCATGCTATGATCGATGCCTAAACCTGGAAAGAAAAAGAAACAAAATCTACATACACCCAAAGGTGTATATAGGGTGTGAGCTAAAAGCCCAGTAGGATGCCACCGAGAAAAGGTTCCACACATAATTATTAAATGACAAATACATTTTCAATTTAACAGAATAAAAATAAATAAGTGCTTAAACAATTTTTATGAAAACAGTTTTTAAGGGAAAATTACTCTAAAAGGAAAACAACTTAAATTAACACACACACACACACACACACACTTTCTTGGTAACCCCAACGTCACACTGTGTGCCGATGGTGAGCGCAAAGCAAAAGATGATCACAAAACATGGGAGAGGCCCAAAAGATACTAGTGAGAAGTGGGAACCTAGAACATCGTGTGTTAGTGAACAAAGGTATAGGAACAAAAAAATATATGTTCTCATGCATGAGACACTAGTAGGGAAACACATCCATAACCTAGTGGTCTCCCAATATCATCTAAAAGTTTAGTTAGTGTTGTAGTCATCAATCCAGCTAAGTGAAATCGGGCCGATACCACTTTCATATCACTAGCGCACTAGTCCTAGTCCACCCACCTAGTACTCAGGATTCCCATTTGTGCTCAAGTAGTTCAGAGTTCATGTCACATGTCATAATCACATACTCAAATCAAACAAGACACTACACAAGCCAAAACCACCATTTGCACACACAAAATCCATTTGAAATAAGATGCACACTAAAAATATCCCAAAACCAAATCCACATCATTTACACAAACAAATTAAAATGACTGCACAGTCAAAGAAAACCACTTTCATCATCAAACACAACATTAAAGGAATTTATTAAACAGTTTCCACATATGTCGCATGACTTTACACACCAAAAACATTTACACAATTTAACCAAAACAAATTTTCCCCCTTAACAATTATTTAATAAAACAATTCAAATTTTCATAAATAAATTTTAAAGATAGAGACATAGATTTACATGATAGACCGACCCTAACCCCCTTACATGACCACACACACACAACTCCACCTCAAGAAGACAATCTGCATCACACATGTGATTAAAGAAATCACCCATATAGTTAAAAAGACCATTAAAACAGTTAAACAAATGGCCAGTAAAACATGTCAACCCATTTAAAATTACGTCGCATGACTAAAACACCAAAAATCCACTCAAATGATCATTTAAGACAGGAGGAATACTGACGCAACACCAAAACACCAACTACAACACTTGTACATCCTAAAAAATAATCCAAAAATTTTATAAAATACTAGTGAATAGTCCAACTTTGGTTTTCATAGCAACAACATACTCACATCATCTAAACACACTAATAAACACATTAAGAAAAAGTAAACCTTAAGTAAAAATTAAATCACACTAAACAAATTAATTAGTAGGCTAACCTCACAATTTAAAAAAAACTAACAATTAACCAGATATGATATTTCAGCAGCAAGTACACATATTATAAACATGCTTCCAAATAAGTTCAAATACAAATCAAAACTCATAAAAGATCAACTTCACAAAACAAAAATTAATTAAATAATATTCTAAAGTAATTAAACTTGAAAATTAACTAATCAAATAACAATTAAACATGGAACAACCTACCTAGAAAGTAGAAAAACTTTGTAACTTGGTGCTAAAACTCCAATCGCCTGCCAGTTGCACTGCAAAAACTTAGATTCGATGCTAAAAACCAGATATCGAACCCAAATTACCACAAATGGACCTTAAAAAACATGAAGAACTAATCCAAAATTCTACCAAAGTAAAGAAACAACCGTCTAAAGTAAGATGCACATGCGGTAAGGGTTGCGGGAGGCCAACCAAGTATTATGGGGGTGCTGGAGTTGAGCTGTGTTAGAAAAGGGTGTCGCCGGACCTACTGGATGAGGGGGGGGGGTACAGACTTCCGGAGTGGAATCCAGCCGAGGAGGAACTGGGAAGCCGGTCGGTGAAATTGGAAGGGGGGGTGCGGCCATGGGTGATGCGGTGCGACAGTTGCAGACTGGAGGGGAGGAGATGCGTCGGTTCGGTGCGCCAGAGGATCCCGACCGTGTGCAAGAGGAGCAGGTCGGCGGGGATGTCACAACGAGGAGGTGCGAGGCACGTAAAATGGAGGGAGATCAAGAGGGATGGGAAAGGGAGAGCGACGGTTGCAGACTGGAGAGGAGGAAGGGCGGAGTACGGTTAGGGTTAGGGTTAGGGGAAATTGCAGCTCGAAGTAAGGAGGGGGGGAGAAGAGATACGTGCGGGGAGAGGGGAGAGCCATGGTGAGAAAAAAAAGAAAAAAGGAAAAGAGATAGAGGGATAAAAAAATATAAATAATAAAAAAGAAAAAAATAGAGAATAATGGGAAAATAAAATAATAAAAAGAAAATAAGAGGATAAAAAAACCCCAATAAATAATAATGAATTTATCACTAAAAATTAAATAATAAAACCAACCATAATAATAATAAATTTATAAATTTAGGCCAGACACCATACAAGATTGCGTGCATGGAGGCGCGCACGGTCGCGTGCCCATATAAGATCCCAAATTTCCTTTAAAATAGAATTGGTTCAAACCAAAACTCAAAAGCGATCCCCAAAAGTAATTAAATAAAATAAATCATCGGTCGGGCCGCATATCGCTTTATCAAAGTGACACGAATTCGACCAATCCTTGCCCGCATATCGAGCGCTGCTAATCCAAATTTTCATTTATCGGTAAAACGCAAAAACTTTCATTGGGCCCAGCATGCACCTCGACAAAACAATTAAATCAAACATAATTATCGGATAAAGGTAAAAATTAAAATCATTACCGATGTGCGAAGTCGGGGTGTGACAATTCTCCCCACCATGACACTTTCTGCCCCCAAAAAGTCCCAAGGACTAGGTCAATCAAGGGTTCCAAGCGAGACCATGAAGACACCTAGAACAAAAGCTCAATCACCCAAAGATCAGGCATTCAAAACACTCATGACCTGAAACTTCAAAGAACTCAAAACCAGAATCACCAAGAAAAACCATTAACAGCAAAGAATTAACCTCCAAAGACAACTACAACATGGAACACCCTTAACCCTATCTTAGGGTTCACTAAGGTCGCTCGAGATCTCCAAGAACACTCGTCAAGAAAACCGTTACCCGAGCTACCCAATTACAAAGGTCGAGGTCGGGCGGAGCAGAGGTAAAGGGTTTCCCCGCCAAGTGCACTTTGAAGACAAAGTTTTTTTTCACAAGTTTTTAATATGGTGGTATCCCCACCATATTAGGATTCTTGTCAAACATTGGTTTTCCAAACCAAGAAGACTCACAAAACCAGAAAAACCTATAACACTGGCTTGACCTTCCAAACTCCCTAGGTTTAACCAACCAACATAATAGGGGACAACGGCGAGACCCAAGGTGGGTCTCCCCACCATTTTAGAATTTCCCTAACACCACGACACCCATGCAGGTATTCCCAGTTTACTTTGAGAGATACAGACTGAACTCTTCATCACAACCCACCAACACAGGCCGACCTACAATGATTATTCCTAAAGTGAACAATAATCCCCTTTATGAGATGGTTTTGATAGCAGAAACCCCTAACCCAGAGGCAGACTGGACAGGCATGCATCAATTCCACATGACTTGATTATCTCCAAGATGAGTACAATTCTGATCAATAATCGACCACAAGAAGGTTCACAGAGCACACCCGCTGACTTTACAGGAATACGAATTCTCCGGACCTCTTTAAGGCCCAAGAAGAACTTCCATAAATTAAGACCACAACAAGGAGACAGGGGCTTCATGCCCCTCACAACAAAAATGAAGCCTTCAGAGGCAATACCACGATAGGGAAATTTATGTTGTCCCCATCTTGACACTATGGACTTAAGTCAGTCCAACCTCATCTCACAACCGATGAGTTTTGACTACACAAAAGCTTCACCCTGAGACCTATGACTGTGGCCCTGTTGTCTGAAGCATCAACCACCTCGCAGTCATAAGCTGACCACCTCTGACTGAAACTTCCTCCACTGGAAAAGCAACCTGCACAATTCTCCTCATGCCCCAAGCGACCACTTCTTCAACACACCAACTAAGAACTGTAGTGAATGACTCAGTGCATTTGATTGACCAAACTAGAGATAGGAGATTGAGCGGTCTGTCAAATGCGCGATGCAAACTAATGGAAGGAGCACTCCAAGAACAATCCCTTTTGGTTCACATTCCTCATCGGATGATGAACCTACACTTACCACAATATGAACAAGACCAACGACTATTATGAGCTTTAAACTGGTTGTTCCACACTACTTCTAGAAAACATGAAACTAACTCATCATAAAGGTCAACACACCTCAATCTCCGCTTGTTGATTAGTTAAGCACCTATGAGATCCACTAATTTCTCTCGCCTTCACTTCCTTAGGTACAACCGCAGAATGAGGTTAGTCTTGAGGATCACTCACAATATCCCCATTCGCAACTAAAACGGAACAATCCCTATTTACTGGTCTAGTCCTGCTCCACCATACATACTCGAGACAACTAACATCCACACAAATTTTAGAGTCCCTCAAAAACAAGAGACATTCCCAACATTCTCAAAGAACTCAACTATATCCAACTGACCTCGACATCTACAAATAGTCGACACAACCAAGCAGAACCCAACTCCACCACTCCACTAGGAGTCTGGGATGAGCTAATTACCGAGAGACTTTCTAGAAACCCATGGAACGTTTCTAGGGGGCATATCCCGAATAAGGAAAAACAGCCTTCCGCAAAAACAAACACATCACAAAACAAACATCCACATCTAAGACACAATTCCAGTAATTCCAATTTGAAACATCAATTTATTATTAAAGAAAAAAACTCTCTTGAAAAACCAAGCACTGCACAACAATCCCAAAAGTTCTTTTAAAAAATTCGTCTTCACTCTAAACTCAAAGCCATTTTCCAATTGCAAAAACATTTAAACACAAAAACCCATTTTAAATAAAATCCCACTTTTTTTGAAAAAAAGAAGCAACCTTAAAAATCAATCAATCACCACTGATATTCCATAGTGCCTTGCAAATATGCATCTTCGTAACAATCAGGCACCCATCCACACGATTCAGTAACTGTCCATTAATCACATCCACATGCACACACGAGCACCCATAAAAATACCACTGGATCAAAACAAGGCTCTTTCTCTTTCAAAACATAACATTCCCAATATTCCAAAAATACCTTTTTCCAAAAACATTTCAAAAATTCAAGAAAATTTTCAAAATGCTTTCCATTTCCAAAACAACTCACTTCGATTTCAAATAACCAAAGACGTTCTTTTAGAAATTCAATTTCAACATGTCAAATGCTAAATTCTAGGAACAAGGTTTAAAAGAAACACACCCGAAGAATCATGCCAAATACACACCAAAGTAAAATAAGAGAAACTCCAATGTCCTCTTTCCTTAAAAAAACCACTTTCACACCAACCCAAAACTAAAGAAAGACATCACAAATAGTAAATCACTTGGATGCAGAACTAGTGTTCGTGTATAACCCAGCTACATGGTTTAGCAGACCATGCCCTAGACAAGAACCAACCACTAGGAGTGTCGAACCATACTCTCAGGAATCACATGGGTCGCTACTCCATGTGAGACCGCGCGCAGTACCGGTTTACTCCTACTGTCATCACCCATCCATACAGACCAAATCCAAAAATTTGAATCCCGAACTACCCCTGGTTTCTTGAGGATCAAAACAAGTAAGAGTTCGCGATGCTCTTCCTGCACTTACCCCCTATAGTACCAACAATCCTATCTATGATATACCTAAAATCCCAAATAACAAGAACAAAAACCTCCCTTTGATACCATTTTGTCACGAACCATGTCGGGTCGCCATCAAACTGATGTCTAACCCAGTCCGCAATAAGGCCGAAGGGAATTCCCGATCCCCACGGGCTGGCACAAGTGCCCAGGTATCACGAATAAAACATGGGAACAGTTTACCCAAATAAATAAACATGAAACAATCAGAAAGATGAATAAATTTAAAACTAAGGTTAACAACCAAACATGCCCTTAAAATAAGGTCAAAATTAAAGTTTACAACTTAAAAAAAAACCAAATGGGGTGAAAGTGGAGGAAAAACTAAAAGGCACTAACTCAAACCTATGTGCGACATGAGGAGTCACATCCCTAATCCACATCCACCAAACCGACATAAGAGTGCCACTGACAACCTGAACCACCCATGCAATGCTCGATGCCTCAAACTGGAAAGAAAAAGAAAAATAATCTACATATACCCAAAGGTGTATGTAGGGTGTGAGATAAAAGTCCAGTAGGATGCCACCGAGAAAAGGTTCCATTCATAATTATTAAATGAAAAATACATTTTCAATTTAATGGAATAAAAATAAATAAGTGCTTAAACAATTTTTATGAAAAAAGTTTTTAAGGAAAAATTACTCTAAAAGTAAAACAACTAAAATTAACACACACACACACACACACACACACACACACACACTTTCTTAGTAACCCCAACATCACACTGTGTGCCGATGGTGAGCGCAAAGCAAAAGAGGAGCACAAAACATGGGAGAGGCCCTAAAGATACTATTGAGAAGTGGGACCCTAGAACATCGTGTCTCAATGAACAAAGGTATAAAAACACAACAATATAAGTTCTCGTGCATGATCCACTAGTAGGGAAACACATCCATAACCTAGTGGTCTCCCAATATCATCCAAAAGTTTAGTTAGTGTTGTAGTCGTCAATCCAGCCAAGTGAAACCGGGCCAATGCCACTTCCGTATCACTAGCGCACTAGTCCTAGTCCGCCCACCTAGTACCCATGCTTCCCGTTTGTGCTCAAGTAGTTCATAGTTCATGTCACATGTCATAATCACATACTCAAACCAAACAAGACACTATGCAATCCAAAAACACCATTTGCACACACAAAATCCATTTGAAATAAGATGCACACTAAAAATATCCCAAAACCAAATCCACATCATTTACACAACCAAATTAAAATGACTGCACAGTCAAAGAAAACCACTTTCATCGTCAAACACAACATTAAAAGAATTTATTAAACATTTCCACACACGTTGCATGACTTTACGCACCAAAAAAATTTACACAATTTAACAAAAACAAAATTTCCCCCTTAACAATTATTTAATAAAACAATTCAAATTTTCATAAATAAATTTTAAATATAAAGACATAGCTTTACACACTAGACCGACCCTAACCCCCTTACATGACCACACACACATAACTCCACCTCAAGAACACAATCTGTATCACACATGCGATTAAACAAATCACCCACATAGTTAAAAAGACTATTAAAACAGTTAAACAAACCGCCATAAAAACATGTCAACCCATTTAAAATTACGCCGCATGACTAAAACACCAAAAATACACTAAAATGATCATTTAAGACAGTACGCATACCGACGCAACACCAAAACACAAACTACAACCCTTGTACATCCTAAAAAATAATCCACACACTTTATAAAACAATAGTGAATAGTCTAACATGGGTTTTCACAGCAACAACATACTCACATCATTTAAACACACTAATAAACACATTAAGAAACAGTAAACCTTAAGTAAAAATTAAATCACACCAAACAAATTAATTAGTAGGCTAACCTCCAAATTTAAAAAAAACTAACAATTAACTAAATATGAGATTTCAGCAGCAAGTACACATATTATAAACATGCTTCCAAATAAGTTCAAATACGAATCAAACTTCATAAAAGATCAACGTTACACTACAAAAATTAATTAAATAATATTCTAAAGTAATTAAACTTGAAAATTAATTAATAAAATAACAATTAAATATGGAACCACCTACCTAGAAAGTAGAAAAACTTCACAACTTGGTGCGAAAACTCCAATCGCCCGCCAGTTTCACCACAACAACTTAGATTTAATGCTAAAAACCAGACATCGAACCCAAATTACCATAATGGACCTTAAACAACATGAAGAACTAATCCACAATTATACCAAAAGGAAGAAACAATTTTTTGAAGTAAGATGCACATGTGGAAAGGGTTGCGGGAGGCCAACCAAGTATTATGGGGGTGCCGGAGTTGAGATGTGTCAGAAAAGGGTGTCTCTAGACCTAATGGATGGAGGGGGGGCGGGTGCGGACTTTCTGAGTGGAATCCGGACAAGGAAAAACTGGGAAGCCGATCGGTGAAACTAGAGGGGGGGCATGGGTGATGTGGCGCGACGGTTGCGGACCAGAGGGGAGGAGATGTATCAGAGGAGCTTGGCCATGTTTAAGAGGAGCATGTCAGTGGGGATGTCGTGACAAGGAGGTGCGAGGCGCGCGTAGTGGAGGGAGCTCAAGAGGGAGGGGAAAGTGCGGGCGGCAGTTGTAGACCGAAGAGGAGGCAGGGCAGAGCGCGGTTAGGGTTTGGGTTAGGGGAAATTGCAGCTTGAAGGAAGGATGGGGGGGGGAAGAGATCCACGTGGGGAGAGGGGAGATCCAAGGAGAGAAAAAAAAAACGAAAAAAGGAAAATAGAGAGAGGGAGAAAAAAAGATAAAGAATAAAAAAGAAAAGAAAATAGAGAACAATGGGAAAATAAAATAATAAAAATAAAATAAAAGGATAAAAAAACCCAATAAATAATAATGAATTTATCACTAGAAATTAAATAATAAAACAAACCATAATAATAATAAATTTATAAATTTAGGCCAGACACCATGCAAGATTGCGTGCATGGTCGCGCGCATGGTTGCGTGCCCATATAAGATCCCAAATTTCCTTTAAAATAGAACTGGTTCAAACCACAACTCAAATGCGAGCCCCAAAAGTAATTAAATAAAATAAATCATCGGTTGGGCCGCATATCGATTTAGCGAAGCGACACAGCTTCGACCGATCCATGCCCGTATATCGAGCGCTGCTAATCCAAATTTTCATTTATCAGTAAAACACAAAAGCTTTCGTCGGGCCCAACATGCAACTCGACAAAACAATTAAATCAAACAAAATTATCAGATAAAGCTAAAAATTAAAATCATTACTGATGTGCGAAGTCGAGGTGTGATAGGTGAGGTCGTATATAGTCGAATAGTTGTGTTGTGGAAATGTGGCAGACCCATCAGCTAAATTTATTACTCAATAGAAACATGATCTTTATCATGTGAGTAGCTAACAAGTATGGTTAACAATCTATCACTAGTGCAAGTGGGAGTATTGAAATAATGGGTTCCCTTAACCCAACTATGCAATACTTTTGATTAACAAATTATGTAGTTAGATATACATGATGTATTCTTACCATTATTGTGTAGATATTTATATTCCCACTATTTAATGGTAATTTCCATGGATTAGTTTTCATATCAAAAGGTTATAGAAGATCCTGGGCTATAATAAGAACCTCACAATACCATGACATTAATATTAAACAAAGGTCCTATAGTCTAGACACATCATACTGACTAGACACAATTGATGTTTGACTATCAGGTACTAGGGGCTCATAAGCATTGGAACTTCTTCTCATTAAGTTCACACTTGGTGATCTATAATAGTGAGATCATAAGGATAGACCCACCAATAGGAACACCACATATTTTGGGTGTCATTGGTTGTTCTTATCTATGGACATGTGTATTGGTCTCCTGACTTAAGATCACTATCAATGCATTCCATTTGATCATGTACTTTTATGCAAGGAAAAAACCATGATATTGAAATTATGGTGAGGTAACTTATATTGGGTGCATTATTGGTGGTATGCCATTGGCTGAATGGTCAAGAAAGTATTTGTCTCTTCTGGGTTGAGTAGATAATATATATTGGGCTTTGTTGACTAGGATGGTAGTACCTTTATAAATACTTTCCCAAGGTAGTGTAAAGGTAAATACATCTAGTTAGATCAATAAATAATAAAGTAAGAAAAGGGCGATGATACAAGTGTGCGACCTGCTTTATGATATATTTAAATAAAAAGAGATTATATTACACAGTTTGTGTTCGTAGGTTGGTTGTTGTTGATATGACCATCCTTATCTCTTTTGGGGTCTTGATGGGTTGCTAGACTCCACTCTTTTTCTATGGATTTTATTCACTAATATTGAGATAAGGGCATAGAGGGTCACACATAATAGCATATTCAAGAATCTACCCTATTCAATTTAATAGGTATATTGGACATGGTGAGACCCACCAAGGGTTCCATGTAATGGCCAAGTTATCGATCACTGATAAATAAATAGATTCATATTATTCAAGTAAAGAATAATTGGTAATGAATTTATTTACTAAAAGTATTTACAAGTTAAGTAAATATGATAAAATATTATTTTAATGAATATTATTTTAATATTCCAGGTTCATTTAATATTAAGTGGGAATTAGGAGTTGAGTTAATGAATTAGGTTTTATCATGTAATATATTTATATATATTACAGTTATGTGATAAAATAATAAATAATATTGATAATGATTAGTTTTTCATAATTTTTTATTTATTGAACGTTAAATAAATGAGTCTAGGGAACTCATCTAGGTATTTTCATCATCCACTATAAATAACCGGAGAGAGGCTCTAACTCAGTACTATTCATAGAGAATTTGACATAGCCTCTCTCTCCTCCCACTTCTTAGAGATAGAATATCTCAATCTAGGCATTCATACTGAGTTCTTCCTCATGCATCGAAGGCATGTCGATGTGGTGATTTTCAGGGCATCAAAGGCATTGTCAAATCTCTGTGCTAGCACCCAAAATTTGACGATTGACGCTCTAATTTATTTTTGAAGCATGTGTGGATGATCTAGAGGGATCTCACTATAGACCCTTCAAGTAACAATTGCTGATGATGAGTTGTAGTTAAGCAAAAATTTATATCTAAATACGTATGTTTTTTATTTATGTTTTGTGCTATGTTTAATTTACATGAGATCCTTAGACTCTACTAGAGATCAGATAATTAGAGACAGCAAGTTTTTTCATCTCGATTATATTTTTTTAAAAATACCCGGCCCACCGACTACCACTAAGAACTCTGGTATATTCAAACATTGTGTACTTCATATTCACGACATGTAATGATGTTTCTTCCATTTTTCATGCATTTCTCCTTTGAGCCTTGAATTCCTAATTCATGTAAAAACATCCCAAAAACCAGTGTAATGTAAAAAAATGATTAAAATTAATGAAGAATATAAAAAATATGTATATGAATTCATATTATCACTTTATATCTCTACAAATATCCATGGGCCAATCTGAATCTCTCATCGCACAAGAGGTACTCTTCTCCACCCATAATATGCTAGCACCTCAACATGCTAAAAATGAATAATATGAGAGTTTTAGGAGTCTAAGAGGTTCAACCAAGAATCTAAACCCACTTACATCACTTGAAGGTGGTTTATATATAGGACATAGGACTTTCCTTGGTGAAACATTCATTAACTCAAGTGTTACAACCTTTGATTTAATGTTGTGGTTGGATCATGCATCACATGCATGATTGAAAATCTCATACATTTTATCTGTTAGAGTTAGTGACATATAACCAACTTTATTTTTAATTTTTATTACCATTATATTCATACTTTGAATATTAATTAATTTATTATCAAATATTGATCACTCTTATGTGTGATAGTGTATGTGATAATGTCCTAGGATACTTGTTTCATTAAAAGTACATAACAATTCCTTAATATGATGAGATACTTAAAATGCTATGATAGTATATCTTAAACCTATACTCTATAGATGAATGAAATAGTTTTAAGGGACATACATGATGTAGGACATTAGGGGTAGGAGGATCATAAGACATTGAGACACCACCTCATGGCGTTCACCCTTGGTAATCTCAAATAAGGGAGGCTATGAGAATGAACCCACCAATATGAATTCCAAATGTTTCATGTGTCATTGGATATTTCTATTCATAGATGTGTGTAATGATACTTTGACTAAAATATTATTATTAATGTTTGTGATGAATCACGTAAACTATGACGACGATCATTCACAGTGAAGTTGGACACATTGGGTGTATCAAAAGTATCATTACATTAATGAAAAATATGAGAGGGGATTTGTCCCTTTCGTTTGAAGTGAATATCTCAGGCCCTCTGATGGAATTAAAACACCCTAATAAGTCCATGGCCATGGTAGTACATATTGGAAACTTCATTTCTAGATAGTAAAAGAAATATATTTGAGCATATAGGTTAATGACACAAGATATTAAATCTTCTTGACGTGAGATATCTTGACAAAGAATTATATATTACACAGTAAGAATTCATAGGAGGTTGAATTTCATTATAACATTAACTCTTTTCTTTATGGGTGACTTGGAATGTTTCTAGACACTATCCTTAGACTTTAGGTGTCTTAACCTAATTCCAATGAGAAAGGGTCCTAGAGGGTCACACAATAAGTGTATCTAATAAATTTGGTTAAATTTTATAAGATTTTAACCAGTATATTAGAATATTATTCTCAGGTCTGAGGAAAAATATTTATTCGGGTTATTTATTGATCACAAATATTATTTATCAATGTATAGTGTAGTGACATTAATTTATTTAAATAAATAGTCATCATACAAGGTCTGGTAAATAATGAGGAGGATGAGAAGACCGAGTTATGTTTTAGTGATAATGGAAATATTATTTGAATAAATATTAATTTATTTATTTGGGATAAATAACATTTAATTAGTTTGCACATTATGAAAATGTAAAGTAAATAATAATAATAATAATAATATTATTATTTATACATGGGGTATGCTAGGGATTAAGAGAAAATTAAAGTGTATTTGTGTAAATAATATTCTAACCCTAGCTTTATAAATACTTGACTATAGAATTCTCTAAAAATGGGAATTTCCATTTGAAAATACAATTGTTGTGCACAAAATATGGATCTTTATAGAATTATCCTAGCCCAGAGGTATTCTAAAGAAAACTCCAAATTTCATGAGAATATAAAATCCTTTTTATCTCTCTGTGGCTATGAGAGAACCAAGAGAACCAAGAGAATCTAATAGGCCTAATTGGGATTCTAATACGCAATCAACAATGAATGATGCAAGGAACAAAGACATCCACACTAGTATCCATAGAACCATAAAATGACATTTATAGTTTCTTATTACACATGTAGATTAATTTTAGAGGTAATCTTCTATTGATTCCTCAATTACAATGACAGTTGAACAAGAAGGGTCAACCGCATTCAGAAATGAAGAAATAATTACAATTTGAGTTAATTAATGACATTTATAAATGAATTATAAATTACATGTGATATAATATATCCATGTATTCTAGGAACAAACTTATATCATGTTATGAGGATCAATCCAAAGAATATTTTGGAAAAATTTTGTTGGGAACCACCTGATATGCTTCCACTACAGCCTAGAACTTTCAAGTGGTATGAGAAGGGTCACATGTCTAATTTATTATTATTTATTTTCATTGATTATCACATGAAGTTATTGTTATATTCATTTCTAGGTTATTCATTATTTAGTACAATTATCATTTATTATTATTGTTCACCACCATGTAACCAAGAACTGGTTAAATATTGATGAAGAACAAGTTGAAGAAATCCATTGGGAGGTGCTGGATTTTTTATCGGTTGAAATATTTTACATATTATGTTATCAAGTTCACTGAATTTGTACGTCCTATGGGGTACACGACTCACCACATGGAGTCAACACATAGTGTATGCATTAAACAAAATACATTTTCCATCCAAACTGGTATGCAACTTATCGGATTACACTGTTTTTAGCTAGTGTACACACTATGTAGTCTACACATTTTTGTAGAGTAAATCATAGAATCCACATGGGAAAAGATGCATAATGTATTTATTACAAAACATATGGGACTAACAGTCAAGAAACATAGTAATTAATCCACATGGTGTGATGGTCATATAATTAATACATATTTGGTGTACTTAATACTTACAATGTGGTGTTTGTGTAATTAATACACATGCAGTGTATTTAATACAAATGAACGAGTGGTCATTTAATTAATTCACATGCGGTGTAATGCATGCAGTGTGTAATTAATTCACTTTCAATGTAAAAATTAATTAACACACAATGTATTTAATTCATGCATGTTGTAATTAATTAATTCTAAAATTGTGTAATTAATCTACACATTGTGTAATTAATTAACATGTGGTGTATTTAATTCACATGCATTGTAATTAATTAATTCTCACATCATATAATTAATTCAAACGCGATGTAATTAATTCATATGTGGTGCATTATTAACACACAAGTGAGGTGTTTATCACATTATGTGTAATTAATTAATTTACATAAAATATAATTAGTTTAGGTATTTAACTAGCCTACACACCGTGTGGAAATGGTTTAAAGAATATTAAATACCCTATTAATTTTGTGTTAAATTAAGAAATAAATTTTTTGCTACCTCCAAGTACACAACATGTAATTATTAAAAGTGGATGGAATTCCATGATAGTTCATATAAGATTTTAAGATAAATAAATAAATAATTAAATTAATTTGATCATGATTTATCTTAATAAAATAATTAATTGAAATTAATGCTAATTAATGTGAAAATGTATGTTTGTTTCCTATGTACATGATCATGATCTTAGACAGACCTATGTATGAATGGTTTAATTTAATTTAATTTAATTTCATGGGTTTGTGATTATTTATTATTAAATGAAAATGAAATCCAATGCATCATCCCCTCCTCTATTATGTAAGGTCCCACATGCCTGTAGTTTCTTTTATGAACCCCCCTAAACCATCCTTGGGTTCCCCTCACCCACTTGTGAGTAATAGAATATGTAATGGATGGAGCTAATAGGTGAGTGGAGGTGGTTCAAGGTAAATTCAAGGTGAAACCATACCAGAAGATACATAGATATATAGGTGGAATGTCTCAACTAAAACCCGGATTGGTTCATGGAGTTTCCCCCTGGGGTTATATTTGGTTTAACATTAACTATATAAACTAATTATTAAATAAAGTTCATGATCATACCAATATATTTATTTATTTATACTAGTTTCATGGTTAATTATTTATTTTGAATGTATGATAGTAAATTTAAATAAATGAATTAACTATAATACAAGATGTAATTAAATAAAATTAATTATGAATAAATTTTTATCTATACTTGGTCAATCACTTAAGTAAAATTATCTTAATATTAAAAATCTCATGGTTTGATAAAACGGTCTAGAATTTTCTAATAAGAAAACAAAATTCCTCAATTAAAATATTAATTTTTTATAGCATTCATTACTTAATTTAAAATAGAACCAATAGTTTCAAAGTTCTTGACAAACCCTCATTGGGGTTCTTTAAACTAACAGTGAGTTCTAAAGAATGTTTTGGGTTGAGTTAACCACATTTATATCAGGTTAACTAGCCCTCAATCAGCTTGGTATAAATTTGGAGGCAAGTGTTAAAGAAATTCAAGTATAGGATTTCAAGATTGGGGAGTCCACCCAATGGATCAAGGAGATGCAAGTTAGTAGTTGGAAAATACCTTCCTACCTAAATACCTTCAAGTAGCTTGACCAACCCTCATTGGGGTTATGAGAAGGTAAATATGGATCCTTTCCACTAGATTATCAATGTGATAGGATAATCTGAGTTTGATGGTGAGGGATATTAAAAATTGATAAAATAGCGGGAGACTAATAAATTAATTTATTTGTCACCTTTTGTAATTAAGGAAAGTAGTAAATATCTACTTTATTCATTATAGAAAATTGAAACTGATACATTTTAATGCTATTACCACATTCCATACTAGAGAAGGATAACCTTATCACTGACATGGATTTACAAGAATGGTACATGTTTTTAAGAATTATATAATTACAAGAGATAAAATTATATGTTTTATAATCCCCATTTCCTAAGGCTCTTTCCAAGGAGGCTAGTGAGGAGGAACATGCTCTCTATGAAAAACACTTGGATGATTCACTATATGTATAATGTTTAATGTTATTTACCATGTCCAATGAGCTTTAGTATCTACATGAATAAATGGATACATATAGCATGTTGTCTCATCTCTATAAAGGTAATGATATACAAGATAGATATGAGATCTCCAAGTAATTATTCACATGAAATATTTGAGAGCTGGTGCCAGCTAGGCCTTATGTGATTAAGATGATTGACTGCATGGAGTTCTTGGACATCCTAATATTTATGATACCAGATGAGTTGTGCATAGATATCATATTATCCTCACTACCTCATATTTTACCCATTTTTATTTAAAAAATTGATATTGGAAATAGTGATAAGTCACTACTAGAAATCCTTAGCCCAGTTCTCCAAGTTGATAAGGAAACGAGGCATAAAAACCCTATGATCCTTATGGTGAATAATAATAAGCACAAGGTAAAGAGACATAAGACTCAC
Source organism: Viscum album (assembly GCA_963277665.1). Taxonomy (NCBI): domain Eukaryota; kingdom Viridiplantae; phylum Streptophyta; class Magnoliopsida; order Santalales; family Viscaceae; genus Viscum; species Viscum album. Next base: position 1,841,436,196 of record OY728163.1, on the reverse strand, counting down.
CCTAAGTAAAAATATCTATAGAAAAAATCTTACAAGAAGAGTAAAATGATAAGAAACAGAATAAAATACTATTTTATTTTCATGTGGGAAGAAAGGAAATTTGAAGTAGAATTTCTATGATTTGAATAATAAATAAACTATCGCATCTACTTTATTTATATTCTAGAACAACCCTACTCTTTATTAAACAATAATTCATGATTTATTACATAATATTACACATAATACAACCTATAATATTGATTAGTCTAGTGTATTTTAGAATTTGGTACATTACACAACAACTTAAAACAGGGAATACATCATCTTTATTGAAAACTTCCTTAACATGATCATAATATTCCTTCGTACTTAAAACTATATGGGATAACCATGGGACATACATAATAAAGGGGTGAGCTATAAAGACAAATAAGGGAATAAACGTGAAATAACATGAAAAGAGTAATACATGTTTGAAAATAGACATATCAATGGGGGCATAAAAGGGGTGATAATCATAAACATGAACAAGGAGGCATGCTAACATAAAGGCAACATGGAAATATGGAAACAACTTAAAACATGGAATCATAAACACAAGTCAAGGATAACTTCCAATACATAATGATGGAAAAATTAACATGATGGATTAGGTTCACTCCATAATCCCTTGAATTATGTCTCATGAGATTTAAACATTACCCAATGTATTAGAGTGCTATATAATTCTGGGTGCACCTATCACTTTCATATCAATCACATGCATAAGTGTGCCATATTGATCATACAATATAGAATCATTTTTCATCAATCTTTATTCCATAATTAAGGAGTGTGGAATTAATACATGTAAGTCACCAATAAAATAATAATGAGTGCATAAAGGTGAAAACCCTTTATATAAAATGGGTATGGGTATTCACTACACATTTGTTTGGCATGAAAAATCATGATGAGATTTTAGCAGCATAATGGGGGCATATAAATGTTCACATAAGGGATTAATGATAGTGAAAGAGACCTATAATCATTTAGAAATCATGGGTTCACTAAGGGGATATTAAAGAACATATCCCAACATTATGAAGTGGAGATAAAAGTCATAATAAAATAAAGATGCTTGAATAACGAGGAGAAGGAAAAGACCCCTTACATTGAGAGGGTGATTCCAAATGCTTGGGAGGAGCTTATTAGGAGATTGGGGGAGCCTTGGGAGGACTTTAAAGAGGTAAGGAAAAATTAATAACGTGATACAAGGTTTTTGAGTGAAGAGAAATGAGATCGAGTGTGGATTTATATAGGAGATGAGTGGGAAATTCTTTATTATTTCTCAAACTTAGGTTTTGGACTCTATATAATAAAATAACAAAAATGACAAAACTTACCATTGTTTTTATACATGATTTATTATAAAGGGTTATAATTTTTCATTATTTTATAAGGAAAATTTATGAAATTATTAAAATAATTCCTTTGCTGAAGTGGAAGTGAGTCATGTCCTTAAATAAATGATTCTAAAACCTTAAAATATATTATAGGTTTTTAAGGATTCATAAAGGATTTATAAAAATAATAAAATAAACTCAAAATCACATTATTTTAAAGGTAAAAATATATTTGGTCATGTATAACATCTATATTATTTATGATATTATTTTTGGGTCATTATGATGTCATAATACACACTATATATTTATACCATATTTATTTTTTACCTGAAAATTCGGCTGTCTCAGAAAATTATTAAAAATTCACTATAGGATAATTTAGACATTATGATTCCAAAAATAATATTAATTTTATCAAAATAATTTTCTAAATATATGAATTTTTACTTTTAAAATATAATTTACATTTGTTGAGAAATGTTGAGTTTTTTTAACAATAACAGTTTTTGAACCCTTATAAAAATTATATTTGAATTCATAAAAATTATATGATAATTTATATTTAATATAAATTATTTAATAATAATATTGTATTAAAATATTATTTACTTCAATAATCCATTAATTCATCAAAATAAATATCTTAATTGAAATTGAATATTAATTAAAAATACATTTTGTGTTTTATTGTATAAAAATAAAAATCATTTATAAAGTAATAATATGAAGTAAATATAACCATTATTATATTGAAAATAATATATATATATATATTCATATTATTATGGTATTGATACATACCCATTTAGTACACCAAAAAAATCTCTAAGGGTGAGGAGCGTGACAATGATACTTTCATGGGGCGGTTCAACATACATGATTTGGGATGTGATCTCGATGAGCTTGAACCTCTTATATAAATGGTTTCTCTCATACTTAAGTTATTAGATCTCATCTTGGGATTGGTTAAGGGAAATTCCTAGTGATTCTATCCCCCTTATAATCTCTAATAAATGGGCTTCATAGGGTACGATCCTACTGGTTGAGTCCATTAGTTTCATTGTTTGTGTCAATTGGATTTGTTAAAACCCTTTATTTATACTAATCATATGATCATTGTTCAATTAATATATTATGAAAAATTATGATGCTTAATATACTTTTAAATATTATAGGATATAATAAAACTAAGTAAGTGAATGATTTTCTATAACCATAATACATAATATAGAATTTAATTCAACCATAAATGGAATTTTATTTATAAAAGTTCGGGTCATTAAAATATTCCCCCTTTATAAATTTATCTCTAAAAAAGTTTCATTTCTCACACTAAAATAGATGAGGGTAATTATTTTTAATCACATATTCTAGTTCCCACATCTCTTCTTTAAACTTGTGGTTTCTCCATAATACTTTGACCAGGTGCATTGTCTTATTTTGTAGAAATTTGTCTCTAAGATCTAAGATATTCATCATATGATCCTCATAGGAAAGATCATTCTACAATGGTATCACTTTTGGATTGAGTACATGTGAGGTGTATGGTATGAACTTTCTCAAGAGTGATATATGGAACACATCATGTACTTAAGATAGGTTAGCTGGGAGTTCTAGTTGATAAGACACCACTCCGATGTGATTAAGGATCTAAAAGGGACCAATGAATCTTAGACTAAGATTTCCCTTCATCTAAAATCTCATAAATTTATTCTAGGGAGATATGCAGAGGAATAACTTGTATCTAACCTCAAACTATAGGTATCATTGACAATTTTTAGCATATCTCTTCCATTGAATGTGAGCTTCCTTAATGTGATACTGAATGGTCATGAACTTTTCCACCATTTTCTCCACCATTTCATGACCTAGAATTTTTCATTCCCCAACTTCATCCTAGCATGTAGGTGTTCTAAACCTCTTCCCATAAAAGGGTTCATAGGAAACCATTTGGATTCTTGAGTGATAAAAATTATTATATGAGAACTCAACCATAGGAAGATGTTAATCCCATGCTTCTTTGAAGTATATTGAGAATAATCTCATCATATCCTCAAGTGTTTGGATAGTATGCTCAAGTTGGACCTCAGTTTGAGGGTGATAAGAGGTGTTGAAGTTCAACTCAGTATTTAGAGAATATTTAAGACTCTTCTAGAACTTTGAGGTCAATCTTGGATATCGATCAGATATAATCAATAGTGGTTCTCTGTGAAGCCTCAACACTTCTCTAATGTATATCCTTACAAGTTAATTGAGTGTGAAGTCCTATAAAATTGTAATTAAGTGAGAAGTATTTATAAGATGATCCACTATAACCCATATAACATTATTTCCTCTTTATTTCTTCGAAACACCAGGGAAAAATTCCATGGTGATGTTTTCCTATTCCCATTTAGGTATGGGTAATGGTTGAATCATTCCCTTGATTTTCCACCTTCACTTGCTAACATACAAGAAATATTGATGTATATTATGCAATATCCTTCTTCATAATGTCCCACCAATAGTTCTATCAGAGATCTCAATACGTATTCATGCTTCCAGGATAGATAGAGAAGGTCGATCTATGTGCATCATCCAATAAATCCTTTAACTCAAGATTTTATGGTACACATTTTCATGAACCAAATATTAAAACTCATTCATTATTAACATTAAACTCCAAGTATTTCCTTTTTCTTATAGCTTCCACTTTATTCTAAATTACCACATAATCTCTTTTAAAACGCTTTATAGTTTCCAAAATGGATGGTTGAGAAATCATTTGTGAAAGGATTGATGATGTTCATTCCTTTATGATTCTCATGTCCATCATTTTCAAGTCTAATAAGATTTAATCCTTCTCAATTCTCATCAATGATAAAATTGCTCGATCCTTTCTACTTAGAGTGTCTAAAACTTTATTTTATTTCCTAGGATAGTAGTGGATTAAAGATTCAAAATATTTAATTATCTCTAACCATCTTCACTGGAGAATATTCATCTCTTTTTGTGTAAATATATACATTAGGCTCTTATAATACATATATATTTTACACATTTCCCCAAAGAGATAATGCCACCAAATTTTCAATGTGAAGATCACTACAGCTAAATCCAGATAATGCATTGTGAAGTTATATTCATGAACTTTCAATTGAATTTAATAATAGGATATCACTTTGTCATTCTACATTAACATGCAGACCAATACCTTCTTTGAAGCATCACTGTACACTATGAAAAGTTCCCTACTTGTGGGTAGTGTAAGTATAGGTGCCATGATAGGCCTCTTTTTCAACTCATTTAATCTCTCTTCACATTCATAATTCTAAAAAAACTTGACTCCCTTTTGAGTTAGCTTGGTTATGTGGTTTTACAATCATGAGAAATTTCTCACAAATTGACGATAGTCCCCAACTAATCCAAGGAAACTATAGATTTATGTCACAGATATTTACCTCATCCATCCTTCAATTTATATTTCCTTTGAATGGTCCATATATATCCCATTTATTGTGATAATATTCCCAAAAAATGAGACTTCCTTTAATAGAAACTCACATTTTCTATACTTTTCATAAATATTATCCTTTCTTAAGGTCTTTAGCATAGTTCTTAGATGCTCCTCATGCTCCAAATAAATTTTAGAGTATATTATAATATCATCTATAAATACTACCAGCAATTTTTTGAGGTAATATATAAATACTCTATTAATCAAGTCTATAAATATTTATAGAGAATTAGTGAGTCCGATTGACATTACAATTAACTCATAGTGCCTGTACCTTATTTAGAAAGTAGTCTTGGGCATATCATCCTTCTTCACCCTTACTTGGTAATACCCTAACTGAAGTTCCACCTTAGAGAAGTATTTTTTCCACATAGATGATTAAAAAAGTCATCAATCCATGTAAGAGGATACTTGTTCTTTATCATAGTATTTATGAGCTCATAATAATCAATGCAAAGGCTCATTTACCCATCCTTCTTATTGATGAAGAGGACTGGTGCACCCCATGATGAAGCACTTGGGTGTATAAACGCTTTATCCAGATTCTCCTATAGTTATTTCTTTATCTCTTCAAGTTCCAAAATTTCTATTCTATACAGAGTCTTGGATAATGGAAACACCCAGGGATAAGATCGATTGAAAATTCAACCTCTCGACTAGGAGGAAGACTATAAAACTATTTAGGAAACACATCATTATATTACCTCATAATGGGAATGTCTTCAAGGATGATCCTTTCCTTAGAATAAATAATTTGAGCTAGATATGATTGCTTGTAGAGAAATAATATCCATGCTTGAGATGTTGGTGCTCAATAAGATTCATCATCCTCCTTTAAATTGTACAAAATCAGAGGAAAATTTCAAATATAAAGAGTGATTTCTTTCTCAAGGAAATTTATATTGGCTCTATATAGGGAAATCTAATATATACCTAGAACTACATAAAATTACACTAAAGGGGGTATCACAAGGTTTTCTAGGAAGTTTTGACCAAAAATTTTGATAGGAGAGGAGTTATATACTTAAGATGCAATCATTTCCCCATTTGAATTTTTCACAGACATATCTACTTCCATGCCTTGTGGTGGGGTTTGAATAGTTATACCAAACTTGCATGATATAAAGGAATGTGTAGAACTAGAATAAAAAAGTACATTCGTTATTCTTGAATGAACAACTAGCGTACCTGTAACCACTGCATTGTTGGGATCTACCTCAACATTTGTGATGGAAAAAGCTTACCCTTGATGACTTGGAGGTTGTTGGATATATGCTAAAACCCTTATCTTAGTGCATTGGTTAGAAAAGTGATCATATTCCTTGTATTTCAAATAATGAAAAATAAACTAAGGGTTGACTGGATCATTCTTTTCCTCCAACTCATTAGTGGGATTCTCCCATCAAAAATTAAAATCTTGGTTTCCTTCCTTCCCTTACCTAAAGAATTTCATTTTCACCCTTAAGAAATTTATAGGGTACTTATTTCCACAATTTTTGATAAGTGGGATGTTGAAATTTCTTAGCATAGTTATATTTCTCCATTATACCACCAGAATTAAACTCCACTTTCTGCTTCTTATCCCTATGATACCCTTGAGATTCACTAATCTCCATTTTAAATTTGAGGGCACTTCATACAATTTCCTCTTAGCTATCAATGTATCATATCTCCAGGATTTTTTGTCAGCTAGGTTTTAGCCCACCAAATAAGTGGTCAAACTTTCATTTAGGGGTAAAGACAAAGTTGGATGTGTATCGTGAAAGTCTTGTAAATATTTCCTCATATTCCATAATAGATTCATCTTATTTTTGCTTATGGTCAAGGAAATACCTTTCCATTTTATATTAGAGTGTGAGGAAAATATTTATAATTTTTTTCCAGAATTCCTTCCTCCCCATCGATTCAATATATTCTCCAAGATTAGTATTCTTGATCATTGTACACCATGGACCAACTTCACCCTCTATATGATAAATAACTAATAGAACCTTATCTTTCTTAGAACATTGAAGGATAGATAATATCTTGTAAATGGAGTTGATCCATTTTTCATGATTAAGGGATTAGATGATCCATTTAAAGTCAGAGTCCTTTGTCATGTAAAGGTCTCAATTAAAGCATGTTCTTTTTAGGGGGATTTTGGTGATCCTATTGATCTAGGTTTCTATTTAAAATACGAGTCAAATGAGAGAGTATAATCATAAAGTTCATGATTCCTACTCCTATTAGTTTGGGTATCTCATTTGAGAAGTCATTACATTTCTCTTCACATTGGTTATTTACCCAATTCCTCCTATTTCTAGAAATTGGATAGAATAAAGAAAAAATTATTGATGATTAATTTTAAACTATTAAACACATAAATGAGAATCCAATGACAATAAGGAGATAACTTATAAATAACATTTATTTATTAACTTATGAATTTTTAGGCTTCAATCTATATTATCCATGATCTATTTACTAACATATAAACTTATGGGAATTTTTTATTCCCTTAATAATGTTTCATAATGAGATTATTAATTTACCAAAGCATACCCCCTAGAGTTTCAAACTAGGTGTGCAGAAAGGCCCATTGTCATGCATTAGTTCCTGATTGAGTCTAGATAAATGTGGTGTTTTTAGGTTTTACCCCTATGCACATTTGTGTGAGATCCACATCCACTTGTAGTATCCAAACATGGATATATTTTATTGGAAACCACTTACTCTATACTTTACAAAAATTTAGGGATTTATTCCTATGTTTAGTCTTATCCCTAAGGCTTTATCTATAGTTCTCTAATCCTAATCCCAAAAATGACCAAAATTTTCCTTTGATACCAACTATGACAACCCTTCTCTTTATTACACAATAATTCATGATTTATTACATAATATTACAAATAATACAACCAAGAAGATTAATAATTATAGTGTATTTGGGAATTATTTACATTACATAACAAATTAAAATAGATAATACATCATATTTATTGAAAACTTCCTTAAAATTCTCATATTATTCCTTCATACTTAAAACTGCATGGGATAACCTGGTGACATACCTAAGAAAGGGGTGAGCTATAAAGTTCAGTAAGAGAATAAACATGGTATAACACGAATAAAGTAATAAATGTTGTGAAAATATGTATATAAATGGGTAATAAAAGGATTTATAATCATAAACATGAACAATGAGTCATGATATAACATGATAACATAAAGGAAACATGGAAATGTGGAAACAACTTAAAACTTGGCATTATAAACATCGGTAAAGGATAAATGCCAAGAAATCATGATGGAAAACGTCCCATGGTGGATTAGGTTCAATCCCCAATCCATTTAATAATGTATCATGAGACTAAAAAATTACCCAATGCATTGAAGTGCTATATAATTTTAGGCTCACTGGTCACTTTTATATCAATCACATGCATAAGCGTGCCACATAGATCATACAAAATGAAATAATTTTTCATCATGATTAATTCCAAGATAAAGGAGTGTGTAATAAATACATTTAAGTTACAAATCAAAGAATTATGAGTTCATAAAGGTGAAAAACCTTAATAGAAAATGGGTATGGGTATTCACTACACATTTGTTTGGCAAGGAAAATCATGTTGAAATTTTGACAGCATAACGGGGGAATATAAATGTTCATGGGAGGGATTAATGAGAGTGAAAGGGTTATGTCATCCTTTATAAATCATGAGGGTGGTAAGGGGGATATGGAAGAACATATCCCAACATTAAAAAATGGATATAAAAGGCATAATAAAATGAATATGCTTGAATAACGAGGAGACGGAAAAGATCCCTTACCTTAAGAGGGAGATTCCAAATTCTTGGGAAGAGCTTATTGAGATATTGGGTCACCTTGGGAGGACTATAGAGAGTTTAAGTAATATTAAGGATGTTTTAAAAGGTTTTTTATTGAATAGAAATGGGATATTGGGTGGGTTTATAAAGGAAATGGGCGGGGAATTATTTATTATTTCTCAAACTTAGGTTTTGGACTCTATATAATAAAATAACCAAAACCACAAACCTTCCCATGGGTTTTAACCAGGTTTTCTACCAAAGGGGAGTGTTTTACATTATTTTATAAGAAAAATGGGCCGAAATTATTAAAATAATACCCTTGATTATGTGGAAGTAAGTCACGTCCTTTAAGAAAATATTTGAAAACCTTAAAATATATTATAGGTTTTGGAGAATTCATAATGGATTTATAAAATCAATTAAATAAACTAAAAATAAAGTTATTTTTAATGGAAAATATAAATTTGGTTTTTTATACCCTTTATAGTATTTATTACATCATTTTTGGGTCATTATGTTGTCATAATACACATCGTATATTTATACTATATTTAATTTTTACCTGAAAATTCCACTATCTTAGAAAATTATGAAACATTAACCATATGATAATTTCAACTTATTGATTCCAAAAATAATATTCATTTTATAAAAATAATTTTCTAAATATATTAATTTTCAATTTTAAAATAGAATCAATATTTATTGAGAAATGATGAGTTTTTTTGACAATAAGAGTTTTTAAAACCTAATAAAAATTACATTTGATTTCATAAAAAATTATATGATAATTTATATTTAAGAAATATTATATAATTATAATATTTTATTAAAATATTATTTATTTCAACAATCCATTAATTAATCAAAATAAATGTCTTAATTAAAATTGAATGTTAATTAAAAATACCATTAGTGTTTTATTGTATAAAATAAAAAAAAAATTATAAAGTAAAAATATGAAGTAAATATAAAATTTATTATATTGAGAATAAAATAAAATATTAATATTATTATGGTCTTGATATATATCCCTTTAATACACCATAAAATTTCCTAACGGTGAGGCGTGCAATGGTTAAACTTTCATGGGGTGGTTCGACATACATGATTTGGGTCGTGATCTTAATAAACTTGAAATTCTCCCATAAATGATTTTTATCATTATTAAGTTATTAGATATCAGCTTGGTATTGGTAAAGGGAAAATATTAGTGATTCTATCTCCCTTGTATGCTCTGATAAATGGGATACATAGGGTACGATCCTACTGGTTGAGGCCATCACTTCCTTTGTCCATGTTAATTGGATTTGTCAAAACCCTTTATTTATAATAATCATATGATCACTATTAAATGAATATATTATCAACAATTATGATGATTAAGGGTATTTTAAATCGTATAGGATATAATAAAACTAAGGAAGTTCATGAGATTTCTATAACTATAATACATAATAAAGAATTTAATTCAACAAAAAAGGGATTTTAATTTATAAAAGTTTAGGTTGTTAAATATTCATCATTGTATGAATTTAAATTATTGGGTATTAAATACACTAATATCTTAAAACATATGTATTAAATATAAGAACTAAGGAAACATTATAACAAGTAAGGTGAATTCTCCCAGAAATTCATAAAATATTTTTCTTACACCAACAGTGAGAAATTTCACAAATTCAGACTACCAAGAATGGGTTATATAAGATACCATATGTTTATAGGTACTTTACTCTTTAATATTTTGTTTAAGGCTGTAAAGACCCGTAAAATTCAAGGGAAATTTTTTCTTAATTTTCTTTGGAATTTTACAAGAACGCGGTTTCTGACGGCACTTGATTCCGAGGCCCGGAGTGCCCAGAATCAATTTCCGAAGTTTGGCTCGGGTACTTCAGTGAACGAATGAGCGGGTTTTCCTATATTTTGGACCGGTGCTCGGAATTGAAATCCAATGGCACCGATGAACTCGCAACGCCGGTAATCGCTTAAGGGAACCTTTACCGTAGCTGCGTTTGTGCGGGAGAAGAATTTAATTAATGGGGTTTAATTAAGAAGTAAATAAAATTGTTGGATCAATTTTATTTTATATCAAGGTGGTTAATTTCTCCCATGGGAAGTTGGTGGTGGGGCCCACATCCACCCAACTTCCCATGTGTGGATAATTGAAAGGGTGTGGCCCACACGATCCCCAACCTTTCACCTTCCCCCTTTAAACTTCTTAACCCCTCACCTTCATAACTCCCCATTAACTCACTTTCATTAATTTTTTTTGACAACTTGTTATAATTAATAAGGTGAGTTACTTAATTTTCAAACTCTTGAATTTCAAATGGTTAATTTGTGTTAATAAAATTAAGACTTGGTCCTATTTTATTATTTTTAGAGTTTTTTCCACATTGAGAGGTTTGGGAAGCATGAAGTCTTCTTCTTCTTCAACCTCAACAAAGAACGTGAAGAACACCTCAGACTCCGACGAAGAACACCGTTCTTCAACGAAGAACATCTCCGCCGAAGAACGCGACGTCTTCTTCCAACGACGTTTCCTCTTCAAACACACCTCGACGACAACGGAATCGACGATCGTTTTCCACGACGCCGGACCTCCGCGACGCTCGTCTTCCGCAGCTCGATTGACGTGCACCGTTCCTGAACTGAGGTAGGGGTTCGACTATTTTAAGTTGGTGATTCTTTCCTTCGAATATGAAAGATAAATCTGACGTCCATGTTCCAATTTTTATTTAAATTAAAAATTGTGAAGGTTAAACGTTTTACGTTTCGGAAAACTGCTATCGATATAACGGGAGGGGATCGGTCCGCACAAACACGACCGATACCCCTCCCCCATTTTCTATTCTTCGTTTTGATTAGTGAAGACGGTAATGCATCGTTGCACCTTGCTTGAGAGAAATGAGACGTGAATGATGCGGGCCACGATGAAGAAACGCGACGCCGTCGCGCCGCGCCGAGGATTGCGAACAAGGCCGCGGCCGGAGTCGGACCACGGCGGAAGGGTACAGCGCCGTCACGCCATGCTGGACGGATTTGTAGCCATCCTGGAAGTAGTGGCCGGAAAAACTACCCAACAGAGAATTCAAAGAAGGCGGCCGGAACTCCGGCCACCGGCGCCGAAAGACGCGGGACCACGGGGTCCCGCGGCGAGAAACCGGCCGGCCCCGCACTGCCCGGCCGTTACTGGCAGAAATCCGGGGGGTTACACCCCCCGGTGTTACAAGGCGCGGTCCCCTTAATGGGGGCTGCCATTTTCATAAAGGAGGGGAAACACCCCTCCATTAGCGCATGTGCGGCGCAAAGGCCGCGCTGGTCGCGCCGCCGGGCTGGCCGCACCGCCGCGCCGCCGTCCGGGTCGGGCCGTCAGCCCGGGTCGACCCAGTTCAGGTCGGCCCAGGGGGTACTGGGCCAGGCCAGGCCGAGCCCAGACCCCCCGTACTCAGACTTTTCCGTTCAAATGATCATAACTCGGGCTACTGACCTCCGATCGACGCGCTGTCAGCGGCAAAACGATCCTTGGAATGAGACGTTCTTTTCGACATATCTCACTCAAGGTTTTGGAATATTTTGATTTCCTCCAGGTTGGTTCGTACACGAAACCAACTGGGGCCTCGGAGCGGAAACGCTCATATCTTGAGCTACGGACATCCGATTGATGTGTCGTCGACTTTGTTGGTTTCCTCTTAGTGAGAAGAATCTTTTGGATTACTCCGCCTAAGGTTTCGACGCAGGTGGAGTACGGTCGGGTTGGTTTTGCCTTAAAAACCAACCGGGCCCTTGGGATGAAGAAGCCAGTAACTCTCAGACCGGGCGTCTGATCGACGCGTCATCTGCGACGTTGAGTTCCTGTTGACGATACAGAACTTTAGGATACATAAACTCTGGAATATGTGTCAGTTGATGTATCAGCCTCTCGGCTCGTGGAGCAGACCCTCCCGAACGAGCTTACTGTGTGCGGGAACCCTAGTGCTGGCTGCGACTGCTACTGTGACTGCGACGACGACTGTACAGAGATCCTTAGTGGATTCGACGACGACGACTACATCACTTAGCAATCCTATGTGGATCAGTGCTACCGATCCTGTGTGGGTCCGATCCTGTGTGGGTCAGCGCTCAGCGGTTCTGTGTGAGCCAGCGCCTACAGATCCTATGTGGGTCCGATCCTGTTTGGGTCTTTGCGGGGGTTAGTACCTATCGATCCTTTGTGGGTCCGACGACTTAGATGGATCAGTGATAATCTCTATCGTCTTTGAAGAAGTATTCCTGTGTGAGCTGAAACCTGTTTGCTTTCTTGTGTGGATTGTGTTGTGCTATCCTGTGTGGATTACGTTTTGCTTTCCTGTGTGGAATACGTATGCTTTCCTGTGTGTACTGAGTTGTGCTTGGGCTCAGAGGTTGGAGCGTATTGGAATTGATGACTTAGGTATATGTATGGGAATATACCCTAAGCATTGTCGGTTGTTACTTCGTGATTGTATCTTTCCTTTGTGGTTTATCCTTTGTGAATTTTGGGAGACCTTCGGGGGTCTCGGGGTCCCTACTGAGTAGCTTATACTCACCCCTACATGGTCTTTGCCCGCACTACGTTGTATTGGTTGCAGACGATGGACAACGTTGATCGTGGTTGAGGCTTGCAGAACATGATGGTACCTGGAGGTGGACCATTGGGCGGGATGTACTCGGAGCGGACGACAGAACTCTAGGAGCAGTGGAGCTATCTGTACCCACCCTTCAGGTGGGATTTCCAGTGGATAGCTTGGTGTAGCGGCTTTTACTTTTTAGTTGTTGTTTTACCTTTCGAGTTGTACTTTACTTTCAGTTTGGGTTTGTATACTAGCCCACTTACTTTTCCGCACTTACTGTTGTACCAGTTTTTACTTAGTGTTTACTTTTTCCGCTTGCTTACTCTGTGGTGCTTTTTTTACTTTACAAAGGCAATGCCTTCCCCCTTTTTACCGGGATTTACGCCTTGGTGCTAGTCGCCAGCCCCTGGCCTATGGAAGGCGGGCTTGGGGTAGTCACGGAACGGGCCCCGAGGACGGGTCGTGACAAATTGGTATCAGAGGAGTTCGGTTCTACCACAGAACTCGGAGCTCTGATCTTTCTACTATGTGAAGCAATATTGTTTAGCGTATTGGGTGTGGTTATCAGTCCAGGGAGTCCAGTGTTGGTGCGGCGGCTGACGTATCCGTACACCAAGACCCTGACTTCTGATTTCCAACTTAATGCACGAAAACATTGATTGCGTGTGTGTTTTAAGTTTTCTTTGTGATTACTTTGTATCAGTTCACCAGGTATACTGCTCTGACCGTGGCGCACCTGTTTCCTTTTTAGGATGGCCCCACGACGGCAGCCAGCTAGGGTTCCGAGAGTCGAGCGTGACGACAGCCCACCGAGCGACGAGGCCTCGGTGCAAGGCCCTTTGTCAGTAGTGGAACCGGCGGTAGCTTTACCCGCCGAGCCACCGATACTTCCAGCACCAGCCGCTGACGATGCACGTCGCCTCAGTGCACTGCATGAGTTCCAGCGCCAGCGACCACCCAGGTTCTATGGGGAGACGGACTCCCAGACAGCCGAGGACTGGCTGGAGGCAGTGGTACGTGTGTTTCGGTTAGTGAAGACACCAGCAGACCTCATGGTGATCCTCGCGGCGAGCCTACTGCACGCAGCAGCGGGCCGATGGTGGATCTTGATGCTCCAGGTGCACGATGAGGCATCTCTACTCTGGACAGACTTTGAGAGCCTCTTTTGCTCAGATTTTATCCCAGCCACCCTCCGTGCGGTGCGCATTCAGGAGCTTCTTCAGCTGCGGCATGGTAGCATGATGATCGCCCAGTACTCGGTGAGATTTACCGATCTCTCGCGCTACTCGACCGACATGGTACGAGACCCATTCTTCCGGGCCTGGACCTTTGAGAAGGGATTGAGACACGAGATCAGGGCATCGCTGATCTCCCTCAGCATTCCGACTCAGACAGGAGTACTGGAGCGGGCCCTTTTGATCGAGAGCTTTCTTTCTGAGTCTACACCAGCGCCGAGACCCACCACAGGGCGGCACGTAGAAGAGTCTTCTACAGCAGGCAGTCGACGGATGACTCTTGGGTCCAGGCAGACCAGACCCTCAGGCAGATGACCTCATGACACTGGCTCAGCAATGCGGGGCACACAACGCGGAGCCAGTCTTTCGAGAGGCAGGCAGTGCTACTCATGCGGCGGGAAGGGCCACATGGCTCGTGATTGCCTGACCCGCCGTGCCGAGGAGCAGCAGACGGTTGAGGTACCACAGAGGCAGAGGGTTGACCGTGGCAGTCCGTAGGGAGCAGGTGGACGAGGCAGAGGATCTGGCCGAGCAGCAAGTGGTGGGCGACGCTTTGAGGCTATACCACCACCACCACCAGGAGGTCCACCCCGACCACAGGGAGCTGGCAGGCAGAGATAGGCACAACTCCAGGCAGCAGAGGCCTACGACCACGGCGCGCCCAAGATGATTCGAGGTACTATATGTGTCTATTCCACCCTTGCTGCAGTACTTATAGACACAGGAGCGAGTCACTCTTTCATAGCCACTGCCCTTGTTCGGAGCTCGGAGATTCCGACAGAGCCGTTGGCTCGATCCTTATGGCTAGATACTCCTACGGGAGCAGACTCGACGATTAAGCACTAGTGACGGCAGTGTGAACTTACTCTAGGAGGCGAGAGCTTCGGCTGAGATCTTCTTGTAGCAGCGTCGAGGCCTTACGACGTCATCTTGGGCATGGATTGGTTATCTACGGTCCATGTACAAATTGACTGTTTTATGCGCAAGGTGCAATGTGTACGCACCGAAGGGAGCAGGTTCACCTTCACCAGCGAGAAGGGAGCCTTTGTAGCACAGGATGGACTTCCGCGGAGGAGAGGACAGCCCATCACTAATCAGTTGGCTAGCCTCATCCTAGGAGCAGTTGACGTGCGGAGTCCTGGTTTTCCTGCAGTGGTGGATCAGTTTGCGGACGTTTTTCTAGATGAAGTTCCAGGGTTACCTCATCGCAGAGAGGTAGACTTTTATATTGACCTGTACCCTGAGACAGCCCCGATATCGACTCCAGCGTATCAGATGCCCCCCTATGAGCTTCGAGAGCTATGGGTACAGTTGGAGGACTTGCAGGGCAAGGGGTTCATCTGACCCAGTGTTTCACCCTGGGCTTCCCCGATATTGTTCACCAAGAAGGCAGACGGAAGCTTGTGACTGTGTGTCGACTATCGTCACCTGAACCAGGTGACAGTGAGGAACAAGTATCCGCTACCGAGAATTGATGACCTCTTTGATCAGCTCAAGGGAGAACGGTGGTTCTTGAAGATAGACCTCAGGTCAGGTTATCACCAGCTCAGAGTTCGAGACGAGGACGTGCAGAAGACGACCTTCAGATGTTGGTATGGCCACTATGAGTTCTTGGTTATGCCCTTCGGCGTAACCAATTCTCTAGCAGTGTTCATGGCCCTCATGAACATGATCTTTCAGCCATACCTCGATCGATTTGTCATGGTCTTCATCGATGACATTTTGATCTACTCGACGACTGAGGAGGAGCACGCCTACCACTTACGGGTTGTACTAGACACACTCCGAGAGCACCAGCTTTATGGAAAGCTCTCGAAGTGTCAATTCTGGATATGTGAGGTCCACTTCTTGGGGCACGTCATCTCTAAGGCGGCATTTGCAGTGGATTACGTGAAGATCAAGGCAGTACTAGCTTGGGAGCCACCCAGGAGCGTGACGGAGGTGAGGAGTTTCTTGGGACTAGCTGGATACTACCGGAGATTCGTGCCAGACTTCTCTAGAATTGCGGCACCACTCTCAGCTTTGATGAAGAAGGGGAAACCCTTCGTGTGGTCAGACAGATGTCAGCAGAGCTTCCAGGAGCTGAGACAGAGATTGAACAACGCACCTATCTTGAGG
Organism: Viscum album; assembly: GCA_963277665.1. NCBI lineage: Eukaryota > Viridiplantae > Streptophyta > Magnoliopsida > Santalales > Viscaceae > Viscum > Viscum album. The sequence goes on along the minus strand of OY728163.1, from coordinate 1,841,419,566 downwards.
TTACCTGAGGAGGGAGTAGGGTACGTATTCTACTGCGATGAATCAGGGACCGGACTCGGTTGTGTTCTGATGCAGGAGCAGGCGGTGATCGCCTATGGATCACGTCAGTTGAGGCCGCATGAGCAGAACTACGCTACCCATGACCTGGAGTTAGCAGTAGTGGTCTTAGCTCTGAAGACATGGCGACACTATCTGATGGGCGAGCGCTTTACAGTATTTTCTGACCATCAGAGTCTCAGATACATCTTCTCTCAGAAGGATTTGAATCTTAGACAGCGACGATGGCTCAAGTTCCTCCAGGACTATGACTTTGAGATAGTCTATAATCCTTGGAAGGGGAATGTAGTAGCCGATGCTCTCAGCAGGAGGGCGGGAATTCAGCTACTTGAGGAGGCGACAGAGCAGCTAGCCGCTTTGCAGACATCCTTCGTGGATAGAGATGGGGCAACATTCCTTCAGTCTCTCACAGTCACTCCTCCACTACTGCAGCGAGTCAGAGAGGCACAACATGGGGACACTGACTGTGAGACGCGGCGTGCACAGATATCCTCAGGACAGGCACCTGATGGTTTCTCCTTTGGAGCAGAGCACAAAATCCTTTTCAGAGGACGTACCTTGGTACCAGTTGCGTTACGAGAGTAGGTGCTGAGAGAGTTTCACACTTCTCCCTTGGCGGTACATCCCGGAGTGGCGAAGATGTACCGGGATCTCAGACGACAGCACTGGTGGCCGGGCATGAAGAGGGTTGTGGCAGAGTTTGTTTCTCGATGCCTCACCTGCTAGCAGGTGAAGGCAGAGCATCAGGTACCAGCAGGCTTGGTATAGCCCTTGGAGGTCCCGGAGTGGAAGTGGTACGGGATATCTATGGAATTCGTGACTAGACTTCCACGCACTTCCAGAGGTCACGACTCCATTTGGGTGATTGTTGACCGACTCACCAAGTCGGCACACTTCTTACCCATCCAAGAGCAGGGCTCAGTGGAGAGCTTGGGGAGTCTCTACGTTCAGGAGATTGTACAGCTTCACGGTGTGCCATCATCTATCGTCTCCGATCGAGATGCTCGCTTTACTTCCCAGCTTTGGAAGGGGTTGCAGGAGGCGTTTGGGATGCAGCTACGTCTGAGCACCGCCTTTCACCCTCAGACGGATGGTCAGACAGAGAGGACCATTTAGACTCTCGAGGACATACTCCGCGCATGTGTCCTCGACTTTGGTCGCAGCTGGGAGGACCATCTACCCTTGGTGGAGTTCGTGTACAACAACATCTACCACTCCACCATCGGGATGGAACCATACGAGGCGTTGTATGGAAGACCTTGCAGATCTCCTTTGTGCTGGACAGACCCTGGGGAGTCAGCACTTGTGGGACCAGAGATGGTTCGGGCCACGACAGAGAAGGTCCAGGTCATCCAGGAGCAGATGAGGACAGCTCAGAGCCGGCAGAAGTCTTATGCTGACAGGAGGAGGAGGCCACTAGATTTTGAGGATGGCGACCACGTCTTCTTGCGCGTCTCACCTCGATGTGGATTACATAGATTTGGACGAGGTGTCAAGTTGTCTCCACGCTTCATCGGACCACTCCAGGTCCTCAGCAGGATTGTCAAGGTGGCCTATCGTCTGGCTCTACCACCTCGGTTGCACCGGGTGCACGACGTCTTCCACGTATCTCAGCTGAGGAGATATGTGCACGACCCAACGCACATCATTGAGCATGGGGAGCTTGACGTTGACGATGGGGAGACTTTTACAGAGGTTCCAGTTGAGATCGAGGATCGACCGGAGCGGGTCCTATGTGGACGGTTGATTCCTCTAGTGTGCATCAGATGGCAACACAAGAACCTCCAGGAGAGCACTTGGGAGCGGGAGGCTCAGATGCGTGCTCAGTACCCTCATTTGTTTCCCTAGTTTTGATGTATCTTTACGGGGACGTAAAGCCCTGAGGTGGGAGTAATTTAAAGACCCGTAAAATTCAAAGGAAATTTTTTCTTAATTTTCTTTGGAATTTTAAAAGAACGCGGTTTCTGACGGCACTTGATTCCGAGGCCCGGAGTGCCCAGAATCAATTTCCGAAGTTTGGCTCGGGTACGTTCAGTGAACGAACGAGCGGGTTTTCCTATCTTTTGGACCGGTGCTCGAAATTGAAATCCTATGGCACCGATGAACTCGCAACGCCGGTAATCTCTTAAGGGAACCTTTACCGTAGTTGCGTTTGTGCGGGAGAAGAAGTTAATTAATGGGGTTTAATTAAGAAGTAAATAAAATTGTTGGATCAATTTTATTTTATATCAAGGTGGTTAATTTCTCCCATGGGAAGTTGGTGGTGGGTCCCACATCCACCCAACTTCCCATGTGTGGATAATTGAAAGGGTGGGTCCCACACGAGCCCCAACCTTTCACCTTCCCCCTTTAAACTTCTTAACCCCTCACCTTCCTAACTCCCCATTAACTCACTTTCATTAATTTTTTTTGACAACTTGTTATAATTAATAAGGTGAGTTACTTAATTTTCAAACTCTTGAATTTCAAATGGTTAAGTTGTGTTAATAAAATTAAGACTTGGTCTTATTTTATTATTGTTAGAGTTTTTGCCACATTGAGAGGTTTGGGAAGCGTGAAGTCTTCTTCTTCTTCAACCTCGATGAAGAACGTGAAGAACACCTCGGACTCCGACGAAGAACACCGTTCTTCAACGAAGAACATCTCCACCGAAGAACGCGACGTCTTCTTCCAACGACGTTTCCTCTTCAAACGCACCTCGACGACAACGGAATTGACGATCGTTTTCCGCGACGCCCGACCTCCGCGACGTTCGTCTTTCGCAGCTCGATTGACGTGCACCATTCCTGAACCGAGGTAGGGGTTCGACTATTTTAAGTTGGTGATTCTTTCCTTCGAATATGAAAGATAAATCTGACGGCCATGTTCCAATTTTTATTTAAATTAAAAATTGTGAAGGTTAAATGTTTTACGTTTTGGCCAACTGATATCGATATAACGGGAGGGGATCGGTCCGCACAAACACGGCCAATACCCCTCCCCCCTTTGCTATTCTTTGTTTTGATTAGCGAAGACGGTAATGCATCGTTGCACCGCGCTTGAGCGAAAGGATACGTGAACGATGCGGGTCACGACGAAGAAACGCGACGCCGTCATGCCGCACCAAGGATTGCGAACAAGGCCGCGGCCGGAGTCGGACCGCGGAGGAACGGCACGGCGCTGTCACGCCATGCCGGACGGATTTGCAGCCATCCTGGAAGTAGCGTCCAGAAAAACTACCCACCGGAGAATTCGAAGAAGGCGGTCGGAACTCCGGCCTCCGGCGCCGGAAGACACGGGACCGCGGGGTCCCGCGGCGAGAAACCGGCCGGCCCCGCATGGGCCGGCCGTTACTGGCAGAAATCCGGGGGGTTACACCCCCCGGTGTTACAAGGCGCGGTCCCCTTAATGGGGGCCGCCGTTTTCATAAAGGAGGGGCAACACCCCTCCCTTGGCGCATGTGCGACGCAAAGGCCATGCTGGCCGCACCACCGCACCGCCGCGCTGGCCGCACTGCCGCGCCGCCGACCGGGTCGGGCCGTCGGCCCGGGTCGACTCGGTTCGGGTCGGCCCAGGGGGTACTGGGCCGGGCCGGGCCCAGACCCCCCATACTCGGACTTTTCCGTTCAAATGCTCATAACTCGGGCTACAGAACTCCGATCGACACGCCGTCAGCAGCGACACGATCCTTGGAATGAGACGGTCATTTCGACATATCGCACTCAAGGTTTCAGAATACTTTTAGTTCGGCCGGGTTGGTTTGTACACGAAACCAACCGGGCCCTCGGAGCAGAAACACTCATATCTTGAGCTACGGACGTCCGATTGATGTGCCATCGACTTTGTTGGTTTCCTCTTAGTGAGAAGAATCTTTTGGCTTACTCCGCCCGAGGTTTGGACGTAGGTGGAGTACGGTCGGGTTGGTTTTTCCTTAAAAACCAACCGGGCCCCTAGGACGAAAAAGCTAGTAACTCTTAGACCGGGCATCCGATCGACGCGCCGTCTGCGATGTTGAGTTCCTATTGACGATACAGAACTTTCGGATACATTAAATATGGACTATGTGTCAGTTGATGTATCATCCTCTCAGCTCGTGGAGTGGACCCTCCTGAATGAGCTTGCTGTGTGCGGGAACCCTAGTGCTGGCTGCGACTGCTACTGTGACTGCGACGACGACTGTACAGAGATCCTCAGTGGATTCGACGACGAAGACTACAACACTCAGCGATCCTATGTGGATCAGTGCTACAGATCCTGTGTGGGTCCGATCCTGTGTGGGTCAGCGCTCAGCGGTTCTGTGTGAGCCAGTGCCTACAGATCCTGTGTGGGTCCGATCCTGTGTGGGTCTTTGCAGGGGTTAGTACCTATCGATCCTTTGTGGGTCCGATGACTTAGATGGATCAGTGATCATCTCTATCGTCTTCGAAGAAGTATTCCTGTGTGAGCTGAAACCTGTTTTCTTTCCTGTGTGGATTGTGTTGTGCTATCCTGTGTGGATTACGTTTTGCTTTCCTATGTGGAATACATATGCTTTTCTGTGTGGACTGAGTTGTGCTTGGGCTCGGAGGTTGGAGCGTATTGGAATTGATGACTTAGGTATATGTATGGGAATATTCCCTAAGTAGTGTCGGTTGTTACTTCGTGATTGTATCTTTCCTTTGTGGTTTATCCTTTGTGAATTTTGGGAGACCTTCAGGGGTCTCGGGGTCCCTACTGAGTAGCTTATACTCACCCCTGCACGGGCTTTGACCGCACTACGTTGTGCTGGTTGCAGACGACGGACAACGTTGATCGTGGTTAAGGCTTGCAGAACAGGACGGTACCTGGAGGTGGACCACTGGGCGTGACGTACTCGGAGCAGACGGCGGAACCCGAGGAGCAGTGGAGCTATCTGTACCCACCCTTCAGGTGGGATTTCCAGTGGACAGCTCGGTGTAGCGGCTTTTACTTTTCAGTTGCTGTTTTCCCTTTCAAGTTGTACTTTACTTTCAGTTTGAGTTTGTATACTGGCCCACTTACTTTTCCGCACTTA